>JAIUSX010000046.1:9767500-12267500 GCA_026573805.1 Hesperophylax magnus | reverse complement strand
ATGTAACGATAATAATTGTAAAATCCTGAAGAAAACCCCAGATGTCAAATATCTAGGGATCACTATAGAAAGTAACATGAAATTTAAGAAACATATCGAAAACTGTGTAAAAAGAATTAGAAAACTTACTTACATTTTTATACAATTAAGAAATATCCCAAATCTTTCAAATATTAAAATGGTTTACTTTGCTCTTGTACAGTCAGTGTTGCAGTACGGAATAATCGCATGGGGAGGTATCTATAAGAATAATCTGTATTCGATAGTAACAACACAAAAAATGATAATCAAAGTTATTATTAAAAAACCAAGAATTTTTCCAACCAACCAACTTTTTGAAAAATTTAAGGTCCTACCGATTTCAAAGAAATGCTATTTTAAAAGTTTTTAAAGATTCTGAAAGGTCCTCAACGCGAAGTATAAGACCTAGAACATCTGGGAACATGTATGTACCTAGATGCAACACGACAGCTGCACAACACCATTATGAATTCTAATACTTCCCCACCTTCCTCTTCCCCATCTCCCTCCCCTCCCCAATACCCTCAGCCTCACAACATACCCCAATTGGGGATGCCATAGTCTCACTGGCTCCAGACGGGAGCAGTTGGGACTCTTGTGCGGTATTACTGTAAAAAAAAAAAAAAAAAAAAAAAAAAAAAAAAAAAAAAAAAAAATGAATATATAGACCCAAAGCATAGACATATGAATATTAGTAGACCTGCCCTAAGTGATTAAAAGCGTATTATCCCCACTCCCCATACCGGTTCAATTGAGCCGGCTGGGCTCGCATATGGCCTCAAGTGAAATTTGAAAACGTGACGTCATCATTCTTGTGCGAACTATGGTCGAGGCATCATCGGTTCATTTTACGAAATAACACGGCAAAATGTTGACTTGTACTATGAAAACTTGTAAAAATAGATGTGAAAAAGAGAATAAACCCAATTGTCGTATTACATTCCATAAGTAAGCATTATTTTACTTTATTTTAAGCTTATTCACACCGTATTATATGGATCAGTTTTAGAAACATATACTATCACATCACAATGTAGCGATTCTCAAGTGTGCTCATCGTTGTTTACTGGGGTAAGTAAATTATGAGACATTTGTAAAAGTGTCTTAACTAAATACTCTGAAACTAACTACGACTCTGAAAATAGAAGCTGCCTTACTTTGCTGAATTTGGACTTCGCAAATTAGTTCATAACGTGGCGAGTAATTTGCGCTCCCATGTAGAAATGTCTATTCATTCAAAAGCAGATTTTACTTTTAAGAACTAAATGGTGATATTATAATGCGAGATGCCTATTTACTGTCAGATTGATTTATTGACGAATCACAGTCAGCCTTACTCCCTTCGTTCTTCAACAGTTGATTTTACCCCTCGCCATTATCTTCTCGTCTATTAATTCCTATGTCTGTGGCCCAAAGTTATTTAACGATTTACCGGATACAATAAAAAGTGAGAAAAATTATTTTAAATTTAAAAAAAAACTTTTGTTGTATTTTTACAGAGAAGATTGACTTACTTTTAACAATGATTTTCAGATATATTCTGTTGCTTATATTTTTGTTGATTTTTCGTTGATTTTTGTTATCAACATTTCTGTTTCTATAATTATATGTAATTTCTTACTGTACAATATTTTGTATTTTAATACAATATGTTGTAATATTTTTGAAAATATTCTTTTTCCATTTTTGTAACTATACATATTATTATCTATATATATAAACACATAGACTAGCTCCCCAGTTTGACCCGAAAATATTTCTCTTCAAATTGGGTAAACAAAAAAAAGTGATGTCTGATATGAAATGTAATATATTTTTATCTCTTGTGAATATTTACTTTTTTTCTAAATAAATAAAAAATAAAAAAAACTAGCAAAAACAGTATGGTTAGTATATCGGCGCCGTTCAGGCAAAAGTCACCAAACCACAACACGCATTTTTGAGATAGGTTTTATTTGTAAGGAGAATTTTAATTATGTACCTGTGTTTGGTTACAAAGCAGAACCTTAGCGTGTAGTTTTAGTGGAGGCTCAATTCCAGACAGTATGAAAGCCAACACGCCTTCAATGGTGATAGGCTGATTGTCAGGATAGGATCTACTTTCTTCTTTCCTGCAAAAACAAACAAAAACTTAGTGATTATGACCGCAGAGTAAAAACAATGGCATTAGCGACTCTCGACTTGAACGGGCCACATCTCTTCACCTTGTTTGCTTACTCGTGTATTATTTATCCAACATCTTGTTCTTAACACATTTACGGCGGGAAGGGTAGTTATACATTTTACGCCAGTCCTACTTGAATAGCGGAAAAGGCTTCCAAAAGGAAAAGGCTTGATGTCCAAAAATTTTATATCAAACTCTTTGTAAAGGTCCCAACTATATGTATTTAAAAATGTGAACCAAGTCTCTTTCATCTTCAAATTCTTGTCTTTTGTGTTGAAGAATATTGTACCGAAGATGCGGAACTTTAGCTGCCCAACTGCTCCCAACCGTCTGCAGCCAGCAGGGCTATGGCATCCTCAATAGGTAGGCTGAGGAGTGGTGGGGAGTGTAAAGAAAAGAGGAAGTTGGGTAGAATCTGGCTACAGTAGAACCTCGTTAATTCGAAATCCACGGGACATCAAAAATCAAATTTCGAATTAACGAATTCCCACGTAATTCGAAATTTTATGAAAAAAAAAAAAAAAAAATACGCCGAAAATCGATTTTCTCGGCCGCCTCTTCAACTCCGGGTGGAATTTTAGTTGTAAATTCGTATTAATACCAATTATTTCTTTATTTTCGCGGCCGATTACAGTAGCGGCGGGCCCTTTAAATTCAGATATTCGCAAAAAATTCGTAAAAATTCTATATATTTACGCGTAAATCGAGATTTCGCTGCCGATTTCGGTCGCGGCCTACCCTTTAAATTGAGATATTCGTAAAAATACGATATATTTCCGCGTAAAATGAGAATTCGCGTCCATATTCCGTCGCGGCTGGCTCTTAAAATTCAGATATTCGAAATAAATTCGCAAAAATACAATATATTTCCGTGAAAATCGAAAATGCGCGGCCGACCCTTTAAATTCAGATATTTGATGTAAATTCGTAAAAATATGATATATTTCCGCGTAAATCGAATTTTATCGGTAGTTTTTCGTCGCGGCTGGCCTTTTAAGTTCAGATATTTGAAGTAAATTCGTAAAAATATGTCATATTTCGGCGTGAATCGAAATTTTTCGGCCGATTACCGTCGCGCGTTATTTTTAACTCGTATATTCGAAGTAAAGTTAGTAAAAATACGATATATTTCCGCGTAAATTGAAATTTCGCGTCCGATTTCCGTCGCGGCGGGCCCTTTAAAATTCAAATTTTCGAAATAAATTCGTAAATATACAATACATTTACGCGTAAATCGAAATTTCGCGGCCGAGTTTCGTCGCGGCCGACCCTTTAAATTCAGATATTTGGTGTAAACTCGTAAAACTACGACATATATCCGCGTAAAACGTATTTTCTCGGCCCTTCAAACTCAGATATTCGAAATAAATTTGAAAAAGTACGACATTCCAGTGTAAATCGATTCAGATTTACAAAATAATAATACTAATTAGGACGATGTATAACCACGTAAAAATACATTTTTCGGCGTTTTACCGCCACGGCTGACTTTTAGATTCAGATTTTTTACGAAATATTATGATTTATTTTCGCAAAAATCAATTTTTTTCGAATTACACGAACAAATTTTCGTGCGCGGACAAAAATAAATTTCGAATTAAAAAAATTTTTGTATGAAAAAATTTTTTTGGCGAAAATTTCGAATTACGCGTTTTTTTCGAATTATCGGGGTTCGAATTAACGGGGTTCTACTGTATTCAGATATGGTTGTCAAATACGGCTAGTCATTTAAAGCAAAGTTTCTGAATGGTGGGTGACCTTTCACCAGGGCATATATGATAATCTTAGATGAATTAATAGAGTGAAGACACATCACTGAGACAGTGCGCGTGGTTTCACTGAGCTAGGTTCCGTGGACATACTTTAGCAGGCCGTTCATATAGCTATTTCATTTGTACACACATATTCTTTGAATGGCTATCCTTTTTATAAGCAGTGCTACGTTTTTTACCTATTAGTATAAATATAATACGTCTTGTATTTTTTTAATGTCATTGATACATTATGACAAACATTAATTAAATTTAATTTATTTGCACACAATGGAATTTTAACCCGCGACCTCAAGATTCGTAATCGCGGGTCTGTCCCCTCGATCACAGAATCCGTGATAATTTTCTGAATTGAAATAGCCCTCATTATCAAATTCGTAGATACCATAATATAAGCTCTAAAAAGCGAAGTTAGCAGTTAGCAACTTACTGGCGCATTGGGAAGAACACTAGTGTGGGGTACTTGGAGACGGTGTACTGCCAGGGCAGGTCGTGCTTGTTGGGGTCGATGCGGCCCACCCGGAGCAGCCCGGTGGTCTGCAAGATGCGCGCCACGGCCAGGAGGGCCAGGGACAGCAGGCCTCCGCAGGCTCCAGAACCCGCGCCGCATAGAGCCACCAGGACAGCCTACAATTTATTAATACAAACAAGTGAATACATTAGTATACCTAATGAATAACCTTCAAAAAGAGATAGGAACTTAATATGTAGCAGGTCTAAAGAAGTTAGAAAAATATTTCCTGTTCAAAAAACATTATTCTATGAAAGGCAAAAAATTACAATCATCAATAAATGAATTAAGAAAACGAAATGGACGGTGTGTGTAAATATTAAAGCAGACTTTAACGAGATATATTTTTTTTTGATGCTATATATAGGGTTTTCCAATAAGAGGTGTTTGATATTCAATCGTAAAAGATCAATGTTTTCGTTGCTTGTGTGGCACGTAGCGCCGTCTTGTTAAAATTAAACGTTGTCCAGATCAACACCATCCAATTCCGGCCATAAAAAATCATTAATCATCTCTCGATAGCGCAATCCATTCACCGTAACTGTTGCTCCAGCCTCATTTTCGAAAAAGTAACGTCCAATGACTCCGCCGGACCATAAACCGCACCAAACAGTCACACGTTGAGGATAGAGAGGCTTTTCAACAATAACTCTTGGGTTTTCCGAGCCCCAGATGCGACAATTTTGCTTGTTGACGAAGCCACCGAGGTGGAAATGGGCCTCATCACTCAAGATGATTTGCATTTGATTCACCCAAGTGAATTTTAATAATTTCAATGTGTTGTTGAAGCGTGTATCGTTCCATTTTTATTAATGGCGCAGTTTCTACTTGTCAAATGTCAAAAAATGACAGCTTCAAAAGTAACATCTACCGAAATAGCGGGCTATTCAAAATAACACGTCTTATTGGAAAACCCTGTATAATGTAGTGAATTGCTAAAAAATCCTGTTTTTTCTAATGCAGTGACTTGTGATATAAAATAACATCAGACTAATATCAAATACTGTAGAATAGTTATAATGCCTCCAACTTCTGATATTTCCCATACATTCCAATGGCAGCATGGTACAATAGCGCCTCCTAGCGGCACAAGTTGTGAGGCTTGGTTTGCTTTCATACATTTTAATGGATTTTATGCATGATTATGCCATGCTATACTTGTACTTCTAGCGGGCAGAGTTGTCAGCCAATTCAAGTAAATACATACTCCAAACATGTTGCTGGAGTTGGACATATTATTAATATTTTAGGGTATTTGCTAACACAACCTTTGTACATTGCATATCCATACACAATTCGGACGGAGTAAATAATTGTATCACTTTACTAAATTACTGTTCTTACACAAAAAATATCAATTATTAGCCAGAATACAAACACTCACACACACCTCTCTCCTTCCCTAACATACTAACTAACTTAACTTAAGTAAAATGTATAATATACCACATATGTATATATGTCAGCGACATGTCATTGTTACCAATTTTTGTATTAACTTATATAACTTTGTAACTATTGTCCTCTATGTAATTATGTACTGTTTGTTTCTGCAATAAAAATAAAAATAAAAATAATAAAGAGAGGAAAATAATGAAGAACATTTAGTAAAAGGAGCGAGGTTTCATTCATTAATACTATCCAGTTAAAATCAAAATACAGAATAAAATCAATTTAACAAATTGTAGCAGTCCACTTTTGCCCCGCCACGGTTCAAGAATACTTCACGAAACTCTATCCAAAGATCGCCTTCATCTATGGCACTCTTGGTCTATGGTTGGTAGAGAAGGAACGCAGCCGACGATTTCCAGAGCGCCAGTACCAATCGGACAGCCTTGGAGCGAGGTCGCGCCAACAGGAAGGATTCGGGCAACTGCTCCAGACGACAAAATTTACGGGAGATGCTGATGGCGGATTTAGCTAGTTTGAAGTAATCGCTGGTCATCACGTCTATTTTAACCCCATTCGCCATATACAAAATTTGGGTAATGACTATAAAGATGTTGTTTATATATGTATTATAAAAAGTAGTAGAATTTTAAGTTTTGGCGGTTCCTACTGAATTGCTAAAATGAAACATTCTTTATTTAAAACATGAACCATGGTATTACCATTACTATTTTTGATGTCCCATGGATTTCGAATTAACGAGGTTCTACTGTATTCAACACATCATTCACCAAATATAAACAAGTCATTACCCAATTTATTTCAGAAAAAAGAATATCAAATATACAGTGGTACCTCGACATACGAGTGCCCCAACATATGAGTTTTTCGAGATATGAGCCGGCGATCGAGTGATTTTTTGCTTTGAGTTACGAGCGAAATTCGAGATACAAGTTCGGTTTAGCAGGTCGGCCGGTAGCACGCGTGCGCGGCCAGTGATTGTGTCTCTGGGGAAATCCATGGGTCTAGAGGTGGAAGAGAGAGACGTGAACGAACTCGTCGAGGAGCACACCCAGGAACTGACGACTGAGGAGATACAAGAGTTACAGTCACAGCAGCATACGGTTGTTATTCCTACAAGTGAGATAAAGGAGATCTTAGGAATGTGGGAGAGAGTTTCACAGTTCGTGGAAAAGAAACACCCAGAAAAAGTTGCAACAGGTCGTGCATCTGATCTTTTTAATGACACTTGCCTAACTCATTTCCGGAACATTCTGAGAGGGAGGAAGAAACAAACCTCCTTGGACATGTTTTTTTCTAAACGGCCTATAGGTGAAAGCGAGAAAAATGTAGCGAAAAAGGCAAAGACCAGTAAGGATATCTAATTTATTTATTTACATTCTCTTTTTCGTTTTTGTGCAATAAATATTTGTCATTTATAAATACGTTTTTATTATTCAAAACCACGTAACAAAAATAACTGGGGTGACATTTTGGGGGTTGGAATGGATTAATGGTAGTCTAATTGTTTTGTATGGGGAAATCTGCATCGATATATATTTTTTAAAAGGTTGTGTTTTATTATGTCTTCTATTTTCTTTTTGATTTTGTTTTTTGATTTTACTTTGACTTTGTTTTCTTTTTGATTTTGTTGTGTTCTTTGTAAAAAAAATAAGAAAATAACATGTAAAAGTCCTGCCGGGCGTGAATTTATGAATAAATAAATAAATAAAAAAATCGTATATCAAATTACATCCAATACATACCTTATTTCGCTGCATTATAAAGTCTTTAAAATTGGATGTATTCAATTCACTGATGCAGACAATTTCCCCGTTGGTTTTATCCGCCTGGCACCACGGGTTGGCGCTCCTTCGGAAGTTCTTGGTGTCTCCGACTGCCGCTTGCTCCTTGGCCTGATCGGATCCGTAGTAGTGCGTGTACTCAGCGTTCACCGCCACAGTTCTCAGGTCGCGGGGAAGAATGTTCATAGTGTAGTTGAATATGAACTCGCGGAGGGAGGTCTCGCCGAAAGGCTCGTTGAGAACGTATTGAGATTCAGACTAAAAAAAAATCATTTTTTTAAATGTTTATTTTGAAACAAGAATGTACAAAATATTGTTATTTTGTGTTTGACACAAAAAAAAATTCTCTCATGTTTATTATCCTCAAATTGTATTAATCAATCATTTCCATAATATAACCTCATTTCACTTCTTTTTCAGGGTGGTATAACTCCGATCGAAAATTGGAACCGAAATATGGTGATGTCATAAAATTGCCTAACTATATCCACCAATGAAACACTATCTGAACTGACTGTCAGAACAGTCTATGGAATAAACGTTATAAATATTGTATAATAAGTAGGCTCCGAATGAGAATTTTACTGTCTATATATTGCCATATCTATCGTTTTTTAGGTCCAATTTGTTGCATACAAAAAGCCCGAAGTTATCGATCTAGTGAGTGGTTTATTTATGCTCTACTATCCCGCAAATAATCAACATGTCAGAACCAGCTTAATTTCTTTTGTTTAAAACATATTCAAAATGGATATTATTCTTACCTCACTATCCAAAATAACCAGAGCAGTATGATCTTTGGCATTCATGATATCAATCCCCAAAGACTCTGCAAAGTGGTGATTGTACAGGCTATCGATGGCGAACATGAGCAGGGATCGGTTGGTCTTGCAGGCCAGTCCCTCCACCACGGCCCCGGGCTCCCGCTGGGGCTGGCGGGCCCCCGTCTGGTCCCTGATGGGGTACACTTGCGGATGATGCTTGCGCCCCAGGGCCATCAGGATGCAGATCTCGCGCATGCGGCGCTTCAGAAGGTTCATGGGCGCGCGAGGGTCATTGGCTGATTGGAGCATCGACGTTTTGTAGCTATAAAAATAAAATGTTAATTTGCAGCTATAATAGAAAAGGGACAGTACATAAATCAAATAAACTGAGAATGAAACCATCAAAGGATCCTGCAGGTCCCAAAGACAGTGATGGGTAGGTCGTGTGGAAAGAATGACGCGACACAGAAAAGAGTGATTAAGTGGGTGCCCCAGAAACAGACCAAAGAAGAGGTGGACTGACTGTGAGGAAGAAGATTATAGAAGGGTGGGAAGATTTAAGAGACAGCGCCGATTGAGAAAATTTATGTGGGAAATCAATAGACATTTAGCTCTCATATAAATTACAAAAATAAATCAGTATTTTATAGAATTACCAGCATAATGGTCCATACAATTGACACCGAGTTTAATTCCCGTCTCAGTGCAAAAATATGTTACCATGAATTTATTGTACATGTATGGGCGCTGCCTGTCTAACAATTGCTTGGTCTGATGAACCTTCCATAAAAATATTGTAAGAAAGTTGTTTAGACAATGTTTCGGACAGCATTGCAGTGTCCATCATCAGGGCAGATGTGTAATTTGGAGTCAAATGCTGTCAAACACTGCAATGGTGTCCGAAACGTTGGCTAAAGAAGGAGGTAGCGCAACACGGCATAATACCCCAAAAACATATATATAATGTAGTATGAATTTCATCATTAAAACAGGATACGAAACACACAAAAACCTTTTTTAAATAACATACGTTTTGGTTCCGGAACCCATAGCAAGCTTCTTAATCAACTCTTCGAAACTCTCGCCATCATCATCGGCCATAGCAATGGGCTTATCATCAGAGGGGCAGGAACTCTCGTCACCATTCGAGCAGCATCCAGGCCAGCCGACAGCTTCCACAGAGCCGGACCCAACCTCCGAGATAGTCGACTGACTCCGATCTCGGAACAAGAAAGATTGAAGATTCTTGGTGTTGTATTCACTCTTGCACACGGTGCGATTGAGCCAGGTTTTCTTAGTGACCTTGTTGACCGGTGGATGGGTCGGTTTGGTCTTTGGGATGTATTCGTGCGGGGAGAAATTGCTCCCCAGGAAAGGGTCAGCACACATCAAAGTCATGTTGCGCTCGTATTCGAGGTAACGGATTCGCTGGGATTTAGTGACCTGCGTCATCTCCGTAATCCATGTTGACAGCTGTGGGCAGTTGTTGTATTCTAGTGATACTTCTTGTAACTGTTGGAAGAAAAATATTAGGTGTTAACAAAGTTAAACTAATTATTTTAACAAATACATAATAAAATGCATCACTTTTACACCCCGGTTTTCAACACCAATATGAATCAAGATATGAAATTAAATTACGATCTCATTCAAAATGCAAATCTAGTGTAACCTCTCCCTCTTTCTCATAAACAATGTAGTAACAGAAAGAGAGGTTCTTTCTTTTTCTACAGAAAAACCCCACGATGCAAGTCTTCACAACCTAATGTATAATGTGCTATTGAAAATGACATATATGATTTAAACAGTGAAATTCTCCATATATATGATATTTGCAGTTAATAATTTGTAAATAAAACTATGTAATCATGTACATATATATCAATAGTTCTCATACTTAAAAACAAAGAACTATCAATTTTTATGAAGCACCCAGACTTATGACAAAACACTTATGACATTGGCCAAAACTCATCTTGCACGAAATTTCACTAAAACACATTCATTGTGTAAAAACGTACTGCGTGATGGGATAGATTGCATTGAAAAGGCCAGCGTTGTAATATAAGCACACTTTGATAGGACCTACCAAGTTATAATTGGGAATCTCCTCGAAGAAGTGGTTCCGAGGAGTGAACATGATCAACACGGGTCCCATGGCGAATATCTTCTGCATATTGAAGGACTTCTGCCACTGCGGAGTGTACCAGGTCACCTTCTTGGCCATGTGACTCCAGATCCACTGCATTATGCCGTCCACCTTGAATGTCGACGACTCTGGGTATTCCTAGAATGAGAAACATAGATTTGCTGTTTTATAGTACTTGTAGTTACTACCTGGCTTTGTACGAGATTCAACACTCTGATATTAACAGTTCCAAAATATGAATTAAACAAAATTGTATTTTGTCTAATTTATTTACAGTTAAAGTAAAGAACTTTAAAATATTGACTTTTAATATATATAGATCAACAAATGCAAATTCTGAATATATAAGTTGTACTTTATATTATTGTATGTAGAATTTATAAATCGTCATTCCAAAATGATTAAAACACCATCACATTCAAACACCTGTTTGGTTGGCACGACTGAATCTGTTGATTCTAATGTCACGAGTCACGAATCACACTTCATTCTGGTGTTATATTTTGAATTTGAAGGTGTATAAAAGATTTCATTGTTGTTGTTTCACAGTGTTGATGGAATTGAAAAGTCATTTAGGTGCCAATAATAATTTATACTTAATGGAAAATTAATGACCTTATAGGTTAGGTGTATTATTTTACAAACCCAATTTTGAGGTTAGTGTCACAATAATATTTATATGATAATCTGCTTATATAATATGTATGCATTTGAAACACCAAGGTGTAATGAAACTTACAAGTGTTGTACTTAAAAGGTTAAATCATTTACTCCCAGTTGTTATTATTGAACTTGCAGGTTAAATTATAGCAAACATTTGACGGCCGGCATAGTCCAGTGGTAACGCATTGGACTGCCATTCCGAAGGCCGCGGGTTCGAACCCGGCGTGCGCAAATAAATTTTATTTGATTAATTTCACAATTAATTAATTAAAATAATATATAGTATATTTGCGGCACGTTCCAGAGTGGAAGATACTACCAGTATCGCCCTGGTGTAAGACCACCATTCAGAATTGAAACGTTGCTCCAAATGGCTTTAACCGTGTTTAGTGACTAGATCTGAATAGCCAGGTACTTCCCCACCTTCCTCTTTCCCTTCCCCACTTACCTTCAGCCTCACAACATCCCCCAATTGGGGATGCCATAGTCTCACTGGCTCCAGACGGGAGCAGTTGGGACTCTTGTGAGGTATTAACAATAAAAAAAAAAAAAAAAGATCACCTAAATTAAACTATTGTACTTTCATCAAAAAGATCCCAGCAGTTAACCTAAGTGATAAAGGAGCATTTTTCTTATTAGTAGATGTATTTTTGTACTTTAGTAGCACACAATAGCAGTAGTGAAGAGATGCTGACATTTTACCTAGTGTTCTTAAGAAAAGTGTCCTAGTGTTTTAAAAAAAAACTCCTAACGTCACCATACAAATTACAGTGCCTGTTGAAATAAAACGTAGGCTTTTTGGGACAATCTGTGATTTTTCACACAGACAAATCAAAGATTTGGTGCATTTTGGGGAGCGCCAAAAAATTAACCGTTTTGGTGCTATCCTTATTTTGCAACTATGTATGTAATTTGCTAGAGTTTTTAGATAAAAACGTATGGTATAAAATAAAAATGCAATAACTTGGATAAATATCAACAAATTTTAATTATTATTCAATTTTTTTGATATATACCAACTCCTAAATGAACAATTGCAATGCCGAATACCTAAACGATGACAAATTACAAACGGCGTTGTTGAAAAAATCCCACTTGTCAAAATACACCATGGGTAGGTACCTACTTTTCGCGCGATGTTTGGGGAATCCACTGTTATCATGACGTCACGGGTCGCATATACGCCATTCAAATCGTAAATTATTACGCGATCTAAATACATTTCATATTTTAACTTCCTTAAATCTGTTTTAATGTTACTTTTTACACTTTTAATGGTATATACAAATAGAATAATATTATGAAGCATTGTCTAGTTTTTGTTTTTTTATTGTTTCAGATCTCTGTCAAGGACCTACCATATTGTAGTGATTTTTATTATAGAGATGCATTCAGCCATTGCCTTGTGGTAGAAAGAGGGTTTGTTTACCACATAATTTACTTCAGCAAAGTTTTACATTTTACGACTGTTGAAAAAGGTTCATTTCAGGTACCTAGGTTTTTTTGACATGAGTTTATGATAGTTTTACTGCCGAACTCGTAAAAATCTCTTAAAATGGATGCAGACAATAATAACAGAGTCATACATTGTATGACTTTGGGCAAAAAGGGACATTTTCAGGTATATTTCACTACTCCCTTCAAACATACAATTTAAGTAGGGTTTTTTAGGAAACATTTTTTTCCCTACTGAGAAAATATAAAGCCTGTAAGTCTATAATAGCCAGGTAACATTTTAAACACCCATATGAGGTAAAAATTGTGAGGCGCATGTGACGCCGTTTTATTTATATAAAGAACATTAACTTTAAATTCAGTAAATTTAAATGATTCACCACTTCATGGAAAATAAGAATCTAGAAAATGAAAAAGAAAAAAAAAACACTACTCGTTTCATTTGTGGTGGATTTACTGCAGAACATCAAAAACTTCTTAAGTGGGAAGTTTCAGCTGTAAAACTTCTTATCTGGGAAAAAATTGTGTTTTTTTGTAGTTTTTTGTATGGAATTTTCAAGTGACTGAAAAACAAAACTTCTTAAGCGGGAAAACTTTTTAAAGCGAGTTTGAATGTATTTAATTAGAAGGTCATTGAATTGATTGAAAAAAAAAATAAAAAAGGACCGGATTTCCTTATTAGAGTAAAAATTAGATATAAAGAATCGCAGTACACGCTTAATATGATTTTTTTTTAATAACACTTCGATTCAACTTAATTCTTACAAGAAGCAACTATTTAAAATGGTAAAATATGCATAAAGGTCCATTTTTATTCAATGTAAAAAATTTCTCTTATCAAAGATCTTAGGCCGCTATTTTGAATTTTGCTAGTGTGGAATGACAGCCTCCGTTTCAATCTAAATATGCACAAATGATTTAAATAACCGAAACTAAGAACCTAATAACCTATTTTGCAAATGTTTTTCCATATCCCCCGACGTAAATAGTTATCTTTTATAGCAATTAAGTTAAATTGAAGTGTTAAAAAAAATTGTATTAGTGTGTCCATTGATTCTCAAATTTGAACAAAATTAGTTTCAAAACTCTATAGCTCATGATAGAAATGACATTGTATGCTGAAATATTTGAATTGACCTAGAAATTCAAACAGAAAAAGCTCTGCATTAAAAAAAAAAAAGATTTTTAGATTACTTTTCCGCACAGTATAGGTGAGACAGAAAGCAGATATTTCTGTATTTCATTTAGAAAAAAACTATTTACTTATGGTTCTTTCACGTAACACAATCAATTTGTCGATAAGATTTACTATAAATATTATTCCTTATTAATATTATCTTACCAAGGTCTCATTCCACACCATGAGTCTTATAGTCGGCAGGACATCCACTCCCATCTCCTGCGCCAATGCCTCCGAGGTCACAACGCAGAAGCACACATCCCCAAAGGGGTCCAGCTCCAGTGACTTCAAGGCCACACTGTACAGCGTATGATAGTCCGTGGCTTTCACTGTTATGGGCATGAAGCCAATCACAACAGCCTGAAAATAACAACTATGTTAGAAATGAATACAATAAAATACCCTATAATATTTATAATGCGTCCAACTTCGATAAAATACTGGCAGGATAAAGAATGCTGGCCGCTAGAGGCTCTAGTGTAGCATAGTGACGTTGTCATTTCTTTCAATGGCGGCAAATTGAATTTATTTAGTAGTACTTGGTGACAGTGTTTTGCACTTTCTAATTTGTATTTTGATCAATATTCATAAAAATATATAAATGTCCCACAAAGTAGGTTCCGTAGGTGCAGTTTAATGATGTGATATTTAAAAACAAAAAAAGCACTCCTTTTCAGTACGCCAAAAAACATTGACAGTTTAGTTGGTGAAATAAAATATGAGTCTGTTAAATTCTACCTAGATGAAATTAATATTATTTAACTATAGTTCCTGACTGCAACTAGCAGAGACTTATGAATATAATTTGGTAAGGGTTATCGACTTTATTTTATTTTTAAATAAACAGTATTATTATAAAAAGTAGTAGAAATTTATGTTTTGGCGGTTCCTACTGAATTGCTAAAATGAAACATTCTTTTTTTAAAACATGAACCATGGTATTACCATTAGGTGAAACCATATATCACTGAAAAGGTTAAGTAGGTATGTACTAAAAGTACCTAGATATATATGTAGGTATCAGTAAATTGTTATTTTTTTTTTTTACTTACATCACATTTAGCAGCTAATTTAATAAGATTATCGGTGCTAGTTAGCCTCCGTATAGGTTTGGTCACCTGGCGAAGAAATCTGACCATACTTGCAAAATCCTTAGGCCCTGTAAAAAATAATAGGTAATAATTTTATATTACGAAAATTGCATCTACATAATATATAATCAGCTTTGTTTTAATTATATCTGTTATCAGCAATTTCATATAATTGTGGTTTGATAAAGATCCCAATGTTATTAGTATATATTCATTAAAAAATGAGTGATTGTATTAAATATTCTGAGTACGTGTGTTATTTATTATAATGAAAAGTAAAAATGGAAGTTGCCACTAACATAATAACAAGTGTAAGGTGACATATTACATAATATTGGATATCAAAAAGGATTTTTTTTAATTCAAAGAAAATTTATGATAAAGCAAACATTCATACATATTTTTGTGACAGGCTGTTTGTTCAAAATACAAAATTTTGTTGCAAATTTTATAATTAAAAAGGAAGAAAAGGACCTTTTTTAAAATATAATGCCACATATATATTTGCAAACAGAAGCGCTAGTCGAACCACGAGTTATGGAAAAGGAACGAAGCAAATGCAAGCGGCATTTCGTGCCGTATATGCAGCATAACAGATAAATGTTGAGAGATAATTAAAATTTATTTTTTATTTTTTTTTATTAAGGGTAAAATTATGTTTTTACAAAGACGAGATTTTTATGCAAAGCACAAAGGATAAAAAATTATTATAAGCTATTGCTTATAATAATTTTATTTTTTTATTACTATTAGCCTGAAAATCAGAAGGTGCGGGTTTAAATCCCGTCGGCAGCATTAATTTTTTTTCGGAAGATTTTTTCAATTTATATTTGTGTTAATAATTATTGCTTATAATAAAATTAATCATTTTAATATTGATTAAATACCTGTATACATGATGCTTTTGAGGTGAGTGGTGTACACCATGATGATGGGCCAAGTAGAGATCTTGTTGTGGTGCAATCTGCACTCTCCGCCGGGATGCCAGCAATTGATGGCAGAGAAGTGAACCTGGAAAACAAATTACCAACACATAAACGGTAATCATAAAACGAGCTTCTTGAACATGTTTAAATCCTAGCATGAAGTGCAGTTACAAAGGCAAGAGTCTGTTGTTTGTGTTGCAGTTTAACATAGTCTAGTCTAGTTGTGTCACAGATTTTGGACAATTCATCAAATTTAAAAGTTAATCTTTTTTCTATTCAAATTATGTTATTATATCATTGTTGGCCAGTTATTTCACACAATTGAAATAATAACAGAACTTTCACAGAATTGAATTCTAACTTTTAAATTTGATGAATTGTTCAAATTCTGTGAAAAAATCCGTCCTAAATGTTAATCTTAGTTCTTTTAAATTTTTACTATGTTACCCACCCCCAAGAAATTAATGTTTTTATGTAAGTATTTTTTTCAAAAATTAATTAATAATTTAGATATTTTACATGTACATTTTATAGATTTTTTTTAGAAACATGTTTAAAATTTGGTAATAAATTGATATTTTGAAAAGCTCATAATAATTCACTTGGGGTATTTTTGGGGATAATCTAAAATCTATTATAATATAGGCTCCAGGATCAAAGAGGTCCAAAGTAAAATAGAAGAAGGTTGGGGTACTACTCTTCATCCAGAATGTACCTGAAAATGATTGATTAAGCAATATGCCAGATTTTATGCTACAGGTATTTTTAATCAATAATAATTTTCTGCTTCGCAAAGCTTTGTAACCCACATAAATTATTATGCATGCTAACACTACCTGAAATCTATAAAACAATAAATGTAGTTCACAAAAAAACACACTTGTTATCACTTATCTGAATGCATAAATAATATTATAAAAACACATTTAAAATTTCAATAATAATTATAGCTACGACAATGTAAAGCACTTCTCAAGGTGATAAAAGAAGTGATGCCATATAAAATTGTCCAATAATAAAAATCAATCTCATAATACTTTTGGATTTAGTGTTTTAGTCTATATTACTAAACTGTCATGGAAATTTTGCAATGTTAATAAGTTTATCAATAAAACAGCATATACTCAGTAAGAACTGTAAGAATATCGCTAGGAAAAATATAATGCTACAAATAATCATTTTCCCCCATGTTCCCTGCAGTGTTTAATCAAAAAATAGAATATTTTAGGAATCATCATTAATATTTTACATGAAAGTAAGTACCTTTTTTTTTTTTTTTTTTTTTTTTTTTTGTTATTTGTTTTTGGGGTGTTATGCCGTGTTGCGCTAACTCCTTCTTTAGCCAACGTTTCGGACAGCATTGCAGTGTCCATCATCAGGGCAGATGTGTTATTTGAGGTTGTGTTAAAAAATGTGAGTTTATGTATGAGGTTGTGATACCGTGTTGCCAGCTCCAACCCTCTGAGCTAACATTAACGTATCATTTTTTTAATTTAAAGTGGTTTTCTTCGTTTAGCTCTGGTGTAGCCGTCAATTACCGGATACCAAGAACTATTGAGCTTAGCTCCATCGTCTCTATTAATGTTTACGGGATTTTTATGAATTTCAATGGCCTCCGTAATCAGCCGTGCTCTATAAGTTTTGGGTCTCCCCAGGATTTCAGGAACAAATCCAAAGTAATGCCCGGTGTCAATCAAATGCTCGGCAATTGCCGATTTGTCAGGGTGGCCGAGTTTACAAGCTCTGAAGTGTTCTGAAATCCTTTTGGAGATAGTCCGCTCTGTCTGGCCTACATATACCTTGTCACATCCGGAACAGCTGAGTTTATACACTCCATCTGTTTCCAGAGGAAACTTAGTCTTTGCAGACCTCAGTAAGTCCTGTATCTTTGTTGTTGTTCCGAAGACAGTCTTGATATTTTCCTTTCTCAATAACCTGGCAATTCTGTCTGTCACATTGTGCACATAAGGCAGGAAAGCACAGCCTTTCGACTCTTGTTCAATTCTGTCTTCGTTTGGTGTAGATTTGGCTCTTATGATTTGCCTTGTCTGACTTGCTGGGTACTGTGGACACTGCAATGCTGTCCGAAACGTTGGCTAAAGAAGGAGTTAGCGCAACACGGCATAACACCCCAAAAACAAATAACAAAAATACTTTTGGCCGTGAAAATCTTAAATCATAAAGTAAGTACCTGTTCATGATAAAAAAAAAAATTCAAGATACCATATTGATGGTCCCGAAGATAGCATTAGTTGATATTTTGTATTAACCCCTATTTATTTAATTGGAGAAATATATGATAACAGTAAAAATGCAGAAACGAAACTTTAAACAGCTCTACTGCAAAATTACAAATTCGCACATTCAACATTGTTTTGCGGGACCGTCGATGAGAGCAGGTAGGTACCTATTTAGTTTGATTGAAGGTTTTTTATTTATTTACGTAGACTAATTAATATTCCAATAATCCTCACTTGTTTAAACATTGTCTGAGCCGCCAGATCAAACTCGTGGCGCACATGTTGACTCTCAGCGTCCCAGGGGGCGTAGTACATCACAAACGAAACCTCAGACATGGAGATGAAGGAGAGAGCAGTGGAGACTTGGCCCTTGTACCAGTCGGTGACCAGGGAACCCTTCTCAAAGAAGGGCACCGCTGTCGGGGTCCGAGAGATCTTGGGGGGACTGAAAACACTGCCATTGAATTATACTGTTAATTTTTATATTGTCTTGAACAATGGCAACATTTGTTTTATATTTTAGGTAAAGAGTGTCTTCAAAATTGTGTAATTTGATTTAATTTGTTAGGTGGTTCACCACTTGTGCCTTATATAGATATAAACCTGCAAAAATGGCATTTACAAGCAGCATTAGCAAAGAAGTCATAAAAATGTTGTAGGATTGTTAATTAAATTAATAATTCAATATCAGCTTGTTTTTCCTTAGTGAATAAATTATTGCTAATTATGCCAGGTAGAAGGTTCGAACAAATAAGAGTACCTATAACATCTAGAACTTGTTTAAATCTGGGATATTGTGCCTTTTGATTGGAAGAAAACTTGATATACAAGGGCATGACATTATAATCTATAAAACTATCAAAATGTTGTTGGTTGCGTTAATTCGTTGGTTTACTAGGCTATTGCAAAAAAAACATCTATTGAATATAACAACAAATTTATCCATTTTTACTTAAGAGGTCAAATATTGTACCCGATTTATACAGACACTAATCAGAACCTTAATCGATCTTAACATTAAAGTTATAGAATATCGGCGGCCAGGCCGGTGAGATAAGTTAATCGAGGGAGAACTCACGAATTTTGTAATGCATCATATGTCGTCAATGCCAAGGCAAGAAAAAACAGGGCTTCTCTCAGAACCATATTTAGAGTTAAGCGTTTATCTGCCGCTGGAGTGGTGGTTGCTTCTTCAGGTGGTTTTTCCGTCTCGTGTATATTCTCTTTATCATCGCTTTGGTCCAAAATATTGGCATTTGGTGCCTCGTTATCAAACAAACTCCGAACAGAATCGTCACTCTCAGCTTGATTCATCCCACGTCACATAATTAGTGAAGTTTAATTTTTGTTGTTGTATTCCAGCGAAGTAAAGTCAATTTTAATGAGCTCTCTAATCAGGTAGGCCGTGAATATCTATAATCTAATTAAAGTATGGGACTTTACAACCACTACAGTATTTTCCGAAATGTATGATTTGACACATGTCAAATGTTATCATAGACGAAAATAAAGCGTAATCTAGCCATAGAAATGATAGCGCAATGCAATTATTTTTTTATACCCAAAAAGGAGGGAAATTTTAAAATCTTCAACAGATTCTGCTTGGTTTATTTGGTCGTAAATTTTTATAGCTTATTGAGCAATTATTTCAATAATTAAGAATTCGAATGAAAACACTTGTTGATTTAAAGTAACAGATGTTTATTTCGAACTAAACAAAACACAAATAAAAATCAAAGGTGGTCACCATGTTTACGCAGCAATCCTAGGCAAAATTCGAGCTCTTTTGCAGTAAAATAGTAATATCTTTTTTTTCTAAAGTAAAACTTAGGAAATATTATACCATTTCAAAAACTACGCTAATATTTATTTTTGAATAACTTACCAGATTAGTATGGAACATTATTTTTAGATGTATGAGTCAAAGTTAACTCATTAATAACTCATAAAATGTATTTTTTCCAAAGATTATAGTCACTGTTAGTTTTATTTTGGACTTATGGAATTTTGTAACTGTGGCACTCGAAAAAACTAATCAAAGGTGTGGTTTTTACGAAATTCATAAAAGTGCCAATATCTTGAAAGGGACAAAGGACTAAGCACATTTTACTAAAGTCATATTATGATATTTTGGTCCGCTGCGAGTTGGCCTGTCAGCCCTTATATAGTATAATGTATACAGGGTGTTAAGGGACGTACTTGGCTTACTTTAACCAGTGATTTTCAACGAAATTTTGGTCTCCGGTGATTTTTTTTTTCAATTTTTGTTTTCAAAAACAATTTTTTTTTAAACTTCCAAATGTCGTCACTGGTCACTCAGCCAGGTAACCGCCCAACCCTTACATCGTACCTATTTTCTATGTTTTTTGTTGAAAAACAAAACAAAAAAATCAAAAATGTCGCAGTAAACTAAAATTTCATTTAATTTTTTACTCCAAATAATGTCAGGAATCACTGGTTAAAGTAAATCAAGTACGCCCCTTAACACCCTTGTAGTAACTTACTGATCCATAATTTATTATTTTCTTAATAGAAAAAGGTAATTTTCAATTCTACACAAGATGAGCATTTTTGTGATAAAAAAATAGCCATGTCAAAGTTGTTTATTAATAAATTATTTAATAAAAGACAAATAAACTACACTGGGTAGAGCAGTTTCCCTCTTATTAGGCTGGATATTATTTCTCCCCATTCAACAGCTACAGGTTTAGAAAATGGAGGAGGGCGGTATTTTCCAATAAGTCGGAATATAGAAGCAGTCTGAAGATGAACCCGCAGTAATGTCGGCTTATTCTGTGCTTCCCTTGAGGGGATCAAGGACATTTTTATTTCACCTGAAAGATTAACAACATAATATTATTTATTAAGTTTAATATGGTAAAAAGTATGAAAACTTCGAAGGTGACCTGTTTAAAATCATTTTACATCTCCAAAGGTAGGAATTTGTCCCACCCTAGACCAGGGATGTTTAATTATAAGAAGGGGAAGAAATAAAAGAAAAACAACGGAGAGTAATTTGATATCATTATTATAAATACGTAGTGAAAAATAAAGAATATAATTTACCCGCTATTCTTTTAGATTTAAACAGCCATAGTACAATTAAATACAATGGAAATGATTGTATAATGTAACGGAGCCATGTAAGAAATCCTCCCATCATAACCAAAATGACTCTGAACTGAAAAAACAGTAATGTTATAAAAACTCAATATTATAAAAATATACATAGTTTATATTTCATTATGCACTGGGGTTAAAGTAGACTCACTGTTGTAAAAACCACATAATAGAGGGCCGTGGTAGGCAACAGAAACAGTAAAATCGTGAAGGCTAGAGTCCCAATAAACAGTTGATGATGGTCATACTGACAAGAATCCACCCCTCCACGTAAGGGATTGTGTTTCCTACCCAGAAACAGTCTCCACAATGCTATCAGTCCACTTATCTGTATACTATATAGCCTAAAAATAAAAAAAATATATCACTTAAAATAATTTTTACCATGGATAAATGTTCTGAAAAAAGTACCTACTTTCTAGGTACTTACTTCTTTAATATGCTTAAATATAATAGAAATGCTCTTCTATAAAATAAAATCACATTTTTAAGTTTTGAAATTATACCTGGCTGCGTATGTGTAGATACAGTAAATATGGAAACTCGCTAATGATAGCATATCTGCTAAAATGGCCGCTTGAAAAGATATTCCCAACATTCCTACGTACTGAAATATCTGGAGCACCATTTCCACAATATTCTTCGTTATCACTGCAAAAACATAAAATACAGATACATAGTTAAGTATTTCTTAGGATAGTAAATTTAAATCATGGGTACATGACTGTTATACAGGGTGTCTGGAAACTCGTAGTACAAGCGGGAAACTGGTGAATCTACATCACATTTGGAGTCGATTTTGTAGTATATTTTTTTTTGATTTGAGCTTTCGTTATCGAGTAAATCGAGTTAGAAGTTAATTTTTATTTTTTTTTTTTTAATCAAATTCTTATAAATTATTACTGAAGATCAAAGTACCCAACTAATTAAAACTATTTGAAAGTAAAACAAATGAAGAAACTCGGATTTAAAGCATTATTTTGAAATCACCCTTCATTTAATCCGGTGTAATCATAAAATATTTCTGCTCTGCAGTTTTAAAACATCTGTTGTTCAACTCTAAACACCAGAAAAAACTTTAACCCTAAAATAGCCGAAAAAAATTTTTTTTTTGGTTTTTTTTTTTTTTTTGTGAAAATGCTCAAATCAAAAAACTTTATGTTTATTTGGGTTCCCCATGTGGTGTAGATTCTCCAGTTTCCCGCTTGTACTACGAGTTTCCGGACACCGTGTATAGATGCAAAATACATTCTAAAATAAGACTGCAAGTTTTTGCATAGCTCTATCGACATGTTCCCAATTGCATTGTGCTTGCCCCTCTAAACCTAATCTAAACCAAGAGCGCTCTTAATATTTTTCATATTCTCCCATTTGGGTAATCCTCACATACGCTCTAGCTGTACTGTAAAATGTCTTGCCAGCAAGAAATTGCCGCACCCAAGTATTTGGTTGATTTGATCGTGCCACTTCTTCTACCTTGCACATTCGCATTGTACATTCTCCTTTCTTCGTTTATCCCCTCTACATGCCTTAAGCAACTAAGCATCCCTTTCTTAATCTTACTCAGCTTACTTATGCTTATATCAGCCTTGCACTCTTTGATTATCTAGACATTTTTCATAGGGTCATAAATGGTTTTACCACACATTCGCCTAAAGGATCTCATTTCTATAGCAAAACTTAATAAAGGTGAATTTATATACATGTTGTATTACCTAAAAACATCCACCAGAGCTCAATGTGATACAAGAAGAACTTCCCCAACATGTTATTGAAGGCATGATTCAATTTTAGACCGGCTGGGGAACCCATCAACCATTTTAGCAAAGTGCGTAAATTGTCCACAATCAACTGAAAATATAAGTAAGCAACTACTTATTAAAAATAAACATCAATATTGCACTAAAAAATAGAAAATCAAACAATATTATGACTTCCTAAGCTTAGGGAGAGAGGCGAACCCATCGCTCAGCGTGTGGAAACTCGGCCTGCAAGCCGAGCTAAGGTGTTAGCTACCCTGCCCAGGCTGAATGATACTGGAGAACAGTGTCATGAATGGTGCCTCCGAGATATAGGTTCGCATCTCGGCGTATTTAGACCCTACCCCAGTACTCAGGCCTCTGCTGGGGTGGATCTTATATTTCCTTAGATACTTCTCTCCTGGGACCAAAAAATTGACAGTTCAAACAAAAAAAATAGGGGCCTTTGGGGGAGCTAATAGGAGTTGAGAGAAGAGCTTAGGCCACCTCGGTGGACTCTTCCTTCGTGGGACCTTCAGGGAACCCAAACAAAGGGGGACTTCCGATGGGAAAACCTTTACCGCTACAGAATTCTCCAGGGGATCAATGCGAGGGAAAACAGGGACACTCACTGGACCTGGAAATATACTGAAAGGAGTGAGGTGAAATAGGAGATAGCAAAATTGCTCACGAGAACTATCTGTATACTGTTTCCGCTTTAATAAATAGTGTTCTTCTTGAAATAAGGGTATATAGGGGGGAATTGCAATTATATATTACTTTTATGTACTATATAATTTACAATAGAATGTATACCTCTATAATATCAAAAAGCTCATTCACAGGGTTAAGAGTCCATTGATTTATGCAGTGTAGAACAATCAGCCCTCCTAAAAGGTCAAGCAGCATGGACGTCAACAAGTTTCCGGTCTTAACGGATATCTGAAATAAAAAGGTTGTTTCAATTATGAAAGTTTCATCATAATTTTTATGGCAACAAATTAAAATCATAATTTAGAATGCTACCTTTCTTTCTTTCCATATGCAGTACCAAATCCAATTGATAGAGTTTGTAAAACTGCTAAACTGAACGCACAAATTTGAGTATGAACAGAAGGATTCAAAAATATTTGAAACAATATGGAATGTTTTGAATTTCTTCACATAATTCAGAGAGTCACTATCGTTTATTTTGTTCTGTTCAGGACAAATGCAGTTATCATGTTTGATGATATTTTTTAGCAGGGCAAACTGGTTGCTGTTTGTTGATTCATTCTTGATGGTCGTAGATTGCTCGGGTTGATTATTAAAAAACGCTTCTGATTTTAATATTGAAGCGTAATCGTAAAACATGACAACACTACTCCTTACCATCATAGGTAGATCTACAATTTGACCATTTAATTTTAGATTCTTCAAAGTGACTTTCTCATTTTCCATCTCCAATAAGACATAGTTGGAACTCATCGATTCACGAGAAAGGTTATTTTTCTTGCAAATATCGCCATCTAAGATACCACCCTGGTTCAGTTCCGTCCATTCGCTGCAACAACCTCGTGGTAATTTTGCATTGATATTTTCGTTATATTTATCGTAAATATACAAACCCAAAATATTGTCAAAACTTTTCGAAACATAACCTTTGATTCGGGTATGCTTGTCTAGGTTCCAGAATTCTGGGATGAAAATGTTAACATCCAGTGGATGCATTTTTGTCACCATGGCCAAAAGAATATGCACAAATGATAACAACTGATGAGTTGGATTTCAAGATGGTCTTTTTTTATTATCGACTCTACCACTATTTACTTTCATCCATCTTCCATCCGTCAAACCATAAACGTCAAACTGACAGCTAACTTGTTTATGTTTTGTGAAGAGGGCGTTGAATATTAAAATATGGCGAACGTCAAAAACCAAGTTCTTACCCACAAATAATGATAATATTTTAAAATTTATGGCGTCTATTCAAATAAACAGAATTTTAGATATAATTTAATTATTATGTAGGTAGATTAAGCTGGTTTCAATTTCATTAAGATTAATCGATTATTGTTTATAAATAAAGCGGTTGTGTGTGCGTCGTAGGTGGTCGATGGGTGGTCGTAGGTACGCGTGTTCTGTATCTTTTTTTTTATTTCTCACCCCCTCACACCCCCTTCTCGATGACGTCTGATATCACTGATATTATCGATCGACGTCACATGTTTTGAAATGCCGACTCTTCAACCCCTAACGCAATGTTTGCCGCATATAAATCGATAAGTGTACGGAAAAGGTCTGCTTCACGCCGTAATGCATTTATACGCTATTAGTGGTTATAAAATATTAAATATCGCAATGAAAAATAAACGGACTTTTTCTTAGCATGTAGTATTGCGCTGTTAAATTATTGTGTTCCTTCGCTTTCCGTTTCGTACTAAAACGTCTTCTACTCCTTGCTTTGGGTTAATTTTGAAAATATTCCGTATTTCGTGCCTTGTTCCTACAAATATTTTATAAACGAAAATTCCTTTGAGATAATCATGAGTTCAAATGAGCCGGAATGGATGGAAGCGAGACGTGGAATAATATTATTACTAAATGATAAAAACAAGGAAGCTGAACATCTCTTCAACAACAGTCCTCCGAATATTCACATGACAGCCGGGATATGTTATGTTACATTTATGGTAAGTCTTCAATACGGTGTAATAAAAATCATTTCATCTATTTTCCTAACATTAATACAAAGGGATTGTTTTTCTAGGTAATTGCATTTTTTAACTAACCCACCAGTTTTTTATTTTTTTCAGAATGCCCTTATGTGTTTTGATGATTGTAAAGTAACCGATGCTATTGCTGATATTAAAAAAATTGAGGAGCAGTGCATTACACAGATCGGGTGGATGAAGTCAATCAAGAATAAGTTTATCTCCCAATCTGATGACAAGAGTTTAGAGCAATCCTTAGAAGAGAGAATAGTACTGGCTGACTCTTTGGTCTGCCAATCCTTCCTTACGTTCCTGCGAAATGATTTTACTTCCTATATGAAAGGTGGGTGGACCCTACGAAGAGCTTGGAAGATCTACCAACACACTTACGATCAGTTGCTATCATTAAATAAGAAGTATAATGGTAAGTTTACTTTGTCTTATCATCTCATCTTCTTTCCATTGTCCTATTCAGGTTGAAAACCCAATGTGCCGACAAGGCGCCTCCGGGTGTCCCTGTCGAGGGCTATTTCAGCGGCCTCCATCCATTACAGGTATAGCCTCTCCTCGCACAGCATCTGGAGTAACTTTCCCCAACTTTGCCTGGGGTGGCCCTCTGGGCGTCTTCCCCTTGGAACTGCCGCCAGAATTTTTCTGGCTTTCTTAATAAGTGCCTAAGCCACTTCAATTGCGACGTTCCATACTAATCCCATCTCGGCTCCTCGAACTTCTCATTTGATCCTATTTTGTAACTCATACCACTACTCTTAATAATCTAATTTTGGCAGATTTCACCCTGGAACTGATATTGTGTTATTATTTAATTACGTTTGGTGCCTTTTAATACTCAACAAGGTAGGATAAATTCCAACTTTAACCATTCTCCACAGGGCCGGCCCTGTGCAGGCACAATTGGAACAGTCCGCTCCGGGCGCCTTGCCAAGGCACTAAGCTGCTGACAATACCTAAAACCTAATACAGGGCGTTTGAGGTTGTTACTTGTGTCAGGTGCCGTTTGGGTCAGGGCCGGCCCTGATTCTTTGTTAGGTCCTCCTCCGGTTTCGATCAAATGGACTCTTAGAAAATTAGTGTGATTATGACTTACGACCCAGAAAATTTGTGTGATTATGACTTATGACTCACACTCCTGCAACAACACTGTCATAAGTCAAACTAGGATAATGCACTTTGAAGTCTTTTTATCTCTCGTTGTTGTATGAATTCTGATAAACTGGTATATTGCACAGGTGTGTAGACTTCTAAACATAAGATAAAATTATTATTCATGCTTTCATTTGTTTCACTTGTATTTTGACGACCTAGAGTTCAAAGTTCTTGGGTTCAAATACAGGAATGAAATAAAATTGACCCATTTAAATTGTGCTTTTTATTTCATATAAAATAATTATATAGCATATTTGCAGCACGTTCCTGAGTGGTGGATATTGTCATCATCACCCTCTTGAAAAACCACCATTGCTTGAAATGGCTTTTAACTGTTGCCAGGTGCTCAGGTCCGGCCCGGATCCAAACAGCGCCTGGCACTAGTAAAATCACAAACGCTGTGTTAGGTGTTATGTATTATCAGTGCCTTGGTGCCTAGGCAAGTTGGCGCCAAGTTGGAGCGGACTGCTCCAATTGTGCCTGCACAGGGCCTGACGGTACTTCCCAACCTTATTTACACTCCTTTCAGCCTCACAAGATAATGAAATTAGGGAAGCCATAGTCTCAAAGCCAGTGGGCAGTTGGGACAAAAACCACACCCGAGGGAGTCATAAATTTGGATTTTAGTCAGATCTATAAAAGTTAGTAGAATTGTAATGATTTTTTTTCAGGTTCGCTTAATAATGGGGTAAAAACCAGTTCTGCCAGTTCTCCTACGACCATTTCATGTTCATCTTGGAGCATATCAGAGAGCGATCCCCCTCTTCAAAACAACAATTACACGACCGTCAACAATCAAACACTGATCAATCAAAAGCCAGACAATCTTGTCAAAGCATCAAATTTACCGAAAATACCCGACAACAAGAATCTGTACCATAACTTATACACTTGCTCTAGTAAAACATTTTCGGATTTTTCTAATACGGACTGCAAAGCACAAGATGGATTCAAAATGGAGAGTTATGAAGCAAGATATTTAGAAAATGATGATGAAGGAAGCGATATGGATCGTCCGAGAAACATGAGCTGTTCAACCTACAGTTTGTCCATCCAAACACCAAACGGTGTCCGTCCAAATTCTTTACGTACTTCACGTAACGGCAGTAGTGATATGCTGAGTAGAAGTTGCCGCAGCTCAATGAGAAAGTCTGTTTCTCTATTTTCTTCCATCAACAATTTTAGTTCTGCAATTTATGAGAGTGCAACATCTCTTATTGGCCTTAAAAAAGAAAACGATGAAGAGTAAGTTGATTTTTTTCATATTTTATACTTGTTACCTGTGAAAAATGACGGAATGTAAATTGAGTTGCATAAGTTTCACTTTTAGAAATGACTTGCAAAGTAAGCAACACTAAAATATATTATAGGTAGGTACAGGCAAATCATTTTGAAGACCGCACGCTTGAATATATTTGGGCCCACACAATAGACAGAGTACCACACTAGACAAGCAAGATTTGTTTTTAAATGATTCTACTGTTCTTACTCAATTGTTTGTGTGGATTTGAAAAGATTTTTTTTTAATTTGATATTTTCCTCAACACATCCAATGTTACAATTTTTTAAAGTTCGAGCTCATACCACTCTACTAAGGACAGGTTGTTTCTGAGAATTTGAATAATTCATCAAATTTCAACATTCATTTTCAGGTTCTTTGAAAGTCTTATTCAAGTTTGGTTAATATATATTTATAGGCTAGTTGCTTGACAGAACTGAAATAATAACAGAACTTGAAAAAATCTTTCACAGAACTTGAAAATTAACTTTGAAATGTGAAGAATTGTTCAAATTTCAACATTCATTTTCAGGTTCTGTGAAAGTCTTATTGAAGTTTTGTTATTATATAGGTTAACTAACAATTAGTAATGGTTAATGGTTAGCAACTGCTTGACAGAACTGAAATATTAACAGAACTTGATAAAAACCTTTCACAGAACTTGAAAATTAACTTTGAAGAATTGTTCAAATTCTCGTAAAAAACCCGTCCTTATCAATGGATTGTCAAGTTCTTGAATTTTTTGGTGATTTTTGTCAGATTGGACAGGTTGTTTCGCAGAATTTGAACAATTCATCGAAAATCGGAGTTCATTTTCAAGTTCTGTGAAGATTCTATTCAAGTTCTGTTATTATATCGTTACTTGCCAGTTGTTTCACAAAACTAAAATAATGACAGAACTTGAATAGAACCTTCACAGAACAAAGATAATATTCAAGTACTGTGAAACACCCGGCCCGTGATGAAATAATAACAGAACTTGAATTTTAACATTGAAATTTGAAGAATTGATGAATTTCTGTAAAACAACCTGTCTTGAGTGATGTTTTCTATTGACATTGACGTGACTTAAATCGTGGACTTCATAAATACCTTGTTCAGTCTTTGACCTGGCATTATCTTCCTAACATATTTTCTTGTCCTATTGTTATTACTTTATCCGTTTGCAACCGGCAAAAAATTTCCTAACTGTGATGGGCCACACTAGTTAAGCTCTTAGTTGTGATCCCGTTGGGCTGGGAAACTTACTGGTCGAAACACGTGCGCGTGAAAGTACCCTTCATAAGCAGCTCCCGCACGTTTCATCGACCCGGTTCCGTTCCTAAAAACAGATTTTCAAATGCAAACTCACGCTCGTATGAAGCCGTTTATAATGGATTATTCATGCTTATGTACTATCCTTTTTTCATTTCTAGTTTTTTCTCATTACCAACAAAAAATAAATAATTGTCTCTCCAGTCAATGTCCTCAGCTACATCTGGTCGTTCATTTATAATACATATGATTAACTAACTAACCATCCTGCCAAACAACTCGCTCTCGGCACAGACTCTTAGCTTCATTCACATTTATACATCATCTAATCGTACATCGTTCAAAGATGATTATGTGATCAATGGGTAACCGGATAAAACAGAACAAAACAGAACATGATAAAATAATAGGTTAGGTTAATTTTAATGATATTTGGTTAGGTTAGGTTTGTTGTTTGTTTATTATGTTTTTTCCCCTTTCTTCAATGTTCTGTTTTATCATGGTTTATCTATTATATTTTTGTGAAAGCAAATTGAAAATGGTTGTTTCTTTCCAGCTGGAACAACATAGAGCCAGACGCGGTCCTCCGTCTGATGTCCGCTGTGTGTTTTGGCTATGGGGTGTTCAAATTGTGCGTTTCCCTCGCCCCGCCTAGCATCCTGCGATGGGCCAACATGCTAGGCTTTGAGGGGGACCAGGCCTCGGCCATTGAGAGCCTGAACTATTCCAGGAGGGGAACCGACATGCGGGCTCCTCTGGCTTCGTAAGTGATTTTATTTAATAATATGTGGCAGTGAGCCATGAAACTAGAAGACAAAGGATTAAAGTAGAATGAATGCTATAGAAATGAAGTCCCTGAGGCCTATGTCTCGTAAAACCAAGTGTGACTACGTTAAATGAACCGGAATGGATTATCTGCGGTCAGAAGGTATGTGCGCATCGCTTCATATTACTTTAGACTGATTCGTGGGTGATTTGAAAACTCAGCTATCAAGGAGAGCATTCATTTCTATTATATTATATTATTTTCTATGATTAAATCCATCACCGACAGCACAGACTGTTTTGTCTCCCAGCCTGCAGGACCAACTTACCAATAGTCATGCCGGTGGGGAGGGCGGTCTTGCTATCGAACAGAATCAATTTGAATATCGACATATTTGGCATCAATGAAGCAATCTTTATTTAAAAGGCAAGCTTTGTAGTTTGATTGTGTAACTAACGCTTTGGTTGTTTTCAGGTTAGCGCTTTTGTGGTACCATACGATAGTTCGTCCTTTTTTCAACTTGGACGGGGTTATTGTGGCATCAGGTGTCGAAGCGGCCACCAAAATTCTCGAAGAAGAAGTAGAATTTCAGAATTCTGCGTTATTTTTGTTCTTTAAGGGAAGGGTCGAAAGAATTAAGGTAAGGACCTACCTAGAATTCCAATAATCAATTACATAGTTATAATACATATTCAGAAAAAAAATTATAACATTATTATCGAAGAAAGCAATACAAATGAAAAAAGTTCTTTGTTTAAAACCACTTTATTTGATTTATACACGTCGACCGGTTTCGGTTAATCTCAACCTTCATCAGGACAATAAACATATAAACTAAATTACAGTACAGACGAAGATTGTAAGGTAAACAAAAGAGAAAGCATAGAAAAGAGGGAGAGAGCATCAGCGACAGGCCAAATAATAATGTTTGTTTATTTCAGCTGAAAGAGTACATCTAAATAAATAAATAAATTAAATGATATTAAGTTGAAAATAAAACATATTTATGTAGCACTTGTACTACGGTGGCTTGAGAGAAATTAACTAAAATCAAGAACTTTTTTCATTTATGTATCATTATTATTTCTGTACTCAGATATAAATTTTGCATGTATAATAATTAACAGCCCAACATCTCCGGTGCCATAGAAGCCTATCAACTGTCAGTTTCAAATGCAACCCTGCCAGATGTTAAACTATTAGGTAAGTTCTTAAGTATATTATGTACAGGTTATACCTTAATGTACAGGTAAATCACTTAGAGACGCTTGCTTGTTTAGTGGTGTACTGGATGGCTCAAAAAATCATTATTTTGTTTTGTTAGGTAAGCTGAAGAACGAAACAAAAAGACGTAGAAAGAACATTGTCGAATTAAACTGCGAGTCTAAATTTAAACGGTATTGATAAACATCGCCACACACCCAGTATCTTTGGGCATTTGCAGGTTAACGGGGGACAGTGGCTGCGGGTGTTCCAAACTTGTTTGAAAAACTTTTGTGATTGGTGTGCATAAATATATCCAAACATATCCACTATACTTGAAGGTAAAAAATTTACCTACGATACGAAGGGGTTCACTAGGGTATCCCAATAAAAGCGACCGTGACTCTATTCCTATCGCCCTTTCCAATAACACTCATATATCAGTTCAACCGTTTTAACTGGACATCGCCCATCTTCCGCCAGCAGCCAATCATTAAATAATGCAAAACGGTCAATGAGACAGTACGTACTGTTCAATAAAACGCCCCTTTTACGACCACTTAGTCAGAATTTGATAATGTTATTTAATGTCTTAACAATAGTAACGGGATATGTTTTTTTAAATGCAGATACATTACCGAAAACTTTTTTTAGAATTACCTAAACTATATAGAGTACCTATGTGATGTAAAAATTTATTTTTGTACAAATAACTTGTTAACTTTATATATATATATGTACCTAAATGTATGTTTTTAAATAAATAAATAGAAAAAACAACTAGTGCTATTGAGGTATACAATTAACCGTAATATAACTTCTGTTTTGCTTTTTTCCCTCTCAGCTTAACTGCTCGTTAAGTTCCTTTCCTTTTCATTACTCATATATAATATTATGAAGTTTAAATCATGTTCTACATTTGTACAATGTATATGTACTCTTGTACTGTGTGTCTACAGAACATTTTGATACGTAACTTACCTCAAATTACTACATTGTGTCTATATAATATTATGATAACACAACTTCTAACCTAATAATGTAAAATACTGCCACCATGGGTTGAACTACGGTGGAGACTCCCAAGAAGGATATTGTGTTTCCACCTATGACGGCAGAATAACATCCATGCGAACACCTCGGCACAGGTTCTCCTAATGAGGTGTTCACAGAACATTACTACCTAAGTTTCAATCATGTACCTATATGTATATAGTTGCATATCACATTTCATTCTACTACCACGTTTTATATATGGTACATCTATCTGTATTACTTGCACCCAATGTCAATATGTATATATATAAACTGTATGTAAAAGTGAATAGATAAATAAATAAATAAATATTTACACACTTGCGAGCCGAAGCGCAAGCTGAACCACGAATCATGGCAAACGAACGAACCAACTGCAAGTGGTGATTTGCTCTGTTTGCAGTTGGTTCGTTCTTTTCCCATGATTTATGGTTCGGCTCGAGCTTCGGCTTGCAAGTGTATACAAAACATTAGATATGGCACAAAACTTTTGTTTGGCTTTTAAGTGTATTAACTTGTATTTGAATTTTGAAATCTCCTGCTAATATGTATTTGTTTCCAGGATTGCATGAAGTTGGTTGGTGTCACTTATTGACGCTCAATCACCAGAAAGCGTTCAATTGCTTCCTCCAGCTCAGACACCAAAGCAAATGGTCTAGGAGTTTCTATGCCTACCTAACTACCATCAATGCTGGAGCTTATGGCAATCTCAAATCTGTGTCGACGGGGAAAAATGATATTAGGAACTTGCTGGAAAAATCACACAATAAGGTAAGACACACTTAAATAATTACATTACTGAAAATATATATAGTTTTGACTATGGTCGTAAGGAATACGGTGATGCAATGGTATCTATTGTATGGTTGAAAAGCAATAGGCCCCACGTATTCATACGATTCTTTTCTAACGTATTGGGCATGCTAATTGATTGCATTTGTGTTGATCGAAACCAGTTACTTTTCAAATTTCTTCCATAATGTTTGTGCCAAATGAATAATCTGCATCATTTGGAAAAATCTTTTCTGACTCTACGGCGTCCTTGCCGTTATAGAACCAATTGGGTGAACGAAATATACACTAGAAGAGGCAGACTTAAATAATGACAAGCTATTATAGAGTAGCTTTTTGGTATTTGATGGTTATGCAGGTGATAATTAGAATCACTTTAATCCCATAAACATTTGTGGTCATGTACCTAATTAATCAATTTTTCGATATCTATCGTACGTAACTACAACATTTTCTAAACAAATCTGAATTGTGTTGGACTTCACACCTATTCACGTGCACACGCATGACTTAACCATACGCAGTGTACCAGCTTCAATACTACTTCAAGGGTCGGGAATACACATACGCATTCATACATATACATATACAGATTACTCAATTTTGTACGAATACACATCCAAAGTGACTCGGATCAAATTATGAATGTTGATTTTCAGGGTGCTCAGATAGAAAAATACATCAAACGTCGAATGGAAAAGCTTCCGGAGAAGGAAGATATGGATGCAGATTGGGTTAAGGATGCCGTACATTGGCAGCTGTACTGTTACGAGATGCTTTTTCTATGGAATACTTTTCCTAGCTGTGATTCTGAAGATTTGCTGATCATAATCCAAGGTACCCATCCAACACTACGTAATGTGTTTAAATCTACTATATTTTTTCAACACTGTCATTGTAATTCTACGGTGTCAATGTCCCGTACTAATGGGAAAAGGGTTTTGATTATCTGGAGAGCCAAGTTATAGAACCAGGAAATATGGCCAAACACTCAACAACAACTCTGCTGAACTTTATAAAAGAAACTGGGCTAGTGTCAAAGTAATAAGGTGAAACAAGGGGGATAGCACAATGGGCCTATGACCTGATTATTTACAAGAGCAAGGCAGGCCATATCCATATCAACAACAGTTTATTATAACCATTAATTACTCGCCTGAAATATCCATACAAATTGAAAATATCTCCCGAGTAAACATAAATGCCGCCGACGGGAATTGAACCCGCACCTTCTGATGTCCGGTCAGGTGCTCTGGACCACTGAGCTACGTCGGCTTATTCCCAACCCGCCAAATAATTCAATATGTACAAGTATTGAATGAATCACTGTTGACAAACCTAATAAAAAATAAAATAAATAAAAAAAGTACTTCAGTCGACAATTACTGCTTATTATATTTTTTTCACCTTTACGTTACTTTGCTCTGGAGATATTTTCAATTTGTGTGGATATTTCAGGTGAGTAATTAATACTTATAATAATTTGTTATCCTTTGTGCTGTGCATAAAAACCTTGTCTTATAAACATTAGTTTATCATTGAAAAATAACAATAATATTATTATGAGTACTCAATTTGAATTGATAAACATATTTTACGGATACGTATTACTCATTTGTACCACAATAATATATTTTTGGAATGTATCAAGAAATTTTTATTTTGTTCGGCAATACATAATTGATTAATTATTGGATTATATTTTTCAGCATGCATTCCAATAAACGGTGAGGAATCTCTAGCCCACGAACCAATGTTAGGGATCAGTTGGTTGATTAAAGGGGCTGCATCTCTAGTGGTTGCCAATCGGCTGAACAAGTTGTCCATTGTGGACGATACGGATATTAATGCTGAAAACTCAACCGTGTTCCTTACAAATGCGGTTGAAGCCTTCAGAACGTGCCTAAACCTTAGATCAACTTGCACCGAAGATGTTCATATTTCTGCTTTCGCTCAATACGAGTTGGCTCTGCTGCTGTTAAGAGAAGAAGACGTAAGTTGAAAAAATCTACATTTGTTTAATTGATGTAGCTAGACCGCAACCAAAAGAAGGTACGCAGTCTCTTGGTATGCACAGAAAGGGCGTGATTTATGTGGTTCTTTCTCTTAATCTTCATTTCCTTTCAAGCGGGGTCGCAAAGACTACCTGAAAAGAAAGCGCTCCATTTAAAAGGGGAGATATACATTTAACGTTATTATATTAATTATAAGATGTGTTTTCGAACTAGTAGGAAAATGTCGTGGAACTTTTTTTAAAACTCTAGTTAAAATAATATCTAAATTTTTTTTTTTTTTACAAAAATACGATTTCATAAAACATATATTATATCCATCTAACGTTAAAACTATTATGTTAAAAATAATTGTAAATTAAAGCACATACCTGGCGCTTCAATATCCATTTTGAAAACTTTCTGATTTTAAAATAGAATGAGCGTAGTTACCCCGTCAATGAATCGGGCGCAGCTAAGCAATATTTGCCTCGTGAAAAATAACTCAATTTTGAACGCATTTGCAGTGTACAGATTATTTGGGTTAGGTTCACAAACTAAATTCTTACAGTTCCTATTGAACTGGTTTACAGAGAACGATTCAAAGGCATTTATAATTAATTAGCTTGAAGTTAATGCCTTTATCCATTTTAGGTTCCGTAATTTCCTTTGGCCGTCCTTGTGTGCGGCGCTGCATTTTGTATGGGAGTCGAGACATTTTTTGTTCTTAAGATTTCCCACTTTTAGCATTGAAAAACACAAGGTAAAATGTTAGAATCTCATCACTAATGTTATTGTATTGAACCAAAGTGCAAAAATGCATCTCTGATTGCACCTGATAAACAATTCACCAGTAATTAAAAACCTGCATTAGAACACTTTCATCTGTTCTAATGCAAATGTGGACCAGGGTTGCCAATGCATATGTTTTAAAATGCTCACAAGAGATGAATAGATGTTCAAATATCCCACAAGTTCTTTTACCTCCAAAATGAACAAAATTCTATTGAAATTAGCATTTATTTTTGTATCATGTATTCTATTGAGAGTTTAGGACCTTTTCTGCTTGAGAGTTGTTGGCTATTTTATGTGTTTTGGTCCGTGGTCATAATCATGTGGAATTTTCTTAAATTGTTTATTGTACTGACATGTGATGATATTTTCTACAGACTAGACCAGAAGGAAAGCTTCTACTCATCAGATCTCAATCGCAATATAAAGATTTTGACTTTGAACATCGCCTCAATGTCCGGATCAACTCAACCCTGAAAAAGTTGGAAAAATTCGAATCGGACATCAAATGAATTTACCAATAAGGAAAGGTCTTCATTACAAAGACTAGTTTATTTATATTAAATAATTTCATATTATTTGGTAGCGACCTCTGGGCTAGAGCCTCAAAATACCTGATAAACCTACAGGATTCTGTGTAAAGACAGGCAATCCATCTGATTGATAATCCTTTGCAGACTAATTGCCATCTTTAATGCACAGATGCAATGTAGGAATATTTATTGTAGGAGTATTTCAATGGATCCTGCTCGAAGGAGCTAGCAGCAGTGTTCCCCGTGCTCCCGTTCATGTAGCAAAACTCTACAGACGTGAGTAGAACATCTGTTCACAGTTAATGTTAGCTTCATGAGAATGGGTTGTTTCTCCAACTCGTTTTTTGTGTAAGTTGGCTCACATGTGGAACAAGTTACCGGAAACTGTTTTTCTCCCTTCATGTAATCCGGGCCTCCTCAAGATATACCATATTAATAAATCCCTTCCTTCAGCCCATCACAACACTGCCCAACCGGGTGACGATATAGTTTTCTTGACTTTATACAGTACAGACAGGGACGCTCTTGTAACGTGTAACATTAAAAATGATATATTAATCAGTAATACTTCTGCCCATTAGCAAATGTTTTTAGTTAAAAATGTATGCTGTAATTCTTTCGAGCTTAGAACTGGTATATTTATAAAAGAGTAAAATATAGAAGAATTGTACACATACTATAGTTTGGGTGCTTCGCAGAAAATCGAGTATAACATTGTCATCAATGGCCATTCAGTGCTATTTTGTTTGTTTTTTTCACATTTGAAAGGTCACTATTAAATGCCGATTTTCTGGCTTTATATCATGTGGTCAAGCATTACATAACAGTTGTGCTTTTCTGTTAATACATTTTTTTTAAAGATTGAAACAGACCTAGAATCGTCATTTAACGGGGAGCCATTTGATGATAATGCTATCTACATTTAAATTTCTGCAAAACAACCCAGCCTATTGAGAAATGAAGCCCAGACAACTTATTGAGAAATGAAGATCGCCTTATGTACAGGTCCAAGGTCACCCTTTAGAAGGGATGATAGGTTAATTTAACTTATGGATCTATTGATCTGTTATTTATTTTCTAGACAATTTCCTCGGGTATTGGCTTTAGATATTTTATGCCAGCATTTGAAAAAGATAAAGCAATATTTTTTCTTTGAATTTTAGCCTTTATAGAATAACATATTATAGTTTTAACATAATTATATAAATACTCATAACTTACATTATTTATACAATGTTTTTATTGTAAATGTATATGAAAATTGATATTATGTAATATCGACTGTGTTTTCAAAACCCTTCAAGCCACATTTTTGTAAATGTTTCTTTTCGGTGGATTCATATAGAATAGTCTTCAAACTACAACATGGTAAAGTAATTTTTGCAGAATAGGGCATTTTTAATAAGTGCTAAAAATTAAATTTATGCATTCAATTTTATTATTTCGAGAAAACTTCTCTTAAAAGAAATTATTGAACCCTCTAAACTGATATACATAGATTCGTATTATTTTACATCAAAATTGTGAAAAACAAATAACTACTTTTGTATACATAAACTTCAAGATTAATGTTACGAATTTGTAAATATTAATTTCCATAGTCTCCTGAAAAAATTTCATTTTGTGGCTTGAAGAGTTTTACCAAACCACATTAATTATGTATATATATTCATTTCTAATTTTATTATTACCAGAGATGTTACGTATTAGAGATGTTTATCTACCAATTATTATAAAAATATATTTCTAAACCAAGACAATAGTTTTGAACTAACATGTACAGCAAATAATTTTTTATCTAAATATTTCTCAAGTATACCCACACCATATTGTAATACCTACCTTATTATGTAGTGCAAAGCAATATAAGTTGCTGCTAGTAGTATTTAAAAAAGCTTTATTAGATATCTTAAAATTTTCCAAACAAGAATAAAAATGTCCTGACACATCTGCCCTGATGATGGACACTGCAATGCTGTCCGAAACGTTGGCTAAAGAAGGAGGTAACACGGCACAATACCCCAAAAACAAATCACTATAATACTTTTGGCCGTGAAAATCTCAAATATCTAATACTCAAATATCTAAGAAAAAAAATTATTATGATTGATTTTTTAAATATTGGTTAAATTGATTCAGAAAAGTATTTAGAAATATATAACCTTTATTGATTTTATTGGACTAAAAATATTACTTGTGAAGAGTCTGAAATTTTCATTCAAACGCTTTTTCTTCCATGGGGATGTGGGTACCAAAAACCTTTTATTCCATAAATAACAATAATAAATGTGATCTCATAATGTACTCAAGATTTAAGGTTGTAAGTTATATTTTAATTTTTTTGACTCCACACATTAGGCCCTGAGTTTCCCCTCGGAACCTACGTAATCTTTGGAGATGCTGGGTTGAGGGTTTTTTTTTTAAGGAAAGGAAGGATTGAACCTAGGTCTTGTAGAGACCCATGGTGCAGGAAAGATGAAACACGAAAACGTTGAGCATGAAAATGAGTCGTTAAAACTATCCATTACCATAATATGAACTGCGTTCAAATGTTAGGCACGTATTTGGCATATCTTCTGGCTGTTCTATGGCCGAAGGGATCAATGATGTTAGTTCTTCAAAGCACCAGTAGAACCATAGATAATAGAAACAAGGAAAATGTGACATTATAATGAAACCGCACACTAAAAAATGTCACCAATATGTCACCCACACTACTGCAAATCGTATCGTCATGATCACAACCCCGCCTTTGTTTCTGCCTACACACCAAAACATAACTTCCATAGGCTCCCAAGATTGGATAGTCCGTGCAATTTAGTCGTAGCTCAGTGACATGGCGTGCTTCTATGCCATTCCTTTATTTCTTATTTCTTTACTCTATGAGTAGAAAAGATATGGAATGTTATTATTAATTTTTTTTTAAATCCTTTTTAAGTAGGAATGTCTTCAATGGTTACTAGAGAGATTATAAAAGTAAATTATTAAAACAAATTTATATCTATTAGCATAAATGTTTCATGCTTATGATAATATTATATCTACATGAAACTTCAAATAAAAATTTCTAAATATTTTTGCTTGTCGATGGATTTTATTTTAAATCGTTTTATTTTACGGAAATTCTTCAACAAGTTGAATCAACTTTGCAAATCCATTTGTCCGCCATTCCAAAGTAAAATAGGTTAAATAAAATAGTTAAGAATTAAAATTACACTTTATTTTTACAGAAAATATACACAGTGCATGTTTATAATATAAAATACCTTGTAATGAAATGTATTTCCACCAACGCAATGAGATACAACATTGTCATTGTGTAATGTAACATTTTTAACACACCAAATTAATAATAATGAATCATTAATTTTATATAAAATGTACTGTGAAACAAACCATTTATCCTGAAATCATGTAGTGTCCAAAAATTCCAGAATATTTTTATTGATAGAAAAAATATTGGCAATTAAGCCTTGGTGACTTATATAATATGAATCTGACATTTATTTTGCACTATTTTTTATAATAATAATTAAATACTGTACACCTCAAATTTATTGAATTGAAATAAAATAACACTGTGGTGTTTAGCAGTACCTACCTAAATAAATTTGTAGTTGTTTTTACATGTTATTTTTATCCAACATAAAACCCTGATAGTATTGAACTAAAGTAGAATGTACAAAACTTTATAGGACCTTAACCATCCCTCAATACTACAGAATCAACAGTAGTAGGTAGTTGATATACCACTGAATAGTTAAAAAAAAAACATTAGCTAGGTACGATTACGGCTAAGGTTAAATGTCTGTTCTTTCGGAGTTATATTGTCTTGGAAGTGATCTTTAATCCAGGAGCGGAACTGTGCAGGCGCAATGGGAGTAGTCCGCTCCGCTATATATTCTAATAAATTTACTGAACATATTTCTAGAGATATGAATGGAGAATTTTCATAAGGACTCAAACCTATAAATGATTTAAGTCAGCTCCCATGTGAGAGGTAAGCGCTTTGAAATGCCTTCAGATGCCTCCCGCAGTCTGAGAGTTAAAAAAACATATTGGTGGATATAATAATTCTATAAGGGTGGTCCCGAAACTACATTCTCCCTTACGTCACACTTTATCAGAATGTTTGATGTACATTTTGTTGAGCATTCCGTGGACACGTAATCTGTAGACGCACGTGTAGTCAGAGTTGCCCCAGTTGGAGTGTATCTTGAGTTGGACGATTCTGTACGCCCTCTGCGTGTGATATTGGACGTCGAAATACTGGACTGAAGGACCCTCCTTGTCGTATACAAACTCACCAAAGAAATAGCCGTCCACTTCGGTGACTTCGTCGAAACCCTGGGGAAAAACATTATTTTAATTGATTTTTTATGTGAATACTGCACAAAAGTTCCAAGTCCTCCCAACTGACCGGAGCGAGTAGGGCTATGGCATGTTGTGAGCTTGAAGGAAAAGCGGAGGGGAAGGAGATGCGGAGTAGGTGGGAAAGTACCTGGCTGTTCTTGTCTCGTCACCAAGTACGGCTGAAGCCATTTCAAGCAACGATTAATGATTCTGAATGGCTGAATAACCTCACTATTCCATCATGACTTCCATAGACTCTCCTTTATACAAGACCGGCCCTGTGAAGGCGCAATTGGGGCAGTTCACTCTGGGTGCTGACTTGCCAAGGCGCCTAACATCTAACACATAGCCTTTGAGGTTCTTTCTAGTGCTAGGCGCCATTTGGCTCAGAAAAAAAAATCTTTTTGCTTCAATGAATACATGTAATATCAGTTTTATTTCTAAGGGCAAGTTTTTCGGTATGTACTCGGGAGTGTTATAAATCTAATTGGGTTATCAGGGTTGTTGCCAGAGAGCAACTTGACGAACATATATATATATATATATATATCAAGTCAAGCTTAAAAAGCAACTGAAATACAGGCCCCAAATGTTTCAACTGCAAATGGTTCTCACCCATATGCTGAAGGTCTTGGGAGCCGACGAGATCTCCTGTGTGGGCGAGATACTGGCGGGGATGTGCTCCAGTGTGATGCCGGAGATGTAGATCTTGGCCAGCAGCTTGACTAGCACCACTCCTCGCGTACCCTCAAATGCCCAGCACTGGCCTGGATTTACCGACGGCTGCAAATACATATTCAAACATCTTCATTAAAAAGCAGAAATCTGTTTGTAGGAAGCTAGATTGTCACATTTATCTCAACTACAAATCAGTAGATCTGTTATGTATTTATATGAAGTGTGGTCACTACACTACTGACCACAGACAAAAACACTAACATTGTTAGTTAACACTAGCACAAAAACAAAGACATTTGTAACTCTCGAACTTAGACGGGCTCCATGCGATTGGTTTATTTATGGGTTCCACCTCTTCACCGTGTTTGCTTACTTGCATATTGTGCATCCAGTATCTAAATTATAAACTTATCTAATTAATTAATTGTACAGTGTAAAATATACAGTACTCTATTAGCTATCTGCCGCTTGATTATGCAACAACTACTTTGATCTGCCATTATTTTGACTAGTTGAAAGCACAAAATCAAGCTCTATAATTCGCCGATGTTCATATGTCAAATTCAGTTGTACAATAAATTGAGACTCAACTAACACCATTTTGCTGCCAGAATTCAAAACATTTGATATGTTAAGTTCTGAGACTAATTTGATTTTAAAAAAATGACCATAATTTCAAATAAAAAATCCAAATATGAAAATACTGCAGTCTTGTCGGACTAACCTGCAAAATTGCCCGAGCAGAATCTGTCGGGTTACAAAATGTTCGCATTAAATAGCTCCAGCTTTTTGAGACTATTGATCCTGTTTGTATAATGTATGGTTTGGTATCCAAAATACTCAATATCTGTCCCCCTGTGAACATAATAACTAAACATTTGATTGAGCATTGGAAGACCATACCGTGTAATTTCTTTAAGACACAAATAGATCAATTATAAAGCATTCTATGAATACAGTGCATAGATGTTAATAATTTATATAAATGCTTCTAGGCATACCGACCCTTTGAAGCATAAAGGTGCTAAGTCATCGGAGATGATTTGTTCAGGATAGAATTTTTTAAGTTTGAGCAGCCGTAGGGGGTGTGGATACAGTGCTGCTGTTTTCTTTGATTATTGGAGAATTGGTATAAAAATATCTCTATCAAAAAGTGATTTATCATTTTGGTGGACTTAGAACCTTTGTGTTCCAAAGGGTTGATATGAGTCTACAGCATGCATATTATATCACACACATAATATAGTACCTACAAACATATAAAAATAAAATACATTATGCCATCTAATAAGATGACAATATTTAGCGAAGTAATCCGAGCTGCATCGGGGCTCAATAAATACACACATACACAATGCATTGCTATTCTGTTAAATCACTAAAACCGGTCAATTGCCTCTGACACAAGCAATATGCTCGGCATTGGGCATCGCTGCTTCAACACTGTACACATAGAATATACAGAAAGTAATAGAAATTGTTAGTAATCAATAATTCGCAAACCTGCTGATTCTAATGCATAATCGCTTCTAGCTGTTTTGTCTGCATCATATTCTCCAATCTCTCTTTTCACAACATCTTTGATGTTCTCTGCCGACTTTAACAATGCGACCAAATCAGAATTTTCCAACTCCATTTCACTTCTGTACTGCATAGTTTGATTTTTTGTAAAGTGCGTCAACTTTGCAAGGATTATTGCAATGTCTTGTATTTGTTCGTCGCTTTTACGCTGAGCGTCATTTGTATATTTTAAATTATACTGAAAGAATTAAACAGAAAATAACTATTCAATTCTTATTCTCATTACCGTAACAACATTTGGTTGAGCGGTCCGAAGCATTGGGATCCCACCCAATTTATTCCTCTATTAGCTAAGTCCTCCAACATTACACAAGCAACTTTTCCCACTTACTAACTGTGATGATAATAGGAGGAATTTAAATATTATTGGATTATTATATGATTGTTTCTCTTTTTTTAAACAAACCAATTGTATTACTTACAGCAAAAGCTTCAATATCCATTTTGATTCCATGTATAGTTACCGAGAGTATATCGAGAGACCTCGTACTATTTTTTTGGTGGTGATAAACAGTTAATATACCAAATCCACAGATAATTACTAAGGAAACTTGCACAACAGGTTTGATGAAATAAACCCACCACGGGAAAGGATACCGGTGATAAAAGCAGCAGTATCGACTATGCTGAGGCATAGCATCACACGTTACATCTCCGTGTACTTTTCCATTAAAGCTAGTATCATTAGGTAGTAAATCCTGACTGTCGGAACCAAAAAACTCATTTTTTACTGTCAAACTGGATGAAACTTTTCTGACAAATTCTGATTCTTGGTTTTCAGAATTAAGTCTGGTCAGCCTTGTTCTTTGATAGGTTTGGCGGCGTGTAATGCCTTCGGATGTCCGAATATCTACAGAATTCAAATTATAATTTGTGAAATTCGCTCATGATTTAATTTATTGATGTTTCTTATTATGTTGTAAAATAATACCTTTTTTGGCCTCTTGTATCGGAGAAAAAAACCTTTCTGGTGAATTGCCTGCATACGTTCTCATTATTTAAACGTTATGCAAAACATTATCCCAAGAATTTCAGCAGCAAAATTAACGTCAATTTATTTTTTCCAAATAATCGTTTTGAATTCTTTATTCAAACCCGCTAAACATATGGTTGCCAGCCTCGAATAATCACAATTAAAAGATACCTACTTACTAACGGCTTGGAAGTTTCGGTGCATTGACATTTCATAATCAATAATCATGGATCTAATAAACCCTGGACGAAACTATTATAAATATTGAGGGGGAAGATGCGGGAAGATGTATGAAAAATGCCAAAACTTACTTAATTTTTTTAATGACGTAATCTCATTTCCTGTATCATCGAAAACCCCAAAAAATATAAGCCGTTATAACTGCATTATATCTATGCATCGACATTTTATAGTCTATAGCCAATTCAGCTCTTTTAGTCTGTCGTCTCACGGGTCGGTAAGAAATCTACATATGTACCGAATGCTGCGAGACCCTGCGTAGAAAAGCTCCACACTAAACTGGGCTGCAGACTGTTCCTTTACTATTCACTCGCTTATCCCATATTTTAACAAAAACGGTCAGGATTGCCCCGAAACAAACGGGAAACCACGCAACGCTAAACGCATTACGAAGAATTTACCGTTATTACATTATGCTCTACGTAATGTGTGTAAATTTTTTTTTTTTTTTTGACAAATAAACAAACAACATGAAAAAACTTTTTTAACGTAATCTGTTTTTTTTTATTATTCTTTTAAAAACATGAAAAGTTTTTTTTTTAAATTCATGTGAGATGAATTAAATTTTTTTGTATGGCAGATTCATTCTTTTTCTTTCAATTGATACCAAAAACAGTTATAGTCTTCCAAAAATGTTAAGTTTAACAAGCTTTCTTACCATGCGGGTAAAAAAGGACGTAATTTGCAAAATGACAGTATAAAGGTGCGCTGACACTTGGTGGTAGGATTTTTACAAAGGTAAATAAAAATTGTACTTTTTTAAATAAAAGACAAATTTCATTCGCTTACCCAATTAGCTTCAATTAGAGCTATTTGAGAATAATATTTTGTTAAACATTTGCAGAAATGTAAAGAAAAACTTTTTCTGTGAACTGTTCGCATAAAATATTATGTATACGAATTTCTAGTATACGATTTTTATAATGACTGATAGCGCGCAAATAATTGCGAACGAAAATTGTAATCTTCACTAGTGTGACCTCAAAATTCTTATGTTTTTGGTATCAAATTAATAAGGAGACTACGTTACCATCTTGATGCTACCATCTTTACCTACGTTACCATCTTACTATAATGTAAACAATTATTAACTTATTGTTGTTTTATATATGTATACAAACGACTGACCGCGATGAAACAAGATTCATTTACGTCTGAAGATATTCGTTCATATTTATAATATAAATATTTTTTTTACTGATAAAATTTTGTACTAGAAGCGAAAAAAAAGTAACAATGTAACATGTAATGCTTACATAAAGAAATATATTCATATTTGTACTGATAAACTGTAAGACACAAAAACATTACCGTAAAACGTCACCAAATTTTGACACTTAAAGAACTCCTTAGATATCAGGTTTTTCATTCTGAAATCTTTAGTAGATTGTAGTCCAATTCAGTGATTACAGGGAGAAATAAGTTTTATTTCTATAGCTATGATACGTAAAATGCTGAAAAATAAATAGAAGAGTAACTAATGACGGTTTTTGCGCGACATCGCAAGTCCAAAAAAGTGGACCATGCTGATTTAAGGGTTTCCCGCGTAGATCCACTTTTGGGGACCGAGGCAACTTGATTTTCTGCACAGGGTCTTGCAGCATTCTATAAATTCAGTTTATGTCGATTGTGCCGTGACCGAACCGTGGGACGACGGATTTAGATGTAGCTCTCAATCGAGATTATCAATCATCAGCTCCAAAATAAATGGTTTAGCTTGTTAGCTTTTTTCTGTATATTTACAGCGCCTTTTTAATAGAGAACTCGTTCATATAAAACGATAATTAAAAGGTTATTTCTTGGGCTTTCTTTTCGGCTATTTTTGTATTGAAATTTAGCTTGCTTTAAAAATCGAGTTGGCAACACTGTCTGTGTGTGTTTTTGGATGTTTTGACATATCCTCGTCCAGCGAGCATGTCATGTTTTATTTTGAATCAGGATTTAAACAAACATTAGGGCTGTATGTTGAAAATCGACAAGTATAGTAGTTGCGAATAATATTTTCAAATATGTGCAACAGAAAGCTGTCGATGTCTTGAATTTGCGACTCCAACTAACTCGGGAAATTGTTGCAAAATAAACATTGCCCAAATCGGGTACGCTCGACATGGAGAACTTTGTTCTTAACGACAAACTAAAGGATGTTTTCACAAAAATATCCGAGCCTGGATACAATCCTAGCAGCAACTTTTGCTTTGAAACTCTGTTGACTCATTTATCAACAGATAAACTAGCAGGTAACAAAAAAGCATTTTTAGGCTGCTATTATAATTGTATTCTCTTCAGTAGTAACTAAATGTAGTTATGCGCTGTATCTTTGTAGCTCCTTTGAACTGTTCTAACACAAATGGCGTAATTATTTACCTAACCCCCGCACTTCCAGGCACAGATTATTTAAAAATTATATTGAAACAACTATTTACATGCACAAAATAGGTTATTAGATTCTTAGTTTGGGTTAATTAAGTAGTTGATGCGTATTTAGATTGAAATTAAATTTGCACAAACGTTAATCCATACTAAAAAAAAAACAAAATCGTGGCAAAGGAACGTTTTATAAGAGAAATCTTGAACTCTAAATTCAAATGGAATCTACCCTCACGTAAATGGTTGTTTCTTGTAATAATTAATAATTTTAACTACAGTAATGAAAAAGAGTAATAATGTGATAATTTATTCATTCATATTTGCATTTAACATTTCATCATTTTAATCTAAACTTCATTCATCTATTTTAGGGAGCAGTGATTTTTTAATAAATCTACCGTCTGTAACAGAATGTATAACTTCCTATTCATCAGAATGGGATGGCAAACTAAAAGATGCAAACAAAATAGTGAAATCTTTTATCCTCCGTCTTACTGCTAAAGCCACTGAAAATAGCACTCTATTCCTCAAGCTCTTGCAGAACAATGTTTACAAGAACACATTTGATTCTTTCAATCTCCTCACCGAAGTGAATCCTTCCATCAAACTGGCTCTGTTAGATGTATTGACGGCTATGACAGCGCATGACCCTGGAATTCATTGGCTTTGCGAGAATGAGAAATGGCTGGACTGCATCGAGCTCTGTCAGAGAAATCAGACCATCTACTTTTCCAGGAGAGGATGCACTTTCTTCTCAACTCTGCTCTGGCGACTCAGCGATCAGTCCAATGAAGCAGCTTGCCAGAAGATCCTCAAGGCCATAGCGACTCCCATCCTCGATAACAAATGGAAGTCTAGTACACTTATCGACGATGATGAGAACACTTCCATGCACAATGCCTTGTTTCCCTCGCTTAATATCTTGACAGAAATACTGTACAACGTGGAACACTTCGGAAGGTCAAACATCATCATCAGAGTAATGGCCAATAACTTCAATCTGGACTGGCATCTCAGCAACCTCATTCAGTTATGTAGAAACACCGCATTGCTCGGATCTATAGCCAAACTGTTGTATCTCTACCAACTATCCAAGGTGTTTGTGAATGATGAACAAGAAACGGAAATAAGTCGCAAAAATTTGCAGGAATTCGGTATAATACAATGCAACTCTATGACGACACTGCTATCGAAGAGAAATGTAGAATGTGTGTTGGATACGAGTAGCTTTGCTTTTATCTTTGTGTCCAAAGTGCGCGACCACAACCATTTAGTTCTGGTGATAGAGAAGGAAGGCAAAGTGCTGGAGTTTACTAATCAGATAATAGTGATGTGCCTCTTGCCGATGATGGTTTCCCTCCGACATTGCCAGACAGAGTTTGTTCACACCTACATCGACAAGGTGGTATCTATAGTATGTGAGCACACAACCCGCCTTCTGTATTCTTTCCGGGATTTGATCAAGGAGAAAAACGACCCCACTGTCCTGGTTAAGGCAGTACAATATGCAGTCATTTTCCGGAAGTATCTGGACAAGTCTCAAGCCGTCCTGCTTTTCCAGTCGTTCTTCTACAGTCTGCAAGACTATGTTCCCTCATACGAGGAGAAGAGCGAAGATTCCTCTAATTACGTGGTGGTCGGAGTCAACAATAAGGAGACTGTTAATCTGATCTACACCTTGTTGGATGCTATTTATATTTACATAGACGACTTTGGAATCCATTGGCAGGAGTCGGTGGAAGTTCTGTGTGTGCATAACTTCTGTACAAGGATTATCAAAACCAGCAACATGGATCCTAAGGTCAGTAGATTTTAATATGATGTACAAATTAAATTAAACTACACCGACAAAATTACTCAAAAGATTTTATTTCTTAATAAATGAACCCTTTTCCAGAGAGAATAATTAAATGCCACAGTTTAGCGAATTTTTGTGCGGTCACACTTTCAAAATTCTGTTTTTTTCCTCGTAAATATTACAAGTGAAATTTATGTGATATTAAGAATTATGAACTTGATTGGATTCTCATAAAGTATTGGTCCTTGAAATGAAGAAATATACTTACTGTTGTTGTACCCAGCACTGATGTTGATATTAGTTGGACATTTCATGATTCAACTATGATTACATAATAACTTACAAATCTACATAGAATGTATTAATTATTTTATTGTATTTCAGCTTAGCATTCTCGCGTTCAAATTGGCTCAGTTGACGATAAAGAAGTTCTTGTCGCCAAACCTGGCTTTGCTGGTCAACTCAGCGCAGGGCAGTATAATTGAGGAAATTGGCAAGAATATTTACACCAAACTTCACGATGTCAACTGGGGAATTAGAGACTCGGCCATGGAGCTGCTTTGTGTTGTGGCTGACATTGCAGACTTGAGTAAGTTATTCTATTTTGTTTACCGGCCAAAGAAATGTGGCAGCGGGGAACGATCTTGTGACAAAGTTTTCAGACTACAATTGATGCCATCTAGTGATAAAACCTGTTAACAAAAAAATATGGATGTCTTTGTCAGAAAAAAAAGAAACAGTTTTAATTATAACTTTCAAACAATAAATATGTACATAATAGAGAAATAATCTCAGTTTTGAAATGAGGTGGCATCGTGAAATTTGGAACACAACCGCCCGGCAAGCAGTGGATCCGGGTTCAAGTGAACCTAGGTAACTTGGAACACCACCGCCTGGCAAACAGTAGATCCAGGTTCAAGTGAACCTAAATATAGTTTTTTCTAGTCTGTGTGTTTTTCTACCCTTAAAACCTTCATTAAACCTTCTCTCAATTTGCCAAAAAAACTCTTTATATTCCATTCTCAATAAGTAAACTCATAAATCACCCAAAATCACTAATCACTAAAAATCACTCAAAAATGTAACAAAACTCTCTGTAATCGCTTGTGTACCATTTTAAACCAAACACCTGAAATAAAGTACCTTGTGTAATTATAGATCAACTTTTGAAATGGAACAAACACATCTGTAAACTTATTAAGAGCACACTAGGAAATGTATTAATATATTTATTAGATTAAGAAATATAAGTTAGATAATTTAAAAAAGTATATTACACACTAGTCCAGTCATTAATTTAGTGTAGAATTATTGGATGGGGAAATGTGTATAAAAAAAAAATACAGTGTGTGGCAAGCCTACGCACGACGGAAGTGAAACTTTTAGTATTCTTCTCTCTCTCTTTTCATTTCATTCTCTCTTTTTTTCTGTCTATTGACATATTTATAAGTAGCATGTGATAAAAAAAAATTAAAAGTTATAAAAATATGGGATTCGAACCTGGGTCCTGCATAACGAGTGTCGAACGCTCTGCTTCTAGACCGCGGTTATTACGTATTCGACCAAAATATCATATAGTCAAAATATCTAAAAGTCGCAGCACGAGAGCATTTTATCACTTTTAAAAAAATTATTATTAAAAAAATCACAAAAAGAAAATACAAATCGTTGATAAAAAAAAATTAAAAGTTATAAAAATATGGGATTCGAACCCGGGTCCTGCATAAAGAGTGTTGAACGCTCTGCCTCTAGACCGCGGTTATTACGTATTCGACCAAAATATCTAAAAGTCGCAGCACGAGAGTATTTTATCACTTTTAAAAAAATTATTATTAAAAAAATCACAAAAAGAAAATACAAATCGTTGATAAAAAAAAATTAAAAGTTATAAAAATATGGGATTCAAACCCGGGTCCTGCATAACGAGTGTCGAACGCTCTGCCTCTAGACTGCGGTTATTACGTATTCGACCAAAATATCATATAGTCAAAATATCTAAAAGTCTTTTATCACTTTTAAAAAAAGCATTTTATCACTTTAAAAAAAATTATTATTAAAAAAATCACAAAAAGAAAAAAAAAAATAGTTTAAGCGGGGATCGAACCTCGGTTCTTCACGACGAGAGTCGCGCACCCTGCCTCTAGACCGCGAAGCTGAGTTTGGAGAGTGACCTAAAAAAGGTATATAATATTGGCTAGGCTCCTATAGCGAAATGATCATGGTTTTTCATGACGGTCATGAGTTGGTTTTACTCCTGTCCTCGAAATTGCATAAGGCGCGTAAAGAAGTTTCACTTCAAAATTGTAAATCCTGTAAAGGCGGTACAAATATAATTATTAAAGTAATTTAGAAAAACAACATACATTCCTTTCAGCAAGATTGTTCAAAATTTTCCGTCATCTTTGTGCCATCTTTTTCCAAGACTCTCAAAAAGACTCAATATTACAAGTATTCAAAGATAATACATTGAAACAATTAAAACTTAATTCATCATTAAGACATACATATAACATCCAAAGTCTTCCCGAAGAATTAAAAAAAATAACACAATTGGTATTATTCAAGAAAAAAGCATCATTATTTAAAAAAATAAGTGAACACTCGTAACAATCATTAACAAAATGCAGTAACTTCATTTCGAACCATATTTATATTTTATAATGTTACCACATCCTGTACTATCATACACTACTATGATAATACTTTTTACTCCTACACCAAACTCAAGAGTTAGTTCTCTTCATTGGTATAGAAATACTAAAAAACATGTATTTCACTATCTTGTTCACACCATTTACTATGTATTATTGTAACAATATTATAAATTAAAATGTTTTATAGGTTATGTATTTTAAATTAATAAATTGTGAAAATACTATCAATGTTGACCTCCACGTAATTGTTATTTAAAATGTTTTTAATTTTGTTATCTCTGTAAAATAAGTTTTTTTCTTTTCAATGCGAAAACCATCCTTTGACAAACTACTACATAATAGTTTATTGGGACTGTACTCATTCTTATGTGTAATATTGTAACATGTTGAAAATAAATATTATTAATGGTAGAAGAAGTCATAGCATGACCAACTGAATCAAATACTTGAACCAGATTATGTCAATAGTCGTGTAGCGATGCTACGAGAATATTCTGGAACGATCGCCAATGCAAAACGCATTGTAGCGGGAACTCTCTAGATGCAATGCGAGCATTCAGCCTTCCTATCTACAGGTCTAAAATGTTCTCGATGCACCCGGGCGGTTATATAATGAGGCGCATCGAGATGTACTCAGACAGTCATTAATTAGCAGTTTTACGAGTGACCAACATGCGAGCGCTGCTACTGCTCGCTGGATACTGAAGCGGCCGACCACCGACTGCCGGTTCCCCCGCGTCGCGCCCCGCTGTTGATCCCCAAAGTCGGAATAACAGAATAGTATGTTTGAGACGATCCATAAATGTGAATGAAGCAAGGAGTGTGTGGCGGTCAATCCCCTCTGCCTTCCCTTGAGGAGAAACAGCGTGATGGTTGGTTAGTTATAATAAGTAAATGTATTATATTTATTTGCAGAATTCCCTCCGTTCCAACAGCAAATAACTGAGAATGAGTTGCCGGAGCTGGTGATGACCCTGGCCATCGAGGACTCGGAGCCCTATGTGCGTGCCACGGCCCTGCAGTGCATCTCCACCATGGTGCAAATAAAAGTGGTCTGGGAGCACCACCTCAAGTTTCTGGACCTGCCTGTAAGTTTTCATCTAAATCACAGTTAGAGAGAGGTATTTTAAAATGATCTGGAGGCAGATTCCCGTTCTATATCCTTAGCCGTGGTATAAACCTAACAGTGATGGTCCGTGAGTTTTCAGTGAGCTGAGTGGTAAGTGGCTATGTAAATGTGGTATTTTTAATTCTTACCATTCTAGCTCACTGAAAAATCACGGACCACCACTGATACCTATCCCCCTCATTTTAGCTGTGGCATAATAGTTTATGTATATCCTGTATATTGTCACATAAATATTATGTGACTAGTGCAGTTCTTACCTATTTGGTTATTTTGTCTATGGTGTTTTTTTTGGAAGTTTGGCAATTTTTTTGGGGAAGACAAATAGCTTTTCTTTATGGTCACTTCCTCCCGGTCAGCATGGGCTAGCTGGACGCGAATTAGTCACTCACCATGAAGGTGTTTTAATCTGAGTAAATCATGTGAATACAAGTTGTTTTTGTCTTTAAAAAGGGCGCGGGGTGTTTTTCCTAACACGAATAGTTCGTGTAGGTTTTTATTTTTAGTGGAGTTTTGTGAATCCCACTTTTTTCGGTGATGGCCGGTGGCCATTGGAATGATTCCCATTACAATATTTGGGTACATTCCTTAGCTAAGGATAAAGAAAAGAAATCCGCTTCCTGAACGACACACAAAAAATTAAACAAAGCAATTTAAGGTGAATATTAAATTGCATAATAACAATACATAAGTGATTGTTTCATTGATTCTTTTATATCTAATTTTTCATGTTATTTTTATCTTGATTTTCATTTATTTGTCCTTATTTTATGACTTTTTTTTTTTTTACGGCCTTACGACTTTTACATAAAACAAGTCTTTAATGAATCGCATTAGCGCATTAAAATTAAGTAATAGTAAAAGTTTAATTCCCAACTACATGGATGGCAATGATTATTTATTTAAATTTACATAATTACAATGAAGTCCCGTTAAACTGTTAGATAGCAGCTTGTCTATCAGATTAATTTATCATTTATATAATGCCAATATTGGTATCATTTCATTAATGGTAACCATTTAGGCTTCAATTTATAATATTGCATGAACACTTAAACTTAACCTCTATAACATCAGACCCTTTTTGAGGGAAATCTAAAATGAACTCTAAAGTGTTTCAAGTGCAAGCGATTCTTTAAAAAAAATTATGCATAGGTTGTTGGCATACAGGTTTGAATTGCATATTAAAAAATTCCAGCTAAGGCGAAATTACAATGTCAGGCAGCGCATGAACGGTTTGTCGACGGGAAAAAATTCTTGTCACCGGTGCCCGAACGGTTTTCCAGAGGTTAAACAGGAAATTCTTCCTAGTTGGAGAGCCTAAGCATTTTATATAAATATTATGTATGAAGTATTGGTTGCTTTCATGTTCTGTTGTCTTAACTACTGTGCATATGCCCCATTCCCTTGTAATACAATACATATATGTAGATTCTTTCACTCTAAAAAGTGAAATTGTTGCACTTGCTAAGTCTTTCCTTAAAATTAGCGACCCGTTGCCGCGTGAGGGAGACGTGTCTCTGGGCGCTACCTTCGACAAATGCAGTCAAAGTGCTGCTGTAACCCATAAAGGATTCTATAAACATTGATTAATAATATAATTATATAATTTTCCTCTTCCCGAGTGGTTCAGGATTTTAGCTCTGTCATCAACATTTTCTCCATTCATTTTGATTTGTTTTCAGGCCAAAATGATGAAAATTCTGTATGAGGAATCTGAGGGTCTGGTGCGAATAGAAGCCGCTAAAGTGGTGACCAACATGTACGAGGGCAAAATGTTTGCAGCCAACATGCTTGACGATATTTTTGTCACGATGTTCCACTCCGCAGTCAAAGATCTCCACTGGGAAGTCCAACTCATGGCCCTTGAGTTCTGGAAGAAAGTCATCGCCAGTCAGATGTGCCACCAGGGAATGATTGACGGGGTCTTCCCATCTGTTACCTTTTCTAAAGAGAGCAAGAAAATAGTTCAGCTCAATGAGGTGGAAATTAAGAAACGATTAAAAAAGATTTTAAATGAGCTCGCACTCAGAGGAGGCCTCGGGGCGTTGTTGTGCTGCATGGATGATGAATCAGAAATAGAAGTCATGGAAAAGGCTTTGGATATCATCAGTGACTTGATGAAGCTCTTGGAGAAGTACAACTGCACGGACATTGGCTCTGTTATGGACAGTACCATCACAATCCATAGACCGGTTTTGGATGAGAAGTTTGAAAAGAATGACGATGAAATCGCTAAGATCAGTAAATATAGAAATAAAGCCGATGTGAGGAACGACGCAGCCGGTGCAGAGATATGCATCTCTGTGAACAATGAAACCACTTCCAACACAATTATTGAATCTATCGTCAGCGCAAATGACGTGAATCTCCTAGCCAATGTCTACAACAACCAGTTAAAGGTGAACCAACAGGAAAAGAATAATATTTATGACTTTGCAAAGACAAATGGAGTCAAAGACATCGGTAATATGTTTGTGGAACCTGAACTCTTCATGAAGACTATCAAGGGCACCGATTTCAGGAAAGTAATCGAGGATAAGAAAGCTTGGAGGTCCGGAATATCTACAAATATCCACTCATTAATTGAAGACATCCTCGCTGTGTACAAGTCCTCAGAAGTTAACAGCATGGATTGTTATTAACTGTAAATTAATGTGATTGTTAACTCGTTTTATAACCGATATCAATATCTGTGGCCAGTTCTTTGTTTTGCAGTGCAAACTTTGCAGTTTAATGTTTCAAAGACCCAATCCTGTCTGATTACATCTAAAAGGGATCCAAATGATAATCTAGTCTCCTTCAACGGAAGCAATCTTCCGAACAGGCCTTCCATTGATATGCTTGGTGTAACTATAAGTGACCAGCTCAGGTACGGGGGCTCCATCGAAGCCAGAGTAAAGTTGGCCTCTCAGAAGCTGGGCGTACTGTACAGGGCCCGCAGATACTTTAATAGTACACAACTGCTGACCCTGTACAAATCGCAAGTGCGCCCTACTGTCGAATTTGGCAGCCATCTCTGGTCCGGAGCCCCTAAATACCTGAAAAAAACTCTTGACTCTGTGCAAAAACGGGCGGTCCGTTTGATAGATTCCCCAATCTTAACAAACCGACTGCAATCTTTAGAGCACAGGCGTCAGGTAGGTATGCTGTCCTTGTTCTATCGGTATTACAATGGAAGATGCTCTGAGGAACTAGCGTCATTGATCCCTTCGGCACCGGTGCGTAGTCGGGATACATGCCAAACGCGCGCCCAACATTTGTACATGGTTGACATTTGTCACATGAGAACGGGTCGCTTCTACGATTCGTTCTTAAGTTCAACAGCTCGGCTGTGGAACGAACTGCCGGCCTCTGTGTTTCCTCCCTCCTACAACATGGGACTCTTCAAGACCCATGTTCACTCCTTCCTCTCCACAAAAAGACCCTCCACACAGCATCTCCAAAGATGAAATAGGCCCTGAGGGAAATTATTTTCTTCAGGGCCTCCTGTGTGGAGTTAATATAAAAAAAATAAAAAAAAAGATTGTTACGATAGCTTTGCAAAATATGAATTATTCATTTTGGCTATTTTTAGGATTTTATTAATGGATTCCAGTATAAATAAAATCCTAAAAGTAGCCAATTTTATTTATACTGGAATCCATTAATAAAATCCTTTGGATCCAGAATCCAGTATAAATATTTGAGGCAAACTGGGAAGAATTATTATTTCGCTTTCTAATGTTAAAAACATTAAGTATTTTAGCATGATAGAAAAAAAGATAAAAATACTTTTATAAAATATGCTACGCCCGGTCATAAATGGCCCTCAAATGCTGGAGGGGTTGAATTGATGGCAAATAATGAGAATTTTGAATAACACTTTCTCAATAATTTATATAGATCGTCTCCGGGGTGCTTTGTGTTCTATAGAAGAGTAAATGGCTTTGGCCTTGTTTGGTGACCAGATCTGAATAGCCAGGTACTTCCCCATCTTCCTCTTCCCATCTCCTTCCCCTCATATTACCTTCAGCCTCACAACATAGTTTTACGGTTGGGAGCCGTTGCGTCTCTTGTGCGGTGTCACATAAAATAAAAATATAAATGTTTTCTATGCTAATAAATATGAAATCACAAGGCCAGGACTACAATGTTTTAGTAAACAAAGTAAATGTTATTGATAAAATTCTGAAGATGTCACTAGCATGATAAATTGAAAGTAAGTATAAGTGTAAAGGTAATATACTATTTTGTATTATTTTATTTATGTATAAAATTATTAACCTCAACAGAGGCTTGTCCTAGTGAACAATGAAACCACTTCCAACACAATTATTGAATCTATCGTCAGCGCAAATGACGTGAATCTCCTAGCCAATGTCTACAACAACCAGTTAAAGGTGAACCAACAGGAAAAGAATAATATTTATGACTTTGCAAAGACAAATGGAGTCAAAGACATCGGTAATATGTTTGTGGAACCTGAACTCTTCATGAAGACTATCAAGGGCACCGATTTCAGGAAAGTAATCGAGGATAAGAAAGCTTGGAGGTCCGGAATATCTACAAATATCCACTCATTAATTGAAGACATCCTCGCTGTGTACAAGTCCTCAGAAGTTAACAGCATGGATTGTTATTAACTGTAAATTAATGTGATTGTTAACTCGTTTTATAACCGATATCAATATCTGTGGCCAGTTCTATGTATAGTGAAATAATTGTTACAATTTTTAAAGCACATGGTTTGCACATATTCTGCGTGCAATATTATTTCACCGTGTGATTATTTAGATCAGTAAATGTTATTGTTCAGAAGTGCCTAATTATGAAACGGGATGCATTCAATAGAACGAAAGATTGTAATTGTTAGAAATACAATACATGATTAGTGATTAGTTAATGGTGAATGCTTTAGCATTGATTTGTGATCAGGAAAACCTAAGACTTTAAAAGTACATAAATGGCCTAGTTCATATTTTCCATAAGTTATACGATTGGCTGGTTTGGTAAAACCCTTCAAGCCACAAAATGAAAATTTTACAGGAGATGATAAAAACGAATGTTTACAAATTCGTAAAACTAGTTAAAAATCTTGAAGTTTATATGAAAATGGTTATACATTAAAAAATATTTTCATGTATAATTAATTACGAGAGATTTGAGGATTGAGTATTTCGTTTATAGTTTTCTCAAAATAACCTAAAAGAATTGTACGCTTTAATTTAGTTTTTAATAACAGCCCCTCAGGTCTCTGGCATATTGACCATTATATTTCTTAAATACGCTGTCAGAATGTCGGGGAATTTGTGTGTATTTTCGCTTGGCAATAAAATCCAAATAATTGGGATTTTTCTGAATGTATCTGAAAACTAAAAATCGTTTTTAAAAAGGTGATGAAATTTTTATTCGCATTTAAATTTCACTATAAGAAATATACATACTTTTGAAATGTTCAAATTTTGAAATCAAACATAAAAAGGTTTTAAAAATGGCTCACCTTACGTTTTTTGTCTGAACACTAAACTAAAATTAAGGATAATGAAATAAAAATACAAATTTTATTAGACAAATGTTATTTTAAACATTATTTTGCCACCTCACTTTTTTGCCGTTTCATATAAAAATAATTAATTAAAAAATCACAAAGCTTCATAAATTATCTCAAATTGCTATCGGAACTGTTGGTTTCATAGAGGTGTATGTTTTAATTCTTCTGTGATTAATTTTTAGATTTGAATATAATGCATGGTGATTTCTCTTTCTAACACCTTTTAGATCATATTTCTAAGTATGACAATGATTTCTATTAGATGAGTGAACAAATTGAATCTACGGGTAATAGCCGTTTGTTCGTAAAACTGAACAAGGTGCCTGAAGTGTTAAAGATACCTTAATCAGCAAAAAATACTTTACCATATTGTACTTTGAAGACTATTAAAACCACTGAAAAGTAACATTCCCAAACCACGTGGCGTGAAGGGTTTTACCAAAACACAGTCGACATATGCAGGGAGCGTCAAATGCTAATTCCAGTAAATAAGTTTAAATGCTATATAAGTATTATGCATACAACCTGATGTTACCATTGCCGAGAAAAGTTTTGAAATAAATATCCACTCAAATGTTTTTTAGCAACATGTATTAATTCTTGTAAAGATTTTTCATAGCAATGTACGAAAAAGTAACATGTTTGCTAAGTTATCTTAATTTTAAGTAAATATGTTAAGATTAGTCTCATTTTTATCTGTTTAATATTTGTTCATTTTATAAATGTTGATAATATATCAAGAGAAATATATATTTTTTCTCTAATTGCACTCAAATCCGCTTGGAACATAGGGCACCAAAAAAACCCTTGTAAATCTTATTATATTTCAAAATAAATTTTTTAAATACCTTCTTGTTATGAAAATGCGTTGCCACCCGTCCATCACCTATTAATTATTAAAAGGCATTAACGCCAGTAGTCCCCGGAGATGATCAATAATTATCATATCATATAAAGATCAATAAAGCAATCAATATTTAGAAAACGTAAATGATTCATCTTTATTAATTACATTGGTGATGTGCTGTGCCTGTCTCACTAGAAACTGCTTTACAACAAAAATTAAAATAACACAATATTACATTAAAATAAAAGACAATCAGCGTTGTACCGTATAAATACATACTTTTAAATAGGTTTTAACCTTTCCTTATCTGTGGTGTGTATTTACTACACATTGCTTCTAATAACTTTAATAACTCTTTAAATATAATAAATTCTGGGTTCAGATTTTAGGTATTCCTCCGTAATACATTTATGCACTGAATTAAAAAATAATATTTTACATAGTTTTCAAATTTAATTAAAAATCAGAGATTTTTGTTAAAAATCGGGAACAAATACACCAATACAATCAACCGCGTGATACTAATACGCGAAGAGTGTGCGAGAAAATGACACGATGATGTCCCGCTTTAATTCGCTATGCGGGAACATGAGACATCCACATGTCTGCAGTTGTATTTTGATTTAGACCATCGATACTTACGACCGCACAGCTGTGTTTGTGCCAGCCGCCAGCCGCTAGCCAGTCGCCCGCGAACCGTCGTTAGATGTGGGCCCCTCGCACGTTTCTTTAGCATCTGCCGATGGTTTTTTCATGTTTTCAGCAATTAAATTACAATTATTATCACATTTGATATAAAATATAATAAACATAATCGATTAGCTATGAATATTCATATTTTTCCCATATTAAATCGCTTATTTTGAGTGTAATGTGTATTGACTGCACAGCACCAGAAAGCGTGGATTTTTTTAGCACAGTATGGGAAAGGTTAATAAAGTCATTGATGTTAATGATGCTCATTAATGTTACCAAAAAATCGTTTACGAGATGCAATTGAAGCAATTACCGTTTAAGACTTTCATTGATTTTATTTTTATTTTTTTAATGTACTGTAGATCAAATTTAATGATATTATTATTAAGCTCTGCAAGTATTTTAATTTTATTATTGTAACAGCTGTTTCGGCGTTCAAGGCCAATACTTGCAGAACTTAATAATAATATTATTAAATTTGATTTACATTAATTTTAAAAATAAAATAAATGGAGTTCTACGAATTTAACACAAAAACAAATTGACCCTTCAGAACTTTCATCACTTTCGTACAGTTTGCAATGTTTTCTGTGTATTTCAAATGCGCTATATCGTCGCTTAAGTTCTAACACCGCGGAAGTCCAAAAAATGCCATTTTAACTTTTGCATGTCATTCTATAGAGAATCGAAAGACGCACCTCCTTGACAAATCAGAAACAAAGATTTTGACAATGAAAAGCGTTTTATTTTGAAAACAAATACACAGCGTATCTCCGTGCCGCGGGAATCGTCATGCAAACAGCGCGTAAGTCAGTTTGCTTTCATATTGTGACGGGTCGCAACGTGTGCTCCGAATAAATACATTGTAAATCAAGGTAAGTTTAAATCATATTACTAATATTATGTGTTCATATAAGGGATAAATTCTTTATATTTGGTTTTTAAGTATAGTTAAGTCTAAATATTAATTACGTTATTGTAAAAAATAAGATGAAAATTGTTATTTTACTTACGCGGTGTTCTGCTTAATGTAGAAGTTACTTACGCGGTGTTTTATATAACGGTTTTTAATACAAGGTTTAGAATTTACAGATATCAATGCCCCATGGATTACGACAGCAGTGATGATGAAGAGATCGATGAAATATGTAAACAACTAGAAATAAAAATACCACCGAAAAAGAAAAATGAAAATATCACACCCAAGGAAAATTTGGAATACTTCGACATTAACAACTTGCCTGTTGTTATAATTCCAGATAATGCCAATATAAGTGTAAAGAACCCGTCAGCCGATGGTCCTTTGACAAAATTTTTAAGGAAAAGAATTTAAGCTTATTCCAGCCAAAAAAAGATCAATATGACACATGATGTGCGTTCAAAGCAGGTAATATAAGTAGAGATATCTATCGCAACACGTCATTCGAAAAGAAGCAGCTAGAGAGGGGAAAAATAAAGACAAGGACCGAGCATTAGCAGGAGAAGCACACGTATTTACGCACGATTTCCAATGGGTAAAATTATGTCCGATGTTGCAGACTAGTGCTTTGTATTACAAAACAAAACTCTATGTTCACAATTTCACAATTTTTAATCTAGCTACAAAAGATGTCCATTGTTACTGGTTTGACGAGCACAATGCAGGATTATTGGCTTCTGTTTTTACATCACGTGTCATAGATTGCCTGAGAAAATCACTTTCTGAAAAACCTATGCCAATTATCCTATTTTCTGATGGATGTACATCCCAAAACAGAAACGTTGTTTTAGCTAATGCTCTTTTAGATTTAGCCATGGAATAAAACGTCGTAATAACGCAAAAATTCCTTGACAAGGGTCATACCCAAATGGAGTGTGACTCTAGCCACAATGCAATTGAATGTAGGCTTAAAAATAAGGAGATATACTTACCCTCCCAGTAAGCCTCGATTTCTAAGGAAGCCCGACGAAAACAACCTTTTATCGTTCAGTTTTTATCTTATGACTTTTTTATGACTACTCAAACAAAAATGATTTCTTGTATGAGTCAATCCGGCCTGGCCGAGTCGCAAACGATCCTACAGTCACAGATTTGAGGGTTTTTGGAATATAACCCTAATGGCCTTATTAACTACAAGTTCAGCTTTTAGGATGACTACAAGAATTTGCCCAGATGAGCCTAAAATTAAAGGACAAGACCAGGCCCAAGGTCAAAGCTTTATAATAACCATCAAAAAATAAATGAATCTAAATGGAAACATCTTCAAGAACTCAAGTCAGTTATTCCTCCTGACTGTCACCATTTTTACGATGCTTTACTTCATTAAGATTTAATAATTACTAATTTCTATTGTATTTTTGTTATTTTTGATTATGTTTGTAAGGTAGAACTGATTTTAACTTTTTGATGTGATTTTATACAAAATAAGTATCAAGGTTGAAAAACAGTGTAATGAAGCTAATTTGTTAATTATTTATAACGAAAAGTTAAGAGATCTGTTAAGATAGTTGTAGAAGTACGTTTTATGTTTTGTATTTTTTTATGAGGTAAAAGTCTACCCGTTATTTTTATTTTATTTGAAATGAATATTTCAAGACAGTAACATAGTATTTATAATAACTCCGCGTAAGTCCCCCTATTTTATCTATTATAATGTGGTAACACCGCGTATGTCAAAAAAATAATCCAAATAATGATTTTTTATAACAACCGTTACAAAAATCTTATATAATCCTTTCTTTTATAAATTTTCATTAAAAAATATATGTACTATGATCGCGATATTTAAAAAGGCACGGTTTTTTTGCTTTCCTGAAAACTTGTTATTTTTGACTTCCGCGGTGTTAGAACTTAAGCGACGATATACATCTTTTTTTAAAATTTTCTGTTAAAACAAATACTGTTTTAGAAACTGTTTTAGAAACTAGATAAATTTATCTTTCCGGTGTATGCGTTTAAAATAATTCTAAATAATAAAATTTTAATATCAAATGTGAAATGTTGTCCAAAACCCTAACCACATTATTAATTCAATCTTGTAAACATTGAGAGAACTCGATATTATGAAAACAAATTCATTTTGTTTGGGGATATTCATAAGGAAACTGTACCTTCACTTTTATCACGTTCATATAATAAAAAATAAGAACTAATTTTTAAAGTTAAACCGAAAATAATCTCGTCGAATTTAATGTTTCAAAGACCCAATCCTGTCTGATTACATCTAAAAGGGATCCAAATGATAATCTAGTCTCCTTCAACGGAAGCAATCTTCCGAACAGGCCTTCCATTGATATGCTTGGTGTAACTATAAGTGACCAGCTCAGGTACGGGGGCTCCATCGAAGCCAGAGTAAAGTTGGCCTCTCAGAAGCTGGGCGTACTGTACAGGGCCCGCAGATACTTTAATAGTACACAACTGCTGACCCTGTACAAATCGCAAGTGCGCCCTACTGTCGAATTTGGCAGCCATCTCTGGTCCGGAGCCCCTAAATACCTGAAAAAAACTCTTGACTCTGTGCAAAAACGGGCGGTCCGTTTGATAGATTCCCCAATCTTAACAAACCGACTGCAATCTTTAGAGCACAGGCGTCAGGTAGGTATGCTGTCCTTGTTCTATCGGTATTACAATGGAAGATGCTCTGAGGAACTAGCGTCATTGATCCCTTCGGCACCGGTGCGTAGTCGGGATACATGCCAAACGCGCGCCCAACATTTGTACATGGTTGACATTTGTCACATGAGAACGGGTCGCTTCTACGATTCGTTCTTAAGTTCAACAGCTCGGCTGTGGAACGAACTGCCGGCCTCTGTGTTTCCTCCCTCCTACAACATGGGACTCTTCAAGACCCATGTTCACTCCTTCCTCTCCACAAAAAGACCCTCCACACAGCATCTCCAAAGATGAAATAGGCCCTGAGGGAAATTATTTTCTTCAGGGCCTCCTGTGTGGAGTTAATATAAAAAAAATAAAAAAAAAGATTGTTACGATAGCTTTGCAAAATATGAATTATTCATTTTGGCTATTTTTAGGATTTTATTAATGGATTCCAGTATAAATAAAATCCTAAAAGTAGCCAATTTTATTTATACTGGAATCCATTAATAAAATCCTTTGGATCCAGTATCCAGTATAAATATTTGAGGCAAACTGGGAAGAATTATTATTTCGCTTTCTAATGTTAAAAACATTAAGTATTTTAGCATGATAGAAAAAAAGATAAAAATACTTTTATAAAATATGCTACGCCCGGTCATAAATGGCCCTCAAATGCTGGAGGGGTTGAATTGATGGCAAATAATGAGAATTTTGAATAACACTTTCTCAATAATTTATATAGATCGTCTCCGGGGTGCTTTGTGTTCTATAGAAGAGTAAATGGCTTTGGCCTTGTTTGGTGACCAGATCTGAATAGCCAGGTACTTCCCCATCTTCCTCTTCCCATCTCCTTCCCCTCATATTACCTTCAGCCTCACAACATAGTTTTACGGTTGGGAGCCGTTGCGTCTCTTGTGCGGTGTCACATAAAATAAAAATATAAATGTTTTCTATGCTAATAAATATGAAATCACAAGGCCAGGACTACAATGTTTTAGTAAACAAAGTAAATGTTATTGATAAAATTCTGAAGATGTCACTAGCATGATAAATTGAAAGTAAGTATAAGTGTAAAGGTAATATACTATTTTGTATTATTTTATTTATGTATAAAATTATTAACCTCAACAGAGGCTTGTCCTAGTGAGGTTATAAATTCAAATGTAAAAAATGTAAAGAAACAATTGACAATATCGTCGCATTAATTCATAGAATGCGTAACCACCAAATGTACAATTTTACAGGAGGCACAAAAAACCTCGTAGTGAAAAAAAATGAAAGACGGCTCATTCTTTTTATTTATGTTTCGAACATATAATATATTTCGAAATTTATTTTCAATCATTAAACTTTTGTAAGTTAAGGCTTTCTATTTCAAATCGGAGTTAAGAAGTTTACATAAAAACCGAGAATGGAGATACGTATTTTACAAAAGATACATACTTTTCTGCAAACAGTTTTATGAACAACCTAGCAGAAGATTTGGGAGATAGGAATTTTACATTCACAAAATAAAACACAACAATGTATGTATATGTCGAGGCAGTCTATTTAGATGCATTTTTAATGATTTTAATGATGCGGAAGGTTATCGTAAAAGGAGTCATAATCCTTTTCTAATGTCTGTTTTAAGTCTTGTAAATGCTGGTACTTTTCCTTGGGCTGGCAAATCTTTAAATTGGAAGCCTTTTATCTTAGGAATTCTTTCCGGTATTGGGTTCCAGTGGCTATGAGTATGCCTTAATTTGTAAAATATTTTTCCTTGGGTATATTTTATAGCTTTTAGATCGGTAACAACTGGAACGCCAGTTCTCTTTCCTGGCCGAATGGACTTATATTATATATATATTATAATATACTCGTATATATAATATAATATGTATATGACTTATAATATCAGCTGCAGAGGTTGCATCACACTTTCTTGCTTATTATCTGGTGACTAAACCTCCCGAGAAGCTGGAGGGCGCAAGAGTGCTAGGTTTGCGTATCGAGCGTGATAAGGTCGGGCGTCTCATGTCCAGAAGAGGCAATGATATTCCCATGCTGCAGGAAGGATCGAACCTGAATAGAAGGGAATTATTTTCGATCTGTGGCAAGCTGACGGGGCACTACCCCGTATGTGAATGGCTAAGGATAGCCTGCAGCTTCATGAAGAGGGAGTGTCAAGGCCAGACGTGGGATGATTACGTAGATGACAGGGCCCAAAAAATGGCTGAAGAGCTTCGGGTGAGAGTGCAAATTGATGATCCTGTACAAGGAGACTGGCTAGTGCCCGAATCATTAGGCGGTGCCAGAGTTTACTGTGATGCGAGTAATCTGGCCCTTGGAGTTACCTTGAAAATTGAGGGGAGAACTGTTGAAGATGGCGCATGTTTGCGGAAGACCACTGATGTAGGGCACATCAACATAGCGGAGCTAGATGCTGTCCTTAAGGGATTAAATCTGGCTCTCAAGTGAAATCTTCAAACTCTGGAGATCATTACAGATTCGGCGACGGTTTTGTGCTGGGTGAGATCTACACTGACCGGGAGTAGTTGTGTCAGAGATGCTCGTTAAGTGACGCTTGGGGTTGATGGAGGAGATTGTAGAAGAATTTGATCTGACATTGTCGATCACCCTTGTAGAGTCCTGTAGAAATAAAACTGATGTATTTACTAGGGTTTGCAAGACCCGGGCAAAGAGTAGCCATGACAGGAAACATTGTGAAAGAGACTCCTCAGAGTGTGAAGATCCTCCGCCATCATCCCATGAAGCGGGTAATCTTAATGTTGTGACAACCTGGAGTCGCTCGGCAGTTGATGTTACTCATTTCGGTAGGAAATGTTTACTCACATTTATCGATTGCGGTCCAAGTAGATTTGCCGTGTGGCGGGAAATCGAGTCAGATAATGCAGCTTCGATTGTCAGACATTTGGAAGAAGTGTTTCGGGAAAGAGGCCCGCCCAAAGTAGTTCTCATGGACAATGGTACTGCATTTCGTTCCTACAGTGTTGCAGATAAGTGTAAGAGATGGAATGTTCGTCAAAGATTTCGCTCGGCATACCGACCAACTGGAAACGGTATAGTTGAACAACATCATCAAACAATAAAGAGAACTGCAGCCAGAAGTGGAAGCGATCCCCTGCAGGCAGTGTTTTGATACAATCTTTGGCTGCAAAAAGTCAGGATGATCAAGGTGTTGCGCTGTCTAGTATAGTTCACACTTACTCGTGGAGACACTCTTCTGTTCAAGTGAATATAGAAGAGGAAGTATTGACTGAGTTCTAAGTGGGCGATCTTGTTGCGGTTAAGCCAGTAGATGGGAGATGCACATCGTTCATGGTAGGGTGACAGGACTTACTTCAGTCAACAACATCGAAGTAGATGGCATACCAAGACATGTGCTTGACCCGCGGAAGATGCCTGACAGAGAACGGACTGTGTCTGAGGAGAGACGAGATGGAATTGCCGCACGTTCCACCGTCAATATTTTGGGTTTGTTTGAAGAGGACAGTGAAGAACCGGATCCGGATATACATCAGGAGGAGATCCACTCGGAAAGAGATGGTGACCTTGAAGGAGAGATAATCACAGAACAACGACCTATTAGGATGCGAAGGGCTCCGGGTTGGTTAAATCAATTTGTGCAGTGATGATGACATCAGGAGGGCGTGTGGTGATAAGCGGGTATCACTGTAAAAGCGGTGAACGCAACCGCAGAGGCACATAAAACAAGAGAGCTACCGCAGAGCGTCACACGGTGCAGAAGACATCAGTTTAGACTACAGATACAAACACTATTCGTGACTTCACATTTAAAATTAAGGTTATAAAATGTTCAAAATTGATTAATCAATTTACCTCAGTTAATTTCACGGTAAAACTATTACACCGTAAATAAATTTCCTCAGTCAAAAACACAACCAGCGCGCACGGCTCACCGGCCAATACTGAATTAAGGAGTTTCGAAGTATTCGCCAGTAAAAATGGCACCATGGTGTTACGCAGTTTCCTAATTTGTGTTTATCTAAAAGGTTAATTTTTTTTTAAATTTGCGAGTTTTACTAGTCGATGCGGGACTAATTTTAACACCAGATGGCATTAAAAACGTATTTTCGAAAAATTTTAAGTTACGCAGTCTACAAATTAATGCGACGATATGTATCCATACTTTGATCCGATTAGTAGATACCGATTCGTATAGGTCGATTTTCTATACACCTAGGCTACCATCTTCGTTGTAGGAGGAAGGGAACACAGGCAGGCAAATCGTTCCACAGCCGAGCTTTTGAACTCGAGAACGAGTCGTAGAAGCGACCTGTTCCCATGTGACAAATGGCAACAGTGTACATATGTTGGGCGTGCGTTTGGCGTGTTTCCCGATTATGCACCGGTGCCGAAAGAGATGTGTTGTTTCACAGAATTTTAATAATTCATCAAATTTCAACATTCATTTTCGGGTTCTGTCAAAGTCCTATTCAAGTTCTGTTATTATATCATTATAAGCCAGTAACTTGATAAAACTGGAATAATAGCATGAAAAGAATATCAACTCGGAAAGATCTTTCACAGAACTTGTGAAATTTAAAGAATTGTTCAAATTCTCTGAAACAACCTGTTCTTAGAGTTACACCACGCATATCAATGGAAGGCATGTTTGGAAGATTGCTTCCATTGAAGGTGACTAGCTTGTCCTTTCAATCCCTTTTAGATGTAATCAGACATGCACAGTCTGTTCACGACCTATTGAGCCCGCAAGCGACCAGAACGGCCATGCGGGCAGGCAGCCAGCTTTTTGCTGATCTGCTGGTTGTGATCGAATTTTGACCCATTTACGATCCCCTTGCTTTGCTTTGCCTTTTTTTTATATGCTGATCTGTTTTCCGACGTTCGAGATGTTTTGAACGCTCGGTAAGCCGTCTTTTTTCATCAAACTGCTTGGGAGCATTGTCGACTGAACCACGGCTTTGAGCCTACACCACCAAGATTGTATGAAGCCATCCATCGCGGATGATGGCTTCACCAATTTCCTGGGCATATCTGGAAGAATCTGAAGTCTGAAAACAGACAGCTGACCACGGGAAAGCATTGTAGCGGTAGCTACTAGGAGGTTCGGGAACGTTCACACGTGCAACCCGCATCGCCTTAGAACATACTAGTGAACCTACCTACTCGCGATTTGCTGGTTTGTTCTCGAACGCATTTGCGCCTATATAAGCGGCCACATCAAGGTACTTAGTCAGTCAATCTTGTAAGTCATTACCATACGAGCGGCAAGTGACAACTGAGACGGGCGGGTGTCCCGCGCACTGGCCCCCGCGTCGCGTTCCACCTACCTCACCGCGCCGCCATCTGCCAAGGACCAACTACGCCCGGCCTTGGTCTTGGCCTTGTGATATCATCCCTAGCCTACAACCCCCACGCGCCATCTTTGCTGGCCTGCGCCAAGGTCCTGCGACATCTTCGCCGGCCTGCATCTTCTCTGCATCCGCGCTTGCATCATCTGCCGACCAGGTTAACCCTACCTTCGGCTCTCTTACTTCACACTGGAGTACCAGGAAGACTCAACGTCATCCCCAGTGCTGAAGTCTCCACCAACGCAGTGTCGAGCCATCAACTTCATTTTCTCGATCACTCCACCACCACCATCATCTCCGCTAACATCTGGTGTTGATCTTCGACCTGCGGAATTCGCCGCTGACTACATCCACTGATGCAATGTCGATCTTCAGCCCTGGGAATTCACAGTCGACTATATCCACCAACTGCGTGAGCATCGGTCCGGAGTCATCTCTCGCTACTACACTGACTCAATAAACACTGTGAACTCACAACCTCTTTCATTCGTCTTCTTACCACAACCCAAAACAAATGTGCCCGCAGACCAAACCAATATAGTGTCACACTTTTCTCTTCAGACTCTCGTTTGGTGGTCTGAAGTAAACGGGGATTGATGTCGTCACCAGGCAGTGTTTGGACGATCCTAAAGACATTGTGATCTCAATCCTGTATCCGTGTGCACAGTGGTTAGAAATAGGTCTAACAGATTGGAGCAGTGAGTCTGGATATCAGGAAAGCCTTGTAGGCTCTGAAGGCCTGAACCATTTGCTCCAACACGTGGCAAAGGGCAAAGGATTCCACCTGTCGTCCAGCCGAGTCTGTTGATCTAGAGAACTTCAACCATGGTTCGTTAAGAACATTGAAGTCCCCCAGAACCACATCTTTTGCATCACCAATAAATACAAAAAAGTCACGATTTTATCTTGGTTTTCCAGCTCCATTGTGAAAATAATTTTGCTGTGGCACTCCACATCTTTTCTGATTAAGGTGGTCCAGTAATTCATTAAATTTCTCCGTTCCTTGAGGTCAAATGGCGAAAACATCATCGACGTAGCGCCACCATACTTTAGAAACTACCGTAGCTGTGTAGAGTACCACTTCATCATAAATGCATCGAGGATGCCTAATTAAGGCACAATTGAAACCCTAAATAAAAACCCTCCCAATAAACATAATAAACATAAACGAAGGGGCTAAGCTTAATAGTTCTTGGTGTAACAGACGTGTTTTGGAATATTTTAAACCTTAAAAAAAAAATCGTATTTTTGCTAAAAATAATTCCACTCCGCGCCACTGGTGAAATTATCACTCCACACCACTGCTTCACTGATTTCACAAGAATCCTGTCGGAAAACACCAAAATTTCTGAGTCTGAAATACTCGAACACCGCGCCGCCGACAGACTACTCTTTCGTTTCTCTTTAAAAACGAGATAATCGATTTCAATCATACCTTTTCTTTATACATGTAAATATCCTCAGCGCAGTACAATAAAAACTATTTGAGATAAACTGTCACTGGGGAGGTGATAAACTTGCTAAAATTTTCAATAATCTATTTTTCATGTTGTTTATTTTTGATAATGTCATTATTTAAACATTTGGCCTGTACAAAAATCCTTGAAACCCATTGAGTAAACCAAACAAAAAGATTTCAGAACACGACCTTACGGGGGGACCGAGGAAAAATATGAATTGCACAAATTTGGTATTTTGATCGTGATGATCAAATTTCGTGTAATTTTTCTTAAATGTTCTTATTTGCTTTAAAACTAAAACTCTACTTGCCAAGCCTTTCTCCTTGGCTCATATTATGTAATAATTCAATGTAAATATTATACAGGTATTAAGAAGAATTAATTAAAAAAACCCATTTGAAGCAACGGCTTTCGCGGAGTACTATGGGAAAATGACAAAGCAACAGTTTTGTATGGCTTTTAAAGTGTTTCCAGGGGTGGGCATATTCCCCCACCCCTTTTGGTTGGCACGCAAAATGTCGCTTCCGAGTCTGCCTAATTGAATATAAACATCGCATTTTTAAGAAATAAATCAGTTCAACTTTATTTAACCTTCAGTCTTTTTACTTACCTAAAAGTTTCTCCTTTCTGGTGATCTGCCTCCTCAAGATTCAGCTGGCCCTGTTAGGCGACCGCCAGAGACAAGCAGGGGCGAAGCACATTCAGTGCCCATTGTCTACCGTGCACTGGGTGCGGGAGGCAGTCCATAGCTCACTATCATCAGCATTCTCATCGTTTGAAAACACTGTATGAGACCGGCACCAAAATCTACACTCTTGTACTGGCAACCCGTCTGGTACACTTGGTATCCGGCACTTAATGGCTACACCATAAATGCCAAAAAACAAATTAATTTTACTAAAATGCTGGCCCTGAGAGAGAGGATTGGAGCGCGCAACACGGTATTGTTTCTACACATCTGCCCTGTTAATGGAAACTGTAACGCTGTGCGTAATATTTGATAAAGAAGGAAGCATAACATGGCATAATAACCAAAAAATAAATCACGATAAATAATTTTTTTCTTAAAACAGTTCTTTTATAAAAAATTTAAATAACAATTTTATTTTTTTTATGTGACTGTCGAAACATATCGAGTACATTTCGTTGACAAGTTCATTGCACAGAGGCTTTTTACACAAAGTACACCCTTTTTTGGTACCTACTTCATTTTTTTCATTGGCAGAATGAAAAGATTCACAAGATTGCGATCTAATTTACTGATGCCAACAATTTTCTCCATTCGCTGGTAGTAAATAATAAAGTAATCTGATTAAATTAAATAATGAATTCCTCATACTTTTAGAAAACAAAAAGTTTCATTGAGAAAAAAAAAAAACAAAGAAATTGAATCCCTCACAATTGCGAGGCGAGTCAAGTCAATCCTCTGTGCTGAGCTTATCGCTGGTAGTCTTATTGAAATCCTAAAGATGTGGTAAGAGGGTATAGGGGTGGGGGAAATGATATTATCAATATAATAAAATGCTGGTTAATGAGTATTACCTCTACATATATAGTGGCGATATAATCTTTATGTTTTTAACAGGTAGGTTGGGATATAGGTTAGGTTAGGTTGGATAATTATAGTTTATATGGTTAGGTTAGGTTGGGTTATTAAAGGTTAGGTTAAATAAAATAATAATAATAATAAATTAGGATACCAGTGCGTCTCTCAAGTAATTCTGATTAATGGTTTGTTTACATTATATTATTAATTATTTCACATTTTTCGTTTCAATTGTGTTCTTCATACTGGCTGGTAGAGTAAAAAATCATTGTTTCATGTTGCAAATATTGTAAATAAAATTACGCTTAATAATTACGAATCAGTAATACCAATTGCTAGAAATTATTTGAAATGGCTGTCACCACATACAACGAAAGCGAATTTTCATTTTACGTAATTAAAAATTAAAATGCTAAAATGAAAAATTTCCCAAATGCAGTCAGTTTCCTTTCATAGTAATTAAGGTAAATCAGAAGGGTTTATTCAAAAATATTTCGTATAATCCGTGGCCAGCAATTCCGAATGCCTTAACTGAAACCTTCTTTTTTTTAAAGATTTTCTTTTTCTATCAATTCCACTTTATGTTTTTCCTTAATCATGAATCTTTTGCAACCACGTAAGATGTAATTTCCTTTATAGTAAATAATAATATTATATATGTATTAATATATGTATTACAGTTTGTTTCGTTATAGTCATCCCAATGAAATAAAATCTAAATTTAAAAAATATACATATTATGCGGTCCAAGTCCATGATTTTAATAGAGGAATGTTTTTCTTTCTAAAATAATTTTACTGGATTTGGTCATATTATTAATATTCTTGATTCTAGGTTATCTGTGGAACCTATCTCCAATGTTTAATATTTAAAATTGGAACCGTTGAGGAAGTGTTGAGGAAATTATCAAATAAAGAAACTTTTCAAACACAAGAGAAGACGTAAAATATTATGGTACCTATTTACACATAATGTAATTTATATGGATTTTGCAGGAAATTTTTAAAAGTGGAACTATGCAAGCCAACCATAATTTTTAACAGTACATAATATAGTATATTCACATAATGCGAGTACAAATAGACAATTTTATCGAGTTGAGACGGTCATGGAGCTTTGTGTATTTATTTACATAATTGCAACACTTGTTTGCGGTAGTGCTTGACTAAACAAGCACCGTTGATAGTAAATAATATATGTCTGTTATTAAAGGTTGCGTTTCACAAATATAATGTGATAACCTTGTCAAACACAATTAGTGCATTAATTTAATGTTTTTTAACAGAAGTGAATAATTTGTTTTGTTGTGTTTTGCCGTTGTATATTATCATGTCATAATACTTCAAGCGAGGGTTTGATCATAAATATAACAAATTTATCATTATTACAACTCTTTTTGTCATGAATATGTTTTTTTAACACGTGTCACTAACGATATGTTAATGTTTGTATATATTAATTTTAAAAGAGTAACGCCCACATCTATTATCATGTATGACAGTATTATTCTAAACAAAATAGAAAATATTTTCAAATTCCACACTGACACACACATAAAAAAATAAACAATATTTCGCTTTATAAACATTTTATTAAACAATAAATATTACAAGCGTTAAAACAAAATACAACATTAAGAGGTTTTTTTTTTTTTACTTAAAAATACATTAGGCACAGCTGTTTTCTTTCAAAATTATTTTCACTTAAAAATAATGTCAAAAAATATTCATGTACAGCCAAGGTTTATTTTTTCTTCTTACAGCCGAGAGATACGTAACAATTTTAAAAGACAACATCAGGACAAAGATCATTAAAAGTCAAATACATATTATTATCGATAGTTTCTGTAAATTTGGTTGTGGTTAAATTTTATGCACAAATAATATGACCTAATATATATATGTAACTTTTAACCATGTAAACTGTTAAAAAAAGTCAATTTTGCAAACCGATGTGGCAACATTGCTTTTTTAAATCAATTTAAAATATTATTAATGGAGTTTTCTGAATGTCTTTGACAAGTTAACATGGGAAAAAATAATGATCACTTATATAAACTGCGCAACCGTTTTTCTCTAATCAGCAAACTTCAAGATAAAATATGTTTTACTCATCACAAAACTTAGAAGAGGGTCATAGAGCTATCGTGCTGAAGTATTTATCTCTGTTTAAGTAATGATTCCGCCAGAAATCAAAAGACTTTTGCATATTACTTCATTCAACATCAATCATACATTTCTTAACTCTTTATAACACAGGATAATTAACTATACTAGGTTATTTTATTTCCTAAATATAGCACCTATTAAAATTACTTACAAAGACAAGATGTAAATTTTATTATCCAACGCCTTAATAACAGTAGATCTTTTATCAACATTGATGGATTTTAAGGGCATTGTATTATTCAAGAACTTATTGTCTTTGTCACTATAATAGCATAAAAACAAAGTATAATTATTTAACAACTCTTAATTGTTATAAAGAATATTTGAAACAGTGTATAATTTTACAAACCACGTTGAATTCTAGTAAAAAAAAATAAAGGTTTGGTAATCATTGGTCATGTAAACACTTCTTAAAGTCAAGGTTTATTACATTAAAAGGTCTATAACAATATTAGTTTACTAGGGTGGTTAAAAGTAACTTTTTGACAGTAAAATATATATAAAAACTAAAAGAGAGGCTATCATTTATTAACAAATCATTGATTCATTATAAAACACGTGTTAGTTTTAAAATTAGATTCAAACGGAGATTTTCACATAAATTGAAATGACTTTAAAAAGATAAGATATTATAAATGAATAAGCTGCAATCCAACATAATAATGGCATACAAATTTGAAAATAAATTTTGGAACAATATTTCTTCATTAATTCGATTTGGAGCGAGTTAAAACTGTTCAACAAAGATTATTGTAAAATCTTTTCAACAAAGTATTAATAATAATTAAGCTGTCAGAGTTTTATACATAATTATCGTATCACCACTGCACTCCAATGCTCATTACATTGGATGCAATATGATTCCAATAACTAGGTAGTCAAATAAAATTGAGATTCGATTTATGTAACACGTTGTTACTGCCTGTACACACTGCAGATCTTGAAAAAAACATCTACAAAAAATAACACAGACGGTGTTACCTGTAGAGCTGAATGATTTTCATCTTTATTAGAGATTAAAGACATCTAGCAACATTTCACTTCAGAGTAACCTTTTTTGACAAGGCTTACCTTGATATGTATTGGTTTATTTAAGGCCTATAGTCCGAGTAATCTGCTCATACAGAGTCCAAGCCATGGCAGTCATGAGGGTACGACGCAGCATTCGAGGAACAATTCCCTGCAGATAGCCGGCTGCTCCGTGGTTCTGTTGGATGTAGAGAATGGCACTCAGGATGGTTGGGAACTTATCGGGATATAGCTGCATCCTGGTCTTGATAACATCAGCCGGGTTGGTGGCAATCGAAGACAACACTCCGGCAACTATCCCGCAGGAGAAGTGCAGGATGCTGGCTTGGGTTGGAGACTGCAGCCATTCTATAAGAAATAATAGCAAATTAAATGGCCGTTCCAAGAATAATGCATTAGAATTGATGTGGAAGCTATTTTTCATGATTAAAACATTGGGACGTACATAAAATAATGGAAACTAAAGTTATACAGCTGATAAATTCATCGCAACCTACCATTCTTTCTGAAAAACCACGTTTGTAAGAGAAAGAGAGTTTACAGCGGAGTTGTCGGCGGCAAGACCATAGCAAAATGGCTGTCTTTAAGGGAAACAATAAATCGTCACAAAACATATGCAAACTTATATTTTGCGGCGATATTTGGTTAAAAATATGATAGTGTATAATTAAACATTGAAATAATGCAATAATGCCAACCTTTTGGTATAGCCTGCTTTCCCTTGGTGTAGAACATGAGGTAGAGCCCTGAGAAGGGGGCGTCCCTAGCCAGGGTTGCTCCCAGCCCGCAGTACAGCCCCCTCACTCCCTCGGTAGCTCTGATGGTGCGCAGGGCCCCCAACACGCTCTGGTAGCCAAACATGCCAGACTCGAATCTGTAAAAATAAAATACACACATTAGTATTACATTAAGCTGTAACAAAAAATCAATACCATTTAGTACGAGTTTCAGGTAAAAACTAATAAAGTACAGTAATAAAATAATTACCTCCATGTTCATAACATATAAACTTAACCGAACTACCACATAGATAAATCAATTAAAAAAAATTAAAATTACCGAGTCTTCACGACGGTGAACGGATTGAGCGTGATGCCAGTCATGGTCCTAGCCACCACGCCGAGCCCCACGGCCTGCAGTGCCCCGAGCTCCCGCCCTTCCTGAGCCTCCACCACCGCCCCCTTGAGCCAGTGCAGGGAACTGAAGTAGAGCCCCACTCCGGGCACACAACGGGTGATGGACTGGAACAAAAAAAGTCATTATTATACTGTCTAAACTATGTAAATAAATACATAGTAAACTTTTTTAACATGTTTTTACATAACACAATCAACAAAACATTATGGGAATATCCGTTCTCATTAGAATCCTAGATTTTTCCCACCCCAGTCAATAATGATATTAACACTACATTCTGTATATTTATATATTTTTTTACACTGTATTCTCCGGAACGTATCCCCGTATAAAAACCGAATGTGTATTAATACTACTTATGAGAGGGAAATGAGCCTAGTTCTTATGAAATTGCATTTAGATATACTTTGGGAGCATTGTACTAATTTGTGCATCTAACATATAAGTAAAATTCAGAAATAATAATTAATTAGAAGTTGTATCAACCATAGACAATAATTCTTATGATATGTTTATGAATGCATTTAGTAGAATCGAAGCATTATGAAATATGTATGTAGCAATAATTTAAGTCTGTCAAATAATGCTAATGTTTGCATTTAGAAGATATCAAAATATATTTAATTTTTTTTTTTTTTTTTTACAGTAATACCGCACAAGAGTCCCAACTGCTCCCGTCTGGAGCCAGTGAGACTATGGCATCCCCAATTGGGGTATGTTGTGAGGCTGAGGGTATTGGGGAGGGGAGGAAGATGGGGAAGAGGAAGGTGGGGAAGTACCTGGCTATTCAGATCTGGTCACCAAACACGGCTAAAGCCATTTCAAGCAACGTTTCAATTCTGAATGGTGGTCTTATACCAGGGCGATACTGAGAGTATCTTCCACTCTGGAACGTGCCGCAAATATACTATATATTATTTTAAATTAATTAATTGTGAAATAACACAAATTAATCAAATAAAATTTATTTGCGCACGCCGGGTTCGAACCCGCGACCTTCGGATCTGTAGTCAAAAGCGTATACCACTAGACCACGCCGGCCGTCAAAGTAATGCAGTTGAGGAAGGAATGACCGGCAACAAAGGAGGTTAAAGATTAAGTTTGATGCGGCAATGCATAATTAATACATAGCAATTAAATAGCTGTCATAATAATATTATGTTTTCAATAAAGGGTATCAAAGGAGACTTAAACTACTTGTACTAAGAAAATTTAGCGTAATATTTCAATAGGGATTTAATAGGTATTTGAACGATTTTTTAAATTTGCTTTCATAGTACATATTTTTGGAGATGTAAAAGAGAAGGATCATAAAAAATAATGCATTTAGAAATAATGGTTACAGAATTAGAAAAATTTTGGCGTACATTTTATATGGGTGCTATTTCTTTTCACTTTGTGATGTTTATTGTAAATTTTTATGAGCATTACCAAAAAATGGTTGCATAGTTGGAATAAGGTACGGTAAAGTAAGATATTATGTATATGAATAAAAAAATATGTGGTCGATGTCTGATAAAATGATAATGTTGAAGTCTGCCAGTTATTTTTTATCACAATCTGATAAAAGCCAGACTAGTAAATATGTGTGTTAGATTTTGTGCAAAAATTGAGTTTCTATGTGAATAAGGAGCAGTTGGTTATTTCTCAACGAATTCACGTGGAAAACAATATCTTATCAGCTTTGCAAAACAGATACGGCTCTCTAAACGGGCAAACTGAAACAGTTTTGGCCTTATCAATTAAGTGAAAAATAAAACCTGGAGCTCAAACTGTAAATGCCTCATTTAAATTGAAGATAATGAATTATTTGTTAGGATGTAGAAGTTTGATTAAAAAATTATTTACTGTAACTTCAAATACAATTATTTATTGTACTTCAAACTTTAGTGCATTCACTTTAAATACAATTATGTAAAATATTCTGTTTTTTTTTATTACCATTTACATAAAATATATAAGCATTTATTGTGTTACTGAAATATTGACACTAATATTATTGTGTATAATTTGACGTGCAACTAATTTGCATATAAACGCACGCATGTGTTTGTTTTAAAGAATGTTTATGACTATCAAATGGATATTCTACGTACATTGGGAACATGGTGAATGTGCTTGTTAAATGTAAAGTGTTAAGTGGTAAATTGTAAAAGTGACAGGTAAGTTCAATTATGTGTAAGACAGCTAATCAACTCACCGGTATCATTCCACGCCATAATCCGATGAATTGTTCCTGTCTTACAATGTTGGCAAACACATTGATCATGCCATTCTGACTGCGACCCCTGTTGAAATAAAAGCTTATTAGAAGAGTAAATATGAGAAACATACGCAGTTTTGTTGGCAAAAACTCCCTCCCCAAGAGATTTCAACATATAAATAACAAACAGTGACAATATTGATAATCTCAAACCCACGCAAGTCCAGAATTTAATAGCTTCAACTGAGTTATATGCCATATAAATAAACGTGAAATTTGTTAATTAATGCGAATTCTTACTTAGAGGAATAGGTTCATTTTAAAGAATATTAGACAATATATTAAGAGATGAGGCAAAAATGTCAATATTATGTGATTCAGAATTTTCAGAAATAGACAAATATTCGAATACATATAGTAGTATGACCAGAATAGATTTGTGAAATTTGATAGTCAAGTAGATCTTTGAATAGTGCGTAGTGATGTATTGTTGAAATAATGTGGTACTTACGCTACAGCTGCCTGCACGGGAAGTACAGAACTCTGAAGCCTAGTCTTAACAAGATCCAGGGGCTGGAACAAGATGGTGCTGAACGTTCCGGAGAAAGATCCCGCCAAGAATGCCTTGAGGACGGGGTGATACTGAAAGAATAAACATGATCTATGAGTCTCTGAAACTAGGACACGAATTTAACTAATGAAATTATTGTATGTTGGAGATTTAACTTACAGTTATGTCCATTTTATGGAGTAGTAGAGTTTGTGAACCTCTCAAATGTCTCGAAATAGGTTCACAGGGCTTTTGATTCAATTGGTAATATCAAGTTTCGGATAATTTCCAAGGAGATTTAAATCGCTCCAATTAGAGTACAAATCGAATGAAGAGGTGTGGATTAGCAGTCGGTCAGAACTGGCTCAATCGGGAGTAAACACAACCCCAAAGGGCTCTTTATATTTGGTGTGCAGGAACTGCAGAAATGCTGTTAATATTAGCGGGCATTGGTCTTTAGACGCAGGCCTTAAATATAACAGCGAGAGACAATAGTCGTATCCGAGTAGTCGGAGTAGTAGATGGGGTTCACGCGGAAGAGACTGGTCAGCATTTTGTCCATCAAAGGTTCCCAAATTAGAAACATGAAAGTTGTGTGCTCTCGGCGTCACGCCTGATTTTAAAAACCGCAGGAGAAATGGTCACAGGCTCGAAGTGTTCACTGGTTCGCTATTCTCCACAATCCAACAGAGAATTCTATAGCTTTATTGCAATGGAAAATCGCTTTGTGCACTCTTGTGTGGTCAACACACTAATAATTTAGATCCTTCATTGAGAAGCATAGGGTTATATCCTGGTTGACAATCTTCGGCGGCAGATTGGACGAATATTTGAAGAATCGCGACGTAGGATTTTCAAGAGGCGAGAACTCAAACTTGTTAGTTGGACTGCGAGTGGAAGCAAACTGATAGTGATTTGGCTGTGACCACTTTATATAAAGCAGATAGTGTTATCTCTCCACGCAGGAGGGAGACAGCCAAGTGAGGGGGGCGGTCAGAGATCACTCTTGTCACTGAACCGTGATCGCCCCGTTTTTATATTAAATAAGTAAACGCAAAAAGCTACCCGACGGCTTGGAATAAAAGAGGTCGAATCATTTACATAATTTTAATTTATGCTCATAATAGCATTGCTTCATGAATTTTCCGTTGAGAAAATAATATAGTATATGCATTTTAACAATGGAAATTCACTTCATGAATAAACAAACAAGAATTTTTCTGTTCCTTTTACATATTACAAAAAATAATGTGTACTTCTTTAAAAACGTTTCAGTGTAAACATTATTTAGTGATAAAGAAAGAAAGTAAACATGTATCGATCTAACATACTTCATGGCAAATATTTACATAAAGATAAGTGAGATTTTATAACAATGAGGTTTCGTGGTTGAGTAGGGTGTGCAATACACCACCTGCCAAATTAAAGAAACATATAAAATATATTTTATTTACAAAAATAAGAAGTGTAATAAATAATCTTAAAGAAACAATTAACTTTTTGTTGTTGTTAATAATAATAATAATAAAAAAAATATATATATATAACCCACCTGCCATGTTGATACAGCCACATCAGCAGGAACCAAAATTAGAGGCATTTCTAATAAACAACTTCTAAACACTTTCTAGTAAGCAGATAGACAAGCAGTCTTATCAACTCGCAAATCACTTCAAAGGTAGCACACACTCGTTATGAAACGGCCGTGAAAAACTGAATGTAATGGCTAATTAAAAATCACTTAATAATGCTCGACTCAAAGGTTATTAAATCACTTGCCCAAAACATGCACAATGTATAGTAACAACTAGGTAGATGGAGTATTTAAGCGTGGTTGTCTATCCTCTTTGACGGTTCATACAATAATACGCTACAAAGTAACGAGTTTGCCTTATATGTTATCTAGTAGGTGAAGAGATAACTTATTAGCATGGTTTCAATGGCAATAATAATGACCGGTGTAATTACTACTATTTTCCGTGTATTATTTAACAAATACATTTTATTAGTATCAATAGAATGTTTTACGTAAGCTGCTGTACATGGCTCGTTGTTTAATTTCATATATATGTATTTTTTTTAATGTTTACTACAAACATGTGTGATGCGTCATTATCAAGGGCACAACACATTGTGTGATAGTGACACAGTTATAAAACTTATCAAGTGAGCACACAATTCAGTTATTGTACGAGGTCTACTTTCTAGGTATTTTTGTAGTTCATAATCAAAGTTTGCTTATACAAACTACCTATTATGTATCACTCAATGAATTCAAATAAATATCACTCGAACTCAAATAAATACTAATATTGAAAAAAAAAAAAAAATCTATTAAAATATATTTTAATAGCATCACACATAGCAATAGATTAAAAATCGTTTAAGAAACAAAAAGCTGCGATTATTTTCTAGATAATTTTAATAGGTTACTAATATCCACATTAGTTACATCACTTAAAAGTAAACTAAATTTTAAATATTAAATTATTATTCTGAACCATCTTTCTCTATCACAAAACTAGCGGACCCCACAATGCTTCGCTATTGCTAATGTCTTTCTTGGGTGTCACCGACTTCTTCCACCATCCACTACTGTATACCATAATGTTACTGTTAAAAAAACTACATTACAGTTACTTTAATTCGACTCTATATCTCATTCCGGTGCAGAGATATTGCGTTAAGTATTCTTCGGACGTCCTCAACTTCTTCTACCATTAAAACCACCCTTTAAATACTCCCGACACTAATAACAACAAACTTTGAAACCTTTCGGAAGAAATTATCTAAATGATAATGAAAACCCTATCAAACTCCATTTCATAGTTTAGAATAACTAAGCGCACAAACAGATAGACGCGGAAAGTGACTTTGTTTTATACTATTTACAGAAGATAAACAAAGAATATTAATAAAAATATTTTTTTAATAATTGTACACAAATTACTATATTATTTAATGATGATAAATTTTTTTACAGGGTGCAAAATATAATGCATTTAGATTTATTCAAAGTCATGCAAATATACCTAATAATTAAATGACAATGAAATCATTAAACTTATTTTATTGCTAAGGCTTATCAATCACCAATTTCAAATTTTATTTTTAACTTGTGACTTTTTTTACATGACTACCTTGTGTGATAAATTAATTGAATAAAATTATTTTTACTTGTTTACTACGCATTGTCACCTAACCTATATCTATGGTATATGTCAAGGTTCGTAGAAAACGTAATTAACAAAGTTAGATCATCCAGGGGGTAGAGCGGTGATTGGCTAGAAAGTTGTGACATAGCTAGAAAACCATTTTACACTTGGGAGATTTGAATTTAGGCTTAGAATGCAATTGCAATGACTTATTTATAATGTGTTGGTAATATAATTATTAACCGGTCAGCAACGTAAGCAGATATACACGATAAAATAACGATAGCAGTCAAGTACAATAAGCGTGTTTACACGTCAACGCGTGTGTTTCCACAAAAATCGTCATAACTCCGTTATTCTTCTAGTGACATCCCTAAAACAAAAAGTAGAATATTCGTATTGAATGAAGCTTCACATCTCTATTCAAAGTTATCCATAGAAACCCGTAAAAAGACCTACTCAGTGGAAGCAAATTTTACCCGCCAAATCGTAAAACGACGCCAAGAAAGCCGTTTGACGTGCCGACCCGCCTCCCAGTTTTAATTATTTTTTTAAAAATATATTTTGTATGAAATGGTCAAAAAGTGAAGTGACAGAATTGTTTATTGTACATTTGTACGATGAAATAAGTGTTTTTTTTTTACATTATCCGTGATTTTAGTATCGTTTTTACATAAAACATTACAGGTGAGTCATTTTTACAATTTTTTCATGTTTCCATTCTAAATTTAAATATTTACAAATGTTAATATTTATTTATGATACAACAATTTGAAAGCCTATTTTGTAACCTTTCTAAAACAGTTTTTACTATTCGGCTCCGTTCAGTAATGTTTCATTTATAGAGCTTTGATTGTGAGGCGGTAATAACACAACGTTTTCGTGAAATTGACATTTCGGTAAAGACATTTTAGCTTCAAGTTCGCGAAAAGTCGGAGGGGTTAAACTAATTAATATGCTAAAACTAATGTTCGGAATAAAAAGGAACATTTGCAGTTTAACTCATGCATTATTAAATCAACATTATTTATTGGTGCCTTGTACATATTATTGCCTTTGAAGATATTCAAATTTTCAAATTGAATATCTCATTTAGCAAACTACTTGACATGACAGGGAAAGTTTTGAGAATAATTCTGTACCCATGAAGAACACGGATGCAACTCCAAAACACTAAATGTTCAGGAGAGCCGAAAAGCTATGTATTTTTAGCAAATCTCTCTTTATTTCCACAAATATCATGATTGATAATTGAAAAAAAAACGGTGACCTCGTATCGGTTCCATGATATTTCATCAAAATGAAAATTCAACACACCTACAAAAAGTGGTATAAAGTCATGAAAAGTGATGAAACAAAAGCTAGGTTAAATATGTTACACAGGTAACTATTAAACCTAGTTTTTGTTTCATCACTTTTAATGACTCTATATCGCTTTTTAAAGGTGTGTTGAATATTCATTTTGATGAAATATCATGGAACTGAAAAAACCACATTTCTTACAATTATCAATCAAAATAGGTTTTCGGCTCTCCTGAACATTTCGTGTTTTGGAGTTGCATATGTATGCTTCTCAGGAACAGAATTGTATTTATACAAAGAGTCGCACATGATGGTAGATACTCAGCATCGCCTTGGTGAAAGTCGTGAAAACCACCATTCAGAATCGAAGCGTTGATGCTCTCCATCCCTGCCTCCCCCATCCCTCCCAGGAAACCCATTACTTTTTTTTTTAATTCCTCGCCGCAATAAAGCCACGAATGCGGGTATAAAAAGTGCATTTTATTGGAAATGGCTAAAATAATATGTATTTAAGATAAGCTCGATTTTTTACTTCTTTTACCATTTTGAATTACTTAATGATTGACTGATAAGCAATGTTAGGTATAAAAAAATAGTAACTAATATCTGAGTGTTACTGGAAAGGGCAAAAGGAATATTAAGAGACATGATCACTCCATGATATGTGGGGGACCCTAGTGACGTCCTTTCGGGTGATAGGTGATTTTTATCTTCGAGTATGTAAAGGCTAAATACATATTTCATCAATCAATCTCCTCGCTACTAATGTTACTAACTGCCAATGTAAATGATGATTGGTTTTTTTTAGCGCATTCAGTTTTTTGGAAAATATTTTTTTTATAACATAAAAAACCCACGAGGTCAGGTATCAGGAATTTCTTATAGGAATTTCCCCAAAATCTGTAATTATCTAAGGACTGTAAACAGAAGTGGTGCCCTCTGATATTTTCTCAAAGAAATGTTGAAGTTTTCAAACCGCCGCAGAGGGTTTTTATATGCTAGTAACTAGTATAAAATTTTTACATTGATATAGCCTGTTAGACTTGGAATCGGAACTGACTAATTGTTTTTAAAAGCGTAACATATTATTATTTATCCTAATACATACTTGCAGAGCATAATTTGAATCGTAAATTCCATAAAAACTGGAAAGCACAAATAGCGAACAAATTCGAAAAAATAAATGCCGCCGACAGGAACTGAACTCGTACCCTTCTGATTGTCGGTCAGGTGCACTAAGCCACTATGCTAAATTGACTTATTTTTAATCACCAAATAAATCAATAAACACTTGTATTTTATTCAACAATTATTGCTTATTGATTTTTTCACCTAAAAACAACCAACATTATTTTGTAGGAAAGGCATTGTTAATATTTGTGTTTCAGGCTGATAATTATTGCTTATAATAATTTGTTATCCTTTGTGCTTTGCATAAAAACCTTGTCTTGTAAACATAAGTTTATCTTTAACAAAAATAACAACTAACCTACCTAGTTTAAAAAGCGGGTGGATAGAAAAATATATTTCAAGAAATGTTTTTAAATAATTTTTCATTATGTTTGGTAATTACTAATTAGCATTGCTCATAAAATAACATTTGTTTGATTTTATTTATGCGTTCACTGACTGTTAACCCTGAGATTTTTATGTTTACCATATTTGGGTAATTTAAATGGTTTCTTAGCCCATTAGTAATTAAATTATTGCTTAAGCATTCTGTATGGCTGTAGTAAGAGACAAATATTGATGAGTATTTGGTTAATTTAAACTTAAGTACCTACACTGTTAAATTGTAAATATTATTGATAATATCGTATTTCAGACTTTTCCATTATAAAACTGAGTCGACAACTTGCAAAACCTGCTCTAGAAATTTTTGCTGGTTTGGCAAATAAATGTCATTAATATTTTTCGCTACATTTTAAAAGAATTATGTATAATTACGCTGATATTTAGCATAAAAGGTATATATATTCAAAGTGTTCCAAACAGTTTTTGACATCTATAGATTTTCGAAAAATTCCAGAGCGGGTTTCGCAAGTCGACGACTAATTATATAAATCAGTTGGGGGTAAATACACTATAATTTTCACACATAATTAAGAATAGCACAATAGGAAGATAGGTACTTATAATTATTAGCATTTGCAGTGATAATACACAAGTTATGTTGTCACAGGCTGATAATTTAGAGAAATAAGCGCATTTGCTTGCATAATATTACATATTAATATTAAACTCAAGTAAATAAGTACAACGAATATTATAATTGTTTAGTTACAGCAAACATTGTTTGGGCTATAACCCAGCGCCCCGGGGGGGAGATGTCTGGCGCAGTAGACGCACAAAAAACTATTTACTTACGTCATTATCCGTTATCTTCGACTTGGGGTCACTGCTTGTCGGGTCCGGCGATAAGTCAAGAGGAAGGCCTTCTACGGTCGTCGGCATACTCTATACTTGGCCTGAATAAATCAAAAAAACTCATCTCAATCACATTCGCGCGGCATGTTGCACGAAAATCCACCAAGCCAAAACTTATCACTGGATTTACAGACTACATTTTATCGTATTAGCACGAATCGTAGGTAAATTGCAAGGGGTTACCTATGTGAATTGATTCACCGCATCGGACGCGGTTGACATCACCCTTGAAAAGTTTCGATGTAAAATTTGCAATAACAGAACCAAACATTGCACAACCGTAAGTTAAATTTTGACAGGTGACCTGTCAAAATGTCCTGGCTTCAACCATAGATTGTCGGTGGTCGACAGGTCAGGTATGTGAGGTTAGTTTTTCAGTGCCGTCCGGCGCTTTTTAAATGGGTAGTTTATAAAACCGTGGGTGGTTTATTGAATCTTAGATCTGCCGTGATTGGTTTATTTATGGATCTGCCCATGATCTGCCCCTGCACAAAATGTGTCATTAACATAAGCATAAAGTTTTAAATACATAATAACTTAAAAAAGGTATGGTATAAGTAAATACCATTAACATTATAGGGTATTACAGCGATTCTGTTCTTAAATCTATGCATTTTATTATTTGAACACAGCGTTCTTGTGCAGAATTTATACTAATAATAATAACGAATTTATTATGAAATGTGGGGAGGTTTATGCAATCGCACACATCCCATAAAACATATGCATTAAATATACAAAAATATTACAATAATATACCATAACAAGATTTTTTTTTAAGGATGTCAATCATTAGATTAAATGAGCCAACATCTTTCTCCAATGTGCTGCAATACTTAATTCTGGAGGGATTCCACGATAAGAACATTTTTGGAGTTGTTTGTCCTCTCCCTTAAAACTGCTACTCGGACTGCAAAACCTGGTACTTGCCCTTTCGTGAGCATGTTGGAAGCACTGCAGTATCTGGGGAGGCCAAACATCATGCGGTGGGTGTTCTTATACTGCATGCGTAGCCTTCCATGCTGCTCTTCTTAAAGTTGGCCCATAGCTCACACGTGAAAACGTAAGGAATAGCATTCTTTTTATACATGGTCTGCAAAGCCGGAACCTTCTATTGAACATATTCGACTTTTTGATGAGCGCTCGTCTTTGCTGGTCGATATCATCGTCATCCGTCAGCTTACTGTTGATGATTTGCCCCAGATACTTTGTTTCCTCTACTACCCTCAGAAGCTTGCCGTTCAGGAAAGCTGATGACCAACAGTGCTGCTTTTTTATCGTTGTACAACATGTTGGTTTCTAGTGCAAAAAACTTCACAAATTTTTAATAGGATTCATAGCACATCTTGACATAGGAATGCCCTGGTGAGATGTGCATATTGTGTTTTTTTATGTTAAAAAGTATTTTTTGAAAAAATAAATAAATAGTTTACTTATCATTGGCGTCATCAAAACCATTTTGTCTGCCTAACTTACATTGTTTGCATACTGTCCTTTGATATAGCAGCCTACCTCAGCACTATTTAGTCTGTGGGTGAGTTCATCCATGTATATGTTGAATAGTACTGGAGACATACTTCCTCCTTATCTGACACCACTTTTTAAGTAGAATGGTTCAGACAGTTCGTCTTTCCATTTTACTAGGTTTTCTTACTGCCTGTGCCAAGTGTCTAGAAGCTGTATGACCTTTGACGGAATCCCCCTTTTCTTGAGTTCAGCTTGTAATAAAGGGTGAGAAACTCTGTCGAAGGCCTTTCTGAGGTCCAAGAAACAGGCGTTCGTTATAGTTCTTCTCTTTTTATAGTATTCCAACGTTCGTTTATATTTTTTAATAGATATTGGACGATAATTCTCTTTATTTCTTATAAACTTCATAAACATAATTTTAATAAAGGTTAGGATTGTTCAGCTGTTATAATGCAGTCTAGATTTGAATATAAAAATCTTATAGGATTAATTTCCGGCTTGCGATTTAGGAAAGTTTACTGTGTAACGTACTATAATGTAAGTAGGTAGCTTGTCGTATTTAAAAAAAATAAATTTTTAGCATAATCACAAAAATAGGAGTCTTTATGTACACATCAAAGTATATTTTTAAAAGCAATTTACTTTTACTTTTTTTTTCAAAGTGGCAGGTTTCACCATTTGTTGACAATTTTAAGATAATTTCTTTTAATTTAATAAATATGCTTTTGTAAAATCTCTCAAATGGTGAGCTCTGGCGTCATATACAGCTATTTCTGTATTTAATTTATAGGCCAATGAAATTGTTGTCAGATCAAAAAGCCATTTTCATCATAAACTTTGAATTATTCATTTCTTGAAAAAATTTTAAGTTGAAAATAAGACAGTATGCGTTATTGTTTATTCCCGATGAAGAATCTGTTTACTTTCTGCTATTTATTAAAATATTATTATCGACGTATAAACCTATTTACAATAATTTAGAAATTTTATCACATTTTCGCAAACAGATGGTTATTTAGTTAAGTATTTTTGTTTGTCAATGAGATTAAATGTACAAATAAAGTCAGAGGTCACTGACGTACTTCAGTACTTCAAGTACTATGTATTGCCAACTCAGAAAACCTTAATAATATAAAATATATATTATTATGATAAGAGACCCCCAGCAAACATCTTTATCTATTTCCAATTTGACATGTGACTTAAGACCTTTGATAAACCCGACAGGGGTACATTTTATTGATGCGCAATAAATAATATTCCTACAATAACTGTGATTTTTAAATAATGACAAATTATGATAGCGTTTTGTTGTTAACCAAACCTTGCAATTTTTCGTTGGCAACTGTACTATCATTTTTACTTTTTTCTAATAATATGAAAATAATCATGTTAATAACGAACAGAATATTTGATAATTTTTACTGTTGGTACTATCAAGTTGTTTTTTTTTAAATAAATACTCGTGTATTATATGCATAATTTTTTAGCTCACGATAAGTGACTAGTAATCATTCATTTATAAAAAATCAACAACACGGGAGGGGGGAGGTAATATTTCTGTAGATGCAGGGTTTGAGATTGCAGGGCCGTGTCACTCAACCTTACCATCATAATATGAGGAAAATTAGAGGAAAGGCAGGCTTTATTTTTATAGCAAACGCAGGTTGCGAATTGCCTGACAATATTTCAACTCCTTCGACTACCATCATTATAAGTGGAAAATTATGCTTGTGCAATGATGGAGGAGTTAACTAGCAGATGATTAAACCTGCAAAGCCTGGGTAGGAACCCGACCAACCTTTGGAACCATCAATGACAACTGCTGGCAAACTTTCAATTTTATATTATAACTATGTTCCTAGTGTGGATAGCTTTCATTCTTTCTTGGGCATAAAAGGAACTGGAAAGAGATAACAAGAGATCAGCAATGACGACTTTTCTTAAGGGCAATGAGGACTTTCCAAGATGATGGTGATGGATAAAACAATGGCCATCTTTTATAAGTACGGCAGAGCAGGCAGACCGCGGTAACCATAACAAATTTTATTTATGTAATTTTTATGGTTCAGCTTCTTGAATAATTAGGTATGGTGACTGCCTGCTTGTTGATGTAAAAACTCTCATTAATTACCTCTTGTAAAATGCATTTTCATAACACGGAAGAAAAAACTTTATGTTAAGAGGAACGGGTACGAGGGCCTCTCTCATACAAAACTTAAATTTGGATTTTAGGCTAAAATATCTAACCAAACTGAATAATTATTTTTTAAATTAAAAGGTGTAGCAAATATCTAGTATGGATGTGCTCTACTTCATTTTTTGTTTCAAATTATAAAATATAGGCCATTAAAGAAATTGATTTATCGTGAAACACAAATTTGTCATATATAAATTAAAAATATCAACCCAAAAATGCTTTGTTTACAATGTATTTTTTATCTATTGTATGTTTCATTATATTTATATTGTAGGTTGGGCAAAAGCTGCCCCTATAATCATGAAAGATAACAAATTTTAATTTGAAACCAAAAATGAAGTAACACATATCCGTACTAGATATTTGCTAGACCTTTTGATTTAAAAGGGAATTATTAAGTTTGGTCAAGTACTTTAGCCTCAAATTCAAATTTGAGTTTTGTATGAAAAATGCCGCGCAGCCCTTCCTCTTAACATAAGTCCATAAAATTGGGAAAATAATGGGAATCATTTCTAATAAGTTTAGTACATATATCAATATATAGAAAAACATGGTTTATTTGATAAATCTACTTAGTCAATTTTATCTATGAAAAACATATAATCATATCCATTCAACGTGTAATATATTATTTTAGATTGGTAAAGACATCTTCACACAAAAACAGGTTACATGCAAAATACCCAGTGACGGATAAGTGCGTGCAAATAAGATAAGAACTTTTTCCATTGAAACTGAAAATAACATTAAATAATACATATTATTGATTAATTATCGAAATAGGAAATGTAAACCAATCTTGTTTTATCAATATGTATTTATGTAAAAGTGATAGTTTGAGATAAATGCAATCTTATTTACTTTATTAATATATTTAACTTTTTTAAAGTTGATAGCATTTCCTTGTTGAATCAAATCGAAATAAACAAAAATTTCTTTATTAATAATTTATTATTATTAACAGACAAGGATGAATATTAAATTTAATGAGTTAAAAATGTGTAATTTATTTAGCGTACCAATAAATTTAACCATAATATTTTTATGAATTTAATAATTCAACGCCAAACGTCGTGGCAAGGTTAATTCAATATGACTTTTCATCTTTTTGGGTCAACGCTTTGTGTGTACATGATAAGGCCCAGTTCTTTTATATTTTGAGACAACAACTTGAGTCCAAGAGTCGTGTAATAAGAGATAATATTTTGCAAGAAGTGAAGTGAAAATATTAATTAAGTACTAATCAATTTACTATGGTAACTTTAAATAAAGGGTAGGTACTTGATTTTGTATTTATTAATATTATTTGTTTCTAATCTCTGTATAATCATTATGGGCATGTAAATATACTCAGTTTGTAAGTCAATATGACCTCTAGTCTTTTTTAGAATTAAAGAATAATATTTCACAAATTGATTTAGGGCGTCTGCAGACGAGAGACTTTAATTGTGGAGACAGTTGGGTTGTTCTCCAACTGTCGCCGCATCTAAAGTATTTCGTCTGCAGGCGCCCTTATCTGAATGACAAAGGATAACTGGTGGAATTTTTTTGCATCAAAATACTTATTAAATAACCCATTTCCTATGAGATTCTCTTTTGAAACATGATCAAAAAATTTGCTAAATGTTGTTATTCTGCAAGTGTCACCTTTCTTTTTCTCAATTCAAATTTTTTAAGGAAATATAGGAAAACTGTAATTTTTGAGCAATTATGTATCTCCTAAATTACAGTTTTACTAAATTACTTGATACTTCCGGGTTGTTTTGATTTTCAGGTTCTGTTTTCTTACATCATTTTAAGTAAGTCCTTAATTTTAAGAGTGTACTTTATTTAATTAATTATTAATTATTGTCAGCAATATTGGTTTATTAACTACTTTTTGAGTTTTGCAAGCACAAACCTACGGAGGCCTAATTTTTATATATTACTAGCTGACGTGTACCAGGCTTTGCTCGACTATTCTCTACTTTCAATAAATATAATATCCATGTATTATATATATATAATCCTTCTGGAAGAAATTCTCTAAACGATAGTGAAAACCCTATAAAACTCTGTTGCATAGTTCAGAAGAACGAAGCGCACAAATATACAGACGCGGATAGTGACATTGTTAGAGATTATAATTTTAAATAGGTACTGTTCATATATTTGAATTACCTGTAAAAGGCAAATAAAAGTCATAAATTTTATGCATAAAACCAAAAAAGGAAAAAGCCAATAGGCAAAACAGTTTGCTCTACAAAGATATGAAATATTATAATGCGATACTGGAAACTGCAAAGTCGCACCAATTGGTAGATTCAAGATAGGAGCCACATTAATGATGAGAAAATGTAATAAATAATAAAAATTTAATAATTTATGGATGTACATAATTTATAATAAATTAGTCATATGTAAATTTAGGTGTACATAACTAAAATAAAAATAAATAGTTAAAATTATTAATAGAAGCAAATGTTTCTGCTGTGTACTTTATTATGGTAGATAGTGAATAAGTTTAAAAAAAACAATAAATCTAATAACATTCGAGGCTAGCGGAAGTACTGAAAAAACCAGTGAACCAAAGAGAAAAGATAAGTCAGTCAAAGACATGTCTGTCTCTCTATTATTAATAATTAGCAAGCAATGTGAAAGTCCAGAAGGAACAAAAATGAAGTGCTATGTACATAATGATAAGGATTGAATAAAACAAATAAACTGAAACATTGATAGTACATACATAACTTATAAAATGTGTCAGAAATAACCTCCAATGTTACCATCTATAAGGAAATTAAATTTCTTCGAATTATTAATTCCCCATGGCTTACAGATTAGGTGGATGATTTTGTGTGTTACAGAAATTAAATAATAAAATACTGTTTTGCAGCCGAGTGGTCAAAAAACGTTAGATTCCCACCCAGGCGTCGAGGGTTAAATCTTCTGATAGTCATGTCCTCTATCATTGCACAAGCACCATCTTTGGTTTATAATAAAGAAACAGGATGAATTCAAATATGTATTTCAGGTTATGCATAACCTTAAATAAAATCATTTTCAAAGTTAAATCAAATCAAGAAAGAAACAAAGCTCCTTTAACAAAATTTAATCCAATTAATTCTTTTCTTGTCGGAGGACATTATATGCATAAAGTTGTCATTAAGAAAAACTATTACGTATGATGTTTAACAAATAGTTTATTTTTTCCACCAGGATACGTAATGCCCAAGATAGTTCTTAAATAATATTTTTTATCTACTTTCCTTTCGTCGTATTATTTTAACCACCCGGCAACTGAATCAAAACTAATTATTAATATATATACGTAGTATCATCTGTGTGACCTTAATAAAACATTCAATAGGAATGTTATGATTTCATCTGACTAATGTTATTTTTCAATAACTGCGTGCGTCTTGATTTCTCAGAAATATCAGATCAAGAATCAAACAGCGAAATAAATGTAACATCTAATTAACGAGCAGGTGGGCGGCTCCATGATAGTGGATATCCATAGCGGACTGCATTTATTTGATTTGTATACAAATCTACAGTTTGATTTCGAAACTGATGAAATTTTGCACACTTGACTTTCAAAACAAGAGGGTCACTATCTACAAATTTGCTAAATATTTGCGTGGAGCCTGGGCAACACCAGGGAATTCAGCTAGTTTGAAGATATGCAAGACTCTTAACACTTAAGGCATAGCTGCGAAGTGCTTATTCCCGTTGTTATTTTCGGGTGGAGACGCTTCGACAGGGCGCCTCCAGGCTTTAATGATAGGATGATTGAAACTCCCAAATTTTTTTTTTATCTTTGATGCAAAAATTGGAAATATTTTGTCAGTTAATATCTAAAAAAAATATTATGTCACTTGGATTTACCCAAAATCGTACACGATATGGATAAGCTTTAATCATTTTAACAGGTGATAATATTCATGATAAGATACACACCAGTTTTATCTCCCAGCCAGAAGTCTTGTCATGGAGTGACTATCATGCAGTGGTGGCTCGTGGCTAGAGTGCTAAGATTGAAAAATACGATTTTACTGGTTGTAGCTGAAGATGATTTTTTTAACCTTCCAGCGGGCGCGCTGTCGTAAAATTTACACTCTTTCCACTTATTTGTAAGCATCGAGCTTCGAGCTATGCTAGAGTCAAATCAAATGTCAAACATTTACCGCAAGATATAAATGTTTTTCTCAAAGTGAGTTACGGTAGGGCAATTGAACCGATGACAGAAGAAGAAAACATAAGCTTTCCAAAACTCGGTGTTTGTCGGTTATGTGCACTGGATAAGAAAAGATCCTCAGCATCAATGAAGTGTTGCCGTTGCCAGTCCTTTACATGCAAGAACCATTCTTCAGTTGAGGTGGTTTGTAACAATTGTAAGGATGGGAATATTGATTCTGACTAAATAGGTCGATAACAAATTTTGTTTTGAAATATTAAAATGTTTAGAGTGTTGCTTCGTTTTTGTTAAGAAAGTCAATTTTTTTTTTTTTAAGTACTGCCTATTATCATTCTTCATATCCAAAAATTCCCTAAAATTTGTATAAAGAAAACACCACTTACATGGAGAAAACTTGATGATGTAAAGGGAAGTTCAAGGGAAATTTCTCAACGCGCCCGCTGGAAGGTTAAATTACTTTTTGTATGAAGGTTTTTAGGATTCGTTTAGTTGGGTGGGGATAAATATCCCCTCTGTGCTTTTTGTGAAAGTCTGGACATATGTTTCAAGTGATGACAACTTTTTGCCATCGAGAAGATCTTTTGAAAATTGTTATTTCTGTTCTTTGCCGCCAATCTGAAATTATTCTCATCTTATCGGTTTGAAGGATGTGAAGATACATTCGTTAACATACGCTATAATCTACGCATTCATAGATGGCGTTAATTTAATTATTTTATGATAATCTAGGAAAAGCACCCTTAATAGGAAAATAATCTGAAATAAGTTGAGTTTATAAACAACTAACTAAGTCTTCTTTTTTCGCAAATACTTTTGCATTTTTATTTATCAATTATTTTTTAACTCTTTGACACTCCAACCACCATATTTATCAACCATTTAAAAAAATGTCCTAAAATTCTTAAAACAACACTGTTCAACAGGTTCACTGCCAACTATGGACAGTGAAGGCTTGGAAGACTCCGATATGTAGAGCCATGTCACCAATATTCAACACGCTATAACTTTTAAATTAGATTAGGTAATCAAAAACTGGACAGAAATAACAATTTTTTGGCCTGCAATAAAACAACATGTCGCGACAGTTGCCAGATTTACATTGAGCATTGAAAGTTATATCGACGCACAAGCCAATTGGCAACAACCGTATCACATAGCTGTCATGTCATGTAAATGACCGCCGACCATACTAGCGCCATCTGCTTCGAGCTTTCCAGATTGCCTTTAGAATACACAGTCAAAAATTTTCTGTTAATAATTCATATCTGATTTGCTGATATGAGTCTGCATCATTAAGAGTGTGTACATGTATATTTTTGTGGCAATGCTTATGCTTCGCCAGTAACAGAAGTAATAAATGGAGACGTAAGTTAATACTTTTATTCTAACTATGTATCTTATTACAATAATAGGAGGAATCTTCAGAGAAATGCTGCATTTATTGTTTGCCATATTCCATTGACATGATACCCTGATCACAAGATGATTGTACAAGATTCATCATGTTATTATCGTTTATGGAGGGATGTTGAGAAACCATCAAGGAATTGTTATGGGAAGCCAGGAGGTTCGGTTCCAATACATCTCTGTTGAGTGAACATTCAAGGCTGAAATAAAATATGAAAATTATATTAAAATTAACAACATTAAAGATGGGTTGTTTCGCAGAATTTGAACAATTCATCCAATTTCAGCATTAATTTTCGGGTTCTGTGAAAGTCCTATTCAAGTTCTGTTATCATATCATTATAGGCTAGTTGCTTGACAGAACTGAAATAATAACAGAACTTTAAAAATAAAAAAACTTTCACAGAACTTGAAAATTAACTTTGAAATTTGAAGAATTGTTCAAATTCTCCGAAACAACCTGTCCTTTAATAACAACATATTCTTAAATAAAATCTAGTAATTGACAATCTATGTATATAATTAGTGGTATGTATTGCTCTACGGCCAAAGGTAAGGTGTGTAGTTTTTTAAAGTTCAGATATGAATATTATTGTGCATTGAATATTTGAAAATATTCAATTTGAGACCTAGGGGTAGTCATTGTTAACTGGTTATAAAATTTTCTAAGGGAACAGAAAACAAAACTTTTGCTGGGGGTCTTCTAGGGATTGAAAAAACAAAACTTGACTTTCTTGTGTATTATAAGTTGGTTTAACTCTATCTGATTTTCTTCCACAATAAATCTAAAGTAGAAATAATTACCTTATGACTAATTGAAAATTTATATCGAAATTTCATCACCATCAATCAAAATAGGCAATAAGATAAGGATTTCCCACGTAGAAAAACATGCTCTCTATGATAACGCGTGCATAATAACACCTAATAATATTACGAGTCATGACATTTTTAATTAGTCGCACGATAGTTTATCGATAAGGTTGGTATCAATAATGAAATAACGGCCAGCAGTGGCGATGTTTGTTTGTATCGGAGACCCCCAGCAGTCCTTGGCCGGTAACTACGGAATACCCAAGCAAACAATACACAGTTCGTCAACTAATAACGTTCGTAACTGATAGCAACATTTAATGACTTTATCAGAGTATTTTTTGTTGGGAATACTAATAGAGCTACGTATCAAGTCATGTACTTATAAATAAACAGCATCGCATATTGAATGGTATTTCTGTCTTCACCAACAATTAACAATAATTTATCAATGTTAAATAACTACATAATATGGATCAGAAAACATATACGAGTAATAACCAGTGGCGGCTCGTGACTTTTGAGTGTGATAAAATTTTTAAAAATTTGACACTTTTGATGTGGTTTAGTCTAAAACGATTATTTGTTTTTTTTAAGATTTTCAGGAAATTTCAGTTTCAGTTTCTGAAATTTTTATATAGAAAACAGATTTTTCTAAAAAACAGACATTTTGCTACATCGATAATGCCGTTTTTTTTAATATTAGTATTATAGTACACCCAAAATTCACGAGCCGCCACTGGTAATAATGTTATATGTTTATTTTACACATTGAAATAATTTGAAACTTTTTTTCACTTATTTTCAATGCAAAATATGTTGGAAAAGGTTAACCCATTGGCGTACTAATTTTTATTTGTGACTTCATTTGTGCATACTTGAGGAGGATTCTTACTGTGCAGTATTGCACCCCATATTACCTTTAGTCGCCCCAACGGGGCGGGCAATATGCCGATGCGAAAGAAGTGCAGCCTCCCAATCTTGGCAGCGGGTATGCCGATGGGTTAAAATTGTTTTAATATATCATAATAATGGAATTTACACGAATTATCACTAAAAAAAATAGAAAAAATATTGTGGCGTAAAGGATTTTAATCTGTGAATTTCCACTAATTAGCTATAAAAATCTGTTGAGTAGCTCAGTGGTTAGTGCAGGCGACAGGAGAATAGAAAGTGACTAGTTAAAATCCTGGTCTTATGTATTTTTCTAATATGATTTGATGATTATGAAATTGTTTCAATGTTATTTTATCTTTATGGAAAGACATTATACATGAATGCTATGAAAAAAACACAAATTGATAAATAATTAGAAAGAATTCAATTTGTTTACTAAAAAATTGATTAGAATTCATAAATGATGTATTTGTTTAATAACTTTTACTTCTCCACGTAGCGCAGGACTGTGAGGAGTGGAGAAATCTTGTCCACCAGGAAAACTGGAGCAAGGGTCACAATCGTCAGTTATGAGGAACTGACTCAACAACACACGCTTATTCATCAAGCAATCTTAGGTATCTTTATGACAGGATTTCATTATAGGTTTAAAATTCTTTTCTTGTTGACTCGGTTTAAAACGGCAAGTATTTAAATTCTCATTTAATCTGTTTTCTTACAATCCACTATCATTACTAAGCAAAAGCAAATAAAAATAAATGGATATAAAAAAAATATTATGGAAAGTTTATAAATAGATAGTTTTTCTTATTATTTGAGGACAATATTGTTGTTATTTATATCTTTGACCTCTAAAGATGTTCAATTTTTGAAGAGGTAAACAATATCTCTAAAGATTATAAAATAAGTTGTTATAAAAGCGTCTGTCTGTTTGTGCGCTTACTTCTTCTAAACTACGCAATAAATTTTGATAGGGGTTTCTCTATCATTTAAAGAATTTTTTCCGGAAGGTTTATATATAAATAATACATGCATATTATATTTATACAAAGCAGAGAAAAGTCGATCTTTTGAAGTAAGTCGTAAAAAAATGATTACTTATGAGATACATCAAAATAATGTACTACGGAATTGTATACCTTAAAAATGCCTACAGAAAAGTCTGCGATGGAATATAAGAATAACCTCCAGGTACAGGTCAACTAGTATTATACAAATTTATTAACTCTTGGGAGAACAATGCAATAAGAATATATATATGTAATAAAATCATCATCACTGTGTTACACCCGAAGGTATTCTCCTCCAGTATTTAGTCCTTCCCTTTCTGCTCCAATCCTCTTCCACGCAGTCTGTTCAACTCTTCCACGGTCTGCCTCAGTCACATCCACTGCGGCACCCACACAGTCATCATTTTGTACTAATACGTAATGCAATACAAACCTCATATTAGAAGCTTGCAAGTGGTGCAGATCAACTTCCCCGTGCGTATCATTCTCCAAGGACATCTGCGGGATCACTTGAAGAAAGTTAGCTCCGCTGTTTTTCTGGTGCAACAAATACTTCAGGGGGGCCTAAAAGTTATAAAATAGTACCAGATAACATGACTTACATTTCATAATTATAACAACGAGGACTTACAACATGTACATGTATGTATTATGTAATTATGACATAAAAATTCCCACACACATAAATAATGTGACATGTGAGAATTGTCTCAAGTTCATAACAATAAAGACAACTGCGTAATATCTGATGTACGTATAATAAGGTCTTATGTAAATAAAAAAATACGTTGATAAAAAAAAGGTTTGGCAGAGATATCGATATGTATTATCACAGAGATATTGGTAAACTAGATATTATTACGTATCATAACCAGGTGAATGCAGTTTTTAAAACATGTCAGGAATGAAAATTAAAATATCAATTATATTAAATGTGCTTTGATTGCTAACTGCCCCCGCTGATTTTTTTTAATAGAAATAATTTGCGTAACTTGAAATCATAGGGAGTGCGCTTGCGACATATAATAAAGAAGAAAAATAGAAGTGCCTTCCATACAAATTTGAATGGAAACAAATGTACCATTTATTCCATTTAGCACGCGCTCTGTCTCACTTACACTCGCCTGATATTGTAGATCTCTATCCGATTTGATTTTCGCAATCATGGTGAAACACAGTTTTGTATTGGTAATTTAAGGCCTGATTGGATAAATGTTTTGATCACGAAACATGTCCATATGGCATTTCTTGTTCTTTATTCTATGGCTGGCTATAACATTTTTATTTTATGGGAGCGCACAAGAGTCCCAATTGCTCCCAACCATTTGGAGCCAATGAGACTATGGCATCGCCAATTGGGTTATGTTGCGAGGTTGAAGGTAATGAGGAGAGGAAGGAGATCTGGTCACCAGACACGGCCAAAGCCATTTCAAGCAACGTTTCTACTCTGAATGTGGTCTTTCACCAGAGCGGTACTGACAGAATCTTCCACTCTGGAAAGTATTACAAATATAAAGCGTAGTACAGGGTGCGCCAGAGAAACTTACTTATTTGAAAAAATTCCCGACCGTTGAGTTGGGCAGGTAGAGGGGCGGAAGGGGGCGCATCTGGAGGGGGACGTCCCCAAGTTTGTTTCCCATTCTCGTCAGTTGCCATTATGCTGTGGTCTAGAGAGCAGCGGGCCTTCGCCGTCGAGAGCTTCTTTTGTAACGGTCGCTCAGTTGTTGCTACGCAACGTGCCTTTCGCGCTCGCTTCGAAATTCCTCCTCCGGATTTGACTCCATGTGATTTTTTTTATGGGGTTATTTGAAATCCCTTGTTTATGTCGATCGACCACGGACCATAGATCACCTGAAGAACAACATTCGCGATGCTATTGCCAATATTCCGATTGATATGCTGAGAAGAGTGGACGAGAACTTCAAAAGACGACTTAACCAGTGTATGCGCGATGAGGGTCGCCATTTAAAAGATGTATTTTTTAAGACAGTATGAAAAAAAACTTGGTACATTGCATTTTCAAATAAAAAAAGAATTACAACAATAACTACAGTGCTTTTGTTTTTATTGAACTTTCAAATAAGTAAGTTTCTCTGGCGCACCCTGTATTATTTTATAGTTTAATTGTGAAATAATACAAAATTTATATGCACACAACGGGATATGAATCCGCGACATCCAGGTTCCTAGTCGAGAAACCCTCAACCGTGGAGGTATATTATTTGGTATTGTTTTCACCACAGCTACCAAAATATGTAATTACAAATCATTTTAAACATTATAAAAATAACCAATATTCAAAAATATTAAATACACAATTGCGATTTTTCGTTGCTAAACTACTTAGAAGGCGGTCTGTGACAGGACAACGTCTGCCCGGGCCCACTAGTAATATTATAAAACAAAAAAATTATTATTATTTTTTGGTAAACTAATGTTTTTAAGACAAGATTTTTTATGCATAGCACAAAGGGTAACAATTATTTTACAAGCAATAATTGTTCGCCTGAAACACTCATCCACATTGAAAAATTTCCTGATAAAAGATACATGACGCCAACGGGACTCGAACCCGTGTCCCTTCGATTTCCGGTCGACAGCTCTGACCACTGAGCTATGGCGGCTTATCTCTTACCCGCGAAATTATTCAATATATACTAGTGTTTCATTCAACAATTAACAAGCAGTAATTGTTGAATGAAACACTAGTATATATTGAATAATTTCGCGGGTAAGAGATAAGCCGCCATAGCTCAGTGGTCAGAGCTGTCGACCGGAAATCGAAGGGACACGGGTTCGAGTCCCGTTGGCGTCATGTATCTTTTATCAGGAAATTTTTCAATGTGGATGAGTGTTTCAGGCGAACAATTATTGCTTGTAAAATAAAAAAATTATCTTTAATGATAAACTAATGTTTTTAAGACTTGGTTTTAATGCATAGCACAAAGGCTAACAAATTATTATAAGCAATAATTATTATTCTGAAACACGCACACTAATTGAAAAAACCCCCCCCCCGAGATAAAATAAATGCCGCCGATCGCAGCTGAAATCCAGCTGACCAGCAATCAGCAGGCTACGGCTTCAATTCCCGTTGGCGGCATTTATTTTATCTCGGGAGATTTTTTCAATTTGTATATTTTAGATAATAATTATTACTTACTAGATGACGTGTTCTCGGCGTTACTTGGGGTTATGAATGGTTTGGAGTAAAGTTTTGAGGTTATGAATTTTAGTGTACTTGAAAACTGTCATTATTTTTAAGGTGGAGATAATATTGTTCTAAAGAATTGAAAAGCTTACTTTCATAAGTTTTTGTTTCACTTGATCATGCCACCACTTCCTCGGACGTGCCCAACTTCCACCACTGACTACTGTACATCACATTGGTACCACTAAAAAACTACAATATATCGAGTTTTATTTGACTCTGTGTCTCATTCCAGTGCAGAGATAATGAGAAGTCTTCCCTGGGAGTCCTTGACTTTTTCTACCATTAAAACCACTCTCTAAACACTGTTGGCAATAATAATAAAATTCGTCCAATCGGTCCAGTAGTTTTTGAGTCTAAAACTAATATTTTTATACATAGATAATAATTTGTTAAAAAATAACATGGCTAATTGCAGTTGTGATGTTTATCAAGTCATTAAAAAACACCTGATTTTTAATTACTGTTATTGTCGATGATGAAATTGATGACGAAAGTGAAAATAATGGTTGGGTTACATCAGGCTGAAGAAAAAACATTTATTATCCTCTGCAATGCGGAGTCACACAAATAGTCTAATAAATATGACAGTATTAATATTGTGTGCTCCGATAAATAAAAATGATAAGATAACTGCAAACTTGTTTATCAGACAAAAATGGACACACCTCCGTGGAAATTATTTATCTTAAGATGTTATTCACAGGGAAAAAGGAATTTATAAAATCTTATCAATAAAAATGATAAGGTAGTTGATATCTCTTCTTTCTTGGAAAGAGAATTTTTATCATACTACAAATATGTGTTGAATTTATCATCTATTTTGAGATTTTAAAAGAAAGGGATTCAAATCTGAAGATCTAGCCAATTTGCCGCTAACAATATCATATCGATAGAAAAAAATATGTTTTTAAAGGCAATGCATAAAAACATTACTGGGTTACCTAACTTAACCTAACCAGACAATATTGTAACTCTTCCCACAGTCATAAAATGCTGAAATTATTGATTGGAAGGCGGGTTTGGGTACCATTAATTGGATAACCAACATCTCCGCCATAGGTCACCCCAAGTGGTTCGCTACGTTTGGTGATTTAGCAGGGGTGCCCGGGTTCACGAGGTTTGTTCAGGATGCGCCTGCCCACCAGCTGCGTGGCATGCCAGATCGGGAGAGGCTGGTTTGGGGTGATCCTTTGACATCTCCAACTGGTCTCTAGACCCATCGCCTTGCGCTGTAGCGGGAGGGATATATTCATACATCCGTCACTCCTGAACCCACTGATCCCTAGATTCCTACCCACACCTCATACTTTTTTCCTTCTCAGAACTTCTTATCCTTCCTTTACTTACAAAAGACCCCCACACAGCATCCCCAAAGATGACATCGGCCCTGAGGGAAATTATTATCCTCAAGGCCTCTTGTGTACGGTTAATGTAAAAAAAAATTGAGCACAATGACGAAGGAACTAGTTTGTGGATTGAACTCAAAAGGCCTGGATGTGAACCTGATTCTCTGGACCACTCATGGATTTAAAAAAAAAGTATTATGTGACCTCTGTACAACTTCCAATAGTACAGAGCCAGTGGGACTATGGAATTTTATGTTGTGGGGTCGAAGAAAGTGAGTAAGGGACGAGGAAGGTTGGGAAGTAACTGGCTATACAGATGAGGTCACCAAATACCTCTAAAGTCATTTCAAGCAACTTTTCGATTCTGAATAGTGACCTTTCACCAAGGTGATACTCTGAAGGTGATAAAATGTAATTTTGAGACAATGTTGCATTCTAATATGCGTGCATTTTTATATATGTACCTATATTATTTAGATGTTAACCTGCGACAGGTAATAACATATATATTTTTTTAAAAACAACACCATCTATTGGACAAACATGCTTTTTTTTTAAAACATCGCCATCTGTTGGACGTAATAGCAACACGCGCTATTGTTTTTCTATCTGCACAGACAGACTGAGCCACAGCAACGAGTGGCGGGTTGCAGCTAGTTTTAAATAAAAAATATATTTCACTTTTTAAACAATATAATCACCATGACACTAAATCGAAATTCAATCCTATTTTTCACAAACGGCACAATGTTTGCCATTAGTAAATACTTACACAAGATACTAAAGACAGGCACCTCTTTGTCTGAACACGTACACAGCAGTTGATTAAGAACATATGTAATTAGGGTGAAGGAAGAACAAACTCTCATTTTCAAAATCCAAAAATACGCAGGAGGATGATTGATTTCTGATCATCCATCAAATTCTAATGCAAAATTTACAAATAGAATGTAAACCGACTTGCATAATTCCACTTTAAGGCGATGCCATACGTAGTAATGCAAAATCATGTGTTTTTGGTTTGAAAATTTGGTCGCCTAGAAAAGTTTCAGATGCTTTAATTAAATACTATGAGTAGAATACATCTTGGCCTTTGAAATAATCGAGTATTTTTTGGATAAGTCTTTTTACAAGCCCAGAAAAAAAGAATGTAAAGGCCTATGAAAACTGCTTTAAAGTTCAAAATCTCCTACTTACGAACCCATTTTCGGTTATGATATTATTGTATAATGTGGCAAATTAAGTTATTTATAAAATGATTGAAAAAAAAAAAAAAATTTATGCCTGAACATCCACAAAATAAAATAAAAGGCACTTTTTGGCCATGTTTTTTTCTTGCATAAATCAAAACAGGCGGATGGTGTTAAGCGAGAATTTAAACCTTATCGCCATCTACGTAAGGGTTGTTATTGATAGCGGCTCAATTTAAAATATTACACGACGTAGTGCATCGCCTTAAAAGATGGCAAGCAAAAGTTCGCCTTTGAAAGTACACACTTTCAAATATAGAATTAAAATAATAATTATTGTTTGCTAAAATATAATGTATTATAGGTAGGTACCTACTTAATCACTGGCCTGGATTATAAAAATAGTATTTTTTAAATTGAACTAGCTTTTTGCCCGTTGCAGGCAACTAATGGGTAAATGTGATAAGCGATCTGATGTTTGAATGTAGATGAGACGAAGAGTGTGGGACTACAAAATTTAAAAAAGAAATGGATATTTTGAGAAAAAAATGTGCCAAGGCGCTTACTGATCATTTTTTCACCGAGCCGTTCGGGTTGTGTAGGTCGAGACGCGAAATTTGATATCCATATCGTATGAACGGTTTTTGTCACCGACATTCTTAAAAAGTTGTTATTTTGGAAAAAGAATTGATCAATTAACACGCAAAATTTAAAAAAAATTAAAAATGTAATATGTATGTTTGCATGTGAATGAAGCAATGAATGTGTGACCACAAATGTATTAAAATATATGTTTTTTAGAGAGAAATGAATATTTTGAGAAAAAGAAGAGCCAAGGAGCTTACTGATCATTTTTTCACGGAGCCATTCGGATTCTGTAAGTCGAGACGCGTAATTTGATACCCATATCGTATGTACGGTTTTTGTCACCGACATTCTTCAAAAGTCCCAGCGAGTTTTATTTTGGAAAAAAACATTGCTCTATAAACACGCAAAATGAAAAAATTTTATTGGAAAAAATTATATTAAAAAAAAAAACTTCAAACTTAATATATTTTAAAAAAAAAATTACCAAAAAAATATTTTCATAACGTAATTAGGTACCTACTCGTTAAAAAATAAAGAGATAAAAACTTTAAATATGAATGGCTCCTGGGGCGACGGCACCCATGCCCGCCTCTCAAATTTATTACAAACACTCAAACTGGAAAAACTTTTGATTAAAAAAATGTTTATTTTACAAAACCATTAACATCGCTTCACCCTATTAACTTCTGCGCAAATTATAAATTTGCGTTACGCTATTGATGTAGTTTTTCACTACGGGGCGACGGTACCCGTGCCAAATTATTTTTACCAAACTTAATTTTATTTCGTTCAAAAGCATTATCGATTTTCAAAAGATAAACTGCCAAAGTAAGTACCTACACAGATTTTATTGTTTCTTTGAACAGATATGATCGTTTTTTTTAATTTTAAATCCATACGATATACAACAACACTATGGACCTAACATAGAAAACGGGCTAAAACACGCTCTCAGTACCTGCCTACCTAGGACCTCTACCCGGTACCATCTGTGTAGGTACCTGCACCTACTATTAAAAATTTACCGAAAAAATATTTACATAACGCAATTAGGTACCTACTCGTTAAAAAATAAACAGATGAAAACTTTGAATATGAATGGCTCCCAGGTTAACCTTATCCAACTTCTGCGCTCCGGGTACAAATTATGAATTTGCGAGACGCTATCGATGTAGTTTTTCACTATGGGGCGATGGTATCCGTGCCAAATTATTTTTACCAAACTTTATTTTATTTCGTTCAAAAGCACTATCGATTTTTAAAAATATACTGCCAAAGTAAGTACCTACACAGATTTTATTGTTTCTTTGAATTCACAACATTTCGCTGCTAGTCTATGATCGGCTATTATTTCTGATTGGCCAAAAGGCCGACTGTTTGAAAATGGCATTTTTCGGTTCAAATGACAAATGTCAAAACTTTAGCCGGTTACTGTGAGACATTTTGAACCGAACGCCATTTGTAGAACGGCCGATTAACGTTCCTAAACCTTCGGAGGATGAATTTTTTCGATAATTTTAACCGTAGACTGCGCCTTTTTGACAGAATACTATCATTAGGTTGATCGTGTAGATTTTATAAAAAAAGCATACCGCGTGGTTTTTGCGTGATCACGTGACTATCTTTTTCGCCGGGAAGCTCTCCCGATTAAATCATTTTCTTGTGTGTTAGGCAATCCCGGCGGCCGGAGAGAGTACTCCGCACTTTCGCATGGCGCGCCGCGAGCGCTTCCAGTTTCCGCCGCCAGATGCTACTCAAATTTTTGTCGACAAATTACCCCGAACGAATATTTTGGTAAACATTTTCATACGAAATCCGGATTACTCGGTTTTTCGGTTATTCCACGCCGAATTGAACCCCGGGTTCTACGCCGACGGGAAGGCGTCTCGGTCGACTTTCGCTTGAAGCCCGAAACAAATGAAAGGCGACTTTTTTTCTCGCACGCCAAAACGAACCTCGAGTTGTTTGAACTTGAGGGGGAGAGTGGTCGATTTTTGCCTAAATTTCGGCGAGCAAAAAAAAACAAAGAAACTGCGTATTACTATTAATATGTAATTTTTCCAAGACACTGGTTCCAATTTTGAAAAGTTCACACTCTTGCGAGCTCGAATTTTTCAAACCGTACGGACGGACGGACAGAGGTGCTCATAAAGGTAATTATGTTGTTAATAATAATAATTGCACTAACCTGATTTATAGGTTCTGCCATAGTATCAGGACAGCATACCTTCATGTGGATATTGCGCAGATCAGATCTGGTGAAGGAAGTTCCGCATTGAGGGCACAAGTATGGCTTCTCACCGGTATGGTATCTCATGTGGATCTGGAATAACAAATAATTTTTATTCAAAATGATATTATTTATTTTAGTTGAATATTAAATATGGCCCTGCCGCTGAGAGCACTGTTCTATTCTTTCTTTCTGTTACTTGCATTGTTTATGAGGGAGAGGGAGAGATCCCAACAGAGCTATCAGTGGTATGACTATACAGGGTGTTAAGGGACGTACTTGACTTACTTTAACCAGTGATTCCTGACATTATTTGGAGTTAAATATGTAAATGAAATTTTGGCCTCCGGTGACATTTTTTTTGCATATATTTTTTTTCACCAAAAAAACATAAAAAAAATTGTAAATATTAGTTACAAAAACATAATTTAGCAAAAAAGAGTAAGTTAATATGAAAATAGAATCAGCTGGCGAACGGCAAAAATTTGGCATCGGCAATCAAGTTAAGGTATCAAAAAGAAGAAGAAGATGATTTTAAAGGGAGATATGTAAATACGAATGTTAGAGAGAGTGTGCTTAGTATAAAAAGTAAAAACAATTAAAATTAATAGGCGTAAGCGAAAATATTTAATAAAGCGTGACTTATTTAAAACAGAGCAAAAATCTCTAGACAGAAGCCTTATGTAGCATTTAAAGAAACACTGTGAATTTATTTCATATCTATAACATGTAAAATAACAGAACCATATGTGTTTTTTATAATTTTCGGAACACACTTTCTGATATTCCACCTTTCCAGGGAATTTCATATAATTACTTTTTTGACTCGGCAAATGTATAGATTTTATCTTAAAAATAACATATATTTTTAAAAGCTTAAAAACCTACAACTGTTCAAGTGAAATACATTATAAATCGGTAGAAATTCGGAATACGGGGCCTTAAAACCCTGTATAAATCTTTCATTACGATGATGTACAGCTTTTTAAGACACCCTACAAAAGGGGGAATATGAATATGATTCCAAATAAATCTTGTATCTGTCCCCTACTATGATAAATCAATATACTGAAGGAGTATTTGTCGACTTCTTTGAAGAAAGTTTTTGGATACATAATTATGATATCAAGGATGATACAAACAAGCAAATTGAGTGACTGAAGCGTGTCACCAATGAAAAGAAAGAATTGCTGATTACCAACTTTAATAGCAAGATAACAACTGATAATAATGATTGAAAGGAAATTAAGAGCCAGTTGAGAAACTTTATACACTGGGTTTTACCAATACTGCTTGTTCCTAGACAGAACCAGACAATGTTTTGAATTACATATCTTAGCATTCAATCAATATATTTTTAAATGCAAGTATGTTAGCTGTAAGTTTCTACATATGTAAATTTGTCATTAAGACAGTAGTTATAGGCCTTAGTCGTAAATCACAAGATATAAGTCACTAGTTTTAAGTCAGTAGTTATGAACCTTAGTCGTAAGTCACTAGAAATAAGTCTTAGTTGCAAGTCACTAGTTATTATGAATCCTGGTTGTAAGATATAAATTAGCCAAATATTATTATTAATCTTAGCACACAATCTTACTACGTATCTTTGCAGGTTTCAATATAAAAATGCAATTAACTATGAACAATGCGTGAAAATAATCGCATAAGTACAATGGATTTAATAAATACCTAATCATTGATCTTCATTTAAATTGAATAACCAAAAAATATTGCAGTAACTATCATGTATTTCGTTGCTATCTAATATTATCAGTGACAATCATTTTCTTATCTCCTCTTACCAAAAAATATTTACATATTGCGTAAAAAGTTACTTTGTTGAAGAAAGTAATAAAAATGATACCTTTTAATTGTTATTTATTGAAAGATATTTTTGATAGATTGACACCTGAAGTAATATTTTTGTAAGATAGAAGTATCTTGAATCGTGCCAAAATAAATCATTATTTTGTGGGCGATACAAATCTAATTGCCTTATGTAATCTTGTATCTGATATAATCAATAACCTTGTAAAAAACTTATTAGATTGGTTAATAAAGATTGCAGTTAACGCCAAAAAGTAATTTTATTATTGATTGGGTGATAAAAATATTCAAATGGCCTAGAAAATCTAACATAATTATCACATCTTGAAAGGAGAGAAAGGCGAAAAATGTGGCTGATAAATATTAAACATTATTTTTACATTATGTCGACATCATTCAACTTCTATATTTAAAATACAAACAATATAACTAGGCCACATTTTCATGGCAAAGCTTTTGCATAAAATTATTAGAAAAAAAACTATATTGCTGCCATCTGTTGACACTACTTACAAGTTTGAAAATGGAAAATATCATTGTGAGGCATACATAATTCAAAAAGTTTTGGTTATATGCTCGTGTATAAGCGTTTTATCCATTGGTTTAGGGCTTACATATTGGTAATGTGAAACAACCGGCCCGTGATGAAATAACAACGGAACTTATTTATTTATTTATTTATACGCCCATTGGGCTTTTACATATCGAGCCATAATCGGCAGAACAGCGTAAGCGACAATTTGTAAATTATACAGGAGAAGGTTTTTTTTTAATTAACTTTCTTAATTGATTCCAAAAAGGATTTAGGTTAATCAAGATTAATAATCTTTGGTTACTGCCTGTATGAAATGAAAATACTTTTTATTTGAATGCCTCCAGTTGTCGAGATAGTGGCGGTAACGCTGTTTTGCCTGTAACCCTAACAGATTTTTTTCCCTCTGAAATGTCGCTTACGCTATTTGGAGTAGATTTTTTTAAATTTTTTATCAAGCAATAGGCCATAAGTAACTACTAATAAAAAACATATATATTTTTAAAGTAATATTTTTTTAATTATCTTGCTTGTACTTTACAGGGAAAATTAACAAAAAATGTTATTTTCTAAAAACAATAAAAATAAAAATGTTATTTCCAAAACAATAAAAATAAAACAAAAATATTTTAACAAATAATAAACATAATAGATACAACGTATATACTTATATCGGCAATTTTTCAAAACTTTGTTGGTTTGAGCCACATTTTTCAAAACTATTCACATGTCTTCCTGGTCGGATTCAGGTAAGGTATCTTCCACTGTGGATCCATGTGGCAGTTCCAAAAATTCATGCCTCATCCTCTCAGGAATAATACCTTCCTCGCAGAGACCTTTAAGATCCCTATACTTGATCTCCGATATTGCCAATTTAGCGCTGTACAGTGTTGGTGGCAGCGATTGAAGTATCGCGGCACTTGATCGGGATCTGATTGCATTGTCCAGGTCTAAGAACTCAATCTTACTCTCATTGAAAAAGCCGTACATTACTTCAATATTTGACGAGTTGTTTTTAAATGAGGCCTGTCGTAACTCTCCAAATTTAATTTTAAATTTTGAAGGAATGTAAGCAGCAGCAAAGGATTTCCACTCCCGGAATTCTGCATGTGACACAACAATGATTTGATAATTTTTAGGCTGTGGAAATTATGGTGGGCCATTCTGATGGAGCCCAAATCACCCTGCGCCTGATGAAAGTTTCAATTGTCGCATGAATGGAATCGACCGGCATCATGGTGTGACCTGGTAACAGAAAATGTATTTCTAAAGATTCAATGAAAGTTGCATTTTTCATGAAATAAGAGAGCATAGCTAACATTGCTCGGTACTTATTTTGACCAGCGCAGCTATCACAGTACAATAAAATCTTGGATTTCTTCCTCGCTTTTTCAATCATTTCCAAATATTTGTACATTATTGTGCAGATTTCATTACAGCCACGCTTGCCATCAGTTTCACCCCATAGAAAGCAATATCCATTCTTCGTTCCACTTTCGTAGATACTCTCATTATAGTATGCGTATTTTCGACTATACTACAAATGTACGCTTTCTCCATGGGGAGTGGTTAGCACCTTCTCGAGGTCAAAACTTGCGCACAAAATATCATTATCATTTTTGCTTTTAGCCTGATCATTAATGAAGATCTCTTTGCATTCCTTTTCGTTGAGATGACTTTTGTAAATATCCATTTCAGTTTGCTGAAGCTTCTCGTCACCGGACAAATTTTTCAATTTCTCACATAAAGAACACTTGTCCTTTTTAGGTAAATGAAAACCCAAGTTGAAATTCGTATTAAATATTTTTCTAAAAATATTCAGATTCACAATGTTACTATGCCCAGATTCATCTAATGAATTAACATTTTCAATTATGATTTAAGATTTTCACTGCCAAAAGTATTTTTGCTATTTGTTTTTGGGGTGTTATGCCGTGTTACGCTAACTCCTTCTTTACCCAACGTTTCGGACAGCATTGCAGTGTACATCATCAGGGCAGATGTGTTATTAGAGGTTGTGGTGAAATGTGAGCTTATGTATGAGGATGTGATACCGTGTTGCCAGCTCCAACCCTCTGAGCTAACATTAACGTATAATTTTTTTTTTTAAAGTGGTTTTCTTCGTTTAGTTCTGGTGTAACCGTCAATTACCGGATACCAAGAGCTATTAAGCTTAGCTCCATCGTCTCAAATTAATGTTTACGGGACTGACACGTTCGCACTGGTCATCCGATGGACGCTAACTGACAAAACTGGAACATTCTCTACCGTTCGGCGTAAGAACGTAACCGACCATATTGTCGCTTACGCTATCAAATGACGTCGGTTGCGCTGTTTTGCTCGCCCACAAGATTTGTAAGGAAGTTCATATGCTAAAAGGCACAGGTACCAAAAAAGCGTCAGGCGTATAAGATAGAACTGTTATATTTTTGTTGCATAAGTATTAGGTAACATTGAACGGCTTTCGTTAAAAATTGTAATTTGACAAAAAACGTCGCTTACGCTGTTCTGCCGATTATGGCTCGATATATAGTTCATAAAAAAAAAATATTCTGAAGATTGTATGTTCACAATAGTAACAGTAATAATAGTAAATGCAAGTATAATAATAAGTATAGTTAATTTAAATGAGATAAAAAGAATTTGGCATTCTCAGACTATAAAAATATTACCATTCGTTATTTCGGCTACTGGCATTATACCTAGCTCTCATTAAAAATTTAGGCGTATTAGATCTATCGACAAATTTATATATAAAAATGCAAAAATCAGTCATTTTAAATACATGTAGGATAACGAATTTTAAAAAAATATTTATGTTGAGGGATCAGTAGGATTTATAGGCCCTGTTAGGAGTTCTACCGAGCCGAACCCTCTGATATCTGGAGTCGGTGAATTATTTTCCCATTTGATCTCTGGTGAGTTGACGTGTTGTTGTTGTATTGTTTGTATTTATTTTGCTTATATAATGCACTTGCATAGTGTTGATTGACTAGATGATCATTTGTGGAAAAGTGTGTGGAAGGGTTTAGTTTTTCCTATGGGGAAGATTTAACCCGGACATAAATTCGGAAAAGACTATAAAAATAATAAAAGCAAGTAAATAGTAAATGCATATACACGGTGTCCGGAAACTCGTAGTACAAGCGGGAAACTGGAGAATCTACACCACATGGGGAACCCAAAAAAACATAAAATTTTTTTTTTTTAGCATTTTCACAAAAAAAAAAAAAAAAACAAAAAAAAATATTTTTCGGCTATTTTAGGGTTAAAGTTTTTTCTGGTGTTTAGGGTTGAACAACAGATGTTTTAACCCTGCAGAGCAGAAATATTTTATGATTACACCGGGTTAAATGAAGGGTGATTTCAAAATAATGCTTCAAATCCGAGTTTCTTCATTTGTTTTACTTTCAAATAGTTTTAATTAGTTGGGTACTTTGATCTTCAGTAATAATTTATAAGAATTTGATTAAAAAAAAAAAAAAAAAAAAAAAAAAAAAATCAACTTCTAACTCGATTTACTCGATAACGAAAGCTCAAATAAAAAAAATATATACTACAAAATCGACTCCAAATGTGATGTAGATTCACCAGTTTCCCGCTTGTACTACGAGTTTCCGGACACCCTGTATATACAGTAATTATTTGTAGGTATAAACCTGTTGTACAAAAATAAGAATATGCCTACTCCTAAGGTATACAAACGTAAATTAGTTAAAAAAAAAAGTAAAGTTTATATGTACATACTAGGTAGTGGCAGTAACATGATATCATACGACACATAGTGTATGAGGCCATTGAATTAGGAAGTTAACGAAATAATTATTGGCGGTATTGTTAACAAAATATAAAGCGTTTGACTGGTTATCGTGGCCTGTTAAATCGAGGGCGTTCGGTCTGCCATTTTACACTTGAATAGAACATCCACAAAAGTTGAATTTTAACCGTGAAATTTGATGAATTTTTCTAATTCTGCAAAACAACCCGTTCTAAGTATTACTTTGCCAACCTATGTTTTAGTGGGAAATGATTCAGAAGGATAATCTTTGCATTTAATTTTTATAAAGTCAAACTTTCTTACAACATTTCTTAACAAGAAAATGATACTGCTATAACTGCCAAAAATGTAACAACATAACATTAGAGTTTAAGAACTTACCAAAAATTTAGAAAATGAACTGGACAACTGAGTGAATTGACATAAAAAAATCAACATTTTTTACTATAATACATCTATTTTTAGTAATAGATGGATAAAAAAATATTTAATTGTGGTTTTGGTTTGACTGAGGATTAAACCTTCCTCCCGAAGGAGTGACTAAAATGAGTGAACCACGCTATCAGTTTAACTCTTAATCCTAATTGGATGGTACCGAGATTTATTTTGTATTTTAACTGCTGTAAATTTTTATAATGTCATTCAATTTCAGAGAAATGTGTGTGTGTGAGTGCCATCAAAAGTTGATAGAATGCATTGTCATCGACAACAAGTCTATTTGATTGGATATCGGGAAGTGGGTTGATTCCATTTCATTAATGAAAACAAAATCAAAATTCAAATAGATGTATTTAAAAAGGTTTAATTATCGCCCTGGTGAAAGACCACCATTCTTAATCTAAATAGAATTTTTGCCTGAACAGACTATGCAATAATTAAAATAGCGTATTATCCAAGGTTGATATTTTCAGTTGCGAACTTACCAAATACAAGAGGTCCATAAAAGAATATTTCTCTGATGGTTTGTGAATAATGTTTATGTCTCTATTGATTATATCTCTATTATGATTTGATTTATATCTATGACCTCTCTCCATGGCTATAAATGTATTGTTTTGTAAATTTTTCGTTTTATATAATCTTTTGTTTTGTATAAATTTTTTAATTCATATTCCTTTCTCACAAATTTAATCTACTTATTCCATATTATGCTGTCTCAGTAGAGGTAAAGTCACAAGGAGGAAATCCATAATTTGTTTTATTTTACTATATAATACTTACGTACAAACTGATTAAATGTAAACTGTCGATTTCCCGAAAATTAATAAATAAACTTGATTGAAATGGCTTTAGTCTTGTTTGGTGACCACATCTGACTAGTCAGGTAATTCCCAACCTTCAACTTCTTTATCTCTTTCTTATAACATAGCCCAAGTGGAGCAGCCATAGTACACAAGCTCCAGACAGAGCAGATGGGAAGTTTTTGAAGGCATTTTTTTCTTTGGTGGTAAGGTCAGATGACATTTCCTTAATGTTACATCTCTACAAACATGAATACAGCCAATAGATTGTAAAGCTGTTCGGCCCTGTGTTCGGTGGAGGTGATTTGCAGCGGTATTGTCTGTTGCCTCGATAGCAAAGCAATTTAGAGCAACCGCCAGTTAATAAAAATATGTTTGATTAATGAAAACCATTTTGAAAATTGACTTTATACCTTGAGTGCTGTGGAAGTAGCGCAGGCCTTATCGCAGAAGTGGCACTGGTAGGGCTTCTCGCCCGTGTGAGCCCGCAGGTGCACGACGTAGCCGGAGCGCGTGGAGAAGGCCTTGTCACACAGCTCGCATTTGTAGGGGCGCTCACCAGAGTGGCTCCTGGCAATTAGATAATTGACATTTTAATAAATGTTGATGGATATAATATCTTCTTTTATATTATGATTGGCTTGTTCTAGGGCAGAGGTTCCCAAAGTGGTCTATATGGACCCCCAGGGGTCCATATCGGCATGCTGGGGGTCTATGTCAGCTAGAAAAAAATTTGGGGATCCACGAGATTCAAATGAGGGTACATACGAGCGGACCCCCATTTACCTCAAGTCAACATTTAGGAGTTCCGTAAATGACACAATAGACCTAACACAAATATAATAGACTGAGAAATTACTTATTTGATATTTGCATTTTTATATTTCGTAAAGTTGTTAATTGAGGTATATAAATAGAGTCTACGTTCCTTTTCTCGTCAGAATTAATATATGTATTCAAGCAAAACATTGCACATTGGAAGCCGCGAATTTTCCTAGTTTTCCCCAACTTGTTTTTGAAAAACGTCCAGGGTAATAATGACGTTCAACATTTAAATGCACTTCACACAGACTTCAAAACTAAGTTTGAGGACATTTGGACTATGGAAATGCAACGTTGATGAATCGGATATCATGTGATAAGAAGAACTGACCGGATTAAGCACTGACAAAGAACATAAGGGGCAGTTCTGTAGGGCTAGCTACAGAAATAAATTCCCGTTGCTTATCCTGCTTCATTTTCATTTGGTGTAATACCGGTTGTTGGGCAGGCAAGGGAAAAGAATATTTTTAATTAAAAAATAAATGATTATCACATGGGACGTTAATAGTTTTAGGAAAATTCAATATTCGGCAATATTCGAGGTCTACGGAAAAAAAAAATTTGGCAAGTGGTCTACGGGGCAATAAAGTTTGAGAACCTCTGTTCTAGGGTCTCAAGCGTTGCCCCTTTCGACTTTTGATTTTCGCTTTGGAATGAATTTATTGAAATATAATTAAATAAAATACTTTGTTTAATAACTACTTAATTTTTTTTTATTAATTTTCACATCTACCGGTTTCGCTTCAGTTAAGCTTCAACAGGATGTTAATTAAAAACTTTTTAATTAACATCCAACATCAAAGTTTTGATTTCTGAAGCGAAACCGGTAGATGTGAAAATTAATAAAAAAAATTTAAGTGGTTATTAAACAAAGTATTTTATTTAATTATAGAATGTCTAATCACAAAGTAATTGCTTCCTACGAAAAAAAAAAAAAAAATTATTGAAAGTAGAATGAATTTATTCTGAATAAACTTATTTGGAATGAATTTATTGAAAGTATAGAATGAATTTATTCTGAATAAATTTATTTGGAATAAATTTTGTAGAGTGTTCTAAACTATATAGTTTATTTCGATACTATCGGTGTTTACAAACAATTCAAGCATGTCCTCTGCCTGTAACTGTCTATCTGTGTACAACATCTGATAAATATAAGCATAATGAATGCATAATGTATGAAATTACTTTCCAAATCATAAATAGCGTGGCTTATATTCTGATAACCCCAAATAGATCGGGTGATTTTCAATTAAGTAACCATCACGCCGTTTCTCCGCAGGGGTAGGCAGAGAGGACGGACCGCAAAACAACTCGGTCTTGACTCTTGTATTATTCTGATTCACTTGATCGTGCCATGTCTTTCTCGGGTGTCCCCGACTTCTGCTACCATTCGCATTTTCGTAATATATTCTCCTTACACTTCTTTCTTCGCTCATTCGCTTTACATGCCCAAACCATCTAAGTGACCCTTTTTTAATCTTATTCATTACGCTTACCTTGCACTCTTTGCGGATCTCCACATTCCTCACACGATCATACATGGTTTTACCACACATACGCCTAAGGGATTTAATTTCAACAGCATTCAGTCTACTTTCATCCTTTCTTTGCCAGTTCCATGCATCACCTCCGTACATCAGGGTAGGAACCAGCACTCTGTGGACTGCTAGCTTCACCTCTTTGGACAATTTTTTGTTAGCGCCAACTGCGTTCAGTCCTTCATTAATGGAGTTACCTGCATTTAACCTTCTTTCAATATCTGCTTCCTATCTCTCTAGAACATAATCCCTAAATACATAAACTCATTCACCTGCTCCAAGTATTCCTCATTCACAACTATATTGCACACTGTTTTCGTACTCTCTCTTTCAATATGTAGCAGAAAACAATTTTCACAATGCATAATGCCTACTTTATCTCAAAAGATAATGTCATGTTTATTTAGAACGGAATATAAATCTCTACAAGACATTGAGTGACGCCTGCATTTATATCTTATCAAATGATTTCAGATTTGATATCATTTGAAAAGTTTTCGCAAAAGAGATTATGAACTAAAAAAATAGACAAAAGATTTTTTTCAATCATTTCGGCTCTATTGAATTATTTTAACATATCCATTCACAATTATTTATCATTTATTCAAATGACGAATTGATTAAATTGTGTATGTACGACAATTTGAGAATCAGGAAGTTAGCCGAAAGATAAAAAATAATTAGAAAAAGGAAAAAAAAATCCAGAATCAGATAATTTCAAATTAAGTATTTTTATTTGTAGTATATAAGGTGTCCAGGTAGGTGATTCTATAATATGATAATACAAGTAAAAAAGATGAGTTTTTTTTTCAAAATTCCAACATTTTAAGGTAGAAAAGATAGATAGAAGATTTAAAAAAAGTTGAATTGTTTGCATGGAATAATATTTTTGTATGGGTTAAAAAATAATGGAATTTGTCTTTTTTGCTTCTACCATCATGTAGAATCACATCCAGATGTTTGATCATTTTACCCCCGGACACCCTGTATTGTACTGTGGAAAGTTATAATATAATTGTGTTTTTTAGAGTGTTTACTTTATGTCACTTAGATTACACAAATTAATTTCTAATTACCTAAGTACGTAGGTGACAGTAATCAAGGAGCTTACTAAATTAATGGCAAGGTATTCAGTTGTCAATTTTATCAATTGTGTCGTCATAAATAATTAATTTATAATAATTATTAATATTTCATAAGCAGATAATCCTTAAACCTACAAATAGAAAAATAATTTACCCAAAAAATACATGTAAGTATAATACTAGTAAATATTTATGTAAATAATTTCTTAACCCTTGAAATGCCACGGGTAAAATGCAAAATTATGTTTTTGTAAATTGTAGCGTAATACAGATAATGTGTTTTTATATGAATATTTTTATATATATAATGAACACATGAACATATTATTGAGTTTTAGTAAACCATATACTCCAGGATGAATTATAATCGATCCTAAATATAATTTATCAAAACATTCGAAGTATTAACAAAAACTTTGAAGATTTTATTGTGCAGATAAATGAATTAAATATAGAACCCGACTTATTAATCCTTACAGAATGTTGGATAAATTTCTCGCCAAACATACACAAAAATATCAATAACAAAATAAACACATTGGAAGAAATGGACATCGACAAAGGAATACTCTCGATCAACAAAAATATACATTAACTAGTAAACTACACAAACAATTTTTTTGCAAACATAGGCTCGAATTTAGCAAACAAAATACCCATACCTCAAAACTTTAACCCGAAAATAAACAAACCCTCACATTCTCAAAGGAAGAAATTTGCACTAAAACCAACCCTGAACACCAACTAATACTAATTTTATCTAAATTCAAACCAACATGTATCATGGAATCACAATAAAATACTTAGAAGACAAACTTATCGAACCGTTACTCTTCCTAATAAACAATCCATTACGAAAAGCAGATTTCCATCACAATTCAAAGTAGGGACTAACACACCAATTTTTAAATCAGGTAATCATAAAGTCATCGATAATTATAGACCAATTACAATTCTCAACACATTACGTACAATCTTAGAAACAACAATCAAAAATCAGCTCATCAATTACCTAGAATCAAACAAACTATTATCACAGAAACAATTTGGGTTCAGAAAAAATCTAGGAACATCCAACGCCATGGCCTTAGAAATTGAATATATTAAAAATTCTCTTCACTTTACTCTCCCAAAAAATGCATCAGCATATCCTTGACCTTTCTAAAGCCCTCAACACAATAAATCATTCATATCTTTTAAAAAACTAGAATATATAGGGATTACTGATAATGAATTCACATTTTTTTAAAGTTATATAGAAAATAGAAAGCAAACGGTAAAACTTAACAACATAACCAGCGAGTTAATTGATGTCAAATTCGGGGTGCATCAAGGAAGTAGTTTGGGTCCAATCCTCTTTTTAATTTACATTATTGATATTTGTCATATAGAGTAAGAAGGCGAAATCATAAGTTTTGTGGATGATACAGTTCTTCTAATAAATGGTAAAATTGGGCAGAATATTTAAGAAATCAGAAGACACGCTAAACAGAATAAAAAAATGGCTAGACTACCACTCACTTACACTACACTTAATGCTAATAAAACAAAATTCATCACTTTTAAAATAAAAAAAAATACAAAAAGCAGTGAAGGAAACCTGAAACTTAAAAATACATTGCTCCCAAACGTTGACAATGTAACTTATCTAGGTGTAAAAATGAGCATATTCTATTTAAATTATAAAATTTTAAAAACTAAGTAATTTCTTCAAAAGCATCAGGAATATCCTTAGTAAAGGGTACTTAATAAATATCTAACATGGCTTTTTGCGAATCGCTCTTAGTATACGGTATTATGGAATGGGGAAGTACAAATGACAATACATATCCTAAAATCACTCATTAAAACCCAAAAAGCCATAATGAAAATTATTCTGAAAGTCCCTGTAAGAACTAGCACTGACGAAATCATCAACAAACTTAACATCATGTCACTTAAACAACTCTATTCCAAAACAATACTCCTTTACTTTCATAAATACAAAACACAACAAATAACAACTAACACATATATTAGAAACACTAGACCTCAGGGTCATAAACATATCCAACAAGTAACTACAAATACAACATTTGTGCAAAAAAGCTTCCTATACTATGGTACTAAACTCTCCAACTAAATCCCACTCTCATTCAAAACTCACAACAATATTTTAGCATTTAAATCTCAATATTATATAATTTATATTATCCATACTACAAAATTTTAATCACATGTAAATGAAATCCTCAGCACAGGAGATCCCAGTGAGGATATCATTATATCTATTTATTACAAAAAAAATAAGAATATATTACCACTTATTATTATATTTTCCAGCTAAAAAGTTTTCTTCGCAATAAAATACATAAGCCTTTATTCAACCACATTCATACATATTCCTTTATTCATCCACATTCCTACATACATCTTTATTCATTCACATTCGTACATACTCCTTTATTCATCCACATTCATACATACTTCTTTATTCATTCACATTCATACATACTCCTTTATTCATCCACATTCATACAGCCTCATCTCTTCATCTACATTCGTGCATATTCCTTTATTCACCCACATTAATACATACTGCTTTATTTATCCACATTCATACATACTTCTTTATTCATCCACATTCATACATACTCCTTTATTCATTCACATTCATACATACTCCTTTATTCATCCACATTCATACAGCCTCATCTCTTCATCTACATTTGTGCATATTCGTTTATTCACCCACATTCATACATACTCCATTATTCATCCACATTAATACATACTCAATACGCACGCAACACGCGACGCACGTCTTCTGTCATCGGCTCTCGATAGTATTCATTTTAATCGTTCGTTCTAGTCTATTTACAAAATGGAAGAGTTTGGTGATATCATTCAGTCCCTGATTAAAACGGTCGATGTTTTGAGTGGCAAAATCGAGGGTTTCGGTAGCGAACTGACCACGATTCGTTCAATTTTAAGTGACGGTAGTGCTAAAATTGTGTGCCCTTCATGCAAGTACTCGTACAACGTAACTGCAGGTACTCCCCAGGTACTAGCGCCGGCGCCAGACTTAAATGTGTGTGTGCGCTCAGCGTACGGCGATATCACTAAGCAGCCGTCTGGGACACCTCCACCGCCCGGGCCCCCCGGCCCCGCCCCCGCTCCTGCTATTACCTTAGCCGCTCTAGCCGGCCAGACTCACCTTCCCGTTAGCGGCGTCCAGCCGCTCACTACCCGCAAAATGACCACAAGATCCACTGCTAAAAAAGGAAAACCGGAGGAAGATCTACATTCCGCTTCCACATCTGCTGCAGCGGCGTCTTCTCCTCCACAACCACAGAGTACAATACAGCCTGTTGTGCCCAAGCTGCCAACCCAGCCAATAACATCGTATAGCGATGCCCTCGTCAACGGTAGACGACGATCTCGGCCAATCTGTAAAGGGACAGGGTCTATCGACGACAGCTTGGTCACTATTCCCAAAAACCTACATCTGCATGTATTCATGTTTCACCCGAATACCACAAAAGAAAATATATATTTTTTTTTTTTTTTTATTAGTAAAAAAAAGATATACGAATTACATAATATAACAATTACATAATATAATTACACAATATAGTACGGTTATTAATTACATAATATAAGTATTTGATGTACCCCCATAAATAAGCAGGGCTTGTGTGTATGGGGGTGTTGTTATATTGGTTTATATTTGGTACGATTCAGTTCAACTGTTCGGAATACTTTTTAAGGTGGCTTTTGAATTCGTTTATATTTGCATTCATGTTTCTAATTTTTTCTGGTAATGAGTTAAAAAATTTAACTCCGAGATATTCATGGTTGAACTGTCCTATTGTTTTTTTACATTTAGGAGTAGGAAGTATTGACGTTTGTCTAAGAATTCTGTTATTTTTAAAGGGTGTAATTTTATTTTGAATATAGTTTTTATAAATTTGTAATGTTGCATGGTAGAAGTATAATGCACCTAATTTTCTGACCTTAAATTGTTTGAATAAAAGTTCGGACGAATATGAATAGGGTTTTTTTAATATGGTTTTTATTATTAGTTTTTGTGATATGTAAATTGTTTGAGTTTGATTTTTATATGTACCGCCCCAGCCTATAATGCCGTATTGTATAATTGATTGACAGAAAGCGAAGTATGTGGTTCTAAGTAATTTTTCGTTTAAAATATCTCTTAAACATCTAAATATATATGTTAGTTTCCTTATTCTGTTGTTCAGAATATTTATATGTGGGGACCAATTTAAACGCTGGTCTATTGTTATGCCTAGGTACTTAATATCGGTCTTGCTTTCTATGTTTGTGCATAACATATTGCATTTGTGGTTTTCTGTATTTTTCACAGAGTGGATAATTATGTTTATTTTTTTAGGTGTTTCTTGTTTTTTAATGAAAAATGGTAAATAATAAGTTTTTTTAGAATTTAAAGTCAACAGGTTTTCATCAAACCATAATTTTAGTTCATTGATATCTGTATTTGCCATGTTATTTAGTTCTAATATTCTATATATCTTCATTCTTAAAAAAGAAGAAGCCGGATTTAATTTACACTGTCGAAAAACTGGTTACGAGGCATGAACGTTATGCTGCCTTCAAAATAGGCATACCGGAAAATTACTTCCACTTTTTCCTGGACCCCACGATCTGGCCTGAAAACGTGGCCTTCAACGAATGGTCATTTCGGAGACCACGACCCCAAACTAGGACGGTCGATACGACGTCCGAAAAAGATAGACATTAGTGGAGTATACCAGAACGTTCGAAGTCTGAATAATAAAATTATCGACTTCATGACAAACGTAATGTGCCAGAAACCACTTCTGATTGCTCTTACCGAAACTTGGCTAACTTCAAGCACCTTTTCGTCGGAGCTATTCGAAAACCTATACCACGTCTACAGGAAGGATAGAGGCAGTCGCGGAGGAGGGACTCTCCTAGCCCTCCGAGCTGACAGCCACTCACACGCGGAAAGAATGGACTGCATAGAAACCCAAGGTGAAGACTTGTGGGTGAAAGTATAGCATAGAAATGTCATCATTTATATATGTGTTGTATATTTTCCTCCAAATACAACATCTGAACAGTATCAATTATTTTACGACAAAACTATAAGTGAAAGTGTAAAGTTACAATCAAAAAATGTTATTATTTTCGGTGATTTTAACTTTCCCTCAGGGAAAAACCCAATTGACGTTTTCGATTACTTTTGTTCTTTTTATAATTGAACACAATTCAACACTGTTTATAACATAAATGCACACATGTTAGACCTAGTATTAAGTAATGTAAATTCTAAAAATGCTGTTATCTGCCGCCATGACTCCCCATTAGTCAGAGAGGATATTCATCACCCTTCACTTTCATTCACATTCGATTACAAAACTCAATCACATATACAAACAGACACATTGCCTCCAGACATAAACATGGGTTGGATTTTCCACGAAAGCTCAGATAACACACTTAAGAATGCCTTAGAACAACATCACTGGAATCATTACGATTGCCTTGACGTAAATCTAGCTGTCGAAATGTTTTATGAACAGCTCAATAATATTTTCAACATTTGTTTTAAGAAAAGATCTACACGTATGCTCAAAGATGTTAGACAATATCCGAAATGGTTTAATGGGGAAATCATTCACCTCATATGAGAAAAAACTAAAATGCACTATCTTTGGAAAAAAACAAAATCCGAACATGCCTTAGCTAACTTTAAAACTTTGCGAAAATCAATCAAACGGTTAATTGGTCAGGCCTACACTGACTTTACACGTGAGGCCGAGAACAGTATAATAACAGACCCAACTCGATTTTGGTCTTACACTAACGATAAACGCCGCGGCTGTGACAAACTTAACCACATGGACTACAAAGACAATAAATATGATGGATCGTCTGAGATCGCCGCAGGTTTCGCACACTATTTTCAATCAGTATTTAGCGACAATATCCCCAAACTTGACATATCCTCTATAGCTTCATCGTCATTTAACTCTTTACCTGTACAAATTCATGAAATTAACGATGACGATATTATTACAGCTTTCCATAAGCTAAAACCTAAATACTCCGTCGGCCCAGATTGTATTCCACCTATAATCCTCAAAAGATATGCAAGTTATTTTGTTCAACCTCTAAAACATATTTTTAACCTATCACTTCGCAAAAATATCTTTCCGGAAATGTGGAAACTAACGAAAGTAACGCCTATACATAAAAAAGGAAAAAAGTCAGAAATAGATAATTACAGACCTGTAGCTGTGTTGTCAGCACCCGCAAAACTTTTAGAAACCATAATTTATTCACAGATATATAACCAAACAAAACACGCACTCACCGAAAATCAGCACGGATTTCGTCCCACACTGTCACCTTCAACAAATCTTATGAATCTCATTACCTATATTAATAATTCATTTGAAAATTTTGTACCTGTTGATGTGATTTATACAGACTTCGAGAAAGCATTTGATAAAGTCGACCATGATATCTTATTAAAAATATTAAGTGACATCGGATTCTCTCAGAATTTCCTCGCTTTTGTGGCTAGCTACTTATGCAATCGTCGTCAGTATGTCAGTTACGGACACCATATCTCTCACGAATACAAAACTAACTCCGGGATTCCCCAGGGATCGAATCTAGGACCCCTTCTCTTTCTCTTATTCATCAATGACATTGGCAACACTATAAACCACTCAAAATATCTCCTTTTTGCTGACGATATAAAACTTTTCAAAGCAATCAAAAGTTACATCGATTCCATTCTTCTGCAGAACGATCTTGATTCTCTTGTCAAATGGTCGGAACTGAACAACTTACCCTTCAGTATTCAGAAATGCAGTATCGTTACATTTACAAGGTCCAAAGATACATTCCTGTTCCCCTACCACATTAATAAACATGAATTAACACGTAAAAATGAGATTCGAGACCTTGGCGTAATTTTTGAAGCAAATCTCTCTTTCAAATCCCATATATCTGATATTGTCTCCCGAGCCAACAAAATGCTTGGATTTGTTCTTCGTAATTCAAGATCATTTACCAACGGAATCGCAATCCGAAGAACGTATGAAGCACTTGTTCGCAGTATCTTGGAATATAGCTCCATTATTTGGGCCCCTTCTGAGCAAAACCATATTCTCGAAATAGAAAAAGTACAAAAGAGATTCATGCGTTACCTATATATGAGGGAATATATGTACTACCCTTTCCTGTATCCATCCTTATTCTTAGCAGGAATGCTCGATCTTAATACATTAGAAGCCCGCCGAAAAATATTTTTAGGAAAACATTTTTTTAAGATAATCTCTGGAACTATACATAATCCACCTATTTTGAAAGAGATTAACTTATATGTCCCAGACAAGTATACTCATGGAAGGTCCCATACCCTTTTTTATGCTCCAAAAGCGAGGACTTCTGCCTATCAGAACGCCCCAGTCAACAGAGCGACTGAACTGCTCAACGAGTCTGCATTGACCATCGACATTTTTAACGTAACCTACAGGCAGTTTAACAATTATCTTTTGACGTATGTCACAAAGTAGTGAAACTGACCTTTTTATGTGTTTTGCTATACTTTTTGTCTAATTTGTAATCTTCTCCATAATGTATTGGTGAATAACCGTTTTACGGAGAACATGAAAAATAAATAAATACTCCTTTATTCATCCACATTCATACAGCCTCATCTCTTCATCTACATTTGTGCATATTCGTTTATTCACCCACATTCATACATACTCCATTATTCATCCACATTAATACATACTCCTTTATTCATCCACATTCATACAGCCTCATCTCTTCATCTACATTTGTGCATATTCCTTTATTCACCCACATTCATACATACTCCATTATTCATCCACATTAATACATACTCCTTTATTCATCCACATTCATATGTATTATTTTATTCGTCCACATTCATACATACTCTTTTATTCTTCCACATTCATACATACTCATCTATCATTCAGACTTTGAAGTCAAATTTTGATCACTTGTTCGTTTCATGTTAATGTTTTCCTGTGACGTCACCAACTTCTTTTTCCAGTGTTGATAATGATACATATGTTGATAATTCTTTTATTAGGTCAAAGTTCAAGTCATAAAACATTTTTTTACCAACAACCCTGAACTAATCACCAAAAAACCGAGACAAACGTAGGTGCATTGGTGATAAAATAGTGTTCAACCTTTGAAGCAAGATTGATTATTATTATTCATGTTTTCTTAAAGCGTATCAAACGATGACATAATTATCCATATTTGTATGTATCTGTGTTCATCTGTTTCAGCTTTACAGTTAACATTTTTCAAAATGAAGAATAGTCAAATGTTTAAACAGAAATCTGACTGAAACTGCAAAAACTCTCAAATGGTGATTCTAGCATCATGCAATTTGCACACAATTTTCCATTTACAAATTTCTAAGCCAAAACTATTTTGATCTCATAACATCAATTCGCTCATGAGCTATTTGAACCTAGAAACATCCATTCAACTGCCAATAAGATAAATTACATACATAATATATGTTCAGTGTTAAAACTTGAGCGGATGGAATCAATTATGTAGCAGAAAATAGGTAATATGTATAATCAGGCAAGTAAATTGCTGTAGAACGGACAGATATCTCAAATCCAAAATACAAAATGCAAGTCATTGAATTTTGAAGTACCTACAAAATATGTATCAGACGAAAAATTGCACGTATGACTTGAACAATAAATATAGAATTATCTTAAAGTAGGGTATCAGGGGAATTAATGTTTATATCGATAAGAGTATGTGTTTCACAAACATAATTTATTAGTTAGCCTAAAAAGATTAAGTAAGCGCCTGTCAGAATAATTAATTTGATGTTATCAAACAAGCTCCTTTGTTGCATTATAAATTGTCAAAATGTGGAAGTCTGGAGATTAAATAATAAACAGTGTAGTCTAAGCTACAAGCTGCGTAGTAATTTGACCCGCATTTTTAAAATTACAACCTTTAAATACCCATCTAACTTTTAATGATCATGTTTGCCAAATATTTAATTGGAGTATGTATAATCAGGTAGACAAATTATTTATTTAAGAAATAGAAGTTTGTTTGAGGTAATATTCTGTTTCATGGATTTCAAGGAATTTAAGAGAGTAGGGTGATCGAAAAATATTCAAATCTTGTCACTAAAAAAACTAAAGCCATTTCAAGAAACATCTTAACCCCTACCACTCATTTGTCGGGTGCCAGCCGACATCACTATTTGTACGCTACAACTCAGTTGTCGGCTGGCGGCCGACAAGATAACACGTATGCGCGCGGTGTATTTTCGTGCTAAAACTTGACACGTGACGTTGCTTCTTCGATAAAAAAATATTTAAATTCACGTTTTCATAAGATTTTAACTGTTTTACGTTTTTATTTTACTGTAAAATAACTTTTGCAAATTCACATAACCTAAAATGGCGGGAACATGGCGTGATATGGCATCTGAATACCAAGTGTTTTCGGAAGTGAATCTTATGAAAGTGACAGTGAGTACGAGCCTGTTGCTTGTGATTTTGAAGATCCTGATGATGATAGTGTTAACAGCACAGAAAATAACAATAATAATAATGACAATACAACAAATGTCGAAAGTCATAGTGAGCCAAATAATTGGAACGAAATGACCGAAACTTTTGTGATTCCCGAGTTTCCATATTCTCCTACGACTTCCGGAATTAGAATTCCAGACAATCTTAGACCAAACACTGCTTTAGGATTCTTCCAATTATTTTTTACAGAAGATTTGATGTCTCAAATTGTGTCGAAAGGAGCTTATTACTCAATTAGTAGGAGATAAAAGGGTTGGTCGGGAATCCAGAAAAGGGGACGCCCAAGTACACTAGATGCAGAGGAGCGATTAGAAAACAAGCAACACTTCATTGACAAACTGTACAAAGGTTCTAAAGACTGTACTGTGTGCAGTAACAGAAAGATTCCAGGGGGAAGACGCGAAACAGTGTGGTTTTGTGAGACCTGTTCCAGAAAACCTGGTCTCCATCCTGGAGAATGTTTTAAAAAGTACCATACTATGCAAAAATATAAGTAGTCCATAATGTTTTCTGTAAACTGTTTTTTATTTGAAGAATAAATCATAAAGAATGAATTTTTAATGATTTTTTTTGTAACTGCCTATCAATAAATTAATATTAAGCCATTAGGTATTTAAATTAGAGTTGACTGGCAAAAAATATTAAAAAATAATGGAGTGGTAAGGGTTAATGCCCATTTGTGTAAGATTTATGAATAAGGCATGTGCTGAAGAAAAAATATCATTCATTACATTTACAATTTTTTTTTAGATTATTTTTGGAGATTATGGGAGGTTTATGAAATTTAAATTGTCGATAAATGCCTCACGTTGTCGAGAAGTGGATTCGTAAACCAGGAATCTAATACTATGGCTTAAGAATTTTCAACATCATTTATTGGCCAAAATTTCAATGACAAAACGTGTTAAAACAATTAAATTCAGAAACTTTCTGTGACGCACCAGTTATCGACATTTGACCCACTACATAATTGGGAATCTCTGACCAAACCAAATCATAAAACAATACATTTTACCTGTAAAACTATTAAAAATTTTGTTGTAGCAGGAAAACAGGAATTGTAGACTAACCTTTTATGACGCAACAGTTGAGAGCTATCTGTGAATTTCTTATCGCATTCTCCGCACTTGTAGTTTTTGATACCGGAATGGACCATCTTATGCTTCTCCAGAGAGCATTTTCGGTTGAAGCCCTTACCACAAAGATCACATACAAAATGGCATTCTCCTGAAAATAATTATCTAAATCAATATACGAAAACAAAACAGCGTAATGAATTTTAAAAATACACACAATCTAAAATCTCTTTTCTGTGAAATTTTTCATAATCTAAGGGCACCCGCAGAAGAGAGAGATTAGTCCCGACAACAGTTGGAAACTGTTTCAAAATTCATACATATTCAAAAAAGTAGGATTGTATTTATACATATTGATTAAAGTAGGCTCCGAATGAGAATTGTACTGTCTATGGTTTTTTATGGTATTTGTCTATGGTTTTTTAGGACCAATTTGTTTCATACAAAAAGTCCGAAGATATCGATCTAGTGAGTGGTTTATTTATAGGATATATTTAGGCAATCATATGACGTCACAATATTTCAGTTCCAATTTCGATTTTCGAGATATACCTCACTGTATTGAACTGAGATGAGTATAAAGTTTTGTATGGCATTTTAAGTACATTTTTAGTTGCTTACCTGTGTGCTTTCTAAGATGCTGTGTAAGCCCAAACTGCTGGTTGAATCCCAAGCCACACTCCACGCACTTGAAAGGGCGCTCCTGGGTGTGGGTGCGTGCGTGACGTGTCAGATCTGATTTCCTCGTGAAAGACTTACCTGAAAACCAAAAAACAAAAAAACCCAACATCATTATCTTTTTAGGAAGATTTTTGCTGACCTGTTAACATTGTTAATCAGATAAATCTCCTCCCTCTGCACAGTCAACCAGGTTAATCAAGTACTTAGTGGCTCCATTCTAAAGATTGAAGAATCCACGAGTCCTGTAATAGATTGTACCAACACCTATAGCTTTACAGTAGCTATATTTACTAGGGCTTGGATGGAGTCCCGGTACTTGCGATACATACTCCTATAGAGAAAGTACACTAGACAGTTATTGATTCCCACGAAAGTATACTAGACAGTTATTGATTCCCACGAAAGTATACTAGACAGTTATTGATTCCCACGAAAGAATACTAGACAGTTATTGATCGCCCTTTCGACTATTATTAGACATGCTTGAGATTTTGAGACTTTGAAGTGGACAAGGTTGACCCAATTCTGGGGAAGAACCTTCTCAGGGAGATTCTTAAACTGTAAATGTATAACCTAGAAGGGGGAAACATAAAAAATATATATTTCTCATGGATAGTTCTGTCATCCTCGTAAAAGGGTATGTATACAGAAAAAACAAGATCACGGATATACAATACAAACAGAGCGGAAAACATCAAAGAACAATAAAATTAACAGGACAACACAAATTTTCAGGAGATCGCAAATGTGGTTAGAGTGTGAAACAAACAATCTGAAAGTAGGTCGCCTGTTGTATGCTAATGATGGCAAGAGTCAGAATAACAGAACGAATGAAGCAAGGGTTGTGTGTGGCAAGATACGGAGTTGTGTGGCAGTTTAAATTCTGCCTACCCTTGCAGAGAAACGGCGTGATGTTAGTTAGACCACAAATTGTCAGGATAAAACAAATTACCAGAAGGTCATAATCTATCAGAAGATAATATATATCTCACCACAAGATGTGCACAGCGCTCTCTTGTCTGCCAGGTGCCAGGTGAGGTGCTCCTTGAGGCGGCAGGAGTTGGTGTAGGTGCGCTGGCAGCCCGGCTGAGGGCACGGCAGCCTGCTGGCCTCGGAGGAGAGGTGGATGGCCTCGTGCTTGCGCCAGTCTGACGCCCGCGCAAATCTCTTACCGCATGTCAGACAAGGGAATGGTCTGAAATGGTTCCATGACAAAACAAAATACAATATTGTAGGAAAGCTGAAGAGGCTAAGAAAAATAACACATAAACAACAACAAACCTAACCTAAGCGGTTTTTTTACATTCATACATATTCTTCTATTATTAGAACTCTTGTCACCTAATCTAAACTAACCTATTGTTTTATCATATCCATTTTGTCATTTTACTGTTATATCCGTAAGATTTTAGAACTTTTTAAAAAAAAAAATTTAAAAGAAAGACAAACATCCCCGGGCCCAGCCGATCCTCGTTCTGAGTAGCCTTCGTTAGCAACACTGCCTATATGCATTTTTCTGTTAATGTATTCTGTTTTTTAAGCGAGTATCTAAACGTATTAATTATTTGTGGGAATCCCCGAATATGTATGAACATGTGGGTTGCCAATGTGTAAAAAAAAATAACTATTGCTGAGCAGTGCTGACGTAATCACTATCTCGAGCCCCCACCCCCCATGTCATCAAAAATAAGCAAAGCAAAGACCCCTCTGCCCCCCTATAGTGCTTACATAATACTTGGACGGCCCCCAAGCCTCGGAAGGACATTACTAGCCACAAACGTCATATTCCATTATAGCCTCTGAAGGACAGATCTGACCAGGGCGTCCATCCATTATAAGATTATTTTTTATCTTTTTTCTATAATGCGGAGATGTAATGTGATTTTTCATAGCTAAAAAGAGAAATAGTTATTCTTCTCACTTTGTCTCAAACATTTATAATTAATTCCATGGATTAAATCCAAAAAACAATACAAGAGTATGATTTTATTATGGCGAGATCTTTTCGTGGAGAGTTGAAAGACAAAAAAATATTTCAATTTTCTTATTAATTCCTTACACAAAAGGAATGCGTTTCTAAATGTTTAAACTAAAAAACAATTTTACCTATACTCTAAAACGGTATTTCTTTATAGGACAACTTCAAAAATAAGAAATATATAGCACCTTCAAAATTCCTTTCAAGCATTCTGAAATTCTATGAAATTTCACTATTTCTATTTCTAACTGCAGTTAGAATCAAATCGTTTAAATCATTCAAAAATATATAATGTACAAAATATTTTCCTATTCGAAATCCAATTTGTACCATTTTGACCTCTAATTACCGAGTTATCAGTACACAAACTACGCATTGAGTTTGTCTGAAATGATAATGGATTAAAAATATTTACAGTACATATCTCAAAACTAGCTCTCTAGCCACGTGTAAAGTCTTCAAATAATGACAAAGAGTTTGTAAATTTCAATGTTTGTCTGGTTTCCTTTATGATATAAGAAAACTTTTCTGCCGTTCTTAACCGTTCAACTGTGTTTGACGCTCACATATGTGATTTGGAAAGCCAAGACCTGAATGTCTGTCACATGTGTGTGATTTCTGACCTGATTTGTTCAGAGGTGTTCGTGTTAAATGAAGCTGTAGCCACAAGCTACTGGCCATACAAACAAAAACATTTAACAACTTACAATACACTAGCGGAAAACGTCCCAGATGCTTTATACAAAAACAATAGCATTTGGAACTCAACTTAGATGTGCCAAATCTCTTCACCTCATTTACTTACCTGCGCATCGTTTAACCAATATCTTGATCTTAACCTTTTCAGTGCTGACCTTTTCAACACAATCCATCCCACTATGCAGCATATTTTGTCATAATGCATGTATTGTGTTTTAGTTGAACTTCACACTGGCTGTCGCACACGGATCACATAATAATAATAATAATTGGATGACTTGTATAGCGCCGTTTTTGTGCAAAATCACCTCAAGGGTGCCGTACAAACTTATAATACATTTCTACAGTGATCTATGATATTACTTAACTATTTATGGAGAAAATATACAGTACAATACTTACCTGGAAGGTCACTTGAGATTAATGTACGACAGCCGCATGGATCAGGTTAATTGTTAAATGTAATACATATGTATATGTAAACATATATACGTATAATAAACCAACTTCTGAATAATTACATTATTATTAAAAACATTCCTCATACGACATGGTATAAGCTCTATACTACAAATCCCTATAAAGTGTTCACCTTTCATCACTGTGCACCGGCTTATGCATCAGCAACCCATGCTGCGTGGAGAATCTCCTGTCACAGCCGGCCACGTCGCACGAGTAGGGTCGCTCCCCCGTGTGGATCCTGAGATGTGTCTTCAGCAGCTCCTTGGACACAAAAGCCTTAGAGCAGTAGTCGCACACAAACCTCTTCTCGCCCGTGTGCCCAAGGATGTGAATCTTCAGCTTCTCGGAGCTGGAGTAGACCTTCGGACACACGGAGCAGGCGTAGGGCTTGCACCCTGAATGGACGCGCATGTGGACTATCAGGCGTTTGGACACGTTAAACCTGAAATAGAAAAAAATCCATTGTAAATTAGCCATGTTTTAAACCGATTTACTCACATCTCATTTTGATTAGATTTCGAGACCTACAATTTTCAAGTTTTCAACGACTTATGGGCTTTAATCTGATCTACGTGGCTATATCATATGTGATCCATCAGCGGCTATCCCTTTCTGCTAATGTAGCATTTGTGATCCATACATTTTGTCAAAATGTGCTGCATTATGGAAGAGATTGCATTGAAAATCCCAGCGTTATAAAGGTTAAATAATGAGACAAAAAGTTGAACACCAGCTGGTCAACTTCAACTTCCCAAAAACTCAAGCATGTTCGATCTTGACAAAAATGAAGATCAAAAGACACTTTTGGAAGTATCCTCTCCAAAAAATAACTTACAAGATTGTTAAAAATGTCAGAGTAAAACAGTCAAGTTTCAAACCAATTCTTACTGACATTAATGTCATTTACATCAAATTTATACTTTCCAATTTCATGAACAGGTGTCATCCATTATCTAAAACTTTGTCACCGATTACAGAATTCTTTCTCTCTTTTCAGCTAGAATTTTACATTTAGATAGAAGATTATTTTCTTTTCAGCTAGAAAACACTTCAGAGTAACATTTGATTTGAAAATGCCTCTGGTTATCATGCCTATATGTATGTTGAAGGGTATTGGTTGTTTTATAAGGATATTGTTTTAATAGATACAAAAAAAAGAGTTTTTAATAAGACCTTGGGTGAAATCGAATTCAAGCTGAAATAATATAATTTACAATGGATAAATGATTTTTTTTTTTTTTTTTTTTATATTTACTCCACACAGGAGGCCCTGAAGAAAATAATTTCCCTCAGGGCCTATGTCATCTTTGGGGATGCTGTGTGGAGGGTCTTTTTGTGGAGAGGAAGGAGTGAACATGGGTCTTGAAGAGTCCCATGTTGTAGGAGGGAGGAAACACAGAGGCCGGCAGTTCGTTCCACAGCCGAGCTGTTGAACTTAAGAACGAATCGTAGAAGCGACCCGTTCTCATGTGACAAGTGTCAACTGTGTACAAATGTTGGGCACGCGTTTGGCGTGTATCCCGACTACGCACCGGTGCCGAAGGGATCAATGACGCTAGTTCCTCAGAGCATCTTCCATTGTAATACCGATAGAACAAGGACAGCATACCTACCTGACGCCTGTGCTCTAAAGATTGCAGTCCGTTTGTTAAGATTGGGGAATCTATCAAACGGACCGCCCGTTTCTGCACAGAGTCAAGGGTTTTTTTCAGGTATTTTGGGGCTCCAGACCAGAGATGGCTGCCAAATTCGACAGTAGGGCGCACTTGCGATTTGTACAGGGTGAGCAGTTGTGTACTATTAAAGTATCTGCGGGCCCTGTACAGTACGCCCAGCTTCTGAGAGGCCAACTTTACTCTGGCTTCGATGGAGCCCCCGTACCTGAGCTGGTCACTTATAGTTACACCAAGCATATCAATGGAAGGCCTGTTCGGAAGATTGCTTCCGTTGAAGGAGACTAGATTATCATTTGGATCCCTTTTAGACGTAATCAGACAGGATTGGGTCTTTGAAACATTAAATTCGACGAGATTATTTTTACCCCAGGAGGAAATACTCTCGAGATAACCGTCCATTCTCTGCTTCAAAGCCCTCCGAGCCGTTGGAGTTTGTGTGCCCTTTGGGGGCTTGTCAAACAAAAAGCTATCATGAACTGTACTGTCATCCGCGTAACAATGAATCGGTGCACATGTCAAAAGGTCATTGATGTGCAACAAAAACAAAGTCGGAGACAGAACCGATCCCTGTGGGACGCCAGCATTTATGGAGTGCGAGGAAGAGGTGAAACCGTCAGCAACCGGCTGAATCGACCTATCCCTTAAAAAGTCAGCAATCCACGTACACAGGGATGCGGGAAGTCCGTAAGAATGCAATTTGTTGACAAGTCCTCGGTGCCAGACCCGGTCAAAGGCCTTGGATATGTCTAGTGCGACCGTTTGGGTCTCACCGTGACGTTCCAGGCACCGCCCCCAAACATGCGTCACATACGCGAGAAGATCACCGCACGAGCGGTTCCGCCGGAATCCGTATTGACGGTCGTTGATAATTTTGTTCTTCTCGAGGTATGTGAGCAGTTTGTCGTTGATCACACGTTCCATCACTTTGGACAGAACTGATGTGATCGCTATGGGGCGGTAGTTGGCCGGGTTGGAGCGGTCACCTTTCTTGGGAATAGGGTGAATGACCGCTTTTTTCCAACCAGAAGGCACAGTGCCACACTTCAGGGACATTTTGAAGAGCTTTGTCAAAACTGGAACTACTTCCGCAGCACACCTCTGCAATACCAGGGCAGGTATTCCATCAGGTCCACTAGCTTTGTTTACATCGAGCCCCCGTATGACGTGGAGTACATCCCGATGCCGGATCCTCAGCTTTTTCATATAGAAGCCGCAGTGAGGAACCGACGGCGGAACAGCACCCCCGTCGTCGAGGGTCGAGTTTTCCGCAAACATTTTCCCTAAAAGGTTTGCCTTTTCGGTGGCGGTGTTTGCTAGTGAGCCGTCAGGTCTGGTAAGAGGTGGCAAACTGGGTTTGCAAAAATTTCCACCTATTGAGCCCGCAAGCGACCAGAATGCTCTGCTGCCATGCGGGCAGGCAGCCAGCTTTTTGCTGATCTGCAGGTCGTGTTCGAATTTTGATCTATTGATGATTCTCTTGCATTCCTTTGCCGATTTGTTGTATGCTGATCTGCTTTCGGGCGTTCGAGATGTGTTGTAGGCTCGGTAAGCCGCATTTTTTCGTCGAACTGCTTCGGAGCATTGTCGACTGAACCACGGCTTTGAGCCCACACCAGTTTCTTTAGTAGTCGATTGTATGAAGCCATCCATCGCCGATTTGATGACTGCACCAATCTCCTGGGCACATCTTGAAGGGTCCGAAGTCCGAAAACAAACAGCTGACCACGGAAAAGCATTGAAATGGGCCCGCATACCGAACCAATCTGCTGACCTATAGTGCCACACTTTTCTCCTCAGCCTCTCATTGGTTGGTCTGAGGCTAACGGGGATTGATGTCGTCACTAGGCAGTGGTCAGATGATCCCAGAGGCGCTGTGACGTCAATCTTATAACCGTGTCAGCCGTGTCTTATGACGTCAATCTTATAAATGATAAATTATATTGTAGAAGAAATATATTGCAGATACCAATGTGGCAGCGAATTTAACACTCCTTAACATCCTGAAATGCCGTTTGATGGTGTCCATAGTCGATATACCGGTATTCTAACAAACAACAACACAATGTGACTAGTTAGCTTACCTCTTTCCGCAAAGTTCACATATATATTCTCTCTTATTAGCATGGCCCAGCATGTGTTCCTTTAGCCTGTAGACATGGCAGAAACCTGTGAATTTAAACACTTTACATATTATTATGTCTGCAAGGAGTGGACATCTTACTCAGGAACTTAGGTAAAGCCTGACATCATATAAGTGGCTTATCAATCACAACAAATTAAAGGTAAAAATTGCAGGAGAAATTTGTTTTTTAAAGTGTTTTTGGAAATACAAATACATAAGTATGTGTAAGTAATCTTTTTTTATGTGAATACCGAAGAGTTCCACCAGCTCCCGAATGTTCGAAGCCAGTGGAACTACAGCATTCAGTTGTGAGACTGAAGGAATTGAGGAAGGGGTAAGAGGAAGGTGGGGAAGTACCTGACTAATAAGATCTGGTCACGTAACATGACTAAAGTAATTTCAACCAACCTTTGAAGCAAACCTTGCATTTGAAGGGCCTCTCTTTGGAGTGTGTTTTGAGATGGTTATTGAGATCGTAGTGGCTTGCGTACGATTTGCCGCACATGTCACAGGTGAAGTGACGACCAGTGTGACGCTTCAGGTGTTGTTTCATGTTTCGGACGGTCTTGCCACATATTGCACACTCGCCACCTGAAGAAAAAAAATAGTTTTGTAATACTTACATTTCATACATTGGTCCTTATTAGATTGGTAAAATAGGAGTTTTTGTAGAAATTACAGAGTATGGTACATATATAACATTACATTTACTAACTAAAAGCTGTTAATAGAAGAGAGTCTTGCAGTCCACAATGGAGTGCTGAAACCAACCCTGGTATATGGCAGTGAGACATGGTACTGGCAGATAGAAGAAAGTAGACAGAATGCTGTAGAAATGCCGTGTGTCCTTACAAGTATGTACGTGTACAGTAAGTTTGTAAATGTATGACCGTATTACAAATGGGGAGATTCGGAAAGAATGCTAGACTTGATGGTTTGGATATGTAAAGTGGATGAACCATCAGAGAAAGGAGTGTTACGAGAATATATTATTATTACGACACTGAAGTAAATAGTAGAAGTCGGGGAAGCCCAAGGAGGGTATAGGGTAATTATTAGCGGAACAGATACTTGAGTTAAGTCATGTCAATAGTCAGAATAAAAGAAGAGTATGTATGAATGTGAATGAGTATGTGCCAATCAAGTCTTGTGGCGGTTCATCCTCTCTGCCTACCCCTGCAGTGAAATGGTCAGTTAGTTAATACAATAAATAAATAAATAGTACCAGATAAAAAATATATTTTTACGTGTCATTTCAGAGACCAAACTTACAAAGTTTGTAAATTTGTTGTCCAATCATATTTTCATTCTCTTCTGTAAGAATTTTACTCTCTTCTTGGAATTGACATCCAGTTTTTTCAAAGTCTATACTGTTTTCGCCTTTATTTGCAGATGTTGGGAGGTCATCCAGCTTCATATCGTTGTAATACGCTAATGTAATATCATCATCGACATCAGAAAGTATAAAATCATTTTTTTCTTTTTCAACTTTTGGCTCAACTATTATTTTTTTGTCATCAATCTGTAAAGAAAAAAAAAGAGTATACTACTTTATATTTTACTGCTGTAGTTCCTGTGGGACCTAAAGACCGATGGGTGGGACATGTAGAAATAATTCCAGATGACAGGACACCAAAAAGTATGATAAAGTGAAGCTAGTGCAGACAGGGGCAGACCGAGGAAGAGGTGGATTGACTGTACGGAAGAAGAGGATTGGTGTAGGGTGTAAAGGACGGAGGACTGGCGGCGAATGGTGAGGGACCGCAGCCAGCGGAGAGCATTTGTGGAGGTGACAACACTGCGATGCAGAATGACGAGTCGCTCAATTTCCTCATATTATGAGTAATAAATTTGCAACAAGATTTAAAGAAAAACGGAGACCTAATAGTTTGTATAGGGTTAATCGATTTGAATACAAGTTTACCATGCCGAAGAATTTCTTGAAAACAATCTCCGCTTGTTCACATTGGACTTTGAAACAGTTTGCGAATCTGGCGCTCTTGAGACAGTCGGCACAAATAAAATTAGAGAGTCCGTCATCCTCTGCTATCTGAAATGAAATTAGAAATCAAGTATCTTGGAAGAGTAAAATAATTATTTATTTTTTTAAATATGAATTTTGCACAAGAGTCTTGCCAAGAGCCAGTGGCAACTGGAGATGCCATAGTTCCACTGGCTCTTAGGTATTTAGCACAATTGTATTAAAAACAATCTACCTGGACATTCGAAATTGACATCAGAATCTCACTAATAGTCCATGATTGGCCTTCTATCTCTTCTATTGTCGATAACTGTGACATGTTGGAATCTTCCAACAAGCAAAAACGACAAATTTCTTTGCAATTCAACGACATTCTTATTTCCGATGTTTTCCTAGGGACCTTAACCTCTAAAGTTGTGTTTATCCGATTACCAACTTTACATTCTCCATTGAAGTTACCGAGAAAGCTACCATCATTGTTGTCTTTTTCTATTGCATCCATTTTAATTGTAAAAAATATATTTTGTATTCAAATTTTCGGTTGTTTTATCAATAATATTTTTTGCGAGATTGCTCTGTTCATAAATAAACCACCTGACGTCTGACGTTTAATTATTTTGTTTCAATCCATTTTCAATCTATGGCATATCTATGGTTTATCTATCTGTGCATCTGTGGTTTCGAACCATTTTATGACGCGTTTGTGCGGGGAGGCCAAGGCAAAAGGTCCATGGGCAAAAGCGACAAAAAGTACCTATCTCAGATACTAGTTAGATTATTTTTCTAGCCCACTAAAACACCCAAAACTTCGGAGAGTGTTATTTTTATTTGGCTAAAAAAATGCAAATGCAAATTACATTTAAATTTAAATACTTTCATAATTTCCAACTTTCCCTTAAAATGCCGACTTCCTGTGACTTTGAATTATTTTAACGTGCTAGGCGGCTAGGGGTAAAATACCAATCGCCCGCTGTACGCTGTCTTTTTTTTCATATATTTTTATGAGACACTTCACAAGAGTGTCTCTGTCCCTGCGCCTAGTGTAAAGACAGTGAAACTATGTTGCGATACAGTTGGGCAGGAGAAGGAGGAAAAACAGATGCCTGTAGTTCGTTCCACATTCATACGAATAGAAAAATAACACATTCTCATGAAGCCAATGTCTACTGTGAATGGGTTTTGCGCTTGTTCCAGTTGAGTTTCACGCATGTGCACCGGTACACAGGAGATCAATGATTCTAGTGCCTTAGAGCAGGCTCCAATAAAATGCACGCAAAACAAACTCAGCATACTTACATTATGTCTGTACATTAGAGATAGCAGTCGCAGTTCAGCATTCATAATTTTTTTTTCAGACGATTTTAACGAGACAAATGTTATACCCATGTTCTCAGAACAACGTATATTAATAATAATATTTGGCTGATTTGTATCGCGCCGTTTTTGTGCAAAATCACCTAAAGGCCTAATTATTTTAAATAGTTTTATTTCCACCTTAAAACACCCTAGTATTGAACTCAAAACTTTATTCCACACCATCCATAATCCCTAGCGTCACCGGGTACAAGTCAGCTAGTTATAATTTTGATTATAATTGCTTTAAGTTATCGAAATATTACACCGTCAGTTTCGTCAATCACTTTTTTCAGACGATTTTAAAACATGGAATCGCTGTGGCCACCGCCATATTTTATGTACAGGCCGCGCTGCGTAGAAAATAAGCTGACAGGTAGAGACCGATTTTTGGACTTTCGCACTAGATTAGTATAAATATAGTAGTACCTATAGTTTGTATAGGTTAGTATCAGAGATTAGTACCAAACTCTGCTAAACTGTAAAAGTCCGAATACAAGTCTCTTTAACTGTCAGTTCATTTTCTATAGCACGGCTTTTATTAATAAGATGGCGGTGCTGTGGCCGTTTCATACAACTACCGTGAAGATTATTTATCCAAGTTTCGAATATAATTTATTTTTGACATAATTTTATTTGACGTGATAATATGCAAGAGTAACATAGTAATAATCATAATTAGAAAGGGACGACTACATGGTATGGACATGTATAGCGGAAAAGTCGGGACAGCATACAGTGTGTATCAATCAGCAAATACCCGAAAAACTTTGACCAACAAGTAACAAGCTAAAAGTATTGCAGTTTTTCGTGGATTATGTCTCAATGTTGTGAAGTTCAAATTTTAGTATGTAAGTAGTAAATAATATTATATTAGTCCTAGAAAAGAATATATTAGATATACGATGTAAATTTTTAAACTAAATAAAATATAGGTACTTTCGAAGTATTGTGGGGCTCCCCAGAGGTGGATCCCAAATTCAATGTTTGGGCGTAGGTACTTGAGATTTGTCCAGAGTTAGCAGCTGGTCACTATTGAAGAATCTGGGCGCCCTGTACAAGACGCCCAGTTTCTTGGAAATTACTCTGGCTTCTGTCTGATATATTTACTACAAGCATTTCAACGGAGTATTTAATGGGGAGAGTGCCTCCCTCAAATTGCACCAGACAGTTATTGAACTCCCCCTTTGCAAAATCAGGCAAGCTCGGGTTTTTTAGATTTTGAAACTGACCAGTTTAGCCTTACCCAATACAAATAAATAAATAACATTTTATTGGGTATATTATTAAATTTTCCATAGCGAAATAAGTGATCGTCACAATAAAAAATAAATTATGAGACTTTCCTATAAATAAATATAGTATTATCTCTGATGGTGGGAAAATTTTTTCACTTTTCACAAATATAAAATTGTAAATAATGAATATAAATATGTGCACCTAATGAAACAAGAGTCTAGAACGGGGGTGTCAAACTGGATATTCTTAAGGGCCGTTTATAACATTTGGCGTGTGTAAGCGGGCCGGACTCAATATTTAAAAAATAAAACCCATACTTAATTGTTAAAATCTTTATTTAGTTAGATACCTATTTATTATAAATTCAGTAAGTTAAAAAGAAGGGTAACAAGGTAAATTATCTTGAGCCGGACACCTGACTTCTCTTGTTTTTGACAAGTTCATTGATGTCGGGTGTCATATTCGTCGTAGTTACTTTTAGAATCGATTGGAGATTTTCATCCCCAAGCCGTGAGCGATGTTTGTTTTTATTTATTTTCATAAAGGAAAACATCTGCTCGCATAAATACGTACTACCAAACATACACAGGATACGTGCCGCATGATTTCTTATACTTGGATAGTTATTCAAACTCTTGAAATATTGTGTATAAAATGTAGTAACATTAACTTCCTTAAATTTATCCTTTACAATGCTGTCGCATTGGAGATCTATCAATTCCATTTGCAAATGAATTGGTGCCAGTGCAGCATCAAAAGTAAATGGATTGTTGAAAAGTGGGAATTCCATTTTATGCATTTTGTGAAAATCTTCAAAACGACTGTTAAATTCTGTGATCAGATTCAGCAAAAGTTGAGAATACTCATCCAATTTTGACGATCAAGTCTTTACCCTGTAACTTTATATTGAGGTCATTCATGTGTTTTGTCATATCTACCAAAAATCCACAATCAAGCCACCAGTCGTTGTCATAATCAATTGGCTTGCCTTTATCTAACATGAAAGCTTGAATAGGGTCAGGAAACTCAAAAAATCTTTCCAAAACTGCCCCTCGACTGAGCCAACGAACTTCCGTGAAATAAGGTACATCGGAATACTTTTCGTCCAAATCTTGTAAAAATTGCCTGAACTGCCTGTGATTTAGACCTCTGCTCCTTATAAAATTTACTATTTTAATTACCGGTTGCATGACATGGTCCATTTTTAAATATTTGGATGCGAGTGATTCCTGGTGAATGATGCAGTGAATTCCCACAAAATTTTATGATATTTTCTGTTTTAATTTAGTCACAACACCCGAATGTTTGCCAACCATGGCAGGAGCGCAATCCGTAGTTATGCTGCAAAATTTATTCCAGCCGAGTTGCTGTAGTGGTGCCTGTCAATGGAACGCACTTCAATAGTTCTTCACATATTTCATAGTTACTATTAATACCTCGTATAAAGACAGCAAGTTGAGCAGTATCAATAATATCAGTGCTCTCGTCAATAGCCAGCGAAAAGTGTGTAAATTCCTTAATTTTTTCCTTCAGCTGGGAATCCAAATTTTGAGATAAATCACTTATTCTTGAAGCAACAGTGTTTCATGACAGCGGAATATTTTGAATGGTTGATTTTTGTGATGGGAATGAAACATCAGCCACTTTTAACATACATTCTTTAATAAAATCACCATCAGTGAAAGGTTTTGATCTCTTGGCGATTTCTAATGCAATAATGAAACTGGATTTTAAGGCGTCTTCGTTTTCAGTTTTAGCTTTAGTGAATATCGACTGTTGGCCGTGAAGGTTAGATTTTAAAGATAATAGTTTGTCCATTCTTATCTTTTCAGTGTAACCTTCAAATTTTCCTTTATGATTCGAATCATAATGTCTCTTTAAATTAAACTCCTTACAAACAGCAATTGTTTGATTACAAACCAAACAAAGTGATTTACCTTTCCATTCCATGAAAAAATATGCGATTTCCCATTTTGTCTGAAAAACTCTGCACTCACTATCAACTTTACGTTTTTGCGACATTATGCACGTACCAATATTAGAACTTGAATGAACAACAAACTATGAGTACGTAAGTAATATAAACACTCGACGCGACCGCTCGATGTTAAGGCTTAAATCTGACTGCGCCGGCGACCGGCAACCAGTGTTGCCAACTCGAATTTTAAAGTAGAGCTAGGCGAAACCCAAAAAAGAGCCAAAAAGGAGCTAAAATTTTGAAAGTGACATAAAGCATGGGGGGGGGGGTTGTTAGAGAATTTCAGAGAAGAAAAATTCGGGGGTGGACTGGCAGAATTTTTGACAAAAAAAAACTTGAACAACTCATAACAAACACTCAACAATACACTTGTTTGTTTTTATAATTTTCAAAACACAATTATTTTTGATAATATCGAAGTCTTCAGGATATTTTTTTTGTTAGGCAGCGACTAGTCCTCTAAAAAATCTAAGCAGTCATCCGGTTCCAGTTCCTGTACCATCACACTGCTAGGACCGGCTTCATCAGGATTTTTTTCATATACAGCCATTGTTCCAATTTTTTTTTGAACTTCTGGGGGAAGTTCATAATCCTCGCAACATTTGTTGTGTCGCGTGAGCCCCGATCGAATTGTTAAAATCGAATTAACCATGTCATTGCCAAGTCTATTTCTAGTTTTATTTTTGACTATATTTAACTGGCTAAAAACTCGTTCCACTTCTCCGTTTGACCACGGCAGAGCAAGTACCGAAACTGCGAAAGAGCTGATTTCGTGGAAAGGATTTTCATCAGCGGCATCACGATACTTTAGAACCTCAGCCCAAAACTTGACTGTGCTTGATGTGCTTTTCCAGGGTATTAGAGAGATCTTGAACCATTAGACTTCGGCTTTTGCAATGATGTCTGCAGAAATGCCCATTCCGTTCATCAGAGGTGCGATGCTTTCTTTCAGCTGTTTTAAAGTGTTCGAAACTGACAACTGATCTATTTTCCGTAAAACTTCATAATTTCGAATTCGAAGGAGACTGACGCAAGACGCAATGCAAAATGTAATACGCAATAGCCGGCCTAGGCAGGTTACTTGTATCGGAGTTTTTGGGAATTTCATTTTTTCGGGAAGTCCCTGTACCGATGTTTCCACCAAAGCATTAGCGCCGTTTACACGCACACTTCGGAGCGACCGAGTCCCGCGCCACTTCAGGCCGCCGCGCAGAAAAGTAAAGATCGATAGGTTTACAGCGCAGTTCACTGTGAGAGTTGCGCGGCGGCCTGAAGTGTCGCGGGACTCGGTCGCTCCGAAGTGTGCGTGTAAACGGCGCTATTTTTAGTAACTGTTTACTTGTGCAGGATTTCGGGAAATCTCTTTTTTTGGGAAGTCCTCGTTATTTTGGAATATTATTGCAAATATAATTTTTTTTAATATCACGTGAATAAGAGCTGAAAAATCTGAAAAACGAGCTAAGAAGCTAAATGACTTTTTTTGGAGCTGACGACGTCGATTTAGAGCCAGATCTAGCTCTAAAGGAGCTGAATTGGCAACACTGCCGGCAACTGCGACCCTTGTGGTGCGGGAGTCGCTATATGCACAGCGACTAGTCGACAGGGGGCGTGGCCAACATATCCGAGCATACCCGAGGTGTGAAACGAAACGTCAGAAATGGGGTTGTAATAATATAATGTAAACAAACCTTTTTAGAACTACGCTAGGTTTGTGTAACATGGTTTGTGATTCAAAAGAAAGTGTCTTAATACCGCCTGCTCGCGTCAAGGCAAGAAAAACATCCCAGTTTTCAATTAGTTTAGCGGCTACGCTAGGTTTGTGTAACATGGTTTGTGATTCAAAAGAAAGTGTCCCTTTTATACCTATACTTCACTTCGGGTATGCTCGGATATGTTGGCCACGCCCCCTGTAGATTAGTCGCTGTGCATATAGCGACTCCCTTGTGGTGCGGGTTCGGGGGGGAGGGGGCGTCGTGAGTACGAGTCGTGCACCAGACCAGCGCCACCAGCCGGCGTAAGAGAAAAGGTTACGCTCACGCTCGGTGCACGGCGCACCGCGTCCACGCGTCACGTGGTAGCGAGCCGTAATGATGGGACCTGAGTGCCGTATACGGCTCGCGGGCCGTATTGATAGGGTCCGAGGGCCGCATGCGGCCCGCGGGCCGTATCTTTGACACCCCTGGTCTAGAATGAATATATGTGCACTCGATGAAACGAGAGTTTAGAATGAATATATGTGAACTTAATGAAACGAGAATCTAGAATGAATATATATGTGCACTTGATGAAACGAGAGTCTAGAATGAATACATGTGCACTTGATGAAACGATAGTCTAGTCTAGTCTAGAAAGTCTAGAATAATATTTTGATTAATTATGTCTTTCCAGCAAAAAAAAATACTACCCGATTGTGTTAAAAAATATAATAAAATCGTGAAAAGTTCGGTGAATTGGGGAACTACTAGCGAATCCGTGGTGGATTCATTGGCACACTACGGGTAAAAACATCTGAAATCTACGGTGGATTTCTCGAGACGTTATGAGCTTACTATCAAAGACTTCCGTAGCCAAAATTAAAGTAGCAGGTAACGTAAATTCAAATTTACCGCATTTCACTTTTTTGTAAATACCGCCCAATAGTCCAAACTGCCTGGAGCCAGTGGAAAACTATGATATCCCCAATTGAAGTGTTGCTGAGCTGAAAGGAGTGAAAGAGAGTGAGAGGGGAAAGAGAATACTCTCCAATTCTGATTGGTGGTCTTTCACCAAAGAGATACTGACCGTAGGCAACTACCCTTTTAAATTATTTATTTAGATCTCGATTTAGCAGCGTTTTGTGACACTTTAGGCTTTGTTTTTAATAACTGCCATTGGCTAGAGAAGCCTCGGGCTATGGAAGAAAAATCGTGGATAAAACATAAATGGATTCCAAATATATATATATTAGGGCGTCCCAAAAAAATTGAAGTTTATATCTTTCAACGCATACCCTCTAATTTTGTTTCAATAATGACAAAACACTCACAAATAAAATTTCGTTTATTTGGGACCACTGCAACCCGTTCCGACTTGCATCGAAACATGTTAGTACTTGTAGGGGAGACCGAGGGGTTTTGAAACAAAGGTGAGTTGAAACAGTACCGATTTCTCCAAACTTAAAACCGTTGGCAAATTGGCAACGTCGCTTTTCAACCGTTTACCTCCGCCTGCTGGCTCGTCAGTTCGATTCGGTACCGATAAATCATCCCCTGTAGGCACGAAGGCTCACCCTCCCCCCTGGTGGGATGAAGAATGCCTTCGAGTGCTGAAGGAGAGGAAAGCGGCCAATAAGACATACTGCCAACAGATGACAATGGAAAATTTCTTGAAAGCCAAGAATGCCCAAGCTGTTGCTAAACGTACATTTCGTTTTTAAAAAAAAAACAGCTGGCGTAATTTCTGCACTAATATATCCCCTGCTACTCCGGCGGGGGAGGTTTGGTCCATGATTCGCAGGTTTAGGTCTTCCTTTTCCCTGCCGAAGTCATCTCACAATTCTGATATTTGGATTTCTGACTTTCTTAACAAAATTGCTCCCCCTTTTGTACCTAATCTTGACGAAGTGCCTGTTTTATCTTACTCCCCAAATTCTTCATCTTGGTTAGATGCTCCATTTTCCATAGACGAGTTAAAAAGAGCCACGGAAGACCTAAAAGACTCAGCTCCGGGCAATGACGAAATCTTGAACATATTCATCCGCCACACTGATGATGATTCCCTTTCCTACTTTCTCTCTCTCATCAATATCTTCCTGGACTCTGGTATTATTCCCCCGGACTGGAAAATTCAAAAAATCATTCCCATTTGCAAAAGTACCAAAGATCAAAGTCTAGGCTCAAGTTACAGACCGATTGCTCTCTCTTCAACGCTTTGCAAAGTAGCTGAAAGAATGATTAAGAATAGATTAGACTGGTTTGTAGAGAAAAATCATATTCTTCCCCCTTCCCAGTTTGGATTTAGAAAGGGTAAAAGTACCCTTGACAACCTTTCCTCTCTTGTTACAGATGTCAAATTAGCGTTATCTAAAAACGAATATTGTATTGCAGTATTTTTAGACATCTGTGGAGCATACGACAATGTAAATATACCCATTCTTAAAGAAAAGTTACTGGCGATTGGTATTCCTCCTAAATTGGTTCAATTCATTATCAATTTGCTCTCCGAGAGAACTGTTTTTGTAGATGGATCCGAATCCTCTCCCCAGATAAGACAAATATTCAAAGGACTCCCGCAAGGGTCTGTCTTAAGCCCGATACTGTATAATATTTACACATACGATCTGGAAAAATCTATTAATTTCATGTGCAACGTACTCCAATATGCTGACGACTTAACGTTTTACAAAATATCCGCTAATCTTTTCATCGCAGCATCAGCAATTAACAACGCTCTTAGAAAACTCTTGGCGTAGTTAAATATTAATGGTCTTGAACTTTCCCCTGCCAAAAGCAAAGTTGTCATCTTCACTCGTCGACGAAAGCTTCCGGATATTCAGGTAATATTTGGCGATGAAGTGATCCCTATCTCGAAGGAAGTTAAGTTCCTTGGAATGTTTTTGGACTCCAAGCTTACTTGGAACTCTCATATAAATCACGTTGTTACAAAATGTGAAAGCAACATCAATCCTCTTAGATTTCTAGCCGGAGTGTGGTGGGGATCCCACTCAGCGTCTTCAAAACTTCTATACAATGCCCTCATCCGAAGCCATCTCGATTACGGATCTTGTCTGTTTGATCCAATGTCCACGTCAAATTCTCATAAATTAGATAAAATCCAGTCAAAATCACTTCGCCTTGTCTTAGGAGCCATGAAATCTTCTCCAATCAACGCAATGCAAGTGGAATGTTGCGAACCTCCCTTACATATAAGAAGGCGATGCCTGGCAGAAAAATATGTTTACAAAATATGTTCAATAACATCCCATCCCTTGATTCCTATACTTCAATCGTTAAAGTATGAGGTTAATACAAATCACTTTTGGAAAAATCATACCCCTCCACTTTTTTATGATTGCTACAACTCTTTCCTGGATTTATCTAGAAACACCTATCTCAATGAATCTCTTCCCTTATACTCATACCCCTATGAAAGCCTTACTTTCTATCCGAAGGTCCATCAATTTATCGGAATAAGTAAAAAAAACATTAAAAACTCAACTCAATTAAATAATGCAGAATTTAACACAATTATTGAAAACAACTGGCCAAATTACATAAAATTTTTCACAGATGGCTCCAAACTCAGTCAGGACTCCCATTGCGGGGCCAGTGTCTATGTTCCTCACAGAAAATTGTGTTTCCCACACAAACTTCCCAAAGAATGCTCCATTTTCTCTGCTGAATGCATAGCTATCATAGAAGCTCTTCAACTCGTCAAATCATTAAATATTAAAAACGCACTCATCCTTTCAGACTCGCTTAGCTCACTACAAAAAATAAGCGCATCCCCACTCAATTCCAGTAGCGACTCTCTAATCTGCTCGATCAGGAACCTACTGCATTCCATGTCACTGGTTCATGCATCAGTGGTCCTAGCCTGGATACCGGGACACCTCGGTATTACTGGGAATGACATGGCTGATTATATTGCTAAGGAAGCCACTGCCCATGGTCCGTTAAGTGATATCCCTATTCCGGTTAGAGACCATTTCCCTATTCTAAAAACTAAGTACCAACTCCAATGGTCTTCTGAATGGAAAAAATCTTCTCTGATAAAAGGTCACCAGTACTCATTAATCCAACCTTCTATTCCTGTTAAGCCCTGGTTTCACAAGTACACTACCATGCCTAAAAAATATATTTCTTCCTTAACCCGAATGCGGCTGGGTCACACTTGTTGTCTTAGCCATCTTGCCAGGTTCCACATAGTCAGTTCGCCGTACTGTGATTGTGGGTCAGAGGATACTCTGGACCATAATTTTTTTGAGTGTCCTATCAATGACCAATTTCCAAACTTCATGCATGAATTGTTAAAACTTGATATTAAATTGCCTACCAGTATACCCTGCCTTCTTAGTCTAAACACTACTGAAATTTACTATTTGTTGGCAAAATTTATTTATAAAAATGGCCTTAATATCTGACCATAATAATAAATATAAACCAAATTTCTTTCACTTTCATTTGTATTCATTTGTTCAGGTTCCTATTTTCATCTATTTTTACTAATCCCAACTCTGCATATTTTGACTGAGTTAAAACACTATTCTTTATGCATTTGTATATTTTTCTTGATTCTTTTATTGTATTTGTTTATATTCATTTCATAGTACTGTTTTAAAAAAAATAATGCTTCTAATTTTGGAAAAATCTGTTCTTTTAAATAACAAAAATGCCCACTACTATTGTGCACAGGTTCCTATTTTTATAATTACCTATTATTACCAGCTCAGTATTGTTTTTGTTAAGTTATGTTTATGTTACACCCATGTTATGTTTATTATATGTTATGTTCATATTATGTTATGATATGTTTATGTTATGTTCATGTTATGTTATGTTATGTTATGTTATGTTATGTTATGTTATGTTATGTTATGTTATATTTATGTTATGTTATGTTATGTTATGTTATGTTAATGTTATGTTTATGTTTATGTTTATGTTTATGTTAATGTTATGTTTATGTTATGTTTATGTTATGTTTATGTTATGTTATGTTATGTTTGGTTTATTTATGTTACGTTATGTTATGTCAAGTTGTGCAATCAATTTTAATCTGTAATTTGTTGTATTTATTAATAAGAAAAATGTTGTATTGTATGGCCAAGATCACTCTTAATGGGTGAAAGCCAATATAAAGAATAAAAATAAAAAAAATAAAAAAAAACTCTCCTCGACCCCTGTTTCATCTTACCTCGGTATGAGGGGAGTTGAAACAAGTTGACTTGTTACAGTTAAGTCGATTTTTAACCACAATATTTAACGCTTACAATTTCTTTATGTTAGTCATTCGCAAGTGTAAAGAATGACCTATCGATTGGTACCAATATCATACGATTTCTGTTTATAGTATTTGGTGTATGAAACAAAATGTGAAAATTGTTTCAACTCCCCTCGGTCTCCCCTACATTAAGACGGCCGCGAGCAAACGTGTTGTTGAGCTTGTAGTAACTTGTTTTTTTGTTAGTAAACGAATATCACTCATTCAGGCAAGATGTCGTTAGATTTAAGCAGTTCTAAAAAGAGTATATTTTTAATAGGAGTCGTAAAACACCAAATATCGGGTTCTAAACTGCCATCTAATGGACAAGTTCTTGAAGTTTTGTTCTACAATATCCGGGAAGTGAATTTAACTGTCAATAAAAGTGCTAACCTCACTATTCGCGAGTGTGTTATCTATTGGGAAAAGGCGCGAATACCAATCAAATCTTTACCTAATTGTGTAAAGAAACTTGTAAACTTATATCAAGTTTGGAGGGACTTGCAAAAAAATGCGCAGAAAACACAAGACATATTTGAACAACGTCGTCAAGAGTTTGTTAAAAACTTAGATAATTTATTTGACATTGCACACGCCGATGCTCTTGAATTAATAAAAATAAATGAAGATAGAATCTTCTTGCAGCGGCAAAGAGAGCCAGGTCGTCCTGGCTACTTAGGGGAAACTAACAAGTTTTAGGTTGACAAACAACTGACGTATAAAGAGGAGAGAGCGCGCCTTAGAACAATCGAGGAAGAAAAGCGGCGTACTAAATTTCAACATCGTCTTACGAACCGTTACAAAACGACTCATCTTCTGATTCTAACGAAGACACAAATTTAGAAGATTTTCCAAAACCGCTACAGAAAACTCAACCTGAAACCAGTAAAACGTCTAAGCGTTTAACTACTCGAAAGTTCGTCGCAGCGCAGGTGCCAGTTAAGTATGAGAGATTCTGTTTTCATTCTTGAAGCTACTATTGAGGCGCTTGGATATAATATTGATCAGTTTCCGATAAGTCTTCGATTCAAAGAATGCGGACGGAAAAACGAAAGGCGCGCGCGGAGGCCAGAAAATTTAATTTTCTAAACGAGGTACCAGATGTTGTGACTCTTCGGAACGGAAGACGGAAAACTGTTTCTTTTTCTGACGGAAAATTGTTGCCTGCTTTAGATCGTCTTCCAAAAGAAGAACATCTTCCAATTGTTATATCATATGGGGATAGCGAACAACTTATTGCTGTGCCACAATTGGAAAGTTCTTCTGGAAGCAAATAAGCGCAAGCTGTATGGAATGCGATTGTAGACTGGAATCTGAAAGTCCAAATTCTGTGTTGTAATACTACAGATTTAAATACAGGTCTAAAAAATACAGCTAAAATAAAAATGCCCGAAAATATCAAAAAAAATAATTTATCAACCCATGACAAACGTTACATCCCATCGAAGGAAGATCACTAATAAGTAGTTACATTTATGTTTCGTATTGAGGTTTTTGTTCATATCATAATATAGTGAATTTTCTTTCATAAAAAAATAGTTGCGACTTCATTTCAAGTCTTTGTATGATCGTCTGAAAATAGATGCCAGTTTTCTTAACGAATGCCCTACGATGTGGTCAAATAATGCTTCGTATCAAGAAGCCAGAAAGAAGGTGTCGTCGCTGAGGTAGTGAATGATACAGCTGAAAGAGCTGTTAAGTTAATGCAAAATTTTAATGGCATGATCACGGACGAAGAGGAACAAAAACAATTTACGATGCGTTCAGGAATACCAGAAGATTTATCCTGACTGTAAAAAATAAACTTTGAAGAAAAAATTGAATCAATATACCATTTTTAAATATAAATTACTACATAATTGAACATTTGTGCATTTTTTAATTTTATTTATCCTACAAAAATGAAAGTTTAAAATCCTTCCACATTAGGGTATGCGTATTTTAATTCGTGAATTTTTTTTCTTCCTTATGTCCTGGGACACCCTAATATATATACAGGGTATCCGGGGGTAAAGTGCACTAACTGGAGGTGATTCTACATGATGGTAGAAGTAAAAAATATGAATTACTTTTTTCGAAATTCCAACTTTTTTTCCCATGCTAAAATATTTTTCCATAGAAGAATAATTGTTTTCCCATACAAATAATTCAACTTTTTTACCTAAAAACTACTTGGAATTTCATTAATCTTTTCTACTTCTAAAATAAAATAAAACAATCAATAAAACCCCCCGGACACCTTGTATATGATTACTGGTTTAAATACGTATACATTTCATTCCAAGTAATATAATATACTAAACTTGTATTAGGTACATCATTATTATATTTTATTTTACATCATCTCTACAATGTACTTGATCTAAGACTTAATAAATAATGAATAATAATAATTTCTGTTATTATTTCAGTTATGTGAAACAAATGGTCAATAATGTAATAACAGAACTTGAATAGAACCTATAATTAACTCTGAAATTTGATGAATTGTTCAAATTACGCAAAACAACTGGCCCTTATTCTTAATACATAATAATAAAATACTTACGACGACGAATCGCTTTTTATAAATCAAGATTTTAAGAACGCATCTCAAGTGTAAATATTATGCGTAAGGTCAGAACAGTGAAGAACTTGACTTTCTACCATGGTTTTCCATCATAGTTTGGTTACAAAGGTCTTAAACCAGGCTCGACCCCGGCTTTACCACAACAATGTTGAACGGACGTGTAAGAATCTTATTAGTCAGACGGTAAGCATCGGTAATAATAATTAGTATTTTCGTAGATAGAAGGATATCAATACAATTTAAATATAAGTACAATTAATTGTTTCTTTATTTTACATCGTAATACACATAAATCAAACCCTAGGCTTAAGTCCAAGCCAGAAACCGTTTTTCGGTTTCATTGCAAAATTTGATTTGCTTATTACTAGCGGTATTTCAGTTTTGGGAGTTGCGCAGAATTCAAAACTGAGCATAAGATAAAATATAATCGCCTTCACTTCCATGAGAGCGAAACGGGAACCTGAAAAAATATAAAAAATATATATTTAAATTTCTGAAATCGTCTACATCACAACTCTGACATTAGAATGCAGAATGATATTATTCTCTCTATTTAAATTGAAATAATAAGAGCTGCATTAATTATTTATGTTTACTGTTTTTATTATGGTTTCATTGGTGAAGTCCATGGAGAAATAAGACATTGTAATTTTTGTACCAAATTGTTTCCCATTATGTTTGGAAAGAAACAAAAAAAGGATTGTTAATATTTCCAATGTCGAATGGGCAAGTGTCAGGGACACTTATTCCCCACGCGGTGACGTACCAGTAGATAATGTGAGATGTTTTCTATCACCCAGCCTATATATCGGCATGCCGCACTCTGGGCAATAGTGTCATGTATAACGCGCTGAAAGGGTTAAAAGAAAAATTCGGGTGTGAGTTTCCAATGTTATTTAGTAACAATAATTATTTACCAATGCAATTCCGGGGACCAAGTCCAAATGGCAAAAATGTGTATGGCTTTATGGAATCTTTATTTTCATCAGAAAATCTTTCTGGGTCGAATTTTTCTGGATTGGGAAAGTACTCGGGATCGTGCTGGATAGCGTAAATTGGAATCCATATTGAATCATTCTTTTGCAGCTTATACTCTTTCCCTGATTCTCGCACAGGTGGCAGGGTGTACGGCTTGACACAGGCCCTGTCAGTGGCAACAGCTGGCGGCCAGAGACGTAATGTTTCTAGAATAAATAAAATAAAAACAGTAAAAAAAAGTTCCCACTTAAGAAGTTTTCCTGCTTAAAAAGTTTTTTTCTGGTTCCTTGTAAAAATTTTTAAGAGACTTTCACTTAGCAAAAAAAAAAGTTCCTCACATGCTTTTTTCTTTCCTCTTGAAGCACAAATGAGTTGTGCATATGCAAAACCCGCTCTGAAAATTTGTGCTGGTTTTGAAATATTCACAAAAGAGTACCTAAGTAAATTAAAAATGAATATTTTTCGCTAAATATCAGTAGAATGACTATAATTATTTTGATTTTTAGCATAAAAGGTATATTCTTTTTACATTTAAGGTGTTCCAAACATTTTTTTGTTTCTGTCTCCAGATTTCCGAAAAATTCCAAAGAGGGTTTTGCAACTCCACGACTTAAATAGTAGGTACTACAAACAGGGCCCGTACATATTGTGGAGATTGATGTCTTTAGAATTGGACGAATTTATTTGATTTATGAAAATGAATATTTTATAATCATTCAAGAAGAAGATAATACTAATAAATCTAAACGAAACATGAAACAGAAAAATAACGAAGGTAACTGTCTCAACCGGGAATGGAACCGAGGATCTATGTCTAACCAAGAAAACGCCTCAACCAACTCATTGGGGCCATTGAGGACCTAATAATTTGTAGTAATATTTTTATGTAATGGGTTAAAATCCACTGCTAGTGGATTATTGTATTTTCTCAGTTAAGTTGATAAGTTTGGTAAGTATGCAGAAATTTTCACCTTGCTTATTTGTCGACTCAACCTACAATTAAAATATTAATTGATACATACATACAAATATTTGTATCTGTTTCAAAAAGATTTAATTTTTAGTGAAGGAAAAAAAGAATTTAACCATCGGTGTAACAACTTATTTGTTTTTTTCAAAATTATGTTTTTGTAAATTGTATCGTCTTACCAGACAATGTGTTTATACATTTACTGATAAAAATAGTACATAATCTCATTGATGTTTGTAATTAGTCAATGACGTCATCTACCATAAGTTGTTTCCCCAGAAATTTAGAGAAATGATTTTTTTGATTGTGCCGCCATATCTTTGTTACAAGTCATTTGTAAGATTTAATAACTACGCAGAGGCAGCTTCATACTTTAAAATTGATTCACTGAGTGTACGGAGGTATCATAAGGATGCACTATTCCTGTATAAAGTAGTTAACAATAATAAATCAATGCCCAGAGTTGCTAAACAAGATTCCATTCATTGTACCTGCGCGTTCAACACGCTCTTGTGTCCTGAAATTAAATCAAAGCAAAACGAACTCTAAACAGAATTCTTGCCTGAACAGACTACGCAATAATTACAATAGCGTATTATCAAAGGTTGATATTTTCAGTTGCGAACTTACCAAATACAAGAGGTCCGTAAAAGAATATTTCTCTGATGGTTTGTGAATAATATTTATGTCTCTATTGTTAATATCTCTATTATGATTTGATTTATATCTAAAACTCTCTCCATGGCCATAAATGTATTGTTTTCCAAATTTTTCGTTTTATATAATCTTTTGTTTTGTATAATTTTTTTAATTCATATTCCTTTATCACAAATTTAAATAACTTATTCCATATTGTGTTGTCTCAGTTGAAATCAAAAGGAGGAAATCCATAATTGGTTTTATTTTACTATATAATACTTATGTACAAACTGATTAAATGTAAACTGTCGATTTCCCGAAAATGAATAAATAAATAAATATCCATAGGGATAAGTCAGCGCTCAATGGGTTGGGTTGGAAGATGTGAAATTTTTTGGCATTATGGAGGGGGAAAATTTACATAAATATTTGCATTGTACTTCGATGCAACGGTGAGCAAGCGCTTTACCGCATCGCCACACACCACAATAATAAATTTTTACAATTATTAAGTACCTGATATCACCATGTCCATGTAATTCAGTTTTTGAAGATCATTGTAGGTCAATTTTCCTGTCAGGCCGGCTTTGACCTCATCAATTTCAGCGTGAACCCGAAGTTGAATGTCAGGATTGGCGGCCATTTCGTGAGCAAAGAAACATAGCAATTGTGAAGATGTGTCGAATCCTGCCACAAAGAACAGTAGCGCTTGCGCAGTCAGATCGTCATCTGTCCATTCTGTAAAAATAAATTAATGTTCGATTTATTATGATTAAATGATATTTATGCAGAAGATAATATCAACCCTCAATTAAATATGAAATAGATATAATAAAAAGGTAACTGTCGTAACGGGACTCAACCCTAAAACCCCCGTCTTACTGGGATAAGTGCCTTCACGAATTGAGACCTAATTACAATTGGTTATTTTTATCAATAGCATACTTCACTTTTGAAGTTACTTACATTATCATCAATTATTTGTAAGACTAAAGGATCTGGGTTCGAGTCCCAATTGCGACTGTTACCTTTTATTTTCTGTATATTTCATATTTCATTGAGAGCTATTGATATTATCTTCTTTGTTTTAATAAACATTGTAATAAACGGGTAAGAAGGCATCCATGCATTACTAAATAAGCCAAATATGAAAATTCACAAAGAAAATCACACATTTATAAAAATAATCTTGTACTTGTAATATCGTCGTTGCGCTTGCAAAAACGGCTATGTGCCAGAGTTCAGCAAAACATATAGGAATCAGACCGGTTCTAGGAGTATAAGTACAACTTTTTATATAATCTATGTGCATTAGTTTAGTATAACTGTTATCATACAAAATTCATTCAAATGTTGTTGTTGACGCATCTGAATACAAAACTGGGAAGTATTTTGCTTCCTCTGTAAAATTTGGTAACTCACATAGCCGGTCTTCAAGCGCAACGACGATGTGCACCTAATTCTAATGCATGGTTTTTAAAAGTAAGGTGCTGTTGTGTCTAGGTATTTGAATGTGAAGACTTTGTTTCAAATTTCAAAGCAAGCACAGCCGATAAATATATGAATATGAACTGAATGAACCTTATAAAATAACTGCCGCAAGGAATGAACAACCCATGAATATGGAAGAATGCTGAAAGAAATATGAAATTATCTCCAGAAATAGTACAATGATATTTAATATAACATACAATATTATTAGACATAAATGCACCCAGATCTCTTTGTTATGCTTTTTTTACTTTTCGTCGTGTGGCACAGAGGCTGGGCGGTAAAATACGAAACACTGATATCCAAAACTGCAAGGACACTTGGTGAAAATTAAAATAAGCAATCTGTTTAAACTTATTACCTCTTTTGGAAAGTTCATGACCGACATGAGCATCTTCAGCCGTTGAAAATCCTGCTACTTCCTTTTCTGTTTGAGGGTGAGCTTCAAGTTTCAGGGAGCCCTTCTTGGCTTCCATAAGGAGGTGGATCATGTCTTCCCTGATGATGTTATTTTCTTCTCGGTTCTTCATTGTCCCTTGTACCAATGTTCGGAAGAAATCGCTTACCTTATCGCTAATTAATGGTATTCTCAACAGCTGAAAATGAAAACATCAAAGCCAAAATCAATATCACAATAATATTTTACAATTTTTAAAAGCACCACTACACATTTGTTTGTCTTCTTCATTTAAAAAGAGCGACGAACATTCCCGAGTTACAGTTAACCGGATGATATTTTAACTACTTCGCACCCAGTATCTTCGTGCTACTCCAGGGGAAGAGGGGACTGCAGGCAAGTGTTCCAAACTTTTACGAAGCTTTCCATTCTATCGGTGTGCACAAATAAATTTAAATGATGTGGCTGTAAATATTTTGAAATGATTATTTACCTTCATAAATTTTGGAGAAATACTATATGCAATGAATTTTAAAAGTTGGAGAATGTTAAAATTGCTGAACTTTTTGCCCATTTCATAGAATTCATTTTCTTTGTCTTGTAAAGAGTTCACCTTCAATCCAAATGCACAAGATGCAATTACATCATTTGTATACCTCGAAAATGTGTCCTTCATCTCTATTTCAACCATGCCTTTTTCTGGATGAAAACAATAAAATATCATTTTAATAAAAACAGGATGACAAATCAATTGGTCGTCAAGTTCACCTTTTATCTCTGTGTCTGTTTAATGATGTTTATTATGATAAGTGCCGAGGTTATGTTAGAATTACCTGACTCCTGGCACTGTTTGGCATAATAGTTAGTCATTCCTTCGGCGCATTCTACCACAAATTGAAACATAGTTCTCATCTTTGATCCCGTAAAAGCTGGGCTAAGAGTTGCTCTCATGTCCCTCCATTTTTGCCCTAAAAATACACAATTTGATTAGAAACAACACCTTTTTTTTCTAATGTAAACATATAGTTTTCAAAAGAAAAAACCTTGTTAACAACTCGTTATGAATAATAATATGCATATAGAAATGCACATAAAATAAAAATGAGAGAAAAAAAGAAATAGAAGTGTGATGTGAGATGCTCTTGATGCTAGCTTGTATAAAAGTGTATTAATATTATGTATAAAGAATAATTAATGGTTTGTGGAGGTGGTTAATTCCTCAGTGAGACAGCAATGTCATGCTTCGTGATACTGGGTTCTAGAGTGTACTTCTTTGGAGTTCAATATCACATAACATTGCAGAGACAGACAGAACCTTGTTGTTCCAAGTGCTCGATTGATCAAATTACCGTCTTGTTATAATATTGGAGCAAAGTTCCTTACTTACTTACCTCTCAAAGCAAATAAATGTCTTGTAAATATAGAGTCATCGGTCTCCATCAATTGTCTGTGGTCCTGGAAATGGTCAAAATCCTTAATACAAATTTTCTTTATCAGCTCAATGTCCCTAATCATGACAATACCTTTCATGAACTCATAATAGCCAACAAATCTGAAAAGAAATAATAAATAAGTCTATATATATATGAACCAAAAAATATTAAGTAGGTTTGATTTATAGGAAAGGCTATGATAACATTGATAATTGAAGATTTTTTATCATTTTCACCCAAATTAAGACAATGATTTATTTATTCTGAGGTATTACCCCTTTTTTCATTTTCTCCTCCTTTAGCCAATGTTTCAGACAGCCTGTCAACATCCATCATCAGGGCAGATGGCAGGTGACATAACAATAATTCTTTAGGACGTCAGAATCTCAAATCATATCCATAACTGACCTTACTTTGAGCAGACACCCTCCCAATACGCTTCAATCAGTTTATGTCTTCATGTTTGAAAAGCAGAAGTAAACTTTATTATAGAGTAATATAAATACTTACTTTTCTCCCGGGAAAGCGTTGTATATCCGGCTCAAAGCGGTGACGAAATGCTCCCTGCCTGTTATAATCCCGAACATATTCCCGATAAAGGGGACGGGCGGCTTGATGCTTTTAACTCCCCGCCTAGCAAACCCTTTATAAAAGTGGTTGCTGAATAAAATGGCAGCCCCTATCACACTCACAAAGAAGATTAGGAAGTCCCAATATGTGATCTCCATTTTCTGAAAAATAAAATATTCAAAATAATAATGTGAACACCACACGAGAGTTCCAACTGTTCCTAACTGTCCATGGCCAGTGGAATTGAGTGGAACTGTGGCATCCCCAATTGGGGTATATTGTAAGGCTTAGGGGAGTGCGGAGGGTAAGAAGATGAGGCAAATGAAGGTTGAAAAGAGCTTGGAAATTCATGTGCCATTTTTTTACAGTTCTGTTACTAGTAATTCACAGTCCTCCTCAATTCGCATATCTGTTCCGAGGCGGACTGTAATAGTTGTGTTGGTGTTGCATCATGATTTTCTTATCTTCCTGTTTGTCACCTATATTTTTTTAAATTCCTCATCTTCGTGTTTATTGACTGTATGTTGTGTTGGTCTTACCTTATATTTTTTTTATGATTTCCTCATCTTCATGATTACTCAGCCATTTAATGGTGGCTTAATCGATTTTGAATGGTCTTTCACCATAAAACAACCCGTCCTTAGAGTATCTACTAGTTAGTGAGTTGAATAGTTACCTCATTTTGAAACACCTTACCGTAGCTTTGAGCATTTTTTTAAATAACATTATTTTGGAAATGATTTGAGATTTTCACGGTCAAAAGTATTATTGTGATTTATTTTGGGGTGTTACGCCGTATTGCGCTACCGCCTTCTTTTGACAACGTTTTGAACAGCTTTACAGTGTCCGTCATCAGGACAGATATGTAATGCTAAAGGTGATTTTGAACAAAAACGGCGCTATAAAAATCATTCAAATTATTTCTTATTTTAAAATAATTTGGATGATTTGTATAGAAAAGTAATATTGTCTTCCAGGAGTTTTTCTTTTTCCCGTAATGCAGTCTAAAAGGTTTTCTTAATCTTTGCAATGACTGAGACTAGTATTTTTATTGCTCATTTTTCCGAACCGTTCTACAGATAAGCGAAGTTCTTCTTCTGAATCTTTAATTCGCAACAGTGAAGTCAGAATTGATTTTCAAGCATCTTAACTTCACTGGAGAGGTTCTTCTTTTCTTGGACACGGTAAGTTGGGGTTTATGCATTTCTTTCAATGCCTTTCCTTGGTTGAGAGAGAGACTTTCCAATACCATGTACTTTTTTATATTACTCTTCTAAAGATTGTGAGAGATAGTTTTCTTTACCTTATATTTGTATAAGGTGATTTTGCACAAAAACGGCGCTATACAAATCATTAAAATATTATTATTATTATTTTTAAGGAGGTAACGCAACTCGGCATAGTACCACAAACATAAATCAAAATATTGCGGGCTTTGCAGCATCCCCGCAATATTCAATACTCGAGTATGACTGCGAGCGAGTGAAAGAACAACGACTACGCATCGAGACACCACATCTCGGATACGTGCTCGTCTATTTATCGATCGATTCCTATAATATCTTGTTTCACCTGTCATCTAATCCCGAAACCTATTACTTATTACCAATCATAATAAAGACACACTGATTCTACATCTATACTTTCATTCTCTCTCTGTCTACCAATACCCACACATTTTTTTTAATTGATGTTGGGAGAAGACATAAATAGTTTACAAAAAAAATAATTATGTGCTTACTAATGATGCAACTGACTAAAATAAATTATTTTTCATAAATAAATGTTTACCTGATATATTAAATACACAACGACCTAGTATTTTTTTACCTTTATGTTTGTCCCTATTGATTTAAAAATTACCGAATCAGTTTCGCAGAAAATTTCTAAGTTTGTTCTTGTTAGTGTCAGGAGTGTTAGAGAGTGGTTTGAATGGTTGAAAAAGTCGGGGACATCTGAGGAAGACGTATTATCTCTACTATGGAATGAGACACGGGAGTCGAACAAAAGTCGATATATTGTAATTTTTTTAATAGTAACAATGCAATGTAGTATACAATAGTATACGGTAGAAAAAGTTGACATTTCAATTCTTTAGAATAATATTATTTCCAAATGTAAAAAGAAAAATGTTTTCAACAACCAGAAAAATTTACTACAAACTATTCTTTAATGAATAGATTAAAATGTATTTTGAATGCTCAACAACTTTATTATTGTTTGACTTGTTATTAGCAATTTCTTTTCTTATTTCAAACTGGCTGACGTGTAACCGGCGTTGCTGGGGATTATCCTTAGGAAATAGACATATATCACCATGAGCTTTTCTGTAGGCCTTTTTAAGATATACAATTCTGTTTTAAATCATTTTGATGTAAAACATAAGGTTTAGCCAGCGTTTGCAATGTAAGAGCCCGAAAATATTTTTTTCAAATCATCGACTTTTATCTACTTTCTATAAATATAATATGAACGTATTACGAGTATATATATATATATTTAAACCTTCAGGAAAAAATTCTCTAAATGATAGTGAAAACCCTATCAAAATCCGTTGCGTAGTTTAGAAGAACTAAGCGCACAAACACAAACGCGGATAGCGACATTCTTTTATACTATTTTAATTTCATATAAATAAGAACAATCTCGATAAAACCGTTTATTATTGGTATGGATATTAATTTTAAGTATCCAGATAAACATCGTGTCTTTACACAAAGGAATTCGCAATAAATTATAAATTTATAATAAAATTTACACCGTTTTGATTGATTATTTTGATTACCATTCTAGAAGATTTTTTTGATAAACAGCTGAAAACGTTCAAACTGTGTTAATAATACTACCTACTACAAATATTTTTTTGTTGAAATCCCAGGCGAAGTACACATATTACCCAATTGCTACTTGTATTAAATTGTAGAAAGTAGAAATACTTTCAGAAATCACGCTTTTTGTTGTAAACAAATAATCAAACCAAAATAATATCTTTGTTGATGACTGCGAGAAATTTTACACATTCGTAATAATGAACCTTTATTTACTGTTTTCATTAAATGATCATGTTTTATGTCATGAAACTAATTCCTACTCTTCAGAGTATATCCATTGATGCCTTCGGCTACAAAACGACTAACATCTCTCAATGCTCACACCTTGAAAAAACACAAACAAAGCGGAACGTTGTAAATATGATAATGTTCAAATAATTCAACCATTATTCAACTTCAATGTCAGTCAAAAATATTTATGTATTATAGCTTTATGGTCACATAAGAACTGATATTTTAGCTCCATTCCTAAAAGTTAATTAATTAATTAATTATACCTGTTTTCCTACTAAAATGTTTGTTTACGATTTCACCATACCTATTTCAAACCGGTTCCCAGTACCCACTTATTTACGTATTTTGAAACTTGATGAATAACAGTCAACAGTACCTACCTAATCTAAATTTAGATTTATCTATGGATTAAGTACTTATGTAAGTACGTACCTGGTTGAAGTGATATCCCGATAAAGTCCTATTTTTTTACAACTGCACTTTTAAAAATCGAACGAATTACGATTGAGCCACTTTACAGATCTGTGCGCTTCGGCGCTCGGCATATTATGACATGCACGTAACCCAACTGACGCGTCTGATTTCGGATTCGCGATACGATACAGTAATTACACAGATTAAAATGATAAGTATAGTATTATGGAAAATGATATAAATAAGGTGTCCGTGGGTAAAGGCACTACATTCGGGACGTAATTCTACATGATGGTATTTACTTATAAGTAGAAAAAATGGTAAGGAAAAAATGTATGAAAAAAACGATGGAATTTGGAAAAAACTAATTTATCTTTTTTTACTTCTACCTTCATATTAGAAGTTAGTGTACTTTGCCCCCGGATGGCGGACACCTCGTACAATCAACATTGTAATATATGGACACTGGACAGTAGGGTGGTTACAAGGTATAAGGTGAAAAAATATTTTCGTCCTAATGCCGGCCTGACCCCCCTAAAATTTCCCATTAGTCTAGAAAATACGATTTGGAAAGTTTTAGCTCAATTGGATAATGTTAACCCGTGCCTCATCGAGATTGAATATGAAAAAACAATTTTTTGCAAAAAAAAATACTCAATTTAATCACTTTTGATCAAATTTTGTTTCCTATGAACATTATACATTATTAAACAATATAATAAACAACATCATATTTAATAAAATAATATAATATATAATAAAACATAAATTTTTTTTTTTTTGTTTTATGTTTTATTATATATAAAATATATTATGTATAATATATATATAAAAGGAAATTGTAATTTTTTGGGAGAAAGCTAAGATACCAACCAAACACTTTCAAGATTGTGTTATAAAGCTTGAAAAACTCTACGAAGAGTGGAGAAAACTACAAAAAACGCTAACAGATCTAAAAGCACAGCTCAATGCTCATTATTAGAGAAAAATCTTCTTTATTTAGCATGTCGCCACCATATTTTAGAAATTAATCTCAAATCAGTTTTTAATTTGAAAATGGGCACAACTACTGGACCCCGCTCAAATATTTTTAAAAACTTTCAGACTGGGTGGTCGAAGCTAGACAAGACAAAATACAAAACTGCTATTGAAGATAAAAATATTAGACATAAAATAGGGAATTCAGATGAAATATCAATTTTTCTTACAGACTAATTAAAAAACCATCAGCCAAGGGATGATTACAAAGAATTAATTCAACTTTCGTTAGTTGTGTTAGGACGTACTCCCCCAAAAGATACTTTTTCAAAGTTCCTGGTGCCATTCATCACGCTAGATGGATGGCAAAGGCCATTTATTGTATCAAAATATATCTTTTCAGGGATCAATTTACATTAACAAATTTAGAAAAAAAGCTATCACTGACATTTGTTTATTTTTAATAAACATTTATGTAAAAGCGTGGTTTAACTCCCCCAAACCCACTTTGGCCCCCAACCAAGACCTACAATTTTTAAAATCTCTTGTAAAATATAGAGAAATCGATAAAAAAAACTTGCAGACAAGGCACTGTCTAAAATGATAAATCATCTGTGGTACTTCAATTCTGAGCAAGTCGCATTTTCTTTCTTCGATGAAAATTTAGAAAAAAGTGTCAAAACAAGCATGGCTGTAAAAAGTCTACAATTAATTCCAATTGAAGAACAAACATCTGATAGGGATGTGAATGCAAAACTCAGTCTCCATCAAGTGGATAATTTATTGGACAGAGATATCGATTTTTTTGTTTCTCATCAAACTCTAAATTTTTTCAAAAGATTTGAAATTGATACAGAATTTTTAAATACGGATCCTGATATATGGTGTGAAAATGCAAATTATTTAAAAGCAAAAAAAATAGTGAACCGTTTCAAGGTTGTCAATGACACAGCTGAAAGAGGGGCAAAATTAATCCAAGACTTCAATTCCTGTTTGACAAAAGACGAAGAACAACGACAGTTTCTGTTACAAGCTGTATCGGAATGTCGAAATTTTTTTCCTGACTTCAAAAGCCACATTATCTAAGCCATTACCAACTTAATCTGATAATTAATTGTAAATGTAAATAATAATAATAATAACTTCTTTCTTTCATAATGATTTCTTTTGTATATTTTAAATAATAAAACTTTGAACATTATTTCTTCTTGTTTTTTATACCTTTTTGCATTTCTTTTCTCGTAAATCCATCATTTTCAATTTGGATTGTGCTGTATTTACTTTGAAAACAGTTTTAACTACACCCTTTTTTATGTACCAATTGAGAAAATAAATAAAGCAAAATCTAGACAGCACATGTAATTAAATCTTGCAATATTGTTAGGTATTTTATAAAAAAAAAAAATTGTATAGAAAGTTAAACTTCAACCTTGATGAGGCACGGGTTAATCTTATCCAATTGAACTGAAACTTCACCAATCTCATTTTTTAGCCAATTGGCAGCTTTTAGGGGGGTCAGCACAAAAATTCCAACATTGATTTTTTGTAACCACCCTACTGGATATGTATGTTCTTGTCAATGTCAATATCATAAATAAACCACCCACCTCATTGTCAAAACCGGCTAGACGTTAGAAAGATTTTTGGAGGTAAGAAAGTACGTGCATGCAAATGCATATCGGCTCGTGACCATAAATCAACTATCTACTCGTGACCCCACTGATCCTGTTACACATGACAAGAATAATATTTTCTTACTGTTGACATTTTAAAACATGGGTGGCCAGCCTTTTCAGCAGCCGGGCCAGATTTGAGAAATGAGATTTCCTACCGGGCCGTACAACAAAATTTCTTTTATTATTCAAAGCAAACAAGGAATATGTTGTTTTTTTTAGAAGATATAACAAAAATGAGAATCAAACATATTTATTAGATTAGAGTTAGGCAACACAAAAAATAATAATAAAAAATAAACAAAATATAATAAATTTTAGTGAGACATCTGATTTTGTTTTCAGAACTAAGTGCATCAATGTTGATAACGATTGATTTTGTTGCTACACGCAAACACTTTTCCAAATGCTTATCAGTGATTCGTGTTTTCATTTGAGATTTAATATGCTTCATAAGTATTTCCAAATAACGAAATCATCGATAGAGCATGAGTGTAAAATGCAGGATATTTCTCCTTGTCCAAATATGTTTTGTAAAACTCTTCCAAACCAACCTGAACTTCTCCTTTAACTGTGTATCCAACACATTTCACAAAGTTCCATTTGTGGAATTCGTGGCAGTAAATTCACGTCTAAGGAGAATGGCGCGGGCGTGGCAAATGCAGCGAAAAGCAAACGATGCTTTTTAAAATCTTGCAATCGGTTTTCAAATACCAGGTTCAAGTCGGATATCAACAAAGCGTATTTATCGTGTGACGTCTGACTGCAATAACAATGTAGGAAAGTGAGTGAAGATTTTTGTCCTTAACTGTTGTTCCCAAAGCCCAAGTTTCATTTGGAATGCGGAAATAAGATCATACATGTTATTAATTAGTTGATCATTCCCTGTAGACGAGTATTAACAACATTTAGATGGCTAACTATATCGACCAGAAGGGCAAATTCGCTAACCAACTCCTTGTCTTCAAATTCTGGGATACTTTTTGACTTGCTTGCGAAGAAAGATTGTATTTCTTGCTTCAAATCAAACACTCTTTTCAACATTTTGGCACAGGTCAGCCGTCTTAGTTCTGCATAAAATGTAACATGTCATCATACTGTGAAGTGTGAATCCAAAGACTTGAGAAACTGTTGGAACTGACGGTGAGGGGGTTGACCCTTCGACTTAATAAGGTTTACTATTTTGATGACCACCTTCATGACATGGTCCATTTTAAGGTACTTCGAACATAAATTATCCTTTTAGCATCGAAGTATTACCAACTTTGCAAGCCTCATTTTCAATAAATTTTACTAAACCTTCGTGTTTCCCAACCATTCCTGGAGCACAATCTGTTGTTAAACCCGATAGGTTGTTGAGTTGTAACGAAAAACGATTCAATGTCGATGTAACAGCTCCTCGTGAGGAGCTTTCCTCCAAAATCTCGTGAGCAAGCAGTGTCCTTAAGTTGATACAGTGCCGCTAATTCTTCTATTTTGTTGAAATGGACTTCAACACCCCTGATAAAAATCTGTTAGGTCTGTGCTTTCATCCAATGCTAGAGCATAAATATGAACACAAGTAGACACCCAGCGGGCCGCAGGCTGTGTGGCCACCTTTGTTTTAAAACTTACTGACGCTGAATTTGACGATTTTATTTTGCACAATTTATCACTGTAAACTAATGTTTAACCTAGACGGACACGCTCCGGAATGAACAAACCGTTAACAGCACACCAAACAAACAACTTCACTGCTGCAGACTATAGATTCTCCCTGCCGATCACGTTTTGAAGTCTTTAAAAAAAACCTAGGTATCTACTTGATCATGGTGAACATGAACGCAAAAGGCCGTGGACGGAGCTATTCGAGAAAAATTTAAAGCTGTGGGGGGAGGGCTGGAGGGGGGGGGGGGGAGGGGGGGGGGTGTTAGAGGGGGGCAAATGTATGATAATACCATGGACCTAAAAAACGCTGGACGAAGTAATTCGAGAACAATTCAAAGGCGCGAGGGGAAAATGTATGAAGAATGGCAACACCTGCTTACATTTTTTAATGTACCTATCTCACTTATCTCATCAAATACACCAACAAAGCATTGGCCGTTATCACTGCATTAACAAAATAATAATGTTCATTATGCACCACTTTGCATACAAATCAGTTGAAAAGTGAGTCATAAAAGATGGCTGCAAGGTAATTTCCCCTCACTCTACATTTTTTGGCTTCAATGCCAACAAAATCGGACCAAATGCTCTGTCCAGGGCTTTTTAAGCCCATGGATAACTACCTGCTTACGTCAAATACCCAGAAAAGCCATTATAATAAAAATAAAAATATAACAATAAAATTGTTCATTTTATACAAATATGCGTACAAATCATTTAAAAAAATCATGGACTAATGCTAGATTTGGCTTCAATGTCATTTATACAAAATCGCCCTATTTTTCCCTCCAGGGCTTGTTAGGTTTGTGATGATAAACATTGCGCTAATTTTACCTAAATGTTATTTAGTTTACATATACATATTTACGAATTGTAATATTACGCTTGTTCAAACGACGACAAGAACCAAATTTTATAAAAAAACTTTATGAATAATGCTGTGGCTCATTCTGTCTGTGCAGATAGAGAAACAATAGCGCGTGTTGCTTTTACGTCCAACAGATGGCGCTGTTTAAAAAACATGTCTTTACCTGTGGCAGGTGACATATATAATATACAGGGTTTTCCAATACCTAATAGGTGTTATTTTGAATAGCCCGCTATTTCGGTAGATGTTCTGTCATTTTTTGACATTTGACAAGTAGAAACTACGCCATTAATAAAAATGGAACGATACACGCTTCAACAACGCATTGAAATGATTAAAATTCACTTGAGCGAATCAAATGCAAATCATCTTGAGTGATGAGGCCCATTTCCACTTCGGTGGCTTCGTCAACAAGCAAAATTGTCGCATCTGGGGCTCGGAAAACCCAAGAGTTATTGTTAAAAAGCCACTCTATCCTCAACGTGTGACTGTTTGAGGCGGTTTATGGTCCGGCGGAGTCATTGGACCTTACTTTTTAGAAAATGAGGCTGGAGCAACAGTTACGGTGAATGGATTGCGCTATCGAGAGATGATTAATGATTTTTTATGGCCGGAATTGGATGGTATTTTTTTTAATTTTTTTTTTTTATATTAACTCCACACAGGAGGCCCTGAAGAAAATAATTTCCCTCAGGTCCTATGTCATCTTTGGGGATGCTGTGTGGAGGGTCTTTTTGTGGAGAGGAAGGAGTGAACATGGGTCTTGAAGAGTCCCATGTTGTAGGAGGGAGGAAACACAGAGTATTACCTTTAAAGCGGCCGCTACACTACTCGCTTCGACGCTTCGACGAAGTCCTCGACGAAGTTAGCCGAAGTTCGAAGTGTGTGCCCACACACTCGTGCAATTTCGCGAGTAACTCAGTCCAACTCAGTCGTGATTGGTTTATTTATGTGTTCGAACTTCGGGACGCTTCGAGTCCTTTGACTCGGGCGCATTTACCGACAACAATCGGAAGTCGGGCGAAGCGAAGCGAAGTTGCCCGAAGCGAAGTGAAGTTCGTGCCCACACTATCGTATTCGGTCAACTTCGATCAACTTCGCGAGTAGTGTAGCTGGGCTATTAGATGATTTTCTGTGCGGTTTCTATGTAATTGATAGCCGAGTTTGTTGCTCCTCCCCAAGCAATAATTCCATATTCTATTATTGATTGGCAAAGTGCAAAATATATTGATTTCAATTGTTTTTTTTATATATGTTTCTTATGTTTAGGAAAATGTGTATTGTTTTGAGAAGTTTATTTGTGATTTGTTTGATGTGAGGTGTCCATCTAAGGTTATGGTCAATTACGATTCCTAGATACTTTATTTGTTCTATTTTTTCTAGAGGAGGGCAATCGGAGATGTTGGTGTTTAAAAGATTTATTTAAAGATACACTGTGAATGTTTTCGCCAAATATATTAAATAACAGAACACAACGTGTTTTTAATAATTTTCGGAGCTTACTTTGCGATTTTTTTTCTATCGAGGGAATTTCAAATAATTAACGTTTCGGCATAACAGATGTATAGATATTATCTTCAATAATAGAACATATTTTTTTAAAATTTTAATATTTTTTTATTGGGTTTGTCAACAGTGATTCATACCAAAGGTCTCGCAAATACAATTAGATTTAACATGGTTGATACAATCACTAATTACAGACAAACACAACATTGATGCCATAATGGATAATATAATGATAACATAATGGATTATATGCTTCACAGTATATTACACCCAACTAGAACACCGTAAGTATAGAATACATGTACATAAATGCACCTACATGCACACATACATACATACACACACTTACATATGCATTACATTCATACATACACACATACACATTACATAACAGTAGTAACAGCCTTAACAGATGATTTGAACGGGGCCAATGATGACATTGTCAAATCAATGGAATGACCTTTATACGTCTCGTGAAAAAGCTGAATCATACCCCGGCTTAGTTTGATATTATTTAATATTTAACGGAATATAATTTATAAGTCGTGAACCCTAGAGACCCATGTTCTCTTACGCAGCACCCATTTGGGGAAATTCTGCTCCCTCACACATGAAAAAGCTTCAAATATTCCAAAATAAAGAGATCAGATTAGCCCCCGGTGCTCCCCATTGGATGAGGACTTCCCAAATACATAAAGACTCCAGCATTCCCATGCTGAAAGAATTCTTCAATAAAAAAGTTAAGTGTTTTTACGCCAGAATTCCCAATCATAAGAATAATTCTATAAATAAACTCGCCCGGTATGACGAGAGTCCGTACTAAACATAAAAAGCCCAAACAAATCCTCCGGACAGATTAAAACTATATTGCGGTCATCTCCCGCAAAAAAATAACGACCACTAATAATTAAATTAATAAAAATCTTATAAAATCATTCCCATCATTATAAAGGAGCTAGAGCTTGTAAACCACGCTAATTACTCTATTTGCCATTCTATCAGTCAAGTCAATTCTAGGAACGTTGAACTTGATTTGATGGAGTAGAAAAGGGCAGTTTATTAAAGCATTAACAATTTTGAAAATAAAATTTAGATCAATATTTTGTCTTCTCTGTTCAAGGGTGAGTACATTGGGGAAATTTAGTCTATCGGTGTAATTAGGAAGTGATCAAGCTCGCTTATCACATTACGCTAGGTGGTATATAAAATGTTTGGTGGTATATATTATAAATCGGTAGAAATACAGAATGCGGGGGTTTAAGGCGAAGCTTAATGCCAAATCACTATTTTGATTAATCTTTATAACGAATTGGTGTACATTATGAATACCAAAAAATATGCTTTAGATAAATTGAAGGTTTTCTTATCGCTTCGCTTGATAAGAATACAAATAAAAAAATAAATTACTCAATAAAAAATATAAATGCAAACTACTAATTTTTTTTTTCATTAGAAATGTATGAACGCATAAAGGAAACAACTTTAAAAAATACAGTATTATAGCTAAGATTATCTGTGATAGTTTCACTTGATTAACTTTTTTGCTTTCTTATAAAATTATTTACAAAATAAATAAAAACCACCTTGAAATCGAACGTTTCTAGACTCCGTCTGTCGAGCGATTTTAATGCCTATTACCTACGATATAAGGTATACCAAGATTATACACATTTTTGGCTTGTAGCTTCCTCTTAAGGCTAGTTGTAATTATTTTTGAAACTTTCATCATACCTGGAACAATTCTGTGACGTTATGGCAAAAGATGATATCTGTCCCTTTTTTGACAATTTTTTTTGTATTTTAAAATTTCATAGAGAACAATCCTCGTAGTGTTCAACTTCAATTTTTCTATTAATATCCGTTCACGAGATATTTTTGTGTGACTAAATATAATAATTCAATTTAAAAAAAATGATGAGTTGTCAAAACATAATAATGTTACATATAATCTGACGGCCGGCGTGGTCTAGTGGTATACGCTTTTGACTACAGATCCGAAGGTCGCGGGTTCGAACCCGGCGTGCGCAAATAAATTTTATTTGATTAATTTGTGTTATTTGACAATTAATTAATTTAAAAATTAATTAATTTAAAATAATATATAGTATATTTGCGGCACGTTCCAGAGTGGAAGATACTCTCAGTATCGCCCTGGTGTAAGACCACCATTCAGAATTGAAACGTTGCTTGAAATGGCTTTAGCCGTGTTTGGTGACCAGATCTGAATAGCCAGGTACTTCCCCACCTTCCTCTTCCCCATCTCCCTCCCCTCCCCAATACCCTCAGCCTCACAACATACCCCAATTGGGGATGCCATAGTCTCACTGGCTCCAGACGGGAGCAGTTGGGACTCTTGTGCGGTATTACTGTAAAAAAAAAAAAAAAAATATAGTTTTTTGCCGTCTTACAAAAAATACAGAAATAATGTTTCTTTAAAATATGTCGTGACAAAACGTGATATGGATACGCATCTACTTTTGGCAAAACAAAAGTTTCGTTTTTAAAACTCGGCAAAGAAGGTAATATAAAAAAAAATTGTATTCAAACCGGACTAAACTGATTTCTGATATTAGAGAAGAAACTATGCATGTGGAGGCAAAACATGATAAGTCACAAATCTGCATTTTATAGTTTAATCACATAAAACAGTGAAAAGTGCAATATGTGTATTCATTCTTAAATCTTTAATGTTTACAAATTAATGTGAGACCATTGAAAATAGCTTTTGTTTCCGATTGATTGATCAATGATTAAATTTGATATTTCTTCTCCTGTAAATTGAGTAAATCAGACATGTGAACTTGTGCCATAAAATCACAGAATTAATACGCTAAGGCAACTCGTTTCTATGGCTAGGGTCCTTTTTTACTCTCATCTGAATCGGACTTATCCCAAAAGTTAGTGGACGCATACAGACGGGGGTAAATTATTAGCCCGACTAAAATGGCCGCAGGTAAATCTAGTATAATTACTTTGCTGAAATGGAAAAAAAGGCCCAGTAACGTGAGGGCAAGCATAACAGATCCGCAGATAGAAGTGGGTAGTTTTCAATTTGGGAGGCGGGTATGGGTACCACCGCCCCGGGAACCATTTATTGGATAGCAGTGGGAGGGATGGATTCATACGTCCGTCATTCCTGGACACATTGACCCCCAGATTCCTACTCACCCCTTATACCTTTTCCTCCCCAGATCTTTCTCTCATTTCTTTCCATAAAATACCCCCCTCACAGCATCCCCAAAGATGTCACAGACCCTGAGGGATTTATTTTCGTCATGGCCTCATGTGTGGAGCTAATGCTGCGCGGAGTATGAATAAAACTTTTACTTTTCACAACCTTGTTTTCTAAACCTTAGGGTATATTTCAAGATTATTTTTCTAGCCTAGCTTATCCATAGGATAAAGTATATGAATAAATAAACTCTAATAACTTATCGGCTACTTAGCATAAAGTAACTATTATTTATAGGTTCGAGTAATAAAACAAATTACATTCATATAGGTACTCGAATTGTTTAGACAATTTAAGAGCCGGTACCTATATCAGTATTTCAGTAATGTTTTCGTACTGCTATTTGCCTATCACAGGAGGTGCAGAATTTGATAGAGAACATATCCTAATTTTTATAAATATTTTTAAATGCGAAACCGCACAAGAGACCTAACCGCTCCCAACCGTCTGAAACCAGTGATACGACCCCAATTGGGGTATGTTGTCTATTATTAAGGCAGTGAGGCGGGGAAGGAGATGGGGAAGAGGAAGAGGAAGATGGGGAAGTACCTGGCTATTCAGATCTGATCACCAAACAAGCAACGTTTCAATTCTGAATCACCAGGGCGATACTGAGAGTATCCTTCACTCTTAAACGTGACATATTATTTTTAACTAAATATGATTTTCATCAAATAAAATTTACTTGCGCACGCCGGGCTTAGAACCCGCGACCTCCGGCTTGAGAGTCGAGAGCCTTACGTCTCTACCACGGAGGCCATCATATTCAAATGTTTCTTTCATTTTGTCATGCAATTCGTCTGTTTTGTCACAATATATCTGCCTTTTTGCTTGTGACGGCAGAACTGATATACCGGCACCAAGGAAATTACGGAGCTAAGCGAGTAAATAGGTTTCTGACACGTCATTTAAAAAATTACACAAGATGATCACAAAAAAAATAAGTTGATCATTAGAGTCTATTAACATTTAATGTAGTGAGTAGGTACGTTTCGGCGAGATATATTTTAAAACTACTTTAGTTGTGTATATCTTCCACGTTTACCAAGATAAATCAAGATTTTATTTTATTTACACCAAAATTTAATTTAAGATTTCAACGAATTACGACAAACGGTTAGTTTATATTTTAAAAACGCTGGGTAGGTACCTAAATTTAAGTACCTACCTACATAATTTATCTTTATTTAAATTTAAATCTGAAAAATATTAATCCTTAACAGGGCCCCAGATATCTGTAGATGTTATTATAAGAAAAAAAACAAGTATTTTTTTGTTTATTTGCATATATATATTTATTTTTTCTCCGACCCCCCTCTCCCCCCACGCTCTCCCACTATGGAAAATTTGCTGCTACAGGAATACTACAGGAATCAGCATTGTTTATGATCGGCATGAACCTAATACGTTAGGTTAGTTAAAAAGAAAATGCGTTTTAAAAGACATGTCACATTCCTTGTCTCATGAAGTACCTGAAAAATCATAAATTAACAACGTAAAAAAAAATTAATATAGTAACAATGATACCACTTCGCAAACAAATCATTCCAAAAGTTTATGATACAAAATGGCTGCCGGGCAATTTCCCCTCATCCTAGATTTGGCTTCAATGTCATTCATACAAAACCGCGCACTAATGCTCTGACCAAGGTTGTTTAGGTTCATGAAGGTTCAATCAACTAAAGTAGTGAATCTATCAGCAAGACCCAACGGACTCCACTTGACCAGAGTCACTTTAGGGGCATATTGTCATTTTAAAATTTATGGAATTTTTTGGTATTTAAAAAATGCGTATATTATTTTCGAGTGTTTCTGGTTTCCCGGTTTGTGGCCACTCTGTCACGTACAGTAACTGGGCATCACAATATCACAATCAGCAGTACTTAAATAGATGTAAATTTACGCAACGAAAAACAACGCTCGCTGCCTTAGTTCTTGTATGTTCAATAGACCATTTAGCAAATTTTACAGGAGACGTTTTTTTTTGTTTTTACAGGCAAATTCTAAAAAATTCTAGATTTCGGTCATTTAGTTTTATATTGAAGCTATAATATGCCCATATTTTGACTTTAAAGGTGGACGTTGAACATGGCTTGAAAATGATAAATGATTATTTTGGATATTGAACATATCGTCTGGAGATTGAACAATTCGGCTCCAATAAGTTTGAGGTATTTTTGTTCTATTAGCCATTTAGTGGTAAATTGTATATACAGGGTGATTTTCACATTTCAAACACTTTACTTTTATCATAGGTAGTTGTTGACTTAAAGTATTACTTTCAAAGATACAAACAGCGTCCTTGAGGTGATTTTTCACAAAAACTGCTAAATCAACAAATATTATGTAAGTTTGAAAACAACATACTACTATCGTTTGTCGGTGCATGCGTGATGTGAAATATTCTTAAATCGTACGTATTGCGGCCTCCGTGGTCTAGGGGTAACGCTCTTGACTAGAGATCCGGAGGTTCCGGGTTCAAACCCCGGCGTGCGTAAGTAAATTTTATTTGATCAATTTGTGTTATTTCACAAATTATTCATTTAAAATAACATATACTTTATTTGTGGCACGTTCCAGAGTGGAAGATACTCTCAGTATCGCCCTGGTGTAAAGACCACCATCAGAATTGAAATGGCTTTAGCCGTGTTTGGTGACCAAATCTGAATAGGTACTTAATTACATTCTCTCTTCTCCTTCCTCCTCCTTCCTCTCCTTCTCCTCACCATCTCTTTCCCCTCCACACTACCTTCAGCCTCACAATATATGAATATACCCCAATTGGTAATGCCATAGTCTCACTGGCTCCAGATGGTTGAGAGCAGTTGAGACTGTGTGCGGTATTCCATTTAAAAAAATCCCGAGTGATGCGTAAAATTATTCAAGTTCAATTTTCAGTTGAAAATTGGAACTGATTAGTATTAAATCGAATAAATTAATTCTTTATTTGAAATGTGTTGGTTTGTTTTTTTTTTGTTTCGTTCCCTACTTTTAACAAATGTAATTTTTAAAGATTACTTACCTTAGAATGATAATATTCTTCTTTCGAAAGGTCTTATTTGCCGCGAGCTTATTATTTATGTTGATTATCGTGAGTAAAATATTATTTTTTTTATATACTTTCAGCTCATAAAGTCCTAAAATAATAATATCCCGCGATATGGGTTATGGGTGTGCGCTGGTATAACAATACATTTATTATTGATAGTCGTGTGCCTAGTTGGTTTTATTGTAGTTCCTACATATGAATTTAATTATTGTTTTTATGTGACTACTCACAAGAGTGCTGCTCTCCGTACGGTGCACGCCTCAAAAAGAGGAACTATATCGCCACCCGGCTGGGCAACGTTTTGAGATGGGTTAAGGAGGGGGCTGTTTTGAGATTTGTTAATGCGGGCGTTGAAGAGGCCCGACTAAAATGAAGGAGAAAAGACGGATACCTTATCTTAGCTCGTTCCACATATGAGCAGACTTGGGTTTGCAATCAAAATCATTACATTACATTCCTCAATCCCACGGGATTTGAAGAATGTACGGGATTTACAAACCCTAGAGCCGACTTACATCATGATGCAAAAAAATAGATTTTTTTGAATTTACAAATAAGACAATTTTGTTAAAATTATATTTTTATATGTATTACGAGTAGATATAATATGACGATAAATAAATGAAATAAATTGTGTTAAAATGAAAAACTACAAAAATTTAGCGTTTCACAGAAAATACATAACTGAACAATGTTTAATTTAATACGTTTTTAGTGGTAAAGTCCACAAATGGTTAATTTTCGGGTATGAACATTTGTTTTATGTGTAGAATATTTAAAAAGGAGCAAATAAAGAAACGTGAATAAAAATTAATTTTTTATGCACTATTATAATTTAATAAGACTCATTTTGGGTAAAAGCCCTAAAGGTGTAAATAAATAATTGAATAAATAAATAATAAATTAAGCATCCTGTATATTTGCCTAGCAAATTCAAGAAGTACATGTAAAATATGGTGAGAAAGCCTATAAATGACATAATTTTAAGACTTACCTTTCTATTTGAGCTACTGGTCTAAGGTTTATTGATTCTGGAGTCCGTGAAGTCATTTTTCAGTTCAATAACAGTAGTATATATTCGCAATTAAACGTATTTTAGTGGAACGATGCACAACTCCGGTGACAGTTAGAAAACAACTAAAAACCAACATGGCCGCTTATCTTGACTAGGGGACTTCTGATTGGTTGAAAGTGGAGATTGAACATTCAAGCCCTCAACGTTCGACGGGATGTTGAACAAATATCTATGAAGTTTTAAAAAAATATTATATTCATAACGTTGAGTCCTCGAATGTTCAATATCCGGGAGTTTGAACAAATAAGAACTAAAACATTGTTCCGTGAGTGGATATTGGCACTCGAAAAATGCTGGAAATGTCACTTAAAAACCAAAAACGATTTTTTTTTAGCTTCATTAATGCGCAATAAGCTAATGAAAATATTGGCATTCATAACTCAGTTTTGCTTAAAAAGGTCTATTGAACATACAAGAACTAAGACAGCGCGCTGTGTAGTGGAGTAGTTGTTGCTCTTGATTGATATGTATATTGGTTTATCTCATGGCTCATCATTCACTTAACTAGTGCTACTTTATTTTGTTTCAACTAACTCAGTGTTCAGTGTTTACTAGATAGATGTGTTGTTCGCTTCAATAATTCTAGTATTTTTTTTAATATAACTAATGTGTTATTTACTTATTAGTGCGTAGTGGATCTTAGTTAATTTAAATAAGGTTTTTCTAATAGTCGCAAATTTAATTTTAAATCTTCTAATTTTAAGACTTTTTCTACCATTTAAACATCTCTAAGCACTCCTTGCACTAATAACAACAAACCTTGAAATTTTAGCGATATCAGTCGACTATTTTTCGAGTTTTGCGAGCACTAACATACGCTGGTTGAATTTTTAACCATTTAGAATTTAACTCAACCAATTGGAATGCATTTTATAATATAAGACGTTGTCCTGCCCAGACCTTCTATATAGAGAAGTTAAAAATTGTGGTTGTTTTTTTTTCAATGAGATATCTGAAAAAATAAAAAATTAATCATTTCTATTTTTTTTAGATCTCGACAAAGCGCCACCGGTCTAAAAATATCCTATATTTCAAGCTGGAACCAACCATACACATTTAACAATACCAATTTTTTTGAAAAAGGTTGGGCAGTTTCGGAGATTAACGTGTACGAACACAGTGTCAAGTGATTTTTAGTAGCAATTAAAAATCTGATGAAAAAATATATTTAACCCCTCGGACCTCGCGATATTGATCATTTTATTTCTTAAAGAAGCTATTAAAAGTTCGGAGAATTCGAGTGTATTTCGAATTCAGTGTATTTCGTTCAGAAATATTCCATTGAGAATATTTCTGAACGTATCTGAAAAATAAAAACTGTTTTTGAAAGGTGATAAAAGAAGCTTTCAAATTTTATCGTTGGACTTAATATTTTTCTTATTCGGTTAATTTGTCAAATTCCGCTGCATCCAAAGGCTCTTTAAAAAAACAACAAGTATTTAAGTCGATGGTTTAAGTCGCACATGCACTAAATAGGTTTTGGGGTTAAGTTTATAACTAAGAATTTATATTTTTCTAAATATTAAAATTTTGAATGCAAACATAAAAAAAAGATTTAAAATTGGCTCACATTTAATTTAACACGTTTTATTAGATAAATTTACTATAAACATTAGTTAAAAAAGAGCACATTACAAATCTTCTGTTGTTAACTTCTAAATTTGAATATGAAGAGAAGTAGTTACATCATATTTCTCACTATGACACTAAGGGAGACACAACGATTTGCATGAGACCATATGAGCTGTTCCGAAAAGCGAACTAATTGACTCTACGGGTAACAGCTGTTTGTTCGCAAAACAGAACAAATTATCCTGAGGGGTTAAATTGAAACATTAATATTATATTTTGGTATACTATGATATAGTATACTATTTGGTATACTGTGAGTTAATCAGAATCTCATATTTACATGTACTAAAATTTGTTCCAAAATTGGTGTTACTCGACGTTGCCACAGTAATGATAATTTACACTTTGTTAACAAATGCCTCCATTTTTTCAGATAAAATCTGCAAAAAAATGTTTTTGTGGATATTTAGTTGGACAGATGTTTTGCTCTTCCTGATAGCCATAGTGGGTTTGCTCTATTATTATGGGACTTCAACTTATGGCTTTTTTGACAAACGCGGAATCAAAAGCATTAAACCATATCCATACGTCGGCAATATGCTGCCTCTCGTATTGGGAAAGAAGCATGTCAACGCCATTGTTGATGATATTTATTACAAATTTAAGGATGAGAAGTAAGTTTAAGGTATAATTTAATATTTAAAAAGTGATGCTCAATACTCAGTGTTTGCTAATTTAACTTCTAAATGTTCACGGGCCGGGTGCAAATTGGGTGCACACTGTGATTTCTGTACATGAAATGCGTAGGAACTTTGTGGGTAGGTATTGCGCAAGATGTGCGCAGGTGCCTTGTAGGTACTACGCAGGAACTGGAGCTTCGTGGGTACTAAAAAAATCATTTAAGGGCTGCGTGGCCTTTTTCATATAAAACTTTATTTTGTATTTGAGGCCAAAAGCTTTGAACAGAACAGTTGTTTTTATTATCTAGTGCTTACTGTGGGTTTTAACCTTGTCGTTGTGACACATGTTGCTATATTCATTGCATTCATAGGTTGATTTATCTATTTTTGTGCCAGGTGCGAGATGAACAGGCAGTGAAAAATTTGTTGTAACTCTTACAAAGACATGAAAAGCGGTGCGGGAACTTTTTTGTAACCAATTGGAGTACCTATGTTGTATGGGGGAAGAGGGCAGCATTTTTGCTGAAATGCTGACCGTTAGATCCGCCCCTGCAGCTAATTCAAAAAAATGAAGGCAGATAATCTGTGTCATTTTTCAGCCAAAGCCGTGGTTTAAATGTATAATATTAAGTAAAATTTGTTAGTATAAAAAAAAAAATTACGTAGTTTTTTTTACAATTTATGGTTGCGTCGAACGTGAAAGCTGTGAAAGTGATTACGTGTATTTCTTGAAGTGTAATGCATTTATTAGCTATTTTATTTATAATGAAACTTAATTGTTTAATTTCAGGATATGTGGTGTTTACAATTTCACTGGTCCGGCGCTGCTCATCAATGATTTGGAGCTCATAAAGCGCATAACAATAAAGGATTTTGACCATTTCACGGACCATTTGCAAGTACCCAGCGAGGCTGATCCACTATTCTTTAATAATGTCTTCAGCATGAGAGGTAAAACATCAAATATACCTAATCCATTACTTCTAAGTAAGGTGGTTATATGGGGATACTGAGCTGAGATGTTCTTGAGCCATTCACATACTGTAACATCTTTGGCATGGCATTGAAACTGATATGGGGACGTCGATAACGTGTTCAAAAAAGTACGTTTCTCATTTTCTATTATGACAATAAAGCTTCTAAAGCAAAAACATTTATTGCGACAAACCTCTGAAAGTCGGCGCCGTGACGCCTGAATCGGTCAAACAATCACGGGCTGTTTATGAAATCAAATAGTATTGTTGAAAATTTGAATATTTCCACTTTTACTACGATAAAAAATAATCAGAAAAAATAACTTTGAGGACGGGTTGTTTTATAGATTTTGAACAATTTAAAGTTGAATTTCAAGTTCTGTGAAGGTTCTATTGAAGTTCTGTTATTATTTGAGTTTTGTAAAACAACTGACCAATAATGATACAACAACAAAACTTGATATTTAATGAATTGTTCAAATTTTAAACATGATCTTCAAGTTTGTGAAACAGCTGGCCAGTAATGATATGATAACAGAACATGAATAGAACCTTCATAGAACTTGAAAACCAACTTTGAAATTTTGGTGAATTGTTAAAAAAGTTATGATAAATACTTTTTTTTTATTTTTTATTATTCTTTTTTTTTTCTTACACCCATTCGAGATGATCTTTGCCATACACAATTAACATTTTATTCTTATTAACAAATACAACAAATGACAGAATAAACCATAAATAAACCTAACATAAACATAAACATAACATAATATAGGTACTATAAACGGAACAGAGTTGGTAACAGTAGGTAATCACAAAATTATAAAAATAGGAACCTGTGTACAGTAATAGTGGGCGATTTTCGTTATTTAACCAAAGAGGGTTTTTTTAAACAGAACTATGAAATTAACGAACTTATAAACAAATACAGTAAATGGGAGTGTACAGATGTGATTATAAAACATAACATAACATAACATAACATAACATAACATAACATAACATAACATAACATAACATAACATAACATAACATAACATAACATAACATAACATAACATAACATAACATAACATAACATAACATAACATAACATAACATAACATAACATAACATAACATAACATAACATAACATAACATAACATAACATAACATAACATAACATAACATAACATAACATAACATAACATAACATAACATAACATAACATAACATAACATAACATAACATAACATAACATAACATAACATAACATAACATAACATAACATAACATAACATAACATAACATAACATAACATAACATAACATAACATAACATAACATAACATAACATAACATAACATAACATAACATAACATAACATAACATAACATAACATAACATAAAGTAACGTAACGTAACGTAACGTAACGTAACGTAACGTAACGTAACGTAACGTAACGTAACGTAACGTAACGTAACGTAACATAACGTAACATAACATAACATAACATAACATAACATAACATAACATAACATAACATAACATAACATAACATAACATAACATAACATAACATAACATAACATAACCAAAACATAAATTAAACATACACATAACATATCATAAACATAACATAACATAAACAAAACATAAATTAAACATACACATAACATATCATAAACATAAACATAAACATAACATGAACATAACTTAACAATACAGAGCTGGTAATAATAGATAATTACAAAATTTGAAAAATAGGAACCAGTGTAAAATAATAGTGGGCGTTTTTTATAATATAAAAACAAATTTTTCAAAATTATTAGCTCTTTTTTAAAAACCGTACTATGAAATAGGCTGCTTTGAATGAGTGTCCCGGCCTTGTGATCTAGGAGGTTTTGGCGGAACGCGGTGTATACAGTAGGTACACAGGTATATTTGGTTTTATGTTTTAGGGGAGAAATGGCACAACATGAGATGCGCATTGAGCCCAGCATTTACCGGGTCCAAAATGAGAGAGATGATGCCCTTCGTCACAGAATGCTCCGAGCGTTTCATCGGCTACTTGAAGAAGGAAGTTGACTCAAGCATCGCATTTGGTGAGATTTAATATTAACTTATTCTTAACTAGCTGCACCCCGCCATGCGTTGCTGTGGAGCAGTCTGTCTGTACACATAGAGAACCTATATAATATATGTTAAAATCTCAAAGCAATCAGTGAAGAACTTTCGGAGATTTAGGATTTTGAACAAACGAACATTTAAATTTTATTTATATAGATGTTTTCTGCTGGAATTGTTATCAGTGAATTGGCTAAAAAAAGGGCTTTGATATTTTTTGACTCCAAATATCAATTCAAGAGTCGGAGCACTAGTGAATTCAAATAAGCGGTGCGGAATTTTGGTTTGCTACCTATTCATTTGAGACCAACTATAGACCAATAGAATGTTTCGGTATTAAATAGTTCACTAATATGGCTGGTTTATTCACGAATATGATAGTTCATATTAGTTCATAATAGTTCACTAAAATGACTGGTTTATTCACTAATATGATAGTTCATATATATGTATATATATTTTTTTTCTTTCATTTATTCGTAAAATATATTTGTATACAGTTTTTTTTAAATGCTTTTCGAATCGCCTAGCACCGCAGTGAGTGGGCTGGAACCAAACGCTCATCACTCCTGGACAGCCTGAACCCCATATTCCTACCCACTCCTCATACCTTTCCATTCCAGACCTTCCTTTCACTTCATACCATTTAAAAAAAAAAAAAAAAGTAAAATCATGAATATACATAAAAACAAACTTAACGTCATTACAGCGGCGAGTAGCAGGCGTCCCCGGTGCGGGCCAAAACTGTTGGTAAATTTTGCCAACATTCGCGGTCTGCATACTAATTTAAATTCTGTTCATCACCATCTTTTGTCCCAACGTCCCAACCTTCTTTTCCTATCCGAAACTCAGATAGCCGAGCCGCCAGACTCCTCCTATCTGGACTGCCCGGGCTTTACCCTTGCAAGCAAGTTCCGACTCAAAGGAGGAGTCTGCCTCTATAGTCGAGCTGACGTCAACTGTGTACGATTATTGAGTCTGGAAAACTCCAGATTCGACGTAATGTGGGTGCGCGTCAATCTTGCCAGTACGGCAAGATTCTACGCATGTCTATACCGCTCACCGAACCACAGCGAATCAGACACTTCCGAGCTCTTCAAACATTTGAGAGAAACTATTGATGATCTCTTGCCCCGCTACCCTTCGGCCGAGTTTATTGTTCTGGGGGACTTCAATGTTCATAACGAACCATGGTTGAAGTTCTCAGGCCCAACGGACTCGGCTGGCCGACAGGCGGAATCCTTTGCCATTTGCTACGGATTAGAGCAACTGGTTCAGGAGCCTACAAGGGTTCCTGATGTCCAGACTCACCGTTCCAATCTGTTAGACCTATTTTTAACTACTGTGCCACACGGTTATAAGATTGACGTCACAGCGCCTCTGGGATCATCTGACCACTGCCTAGTGACGACATCAATCCCCGTTAGCCTCAGACCAACCAATGAGAGGCTGAGGAGAAAAGTGTGGCACTATAGGTCAGCAGATTGGTTCGGTATGCGGGCCCATTTCAACGCTTTTCCGTGGTCAGCTGTTTGTTTTCGGACTTCGGACCCTTCAAGATGTGCCCAGGAGATTGGTGAAGTCATCAAATCGGCGATGGATGGCTTCATACAATCGACTACTAAAGAAACTGGTGTGGGCTCAAAGCCGTGGTTCAGTCGACAATGCTCCGAAGCAGTTCGACGAAAAAACGCGGCTTACCGAGCCTACAACACATCTCGAACGCCCGAAAGCAGATCAGCATACAACAAATCGGCAAAGGAATGCAAGAGAATCATTAATAGGTCAAAATTCGAACACGACCTGCAGATCAGCAAAAAGCTGGCTGCCTGCCCGCATGGCAGCAGAGCATTCTGGTCCCTTGCAGGCTCAATAGGTCGGAATTTTTGCAAACCCAGTTTGCCACCTCTTACCAGACCTGACGGCTCACTAGCAAACACCGCCACCGAAAAGGCTAACTTATTAGGGAAAATGTTTGCGGAAAACTCGACCCTCGATGACGGAGGTGCTGTTCCGCCGTCGGTTCCTCACTGCGGCTTCTATATGAAAAAGCTGAGGATCCGGCATCGGGATGTACTCCACGTTATACGGGGGCTCGATGTTAACAAAGCTAGTGGACCTGATGGAATACCTGCCCTGGTATTGCAGAGGTGTGCTGCGGAAATAGTTCCAGACAAAGCTCTTCAAAATGTCCCTGAAGTGTGGCACTGTGCCCTCTGGTTGGAAAAAAGCGGTCATTCACCCTATTCCCAAGAAAGGTGACCGCTCCAACCCGGCCAACTACCGCCCCATAGCGATCACATCAGTTCTGTCCAAAGTGATGGAACGTGTGATCAACGACAAACTGCTCACATACCTCGAGAAGAACAAAATTATCAACGACCGTCAATACGGATTCCGGCGGAACCGCTCGTGCGGTGATCTTCTCGCGTATGTGACGCATGTTTGGGGGCGGTGCCTGGAACGTCACGGTGAGACCCAAACGGTCGCACTAGACATATCCAAGGCCTTTGACCGGGTCTGGCACCGAGGACTTGTCAACAAATTGCCTTCTTACGGACTTCCCGCATCCCTGTGTACGTGGATTGCTGATTTTTTAAGGGATAGGTCGATTCAGGCTGTTGCTGACGGTTTCACCTCATCCTCACACTCTATAAATGCTGGCGTCCCACAGGGATTTTTTTTTAATATTTTTTATTCTAGATAAAAGAAAATTACATTTTCACTTATTTAACTAGAAATAACATATATATACTACACATAAATATATTACACACCGATATTATTCACTTTCATTGTTTTGCTGATTGAGCATAAAACTGAACAATTTTTTTTTAAATGTACCTATACTTTTTTCATTTTTAATTTCGTCTGGGAGGCAATTATATATGTTGCTTCCCTCGTAACCAATGGATTGCTTACCATAATGAGTATGTATGGTGTTTAAATGTATTTTATCGTGTTGCCGTGTAAAGTGTGTGTGTACTTGGGACGTTTTAATGAGTTCTGTATTTGTATGTATGAGTTTATTATTTATTTTGTAAATAAGGAGACATGTATTATATTCATATAATTTTCTTAATTTTAATAGTTTTGTTTCTATATATAATTTTTTTGTTGATGTTCTAGGTTTGAAGTGGAATAGCTTTTTGATTACTTTGTTTTGTGTTACCTGTAGTTCGTTTATATATGTTTCACATGTATTTCCCCAGATTTCAACCAAGTAGTTTAAATGTGAGTGTACGAGGCTATAATATAGACCTCTTTTAATTTTATTTGGTAACAGATATGATATCCGGCTGAATACGCTAATTAAGGGGGTGATTTTATTTTTAATATCTTGAATATGCTGCTTAAAAGTTAGGTGTTTATCAATGCACAGCCCAAGATATTTCTCCTGTATCAGGATTTGCAGGTTGTTATTTTCAATTTTTAAGGGTACATGAGGAGGAATTATTTTACGAGTTGAGCTTAAAATCATGTATCCTGTTTTTTTAACATTCATTGTTAATATATTTGATTGGAGCCAACTGTTAATTTTGTCTAAGTCACTCTGTGCATTTTCTAGTAAGATTTTTAAATCTTTACCCCAGTAGAAAATTGCAGTATCATCTGCATACAAAAAAATATCACCGTTTAAATCTAATTGGGAGATATCATTTATATAAATTTGAAACAGAAGTGGTCCTAGTATGGATCCTTGCGGAACTCCGTAGTTTATTGGTAGGTGGTTGCTATTTTGATTATTGATGCTAACGAATTGCTTTCTGTTGCTAAGATATGATTTGAATAGATTAAGAGCAGGACCAACTACACCAATTTTCTCGAGTTTCTTGAGAAGTATGTCATGGCTTACTGTATCGAAGGCTTTTTGAAGGTCAATTAGTATAGATAAAATATAATTCCCACCATCAATGTTGCTTCTAAGTTTACTGATTAAGTCATTTATTGCCGCAAGTGTGTTTGATTTTTTCCTAAAGCCATATTGTTTTTTATATAAGAACGATTTTTTTGATAGAAAGTTGTTTAATCTATCGTAGATTACACGTTCAAAGATTTTAGATAAGATTGGTAAGATAGAAATGGGTCTGTAATTTGAGGTATCCGTTTTGGACCCACCTTTGTGAATTGGTATTACCTTAGCAATTTTGCAACTATCTGGAAAAGTTCCCTCTTTAAGACACTGATTAATTAACTTTGATAAAATAGGAACCAATTCTGTGGAGAGACTTAGAACTGTCTTACATTTGAGTGTATCGTAACCAGCGCTTGCATTTAGTTTTAAGGATTTTATTATTTTACTTATTTCTAATTCCGTGGTAGGTTGAAGATATAATGATTCCTTGCTATCATGCACTAATGTTATTTCATTGGCTAGATTGTGTGTGATTTTGTTGTGTATATTATTAGCTAAGGAGGAGCCAATGTTACAGAAGAAATTGTTAAAGTGGTCGCATATCTCTACGTTGTTTGTGATTATTTCGTTGTTAATGATTAATTTATTACAAAAAGTATTCAAAGTATTCGATTGGTTCTGTATGATGTTGTTTATTAACTTCCAGGTTTTTTTACTGTTATTTTCGCATTTTTTAAAAAGATCACCGTAGTGTTTTTGTTTTAAGTTTCGTTTTTTCTTAGTAATATTATTTCTTACTACTAGGAATTCTGTTTTCAATAACGTGTTATTTGGTTGTTTTTTTAGTTTCAGGTGTAATCTGTTTCTTTTGTTGATTAATTTTATAAGGTCTTTGGTTATCCAGTCTGGGTTATTTATGTTTTTGTGTTAATTTTAGTGATGCTATTATAATTAATTTTATTTGTGAGGTAGTTTACGAGATTGTCATAGTTTAATACCGAGTCGTCATCCATGTTAAGATGAAAGGGATTTTGGATGATATCATTCTTTAGATTATCAAAATCAATGTGTGTATATTTTCGGGACGACTTTATAGATGTGTTTTTAGTATATGTGTGAATTACATCAAGGAGTAAGATATTGTGGTCGGATATTGAATTATCACAGTTCGTTAATGAGTATTCTAGTTTTATGTCGGTGAGTATATGATCAATGATTGTGTTTGTATTTTCTGTGATGCGTGTTGCGTGTTTTTTGTTTATTTTGTTCAAAATGATATAGTTATTAAAACTAATTGTATTTGTGTATTTACGAGTGTGTGTATTAGTTGGATCAAGCAGATTTATGTTAAAGTCTCCAAATATAATACCTCTTTTATATGTTTCTAGCTGAGAGGAAAGTGTCTCTAAGAAGTCTTTGAAAACAGTATTTGGTTTTTTATATACTAATCCTATTTTAAGATTGAGCTTGCTTACATGAATCCATAAAAAGTTGTTATCAGAGTCGCACGTGTTATCAATCACATTGTATTCTAAGGAATTTTGTAGAAAAATAGAGAGTCCGCCACCAAGTCCAGCTCCCTGTGGCCGGCAGGATGCTTCGTGTTTGTATCCTTCTAAGTTGAAGTACTTCAGGTCCGCTTCTTTAAGCCAAGTCTCAGATAAGAGGATGATGTTGAAGTTCGAGTAAGTGGATTTCAGTAAGCATTTGATGTCATCTAGTTTACCTCTCAGGCTTCTGACATTTAGGTACATAAAAGAGAGTAGGGTTTTTCCTTTAGATGTACTTGGATGTGTATGGCACGAAATTTTTTTAATTCTGATGTGTTTTTTTAGTTTTTCTGAACATATATTTTTTTGGTTAGAAAAACTCTGAATGGAAAGGTGTTTACTATTCATAGTTTTCGACCTCGGTGAAACCCCGCGCTCGGTTCATGTTCATGTTTGTTTATTTCCTTCTCGATATTATAGCACATTTTCCGGTGGTTATTCTTAATTATATCAATTATGTTTATTCTTGCCAAGCTCATCAATTTCGAGATATCGTATTCATTCATTCGGTCGTGGAAGATTGGCCCGATGAATTGACAATGATTTTTGAATAGAGCAGCGTGAGACCTCATTTCGTGGTTGAGTTTGGAAACATTCAAATGATTATTTGTAGGTACCGAGTGAACTATAACATTGGTGTGGTGAAGATTATTTACAATGTAGTACAAGTGACTAATTATATTTTTCGGCGATTTTTCATTTGTCCCAGTAAATAAGATGACAAAATCTTTTTTTGTAAGGATTTCACATGACTGTAATATTGTTGCACTAAATTTGTCTATAGTGGCACCGGGATAAATATAACTCCGGCATTCCATTGTTTTTGAATTTTTTTCAATACTTCTTCTCATTTTTCTTCCACCCTCATCTCCAAAAATGAGTATTTTAGATTTGTTTTCCTGCGGCGGCATTACAAGATCTGCTAGTTGATGTGAAGAAATGTTATTTTCCACTATGGGAAGTTGATTTGTTTCGGCTCCATAAGTCGAGAGCGATTGATTACTGTTTAAAGGTGTTAGATTTGTTAAGGAATTCTCCACTTTTTTTGTTACATGCTTAAGTTCATTAATGTTTTTATCTATGTTTATAATTTGACTTTTAATTTCTTGTTGAAAATTTTCGAGTAGTGAATATATTTTTAGAGACATCTCTTGGAAGCTTTTGAAGTTTTTGTTTAATTGGTTAATTATTGAATTAATTTTATCGTTATCGTCCGGTGTTTCATTATGTTGTAGGGTTTCGTTCACAGATGTCTCCGTCAGCTCATCTTCATTCTGTTGTGAGGTTTCGTTCACAGATGTCTCTGCCAGCTCATTTGTTTGTTGAGAAGTTTTATTAGTTTCTTTGCAGGATGGGCACTTGAAACTTTGTTTGTAGTTTTTATTCATCTTGCGAAAATTGATTTCAGTTATATGACAACAAAAGAAATGAAAATTATGCTTACATGTCTTGCAGTATAAATTTTCGTTGTCATGTATTTGGGTCTTGCATGATTTGCATTCCATCATTGCGGATGATTTGTACAGTGTTTTTGTATAATTATTTACGCAAAGATGTGAACAAGTATTGGTGTTAAGTTATTTAAGTTTTTTTTTTTTTTTAAAACTTTTGCGCACTGTATTTAGACGATCGTTTTTATTGAAATTTGATTTTTTACGTGGGATTTCACAGATATTTGTTTTCTCACAATATCATGTGTCACTGCGATTACCAGAAGCGGTGTTTATTTTAGTTTTTTTTATCACTTTTACGCACTGTTTTAGGCAAAGATTATCGATGATACTGATATTGGATGTTCGAATTTAATATTTGAAGTCGGATTTCGCTAATATCACGTTTTACACAAAGTTTTCTTGGTTTTTATAGGAGCAAAAAATTTGTACTTGTTCACTGTTTGACGTTTGTGGAATGCCTTTGGAAATTGCCTGGATCGGTTCTGTCTCCGACTTTGTTTTTGTTGCACATCAATGACCTTTTGACATGTGCACCGATTCATTGTTACGCGGATGACAGTACAGTTCATGATAGCTTTTTGTTTGACAAGCCCCCAAAGGGCACACAAACTCCAACGGCTCGGAGGGCTTTGAAGCAGAGAATGGACGGTTATCTCGAGAGTATTTCCTCCTGGGGTAAAAATAATCTCGTCGAATTTAATGTTTCAAAGACCCAATCCTGTCTGATTACGTCTAAAAGGGATCTAAATGATAACCTAGTCTCCTTCAACGGAAGCAATCTTCCGAACAGGCCTTCCATTGATATGCTTGGTGTAACTATAAGTGACCAGCTCAGGTATGGGGGCTCCATCGAAGCCAGAGTAAAGCTGGCCTCTCAGAAGCTGGGCGTACTGTACAGGGCCCGCAGATACTTTAATAGTACACAACTGCTGACCCTGTACAAATCGCAAGTGCGCCCTACTGTCGAATTTGGCAGCCATCTCTGGTCCGGAGCCCCTAAATACCTGAAAAAAACCCTTGACTCTGTGCAGAAACGGGCGGTCCGTTTGATAGATTCCCCAATCTTAACAAACGGACTGCAATCTTTAGAGCACAGGCGTCAGGTAGGTATGCTGTCCTTGTTCTATCGGTATTACAATGGAATATGCTCTGAGGAACTAGCGTCATTGATCCCTTCGGCACCGGTGCGTAGTCGGGATACACGCCAAACGCGCGCCCAACATTTGTACACGGTTGACATTTGTCACATGAGAACGGGTCGCTTCTACGATTCGTTCTTAAGTTCAACAGCTCGGCTGTGGAACGAACTGCCGGCCTCTGTGTTTCCTCCCTCCTACAACATGGGACTCTTCAAGACCCATGTTCACTCCTTCCTCTCCACAAAAAGACCCTCCACACAGCATCCCCAAAGATGACATAGGCCCTGAGGGAAATTATTTTCTTCAGGGCCTCCTGTGTGGAGTTAATATAAAAAAAAAAAAAAACAAAAAAAAAAAAAAAGAATACCACACTAGACACATGTCCGTATTATGGTTATATTAGTTCATAATAATTCACTAATATGACTGGTTTATTCACTAATATTATAGTTCATATTAGTTCATAATAGTTCACTAATATGACTGGTTTATTCTTCATAATATACAGGGGTACCAATTTTGTGGAAGCAATTTTTTTATTCATCTCGGTCACCGGAACCTGAGTGCCATTTATTCAGAATACTTAATTCAAGCGAATGGTGATACTGTAAAAATGTAATACCCTCCACAGAAATCAGATTTGATTGTTTCAGGAAAAAGTTGCATTGAAATAGAAATGAAGGGACTGATGTCCAAGTTGACCAACGATGTCATTATATCCTGTGCTTTTGGTCTCCAATCTGACTCCTTGAACGACCCTGACAATAAGTTATACACAATGACCAAAAAACTTACCAACATTGAGTTAAAAGACGCTATTAAACTGCTGTCAACTGTCATGTTTCCGCGTTTAAGAAAGGTTTGTTGACAATAATAATAATATTGTATGGAAGATTTTTATATCGCATTTTTCGTGGGTGTGGCCCTTTACAAGTAGATTATTTTAACCTACAACTTGTAACGTCAGTGACATAACTGATTACATGACTTCGAACTCAGACTTTACAACTAGATCTTATAACTTTAGGTAATATTGATACAAATAATATATAGAATTTCTTTTATTTGAACTAAGACTTATAGCTTGTTAATTACAACTAAGACTTATAACTAGTGACTTCCAACCAACGGCGCCTATCGCGGTCCAAATGTTGTCACCCCCTGTCAAAATCCATTAGAAGCCTAGGTAGGTGATCACTGTGAACAATATTGTTCGGATGATTTGTATCTTTGTGCAGCGCCATTTTTATGAACAAAATGTCAAGGGTGTTTTTTTTAAATTTTCTGAAGTGGTAAATCATCTTTAACTGTTAGGTGTTATTTATTATCAGCACCTTGGGGCCTTGGCAATACGGCGCCCGGAGCGGACTGCTCCAATTCCCCCCGCATAGGGCCGGCCCTGTTAAATAAATTGTGAAATAACACAAAATTATGTTTGATTTGAACCCAAGACCTTCGGATCGCTAGTCGAACGCATTAACCGTGTTTTAATTATAACCTGAAAGTAAAGTATTTCGTTCCTTCAAAACTTTAATTTATGATTACAGGTCATTAATGTAAAACTGGTGGACGATAGTATAACCAACTTCTATCGGTCCTTGGTGATGGATATCATCAAGCAAAGAAACAAGTCGGGTCTCATCCGCAGGGACATGATCCACCTCCTGATGATGGCCATGAAGGGATCCTTGCACGAAGAGGATGCTGCGGAAGTCCCCAATGAGGACATTGGATTTGCCACTGTTCAGGAGGAATTGAAAGGAAATGCCGTCAGAGGTAGGGCAATCGAACATTTAAATAGATGTCCGTGCTGCAGGTAATCCATATTGCATAAGTACACATCTCCATCAAATAAAATCTAATTAGAATCTAATAAGTACTTACCACTCTATTTCATGAGATTAGATTGACGCCATACCAAACAGTTTCGGTTAGACCAAAACCATATCGATTACCCATCTCTGCGGTGCATGGGTTATCTTGGAGGCTTCCCCGTATATTTTTCATATCAATTTGAAGTTAAAGTTATTTATTTGATTTAACCTATGTTTCAGTTTGGAAAGATGACGAGATAACAGCACAGGCTGTAATCTTCTTATTCGCTGGGTACGAGGCCACTTCTACTCTGCTCTCGTTCATGTGCTACGAGATGGCCAATAACCCAGATGCCCAGATTAAACTCAGGGAGGAGATTGACCACTACATTGCAGAATCCGGGGATATGATCAAATACAATGATATCCGTAGCCTCGCCTATATGGATATGGTCTTGTCAGGTTTGTATCCCTATAAATTATTTAGTTCCTCGGGATCAATATTGGGACTTCTACTGTTACAAATCTTCTGATTAAAGGGCTGAAAGAAAATCTCTCACTATCATATTTATTTTCTCAGGGATCAGAGTTAGGACCACTACTGTTTCAAATCTGTTGAAATTTCAGAGCTGAAAGAGAAACTGTCAGGAGTTAGTGACTAACTAATTAACTAACTAACCATCACGCCGTTTCCCCGCAAGGTTAGGCAGAGAGGACGGACCGCCAAACAACTCGGTCTTGGCACACGCCTATTGCCTCATTCACATTCATACATCCTCTTCTATTATTCTGACTTTTGACATGGCCCGACTCAAGTATTAAGTAATCTGATTCGTTTGATGGTGCCATGTCTTCCTCGGGCACACCCGAATTCTGCTACCATTCACATTTGCGTCATGTGAGTGGAAATATGGTATTCCCATACTGGAGTAATTTGTCAATTGTGAGGCTGGAAGAAATGGTCGACGGGAAGAAGATAGAGAAAAGGCAAGGTTGAGAAATAATAGTCTTACCACTGGTAGTTTCATCAGTTTAATTTCATATTATTGTGTTCAAAGTTATATTACCTCGCTAAACACGGGGTATTCTCAACTAGGGAGGTATTAATTACCCTTAGTTAAAAAGTAGCAGTAGGATTCACAGATTTCTAATAAAATGTAATGTTTATCTAGTTAATCTTATTACCATATTATATATTATATTTTATTAGTGGGTATTTAATTTTCAGAAACCCTACGTCTATGGCCACCTGGGGGAGTCCTCGATCGTGTTTGTGTGAAGCAATACACTTTACCAATTGAAATAAATGGCCAAACGTACACGGTAGGTTTATTACGATTAAATCAATTATTTAAAAAAAGTTTATTTATCTCTACCTTTTAGTTCCTCAAACAAGATGTAATCATGTAAAGTATGTAGTTTTTTTAACTTATAAGATAAATGGGAGTCAACAGTAATGTAGGGTGCACCGTAATTTCTTGTACTTTTGAAAACTCAATAAGAAGAACACTAATAAATCTAAACGAAACACGAAAAAAGAACAAGGATATTGAAAAATAAAAAGGATCGGTCAGTGGCTGAGTTGGCATAGCATTTGGGTCCCACCCAGGCGTAGTGTGCCCAATTCTTCGGCTGGCTATGTTCTCTACCACAAAACAAGCAATATTTTCCGCTTACTGTGGTGGTAATAGGTGATTATCAAATATTGTCAGCTTATGCGTAACCCGGGAATGTTTGTCTTTCTTGTATATATCTTATATCCGCCACCGCCTCTGACCCCAAGATTATGATAATTCTTTGAGACAAAGCGTGCTATGTGTGTTTCACATTTAGTTGGATGTACTGTATGTATCAATGTATGTACTTTTGACGGCGATTGCGAGCAGCCTATATTGGAGAATCGATACCCTGGATCTTTTCGTGCAGAAAGAAGCTGAAAGGACACGTCTTTGTATTCGCTGCTTCTGCCTTCCTATATTTTTTTCTTACATAGGATTGAACCGGTCTCCTCTAACTTCTTGATCAACGATTTAATTAAATTTAAACTAGAGCACTGATTTAAATTGGAAAATCAGAAATGAAAACGAAACAGGCACCGAACCACAGACATATAAATATTAAAAGACTAAAACCTAAAGGTGAGGGGTAAAATCAACTGTTGGAGAACGCGGAGGGAAAAGCTGACTGTGATTAGTCAATAAATCAATCTGACAGTATATAGGCATCTCGCATTATAATATCACCATTTAGTTCTTATAAGTAAAATCAGCTTTTGAATGAATAGACATTTTTACATGGGAGCGCAAATTACTCGCCACGTTATGAAAAAATTTGCGAAGTCCAAATTCGCCAAAGTAAATTTCTTCTATTTTCAGAGTCGAATATTTTGTTGACGTATTTAGTTAAGACACTTTTATAAATGTTTCATAATTTACTTCCGAGTAAACAAAGATTAGCACACTTGAGAATCGCTATATTCGACCAATGTTGGAGGGTTGTCACAACCGCTCTGTTCCTATTAATAATAAAATAATGAAATCTTTAAGAAAATATATAACATTTCACTTTTAAGAAGATAATAGAAATGTTAAACAATTAAAAAACAAATGAAATTATATACACACAGCTTTTACCAGTGATTCCTAAGAGTATTTGGACTAAAAATTTGGACATCATTTCACCGTCCAATGACACTTTTTCAATTAAAAACAAAAAACATGATTTTCTATCACACATCGCCACTCGGTATAACCTAGCGCATTACATGATATGCACTCCTTCTCGTTCCAGTAGTACCGTACATACGAAACAAGCGCGTACCTAACACGTGGTCCGTTGCGACGTGTAATAGTATGATCCAAAGATAATATATGATCGGTGGCGACGTGCGATAGAAAAATATAATATTTTTAATTTTAATAGATAAAAAAATATCATCGCACAGCAAAATGACACATACATTTTTCATTCCTAACATGCTCACTGTATCTACATTTTACTTCCAAACATACCAATTTTTCACAATTGATAACCAACCATTTATCCTATATTAAGTGTTGTTTATGAGTTGTGTAAAATTCAAAACTCGTTTATTAATAACGCTATTAAAGTGGAATAAATTTAAAAATGATTGGTTTATTATCCTTTATTAATACGACGGAGTTTTAGCAAGATATAGCAGAAGAAAAAATACAATGAAACGATTATGTATTTTATCAAAGCGCAAAAGGCGAAGGCACATCCCTGATTCTTATGCAAACGGCTTTGTGTTTTGCGTCCAGATGTATCAAGATGTGATAGTATATGTTTCTACAACGATGTGAATAACCTTAAAATAAAGTAAAATAATGCTTACATATGGAATGTAATACGACAATTGGGTTTATTCTCTTTTCACATCTATTTTTACAAGTTTTCATAGCACAAGCCACCATTTTGCCATGTTATTTCGTAAAATGCCTCGACAATAGCTCGACGCTAGTTCGCACAAGAATGATGACGTCGCATATTCAAGATTCACGGGAGGCCATACGCGAGCCCAGCCGGCTCCAATGGAACCGGTATGGGGAGGTGGGGAATAATACGCTTCTGATCACTTAGGGCAGGTCTACTAATATTCATATGTCTATGCACCGAACCATCCCTTAGGAATCGTTATGGTTATAAAAATATTTTACACAGAATGCACGCTGTAATCCAGTGAAGCGATCAGTAGCGCTCGTAACTTTTGGGTGTAGCAAATTACTTATGTTACAACAAATAGCAATATTGCTGTTGCTGTAGCTGAAAAAGATTTTTAATATTTTTCGAAAATTCGATTTTTGTAAGAAGATTATTTAGAATTTGGACGGCCAAACTGAAAAATTCTTGAAAATCTCGAAAATCTTCGGAAAAAAATTGTTTTCTGCTGCAACAACATAAATAATGCCATTTTTGTAATATTAGCATACACGCAAAAGTCACGAGCCGCCACTGGAAGCGATCCTTTGTCTTTTCCAAGAATCGAGCTTTCGAGTACCGATGACCATGTTCCTCTCCGTCCGGTTCCCCCGCAGGAGCGATATGAAATTCCATACATAATTTTAATACAATGTTTTATTATTTGTCTTACAATAGTCGAAATGTCGAACTTTACATATAATATTACGTCCATTTCTGCACCTACAAGATGTTTATGAAATTTGTATATTTTAAGATTGAAAAGGATGACATGGTGTGGATTCCCGTTCACGCTATTCACCGAGATCCTCAATATTACGTCGACCCGGATAAATTTATCCCTGAAAGATTTTCCGAGGAAAATAATGGCACAATCAAGCCAGGAACTTTCCTTCCCTTTGGTATCGGCCCTCGAAGTTGTGTCGGTATGGATAATATAATGCATTATTTGCTGTGTAATTCTTTTTTTAATTAATAAAACTGACGTGGTTCTTTCTATAATTTGTAAATTTATTGCTTTTCAGGAAACCGGTTTGCCCTGATGGAAACCAAGATAATCATGTTCCACCTGCTCGCCAACTTTGAGATTGTTCAAACACCCAAGACCGATATTCCCATGCAGGTTAAAAGTCACGCATTTAACCTGCATGGTCTTAATGGAACCTGGGTGGGGTTGAAGAAGCGACAAAAATAAAATAATATTCGATTTTGTAAATTATTTATAAGTAACTACCTGATAAATATTATGTCTTTTATATACGTAATAAAGTTCTTATTTCCTTATTATTATAATTATGCCTGTATAGTAGTTTTGGGAACAGTTAGTAGAACTCGCGTCCAATAAAGTATTTTTAAAGTAATTTCTAATTTTCTCTTATTTCATAATTCAAAGCTATAACTTCAAGCCTCTGAAATCATAAGATTTGTAAGTAAGTAGGTACTAGGTACTTAGTTTTGTTATAAACTGTATTATTTTGTAATCACATTGTCAGTGACAATTCTTTTAAAACTTTCTTCAGGCAAATAGGTACAAAAATATTCAAAAAAGTTCTAATAATCACTACGATTTCAAATTTGATAAATAATCTTTAACGAACCGTAGTCAAGGTTAGCCATGTAGTCAAAGTAAGGCTTGCTTGAATATATATAACAAAATTATATCAAATAGAAAAGGATGTACATACTTATTAAGGAAAATAATTTCCCTCGTGGCCTCTGTCATCTTAGTAGATAATGGAGGATCTTTTTTAAGGAAAAAATATATAAATATAGGAATAATCATATAAATAAAAAAAATATAAAGGGTCAGTAGGAATCTAGGGGTCAGCGTTTCCAGGAGTGACATACGTACGAATCCATCCCTCCAACTGCAGTGTAAGGCAATGGGTCGAGAGAGTCCGGCTGGATAGGTCAAAAGGCCTCCTTAACCAATATGTCCGTCACTCCTAGACACACTGATCTCTAGATTCCTACCCTACTCTCATACCTCTTTGCTTCCCTGAACTTCCTCTCCTTCCTTTCCTTGTTAAAGACTTTCCACACAGCATCCCAAAAGTGGACGTAGTGTGGGGTTAATGCAAAAAAGTCTCTCTCGATCCGGCCTGCTATGCAGCACAGTGAGAATTAATCGTCAACAACGCGACCTACCTACGACAATACGTTGAAAGTCGGTCTGGCACATTACGCCAACTTGCTAGAAGGTTCTAGCCTATCGCCTATGCGTAATAGCAGCGCCGCCGTAAGTTCCAGAAAGGCCCAGACTGAGCGAGTGTCTCCGTTTTATTTGCGATTCCGCCTACCTACTGTTGCCGTCGGCTGTACCGTATAAATAAGCCCGACGCAGCGAGCAGTCAGTTAGTTATCAATCTGCCGTCAACAATTAGTTATCAAGTCTCGCGAGTGACAACCGGCGCACCTCGCGCCTCGCGCAGGACGATATTCCCGGCTCCGCCCGGCTCAATCATGGACTCCATCGGGACATCACCATAGCGCCTTGGCCACCGTCTCTGGCCAGCGCTACATCGGATCTCAGTGCCCTGGTTCCAGCGCATCTGACCAGCGCTTCATCCATGCACCATGACCACCACGAGGACACGCAGCATCCTCACTGGTCTACGCACCTCCCGTTCACCGCCGACAGGTCCACCGTATCTTCGGCCTTCCCGTCAGCACTGAAGTACCTGAAGACCCACGTTCTGCGCCAGTGTCTGGCCGTCATCGAGTCCGGTCACCAGCGCACGGCGTCGACTCACTGACCCGCGCTTGACCAGCCATCACAGCCTGCATTCCGAAGAATACAACATCTGTCCTACGTCATCTCTTAACACGGCTACCTTGACTCACAAATAAACACTGTGACCTTCACGACCGACTTTCATTTCGTGCCTCTCACCAGATCCCCAGACAGTTTTCTATGTTATGGATTTTTGTATTAATATAAAAAAAATCGTTTCAGTAAATTTATCACATTTATAATATATTTCGTGAAATTAGAAATTTCTTGGTATTAGACCTCGGACTCTCGATGGGGGTTTTGATTTATTACTTGAAAATATCGGGCGCATTTCGCAATTAATTCAGACCGGTATATATTTTCCGCACATTTCCCGGAAGATCGAATGCAACAGAACTGATTTTAATAAGTGGAGGGTGAGTACAAAGTACACACTTAGGCACGTGTATAGAGGAGAGCTAGAGAGTGAGCTCGTCGGTTAAACACGTGCCATTTTTATTTCACCAAATGATTTGGATTGGGCGTCCCTGCTCTAGATGATTGTGCCCATATGAGTAGGCATAGATTGATTTAAAAAATAAATAAAAAAGATCGCATTTTATTAAATCAGATCCAACAGAAATATTCAATAACGATTTATTAATATTGCACTTTAAAATACGATGGCCATAATAGATTTCTGCAATAAACACTTCGCCAAGACCTGGACCAACCACCACTGAATCCGGGCACCCCAGTTACGTCACCAAATGTATCAAATCACTTGGGATGAATATAGCAGAGCTGTTCATTGCCCGCTGTTCCAAATTAAAGCGGATGCAACAGGTTTTCGAAAACGGAACGCACAAACAAATTTACAGACAGATGAAAAGCAAAACTGTCAAGTTAAAACAGAACTTCGCTACGCGCAGTCAAATGTTAAATGTTCAAGGACAAAACATGGGTGACTTTGGTGAGATAATCTTAGTACTAAAAATAGTATTTTTTGATTGTTTGTTTTCGCTTTGACGAAATTGTTATTTGTGTGCAGGACATAATGTATTTTGAAGGTCGATAGGTAGGAATACGTTGAGACCATTTATGAATTAGTCAATGGTTGAGACTGTCTGAAGCTGATCTGATTAGTGGGTGATACGTCGGTATTAATATTGTGGCTATGACCTTTGACATGTTATCTACATTGTGTTACTGTTTCCGAATTTTGAAACAGTGGCGTAGCAGACGGGTAGACTGGCGACTGACTTGTAACCCGAAACCCGAGGGCCGAATTAGAGGAAATAAATGTATTATAGGTAAGAGGTATTATTGTTTATTGATACAATCGAACCTATCTAAATCACAGACGCCTTTAGAGGAAGTTACAAGCCAAAAATTGGTATATTCTTGGTATACCTTATAATGTAGGTAATAGGCATTAAAATCGCTTGACAAACGGAGTCTAGAAACGTTCGATTTCAAGCACAAAACTGGTTTTTATTTATTTTATAAATCATTTTATAAGAAAGCAAAAAAGTTAATCAAGTGAAACTGTCACAGATAATCTTAGCTATAATACTGTATTTTTTAAGTCGTTTCCTTTACGAGTTCATACATTTCTATTGAAAAAATGTTTTTGTCCTAACATAGATTGAGCTAGATTGACCTAGCCACTGAAATGGAAGTTAAGAACTGAGTGTTAACTACCCACATGCCTACCCATTGACGGTATTGTTGCATATACCTTTGGGTATCTTGCACGAACGATCGATAAAGATTTTGTCGATATCTTGTCATGGTTCCCGAGCACGACTGCAAATCGCTAACGAGCGAACAACAGTTCACCTCGAATAAATTAAAAACACTTAATCGTTGTTTACTCATTTTGAGAGCGACGACAAGTTACCGAAATTATCGATAAAACCTTTATCGATCGTCCCTGCTAGTCACCCTGGACTGCTGTTTTGGAGATTTTAGGATTTGATAATGTTAAGTTTTATTTTTGAAATTTTGTACACATATTTTATCATACCTAAAAACACTTAAGTAGCTGAAAATGTTTTAGAAAAAAAATATTTTGTGGTGCGGTTTCGTATATTTGAACCCAACATGCTCAGAAAACACCCCGATGGCAACTAGTCCTCCGAACATTTTATTTTTGTAACTTGTAATAAATTACTCAATAAAAACAATAAATGTAAACTACTTAAAAAAATATTTTCAATAGAAATCTATGAACTCACAAAGGAAATAACTTTAAAAAATACATTATTATAGCTAAGATTATCTGTGACAGTTTCATTTGATTAACTTTTTTGCTTTCTTATAAAATTATTTAAATATAAACCGGTTTTGTGCTTGAAATCGAACGTTTTTAAACTCCGTTTGTCAAGCGATTTTAATGCCTATTACCTACAATATAAGGTATACTAAGAATATACACATTTTTGGCTTGTAGCTTCCTCTTAACATGAGAGTACATATAACCGTAAAAAATAGCTTTGTTTGAAATTCCAACGTTTTAAGGTACTTTGGTAAAACTGTTTATTTGTTCAATTGATTAAATAAACGTTTAAACTCACTATCGTTTGTATATGGAAAAAATGTAATTGATTTGATGAACATCTTAAATGTCTCTACCGTTTATATGTGGAAAAATTCAATTGATTAGATGAATATATAAAATCCCTGTACCTTTTTTATATGGAAAATTGATTAGATAAACATCTAAAACCTCTCTACCGTTTGTAAATGGAAAAATGCAATTGATTAAAAACATATAAAAAAATCTCTCCACCGTTTGTATATGAAAAAATGCAATTGATAAGAAAAGCATCTAAAATCTTTTTACCGTTTGTACATGAAAAATACAATTGATTAGATGAACGTCAAAAATCTCTCTACCGTTTGTATATGAAAAAATGCTATTGATAAGAAAAGCATCTAAAATCTTTTTACCGTTTGTACATGTAAAAATACAATTGATTAGATGAACGTCAAAAATATCTCAACCATTTGTATATGGAAAAATGCAATTTATTATTAAAAAATCTAAACTCTTTACCGTTTGTTTATGGAAAAACGTAACTGATTACATAAACGTAAAAATCTTTCTACCGTTTGTATATAGAAAAATGCAATTGATTAGAAAAAACATCTAAAATCTCTATACCGTTTGTATATGGAAAATGCAATTGATTACAAAAACATCTAAAATCTCTTTACCGTTTGTATAAGGAAAAATGCAATTGATTAGAAAAACATCTAAAATCTCTTTATCGTTTGTATATGGAAAAATGCAATTGATTAGATAAATGTCAAAACTCTCTACGATTTGTATATGGAAAAATGTAATTGATTAGATAAACGCCAATGCTTTTCATCGTTTGTACACGGTTTTCATGGATACAGATCTGGCATAGATGTGGAACAGTGCCATTCTTCACTCTCGGCACATTGATCTGGTAAGTTTATCTGAGAATCACCTGTCCCGAGACACCTTGTATATATACATATATATTCAAGGTGTCATATATATATATACACATATTTCGTTCCACCCTATTGTATCTTCATTTAAAGTGGACGATAAGTGCGCAGTCATAAACAATGATGTCTGCTTTTCGTGAGATAGATAGGAGGTATGTTCTGAATAAATAATAATTTCCTTGCCAGTCAGTTTATTGATTCCAACTCGACTTTCCTGGCTTCAATTGATAGTAACTTGGTCGACTGGAAGCTCAAATACTGGTGCTTAATTTAATAAACAGTCAAAACGTTAATAACTTCATTGGAAATAATAACGGATTGTATAAAAATCATTTTATTTATGTATATTGACTATAAATTTCGCCGAACCGGTAGGAAACATTTTCAAAACCGACAAATATAATAGATCATTTCATAGAGTGTTTTCATAAATGTGATGTGTTCAATTTTGATATTTATTTAAAAGTGCATTTATTTATCAGTCATATTTACAAAATATGTGTACGAATACAAAAATCAAATAATATTACTCACAAACTAATATCAACACTTAATACATCCAGGTATTTGAATTTCCATTTGGTTTTTGTGAATGAAGGAATGAATATCTTTAATGTGGAAATTAACGCACTTTCCGACATACGATCGAGCTGAAACTCGGCAGATAGACTCGCTGTGAATAACAATGCATTCTATCAACTAGCATTCACGCATGAACACGTTGGTATATACACATTTCTCTGAAATTGTACGACATTACAGCAGTTAATATACGAAATAAGTGTCGGTCCTACCCAATCGGAATTTGGCTCAGTTTATAGCGCGGTTTACTCCAGACCCTTGAAAGGAACTTTCAATCCTAAGTCAGTCTAATATTTTTTATGTTTTAAAAGTTCACAACAGTTAAGAGTCATTCCTTGGGGAGGAAGGTTAAATCCTCATTCAAACCAAAAAAAAGAAGCAAAATAGATGAATTACAGTAAAAACAACTTAAACTTTTTTTAAATATTTTTATATTATTTATATATTATTTTTTTAATATTTTTATATTTTATTATTTTTTATATTTTTATTATTATGAAATGGTATTTCTTGGATGATCTTCACCGCTTTATACAGTAATGAGTTCTGTGATTTTTGACTACTTTCGAAAGGGAAATCTTATTTAATTTTTATCCTTGTTTTATGTGTTTTTTTATTGATGGTTATGAGGGCCGGCCCTATGCGGGCGCAATTGGAGCAGTCCGCTCCGGGCGCCGAATTACCAAGGCGCCAAGACGCCGCTAATACCTAATACCTAACAGTCCTAACACATTGATTAATGCGATCGTTAACCTTGGCGTCCACTCATTTTGACAAGGGGCGCCAAAATTTTGGCGCCAAGATGGTTGGGAGTTTTCGCATAAATTCTGAACTTGGACATTATCATTCAAAAAAGAAAAATGCATTTGGAATAATATATTAGTTTCGTCTAAAAATTATTCTCATGGCTTTGTTTTGCAAAACGTTATGAATAAACGAATAGTGTTTTAACTCATTTAGCCATTGTACTGCTTGTCTAATTTATTAGTTTCTTTGTATAATAATTTCATTAATAGAGTTTTGAAAGTGGTCATAACTACTAAAATTACTGTAAAGTTTTTCTTGATAAATCTAATTCACACAACAAATTATTTGTAGTGTTTGTGACATATTTGTCATAAATTTCGTCGGGTCACTGATTGTGACTGGTGATAAAGATGCTGTAAATTTATTTTTTAATAAAACATCACTCGTTTTAAATAGAGCGAAAATCTCTCGTCTAATGCTTTCGTTGCATTTAAAGATACACTGTGAATTTTTTCATACCTATAAAATATAAAATAACAGTACAAAACGTGTTTTTATTAATTTTCAGAGCTTACTTTGCGATTTTTATAATTACCGTTTCGAAATTACAAATGCATAGATATTATCTTCAAAAGAATATTTATTTATTACAAGATAATAACATTACAAACTAATAACAAAGTTATAATGTATTATTCCCAGTGAGTTTACAAAACTCGTGAAAGACAACATCAGATTAAAGATAAGACAACATAAATACATTAAAATAAATAAACGCAGATGTTATTATGGAGTTTCAAAGAAAGATTGTGTTAGTCATTAATAAAACTGCTGAGGAAATAGCTTTAAAGAGCTTTTGCCAATGTTTTTTTGTTCGTTGCCGGATGTTTTATTTTCTTATGTGCAATGTATTGTAAGGAGTTAATTCCAAATTTAGTCGTGTAAGTAGATGACGATACGTGTATTTGATTTAGTGATCGTGTTTTATGCTGTAAATATATATTTACATATTATTTTTGAACTTAAAACTTAGTTAAAGAGAAATATGTGATAACTTGGTAGAAATTAGGAATGCGGTGGCAAGTTGTGTCAAGTTTTTTCTATCATTCCATTATGGGCCAGCTGTTTCACAGTACGTGAATAATAACAGAACTTGAATGTTAACTTTTGAATGAACATTGTTCAAGTTCGGTGAAATAACTGGCTCTTAGTTTAAACTTCTTTAAAGTTGCGTGAGTTTTAAATTAATGATTTTTTATTAGATACAATAAATTTAAATATTTTAATACATTATTTGATAGTTTACAATTTAATAAATGATAATACGAAATAATAAATTGGGATTAAATAAAATACAATAAGAAATGATGAAATGAAAAAAATCGTCAAATATTATGTATGATCTAGTATATAATGAAGTGTGTATTGAGATGATATTGTGTATTACGTATACATATATTATTCTTTTACGTTGTGATTTTTTTGTAATACTGCCTTGATTATAAATAAAGTAATTAAGTACTATAATGTTTTTTTTTCAGATATCGTCTGCGGCAAACCGCAACAATGTTTTTGTGGGCAGTTACTTGGTTAGACGTGGTGCTCTTCCTATTAGCCATAATAGTGGGTTTGCTATATTATTTCGGGACATCAACGTTTGGATTCTTTGATAAACATGGAATTAAAAGCACCAAACCGTATCCGTATGTAGGCAATATGTTGCCCCTCGTATTTGGACAAAAGCATCTTAACGCCATTGTTGATGAAGATTATTACAAATATAAGGACGAAAAGTAAGTTACGAGTACCTACCGCTTTGATTATACTCGTACTTACCAGATTTCTATTACCTACTTACTGCAAAGCATAATATTATAATGAACACCGCTAAAAAGAAGCTGAAATGTAACCTGAACGTAATTGAGTCAACTGTCAATGTGCTTCCATCATTGACAATGTTCATTGAGGTGCGATTGACTGAACTTCTGTAGATGGCGATAAGGTTTAAATTCCCACATAAGAGAAAGCTACAAGCCAAAAATATGTATATTCTTGGTAGAGTTTAGAAACGTTCGATTTCAAGCACAAAACTGGTTTTTATTTATTTTGTAAATAATTTTATAAGAAAGCAAAAAAGTGAATCAAATGAAACTATCACAGATAATCTTAGCTATAATACTGTATTTTTTTTAAACTTGTTTCCTTTACGCATTCATGCATTTCTATTGAAAAAATGTTTTTTTTTTTGTAGTTTACATTTATATTTTTTATTGAGTAATTTATTTCATTATTTGTATTCTACTCAAGCGAAACGATAGTAAAACCTTCAATATATCTAAAGCATATTTTTTGGTATTCATAATATACACCAATTCGTTATAAAGATTAATCAAAATAGTGATTTGGCATCAAGCTTCGCCTTAACATCAGCCGCCTGTTTTGATTTTTTTGTACAATTTGTCGAAAATCAAAGTGTTTTATGATAATCATAAACTCCTTTGATTTTTTCCAAAACTCACAGAAAATTACCGAAAATTTCTGAAGGTGAACACAATAAAACACTCATTACACTTTCTAACATATTTGGCACTAGATTCTACTGTTTTAAATAATCGTTTATTGCCTGAAATTGTATCTTTAAATTCAGTGCAATTGACATTTAAATTGAACAAAACACATAATTCGCTTTTTACGGTATTCGCACCTAGTCGATTTCTTTCGTCAGTCCATACATTACCCTTTACACTAAAAACTCTTTCTACGAAGGCATTGGAGACGGGAACATTGCACACACATATTGTACCATTTTCAACAGATTTAAGCAAGTGGTTTGCTACCACCCGCCAGAATCGCTAACGGCTTTTGCTCTGTAAATTATCTCGTGAGGTATATAAAAAAAACCGGACATTCTATTGTCCGGTTTTCCAAAGTTTTTCTAGACCGGACAGCCGTTCAAAAAACCGTACTGTCCGGTCCAAAACCGTACATCTGGCAACCCTAGATATATACATTACATAAATGGATGTAATGTATATATCTATGATTTGTAATACTCGTAGGTAGTCTGGATTTTATTTACAATCAAGCCGCTGACCTTACTATATTTTATGTCACAAAAACACTACCATAAAAAAAATATTTGTTTGTATTAAATTATCTTATTTGTCTTAGTTTTAGATCTTCACTACGTTTGTTTACTGTAGACTTAAGTAACTATGTTATACCCAACTAATCACCCAATCGTGTCATGTCATCCTGCGGTGTCCCTAACTACGTATTCCATCCACTTGGATGTTATGCATTCTCTTAAGGAGATGAACTATGTCGTGTAATATTTTAAATTGAGCCGCTATCAATAACAACCCTTACGTATATGGCGATAAGGTTTAAATTCCCGCTTAACACCATCCGCCTGTTTTGATTTATGCAAGAAAAAAACATGGCCAAAAAGTGCCTTTTATTTTATTTTGAGGATGTTCAGGCATAAATATTTAATTTTTTCCGATCATTTTATAAATAACTTAATTTGCCACATTATACAATAAAATCATAACCGAAAATGGGTTCGTAAGTAGGAGATTTTGAAATTTAAAGCAGTTTTCATAGGCCTTTACATTATTTTTTTCTGGGCTTATAAAAAGACTTATCTAAAAATACTCGATTATTTCAAAGGCCAAGATGTATTCTACTCGCAGTATTTAATTAAAGCATCTGAAACATTTCTAGGCGACCAAATTTTCAAACCAAAAACACATGATTTTGCATTACTACGTATGGCATCGCCTTAACACTCAACAACAGCACCCTGGTGAAATCCATCTAGGCGCCCCATGCTATATTTTTCTTAGCAATCGTCGTCCCATGGGTCGGTGACATTGACTAAAGTGGTCTGTAAGGAATCTATATAAACTGAATGCTGCCAGACCCTTCGCAGAAAAGTAAAATTCGATCAAGTAAGGCAACTGTCTACAGCGCAGTCCATTCAGGTCCATTGTGGGACTTTTCTGTGCAGGATTTATGTCAATTTAAGTCACTCGGTTTATGTCTATTCCTTACCGACCCATGTAACAACGGTGTTCGTCGGCATTGCAGTATTTTGAATGTTATCTTTCATGGGTAATTCGGTCATACGTGGTTTTAATTCGACTATCTTTGATATAATATGTTGCTTAATCATTACTGAAGATTATACAAATGAATCTAAACAAAATTAATAAAAATAAAACTTAAAAAAATAGTATAGTATATATAATAGTAAGGGTTAGAGGCATTGTACCGGTAAGACAGAGATCCGGTTGCGATCTTTATTTTTATTTTATGTGTCTTGTTCTGTTTCATGTTTCTCTTATATTACATTTTAGATATATCCCAGATGTTGTTGCAGCTGAAAACGATATTTTATTTTTTTTCGAATATTCGATATATTGTATGAAGATTTTCAGGAAATTTCAATATGGCCGTGATTTTTGATGAAATATCACTCTTTCTAAAACAATAAACTATGATGTCATGTGATGTGGCAATAGATTCTCTTTTGAAATTTACATCAGCGGATTTTTGTAATTTTGTTATTATGGTGGTATTTATCACAGTAATATTATATTGTAATATAATCATAAATACCACACGTAATTAGAACTTATGCAATCACAACCTGTTATTGAAGTGCATATTATAGATAATTTACGAGATTAGTTTGATGACACAAACTTAATACATCAGTCATCACAACAGTATATATTCCAAATAAATTTGAATGATTACATTGCTTATCTGATGTTTTATCAAGTATACTTGAAACTCTAAAAATACACCGATAAGAGGACGAAACATTAAAGTGACGAAAATTATAAAATTTGTTGTAAATTTTGAAGAATTCGCTGCTATTTCTTCCGATAACGATAAAGTATTTTCTCTTGTTGGGTCTTTCAATGGCAACTATCTTTGAAGCGCTATTGTGGCACGAGAGCCTAACTATGATCTAAATCATTACGGAAGTAATTTTTGACTTTCAGTTTAGACAGATGACGAGATAACCGCTCAAGCAATGATCTTCCTGTTTGCTGGGTACGAGACCACATCTACTGTGCTTTCCTTTATGTGCTACGAGCTGGCTAAGAGCCCAGATGCTCAGACTAAACTCAGGGAGGAGATTGACCACTATATTGCAGAGTCCGGAGAAATGATCAAGTACAATGACATCCGTGGCCTCACCTATATGTATATGGTCTTGTCAGGTTGGTAAACTTCAATGAAATCTCATTATCACCCAATACGCTTTTATTATACACATAAACTATTATTTATTCCTTCTTGATCAATATTAAAACCATTACTATTGCGATTCTACTAAGTTTAGAGCGACAAACTGAGAAATATCTAATTAATGAAAATATGATATCCCCAAAATCGGTGTATTTTGTGACTGATGAAGGAAACCTTCTTCCTTATTTTATCTCATTGTACCTACTTACCATCATCTTTTGACTGCTCCACGTTTAGAGGCCATAGTCTTTCTCTTCTTCGCCTTTCTTTTTTCCACGTCTATATGTTGTGCTAGTTTTGCAAATTGTGCGTAGTAAAGTTTTTCTTTAACATGTTTTTTGTCATTAATTTTCAGAAACTCTGCGATTGTGGCCCCCTGGGGGGGTCACGGATCGTGTGTGTGTTAAACAATACACTTTGTCAATTAAAATAAACAACCAAACATACACGGTAGGCATCCTCGTCATATTTCTTACAGCCTTTGGTGCTTTCCACTCCCAATAAATTGTTGAACACTTCTCCTGAGGAGGCTGTATCCCGTTTAGTCGATCTGCTCACTTAGACTTTTCATACAGTGTGATGTATAGTAAAAAGTTGAGTATTTAAGCGATAGATGGCGCTAGTCATAAAGCTTACTCCAGAGTCCGTCAGATGTCGCTAGAGTGTAACAGATGCTTGTGAGGTTATAGTGACAGGGAACAAGCTTCTCGAACCAGAGAATTACCAACCCTCAGGTAATAAACAGTGTAGCTATATCCAGACCTATTATTTGCAACGTAAATAAACTAAATTATAAGTAGGAACCTTTACTTTTTAACAAAGAGTTCCCAACACATAAATCTGCAAAGTAAGACAGATATAACTTACACATTCAGTAGTTCCCTGGATTAAGTTTTTTTTTTGCCATTTACGAAATTTACGAGCACTTTATTCCCTAAAACTAAAAGCAAAAGTTTTGATTTGTTGATCTACACTTTCATGACCAACGGTGGTGAGATTTTTCTTAACGTTAATCTAATCAAACCGACAAATAATATCTTCTGTAAAATTATGATTTTTTTTAACACGATGAATATTTTCAGATTCAAAAGGATGACGTTGTGTGGATACCAATTAGCGCTATACACCGAGATGCTCAATATTACACAAATCCAGATCAATTTATCCCTGAAAGATTTTCGGAAGAGAACAAGGGATCAATCAAACAGGAGACTTTCCTTCCCTTCGGTATCTGCCCTCGAAGCTGCGTTGGTATGGAACATATGCTTATAAAGACAATTTCTATGTGCGGGCTCTGTAATAAATAAACTATTTATATACCTTGCTCAAACGATTCACAACATATAGGTATACTAACTCTATACGCGCAATGAGTTAGAATCATATTTGTAATAGAAACAAAGGGAGATATAGCACTGAAGTGTGCCGACTGTCTGGTTTATCAAAGCGATAGAGCTGATGGAAGTTATAAGTACTTTTAATATGTAGGTAGAAACAACGACGGCCGATGCGCGTAAGTACAATTGGCAGTGATACGGGTAAACGATGTAGATAACACTTGCGGTGCGCGAGGTTTTATTGTAATGGTTTGTGGCCCACCTCCATTATTTTGGTATTTGGAACAAACTCTTTAACACCTTAAGCCTCCGACATTTTGCAATGTACTTCTCTTAAGTTAATTGTCAGAATGTAGATTGTGCGAAAATATTTTCTCATTGCTAAAATCGAATGCAATGAGAAAATATTTATCTAGATAAATTCGCAGTTTTAGAACGTGTTGCAGAACAAAATATTTACTCATTGCATTCGATTCTAGATAAATTTTCTGTTTTAGAACGCATTTCAGAATAACACATTTTCTCATTGCATTCAATTCTAAATAAATTAGCAGTTTTATAACGTATTTCAGAATAAATATTTTCTCATTGCATTCGATTCTAAATAAATTACCAGTTTTAGAACGTATTTCAGAATAAAATGTTTTCTCGTTGCATTGATTCTAGATAAATTAGCGGTTTTAGAACGTATTTCAGAATAAAATTAAAGGCTCTTTTAGATTTCAGTATAACAAATCGACAAATTAAATTAAAAATACATGAATTTTAAAATAGATATAGTTTTTAAAGTCACTTACCGACGTTTTTATCATGTAAATTTATTGTAATTATCACTTTACACGAAACTAAAAATCACATTATAATTATATTAAAGTGTTGCTTCGTAGATTTGTTTTATTTTTTCGGAATCGTCTATGGTAAATTTTTGTATACAAACTAAAAGCGCGGTGTTTTCTTTTTCTAACACTGTTTGAATCATATTTCTCACCGTAATACAAAGTGAGAAGCATATCTCACAAAAAGACTACGGATATCTGTTGTCCATGAAGAATATCTCCAAAAGCCCGTTACTGGATCGAAAGACAGAACTAGGCTGACGTTTTGTAAACCAGGATTTTTAAATATTGAGCTATGTTACGCATTCTCCAATAACCAAATGTTAAAAAAATGATCTAATTCTTACAATATTATGGACCACATTTTTTTAATGTGTTTCAGGTAATCGGTTCGCCCTGATGGAAACCAAGATCATTATGTTTCACCTGCCCGCCAACTTTGAGATTGTTCAAACACCCAAGACTGAAGTACCTACCCCTGAAGATTAAAAGTCATACATTTAACCTGCACGGCCTCATTGGCACCTGGGTAGGGTTAAAGAGGCGACAGAACTAAATTTGAGATAATTTTGTAATAAAATGATTAATAAAAATTATGTAGACCCGAAATGAGATGCCTCACATTATTTTTACTGTCAGGAAGCATATTTTTCCTGATACAAAGGCAATAAAGGCACTGAGAGAACCTTGAGTTTCGGTGCCTCTTATACATGGTATGCACATACAGTAATATTATCGCTGTATCTATTAAATTACCAAACAATGAAGGTAATCGCTTTTAAAGGTCAAAATAAATTCATGTTAGGATGTCGGATAACAATAATAGTAGTGTTGTCACAACACATATGCACATTCAACAATATTATCAGATCTATTCAATGGTTGGCTGTGTCTATTAAATTACCAAACAATGAAGGTCACAGTTTTTAAAGGTCATAATAAATTCATGTCAGGATTTCGAATAACAATAATAGTAGTGTTGGCATAACACATATGCATACTCAATAATATTATCAGATCTATTAAGTGGTTGGCTGTGTCTATTGAATTACCAAACAATGAAGGTAGCCGCTTTTAAAGGTCATAATAAATTCGTGTTAGGATTTCGAATAACAATAATAGTAGTGTTGGCACAACACATATGCACATTCAATAATATTATCATATCTATTAAGTGGTTGGCTGGGTCTATTAAATTACCAAACAATGAAGGTCACAGTTTTTAAAGGTCATAATAAATTCGTGTTAGGATTTCGAATAACAATAATAGTAGTGTTGGCACAACACATATGCATACTCAATAATATTATCGGATCTATTCAATGGTTGGCTGTGTCTATTAAATTACCAAACAATGAAGGTCACAGTTTTTAAAGGTCATAATAAATTCATGTTAGGATTTCGAATAACAATAATAGTAGTGTTGGCACAACACATATGCATACTCAATAATATTATCAGATCTATTAAGTGGTTGGCTGTGTCTATTAAATTACCAAACAATGAAGGTAGCCGCTTTAGGTCATAATAAATTCATGTTAGGATTTCGAATAACAATAATAGTAGTGTTGGCACAACACATATGCATACTCAATAATATTATCAGATCTATAAAGTGGTTGGCTGTGTCTATTAAATTACCAAGCAATGAAGGTCACAGTTTTTAAAGGTCATAATAAATTCATGTTAGAATTTCGAATAACAACAATAGTAGTGTTGGCACAACACATATGCATACTCAATAATATTATCAGATCTATTAAGTGGTTGGCTGTGTCTATTAAATTACCAAACAATGAAGGTCACAGTTTTTAAAGGTCATAATAAATTCATGTTAGAATTTCGAATAACAACAATAGTAGTGTTGGCACAACACATATGCATACTCAATAATATTATCAGATCTATTAAGTGGTTGACTGTGTCTATTAAATTACCAAACAATGAAGGTCACAGTTTTTAAAGGTCATAATAAATTCATGTTAGGATTTCGAATAACAACAATAGTAGTGTTGGCACAACACATATGCATACTCAATAATATTATCAGATCTATTAAGTGGTTGGCTGTGTCTATTAAATTACCAAACAATGAAGGTAGCCGCTTTTAAAGGTCATAATAAATTCATGTTAGGATTTCGAATAACAATAATAGTAGTGTTGGCACAACACATATGCACACTCAATAATATTATCAGATCTATTAAGTGGTTGGCTGTGTCTATTGAATTACCAAACAATGAAGGTAGCCGCTTTTAAAGGTCATAATGAATTCATGTTAGTATTTCGGATAACAATAATAGTAGTGATGGCACAACACATATGCACATTTAATAATATTATCAGATCTATTCAATGGTTGGCTGTGTCTATTAAATTACCAAACAATGAAGGTCGCCGCATTTGAAGGTCATAATAAATAATAGTAAGTACTTAGGTATATTATGATAATATACATTTTTTATTATAAATTTTAACCCGGGTGATCTTAAACATTTAGAGTTCAAATTTTCTCAAAAAATTTTTTAAACTATAGTTACATTGAAGAAACAAACTTATTTATAAAAAACAATAAATTAGAGTAATCAATAAATCTTGAAAGTTCTGCCAAAAATATGGGTCTTGTAGTAAACCAGCAGAAGACCAAATACATGGCCGTAGGATGTACCCAACAAACCCCATCTCTCGTATGTGGAAGCCAAAATTTTGAAACGGTACCAAGATTCACATACCTGGGCTCCCTGATAACAAACAATAACAACACTACAGAGGAGATCCAGAAGCGCATCGTGAATGCAAACCGCTGCTATTTTCGCCTACAAAAACAAATAAAATCCAGACTGCTTTCCAGAACCACCAAGGAATTAGTGTACAAAACACTAATTAGACCAGTGCTTACGTACGCAGCGGAGACGTGGGTTCTAACTAAGAAGAATGAGCGAGCACTGGACGTTTTTGAAAGGAATATTTTGAGGCGCATCTTCGGACCGGTTCTAGAAAACGGATTTTGGCGCAGACGTTATAACAATGAGCTCTATACTCTGTTTAGGGAGCTAAACGTCACAAAGTTCATAAAACTGGGAAGACTTCGGTGGCTAGGTCATGTGGAGAGAATGACCGAGCATCAAAAACCAAAGTCCCTGCTGAGCTCAAGACCGATAGGGAGAAGGAGCCTGGGAAGGCCAAGGTTAAGATGGAGCGACAACGTCCTCAAAGATTTGTCTGCCTTGGAGCTTCGAAACTGGAGAGAGCTGGCGCGGGACCGAGATGAGTGGAGGAAGACTCTTGAGGAGGCCAAGACCCACCAGGGGTTGTTTACAAGAAGTTCCCGGCCAGTGTCTAATTTTTATATTATTTTTAAAATTAAATCCATACAGGATGCCCTCATAGGAAATAAGTTCCTCGGCATAACATATAAAAATAAAAATAAAGAAAAAATAAATTTGAAAATATTAAATAGTGTTTCGGCACAGCCCTGAACGAAACGCACAAAGTCCATCAACGAAAGTGAACGTAATGCGATTGTGATGTAATAATTGGATACTAATATGATATCTGGCGCTGTTCTCCCACTCCGCAGCCGCGTCCTCTGGTTATAATGATGCCATGTTCAGGAAAATTTCCCTAAATCTGGGGAAAATGTATTCTTATTATGAGTTTAGTAAAAAGCATGTCGGATTGTTATTAAAATCTAGCTAGATTATTTTTCTAGACCAACAAAATGCTTTGGAAATATGTTTTCGAAACATGGTATTTGGTAGAAAACTGATCCAGTTGGAATTTTACATAGCTGTTTATACTTACTCCGCGTTTAAACCCTCCCTAAATCAAAGGATATCTCAAAATCAGTCGACATTTGAATAATCTCATTAATTTCTGGATTACCACATATGTTGGTGATATGTGTAGCGGTACCTACTAGAATGTTCAGGAACGTTCATTCGTGCAACGCCGGACATTGTAGGTCCGTGGCCCATGGCGACGCGGTCGGTGAGGTAATAGCGGGGCGCGTCGCGTGAGACCGGCCGAAATAGCCGGCCAATTCATTAAGGACGAGCGTTATATTTGTTTAAACAAATTATTATTTATATTTAGGTCCTTCAAGTTAGGAATTTTTCGTTCTTATATCTCTGATTATCGTAAATCATGCTGCCGTCATGAATAAAAAGCAGCCATTAGACAAAAATCACAAATTCAACTCTTCTCTATAAAATTCTGAAACTCCTGTAATAAAATAATAATACAAAATTTATTTCAGGTTAAATAAACGTCGAGAGGTAATAAACAGTAGGCAGTGACATGTACTAAGCACTAAGCAATAAGACAGTATATCGAGTTTCATAATCAAAAACACAGTTTAGATGAGGCATGTATTGTGTTTTTGCTTATTATGTTTTGTGACAAATCGCGAAGTAATCGAAATGTATGTTAGATTAACCTGATAACAAATTACTTTGGTTAAAACAAATCGTTCTTTTCTTGGTAATACTTGGGAATAATTTTGAATAACTTTTTAGGGAATTTATTTTCTCAACGTCACAACACTCGTTTTGAATAGCAAAACAACTTTATCATTATCTTCACGGGAATGGTGATGGCGTCGTAACTCCGTAATATAAAAAAAATAAAACAATATCTCTAATGAGATTACTACCTCATACTTTAGTGCAAGTCGAAATGACAATCAGTTTATTTTCGGTGTCGCTGTGATAAGATATATCGTAAAGGTGTTGTCATAGAGTTTATTCTATGGATGTTGTTTACTAAAATGCAGGTAAAAAAAAACCTTTTATTTACTTATTCAAACTTTCGAACGAATACAATCAAATCCCTCACAAATATGGTGTCTAGTACCTACCTAGACTTATAATTTGTATTATTTGATGATTTTGTGCTATTTTTTATTAGTTTCAATGGTAAATTTTTGTGCATGATGTAGGTATAAAGTATAAATTGATATATTTTCATAGTCCTCTTCAGTAGGGTTTCCTCAGGTTTCCTGTTCTGAGGCGTTCTGTGGTTAGAATAGACGGTTCAAACAAATTGGAAAAACCAAATTTATTGAAATTTTAAAGCCATAAAGATTTCGTTAAAAAATCTAACTTGGTCTCTACAGCAAAATAATATCAAAAACGATAAAAAATATGTTTTTACAATCTTTCACCGTAATAAGAATTATAATAATAATTTTTTTTTAATTTCCGTTTTTATGTCCGGGTTAAATCTTCCCCATAGGAAAAACTAAACCCTACCACACACTTTTCCACAAATGATCATCTAATCAATCAACATTATGCAAGTGCATTATATAACCAAAATAAATACAAAACAATACAAATTTTTGGTAAGCGTTTAAGTTCGAAAACGGTTGCAACAGCTTCGTGGATTATGGGATAACCGTTTAAAAAAACGTAACTAGGCCTGCAATAAACCCAGCGCGAAATTATTCCAATAAAGCACAATACAATTGCGATGAAACGCTTCCACCTTAAACGCTTATCGCCTGCGATTGGCGCCCCGTAAACCGTTGCCAAAACGCTTCCACCTGTTCATAATTGACTGCCCGTAAACGAATGCAAAGAAACGCTGGTTTAAACGCCATCTTGTCAAAAGCTTTTATGTTAACGCGTTCGTCGCAACAATTAACCGATAAATTTAATAATGGGTTCTCAACTTTTTTGAGTATGGAAGATACATTTCACCTTAATTTTGTGATCGAGTTATAATAAGAATCTTATAAGAATGTTTACTGTTGTTTTTTTTTTAGTTCTTCAGATTTTAACCACTAAACCGATTCATTCAGATAAGCACAAATCTAGCGAAACCGATTTGTCATAGAACCAAGATTTTATGCGTATCACCCTTCTAAGGAAATTTAAAACATAGAAATAATTATTAATTTCAAAATTCACATTCGTAACTTATTGAAATTGACATTGATTGAGTACCTAATCTTGAAGTGTTAACGGTTAATGAACACCACACAAAAGTCCCTGGGGCCAATGGGAGTATGCCATCCCCATTTTTCACACAGGATGCCCGGAGGAAAAAACCTCAGGGCTTAAGTCATCTTTGGGGATGCTGTGTGGTGGGGTATTTTTAGGGAAAAGAATTAGAGGAAGTTCTGGGAATTAAAAAAATGTATGAGAGGTGGGTAGGAATCTATGGGTCAGTGTGTCGAGTAATCATCCCCATTTTTTTTTTCTCCACACAGGAGGTCCTGAGGAGAGGGGTGGCATAACATTATGTTTAATCGGTTTCTAGTGGTTACTAAAATAAACGGTTGTTTATTTTGGGAAACTGGAACGCTTTCAGTTTTTGGAAAAAGAAACCGAAACGCCCATCTCTTGTCCCTGTCCCGTAATTCGTGACTCAACTTGTGGAAACTTTGTTCTGTTTACCTTTATACTGGGTTTTCCAATAAGAGGTGTTATTTTGAATAGCCCGCTATTTCGGTAGATTTTACTTTTGAAGCTGTAATTTTTTGACATTTGACAAGTAGAAACTACGCCATTAATAAAAATGGAACGATACGCGCTTTAACAACGTATTGAAATTATTAAAATTCACTTGAGTGAATCAAATGCAAATCATCTTGAGTGATGAGGCCCATTTCCACCTCGGTGGCTTCGTCAAAAAGCTAAATTGTCGCATCTGGGGCTCGTAAAACCCAAGAGTTATTGTTGAAAAGCCTCTCTATCCTCAACGTGTGACTGTTTAGTGCGGTTTATCGTCCGACGGAGTCATTGGACCTTACTTTTTCGAAAATGAGGCTGGAGCAACAGTTACGGTGAATGGATTGCGCTATCGAGAGATGATTAATGATTTTTTATGGCCGGAATTGGAAGGTATTGATTTAGACAACGTTCACTTTAAAAAAAAACGGCGCTACGTACCACACAAGCAACAAAACCATTGATCTTTTACAATTGAATATCAAAATAACACCTCTTATTGGAAAACTCTGTAGATGCTACATAGCACATGAATCCGTATGTAAGTTAAGCAGAGATGTCAAAAAGAAATCTTGTTCAATTTTTGTAGTTCAATCAAAGTTGTTCAAGTAAAATAGAACCATCTAAACCACCAATAAGGATTATGTTCCAAGCCGCGCTAAGCTCAACATTCCAACAAAGCCGATCTTAAAGTCAGTTGATATACCGGCCCATAATAAAGGTTTGTCGGATTTGTAAATTTTCAAAGGCCGACCCAGTGTTGCTATACTTAAAAAAACACGATAAGAAGCTTTATAAAAAATATAACAAAAACATTTTCACGAGATTTCTTCCTATCCAGTAAAATAAAATGCTAACATATCAAAAAGTACAAATGTTTAAGAATACTTATATGTTTGAGAAATGTTTTTGACAAAATTTTTTATTTTGTTTTTCCCGTTTCTGAACCTTAATCTGTCTAAAATCTAAAAAATTTGTATACATTTTTGTTGTAAATTATCACATGAATAAAATTTTAAATATAAAAACAAAACATAGTAAAGTTTAAAATATTCATATTATTAACCTTTTCTGCGCTGCTTTCTCATATGTGTCACAATATATCGTCGGCTATCCCCGTACGCGGATGTCGAATTTGTATTCAATGAAGTTTCATAAAACACAAATTAGGAAAAGAGGAGCGGAATGAAGGGATATTTATTTATTTATTTTAAGTTTACAAATTACTAATTTCGATAGATTGCGTTGAGTAGATTAGGGTTGTAAAATTAAAGGTTGACACTAGAAATTTATTGTTATTAAGTTTAATTTAAAAAACTACACATAAAAAAATTTAAAATTATTTTTATTAGAAAGTCCTCATGTTTAATCATTATTATCACGCGTGACAGCTGTTTCGCCTTCCTAAGGCATTTTCAAACCTCTGAAGGCGACACAGCCGTCACGCGTAGTAATAATTACACAGCAAAACTTGTTTATAAAAAAAATAGATTTTGTAGTTTACAGAATAATATTATGTACCTTCTATTTTCTAATATATAAAGAATAATATCTGAGGCGGCCACGTATGTTTGATTTTATACAAATCTACAGTTTTATTCCTTTACTTGACATTAAAAAAAGGGGAAGGTCACCGTCTGTGGGATTTTGAAAAATTCTGCGTAAAGCCCTAGCAACGGCGGGCACAATTTGATAGTTGAATATACAGAAAGCAAAAACAAAAAAAAAAGTTAACAGTATAATTTAAGTTAACAGAGAAATTCTTGAAAAGTAGGTACCTACATAGATCCAAAAATCGCAATCGTGTACCTACATTATATGTATATATATAAGTACTTAACAATAACAATATTATGTCCAATGGAAATTTTACGTAGGTAACATATTATTGCATAATAAATAATAATATTTATAATAATTTCCTAAGGGTAGTTCGCAACAATAATATTAATTATCATATTAATGAATATCATGTTTTGTTTTTACAGATTGCTACACATAAGTTCTTCTAAAAGAATCAACAATGTTTTCATGGACTGTTTCTTGGGTAGATGTTTTACTATTTCTCGGAGCAATAGTGGGTCTGATATATTATTTGACTACCAAAACATTTGGTTTCTTTGACAAACATGGAGTCAAAAGCATTAAGCCATATCCATTGGTTGGCAATATGCTACCCCTGGTGCTAGGAAAGGAACACATCAACGAGATTATTGAGAATATCTATAATACATTTAAGGATGATAAGTAAGTTAGTTCATTTAAAAGTTTAGGCAAACTGCCGGTAGATATACGAACTACAACAGCTTCTTTTGTTTGTAAGATATGTACCTAAACATGCACTTACAATGCATAATAAAAGGCAAAGACACCAATTATTTTGTACGAATACGTACCCATGTGCCACTGATCAAATTTGAATTGATCGATTGTTTGAGATATATTCAAAAACTTGCTTAGACCAGTAGTGATAAATTATGTGATATTATAATTGTTATTTTATATAAATAATAATTAAAAAACAAATGAAAAAATTGGCAACTTCTTCGACGGCAACTACGCTGACCATTAGATTAGTTAGAATGGCGGCATAAATCACTATACGTAGTGAAAATAATAAGAATTATGTGCACAAGTCGACACGGCACTAGGTAGACTTTTTGAATTTGTATGGATTTTTTAAATAGTTGTTTACTGTCGCCGTAGCTAAACTGCTTGTGTGCAGGGATCCTAATATAAAGGATGAACGGAAAGTTCACAAGATCTTTTAACTGTCAAATATTACCATTGGCAAGAGTTAAATCTCTAAATGGTATAAAACAAAGTTGCTATCCGCGTCTGTCTGTTTGTGCCTTTAGTTCTTCTAAACTATGCAACGGAGTTGGATAGGGTTTTCACCAAAGATATTAGAAGAACGAGATATGCTATGTTGTCCGCCGGACCGTAGGCGGAGTACTAACTAATTAGGGTACTTTGAACGGTATCGGGACGTGTACGCACATAAATCTGTTCTATGTATTAGTGCGGATACCTTAGCGATGCCTTAGCGTAAGCGAAGGTGTGCAGTAGTATTGGTGAACAAAACCGGCGACACTCGGCAAAGCAATTCCACACAGTATGAACTGCTCATAGCACATCTCGTTCTTCTAATATCTTTGGTTTTCACTATCATTTGGAGAGTTTTTTCCGTATGGTTTATATATATATATAATTGTTGTGTTCCCGCAAACAGTTTTCTAACGACGAGTTAGAAGGAGATTTGAAATAATAGGTTCTTTGTGTTAAATCAGGGATTTATTAATACTTCGCGTATTACAATGGTGACTCGATAGTCGACCTAACTAGAAGCTGGCTAAATGAGATCTGAAAACACCAAGTTTGTCTGGGAGCATTCTAACTGGTCCTGGCGACTACTGGCTACTAGCTGCCATCTTGCGGACTTCCACGCAAGCTCTATGCACTGCCCTCTATGAGTGCATCTGTGAAGCTCTTACTTCCCAACAATAATACATGGATATAATATTTATTGAAAGTAGACAAATGTCTAAAAAGCTAGTTTCACAATAAAATCTGTTTCCCTTACATCACTGGTGTTATCCAAACTGAAGGCTATTGTATTCATTGTATTACATTCCATTATTTGATTTTAGAGTATGCGGTATGTACAATTTCACCAACCCTGCACTGATATTAAAAGATTTGGATCTCATAAAGCGCGTTACTGTAAAAGATTTTGATCATTTCACCGACCACTTCCCAGTACCGGTTGAGACGGATCCACTTTTCTTCCATAATCTGTTCAGCTTAAGAGGTAAGATCATTTAAATGAAAAGATAAATTACTTAATTCAATTACGTTTTAGTCAAAGGTGTCCACACTTTTTGGCAAGAAAATTTGCCGTGATGCTTGACTGCAGATAAAAAGTTGATCAAAAAGTTGACGGTTAACGTTTGCAATGTAGACAAGTTAGTGGAAGCCTGTCAAAAAATTCTAAATGTTAATATTATGTATGGTAGCATCAAAATTTTTATTTTCGTTGTATCTACCTATTACCTTAAAGTTTTGTGGCACCGAAAAAGAGTTGAATGTATTAATTTTAAGTATTTTGAAATCAAAATACAATATTTATCAAAACATTCAAGTTCATAAAATGGAATATTTGAATATTGGAAACAAGTTGATTAAAGTACATCATGTACAGGTCCTAGAAAAATTTATTTTTTACATCGGGAAAAATACATAGTACCTACATCATTTACAGGTACTAAAAATATATATTTTCACATCATTTGCTTTAGGGGAAAAATGGCATAGCATGAGGAGCATTCTGAGTCCCGCCTTCACTGGCTCCAAGATGAAAGAGATGATGCCCTTTGTAGACGAATGCACGGAGCATTTCATACAATACTTGAAGAAGGAGTCTGACTCTCCCAGCGTCAAAAACGGTAAGTGGATAAGTTATAATAAAGCCGATACAAGTTTTTTAACAATCTCTAAAAGTGATTGTTTGTGTGGCTTTGTCAAAAAATTGCATTAGCATGCAGAAAATATGTTAATTCTGCGGAATGTTGACTGAAGATTTCCTACCAGAAATCCATGGGTACAACACCAGAACTTGGATGCAGCAAGACGGGCCAACCTACCATACTACATCCAAAGTAACTATAGCGGTCAAAAAAGAAATGTTCCCGAAAACTGATTTCGCAAAGAGATTATAGATTGCCGACCGACTTCATTCACAGTCGTTTGTTATTAATTACATGTTTACATGACATTTGGCCGTCTTCTCAGTCTCTTGTCAAATTACAATTTGTATTAATGTATTAAATTACCTGTTACAATAGTACCCGTTAATCATTTTGACGATGATAAGTTTTATAAGATTACATTCAGCATAAATGCGAAAATTGATATCAGCATCACTGACAGTTTACTGACCTTCAAGCTAAATAGCTTATCTGCCGTATGTACATATCATGCCACATACATCGTGCATCATTTCTCGCGTCTGTACAGCACTCGGTTTTGTCGATTCCTTACCGACCTGTGGGACGACTGCCTGACTTTGTTCATTGAGACAGACCGGGATGGTCGATATATTAAATGAAGTTTGAGGAATGATGTATTTATTTTATCAGGAAAGGGCTACATTGAATTAGAGATGAAGGAACTAGTGTCCAAATTGACCAATGATGTTATTGCATCTTGCGCATTTGGTCTGCAATCCGATTCCTTTAAGGACCCAGATAACAAGTTCAACAAAATGAGTAAAATTCTGACCAATATTGAATTGAAAGACGCGTTGAAGCTGATTCCAATGATCATGTTTCCAGTGCTGGGAAAGGTAAGTACATTATAAATATTACTTAAGTTAACTACATTATACTTAATGCTTTTAATTAAGTATGGAAAAAAAGTTAACGACGCACAGTGGGCTGAAAATCGCCTTTCATAGACAGATAGACTTGAATTTTCAAGGGTATTTTTTTTGGCTAGAAATGGATTCTGCTGATCATCACTATGCTATAAAATTTCGTATGAAGCAATTGCGTGTACAAATGAAGGAGTTATCATTTTTTAAAGAAAAAATTGTATGGCACTGACATTAAAAATGAGGTTATCTCTGGTATCATAAGGTTGGCCATTATATCCTTACACACAAATATACTACTATTTATTTGTATTTTTTCGTATTGTGGCGCAACTTGCGATTTTTTTTTAAATCCTCTACGTGTGCGAGATGGAATTGTGTGAAGTTCATAATCTCAAACTAACTTAATCACTTATACCCAAAGATGACACCCCGAAACTATCTTATTGAATTTTAGTTGGTGAAAGTGAAACTTATGAAGGACGAGGTAGCCAATTACTACAGGTCCTTAGTGATGGACATCATAAAGCAGAGGAATAAGTCCGGTTTCATTCGGAGAGACATGATCCATCTCCTGATGCTGGCCATGAAGGGATCCTTGCATGAGGAAAATGCCACGGAAGATATACATGGAGATAATATTGGATTTGCAACTGTCGCGGAAGACTTGAAAGGAATGAACTCTGGCAAAAGAGGTGAGTACCTTATTTTAGTGAGATTCTTTTGATTGCGCACATTCACACCAAGAAATTATTTTTTAAAAAATGCTAATAATCAATAAATTATGATTTATCTGAAAAAATTTGAAAAATAAGAATAAAAAATAAGGTTCATAAATTGATAAAGTTTAATGTTATAATTTTTTTAATGTAAGTACAGGCAAATCTTGGTAGCATCAAAATTTTTATTTTCGTTGTATCTACCTTACTACCTTAAAGTTTTGTGGCACCGAAAAAGCGTTGAATGTATTGTACAATAAGATTTGATCAAAATTTTTTATCAAATCTTATTGTTTAAAATCCTAAATAATGGTCTGGACTCACCAGAACTTTCTAATTTAATAAATCTTCATATTCCGTTTAGATCAATCCGACAATCTGATTTATTTTGTCTACCCTCGTGTGGAACAAACATTCCCCAATTACTCGTATATGTGCACAATATAATACAAAATTTTACAGCATTCACATTTTTGGTAATAACCTAAAGAAATATCGATAGGAAGTAATGCGTACGATCGATTATTAATTTGAGAGTATGGAATATATCGGAAGCATCTCCTATCCTCTTCCTATTTTCCTCTTCCTCTCGCCTTCCTTTAACACAAAATTAATTTTAAGATATTAAAACTTCATTTCCAATGAACTTTAGTATAAGAAACTTCTGTGGCTTGACTTCAGTTACCTTGTATATTTATATCTATCATTGTATAGTATTTAAAAGCTGTCTGTTTCTTACAAAATAAATCATTTTAAAGATGATGTATGTATGTGTATTTGTGTAGACCGTAGTAACGCAAGTTTCAAAAAAGGTTTTCAAACTTTTTTGTCATCTTTCAATTGTTAAAATGTCCAAAATCATTAATCAATTCTGTTTGGACTCATTGAATTTCACAATGTTTTTTATGTTTTTTTTTGTTTCATTCTTCAGTTTCCCAAAGCCAGGTCTCCGGGAAAAAAACAAAAACATTGTGTCGGAGCTACAACTTTTTTTGTTTTTCATCGGCTACGAAAAATAAAAACAATGTGGGCCTGCACCTTTCTTGTTTGCACAAACATTTGATACAATTTTTATGGTAATAGTGTCGTTGGAGACCAGACTTAACAAACAAAATTATTACTAAACTAGCTATACCCTGCCACGCACTGCTGTGGCTCAGTCTGTCTGCGCAGATAGAAAAACATTAGCGTGTGTTGCTTTTACGTCCAACATATGGCGATGTTTGAAAAAATTAAGTACCAACCAAGTTCATTAAGTACCAACTGCACCTAAAGTGACATATGTCAATTAAAAAGAAAGAAGATACAGACATAACTAAGGCACAGGGGAATAAAGATAAGCGAGGTTTTACCACTATATTATAGTTTTGTATTGTCCGGGTAATAATGAATGTATTGTAGATATATTGTGAACTGCTCAAATTTTCATATCGAATTTCAGTGTAGGGACATATAAAATAGTTGGCCAAACAAATGAGGTTATGTATTTACATCATGTATCTGTTGAATGTTAACATAATGTTATTTTCAGTTTGATATTTGTAAAAGTGAGATATATATATAGATATATAGATAGATATATATATACTCTTTTTCAATTAAGAGTACCCATCAGACAAACCAGACAAAATCACACATTAAACATCCCTCAATGTAACACGAACTCAAAACAAAATGCTTTTATTCACCGTGCTTCATACAATTTTAATACTTCATACAGTGAATTAGACTTATTTAACTCAGCACCCCACAATTTCAAACCTAAAATCAATAAATAATTATATTATCATTTTTATATTTTATTACGTACATGCTACACATTACACAGACTAGATCCATCCCATACCCCTCCCTTCCCCATCCCATCCCTATAGGCTAATGTAGCTTTTTTCTTACATAAATATTATATATTCACTAAATAATTAAAATACTTAAGTGAAAACCTATTATTGGTTAAATAATTAACACTTAATACACCATACTTTGTAATTATTATAACTGTTGGTTTTCAAAATAAAATAAAAAAAAAAAAAAAAGAAAAAAAAAAAAAAAAGTGCACAATAATAATAACATGGAATCGTTGTTATTATAAAAGAAAGAATCATGGACCTACATATGCTTAGATTAAAAAAAGTTAGTCATAGCTAACTGCAAATACCAAAATACTATTTTGGGGATCTGTTGAGGAGACACAATGAAATAGGTTGTGGAAGGTCACAGTGTTTTTATTGAGTCAGGATGCAGCATGGGAGATGACTTTGGGACCGATGGTGATGACACCGGATGCAGGCGGTAAAGTTGTCTAGGCGGTAGTTGGCGACGGCGTGTTGAGACCGGACTCGTGGATGTGTCAGGAACTGGTGAAGACCATGGGTCTTCCGGGTGCTCCAGTGCTAAACAAGGTAGCCGAAGATACGAAGGATCTGGTCGGCGGGGATGCAGGTCGGCGAGGATGTCGCGGGCCGATGCGCAGACCGGCGAGGATGCCGCGGGGTCTAGGCGCGTGGATGTAGCGCTGGCCAGGGATGTTGAAGCCAGGGCGCTGTGATGATCCCGTAGGAGCTCATGGTTGAACCGTGCAGAGCCGGGAGTAGATGGTCCTGAGCGTGGCGGAGGCGTGCAGGTCACTCGTGAGACTTGCAATTATTGGCTGACTAATGACTGACTGACTGACTCGCTGCTGCACAGTTTATATAGCCAAGCCGACGGCGGAAGTAGCTTCGCGAGACCGCTGGTAAACTGCCGGTTACTCGCTGAATCTCGACATTTCGATAATGCTTTAATTATGCCTAGGCGATTGCCTAGAACTTTCTGGCGGATGCGCGTAATGTACCTGGTCAAACTCGCAATTGTATTGACGTTGGTAACTCGTTAAGTTGCAAGTAGGTGCTCGTAGGCAGTAGGTAGCTATCACATATTTACGTTGCGCAATTAATTGTGCCTTGCAAAATGTCTCGTACGTTCGCGACCCATGTATTTTATACTGGCCGTCTTTCTGGAACATTCTAGGAGCGTCGATCGCTACACTATGATAAAATATTATGTAAATTGCAATTTTTATAGCGCAGGCGCCGGGTAGGAATGCTGTTCTTGTTCTACCGATATTTCGATGAAAGGTGCTTACTGGCACTGATGTTAATTATGTTACTTATTACATACCGGTATACATAGAGTTTTGGTTTAACTTTTAGTTTGGAAAGATGATGAGATAACCGCCCAAGCTGTGATCTTTCTGTTTGCCGGGTATGAGACCATTTCCACTGCACTCTCCTTCATGTGTTACGAGCTGGCACTTAATCAGGATGTCCAGACCAAACTCAGGGAGGAGGTTGACCAGTACATTGAGCAAACAGGAGGAATGATCCAGTACAACGATATCCGTAACCTCTCTTACATGGACATGGTCATGTCAGGTTAGTAAACTTTTCAAACCACCTTACTACAAACTCCGGTGTTCCTCAGGGATCAATATTATGACCACTTCTGTTCAAAATCCACATAAATTATGTTTCTCAACTAGTAAACTTATTCAAGCTTTTCCATGTTCGTCTATATTGGTTTACAAATAATGTATATACTTTTCAATGTTTTTTTTACTCAAATTTCAGAAACTCTACGGATGTGGCCTCCCGTAGGAGCTTTGGATCGTTCTTGTGTTAAAGACTACACATTACCAATTAAAGTTAACAACCAAACCTATGTGGTAAGCTTTACACCAAATTTTCACTAAATAATTATTTATATTACGTGGTAGAGGAATTATACAAAAAGTCATAATATCTGAAACACCTAGTTCGCTTCAGCAGAGTAGAGGTTTTATGCAAAAGCCCACAGGATAACAAATTATTATAAGCAATAATTATTAGCCTAAAACACAAATAAAAATCTTATGGAAAAAAATAATAAATGCCGCCGACGAGAAATTAACCCGCACCTTCTGATTGCCGGTACCACGGAACCACTGTGCTACGTCGGCTTATTTTTAACTGCCAAATAATTCAATAAATACTAGAATTTCATTCATAAATTATTTAAAAAAAAAATAAAATTACCTGATAACAACCAATATAATAATTTGTTATCCTAAACCTTGTTTTGTAAACATATGTTTACCTTTATTAAATAAAAGTTGATAATAATTGAAATAAAATTTATTTTAATAATGAATAAAAATCCAGAAATTGAAAAATACTTTTGTGCAAAGTAAATAATGCCCAGGTATATAGTAATATCTATTGTAATAGATTTTCAATTTGATACGTTCATTCTATCTGCCTATCCACGTTCGAAATGCTCGAATTAATTCTCTGATTGTTTCAAGGGCGTGGAAATTTGATATCAATAAAATATAGTCATAATTTCATTGTAAGATATGGATAAATTTTGATTAAAGGTTAAAAAGGGTGATATTGTGATGATACCGGTTCGAGCCATACAAAGAGATGAACAGTACTTCCCCAACCCGGAGAAATTCATTCCGGAAAGATTCTCAGATGAAAACAAGGGATCAATCAACCCAGAAAGTTTCCTTCCGTTTGGCATTGGTCCCAGAAGCTGTATTGGTAAGAACAATAATAAATATTAATTATTATTTTTTGGAATAACTTAGTGAGTAAAACCTAGAATTGTAATATTTAATTATTGAAGACAATATTAGCGATTCCTTAACGAAAATCTGAAACAGAGAAATCAGAAAAAGATAAGGTCACATCTAGGACTCGAACCCAGGACCCTTGCCTTGCCGGGGCACTACCAACTGATCTAATGGGACCCTAATTTCTGCTCTTATTAAAAAACAGAGTTATTTTACTGAACCTAAGTCCGGATATAAAAAGTTAATTTGGGTTGTTAAGTACAATATTTTAATATGTTTTACAGGAAATCGGTTCGCCCTGATGGAAACCAAGATCATCATGTTCCACTTGCTCGCCAACTTTGAGATTGTTCAAACACCCAAGACTGAAATTCCCATCAAGATAAAGAGTCATACATTCAACCAGCACACCGTCAACGGCACCTGGCTGGGCTTGAAAAGACGATCAAACTGATACAAAGAGAATTAAAAAAAAAATAATATTCATTATATACAGGATGGTCTCCATAATCCAAACAATTAAAAACCGAGCCAGTTCGATTTAACCAATTTTCGGATAGTTGTGATCTTTCAGAAACGGCTGGATTTTCGGAACATTCAAGAGTTTTCCTGAAGCTTTTTTATATATTTTTTAATATTTTATCATTGTATGTCATAATTCATTAAATTACATAAATATATCCACTGTTTCAGAAATTTTATTCAACAACACCATTTCTCGTATCATGCATCATGTGGTATCTTGAACAAGTTGTGGCGACGACTACAGCTGAAGTTTTCGGGGACGTATAAGGCATAGCATTCCAACAAGAATGGGCTTTCAATAGAGTTATGAATTATAAAACAAAATATTTCAAGATTTGTTTTCTAGGCTAAATCTATTTATTGCCTCAAGTAAGTCTATATATTGCACGAACCTCGGATAAGTTCTATGCGTCTGCAAATAGACATAACTGAGGATTTTTTTCTGGATTCGTTTCAGCATATATTTTTATATTTATATACTTTGTTTGGTGCGGAGTCCACACAACTTACTTCTTATATTGCCATTGAACATCATTGCATCTGGGTCTGTTTAAATGTTCTGATGATAAGCCCTGGAAGTTTGTAGCATGCTGGGGTGAGCCACGATATGTGGTCAGAGAATGATAGTTTGGGATCAAAGATGATACCAAGATCTTTAACGCTATTGGTTCGGCGTAATGTTTGCCTTTTAATGCTGTACTAAAAAACTATGGGCTTCTGGGAGAGAGTATAAGTCCTTGTTACACACATTTAAAAAAATTAAATTCCTACTTGTTTTTTTCTGACCAGTAACATTGCATTTGTAAGCAGTTTTGGTAAGATATTATTTGCATCAGAAATTTGTAATCACCCGCAAATAGAAGACATCTACCATACTTTACACGTTGGATATTGACTATAAGTATGAGGAACAACTACAGAGGACCAAGGTTTGACCCCTGGAGTATACCTGACAACTGTTTAGATTCATGTCCATTTATTAACACATATTGGTTTCTGGATTTCAAACAGGAGGCAAAGAAGATAAGCGTTTGTTGATCAAAGTCAAGTTTGAAAATTTTGAGTAGTAAAATATCATGATCAACTCGATCAAATGCCTTGAAAATGTTGGTCTTAAGCAAAGATATCACCAATATTTCACGTTTTGTCTATGATTATAATAGTGGTACGAATATTTTTCTTTGCCAAACCTAAATGCTGTCAAGGCATTGTGCATGGCAACAACACAGTGTCTTCCTTGAGACTCTCAAGGAAGACACCATGTTTTTATTTGCCCCGCCTTTGTTTCTACCTACATACCAAATTCATTACTTTAATTGGCTCCTCCGCTTGGATAGTCTGTGCAGTTTGGTTATTATCTATGGTCTAAACCAGTAGTCCCCAAGCTTTTAACTTTAACTAATTACCTTACCATTATTAATCATAACGCGGCGCACATTTTGAAAACCGCTGGTCTAAACCAATGGCAGAAAAATAAATTATAATGAATATTTATAACATATTCGGTCAGTAAATAATATGTAAATAACTAATTTTCTTAAGTTGCGCATAAGACCTTGGCTTTTGTAGTCTCGATTTGCTAAAACATGCAAATAATAAATTCAATCAAATAAATATAAAACTTTATATCAAATAAAGCAATAAAAATAACACAAGAAGTGCCCTATGGGCGCGTTTCGTGATCCAAATATAAGCCCAATTTGGGCCTATATTTCCAATCAAAACTGCGTTTCACCATGATTATGGAATTCAAATGTAACGGTAAATACAATTTCAGGCAAGTGCAAGAGAGGCAGACCGCGTGCTAAATAGTCTACAAACAAAATGTACCAAGTCAGTGCCACATTAGTTTCCATTCTGATTTATATGAAAGGCACTTCTAGTTTTCTTCTTTATTCTATGATTTCAATCGAAATACAATTTAAAAAAAAAAAAAATATATATATATATATATATATATAAAGTACACTTACTTATTATTATTTTCCGACTTTATGTCCGGGTTAAATCTTCCCACAGGAAAAACTAAACCCTTCCACATACTTTTCCACAAATGATCATCTAGTCAATCCACATTATGCAAGTGCATTATATAAGCATAATAAATACAAAACAATACAAGAACAATACGTCAACCCAAATATTAAATATTATATTATTATTATCATTTACGCAAAAAATATGTAATATTAACATTAAGTCAAATAAAACATTGTTAAAAAAATTATTGCAGTGTCCTCAATTTCAAGTCAACCCACATTCCTCTTTGAGTATTCACGTTGATGGTGTTCTTGGCAATCTTCACGGGGTTTGGGTTTTGGATGTCAACACTATGTCAAATGTCCCCAACATGTTGAAGACCACAGCTTTGATAACCATCACAGCAAATCGAGACCCTAACAAAAAAAAAATATTTTTCTGTTGCAACATGTTTATAATTTGGTATAATTTTTTATATATATATATGTCATTCAAATCTGCTAAACTACTCATATAGTTTATTTATTTTATTACGTATTACGAAAATACATTTAATTTGTTAGAACAGACAATCTGTATAATTGGGAATTAATATCGACCAGGCAAAACATAACATAACTTCAACTTGCACCTCTATTTTGAAAATAAATAAAACAAAATTTCTGTCACAATTGAGAGAGAAATATTTTTACAAGATTTAAATGAATGTATATAATCTTGGAGGAAATATTATACACCAATTATACAATAATATGTAGTCTATTATGAATGTGCAATAGAAACATGATAATTAAAAATAGATAGTTCTTTTGTCAGATGGGGAGGAAAAATATATGTTTACAGAAGAAAAAAAGGCAATGTTTGCGAGCCAGCCCTGTGTCAATCGGCACCTGGCGCTAGTAAAAACATAAAGGGTGCTGTATTAGATATTATCAGCGCCTTGGCTCTTTATTTCATATAATCATTTATTATGGCCGTTTGTACCTGTACATTCTGATTTTACATCGACGATATCACTGTGTTGATTGATGAATGCATAAAGAAGGATCAATGAAGGTATACTTTTTAATTTTATCTGAACAAACCAAACATGCCACAATAATTTTAATAATATAATATTAAAAAAACACATTAATTTAATATGTGATATTATCTAAGATAAACATGAATGCACTCATACCTATCCATACAAAATTTCATTTCAACATCATGCTTTGTCATATGTTTTCCTGATATTATTTGTAATAAGATTCCTCTTACAAACACACATTATTCAAAAAAACAAATACAAAATATGGATCTGTTTAAATGTTTGCCGCTGCAACTAAATATAATCACAGTAAATGAGTCATTCACTTTGTTTTGCGGCTAAAATTTCCCGGAATATATGTCAACCATAAATCAAGGTAAGAGTGTAATTTTTAACCTATTATGTACACAGTGTATGTGTGTTAGTGAAATTTCATGAATCACATAATTGTAGTTTAAAAAAATATATATATATATATATATGTAAGTCTAAAAATAATTCACATGGTTGACTGAGCGAAGTCTTGTTTTAGCTCGACCACTTTAGAGTTCGTCGGTTTGTAAATTTGTTTGTGTGTTCCGTGTCCGGTCAAAACCGTCAAAATAGTAGTATTTTGTATCTTTGTATTCCACCTGAGCGCAACATTACGCAAAGTTTACTGTTCACAGAATTACTAGTATTAACAAACTAGTAAAATAAACGGTGCCCTCCTGTATTATTAGGTGCTAGTTTTGTATAATTGCAGAAATTACATACGTAAGCAAACATACTTTAAAAATTATTAGAGTAACCTAGAGCTACAGGGTTTTCCAATAAGAGAGGAAGTTACATTGTTACGGCAATTTAATCTAAGTTACATTGTTACCTGGCTCCAACTCAACCTATTGTCGGCTTATCGCTCAATGGGAAATGATGTCCAGAGAGGATAAAAATATACCCTTTCAAAATAAATAACTTTGTACTAGTGGCTGAAAAAAAAAACAATTTTTCATTAAAATCTTAATATCTGACGAATCAGAAGTAAGATAATTACTTTTGCAGTTCTAATAAGCAAATGCCTTATTCGATAATTCTCTGTGATTTAGCATGCGATTTCATCATCTGATTTAGGTATATGGCATTTTAATAAACAGTCTGTACTGACCACTGACAGTGGACTTGCGACTTGTGGGTCGGTTTTATAATGTGACTTGAATAGACTTACGACTGGAAATGGTTAAAGCATGAATTAATGCATTTTCATCGTTACAAACTGATCCATAAGATAAGTATCTTTTGGTATCTAATACTTATGAGTGGAAATGGTTAAATCATGAATTGATGCATTTTCATCGTTACAAACTAATCCGTAAGATAAGTTTGAGTATTTATTTGCATTAAAACTTGTTTTTAGTAGAAAAACAACTTTATCATTATCTTCACGGGAATGGTGATATCATTATAACTCCGTAATATATAAATAAAACCGTATCTCGATTAAGATTATTACCTCACATGTTAGTGAAAGTTGAAATGACAATCAGTTTATTTTCGGTGTCGCTGTGATTACTTCGCAACGGTGTTGTCATAGAATAAAGATCTTTATTCTATGTTGTTTGCTAAAATTCTGGTAAAAAAAACTTTTATATACTTAGTAAAAACTTATTTTCACTTCCGAACCAATATACAATCAAATTGCATCGAAAGATGTTATATAGTACCTACCTACCTAGACATTAAATTTGCATTATTTGTTGATGTGCTAATTTAAAAATAAATCTTTCTTAGTTTCAGTAGTAAGTTTATACAAGATGTAGATACATAGTAAAATACAAGTAAAAATTCAATTTTTTTCACAGTCCTCTGCGCTAGGGTTTCCTGTTCTGAGGCTGCCTCTAGTTTGAATAAACGGTTAAGAAAAGCTACAAGCCAAAAGTGTGTTTATTCTTGGTATACCTTATATCGTAGGTAATAGGCATTAAAATCGCTTGACAAACGTTCCATTTCAAGCAAAAAACCGGTTTTATTTATTTTGTAAATAATTTTATAAGAAAGCAAAAAAGTTAATCAAGTGAAACTGTCACAGATAATCTTGGCTATAATACTGTATTTTTTTAAAGTTGTTTACTTTATGCGTTCATACATTTCTATTGAAAAAATATTTTTTTTAGTACTTTGCATTTATATTTTTTATTGAGTCATTTATTTTTTTACGTGTATTCTACTCAAGCGAAGCGATAGGAAAACCTTCAATTTATCTAAAGCATATTTTTTTGTATTCATAATGTACACCAATTCGTTATAAAGATTTATCAAAATAGTGATTTGGCATTAAGCTTCGCTTTTCCAGCGAAATTGAATCATTGTTCTAAAGGTTCAACAAATTAGAAAAACCCAATTTATTGAAATTTTAACGCCATACAGATTTCAACAAAATAATATCAATAAACTATAAAAAACCTGAAGATCAATATTTAAAAAAAAAATATGTGACCAACTATCTTATTATTGTGAAAGATTGTAAAAACAAATCTAACGATTAAAGTTTAGATCACAATTTCATTATTACGGCAAATATAGTCAAAGTCTATCGTCGGTCCGTATACTCGTTACTTGTGACATTCCTCGCTCAAATTTAAAGCAAATTTGAAGCAAATGCAAACGGCATGAAACGCTGCTTGTGGTTACTTTGTCCCCGTCTGTAATTCGTGGCTCGGCTCGCGGAAACTTTGTCCTGTTTTTAAATATCCTTAGAGTTTTCCTGAACTTTTGTAGATGCTACATAGTACATGAATCCGCATCTAGGTTAAACTGAAATGTCAGAACGAAATCGTTTTTTTGTCATCCAAGTAAAAATCGCCAATACGGATACAACATATGTAAATATATATAATATATATATATCTTTATTTTTTTTTAAGTTTACTTAAAGTTGTGCGGTGTAATAATAATTATTACACATGACAGATGTTTCGCCTTACGAAGGCATTATCAAACTTCGGAAGGCGACACAGCCGTCACGCATAAGAACTTGTTTGTTAATAAATTGATTGAATAGATTACATAATAATATTATTAATAATAATCTTCTTTTTATACAAATATTCAATTTGTGTAAAGCCCGGGCAACTATATTAGTAGTTGAATATATAGAAGGTAAAAACTAAAAACTAAAAAATAAAGTTAACAGTATAATATTTTTTTCCTAGAGACATTGCATATTTTGGGTAGATTAAGGTTCCATAATGAAATAATAGGAAACCCTACATTCAACGCAATTTTTTATTGAGGGAGTACAGAGGGCTGCAAGGAATAGAGAAATTCTGTAGGAAAATGAACAGCCTTTTCAAGATCGAGCACAGTGTCTACAGAGTAGTATACTTGCATTGGTCCATCAACCGTCGAGAAAACCAAGTTATTTACCTTGCCTATTTGTTCGTTAGTAGGTGACCAAACTGATCTTTCCTCGAAGTAAGGTATAGTCAAACAACTTTTGTTATCAAACTGAAATCCGAATTTGTTATATTAGTTGGCATCGGCAGTCCAAATGACAGATTTACCCGAAAGTAATTCTACTACTTTGTTTAATTCAAATAACGCTTCGTCAAAGATGTTTTGACCATATTGAATGTCATTTGATATTAACTCTCACCGTAGCCGAATTAAAATGTCTTCAGACATATTTTCATGAAATTTATTTCATAAAATTTCATTGTCGGTCACTTGACAAAACGCTACGATAGTGGGAAAAAATACCTCAATGACCCAGCTTAACTGCAAATATCAGCTTCTGGTAATATTTTGTCACAATGAGAGTCATCTTTCAAGAGAATGAATTCTGCTTGATGGGTATTTTAAGTAACTCCCTGTACAGTTCTGATGTGTGCAAAAGATGTTGGACCTTTTACAACATAAAGTAACATTCGCTGTTGCTGGGATAAACCACATAGACCCTCCCAAGAGCATCCGTTTTTCAACTCTCAGAAAGCCGTCAACTGGAGTACCATGCTTTCTCCGTTGGAAGGTTTTGGCAATCTGATTCGATAGCTTTGTCATACGTCTGTATTTTGGCGAAAAGGTCGTGAGCACATAACTTTAAAAATATTGTAACACTCAGATTAGTAACAATATCATTAATGTTGTTTTCAGTGAAATAAACCCTTTGTCCATTTTCTAAATAATCGCCGGTACCCGGTAGTGCACATTGAATGATAAAATCCTACATACTGCTTAGGAGCTGCAGATGTAACTACCATATTGGTATTTTTCTACTTCTTTTGGTGATTGTATTTAGTAACGTATTGGATTGATTTTACTGAACTGCATATCTCAACGTTGATGTGAGCGTCGAAAATTTATACAAGTAGTGAGCTATAGGGAATGATCCACCGGTTGTCAATTTCATGGTTTCGCACTGTGGAAGATTATCCACCTTCGTCTGGCGGACCTCGACGATATTTAGGATATAATGTCGTTGCTGGTAGATGTTTGGCTCTGGAATGATTGTGAAAATTTTTAAGTACGTTTGCATTCCCATATGTGGAGATGCAAACTTAAATCCTAACTCTTGGACCATGTGTTTTTTACAATTTTGTACAGGTTGGATCTTCTTTTCTTACACCGCGTTGGTGCTATTGTTTCTAGATATGATATAAAATAAATTTGCAGAAATATATGATCATCGGTCTGATATGGTAGCAAGCTCCCTGCTAAACGATACACTTGCCTTAAAACAGGCTTAAAACCCCGCTAAACAACCTGCATGCTCTTTAGATAGGTCATTTGAAACGCGTTGTTATATCGGCGTATATTGCGCATGAATTGTTTAGATCACCAGGCATAAGAGAGTGTAGGGGTTCAGTTGACCACAAATTAGTAACCCGGTGAGTAATCGATTGTGTCTTTGTACTGACGATTACTACTACGTTTTCGAGACATAATTGAAATACATATCTTTGTGAGCAGAAAAATAAATGACAAATAACAATAGAAATAATACTCGTAATATTCGCAAAATAACAATGTCAAAATATGAATTACTTATAGTAAATAATATTACTGTAAACTTACAAATAAATAATCCTGCCTTACACCTTACCAATGCGGGCGACCGTTTTGTTGCAAGTGATTTTTCAAATTGCGATAACTTCTAAGATATTAAAACAATTTTCATCTATATTTAAAACCAAATATAGCTAAAATGAGCAATTGGAAAAGGATTAAAACTTCGATCTGAAAGATGCATTTTAATTTATTTTACTGCGGGTAATTTAAATATATGATATCTTCTAAGATATTCATTTAAATGATATAATGTGAAGGGCAATGTTGTTCCACATTAAATGTTCAGTAGACAGACGCGGATAGCGACCTTGTTTTATACTATTTAGAGATAAATGTATTTTATGTTTTTTCTTTACAGATTGCTACACATAAGTTCTTCTAAAAGAATCAACAATGTTTTCATGGACTGTTTCTTGGGTAGATGTTCTACTATTTCTAGGAGCAATAGTGGGGCTGATATACTATTTGACTACCAAAACATATGGTTTCTTTGACAAACATGGAGTCAAAAGCATTAAGCCATATCCGTTGGTTGGCAATATGCTTCCCCTGGTGATAGGAAAGGAACACATCAACGAGATTATTGGGAATATCTATAATACATTTAAGGATGATAAGTAAGTTAGTTCACTTAAAAGTTTAGGCAAACTGCCGGTAGATAAACGAACTACAACAGCTTCTATTGTTTGTAAGATATGTACCTAAACATGCACTTACAATGCATAATAAAAGGCAAAGACAACAATTATTTTGTACGAGTAGGTTCCTATGTGCCACTGATCAAATCTGAATTGATCGATTGTTTGAGATATATTAAAAACTAGTGCGGACCAGTTGTGAAAAATCATGTGATATTATAATTGTTATTTAATACAAATAACAATTAAAAGACAAAATTACCACGGCCGAGGATCGAACCCCGATTAACTTCTTCGATTAAGTCAACTACGCTGAACGTTACACTGCAACGGTTAGAATAGAGGCATAAATCACTAAAAATAATAAGAATTATATGCATACTGATTTTTTTAAATAGTTATAAGTTGTCGCCGCAACTAAACTGCTTGTGTGCAGGGATCCTAATAATAAGGATGAACGGAAAGTTCACAGCATCTTATAACTGTCAAATATTACCATTGGCAAGAGTTGAATTTTACAATAATAGGCACTACTGATAGTTTCCATACATCACTGATTTTATCCAAACTAAAGGCTATTGTATTCACTGTACTTCATTCCATTACTTGATTTCAGAGTATGCGGTATGTACAAATTCACCAAGCCTGCACTGATATTAAAAGATTTGGATCTTGTAAAGCGCATTACTGTAAAAGATTTTGATCATTTCACCGACCACATCCCAGTACCAGTTGAGACGGATCCACTTTTCTTCCATAATCTGTTCAGCTTAAGAGGTAGGTTCATTTAAAAGTAAATTAATGATAAATTACTTAATTCCATTGCGTTTTAATCGAAGGTGTCCACACTTTTTGGCAAGAAAAAATTGCCATTATGCTTGACGCGATATAAAAACTTGATCGGGACGAGTATTTTGAAACCAATATACAATATTTTTTTTAACTTTCAAGTTCCACCACAAGAAAATACTTCTTGTGCATTACATTAATGCATACCAGTTTACACAACACAACTACAACTAGCGACAGAGCTGAGATTAGAACCGGATTATAATGAATATAAAAATTAAATAAAGTTTGTATTATTTTAAATATAGTTGAATGTATTACGTATGAGTATTATGAAAGTAGGCATAGGTAGCCTCATGCCAAGACTGTTGAATATTTGAATTTTGAAAAACAATTTGATTAAAGTACATCATTTACAGGTTCTAGAAATATGTATTTTTTACATTGTATGATTTAGTGGAAAAGTAAATAGTACATCAAATACAGGTCATAGAAATTTGTATTTTTTCCATCGTTTGATTTAGGGGAAAAATGGCAAAGCATGAGGAGAATTCTGAGTCCCGCCTTCACTGGCTCCAAGATGAAAGAGATGATGCCCTTTGTAGACGAATGCACGGAGCATTTCATACAATACTTGAAGAAGGAGTCTGACTCTCCCAGCGTCAAAAATGGTGAGTGGATAAGTTATAATTAAGCCGATACAAGTTTTATTTTAATCTAGAAAGTTTACTTTATCGGTGCGCCATTAGTTTTTGCACTTTTGATATCGCTACTGCGGGGGAACCGGACTGGTCACAAGCTTTCGGCTGTTTTGGCAATACTCGAATCACCTTCATTATCAAATAGAATCTTTTTACAAGATCCAATTGGTGAAGGACTTAAACCAAACTTTTTAATTTTGTGGAAAATATTAATTGAGACATTGCTCAAAAGCATTTACACTATGGAACAAGGAGCAAGGAAAACCCTAAAACAAAACATCAAATGGCTCTTCATTCTCCAAAAGTGATGGTTTGGGTGGCTATGTCATCAAATTGCATTAAACACGTGGAAAATCTGTTAATTCTGCAGAATGTTGACTGAAGATTTCCTACCAGCTTGCTCCGTCACTTGGTAACCGACTTCATTCATAGTCGTTTGTTATTAATTACATGTTTACGTGCCATTCGGCCGTCTTCTCAGTCTCTTGTCAAATTACAATTTGTATTAATATTTTAAATTGCCTGTTACAATAGTACCAGTTAATCATTTTATAAATATGATAGTTTTATAAAATTACGTTCAGTGTAAAGGCGGTAAATGCGAAAATAGAAATCTGCATCACAGACAGTTTACTGTCCTTCAAGCTTCAGGTTTCAGGAATGATATTTTTTTTTTTCTCAGGAAAGGGCTACATCGAATTGGAGGTGAAGGAACTAGTGTCCAAATTGACCAATGATGTTATTGCATCTTGCGCATTTGGTCTGCAATCCGATTCCTTTAAGGACCCAGATAACAAGTTCAACGAAATGACTAAAATTCTGACCAATATTGAAATGAAAGACGCGTTGAAGCTGATTCCGATGATCGTGTTTCCAGTGTTGAGAAAGGTAAGTACATTATAAATATTACTTTTAATTGAGTATGGAAAAAGTCAACGAAGCTCAGGAAGACATGGCACATATTTGAATCAAAAGAGTATGTATAAGACCAGTCAGTGGCAGTCAGCGAGTTTAATTCCTCGACTGGCTAAGTCCTCCATCAGGACACAAGAAACATTTTCGGCTTACTATGGTGATAGTAGGAGATTTTAAAATATTTTCAGGTTATTCGTAACCTGGGAATGTTTTAAAAAAAAAAGATCTATGAAAGTGAATAGCTTCGTCGAGACAATCCACACTACGCACAACCCACATTCCCAACTAGCAAATAAATAATTAAGCCTTCAGAAGGGCTTACACCAGCCCTGGCCAACCCAAATTGCACCCCGGGCCGCATCGACGACCTAAAATTTACTAAGGGCCGCACATACAGACATTATACAAAAATAATTTCATTTTTTTATCACAACAAATTTCATACTTAATTCTTTTTTTGTAAGTATTATAAATAATTTGATTGCATAGGTAATCTGAAAGTACAATCAGGTAAATGTAAAGAAAACAATACTACAGCCAGATGTGAAAAGAAAACACACATTGAACAAACATAAAATGTATTTTTATAGTAATCAACATGTTTAACAATTTTAACAACCGAGATTAGTCAAGACACATAAATCAAACAATTTTTAATAAAACCATTATCATGACCACTTCTTTCAATGCGAGATTTGAGTTTCTTTTCGCTTGCTTAATTTTTCTAAATCTATTTCAATATTTGAAGTTGCACACCTTAACTGGTTTTCCAAATTTACGTCTGTTATTGACGCCCTATTTTTATTTTATTTCATTTTGGAAAAAAAAGCTTCGCAAACGTACATATGTAGATCCAAAGGCACAAATAATTTTTTGGGCATAACATCTTATATTGGGAAATTTTGTTGCTGTAGTGTACTTACTATAAAATTCAATTTTTGGAATCGTGGGATATATATTTTTTAGTTCAACATTGCATTGTAGGTCGATTAGTTCCATTTGTAAGGTTTCTGAAACAGTGGAAGCATCGACACCAAATGGATCAAATTGCAAGCATCATCAAAAAACAATTTCTCATACATGACCGCAGGGCCGCACGTATGGGCGCCGCGGGCCGCATGCGGCCCGCGGGCCGCGGGTTGGCCAGGGCTGGCTTACACCAAGGGTACGAAATCATTTATGACTATAATAATACATTCAGGCTTTTCCATTAGTGGACTATGCTAATGAAGCAAGAAACGTGTGCGAGATGGAATTGTGTGAAGTTCATTATCTCAAACTAACTTAATCACTTATACCCGAAGATGACACCCCGAAACTATCTTACTGAATTTTAGTTGGTGAAAGTGAAACTTATGAAGGACGAGGTAGCCAATTACTACAGGTCCTTAGTGATGGACATCATAAAGCAGAGGAATAAGTCCGGTGTCGTTCGCAGGGACATGATCCACCTTCTGATGCAGGCCATGAAGGGATCCTTGCATGAGGAAAATGCCACGAATGATGTAAATGAGGATAATATTGGATTTGCAACTGTGGCGGAAGACTTGAAAGGAATGAACTCTGGCAAAAGAGGTTAGTACCTTATTTTAGTGAGATTCTTTTGATTGCACATTCACACCAAGAAATTATTTAATAAAAATGCTAATAATCAATAAATTATGATTTATCTGAAGAAAACCGAAATAAAGAATATAAAATAAGGTTCATAAATTAATAAAGTTCAGTGTTCCAATTTTTTATTCCTTAGATTACAGTAAAGTTTTAAAAAATTTTGTCCTCTCTTAATTGTTAAGATTCTTTTTAATCTTAGACTCACGACTCAATTTCACTTTTTTTTTTGTTTCCGACCCGACATAACAAAAAAAAATCATTATTATACTAGCTGTGGCTCAGTCTGTCTGTGCAAATAGAGAAACAATAGATTGGTGGCTGAGTTGACATCGCATTTGTGTCCCACCCAGGCGTAGTGTGTTCAATTCGTCGGCTGGCTAAGTCCTCCATCACAACACAAGCAACATTTTCCATTTTACTGTGGTGGTTGTAGGAGAAATTTAAATATTGTCAGGTTATTCGTTACCCGGGAAAGTTTGTATCTTTAAAAAAAATATAGCGTGTTTTGCTTTTACGTCTAACTGATGGCGATGTTTAAAAAAAAACATATTTTTACCTGTCCCAGGTGACATCTATATAATATAGATATATAAAAACACACATATTCGAATACAACGTTGTGTCAAAATTTCAGAGCAATTGAACAAACAAACACTTTTATTTACATTTTTATGATAGAATTAACTTACACTACCACACAAGCAAGGGTCTCAAATGATTTACCTGTACATCATGTTATTATGTATTACCAAATTACTGGATTCTTGTTAGAACTATATATATCAAAAAGTATAAATGTATACATCTTTCCATCCAGCCTGTATACAGCCATGCCTTCTACTGGGCATTATAACTGCATTTAATAAAACATTAAGTACCAACTGCACCTAAAGTGAAATGTGTCAAGTAAATAGAAAGAAGAGACAGACCATAACCAGACGTGGTAGGTCATTTGAAACTAATCTTTTTTTGGTGTTGTGAAAAATGCCCATATATTATTAAAATATAACAATTTGTGGGTAGGTACGTCATGAGTTCACGACTCAAAATAGGTATAATGTAAATATAGTAAATCGGAAATAACTACACCATCCATGTACTTACAGTAAATTATTTTAAATAGGATACGTTTTAGTGTAGTTGTGCACACCATAAAATATTAAAAAATAAGAGTTTGAAACGCCCGTCTGCGGTATCCAAAGATACTGGGTGCAAAGCCAAGAGTATGGTGGTTCCATGGTGCGAAGCGACGAAACGTTTATCAATTCCATTTTAATTTAGACTTCTATTTGATAATGATCTTTTACGTTTTTTGTTTTGTTTCATTCTTCAGCTTCAACATCGATAAAAACATAAATAATTATTCCAAACCTTTCCCGAACTGCACTTGAAAAACAACCATTGTTCCACACACGACAAGCGTCTACAATGAAAAACTGACATATGCGCGCATAGGGACAAAACATACCAAAGCCGTGGACATTATTTAAATTGAACCAGCGATTCGTATTCACTTGTGAATGAAAGCTTCTATTAGAGACAATAGATGTCATTGCTCGTCACTCGCCATTTGTGCACAGTTGAAATTTGTCACATGCGAAAGAGTCGTTTCTTCTCTCCTACAACAAGTTCACTCCTTCCTTTACTTAAAAGACGCTCCATATAGCACCCACAAAGATAACATAGGCCCTGTAGGACATTATTTTCTGAGTGAATGTAAAAAAAAAAAATTTATTTAAAGTAAAAAAACATTGGGCACAAAACTTTTTACTTCTCCCTTCTCTCCGGCCATTTTAAATATTGCTTGCCTAACTCAAAAGCTCACCGACCGCCAATATTGATAATTATGTTACTTATTACATACCGGTACAAATAGAGTTTTGGTTTTACTTTTAGTTTGGAAAGATGATGAGATAACCGCCCAAGCTGTGATCTTCCTGTTTGCCGGGTATGAGACCATTTCCACTGCACTCTCCTTCATGTGTTACGAGCTGGCACTTAATCCGGATGTCCAGACCAAACTCAGGGAGGAGGTTGACCAGTACATTGAGCAAACAGGAGGAATGATCCAGTACAACGATATCCGTAACCTCTCTTACATGGACATGGTCATGTCAGGTTAGTAAACTTTTCAAACCACCTTAATACAAACTATGGTGTTCCTCAGGGATCAATATTATGACCACTTCTGTTCAAAATCCACATAAATTATGTTTTTCAACCAGTAAACTTATCAAATTCAATCTTCTCCATGGTTCGTCTATATTGATTTACAAATAATGTATGTACTTTTTTTAACTCAAATTTTAGAAACTTTACGGATGTGGCCTCCCGTAGGATCTTTGGATCGCTCTTGTGTTAAAGACTACACATTACCAATAAAAGTTAACAACCAAACCTATGTGGTAAGCTTTATACCAAATTTTCACTAAATAATTACATATATGTACATGGAAGAGGAATTATACAAAAAACGCCTAGTTGGCCTCAGCAGAGTAACCCGTTATGCAAAGACAAGGCAAGGTTTTATGCAAAGCACAAAGGATAACAAATTATTATAAGCAATAATTATTAGCCTTAACAATTATAAATTGAAAAAATCATCTGGGAAAAAATAATAAATGCAGCAGACGGGAAATGAACCCGCACCTTCTGATTGCCGGTCAGGTGAAAAAATATCATAATATCTGAAACGCCTAGTTCGCCTCAGCAGTGTAACCCGTTATGGGGAGGACTAAGGAAACTTTATGAATTATCTTTTATGCTTATAATTTTTTATTATGCAATAAAAAAATATACATTTATGTCTTGAAATTAAATAAAAATAAATTAATTATCGAAGAAAGCAAACACTTTGTGGGTTGACATTATATAAACGATTTTTTTTTACTTTGTTTTAAACCACTTTATTTGATTTTGGTTTCGGTTGCACTCCACCTTCTTCAGGACAATGGAAATATATATTTTTTAAATTGATATAATTTATATTTTCATTGTCCTGAAGAAGGTCCCTTGAGGTGTTTTTGCACAAAAACGGCGCTATACAAGTCATCCAAGTATTATTTTTATTAAGGTTGACTGCAAATGAAACTGGTCGATCAATATAACTCAAATGAAGTGGTTTAAAACAAAGTGAAAAAAAATCATTTTTACAAAAAAATATAAATTGAAATAAAATATTAAAAAAAAAAACAAATTTAAAATAAATAAGAGTGGTGAAATTGGGAACTATTTTTGTGCAAAGTATATAGTGCTTAGGTATATCGGAAAACCTATTGTAATTGAGTTACAATTTGATTCTCCCTTTCCATCTGCCTATCCCTCAAGTCACTGTGCAAAATTGCGCGAATTTAATATCTATAGCGAAAATTTTATATCAGTAATAATTGATTTGTTATAATAACATATATGTATGGATAAATTTTGATTAAAGGTTAAAAAGGGTGATATTGTGATGATACCGGTTCGAGCCATACAAAGAGATGAACAGTACTTCCCCAACCCGGAGAAATTCATTCCGGAAAGATTCTCAGATGAAAACAAGGGATCAATCAACCCAGAAAGTTTCCTTCCGTTTGGCATTGGTCCCAGAAGCTGTATTGGTAAGAACAATAATAAATATTAATTATTATTTTTTCGAATAACTTAGTGAGTAAAACCTCAAATTCTAATATTTAATTATTGAAGACAATATTAGCGATTCCTAAATAAAAATCTGAAATAGAGAAATCAGAAAAAGATAAGGTCACATCTAGGACTCGAACCCAGGACCCTTGCCTTTCCCGGGTACTACCAACCGATCTAATAGGACCCTAATTTCTGCTCTTATTAAAAAATAGTTATTTTACTGAACCTAGATGATGAGAATAAGTCCGGATATAAGAAGTTAATTTGGGTTGTTAAGTACAATATTTTAATATGTTTTCCAGGTAATCGGTTCGCCCTGATGGAAACCAAGATCATCATGTTTCACTTGCTCGCCAACTTCGAGATTGTTCAAACACCCAAGACTGAAATTCCCATCAAGATAAAGAGTCATACATTCAACCAGCACACCGTCAACGGCACCTGGCTGGGCTTGAAGAGACGATCAAACTGACACAAAGAGAATTAAAAAATATATAATATTCATTATATACAGGATGGTCTCCATAATCCGAACAATTAAAAACCGAGCCAGTTCGATTCAACCAATTTTGGGATTATTGGAATCTTTCAGACTTTATTTTCGGAACAATCAAGAGTTTCCTTGAAGCTTGGTAGATGCTACATAGTACATGAATCCATATTTTTAATGGTTTTTCAAATATTGTACTACAGATTATTCACCCATTTACATAAATTCATCCACTGTTTCAGAAATTTCATTCAACACTACTCCTCGTTTAATGCTATTCTGTGCTAGAACATCTGTTCTGACGTGTGGTATCTTGAACAAGTTGTAGTGACAACTACGGCTGAAGTTTTCGGGCACGTATAAGCCATATCATTCCAAGAGAAATGGTCTATCAATAGAGTTATGAATTGTATTCTAACTAAATATTGCAAGATTTGTATGAGGTCTGGTTTCAATTCTAAATCTATTGGTTGCCTTAAGTTAGTCTGTATGGTGCTATATGCATTTACAAATTGACATACCTGAAGAATTCTTCCTGGATTTGTTCCAGCATATTTATATATTTAGTTTGTTGTTGTTTTGGTGCGGAGTCCACACAAATTACTTCACATAATGCCGTTGAACATGGCTATCATTGCATCTGGGTCATAAAACTGTTCAAATGTTCAGATGATATACCTTGGGAGTTTGTAGCATGCTGGAGTGATCCATGATATGTGGTCCGAGAACGATAGTTTGGGATCAAAGATGATAACAAGATCTTTAACGCTATTGGTTTGGCGTAATGTTTGCCCTTTAATGCTGTACTAAAAAAGTATGGGCTTCTGGAAGAGACTATAAGTCCATGTTACACACATTTAAAAAAATTAAGTTCCTACTTGTTTTTTTCTGACCATTAACATTGCATTTGTAAGTAGTTTTGGCAAGGGATTATTTGCATCAGAAGTATGTCATCACCCGCAAATAGAAGACATCTGCCATACTTTACACATTGGATGTTGTCTATATGTATGAGGAACATCAACAGAGGACCAAGGATTGACCCCTGGAGAATACCTGTCAACTGTTTAGATTCATGTCCATTTATTAACACATATTGGCTTCTGGATTTCAAACAGTAGGCAAAAATGATAAGCGTTTGTTGATCAAAGCCAAGTTTGAAAATTTTGAGCAGTAAAATATCATGATCAACTCGATCAAATGCCTTGAAAATATTGGTCGTAAGCAAAGATATCACCAATATTTCATGTTTTGTTTATGATTATAATAGTGGAACGAATATTTTTCATTGCCAAACCTAAATGCTGTCAATGCTGCATGGCAACAACACAGTGTCTTCCTTGGGACTCTTAAGGAAGACACCGTGTTTTTATTAGCCCCGCCTTTGTTTCTACCTACATACCAAATTCATTACTTTAATTGGCTCCTCCGCTTGGATAGTCTGTGCAGTTTGGTTATTATCTATGGTCTAAACCAGTAGTCCCCACGCTTTTAACTTTAACTAATTACCTTACCATTATTAATCATAACGCGGCGCACATTTTGAAAACCGCTGGTCTTAACCAATGGCAGAAAAATAAATTATAATGAACATTAATAACATGTTCGGTCAGTAAATAATATGTAAATTACTAATTTTTTTAAGTTGCGCAAAAGCCCTTGGCTTTTGTAGTCTCGATTTGCCAAACATGCAAATAATAAATTCAATCAAATAAATATAAAACTTTATATCAAATAAAGCAATAAAAATAACACAAGAAAAAGAAGTGTTCGTTGATGAAAGCCAAGTTTGAAAATTTTCAGTGGTGAAATATCATGATTAACTCGATCAAATGACTTGAAAATGTTGGTCTTTAGCCCAGATATCAGAAATATTTAACTTTTTGTCTATGATTTTAATAGTGGAACTAACATTTTTCTTTGCTAAACCAAACTGCTGTTAAGGCCATATTTCAAAATTTTAAATGGGATTAATTTGCAACTTGATTTTTGATAAAGTTTCCCACTCCAACCAGCATGATGCTGTACCACCGCGGTAACTAAAAACGCAGTATCTTCCTTGAGACTCTTAAGGAAGACACTGTGTTTTTATTTGTTCCCTCCCATTGTTTCTACCTACATAACGAACGCATTACTTTATTTGGCTCCACCGCTTGGATTGTCCGTGCAGTTTGGTTATTATCTATTGTATAAACCAGTAGTCCTCAAGCTTTGTTATTTCTAATAATGCTTTTATCTGCAGATTTTGTCGTTGATTCAATATCAGACCATAACTCTCGGTACGTTTCCAAAATATCAGTTTATTCAGCTTCGTAGATCCTGAGAAAATGGCCTGTAAAGTTCGAACCCAAGTCTAGCATTTGTGCCCGTTAGAATGATGATTTTTCCACAAATGCGTTTTTATTTGCCCCGCCTTTGTTTCTATGCACCTACCAAACACATTACTTTAGTTTGTTCTGCCGCTTGTATTGTCCATACAGTTTGGTTATTATCTATGGTCTAAAGCAGTGTTTTTCAATCTGTGGGTAGCCACCCCCCTGGGGGTATATTTCCACAAATGTTATTTTCCGCATAGATCGTGAGAAAATGACCTATAAAATTCGAACCCAAGTGGGAACCGTCAAATCTGTGGGTCGCGATGCCCAGGGGGGTAGCGAAGCCATCGGGGGTCGCCGGCAAAAGGAAAAGGGCGAGGTTCTAACTACAATAAAAACACTATTTCACTGAGAAGGATGGGCTTGTTTATTTTTCAAAAATATTTCATATCGTGGTGTTATTTTTGATATGTTAATAATGAAATCGTTTTCTAGGTGTATTCTGTTTCTCTTTTTAGCTTTAATGTCCACCATTGAAGAAAATGTCAGTTCACATAAGTATGAAGTGGCAAAGGCAAACTTATAACTTTAGAGCTTCCCTTGCCAGCTCTGGATACTCTCCTTTTCTTTTCATCCAAAACATGTCAACACTTTGAGAATGAAATGCCATTTAGCTAAATCTATAAGATTTTCTTTTATATTTGTGGTGAGTCCAGCCAGTTCTATTGATTTATCCAAGAAAGTGTTTAAAATCCATCTACGCCCATTGTCAGCTTCAGAGTGCATGTCTGGAAAGTATATTAATAGTTTCTCTTGCACATTATGCAAGCTCTAAATCATGCAAGGAATATGAGCACTTACCACAAGTGATTGGTCTGTTGCATTTTTTTCAACAGTCTTCTGAACACATGGAAAAGTCTCAAATATATTATTTTGTAGAGAGGTTGACCAAAATTGAAGTTTCGCATGAAATGTTTTGACTTTATCTTTAGCTGTTAAAATATTTTCTTCTCTACCTTGGAGGTTCTTGTTTTAATTAGGTGGCTAAAAAGATCTGCCAGAAATGCTAATTTCAGTAGCCAAACAGGGTCTGAAAAATGATGAACATATTCAGATTTGGAGTCTTCTACGAACATCGACCATTCAGCTTTGAGTTCTAGAACTCTTGTCAATACCTTTCCTTTGGATAGCCACCTGACATCTGTGTGATAAAGGAGATTGTGATTAAGCGAACCCATGTCTTCACAGACGATTCTGAATAGCCAGGTTTGCTAGGCTTTACCTTTGATTAATTCACAATTTGTATTACCACCATAAGCACGTCATTTAAATCGGAAGGTAAAACCTTAGCTGCTAGAGTTGTCGATGAAGAAAACAGTGAGTTCATGATACGTTTGGCATTATTGATTTTAATTTCGCAATAAGTCCGCTATTTTTTTCAGTCATAGCTTTAGCGTTATCGCTACAAATAGCGAAACATTTTTTCCAATCAATGTCGTAGTCGCAAGTGCTTTCTAAAAATATATCGTACAAACACTGGCCTGTAGTGTTTGCAGGAAGTGCTTTGCAAAATAAAATTTCTTCCGTGATGCTGTCATCTGCTTCAAAGCGCACAAATACTACAAAACTGAGCACAGTCGGAAACATCTGTAAATTTGTCAAACTGCAAAGCAAAATGTGGGCTCTTCTTTAATTTTTCGACTACTTGCTCTCGAATATCATTGGCCATATCGTTTATTCTGCGTGATTATCAGAAAGTGGTTTGGTTTTTAACTTGCTTGCTGACCATAATTTCAACCATATCAAGAGATGCTGGCAAAATAAGATTTTCGGCTAATGTGTGCGGCTTCCCTGCTTTAACGACTCGATAAGCGACTTTGTAGCTAGCTAATAATGCTGAATCGTTGACACTGGATACCTAAAAACAATATAAAAATGAACAAATGATTGACCGTTAAAAAATAAGCGCGCGGAAGCACACCAAAATTAATTTTAATTAAGTTATGTGGCAACCATCAACACTATATGGAGATTAGAACAACAATTTAATATAAATCAAATTTTATAATTAAGTTCTGCAAGTATTTTTTGGTTTTTGTTATTATTACAGCTGTTTCGGCTTTCAGGGTCATTTTCAAACTGTGGATTAAACCACGTTTAGACGACTTATTTATGTGATTCTATTTTACCCCCTCCCAATTTAAAATGATTTATTACCCGCTAAACCGATTTACTATTAAAATAACTGTGACAATAAATTTCATATTCTGTGGGGGTATTTTGAAGTCTGTTTTCCCCACATTAATGTTATCTTAATTGTTTAATAATGATGTGGCTACTATTAATTTATTTAAATGTGTTATAGTGTTTAGGTTTTGTGAACATACTTAGAAGCGGGGAATAAATAATTTTCCTTACTTTATTAATTAAGGGCATTGGTTCTGCGAATTTTGAAAAGGTGCTTTCATTATTATGACATCTTGTATGTTCTTTGAATCTAGTTGATTTAGCCCTTCCCGTCTGTCCGATATAAGTAGCGTTGCAGTCGGCGTGGTCACCTTTTAGTTCATATATGCCACTATTATTAAGTTAAGGATTTCTACTTTTAAAGTTTTTAAGGTTTGCTCCTATGTTATCATTGATTTTGGAAGCTATATTTAACAACTGTAACAATAATAAAAACCAAAAAATTGCAAAACTTAATAATAATAATATTATTAAATTTAATTTATATTAAATTTAAAAAATAAAATAAATGGAGTTCTACGAATTAAACACAAACACAATAAATATATAGGACAACACTGTTTAACTACCCGAATCATAGTATTTTGCTGCTAGCTAACAGCTTTCAACTTTCGTTCAAAGAAATCCAACGGCTTATCAACTTACTTATCTCACGTGATAAAACATCGCCGCAAATTACACATCTATAATATAATTACGCTAGCGTCTGGACGGTTTAGGCCCTCTGATTGGTCGAATTCAAATTGTGTGTTTCAGGTAAATTCGGCATAGGGGGTCTGCAGGCAAAAAAATACCAATCTGCCCCTCAATTTTAAGCATCCGTAAGGTTCATTTCGGTTTGCAGGCGACTGGATCCAAAAAACTAAGACCTTAAAATTAAGACCCGATTTCATACTGAAATAGGATTGCCACATGTAATACGAGGTTTCTTCAAAAATATCATTTCTGCTCATATAATTTTTGGATAATATCGAAGAAAATATGTTTTAGAAAGTTCATAATCCATTGGATTAATTACATTATAATGAACATTATCCACAATTACGTGATTATGTTTGACGTTTATAAACAATCACGCGTTCCTTCAATATGGCCGATACGCAAGGTGGCTATAGATGGCTGACAGAGCGCACCTCTGGCGGAATAAGAACGAACCAAATGACTGGCGCTAATATTTAAATATGCAGCTCACAATACACATAGTTATTAAAAATTACTTGACCATTAACAAGCGTTTAATAACAAGATTTCTTCTGGAAGCTTATCACTTTGTAATGGCATTTTTCATTATTATTTATTATTTTTATTTGCTTATGAATTATATCTGATTTTATATTGACATGTTTTCTAATTTCTAAAATTTCAAAACTATTTATTTGCGATGCTTTATATCCTGAGTTAAGTATTTTAAGACCTAAATTTTTATCGAAAGTGTGATCATTATTCAAAAGATGATTTGCAAACTCAGATTCACTATTTCCATTTAGAGCCCTGAGATGTTCTTTAGTTCTGACTTCAAAGTTTCTATTAGTTCAACCTTTGTAAAATAAATTATTTCTTCATTGTTATAAGTGTAAAACGCCGGTTGAATAGTACCAGAAATGTTTATATATATTCAATATTTTAGAAGTATCGTTATCCACAAACAGAATTCTACGCCATTGTTAATTTCTATCTTTAGAAATAGGGTAAATATACCCATTGAAAAGAATATGTTTAATTTTTTTAATTAGTATTTACACTATCAATTTATTAGAATAACCATTATTAAATGCTATTTGTCTTATGAATATATTGTTTTATGGTTATAAGCTAATTGTTTTTTTCAGGTCTAAAAATACTTCACACAGGATATAAAGCATCGCAAATAAATAATTTTGAAATTTCACAAATTAGAAAACAGATATAATTAACAAGAATTTTAATTTAAAAACTCTCTTTTAAATATTTTCCCACTTAACTGGTCTTTCCCGTCCAACGATATTGCAATTCCTAATTCTTATAAACCCAGCCTATTCTTACCCCTCCTCCCTCCTTCCACTTCTTCTTTCCAATTGTAAACTATATTTAATTTTTGATTTCGGTGTATACTTACTCCCGATGAGGTGAAGTTGGTTCATGAAACATGTATTGGTTGTAAATAATAAAATGATGTTAACAAAGATATTTGTTTTTTAATAAAATAAAGTTTAATCGGATAACATTATTTTATCTATTTCCGTTGTATATCAATATGTGCAAAATAGCATATGTGCAAAATAAAATGTAGACTTAATATTAATTTATTTATTGGACAATTTGCATAGCGCCGTTTTTTGTAAGATATCACCTCAGGGGCGCTATATTGTAATAATCTACCTTTATAGATAGATTTTGAATCTCCTGGTAAAGGTGTATGTATAATCTAACTTTAAAATTTAATAGATACAGTAACAGTTGTAAGAAAAGAATTACCACCAGTGGGAGAAAAATTAACACCTTTTAATTAAACCGACTGCTAATCTCATCGCACTATTACCCTTCTTTATTCGAACCCAAGCCTGAAGTAAATGCCCGTAGGAATGGTGATTTTTCAATAATTGAACTTTATGAAGATTTTGTGATCATTTTCGTTTTGTTCTATAATTCTTATCACAATTCCATAATTTCAGCCAGTTCGATACAATAGTAACTTTTAAAGTTAAAATCATTCAAATTTAATCTAAGGAAAAATCATCAGTCCTTTGTGCACTAATTTCAGACTTGGGTTCAAACTTTAAAATTCTCTGGTAGCAATCAGGCTAAAAAATTGGAATCGGGATAAGAATCACGATACAAAAAGAAATCCATTTACAAAAGATGCATAAAGTTGAAATGAAATGAAACTTTATGCAGATTTTGTGATTGATTTCGTTTTTGGGCCATGATTCTTATAACGATAAAAAAAATAAGCTCGTTTAAAACCATAGAGCGAGAAAAAATTGGTTTTAAAGTTTGAACCCAAGTCTGAAATTAGTGCCCATAGGAATGATGATTTTTCCAAAAATTCAACACAATGCAGATTTTGAGATTGATTTTGTTTTGTACTATGATTCTTATCAAGATTCCGAAATTTCAGCCCGTTTGTAACCACATAGGCTGAAAAAATCACTTTAAAAGTTCGAACCCAAGTCTGAAATTAGTGCTCATAGGAATGATGATTTTTCCAAAAATTCAACATAATGCTAATTTTGTGATTGATTTCGTTTTGTACCATGATTCTTATCACAATTCCTCAATTTCAACCCGTTTGGAACCATTAAGCATGAAAAAATTGCTTTCAAAGATCGAACCCAAGTCTGATATCATTGTCCATAGGAATGATGATTTTTCGAAAAATTCAACTTTATGCAGGGTTTGTGATTGATTTCGTTTTGCACCATGATTTTCATCACATGAAAAAATTGCTTTCAAAGTTCGAACCCAAGTTTGAAATAAGTTTCTATAAGAATGATGATTTTTCCTAAGATTACATTTTATGCAGATTTCGTGATTGATTTCGTTATTTACAATGATTCTTATCACGATTCCAAAATTCCAGCCCGTTTAGTACCATATAGCCTGAAATAAAGTCTTTAAAAGTTCGAACCCAAGTCTGAAATTAGTGTCCATAGGAATGATGATTTTTCCAAAAATTCTATTTTATGCAGGTTTTGTGATGGATTACGTTTTGCACCATGATTCTCATCACGATTCCAATATTTCAACCCGTTTGGTACCATAGAGCCTGCTAAAATCGCTTTTAAAGGTCGAACCCAGGTCTGAAATTAGTGTCCATAGGAATGATGATTTTTCCAAAAATTCAACTTTATGCAGGTTTTGTGATTGATTTCGTTTTGCACCATGATTCTCATCACAATTCCAATATTTCAACCCGTTTGGTACCATAGAGCCTGCTAAAATCGCTTTTAAAGGTCGAACCCAAGTCTGAAATTATTGTCTATAGGAATTATGATTTTTCCAAAAATTCAAATTTATGCAGATTTTGTGATTGATTTCGTTTTGTACCATGATTCTTATCAGATTCCAAAATTTCAGCCCGTTTGATACCATAGAGCGTCAAAAAATTGTTTTAAAGTTCGAACCGAAGTCTGAAATTAGTGTCTATAGGAATGATGATTTTTCCAAAAATTCATCATAATGCTGATTTTGAGATTGATTTCGTTTTGTTCCATGATTCTTATCACGATTCCTCAATTTCAGCCCGTTTGGTACCATAGAGCCTGAAAAAATCATTTCTAAAGTTCGAACCCAAGTTTGAAATTAGTTTCTATAAGAATGATGATTTTTCCTAAGAATACATTTTATGCAGATTTCGTGATTGATTTCGTTATGTACCATGATTCTTATCACGATTCCAAAATTCCAGCCCGTTTAGTACCATATAGCCTGAAATAAAGTATTTTAAAGTTCGAACCCAAGTTTGAAATAAGTGTCTATAGGAATGATGATTTTTCCAAAAATTCAACTTTATGCAGGTTTTGTGATTGATTTCGTTTTGCAACATGATTTTCATCACGATTCCAATATTTCAACCCGTTTGATACAATAGTAACTTTTATAGTTAAAATCATTCAAATTTAATCTAAGGAAAAATCATCAGTCCTTTGTGCACTAATTTCAGACTTGGGTTCAAACTTTAAAATTCTCTGGTAGCAATCAGGCTAAAAAATTGGAATCGGGATAAGAATCACGATACAAAAAGAAATCCATTTACAAAAGATGCATAAAGTTGAAATGAAATGAAACTTTATGCAGATTTTGTGATTGATTTCGTTTTTGGGCCATGATTCTTATAACGATAAAAAAAATAAGCTCGTTTAAAACCATAGAGCGAGAAAAAATTGGTTTTAAAGTTTGAACCCAAGTCTGAAATTAGTGCCCATAGGAATGATGATTTTTCCAAAAATTCAACACAATGCAGATTTTGAGATTGATTTTGTTTTGTACTATGATTCTTATCAAGATTCCGAAATTTCAGCCCGTTTGTAACCACATAGGCTGAAAAAATCACTTTAAAAGTTCGAACCCAAGTCTGAAATTAGTGCTCATAGGAATGATGATTTTTCCAAAAATTCAACATAATGCTAATTTTGTGATTGATTTCGTTTTGTACCATGATTCTTATCACAATTCCTCAATTTCAACCCGTTTGGAACCATTAAGCATGAAAAAATTGCTTTCAAAGATCGAACCCAAGTCTGATATCATTGTCCATAGGAATGATGATTTTTCGAAAAATTCAACTTTATGCAGGGTTTGTGATTGATTTCGTTTTGCACCATGATTTTCATCACATGAAAAAATTGCTTTCAAAGTTCGAACCCAAGTTTGAAATAAGTTTCTATAAGAATGATGATTTTTCCTAAGAATACATTTTATGCAGATTTCGTGATTGATTTCGTTATGTACCATGATTCTTATCACGATTCCAAAATTCCAGCCCGTTTAGTACCATATAGCCTGAAATAAAGTATTTTAAAGTTCGAACCCAAGTTTGAAATAAGTGTCTATAGGAATGATGATTTTTCCAAAAATTCAACTTTATGCAGGTTTTGTGATTGATTTCGTTTTGCAACATGATTTTCATCACGATTCCAATATTTCAACCCGTTTGGTTCCATAGAGCCTGCAAAAATCGCTTTTAAAGTTCGAACCCAAATCTGAAATTAGTGCTCGTAGGAATGATGATTTTTCCAAAAATTCAACTTTATGCAGGGTTTGTGATTGATTTCGTTTTGCACCATGATTTTCATCACGATTCCAATATTTCAACCCGTTTGGTACCATAGAGCCTGCAAAAATCGCTTTTAAAGTTCGAACCCAAGTCTGAAATTAGTGCCCATAGGAATGATGATTTTTCCAAAAATTACACTTTATGCAGATTTAAGATTGATTTCGTTTTGGGCCATGTTTCTCATAACGATTAAAAAAATTCAGCGCGTTTGATACCATAGAGCGTGAAAAAAATTCTTTTGAAGTTCGAACCCAAGTCTGCAATTAGTGCTCATAGGAATGATGATTTTTCAAAAATTCAACATAATGCTGATTGATTTCGTTTTGTACCATGATTCTTATCACGATTCCTCAATTTCAACCCGTTTGGAACCATTAAGCATGAAAAAATTGCTTTCAAAGATCGAACCCAAGTCTGATATCATTGTCCATAGGAATGATGATTTTTCGAAAAATTCAACTTTATGCAGGGTTTGTGATTGATTTCGTTTTGCACCATGATTTTCATCACATGAAAAAATTGCTTTCAAAGTTCGAACCCAAGTTTGAAATAAGTTTCTATAAGAATGATGATTTTTCCTAAGATTACATTTTATGCAGATTTCGTGATTGATTTCGTTATTTACAATGATTCTTATCACGATTCCAAAATTCCAGCCCGTTTAGTACCATATAGCCTGAAATAAAGTATTTTAAAGTTCGAACCCAAGTTTGAAATAAGTGTCTATAGGAATGATGATTTTTCCAAAAATTACACTTTATGCAGATTTAAGATTGATTTCGTTTTGGGCCATGTTTCTCATAACGATTAAAAAAATTCAGCGCGTTTGATACCATAGAGCGTGAAAAAAATTCTTTTGAAGTTCGAACCCAAGTTTGAAATTAGTGCTCATAGGAATGATGATTTTTCCAAAAATTCAACATAATGCTAATTGTGTGATTGATTTCGTTTTGCACCATGATTTTCATCACGATTCCAATATTTCAACCCGTTTGGTTCCATAGAGCCTGCAAAAATCGCTTTTAAAGTTCGAACCCAAGTCTGAAATAAGTGCTCGTAGGAATGATGATTTTTCCAAAAATTCAACTTTATGCAGGGTTTGTGATTGATTTCGTTTTGCACCATGATTTTCATCACGGTTCCAATATTTCAACCCGTTTGGTACCATAGAGCCTGCAAAAATCGCTTTTAAAGTTTAAACTAAAGTCTGAAATTAGTGCTCATAGGAATGATGATTTTTCCAAAAATTCAACTTTATGCAGGTTTTGTGATTGATTTCGTTTTTCACCATGATTCTCATCACAATTCCAATATTTCAACCCGTTTGGTACCATAGAAACTGCTAAAATCGCTTTTTAAGTTCGAACCCAAGTCTGAAATTATTGTCTATAGGAATTATGATTTTTCGAAAAATTCAACTTTATGCAGATTTTGAGATTGATTTCGTTTTGTACAACGATTCTTATCCCGATTCCATCATTTCAGCGCGTTTGATACCATAGAGCGTGAAAAAATTCGTTTGAAGTTCGAACCCAAGTCTGAAATTAGTGCTCATAGGAATGATGATTTTTCCAAAAATTCAACATAATGCTAATTTTGTGATTGATTTCGTTTTGTACCATGATTCGTATCACAATTCCTCAATTTCAACCCGTTTGGAACCATAAAGCATGAAAAAATTGCTTTCAAAGTTCGAACCCAAGTTTGAAATAAGTTTCTATAAGAATGATGATTTTTCCTAAGATTACATTTTATGCAGATTTCGTGATTGATTTCGTTATTTACAAAGATTCTTATCACGATTCTAAAATTCCAGCCCGTTTAGTACCATATAGCCTGAAATAAAGTCTTTAAAAGTTCGAACCCAAGTCTGAAATTAGTGTCCATAGGAATGATGATTTTTCCAAAAATTCTATTTTATGCAGGTTTTGTGATGGATTACGTTTTGCAACATGATTTTCATCACGATTCCAATATTTCAACCCGTTTGATACAATAGTAACTTTTAAAGTTAAAATCATTCAAATTTAATCTAAGGAAAAATCATCAGTCCTTTGTGCACTAATTTCAGACTTGGGTTCAAACTTTAAAATTCTCTGGTAGCAATCAGGCTAAAAAATTGGAATCGGGATAAGAATCACGATACAAAAAGAAATCCATTTACAAAAGATGCATAAAGTTGAAATGAAATGAAACTTTATGCAGATTTTGTGATTGATTTCGTTTTTGGGCCATGATTCTTATAACGATAAAAAAAATAAGCTCGTTTAAAACCATAGAGCGAGAAAAAATTGGTTTTAAAGTTTGAACCCAAGTCTGAAATTAGTGCCCATAGGAATGATGATTTTTCCAAAAATTCAACACAATGCAGATTTTGAGATTGATTTTGTTTTGTACTATGATTCTTATCAAGATTCCGAAATTTCAGCCCGTTTGTAACCACATAGGCTGAAAAAATCACTTTAAAAGTTCGAACCCAAGTCTGAAATTAGTGCTCATAGGAATGATGATTTTTCCAAAAATTCAACATAATGCTAATTTTGTGATTGATTTCGTTGTGTACCATGATTCTTATCACAATTCCTCAATTTCAACCCGTTTGGAACCATTAAGCATGAAAAAATTGCTTTCAAAGATCGAACCCAAGTCTGATATCATTGTCCATAGGAATGATGATTTTTCGAAAAATTCAACTTTATGCAGGGTTTGTGATTGATTTCGTTTTGCACCATGATTTTCATCACATGAAAAAATTGCTTTCAAAGTTCGAACCCAAGTTTGAAATAAGTTTCTATAAGAATGATGATTTTTCCTAAGAATACATTTTATGCAGATTTCGTGATTGATTTCGTTATGTACCATGATTCTTATCACGATTCCAAAATTCCAGCCCGTTTAGTACCATATAGCCTGAAATAAAGTATTTTAAAGTTCGAACCCAAGTTTGAAATAAGTGTCTATAGGAATGATGATTTTTCCAAAAATTCAACTTTATGCAGGTTTTGTGATTGATTTCGTTTTGCAACATGATTTTCATCACGATTCCAATATTTCAACCCGTTTGGTTCCATAGAGCCTGCAAAAATCGCTTTTAAAGTTCGAACCCAAATCTGAAATTAGTGCTCGTAGGAATGATGATTTTTCCAAAAATTCAACTTTATGCAGGGTTTGTGATTGATTTCGTTTTGCACCATGATTTTCATCACGATTCCAATATTTCAACCCGTTTGGTACCATAGAGCCTGCAAAAATCGCTTTTAAAGTTCGAACCCAAGTCTGAAATTAGTGCCCATAGGAATGATGATTTTTCCAAAAATTACACTTTATGCAGATTTAAGATTGATTTCGTTTTGGGCCATGTTTCTCATAACGATTAAAAAAATTCAGCGCGTTTGATACCATAGAGCGTGAAAAAAATTCTTTTGAAGTTCGAACCCAAGTCTGCAATTAGTGCTCATAGGAATGATGATTTTTCAAAAATTCAACATAATGCTGATTGATTTCGTTTTGTACCATGATTCTTATCACGATTCCTCAATTTCAACCCGTTTGGAACCATTAAGCATGAAAAAATTGCTTTCAAAGATCGAACCCAAGTCTGATATCATTGTCCATAGGAATGATGATTTTTCGAAAAATTCAACTTTATGCAGGGTTTGTGATTGATTTCGTTTTGCACCATGATTTTCATCACATGAAAAAATTGCTTTCAAAGTTCGAACCCAAGTTTGAAATAAGTTTCTATAAGAATGATGATTTTTCCTAAGATTACATTTTATGCAGATTTCGTGATTGATTTCGTTATTTACAATGATTCTTATCACGATTCCAAAATTCCAGCCCGTTTAGTACCATATAGCCTGAAATAAAGTATTTTAAAGTTCGAACCCAAGTTTGAAATAAGTGTCTATAGGAATGATGATTTTTCCAAAAATTACACTTTATGCAGATTTAAGATTGATTTCGTTTTGGGCCATGTTTCTCATAACGATTAAAAAAATTCAGCGCGTTTGATACCATAGAGCGTGAAAAAAATTCTTTTGAAGTTCGAACCCAAGTTTGAAATTAGTGCTCATAGGAATGATGATTTTTCCAAAAATTCAACATAATGCTAATTGTGTGATTGATTTCGTTTTGCACCATGATTTTCATCACGATTCCAATTTTTCAACCCGTTTGGTTCCATAGAGCCTGCAAAAATCGCTTTTAAAGTTCGAACCCAAGTCTGAAATAAGTGCTCGTAGGAATGATGATTTTTCCAAAAATTCAACTTTATGCAGGGTTTGTGATTGATTTCGTTTTGCACCATGATTTTCATCACGGTTCCAATATTTCAACCCGTTTGGTACCATAGAGCCTGCAAAAATCGCTTTTAAAGTTTAAACTAAAGTCTGAAATTAGTGCTCATAGGAATGATGATTTTTCCAAAAATTCAACTTTATGCAGGTTTTGTGATTGATTTCGTTTTTCACCATGATTCTCATCACAATTCCAATATTTCAACCCGTTTGGTACCATAGAAACTGCTAAAATCGCTTTTTAAGTTCGAACCCAAGTGTGAAATTATTGTCTATAGGAATTATGATTTTTCGAAAAATTCAACTTTATGCAGATTTTGAGATTGATTTCGTTTTGTACAACGATTCTTATCCCGATTCCATCATTTCAGCGCGTTTGATACCATAGAGCGTGAAAAAATTCGTTTGAAGTTCGAACCCAAGTCTGAAATTAGTGCTCATAGGAATGATGATTTTTCCAAAAATTCAACATAATGCTAATTTTGTGATTGATTTCGTTTTGTACCATGATTCGTATCACAATTCCTCAATTTCAACCCGTTTGGAACCATAAAGCATGAAAAAATTGCTTTCAAAGTTCGAACCCAAGTTTGAAATAAGTTTCTATAAGAATGATGATTTTTCCTAAGATTACATTTTATGCAGATTTCGTGATTGATTTCGTTATTTACAAAGATTCTTATCACGATTCTAAAATTCCAGTCCGTTTAGTACCATATAGCCTGAAATAAAGTCTTTAAAAGTTCGAACCCAAGTCTGAAATTAGTGTCCATAGGAATGATGATTTTTCCAAAAATTCTATTTTATGCAGGTTTTGTGATGGATTACGTTTTGCACCATGATTCTCATCATGATTCCAATATTTCAACCCGTTTGGTACCATAGAGCATGCAAAAATCGCTTTTAACGTTCGAACCCAGGTCTGAAATTAGTGTCCATAGGAATGATGATTTTTCCAAAAATTCAACTTTATGCAGGTTTTGTGATTGATTTCGTTTTGCACCATGATTTTCATCACGATTCCAATATTTCAACCCGTTTGGTACCATAGAGCCTGCAAAAATCGCTTTTAAAGTTCGAACCCAAGTCTGAAATTAGTGCCCATAGTAATGATGATTTTTCCAAAAATTACACTTTATACAGATTTAAGATTGATTTCGTTTTGGGCCATGTTTCTCATAACGATAGAAAAAAAATCAGCGCGTTTGATACCATAGAGCGTGAAAAAAATTCTTTTGAAGTTCGAACCCAAGTCTGAAATTAGTGCTCATAGGAATGATGATTTTTCAAAAATTCAACTTTATGCAGGTATTGTTATTGATTTCGTTTTGTACCATGATTCTCATCACGATTCCAATATTTCAACCCGTTTGGTACCATAGAGCCTGCAAAAATCGCTTTTAAAGTTCGAACCCAAGTCTGATATCATTGTCCATAGGAATGATAATTTTTCCGAAAATTCAACTTTATGCAGATTTTGAGATTGATTTCGTTTTGTACCACGATTCTTATCCCGATTCCATCATTTCAGCGCGTTTGATACCATAGAGCGTGAAAAAAATTCTTTTGAAGTTCGAACCCAAGTCTGAAATTAGTGCTCATAGGAATGATGATTTTTCCAAAAATTCAACATAATGCTAATTTTGTGATTGATTTCGTTTTGTACCATGATTCTTATCACAATTCCTCAATTTCAAACCGTTTGGAACCATTAAGCATGAAAAAATTGCTTTCAAAGATCGAACCCAAGTCTGATATCATTGTCCATAGGAATGATGATTTTTCGAAAAATTCAACTTTATGCAGGGTTTGTGATTGATTTCGTTTTGCACCATGATTTTCATCACGATTCCAACATTTCAACCCGTTTGGTTCCATAGAGCCTGCAAAAATCGCTTTTAAAGTTCGAACCCAAGTCTGAAATTAGTGTCCATAAGAATGATGATTTTTCCAAAAATTCAACTTTATGCAGGTTTTGTGATTGATTTCGTTTTGCACCATGATTTTCATCACGATTCCAATATTTCAACCCGTTTGGTACCATAGAGCCTGCAAAAATCGCTTTTAAAGTTCGAACCCAAGTCTGAAATTAGTGCCCATAGTAATGATGATTTTTCCAAAAATTACACTTTATACAGATTTAAGATTGATTTCGTTTTGGGCCATGTTTCTCATAACGATAGAAAAAAAATCAGCGCGTTTGATACCATAGAGCGTGAAAAAAATTCTTTTGAAGTTCGAACCCAAGTCTGAAATTAGTGCTCATAGGAATGATGATTTTTCAAAAATTCAACTTTATGCAGGTATTGTTATTGATTTCGTTTTGTACCATGATTCTCATCACGATTCCAATATTTCAACCCGTTTGGTACCATAGAGCCTGCAAAAATCGCTTTTAAAGTTCGAACCCAAGTCTGATATCATTGTCCATAGGAATGATAATTTTTCCGAAAATTCAACTTTATGCAGATTTTGAGATTGATTTCGTTTTGTACCACGATTCTTATCCCGATTCCATCATTTCAGCGCGTTTGATACCATAGAGCGTGAAAAAAATTCTTTTGAAGTTCGAACCCAAGTCTGAAATTAGTGCTCATAGGAATGATGATTTTTCCAAAAATTCAACATAATGCTAATTTTGTGATTGATTTCGTTTTGTACCATGATTCTTATCACAATTCCTCAATTTCAAACCGTTTGGAACCATTAAGCATGAAAAAATTGCTTTCAAAGATCGAACCCAAGTCTGATATCATTGTCCATAGGAATGATGATTTTTCGAAAAATTCAACTTTATGCAGGGTTTGTGATTGATTTCGTTTTGCACCATGATTTTCATCACGATTCCAACATTTCAACCCGTTTGGTTCCATAGAGCCTGCAAAAATCGCTTTTAAAGTTCGAACCCAAGTCTGAAATTAGTGTCCATAAGAATGATGATTTTTCCAAAAATTCAACTTTATGCAGGTTTTGTGATTGATTTCGTTTTGCACCATGATTCTCATCACGATTCCAATATTTCAACCCGTTTGGTACCATAGAGCCTGCAAAAATCGCTTTTAAAGTTCGAACCCAAGTCTGAAATTAGTGTCTATAGGAATGATAATTTTTCCAAAAATTCATCATATTGCTGATTTTGAGATTGATTTCGTTTTGTACCATGATTCTTATCTCAATTCCTCAATTTCAGCACGTTTGGTACCATAGAGCCTGAAAAAATCGCTTCTAAAGTTCGAACCCAAGTCTGAAATTAGTGTCCATAGGAATGATGATTTTACAAAAATTCAAATTTATGCAGATTTCGTGATTGATTTCGTTATGTACCATGATTCTTATCACGATTCCGAAATTCCAGCCCGTTAGGTACCATATAGCCTGAAATAAAGTCTTGAAAAATTCGTACCCATGTCTGAAATTAGTGTTCATAAGAATGATGATTTTTCCAAAAATTCAACTTTATGCAGGTTTTGTGATTGATTTCGTTTTGCACCATGATTCTCATCACGATTCCAATATTTCAACCCGTTTGGTACCATAGAGCGTGCAAAAATCGCTTCTAAAGTTCGAACCCAAGCCTTAAATTAGTGTCCATAGGAATGATGATTTTTCCAAAAATTCAACTTTGTGCAGATTTTCTGACTGATTTCGTTTTGTACCATGATTCTTATCACGATTACAAAATTTCAGCCCGTTTGGTACCATAGAGCATGAAAAAATCGCTTCTAAAGTTCGAACCCAAGTCTGAAATTAGTGTCCATAAGAATGATGATTTTTCCAAAAATTTTAAAAAAACTTTATGCAGAATCATCACAATTATCACAAATGATTGATTTCGTTTTGCACCATGATTCTCATCACGATTCCAATTTTTCAGCCCATTTGGTACCATAGAGCCTGAAAAAATCGCTTCTAAAGTTCGAACCCAAGTCTGAAATTAGTGTCCATAGGAATGATGATTTTACAAAAATTCAACTTTATGCAGATTTCGTGATTGATTTCGTTATGTACCATGATTCTTATCACGATTCCGAAATTCCAGCCCGTTTAGTACCATGTAGCCTGAAATAAAGTCTTGAAAAATTCGTACCCATGTCTGAAATTAGTGTCCATAGGAATGATGATTTTTCCAAAAATTCCAAAATTTCAGCGCTTTCGGTACCATAGAGAGTGAAAAAGATTATTTTAAAGTTCGAACCCAACTCTGAAATTAGTGCCCATAAGAATGATGATTTTTCCAAAAATTCAACTTTATGCAGAATCATCACAATTATCACAAATGATTGATTTCGTTTTGCACCATGATTCTCATCACGATTCCAATATTTCAACCCGTTTGGTACCATAGAGCGTGCCAAAATCGCTTCTAAAGTTCGAACCCAAGCCTTAAATTAGTGTCCATAGGAATGATGATTTTTCCAAAAATTCAAATTTATGCAGATTTTGTGATTGATTTCGTTTTGTACCATGATTCTTATCACGATTCCTCAATTTCAGCCCGTTTGGTACCATAGAGCATGAAAAAATCGCTTCTAAAGTTCGAACCCAAGTCTGAAATTAGTGTCCATAAGAATGATGATTTTTCCAAAAATTCAACTTTATGCAGGTTTTGTGATTGATTTCGTTTTGCACCATGATTTTCATCACGATTCCAAGATTTTAAGCCGTTTGGTACTATATAGCCTGAAAAAATGTCTTTTAAAGTTCGAACCCAATTCTGAAATTAGTCCCAATAGGAATGATGATTTTACGAAAAATTCAACATAATGCAGATATTGAGATTGATTTCGTTTTGTACCATGATTCTTATAACGATTCCTCAATTGCAACCCGTTTGGAACCATAAATCATGAAAAAATTGATTTTAAAGTTCGAACCCAAGTTTGAAATTAGTTTCTATAAGAATGATTATTTTTCCTAAGATTATATTATATGCAGATTTCGTGAATGATTTCGTTATGTACCATGATTCTTATCACGATTCCAAAATTCCAGCCCGTTAGGTACTATATAGCCTGAAATAAAATCTTGTAAAGTTCGAACCCAAGTCTGAAATTAGTTTCCATAGGAATGATGATTTTTCCAAAAATTCAACTTTATGCAGATTTTCTGATTGATTTCGTTTTGTACCATGATTCTTATCACGATTCCAAAATTTCAGCGCTTTCGGTACCATAGAGAGTGAAAAAGATTATTTTAAAGTTCGAACCCAACTCTGAAATTAGTGCCCATAAGAATGATGATTTTTCCAAAAATTTTAAAAAAACTTTATGCAGAATCATCACAATTATCACAAATGATTGATTTCGTTTTGCACCATGATTCTCATCACGATTCCAATTTTTCAGCCCATTTGGTACCATAGAGCCTGAAAAAATCGCTTCTAAAGTTCGAACCCAAGTCAGAAATTAGTGCCCATCGGAATGATGATTTTACCAAACTTCAACTTTTTGCAGGTTTTTTGATTGATTTCTTTGTGTACCATGATTCTTATCACGATTCCAAAATTTTAGCGCTTTCGGTACCATAGAGAGTGAAAAAGATTATTTTAAAGTTCGAACCCAACTCTGAAATTAGTGCCCATAAGAATGATGATTTTTCCAAAAATTCAACTTTATGCAGAATCATCACAATTATCACAAATGATTGATTTCGTTTTGCACCATGATTCTCATCACGATTCCAATATTTCAACCCGTTTGGTACCATAGAGCCTGCAAAAATCGCTTTTAAAGTTCGAACCCAAGTCTGAAATTAGTGCCCATAGTAATGATGATTTTTCCAAAAATTACACTTTATACAGATTTAAGATTGATTTCGTTTTGGGCCATGTTTCTCATAACGATAGAAAAAAAATCAGCGCGTTTGATACCATAGAGCGTGAAAAAAATTCTTTTGAAGTTCGAACCCAAGTCTGAAATTAGTGCTCATAGGAATGATGATTTTTCAAAAATTCAACTTTATGCAGGTATTGTTATTGATTTCGTTTTGTACCATGATTCTCATCACGATTCCAATATTTCAACCCGTTTGGTACCATAGAGCCTGCAAAAATCGCTTTTAAAGTTCGAACCCAAGTCTGATATCATTGTCCATAGGAATGATAATTTTTCCGAAAATTCAACTTTATGCAGATTTTGAGATTGATTTCGTTTTGTACCACGATTCTTATCCCGATTCAATCATTTCAGCGCGTTTGATACCATAGAGCGTGAAAAAAATTCTTTTGAAGTTCGAACCCAAGTCTGAAATTAGTGCTCATAGGAATGATGATTTTTCCAAAAATTCAACATAATGCTAATTTTGTGATTGATTTCGTTTTGTACCATGATTCTTATCACAATTCCTCAATTTCAAACCGTTTGGAACCATTAAGCATGAAAAAATTGCTTTCAAAGATCGAACCCAAGTCTGATATCATTGTCCATAGGAATGATGATTTTTCGAAAAATTCAACTTTATGCAGGGTTTGTGATTGATTTCGTTTTGCACCATGATTTTCATCACGATTCCAACATTTCAACCCGTTTGGTTCCATAGAGCCTGCAAAAATCGCTTTTAAAGTTCGAACCCAAGTCTGAAATTAGTGTCCATAAGAATGATGATTTTTCCAAAAATTCAACTTTATGCAGGTTTTGTGATTGATTTCGTTTTGCACCATGATTCTCATCACGATTCCAATATTTCAACCCGTTTGGTACCATAGAGCCTGCAAAAATCGCTTTTAAAGTTCGAACCCAAGTCAGAAATTAGTGTCTATAGGAATGATAATTTTTCCAAAAATTCATCATATTGCTGATTTTGAGATTGATTTCGTTTTGTACCATGATTCTTATCTCAATTCCTCAATTTCAGCACGTTTGGTACCATAGAGCCTGAAAAAATCGCTTCTAAAGTTCGAACCCAAGTCAGAAATTAGTGCCCATCGGAATGATGATTTTACCAAACTTCAACTTTATGCAGGTTTTGTGATTGATTTCGTTTTGCACCATGATTCTCATCACGATTCCAATATTTCAACCCGTTTGGTACCATATAGCCTGAAATAAAGTCTTGAAAAATTCGTACCCATGTCTGAAATGAGTGTCCATAGGAATGATGATTTTTCCAAAAATTCAACTTTATGCAGATTTCCTGATTGATTTCGTTATGTACCATGATTCTTATCACGATTCCGAAATTCCAGCCCGTTTAGTACCATATAGCCTGAAATAAAGTCTTGAAAAATTCGTACCCATGTCTGAAATTAGTGTTCATAAGAATGATGATTTTTCCAAAAATTCAACTTTATGCAGGTTTTGTGATTGATTTCGTTTTGCACCATGATTCTCATCACGATTCCAATATTTCAACCCGTTTGGTACCATAGAGCGTGCAAAAATCGCTTCTAAAGTTCGAACCCAAGCCTTAAATTAGTGTCCATAGGAATGATGATTTTTCCAAAAATTCAACTTTGTGCAGATTTTCTGAGTGATTTCGTTTTGTACCATGATTCTTATCACGATTACAAAATTTCAGCCCGTTTGAGCTGAAATTTTGTAATCGTGATAAGCTTTTCATAGAGCCTGAAAAAATCGCTTCTAAAGTTCGAACCCAAGTCTGAAATTAGTGTCCATAGGAATGATGATTTTACAAAAATTCAAATTTATGCAGATTTCGTGATTGATTTCGTTATGTACCATGATTATTATCACGATTCCGAAATTCCAGCCCGTTTAGTACCATGTAGCCTGAAATAAAGTCTTAAAAAATTCGTACCCATGTCTGAAATTAGTGTCCATAGGAATGATGATTTTTCCAAAAATTCCAAAATTTCAGCGCTTTCGGTACCATAGAGAGTGAAAAAGATTATTTTAAAGTTCGAACCCAACTCTGAAATTAGTGCCCATAAGAATGATGATTTTTCCAAAAATTTTAAAAAAACTTTATGCAGAATCATCACAATTATCAAAAATGATTGATTTCGTTTTGCACCATGATTCTCATCACGATTCCAATATTTCAGCCCATTTGGTACCATGGAGCCTGAAAAAATCGCTTCTAAAGTTCGATCCCAAGTCAGAAATTAGTGCCAATCGGAATGATGATTTTACCAAACTTCAACTTTATGCAGGTTTTTTGATTGATTTCCTTGTGTTCCATGATTCTTATCACGATTCCAAAATTTCAGCGCTTTCGGTACCATAGAGAGTGAAAAAGATTATTTTAAAGTTCGAACCCAACTCTGAAATTAGTGCCCATAAGAATGATGATTTTTCCAAAAATTCAACTTTATGCAGAATCATCACAATTATCCACTCGAACGATCGCGCGTCAAAAAACTTTTTTCTCCGATTGCTCGCGGTTTTTTGGCGACGATTTTGAATATTTTCCGCCAACATTAAAAAAATCAAACCTCCGAATTTTAATACGGAAACATAAAACTGATTATAGTGCTATACAGCCAATGAATTCACCTATATTTTAATAATTATTCTATATTTTTAGAATTGATAGATAAATTATTAAAAAATCTTAAACTTTATAAATGCGCGAAATTTGCGTTTTTGTGATTTGAAATTGCCGCCAGTGGCAGTTTTAAAAATCTTTATTGAATATTTTCTACGTTTTTATGTTCTCTATGGCCTGTTTGATAATCACAGATGCAAGAATGTAATAGAAAAATATTTTTTTGCATGTTAAGATCTCTTCAAAAGTTTGGTCAGAAAATAATTTTGTAAAATTTGAGTGCGTGACGCGTCAAAATTGAAATCACTGTATTATATTATATAATAAATTTACCACAAAAACTGGTATAACGTTAGGAAGATACATTAACTGTCTACAATTATTAATAAGCATAGTCGCCGTGTTGGCTTTATTTTATTCATTTGATGAATTATACAGAGAGCCTATTTCACGATGTCAAAATCATGGTGCTACTTTTTAAATAATTGTAAATTAGAACTGGAGATTTGTAACCATGTTTTTATATTACGTGCAAAACGAGGAAATAAGGCTTAAAGTGAGATATATATCATAGATATAAACATTGCCAATATTTCAGGGGGATACTTTGAAAGTTGATGAAATTCACCAATATTTGACCAAAAATCACTTCTGACAGCTACCTTAAGGTCAATCTACATAGGGTAAATCGGAATATGTAAAATAATGATAAATTTGTATATATATATCAAACCTTTGTATGACCGTAGAATTTCAAATAAAATCATAGTGATAATTTTATATCTAAACGCAAAGGTATCGAAAAAAAATGGGGGAGGGAAAATAATTGATGGAACCAATAATTGATTTATTTATTAAGCCCTAATATCCTTTAAAATCAATATTACAGTTGTATGGTTACAATGAAAGAGCAGTATATTGATTTAAACATTGTTTACACCTTTTGTCATAATAAAAATGTATTCAGTTTATTGGTTTATTCATAATTTAAGAAAATCAATACATAATAATATCATTGTGCCTCGCTATAGAGTGAGATTCTGAGTATCGCTCTGGTGAGGGACCACCATTCAGAATTGAACATTGCTTGAATTGGCTTAGTTATGTTCAGTGACTAGATCTGGAAAAGCATCTTTACAGAAAAATTGACAAAATATAATTAAGACATAAAAATAAAACGAGTTATTTAATGTGTACAATAAACAGGGAAAAATGAGAAAACCTGTGCATTTGTTAACATGCATATTTCAATGATCAGAATTGAAATATACATATTAAATGTCCACCGAACCTTATCATATAGAACCTTTGAGGACAACATAACATGAGACGTGAGTATGCGGAAAGAAATGATTATAAGTCCAGCCATCCAGGCCATCATAATTGATGTTCAAACAAATTTAATTAAATTTATAAATTAGAATTTCATAACTAAAAAACCAAAAAAGAAAAAAATGAAATAAAAAAAAACCCTCAGCAAATCTATATTGTAGTGTGATATGGCTTCATGCAATCATAGCATAATGCCACATCACACACATCACACTTTGTAAGGGTCCTTTTGAAAATGTTATTTATGTTGCACCAGGCACATTTCACCTTTTTCCCGCTACGGACCACGAAGTGGTTGCCTTTCAGGATAGGTCGCAGAGTCTTTCCTTCAGCTATTAGGCCAATGGTCCGCACAGTCGTGTCAATTTGACTACGACAGAACAGCAGAAGGAGTTCATCCGCAACCTCACTCCTGAAGTTTCGGTACAAAATGCGTTTATTTTCCTTGCGGAGCTTTGAGCCGTACAATATATACGCATTCTGCACCGAAACGCTTAGTAGTCTCCTGAAAAGCTTCTTGTACCAGACCAGGTTTCGCTGTCGTTCAATGGGGAAGCCTGACAAAAGCTGATCTTTTCGGTCAACCCCCCCCATTACCTTGTTATAGTCTAGTACGAGTTGAGGTTTGTAAGTCCAGGTACCAAACTTTTCAACTGCCCCGATTTCTGCCTTATGGTAGGTGGACAACATACTTACCAGGTTTTTGTCCAACCAAACCATTACATTGAGGTCCCCGCAGTTCGAGTATACAACCTCACCTTCCCTCAGTTTGGACCGGAGATGGGACTTAAATGCAGAGGGCACAAATTCTCGGTTTAACCGCAATGTGCCCATGCAGTCCATCCCATTTCTTTTGAGGCATCGTGCCAATAATGGACTATTATAAAAATTGTCCATTATTAATGTATACCCCTTGTTAAACAGAGGGCTGGCCAGGTCGTATACTATCTTTGCAGTGGCCCCAACTGGGCAGATATTGTGAGCACCCAAAAAGTTGGCCTGTGTCATGTCGTCCGTCATATCTTCCGTTATGTCTTCCGTCATATCTTCCTGGTCTGGATTTGTCGATTCAGCCTGTCTGGAAATGGTCTTCCCCGTATAAATTTGGAATTTCCAAAGATAGCCAGACTTGGACTCACAAAGCTCGTAAGACTTTATACCCGCACTGGCCGCTTTGGTTTTGATCATCTGGACGAATCCCAAACGGCCTTTATAGCAGAGTAAGGATTCATCCAGAGAGATGTCTTGCTCGGGCAGGTATAAAGTCTCAAACTTATTTGAGAGGTGGTCCAAGACGGGTTGAATCTTTTGTAACCTTCGCACAGATAATGGTGCATCAGAAGAAAGACTTTCATTGTTGGTGAAGTGAAGGAACTTTTTAATTAGAAGAAAACGATTATAATCCATGGCTCGGCTGAAATAAGGCATGGCGGTGAGTTTTTTTGAATAGAAGTAGTCTTTTTCAACAGGAAGGGGACTAATACCTTGATACATTAAAATTGCCAAGAATACATACATTTCCTCTTTATTCGTGGGAGCCCATTTATTGGTACGCGCATGACGCTTAAATTGTTTTTTCGCAATCCATTGATCTGCATACCTGTTGGTCTCTCTCGCGATCAGTTCAACGAAATCTGCATCAAAGATTTTAAGAAAGGCATCCACAGGTTTGCCCATTTCGTCGGTATTGAAAGTTGGTCCCGGCGTGCCTGTGAAAGTCTCCCTTATCCCAGTAAAACGTAAGATATCTTTAGACCAATCGAAAGAGTAACCTTCAGGCGGCAGAATCGAACGCATTGCCTCACTATCTACCTGGTCTTGTCTACTAAAGTCTATGGCCATAGCGGAGTTAGGTGAAACGTTGATAATATTATGATAAGGTATTGGTGGCATGCAGAAGGTATCCTCATCGCTCTCTTCGTGGTCGACGTCACTCGCTTCGTCATCCTCGTCGCTCGATCTGTCCATTTCTGAAACAACAGAAAACCCAAATTAATTTAATGTGTCTATATTACGATAACCCACTGCCTCTGGTACGGCTTATGACTCGCAATACGATGGTCGCGGGATCAAATCAAATAAATTATATTTGAATAATTAGTGTTATTTTCACACAAAATTCATTTAAAATAATATATATTATATTTGCGGCACGTTCCAGAGTGGAAGATACCCATAGTATCGCCCTGGTGTAAGACCCCATTCAGAATTGAAACGTTGCTTGAAATGGTTTTAGCCGTGTTTGGTGACCAGTTCTGAATAGCCAGGTACTTTTCCACCTCCCTCTTCCACACCTCCTTCCCCTCCCCGCTACCTTCAGCCTCACAACATACCCCGATTGAGGATGCCATAGTCTCACTGGCTCCAGATGAGGCTCTTGTGAGGTATTCATATAAAAAAATAAATAAAAAGTTAATCAAATACTTGAGGCGGGCTATGTCAGGAGTCAGAATAGCACAGTCAGGTAGGTATGGAATGAAGAAAAGAGTGTGTGTGCCAAGATCGAGTTGCATGGTGGTTCATCCTCTCTGCCTACCGAAATGGCGTGAAGGTAAGTTAGTTAGTTTTATAACTCACGGTTTCCAAGTACAGACTCTTCTAGTACAGCTGCCTCGTCCACGTTACTGCCCATGTCTGACTCTGAAATAAAAGAAAACACAAATTTACAGTAGAATTTGGATATAATGACTTTGCATTTAACGGTCTACTGTTTTAAGTGACGATAATGTAAACTCTAGTAAGGTTTCATAACTTTTAGTAGGAAAACGTATCCGTTTAAAGTGACCAACTACGTAAAGCGACCTATTTTAATGATAATTTGTCCGGTTACAAAACCCACCTACCAATACAGCCTCGCTTTTGACTAGGAAGCTCGACACAATGAGTCCCGTGAAGCGAAAGTGTTTTTTCAATTTAAGAAAAAAATGCTGTATTACACCGTTTAGAAGCCGGTGAATCAAATGTAATCCTCGCAAAGAAGTTCGGCATGTCTTATTTCTCACTCTGCAATACCCGTTACAGAAAAAAAAAGATGTGTAATGATGCATCCACGTCATAACAACAATACATTTTGTATGTTTGTTATGTGGAATTTTTAAGTACTATGCTTATTTCCTGCCAATATACCAACAGTGAAACTGTGCTAAAGATATCAATATAAAATATAGATAATTGATTTTATATTGAGCCCCTGGTATGACATTTTAAAAAATAAACTCACCGTTCCCAAACGCCGATAATTCTTGGTAGAATGGCACGTCCACCCACAGCTCGCTGTGATAGCGGGCCTCCGGAGAGAAGAGTTCCCCACTCCGCGATGTCCCAGGTAACGGCTCGGGAGATGCTGCACGGATAGGCATAATTGGTGCATTGGGAGCCGTTGATTGGATCTGTGCGGGAGTGGACATCCACGGTGGTGGTACGGGTCGTGGCAACGGTGAAGGCGTCCCTTGTGAAAAGGGACACGTTGTTCTCTCCGGAGATGGAATTCTGAAAACATTTACATAAATCATATAAATTGTTCTCATTCACGTGTGAAACAGTAAGTACAGTATGTAAATAAACAATAAAATTAGAACTCTGTAAAATATGCACTGAATGTGCCAAATGCACAGAGCGCTGATCTTACCAACTATCACTGTAAGAGTGGAACGCTGTCAGGAAAAAACAATAATATTGTATCAAGCATCTAAATACGATTGCTTACTTTTGTTTAGTTTTTCTTGGAGGTGCGGTAGGGAGCAAAATGCGCGCCGCCTGCTTCTTGAATTTTCGGCTTTCCAGCTCTAGCCGGAAGGAAGCAGGCAGGGCCCTAACAGCCTTTAGGGCCTTGACGCGATCCTCTCGCACCAGTAGCAAAGCAGGGTCGCTGTTTAAATAAATACAAATATATGATGAGTTCAACGGCCACAGCAAAGTACTTTCATAAAAAAACATTAAAAAATACTAACACTCCAGACGAGGCTGCAATTGCAGCTCTGCGTTGACGTCCACGTGCAGGTAGTCTGGCACCAGCTCGTACCCCACCTCTCCCTCTTCCTCTGCCTCCTCTTGCAGTCAGCACCACTCTATATATTTTAAATTGAAAACACTTAATGTAAGTACTTAAATGTTTAAATTTTGTTAAATATTGCACTAATATAAAATTTGAAAATAATTATTGGGTCGTGGAGTGCTCCCTTTCCCTGGACGACATTTGTTTCTGCACAAATTTGGTAAAAGTGAAGAAATTAATTAATTATACAACTAAATTACTAAATTTTTATTGTGTGACGAAGGCTTTACACCATTTTACATGTAAAAAAGAGTCAACTTTTTGACATATGACTTAAAATAATTGGTTAACAAATATCTGTATTAATAATGAACCAATTCAAATAAAACTTATATATATCTCTTTGTTTTGAATCACTGTGATGGAATATCTATATTTCAAATGCGCGAGTGCAGTATATAAGACATTATTGTAAATCAAAAACAGATGACGTCTTCAGTTGACGTATTCTTACACAAAAACTTCAACCAAAACAATATATTAGAAACAAACTAATTAAAAACGCATTTCAAAGATAGATAAGTCAATCACAATAACACAAATATATAATTATGCGTTAAAAACCCAATAAATTAATTACTTACGGCATTTTAGGAAGAGTCCAAAATTTCGTGAATGTTAAAAATTTATGGTTTTGTTTTTTGACAGGACGCCTTATAAAACCGCGAAAACTCGTTAAATATCACTTCAAAGACAACGGATAAGTTCATAGACAAAGAGAATATATTATCAGCTATTCGATAAAACAAGTAGCTGGCCAAGGAAGCGTTTTAAATAATTACAATAAATATTTTACGAATGGTAGAAAAATCGGTCCATTTTTGGACCGATATCAATCGCAGAAAAATAAAAGTGGTCGATTTTTCGACCGAAATCGTTCCAGTGGTTATCACAAATGATTGATTTCGTTTTGCACCATGATTCTCATCACGATTCCAATATTTCAACCCGTTTGGTACCATAGAGCCTGCAAAAATCGCTTTTAAAGTTCGAACCCAAGTCTGAAATTAGTGTCCATAGGAATGATGATTTTACCAAAAATTCAAATTTATATAGATTTCGTGATTGATTTCGTTATGTACCATGATTCTTATCACGATTCTTCAATTTCAGCCCATTTGGTACCATAGAGCCTGCAAAAATCGCTTTTAAAGTTCGAACCCAAGTCTGAAATTAGTGTCCATAAGAATGATGATTTTTCCAAAAATTCAAATTTATGGAGATTTTGTGATTGATTTCGTTTTGTACCATGATTCTTATCACGATTCCTCAATTTCAGCCCGTTTGGTACCATAGAGCATGAAAAAATCGCTTCTTAAGTTCGAACCCAAGTCTGAAATAAGTGTCCATAAGAATGATGATTTTTCCAAAAATTCAACTTTATGCAGGTTTTGTGATTGATTTCGTTTTGCACCATGATTTTCATCACGATTCCAATATTTTAAGCCGTTTGGTACCATATAGCCTGAAAAAATGTCTTTTAAAGTTCGAACCCAATTCTGAAATTAGTCCCAATAGGAATGATGATTTTACGAAAAATTCAACATAATGCAGATATTGAGATTGATTTCGTTTTGTACCATGATTCTTATAACGATTCCTCAATTGCAACCCGTTTGGAACCATAAATCATGAAAAAATTGATTTTAAAGTTCGAACCCAAGTTTGAAATTAGTTTCTATAAGAATGATTATTTTTCCTAAGATTATATTATATGCAGATTTCGTGATTGATTTCGTTATGTACCATGATTCTTATCACGATTCCAAAATTCCAGCCCGTTAGGTACTATATAGCCTGAAATAAAATCTTGTAAAGTTCGAACCCAAGTCTGAAATTAGTTTCCATAGGAATGATGATTTTTCCAAAAATTCAACTTTATGCAGATTTTCTGATTGATTTCGTTTTGTACCATGATTCTTATCACGATTCCAAAATTTCAGCGCTTTCGGTACCATAGAGAGTGAAAAAGATTATTTTAAAGTTCGAACCCAACTCTGAAATTAGTGCCCATAAGAATGATGATTTTTCCAAAAATTTTAAAAAAACTTTATGCAGAATCATCACAATTATCACAAATGATTGATTTCGTTTTGCACCATGATTCTCATCACGATTCCAATTTTTCAGCCCATTTGGTACCATAGAGCCTGAAAAAATCGCTTCTAAAGTTCGAACCCAAGTCAGAAATTAGTGCCCATCGGAATGATGATTTTACCAAACTTCAACTTTTTGCAGGTTTTTTGATTGATTTCCTTGTGTACCATGATTCTTATCACGATTCCAAAATTTTAGCGCTTTCGGTACCATAGAGAGTGAAAAAGATTATTTTAAAGTTCGAACCCAACTCTGAAATTAGTGCCCATAAGAATGATGATTTTTCCAAAAATTCAACTTTATGCAGAATCATCACAATTATCACAAATGATTGATTTCGTTTTGCACCATGATTCTCATCACGATTCCAATATTTCAACCCGTTTGGTACCATAGAGCCTGCAAAAATCGCTTTTAAAGTTCGAACCCAAGTCTGATATCATTGTCCATAGGAATGATAATTTTTCCGAAAATTCAACTTTATGCAGATTTTGAGATTGATTTCGTTTTGTACCACGATTCTTATCCCGATTCCATCATTTCAGCGCGTTTGATACCATAGAGCGTGAAAAAAATTCTTTTGAAGTTCGAACCCAAGTCTGAAATTAGTGCTCAAAGGAATGATGATTTTTCCAAAAATTCAACATAATGCTAATTTTGTGATTGATTTCGTTTTGTACCATGATTCTTATCACGATTCCTCAATTTCAGCCCGTTTGGTACCATAGAGCATGAAAAAATCGCTTCTAAAGTTCGAACCCAAGTCTGAAATTAGTGTCCATAGGAATGATGATTTTACAAAAATTCAAATTTATGCAGATTTCGTGATTGATTTCGTTATGTACCATGATTCTTATCACGATTCCTCAATTTCAGCCCGTTTAGTACCATATAGCCTGAAATAAAGTCTTGATAAATTCGTACCCATGTCTGAAATTTGTGTCCATAGGAATGATGATTTTTCCAAAAATTCAACTTTATGCAGGTTTTGTGATTGATTTCGTTTTGTACCATGATTCTTATAACGATAACAAAATTTCAGCGCTTTCGGTACCATAGAGCGTGAAAAAGATAATTTTAAAGTTCGAACCCAACTCTGAAATTAGTGCCCATAAGAATGATGATTTTTCCAAAAATTCAACTTTATGCAGAATCATCACAATTATCACAAATGATTGATTTCGTTTTGCACCATGATTCTCATCACAATTCCAATATTTCAACCCGTTTGGTACCATAGAGCCTGCAAAAATCGCTTTTAAAGTTCGAACCCAAGTCTGAAGTTAGTGTCCATAGGAATGATGATTTTTCCAAAAATTCAACTTTATGCAGATTTTCTGATTGATTTCGTTTTGTTCCATGATTCTTATCACGATTACAAAATTTCAGCCCGTTTGGTACCATAGAGCCTGAAAAAATCGCTTCTAAACTTCGAACCCAAGTCAGAAATTAGTGCCCATCGGAATGATGATTTTTCCAAAAATTCAACTTTATGCAGATTTTCTGATTGATTTCGTTTTGTACCATGATTCTTATCACGATTACAAAATTTCAGCGCTTTCGGTACCATAGAGCGTGAAAATGATTATTTTAAAGTTCGAACCCAACTCTGAAATTAGTGCCCATAAGAATGATGATTTTTCCAAAAATTCAACTTTATGCAGGTTTTGTGATTGATTTCGTTTTGCACCATGATTCTCATCATGATTCCAATATTTCAACCCGTTTGGTTCCATAGAGCCTGCAAAAATCGCATTTAAAGTTCGAACCCAAGTCTGAAATTAGTGTCCATAAGAATGATGATTTTTCCACAAATTCAACTTTATGCAGGTTTTGTGATTGATTTCGTTTTGCACCATGATTCTCATCACGATTCCAATATTTCAACCCGTTTGGTACCATAGAGCCTGCAAAAATCGTTTTTAAAGTTCGAACCCAAGTCTGAAATTAGTGTCTATAGGAATGATGATTTTTCCAAAAATTCAACATATTGCAGATATTGAGATTGATTTCGTTTTGTACCATGATTCTTATAGATTCCTCAATTGCAACCCGTTTGGAACCATAAATCATGAAAAAATTGATTTTAAAGTTCGAACCCAAGTTTGAAATTAGTTTCTATAAGAATGATTATTTTTCCAAGGATTATATTACATGCAGATTTCGTGATTGATTTCGTTATGTACCATGATTCTTATCACGATTCCAAAATTCCAGCCCGTTTAGTACCATATAGCCTGAAATAAAATCTTGTAAAGTTCGAACCTATGTCTGAAATTAGTGTCCATAGGAATGATGATTTTTCCAAAAATTCAACTTTATGCAGGTTTTGTGCTTGATTTCGTTTTGCACCATGATTTTCATCACAATTCCAATATTTTAACCCGTTTGGTACCATAGAGCCTGCAAAAATTTATTTTTAAGTTCGAACCCAAGTCTGAAATTAGTATCCATAGGAATGATGATTTTTCCAAAAATTCAAGTTTATGCAGATTTTCTGATTGATTTCGTTATGTACCATGATTCTTATCACGATTCCAAAATTCCAGCCCGTTTAGTACCATATAGCCTGAAATAAAGTCTTGAAAAGTTCGAACCCAAGTCTGAATTTAGTGTCCATAGGAATGATGATTTTTCCAAAAATTCAACTTTATGCAGGTTTTGTCATTGATTTCGTTTTGCACCATGATTCTCATCACGATTCCAATATTTCAACCCGTTTGGTACCATAGAGCCTGCAAAAATCGCTTTTAAAGTTCGAACCCAAGTCTGAAATTAGTGTCTATAGGAATGATGATTTTTCCAAAAATTCATCATATTGCTGATTTTGAGATTGATTTCGTTTTGTACCATGATTCTTATATCGATTCCTCAATTTCAGCCCGTTTGGTACCATAGAACCTGAAAAAATCGATTCTTAAGTTCGAAACCAAGTCTGAAATTAGTGTCCATAGGAATGATGATTTTAACAAAAATTCAAATTTATGCAGATTTCGTGATTGATTTCGTTATGTACCATGATTCTTATCGCGATTCCAAAATTTCAGCGCTTTCGGTACCATAGAGCGTGAAAATGATTATTTTAAAGTTCGAACCCAACTCTGAAATTAGTGCCCATAAGAATGATGATTTTTCCAAAAATTCAACTTTATGCAGGTTTTGTGATTGATTTCGTTTTGCACCATGATTCTCATCACGATTCAAATATTTCAACCCGTTTGGTACCATAGAGCCTGCAAAAATCGCTTTTAAAGTTCGAACCCACGTCTGAAATTAGTGTCCATAGGAATGATGATTTTACCAAAAATTCAAATTTATGCAGATTTCGTGATTGATTTCGTTATGTACCATGATTTTCATCACGATTCCAATATTTTAAGCCGTTTGGTACCATAGAGCCTTCAAAAATTGCTTTTAAAGTTCGAACCCAAGTCTGAAATTAGTTTCCATAGGAATGATGATTCTTCCAAAAATTCAACTTTATGCAGAATCATCACAATTATCACAAATGATTGATTTCGTTTTGCACCATGATTCTCATCACAATTCCAATATTTCAACCCGTTTGGTACCATAGAGCCTGCAAAAATCGCTTTTAAAGTTCGAACCCAAGTCTGAAGTTAGTGTCCATAGGAATGATGATTTTTCCAAAAATTCAACTTTATGCAGATTTTCTGATTGATTTCGTTTTGTTCCATGATTCTTATCACGATTACAAAATTTCAGCCCGTTTGGTACCATAGAGCCTGAAAAAATCGCTTCTAAACTTCGAACCCAAGTCAGAAATTAGTGCCCATCGGAATGATGATTTTTCCAAAAATTCAACTTTATGCAGATTTTCTGATTGATTTCGTTTTGTACCATGATTCTTATAACGATAACAAAATTTCAGCGCTTTCGGTACCATAGAGCGTGAAAATGATTATTTTAAAGTTCGAACCCAACTCTGAAATTAGTGCCCATAAGAATGATGATTTTTCCAAAAATTCAACTTTATGCAGAATCATCACAATTATCACAAATGATTGATTTCGTTTTGCACCATGATTCTCATCACAATTCCAATATTTCAACCCGTTTGGTACCATAGAGCCTGCAAAAATCGCTTTTAAAGTTCGAACCCAAGTCTGAAGTTAGTGTCCATAGGAATGATGATTTTTCCAAAAATTCAACTTTATGCAGATTTTCTGATTGATTTCGTTTTGTTCCATGATTCTTATCACGATTACAAAATTTCAGCCCGTTTGGTACCATAGAGCCTGAAAAAATCGCTTCTAAACTTCGAACCCAAGTCAGAAATTAGTGCCCATCGGAATGATGATTTTTCCAAAAATTCAACTTTATGCAGATTTTCTGATTGATTTCGTTTTGTACCATGATTCTTATCACGATTACAAAATTTCAGCGCTTTCGGTACCATAGAGCGTGAAAATGATTATTTTAAAGTTCGAACCCAACTCTGAAATTAGTGCCCATAAGAATGATGATTTTTCCAAAAATTCAACTTTATGCAGGTTTTGTGATTGATTTCGTTTTGCACCATGATTCTCATCATGATTCCAATATTTCAACCCGTTTGGTACCATAGAGCCTGCAAAAATCGCATTTAAAGTTCGAACCCAAGTCTGAAATTAGTGTCCATAAGAATGATGATTTTTCCACAAATTCAACTTTATGCAGGTTTTGTGATTGATTTCGTTTTGCACCATGATTCTCATCACGATTCCAATATTTCAACCCGTTTGGTACCATAGAGCCTGCAAAAATCGTTTTTAAAGTTCGAACCCAAGTCTGAAATTAGTGTCTATAGGAATGATGATTTTTCCAAAAATTCAACATATTGCAGATATTGAGATTGATTTCGTTTTGTACCATGATTCTTATAGATTCCTCAATTGCAACCCGTTTGGAACCATAAATCATGAAAAAATTGATTTTAAAGTTCGAACCCAAGTTTGAAATTAGTTTCTATAAGAATGATTATTTTTCCAAGGATTATATTACATGCAGATTTCGTGATTGATTTCGTTATGTACCATGATTCTTATCACGATTCCAAAATTCCAGCCCGTTTAGTACCATATAGCCTGAAATAAAATCTTGTAAAGTTCGAACCTATGTCTGAAATTAGTGTCCATAGGAATGATGATTTTTCCAAAAATTCAACTTTATGCAGGTTTTGTGCTTGATTTCGTTTTGCACCATGATTTTCATCACAATTCCAATATTTTAACCCGTTTGGTACCATAGAGCCTGCAAAAATTTATTTTTAAGTTCGAACCCAAGTCTGAAATTAGTATCCATAGGAATGATGATTTTTCCAAAAATTCAAGTTTATGCAGATTTTCTGATTGATTTCGTTATGTACCATGATTCTTATCACGATTCCAAAATTCCAGCCCGTTTAGTACCATATAGCCTGAAATAAAGTCTTGAAAAGTTCGAACCCAAGTCTGAATTTAGTGTCCATAGGAATGATGATTTTTCCAAAAATTCAACTTTATGCAGGTTTTGTCATTGATTTCGTTTTGCACCATGATTCTCATCACGATTCCAATATTTCAACCCGTTTGGTACCATAGAGCCTGCAAAAATCGCTTTTAAAGTTCGAACCCAAGTCTGAAATTAGTGTCTATAGGAATGATGATTTTTCCAAAAATTCATCATATTGCTGATTTTGAGATTGATTTCGTTTTGTACCATGATTCTTATATCGATTCCTCAATTTCAGCCCGTTTGGTACCATAGAACCTGAAAAAATCGATTCTTAAGTTCGAAACCAAGTCTGAAATTAGTGTCCATAGGAATGATGATTTTAACAAAAATTCAAATTTATGCAGATTTCGTGATTGATTTCGTTATGTACCATGATTCTTATCGCGATTCCAAAATTTCAGCGCTTTCGGTACCATAGAGCGTGAAAATGATTATTTTAAAGTTCGAACCCAACTCTGAAATTAGTGCCCATAAGAATGATGATTTTTCCAAAAATTCAACTTTATGCAGGTTTTGTGATTGATTTCGTTTTGCACCATGATTCTCATCACGATTCAAATATTTCAACCCGTTTGGTACCATAGAGCCTGCAAAAATCGCTTTTAAAGTTCGAACCCACGTCTGAAATTAGTGTCCATAGGAATGATGATTTTACCAAAAATTCAAATTTATGCAGATTTCGTGATTGATTTCGTTATGTACCATGATTTTCATCACGATTCCAATATTTTAAGCCGTTTGGTACCATAGAGCCTTCAAAAATTGCTTTTAAAGTTCGAACCCAAGTCTGAAATTAGTTTCCATAGGAATGATGATTCTTCCAAAAATTCAACTTTATGCAGAATCATCACAATTATCACAAATGATTGATTTCGTTTTGCACCATGATTCTCATCACAATTCCAATATTTCAACCCGTTTGGTACCATAGAGCCTGCAAAAATCGCTTTTAAAGTTCGAACCCAAGTCTGAAGTTAGTGTCCATAGGAATGATGATTTTTCCAAAAATTCAACTTTATGCAGATTTTCTGATTGATTTCGTTTTGTTCCATGATTCTTATCACGATTACAAAATTTCAGCCCGTTTGGTACCATAGAGCCTGAAAAAATCGCTTCTAAACTTCGAACCCAAGTCAGAAATTAGTGCCCATCGGAATGATGATTTTTCCAAAAATTCAACTTTATGCAGATTTTCTGATTGATTTCGTTTTGTACCATGATTCTTATAACGATAACAAAATTTCAGCGCTTTCGGTACCATAGAGCGTGAAAATGATTATTTTAAAGTTCGAACCCAACTCTGAAATTAGTGCCCATAAGAATGATGATTTTTCCAAAAATTCAACTTTATGCAGAATCATCACAATTATCACAAATGATTGATTTCGTTTTGCACCATGATTCTCATCACAATTCCAATATTTCAACCCGTTTGGTACCATAGAGCCTGCAAAAATCGCTTTTAAAGTTCGAACCCAAGTCTGAAGTTAGTGTCCATAGGAATGATGATTTTTCCAAAAATTCAACTTTATGCAGATTTTCTGATTGATTTCGTTTTGTTCCATGATTCTTATCACGATTACAAAATTTCAGCCCGTTTGGTACCATAGAGCCTGAAAAAATCGCTTCTAAACTTCGAACCCAAGTCAGAAATTAGTGCCCATCGGAATGATGATTTTTCCAAAAATTCAACTTTATGCAGATTTTCTGATTGATTTCGTTTTGTACCATGATTCTTATCACGATTACAAAATTTCAGCGCTTTCGGTACCATAGAGCGTGAAAATGATTATTTTAAAGTTCGAACCCAACTCTGAAATTAGTGCCCATAAGAATGATGATTTTTCCAAAAATTCAACTTTATGCAGGTTTTGTGATTGATTTCGTTTTGCACCATGATTCTCATCATGATTCCAATATTTCAACCCGTTTGGTACCATAGAGCCTGCAAAAATCGCATTTAAAGTTCGAACCCAAGTCTGAAATTAGTGTCCATAAGAATGATGATTTTTCCACAAATTCAACTTTATGCAGGTTTTGTGATTGATTTCGTTTTGCACCATGATTCTCATCACGATTCCAATATTTCAACCCGTTTGGTACCATAGAGCCTGCAAAAATCGTTTTTAAAGTTCGAACCCAAGTCTGAAATTAGTGTCTATAGGAATGATGATTTTTCCAAAAATTCAACATATTGCAGATATTGAGATTGATTTCGTTTTGTACCATGATTCTTATAGATTCCTCAATTGCAACCCGTTTGGAACCATAAATCATGAAAAAATTGATTTTAAAGTTCGAACCCAAGTTTGAAATTAGTTTCTATAAGAATGATTATTTTTCCAAGGATTATATTACATGCAGATTTCGTGATTGATTTCGTTATGTACCATGATTCTTATCACGATTCCAAAATTCCAGCCCGTTTAGTACCATATAGCCTGAAATAAAATCTTGTAAAGTTCGAACCTATGTCTGAAATTAGTGTCCATAGGAATGATGATTTTTCCAAAAATTCAACTTTATGCAGGTTTTGTGCTTGATTTCGTTTTGCACCATGATTTTCATCACAATTCCAATATTTTAACCCGTTTGGTACCATAGAGCCTGCAAAAATTTATTTTTAAGTTCGAACCCAAGTCTGAAATTAGTATCCATAGGAATGATGATTTTTCCAAAAATTCAAGTTTATGCAGATTTTCTGATTGATTTCGTTATGTACCATGATTCTTATCACGATTCCAAAATTCCAGCCCGTTTAGTACCATATAGCCTGAAATAAAGTCTTGAAAAGTTCGAACCCAAGTCTGAATTTAGTGTCCATAGGAATGATGATTTTTCCAAAAATTCAACTTTATGCAGGTTTTGTCATTGATTTCGTTTTGCACCATGATTCTCATCACGATTCCAATATTTCAACCCGTTTGGTACCATAGAGCCTGCAAAAATCGCTTTTAAAGTTCGAACCCAAGTCTGAAATTAGTGTCTATAGGAATGATGATTTTTCCAAAAATTAATCATATTGCTGATTTTGAGATTGATTTCGTTTTGTACCATGATTCTTATATCGATTCCTCAATTTCAGCCCGTTTGGTACCATAGAACCTGAAAAAATCGATTCTTAAGTTCGAAACCAAGTCTGAAATTAGTGTCCATAGGAATGATGATTTTAACAAAAATTCAAATTTATGCAGATTTCGTGATTGATTTCGTTATGTACCATGATTCTTATCGCGATTCCAAAATTTCAGCGCTTTCGGTACCATAGAGCGTGAAAATGATTATTTTAAAGTTCGAACCCAACTCTGAAATTAGTGCCCATAAGAATGATGATTTTTCCAAAAATTCAACTTTATGCAGGTTTTGTGATTGATTTCGTTTTGCACCATGATTCTCATCACGATTCAAATATTTCAACCCGTTTGGTACCATAGAGCCTGCAAAAATCGCTTTTAAAGTTCGAACCCACGTCTGAAATTAGTGTCCATAGGAATGATGATTTTACCAAAAATTCAAATTTATGCAGATTTCGTGATTGATTTCGTTATGTACCATGATTTTCATCACGATTCCAATATTTTAAGCCGTTTGGTACCATAGAGCCTTCAAAAATTGCTTTTAAAGTTCGAACCCAAGTCTGAAATTAGTTTCCATAGGAATGATGATTCTTCCAAAAATTCAACTTTATGCAGATTTTCTGATTGATTTCGTTTTGTACCATGATTCTTATCACGATTCCAAAATTTCAGCGCTTTCGGTACCATAGAGCGTGAAAAAGATTATTTTAAAGTTCGAATCCAACTCTGAAATTAGTTTCCATAAGAATGATGATTTTTCCAAAAATTCAACTTTATGCAGGTTTTGTGATTGATTTGGTTTTGCACCATGATTCTTATCACGATTCCAAAATTTCAGCGCTTTCGGTACCATAGAGCGTGAAAAAGATTATTTTAAAGTTCGAACCCAACTCTGAAATTAGTGCCCATAAGAATGATGATTTTTCCAAAAATTCAACTTTATGCAGATTTTCTGATTGATTTCGTTTTGTACCATGATTCTTATCACGATTACAAAATTTCAGCGCTTTCGGTACCATAGAGCGTGAAAAAGATTATTTTAAAGTTCGAACCCAACTCTGAAATAAGTGCCCATAAGAATGATGATTTTTCCAAAAATTCAACTTTATGCAGGTTTTGTGATAGATTTCGTTTTGCACCATGATTTTCATCGCGATTCCAATATTTTAACCCGTTTAGTAACATAGAGCCTCCAAAAATTGCTTTTAAAGTTCGAACCCAAGTCTGAAATTAGTTTCCATAGGAATGATGATTTTTCCAAAAATTCAACTTTATGCATGTTTTGTGATTGATTTCGTTTTGTACCATGATTCTTATCACGATTCTTCAATTTCAGCCCGTTTGGTACCATAGAGCATGAAAAAATCGCTTCTAAAGTTCGAACCCAAGTCTGAAATTAGTGTCCACAGGAATGATGATTTTACAAAAATTCAAATTTATGCAGATTTCGTGATTGATTTTGTTATGTACCATGATTCTTATCACGATTCCGAAATTCCAGCCCGTTAAGTACCATATAGCCTGAAATAAAGTCTTGAAAAGCTCGAACCCAAGTCTGAAATTAGTGTCTATAGGAATTATGATTTTTCCAAAAATTCATCATATTGCTGATTTTGAGATTGATTTCGTTTTGTACCATGATTCTTATCACGATTCCTCAATTTCAGCCCGTTTGGTACCATAGAGCCTGAAAAAATCAAGTCCGAAATTAGTGTCCATAGGAATGATGATTTTAACAAAAATTCAAATTTATGCAGATTTCGTGATTGATTTCGTTAGGTACCATGATTCTTATCACGATTCCAAAATTTCAGCGCTTTCGGTACCATAGAGCGTGAAAATGATTATTTTAAAGTTCGAACCCAACTCTGAAATTAGTGCCCATAAGAATGATGATTTTTCCAAAAATTCAACTTTATGCAGGTTTTGTGATTGATTTCGTTTTGCACCATGATTCTCATCACGATTCCAATATTTCAACCCGTTTGGTACCATAGAGCCTGCAAAAATCGCTTTTAAAGTTCGAACCCAAGTCTGAAATTAGTGTCTATAGGAAAGATTATTTTTCCAAAAATTCATAATATTGCTGATTTTGAGATTGATTTCGTTTCGTACCATGATTCTTATCACGATTCCTCAATTTCAGCCCGTTTGGTACCATAGAGCCTGAAAAAATCGCTTCTAAAGTTCGAACCCAAGTCAGAAATTAGTGCCCATCGGAATGATGATTTTACCAAACTTCAACTTTATGCAGGTTTTGTGATTGATTTCGTTTTGCACCATGATTCTCATCACGATTCCAATATTTCAACCCGTTTGGTACCATAGAGCCTGCAAAAATCGCTTTTAAAGTTCGAACCCAAGTCTGAAATTAGTGTCCATAAGAATGATGATTTTTCCAAAAATTCAACTTTATGCAGGTTTTGTGATTGATTTCGTTTTGCACCATGATTCTCATCACGATTCCAATATTTCAACCCGTTTGGTACCATAGAGCCTGCAAAAATCGCTTTTAAAGTTCGAACCCAAGTCTGAAATTAGTGTCTATAGGAAAGATTATTTTTCCAAAAATTCATAATATTGCTGATTTTGAGATTGATTTCGTTTTGTACCATGATTCTTATCACGATTCCTCAATTTCAGCCCGTTTGGTACCATAGAGCCTGAAAAAATCAAGTCCGAAATTAGTGTCCATAGGAATGATGATTTTAACAAAAATTCATCATATTGCTGATTTTGAGATTGATTTCGTTTTGTACCATGATTCTTATCACGATTCCTCAATTTCAGCCCGTTTGGTACCATAGAGCCTGAAAAAATCAAGTCCGAAATTAGTGTCCATAGGAATGATGATTTTAACAAAAATTCAAATTTATGCAGATTTCGTGATTGATTTCGTTAGGTACCATGATTCTTATCACGATTCCAAAATTTCAGCGCTTTCGGTACCATAGAGCGTGAAAAAGATTATTTTAAAGTTCGAATCCAACTCTGAAATTAGTTTCCATAAGAATGATGATTTTTCCAAAAATTCAACTTTATGCAGGTTTTGTGATTGATTTGGTTTTGCACCATGATTCTTATCACGATTCCAAAATTTCAGCGCTTTCGGTACCATAGAGCGTGAAAAAGATTATTTTAAAGTTCGAACCCAACTCTGAAATTAGTGCCCATAAGAATGATGATTTTTCCAAAAATTCAACTTTATGCAGATTTTCTGATTGATTTCGTTTTGTACCATGATTCTTATCACGATTCCAAAATTTCAGCGCTTTCGGTACCATAGAGCGTGAAAAAGATTATTTTAAAGTTCGAATCCAACTCTGAAATTAGTTTCCATAAGAATGATGATTTTTCCAAAAATTCAACTTTATGCAGGTTTTGTGATTGATTTGGTTTTGCACCATGATTCTTATCACGATTCCAAAATTTCAGCGCTTTCGGTACCATAGAGCGTGAAAAAGATTATTTTAAAGTTCGAACCCAACTCTGAAATTAGTGCCCATAAGAATGATGATTTTTCCAAAAATTCAACTTTATGCAGATTTTCTGATTGATTTCGTTTTGTACCATGATTCTTATCACGATTCCAAAATTTCAGCGCTTTCGGTACCATAGAGCGTGAAAAAGATTATTTTAAAGTTCGAATCCAACTCTGAAATTAGTTTCCATAAGAATGATGATTTTTCCAAAAATTCAACTTTATGCAGGTTTTGTGATTGATTTGGTTTTGCACCATGATTCTTATCACGATTCCAAAATTTCAGCGCTTTCGGTACCATAGAGCGTGAAAAAGATTATTTTAAAGTTCGAACCCAACTCTGATATAAGTGCCCATAAGAATGATGATTTTTCCAAAAATTCAACTTTATGCAGGTTTTGTGATAGATTTCGTTTTGCACCATGATTTTCATCGCGATTCCAATATTTTAACCCGTTTAGTAACATAGAGCCTCCAAAAATTGCTTTTAAAGTTCGAACCCAAGTCTGAAATTAGTTTCCATAGGAATGATGATTTTTCCAAAAATTCAACTTTATGCAGGTTTTGTGATTGATTTCGTTTTGTACCATGATTCTTATCACGATTCCTCAATTTCAGCCCGTTTGGTACCATAGAGCATGAAAAAATCGCTTCTAAAGTTCGAACCCAAGTCTGAAATTAGTGTCCACAGGAATGATGATTTTACAAAAATTCAAATTTATGCAGATTTCGTGATTGATTTTGTTATGTACCATGATTCTTATCACGATTCCGAAATTCCAGCCCGTTAAGTACCATATAGCCTGAAATAAAGTCTTGAAAAGCTCGAACCCAAGTCTGAAATTAGTGTCTATAGGAATTATGATTTTTCCAAAAATTCATCATATTGCTGATTTTGAGATTGATTTCGTTTTGTACCATGATTCTTATCACGATTCCTCAATTTCAGCCCGTTTGGTACCATAGAGCCTGAAAAAATCAAGTCCGAAATTAGTGTCCATAGGAATGATGATTTTAACAAAAATTCAAATTTATGCAGATTTCGTGATTGATTTCGTTATGTACCATGATTCTTATCACGATTCCAAAATTTTAGCGCTTTCGGTACCATAGAGCGTGAAAATGATTATTTTAAAGTTCGAACCCAACTCTGAAATTAGTGCCCATAAGAATGATGATTTTTCCAAAAATTCAACTTTATGCAGGTTTTGTGATTGATTTCGTTTTGCACCATGATTCTCATCACGATTCCAATATTTCAACCCGTTTGGTACCATAGAGCCTGCAAAAATCGCTTTTAAAGTTCGAACCCAAGTCTGAAATTAGTGTCTATAGGAAAGATGATTTAACCAAAAATTCATAATATTGCTGATTTTGAGATTGATTTCGTTTCGTACCATGATTCTTATCACGATTCCTCAATTTCAGCCCGTTTGGTACCATAGAGCCTGAAAAAATCGCTTCTAAAGTTCGAACCCAAGTCAGAAAATAGTGCCCATCGGAATGATGATTTTACCAAACTTCAACTTTATGCAGGTTTTGTGATTGATTTCGTTTTGCACCATGATTCTCATCACGATTCCAATATTTCAACCCGTTTGGTACCATAGAGCCTGCAAAAATCGCTTTTAAAGTTCGAACCCAAGTCTGAAATTAGTGTCCATAAGAATGATGATTTTTCCAAAAATTCAACTTTATGCAGGTTTTGTGATTGATTTCGTTTTGCACCATGATTCTCATCACGATTCCAATATTTCTACCCGTTTGGTACCATGGAGCCTGCAAAAATCGCTTTTAAAGTTCGAACCCAAGTCTGAAATTAGTGTCCATAGGAATGATGATTTTACCAAAAATTCAAATTTATGCAGATTTCGTGATTGATTTCGTTATGTACCATGATTCTTATCACGATTACTCAATTTCAGCCCATTTGGTACCATAGAGCCTTATAAAATCGCTTCTAAAGTTCGAACCCAAGTCAGAAATTAGTGCCCATCGGAATGATGATTTTACCAAACTTCAACTTTATGCAGGTTTTTTGATTGGTTTCGTTGTGTACCATTAATCTTATCACGATTCCAAAATTTCAGCGCTTTCGGTACCATAGAGCGTGAAAAAGAATATTTTAAAGTTCGAACCCATGTCTGAAATTAGTGTCCCTAAGAATGATGATTTTTCCAAAAATTCAACTTTATGCAGGTTTTGTGATTGATTTCGTTTTGCACCATGATTACTATCACGATTCCAATATTTCAACCCGTTTGGTACCATAGAGCCTGCAAAAATCGCTTTTAAAGTTCGAACCCAAGTCCCAAATTAGTGTCTATAGGAATGATGATTTTTCCAAAAATTCATCATATTGCTGATTTTGAGATTGATTTCGTTTTGTGTCATGATTCTTATCACAATTCCTCAATTTCAGCCCGTTTGGTACCATAGAGCCTGAAAAAATCGCTTCTAAAGTTCGAACCCAAGTCAGAAATTAGTGCCCATCGGAATGATGATTTTACCAAACTTCAACTTTATGCAGGTTTTTTTATTGATTTCGTTGTGTACCATTAATCTTATCACGATTCCAAAATTTCAGCGCTTTCGGTACCATAGAGCGTGAAAAAGAATATTTTAAAGTTCGAACCCATGTCTGAAATTAGTGTCCCTAAGAATGATGATTTTTCCGAAAATTCAACTTTATGCAGGTTTTGTGATTGATTTCGTTTTGCACCATGATTCTCATCACGGTTCCAACATTTCAACCCGTTTGGTACCATAGAGCCTGCAAAAATCGCTTTTAAAGTTCGTACCCATGTCTGAAATTAGTGTCCATAAGAATGATGATTTTTCCAAAAATTCAACTTTATGCAGGTTTTGTGATTGATTTCGTTTTGCACCATGATTCTCATCACGATTCCAATATTTCATCCCGTTTGGTACCATAGAGCCTGCAAAAATCGCTTTTAAAGTTCGAACCCAAGTCTGAAATAAGTGTCTATAGGAAAGATGATTTTTCCAAAAATTCATAATATTGCTGATTTTGAGATTGATTTCGTTTCGTACCATGATTCTTATCACGATTCCTCAATTTCAGCCCGTTTGGTACCATAGAGCCTGAAAAAATCGCTTCTAAAGTTCGAACCCAAGTCAGAAAATAGTGCCCATCGGAATGATGATTTTACCAAACTTCAACTTTATGCAGGTTTTTTGATTGGTTTCGTTGTGTACCATTAATCTTATCACGATTCCAAAATTTCAGCGCTTTCGGTACCATAGAGCGTGAAAAAGAATATTTTAAAGTTCGAACCCATGTCTGAAATTAGTGTCCCTAAGAATGATGATTTTTCCAAAAATTCAACTTTATGCAGGTTTTGTGATTGATTTCGTTTTGCACCACGATTCCCATCACGATTCCAATATTTCAACCCGTTTGGTACCATAGAGCCTGCAAAAATCGCTTTTAAAGTTCGAACCCAAGTCCCAATTAGTGTCTATAGGAATGATGATTTTTCCAAAAATTCATCATATTGCTGATTTTGAGATTGATTTCGTTTTGTGTCATGATTCTTGTCACAATTCCTCAATTTCAGCCCGTTTGGTACCATAGAGCCTGAAAAAATCGCTTCTAAAGTTCGAACCCAAGTCAGAAATTAGTGCCCATCGGAATGACGATTTTACCAAACTTCAACTTTATGCAGGTTTTTTTATTGATTTCGTTGTGTACCATTAATCTTATCACGATTCCAAAATTTCAGCGCTTTCGGTACCATAGAGCGTGAAAAAGAATATTTTAAAGTTCGAACCCATGTTTGAAATTAGTGTCCCTAAGAATGATGATTTTTCCGAAAATTCAACTTTATGCAGGTTTTGTGATTGATTTCGTTTTGCACCATGATTCTCATCACGGTTCCAACATTTCAACCCGTTTGGGACCATAGAGCCTGCAAAAATCGCTTTTAAAGTTCGTACCCAAGTCTGAAATTAGTGTCCATAAGAATGATGATTTTTCCAAAAATTCAACTTTATGCAGGTTTTGTGATTGAATTCGTTTTACACCATGATTTTCATCACGATTTCAATATTTTAACCCGTTAAGTACCATAGAACCAGCAAAAATTGCTTTTAAAATTCGTACCCATGTCTGAAATTAGTGTCCATAGGAATGATGATTTTTCCAAAAATTCAACTTTATGCAGGTTTTGTGATTGATTCCGTTTTGTACCATGATTCTTATCACGATTACAAAATTTCAGCGCTTTCGGTACCATAGAGCGTGAAAAAGATTATTTTAAAGTTCGAACCCAACTCTGAAAATAGTGCCCATAAGAATGATGATTTTTCCAAAAATTCAACTTTATGCAGAATCATCACAATTATCAAAAATGATTGATTTCGTTTTGCACCATGATTCTCATAACAATTCCAATATTTCAGCCCGTTTGGTACCATAGAGCCTGAAAAATCGATCCTAAAGTTCGAAACCAAGTCTGAAATTAGTGTCCATAGGAATGATGATTTAAACAAAAATTCAAATTTATGCAGATTTCGTGATTGATTTCGTTATGTACCATGATTCTTATCACGATTCCAAAATTTCAGCGCTTTCGGTACCATAGAGCGTGAAAATGATTATTTTAAAGTTCGAACCCAACTCTGAAATTAGTGCCCATAAGAATGATGATTTTTCCAAAAATTCAACTTTATGCAGGTTTTGTGATTGATTTCGTTTTGCACCATGATTCTCATCACGATTCCAATATTTCAACCCGTTTGGTTCCATAGAGCCTGCAAAAATCGCTTTTAAAGTTCGAACCCAAGTCTGAAATTAGTGTCTATAGGAAAGATGATTTTTCCAAAAATTCATAATATTGCTGATTTTGAGATTGATTTCGTTTCGTACCATGATTCTTATCACGATTCCTCAATTTCAGCCCGTTTGGTACCATAGAGCCTGAAAAAATCGCTTCTAAAGTTCGAACCCAAGTCAGAAATTAGTGCCCATCGGAATGACGATTTTACCAAACTTCAACTTTATGCAGGTTTTTTTATTGATTTCGTTGTGTACCATTAATTTTATCACGATTCCAAAATTTCAGCGCTTTCGGTACCATAGAGCGTGAAAAAGAATATTTTAAAGTTCGAACCCATGTCTGAAATTAGTGTCCCTAAGAATGATGATTTTTCCGAAAATTCAACTTTATGCAGGTTTTGTGATTGATTTCGTTTTGCACCATGATTCTCATCACGGTTCCAACATTTCAACCCGTTTGGGACCATAGAGCCTGCAAAAATCGCTTTTAAAGTTCGTACCCAAGTCTGAAATTAGTGTCCATAAGAATGATGATTTTTCCAAAAATTCAACTTTATGCAGGTTTTGTGATTGAATTCGTTTTACACCATGATTTTCATCACGATTTCAATATTTTAACCCGTTAAGTACCATAGAACCAGCAAAAATTGCTTTTATAATTCGTACCCATGTCTGAAATTAGTGTCCATAGGAATGATGATTTTTCCAAAAATTCAACTTTATGCAGGTTTTGTGATTGATTCCGTTTTGTACCATGATTCTTATCACGATTACAAAATTTCAGCGCTTTCGGTACCATAGAGCGTGAAAAAGATTATTTTAAAGTTCGAACCCAACTCTGAAAATAGTGCCCATAAGAATGATGATTTTTCCAAAAATTCAACTTTATGCAGAATCATCACAATTATCAAAAATGATTGATTTCGTTTTGCACCATGATTCTCATAACAATTCCAATATTTCAGCCCGTTTGGTACCATAGAGCCTGAAAAATCGATTCTAAAGTTCGAAACCAAGTCTGAAATTAGTGTCCATAGGAATGATGATTTTAACAAAAATTCAAATTTATGCAGATTTCGTGATTGATTTCGTTATGTACCATGATTCTTATCACGATTCCAAAATTTCAGCGCTTTCGGTACCATAGAGCGTGAAAATGATTATTTTAAAGTTCGAACCCAACTCTGAAATTAGTGCCCATAAGAATGATGATTTTTCCAAAAATTCAACTTTATGCAGGTTTTGTGATTGATTTCGTTTTGCACCATGATTCTCATCACGATTCCTCAATTTCAACCCGTTTGGTTCCATAGAGCCTGAAAAAATCGCTTCTAAAGTTCGAACCCAAGTCAGAAATTAGTGCCCATCGGAATGATGATTTTACCAAACTTCAACTTTATGCAGGTTTTTTTATTGATTTCGTTGTGTACCATTAATCTTATCACGATTCCAAAATTTCAGCGCTTTCGGTACCATAGAGCGTGAAAAAGAATATTTTAAAGTTCGAACCCATGTCTGAAATTAGTGTCCCTAAGAATGATGATTTTTCCGAAAATTCAACTTTATGCAGGTTTTGTGATTGATTTCGTTTTGCACCATGATTCTCATCACGGTTCCAACATTTCAACCCGTTTGGTACCATAGAGCCTGCAAAAATCGCTTTTAAAGTTCGTACCCATGTCTGAAATTAGTGTCCATAAGAATGATGATTTTTCCAAAAATTCAACTTTATGCAGGTTTTGTGATTGATTTCGTTTTGCACCATGATTCTCATCACGATTCCAATATTTCATCCCGTTTGGTACCATAGAGCCTGCAAAAATCGCTTTTAAAGTTCGAACCCAAGTCTGAAATAAGTGTCTATAGGAAAGATGATTTTTCCAAAAATTCATAATATTGCTGATTTTGAGATTGATTTCGTTTCGTACCATGATTCTTATCACGATTCCTCAATTTCAGCCCGTTTGGTACCATAGAGCCTGAAAAAATCGCTTCTAAAGTTCGAACCCAAGTCAGAAAATAGTGCCCATCGGAATGATGATTTTACCAAACTTCAACTTTATGCAGGTTTTTTGATTGGTTTCGTTGTGTACCATTAATCTTATCACGATTCCAAAATTTCAGCGCTTTCGGTACCATAGAGCGTGAAAAAGAATATTTTAAAGTTCGAACCCATGTCTGAAATTAGTGTCCCTAAGAATGATGATTTTTCCAAAAATTCAACTTTATGCAGGTTTTGTGATTGATTTCGTTTTGCACCACGATTCCCATCACGATTCCAATATTTCAACCCGTTTGGTACCATAGAGCCTGCAAAAATCGCTTTTAAAGTTCGAACCCAAGTCCCAATTAGTGTCTATAGGAATGATGATTTTTCCAAAAATTCATCATATTGCTGATTTTGAGATTGATTTCGTTTTGTGTCATGATTCTTGTCACAATTCCTCAATTTCAGCCCGTTTGGTACCATAGAGCCTGAAAAAATCGCTTCTAAAGTTCGAACCCAAGTCAGAAATTAGTGCCCATCGGAATGACGATTTTACCAAACTTCAACTTTATGCAGGTTTTTTTATTGATTTCGTTGTGTACCATTAATCTTATCACGATTCCAAAATTTCAGCGCTTTCGGTACCATAGAGCGTGAAAAAGAATATTTTAAAGTTCGAACCCATGTTTGAAATTAGTGTCCCTAAGAATGATGATTTTTCCGAAAATTCAACTTTATGCAGGTTTTGTGATTGATTTCGTTTTGCACCATGATTCTCATCACGGTTCCAACATTTCAACCCGTTTGGGACCATAGAGCCTGCAAAAATCGCTTTTAAAGTTCGTACCCAAGTCTGAAATTAGTGTCCATAAGAATGATGATTTTTCCAAAAATTCAACTTTATGCAGGTTTTGTGATTGAATTCGTTTTACACCATGATTTTCATCACGATTTCAATATTTTAACCCGTTAAGTACCATAGAACCAGCAAAAATTGCTTTTAAAATTCGTACCCATGTCTGAAATTAGTGTCCATAGGAATGATGATTTTTCCAAAAATTCAACTTTATGCAGGTTTTGTGATTGATTCCGTTTTGTACCATGATTCTTATCACGATTACAAAATTTCAGCGCTTTCGGTACCATAGAGCGTGAAAAAGATTATTTTAAAGTTCGAACCCAACTCTGAAAATAGTGCCCATAAGAATGATGATTTTTCCAAAAATTCAACTTTATGCAGAATCATCACAATTATCAAAAATGATTGATTTCGTTTTGCACCATGATTCTCATAACAATTCCAATATTTCAGCCCGTTTGGTACCATAGAGCCTGAAAAATCGATCCTAAAGTTCGAAACCAAGTCTGAAATTAGTGTCCATAGGAATGATGATTTAAACAAAAATTCAAATTTATGCAGATTTCGTGATTGATTTCGTTATGTACCATGATTCTTATCACGATTCCAAAATTTCAGCGCTTTCGGTACCATAGAGCGTGAAAATGATTATTTTAAAGTTCGAACCCAACTCTGAAATTAGTGCCCATAAGAATGATGATTTTTCCAAAAATTCAACTTTATGCAGGTTTTGTGATTGATTTCGTTTTGCACCATGATTCTCATCACGATTCCAATATTTCAACCCGTTTGGTTCCATAGAGCCTGCAAAAATCGCTTTTAAAGTTCGAACCCAAGTCTGAAATTAGTGTCTATAGGAAAGATGATTTTTCCAAAAATTCATAATATTGCTGATTTTGAGATTGATTTCGTTTCGTACCATGATTCTTATCACGATTCCTCAATTTCAGCCCGTTTGGTACCATAGAGCCTGAAAAAATCGCTTCTAAAGTTCGAACCCAAGTCAGAAATTAGTGCCCATCGGAATGACGATTTTACCAAACTTCAACTTTATGCAGGTTTTTTTATTGATTTCGTTGTGTACCATTAATTTTATCACGATTCCAAAATTTCAGCGCTTTCGGTACCATAGAGCGTGAAAAAGAATATTTTAAAGTTCGAACCCATGTCTGAAATTAGTGTCCCTAAGAATGATGATTTTTCCGAAAATTCAACTTTATGCAGGTTTTGTGATTGATTTCGTTTTGCACCATGATTCTCATCACGGTTCCAACATTTCAACCCGTTTGGGACCATAGAGCCTGCAAAAATCGCTTTTAAAGTTCGTACCCAAGTCTGAAATTAGTGTCCATAAGAATGATGATTTTTCCAAAAATTCAACTTTATGCAGGTTTTGTGATTGAATTCGTTTTACACCATGATTTTCATCACGATTTCAATATTTTAACCCGTTAAGTACCATAGAACCAGCAAAAATTGCTTTTATAATTCGTACCCATGTCTGAAATTAGTGTCCATAGGAATGATGATTTTTCCAAAAATTCAACTTTATGCAGGTTTTGTGATTGATTCCGTTTTGTACCATGATTCTTATCACGATTACAAAATTTCAGCGCTTTCGGTACCATAGAGCGTGAAAAAGATTATTTTAAAGTTCGAACCCAACTCTGAAAATAGTGCCCATAAGAATGATGATTTTTCCAAAAATTCAACTTTATGCAGAATCATCACAATTATCAAAAATGATTGATTTCGTTTTGCACCATGATTCTCATAACAATTCCAATATTTCAGCCCGTTTGGTACCATAGAGCCTGAAAAATCGATTCTAAAGTTCGAAACCAAGTCTGAAATTAGTGTCCATAGGAATGATGATTTTAACAAAAATTCAAATTTATGCAGATTTCGTGATTGATTTCGTTATGTACCATGATTCTTATCACGATTCCAAAATTTCAGCGCTTTCGGTACCATAGAGCGTGAAAATGATTATTTTAAAGTTCGAACCCAACTCTGAAATTAGTGCCCATAAGAATGATGATTTTTCCAAAAATTCAACTTTATGCAGGTTTTGTGATTGATTTCGTTTTGCACCATGATTCTCATCACGATTCCAATATTTCAACCCGTTTGGTTCCATAGAGCCTGCAAAAATCGCTTTTAAAGTTCGAACCCAAGTCTGAAATTAGTGTCTATAGGAAAGATGATTTTTCCAAAAATTCATAATATTGCTGATTTTGAGATTGATTTCGTTTCGTACCATGATTCTTATCACGATTCCTCAATTTCAGCCCGTTTGGTACCATACAGCCTGAAAAAATCGCTTCTAAAGTTCGAACCCAAGTCAGAAAATAGTGCCCATCGGAATGATGATTTTACCAAACTTCAACTTTATGCAGGTTTTTTGATTGGTTTCGTTGTGTACCATTAATCTTATCACGATTCCAAAATTTCAGCGCTTTCGGTACCATAGAGCGTGAAAAAGAATATTTTAAAGTTCGAACCCATGTCTGAAATAAGTGTCCCTAAGAATGATGATTTTTCCAAAAATTCAACTTTATGCAGGTTTTGTGATTGATTTCATTTTGCACCATGATTCCCATCACGATTCCAATATTTCAACCCGTTTGGTACCATAGAGCCTGAAAAAATCGCTTTTAAAGTTCGAACCCAAGTCCCAAATTAGTGTCTATAGGAATGATGATTTTTCCAAAAATTCATCATATTGCTGATTTTGAGATTGATTTCGTTTTGTGTCATGATTCTTATCACAATTCCTCAATTCCAGCCCGTTTGGTACCATAGAGCCTGAAAAAATCGCTTCTAAAGTTCGAACCCAAGTCAGAAATTAGTGCCCATCGGAATGATGATTTTACCAAACTTCAACTTTATGCAGGTTTTTTTATTGATTTCGCTGTGTACCATTAATCTTATCACGATTCCAAAATTTCAGCGCTTTCGGTACCATAGAGCGTGAAAAAGAATATTTTAAAGTTCGAACCCATGTCTGAAATTAGTGTCCCTAAGAATGATGATTTTTCCGAAAATTCAACTTTATGCAGGTTTTGTGATTGATTTCGTTTTGTTCCATGATTCTCATCACGGTTCCAACATTTCAACCCGTTTGGTACCATAGAGCCTGCAAAAATCGCTTTTAAAGTTCGTACCCAAGTCTGAAATTAGTGTCCATAAGAATGATGATTTTTCCAAAAATTCAACTTTATGCAGGTTTTGTGATTGAATTCGTTTTACACCATGATTTTCATCACGATTCCAATATTTTAACCCGTTAAGTACCATAGAGCCAGCAAAAATTGCTTTTAAAATTCGTACCCATGTCTGAAATTAGTGTCCATAGGAATGATGATTTTTCCAAAAATTCAACTTTATGCAGGTTTTGTGATTGATTCCGTTTTGTACCATGATTCTTATCACGATTACAAAATTTCAGCGCTTTCGGTACCATTGAGCGTGAAAAAGATTATTTTAAAGTTCGAACCCAACTCTGAAAATAGTGCCCATAAGAATGATGATTTTTCCAAAAATTCAACTTTATGCAGAATCATCACAATTATCACAAATGATTGATTTCGTTTTGCACCATGATTCTCATAACAATTCCAATATTTCAGCCCGTTTGGTACCATAGAGCCTGAAAAAATCGATTCTAAAGTTCGAAACCAAGTCTGAAATTAGTGTCCATAGGAATGATGATTTTAACAAAAATTCAAATTTATGCAGATTTCGTGATTGATTTCGTTATGTACCATGATTCTTATCACGATTCCAAAATTTCAGCGCTTTCGGTACCATAGAGCGTGAAAATGATTATTTTAAAGTTCGAACCCAACTCTGAAATTAGTGCCCATAAGAATGATGATTTTTCCAAAAATTCAACTTTATGCAGGTTTTGTGATTGATTTCGTTTTGCACCATGATTCTCATCACGATTCCAATATTTCAACCCGTTTGGTACCATAGAGCCTGCAAAAATCGCTTTTAAAGTTCGAACCCAAGTCTGAAATTAGTGTCTATAGGAAAGATGATTTTTCCAAAAATTCATAATATTGCTGATTTTGAGATTGATTTCGTTTCGTACCATGATTCTTATCACGATTCCTCAATTTCAGCCCGTTTGGTACCATAGAGCCTGAAAAAATCGCTTCTAAAGTTCGAACCCAAGTCAGAAAATAGTGCCCATCGGAATGATGATTTTACCAAACTTCAACTTTATGCAGGTTTTGTGATTGATTTCGTTTTGCACCATGATTCTCATCACGATTCCAATATTTCAACCCGTTTGGTACCATAGAGCCTGCAAAAATCGCTTTTAAAAATCGAACCCAAGTCTGAAATTAGTGTCCATAAGAATGATGATTTTTCCAAAAATTCAACTTTATGCAGGTTTTGTGATTGATTTCGTTTTGCACCATGATTCTCATCACGATTCCAATATTTCTACCCGTTTGGTACCATAGAGCCTGCAAAAATCGCTTTTAAAGTTCGAACCCAAGTCTGAAATTAGTGTCCATAGGAATGATGATTTTACCAAAAATTCAAATTTATGCAGATTTCGTGATTGATTTCGTTATGTACCATGATTCTTATCACGATTACTCAATTTCAGCCCATTTGGTACCATAGAGCCTTATAAAATCGCCTCTAAAGTTCGAACCCAAGTCAGAAATTAGTGCCCATCGGAATGATGATTTTACCAAACTTCAACTTTATGCAGATTTTTTGATTGGTTTCGTTGTGTACCATTAATCTTATCACGATTCCAAAATTTCAGCGCTTTCGGTACCATAGAGCGTGAAAAAGAATATTTTAAAGTTCGAACCCATGTCTGAAATTAGTGTCCCTAAGAATGATGATTTTTCCGAAAATTCAACTTTATGCAGGTTTTGTGATTGATTTCGTTTTGCACCATGATTCTCATCACGGTTCCAACATTTCAACCCGTTTGGTACCATAGAGCCTGCAAAAATCGCTTTTAAAGTTCGTACCCAAGTCTGAAATTAGTGTCCATAAGAATGATGATTTTTCCAAAAATTCATAATATTGCTGATTTTGAGATTGATTTCGTTTCGTACCATGATTCTTATCACGATTCCTCAATTTCAGCCCGTTTGGTACCATAGAGCCTGAAAAAATCGCTTCTAAAGTTCGAACCCAAGTCAGAAATTAGTGCCCATCGGAATGATGATTTTACCAAACTTCAACTTTATTCAGGTTTTTTGATTGGTTTCGTTGTGTACCATTAATCTTATCACGATTCCAAAATTTCAGCGCTTTCGGTACCATAGAGCGTGAAAAAGATTATTTTAAAGTTCGAACCCAACTCTGAAAATAGTGCCCATAAGAATGATGATTTTTCCAAAAATTCAACTTTATGCAGAATCATCACAATTATCACAAATGATTGATTTCGTTTTGCACCATGATTCTCATCACAATTCCAATATTTCAACCCGTTTGGTACCATAGAGCGTGCAAAAATCGCTTCTAAAGTTCGAACCCAAGCCTTAAATTAGTGTCCATAGGAATGATGATTTTTCAAAAAATTCAAATTTATGCAGATTTTGTGATTGATTTCGTTTTGTACCATGATTCTTATCACGATTCCTCAATTTCAGCCCGTTTGGTACCATAGAGCCTGCAAAAATCGCTTTTAAAGTTCGAACCCAAGTCTGAAATTAGTGTCCATAGGAATGATGATTTTTCCAAAAATTCAACTTTATGCAGGTTTTGTGATTGATTCCGTTTTGTACCATGATTCTTATCACGATTACAAAATTTCAGCGCTTTCGGTACCATAGAGCGTGAAAAAGATTATTTTAAAGTTCGAACCCAACTCTGAAAATAGTGCCCATAAGAATGATGATTTTTCCGAAAATTCAACTTTATGCAGAATCATCACAATTATCACAAATGATTGATTTCGTTTTGCACCATGATTCTCATCACAATTCCAATATTTCAGCCCGTTTGGTACCATAGAGCCTGAAAAAATCGATTCTAAAGTTCGAAACCAAGTCTGAAATTAGTGTCCATAGGAATGATGATTTTAACAAAAATTCAAATTTATGCAGATTTCGTGATTGATTTCGTTATCTACCATGATTCTTATCACGATTCTAAAATTTCAGCGCTTTCGGTACCATAGAGCGTGAAAATGATTATTTTAAAGTTCGAACCCAACTCTGAAATTAGTGCCCATTAGAATGATGATTTTTCCAAAAATTCAACTTTATGCAGGTTTTGTGATTGATTTCGTTTTGCACCATGATTCTCATCACGATTCCAATATTTCAATCCGTTTGGTACCATAGAGCCTGCAAAAATCGCTTTTAAAGTTCGAACCCAAGTCTGAAATTAGTGTCTATAGGAAAGATGATTTTTCCAAAAATTCATAATATTGCTGATTTTGAGATTGATTTCGTTTCGTACCATGATTCTTATCACGATTCCTCAATTTCAGCCCGTTTGGTACCATAGAGCCTGAAAAAATCGCTTCTAAAGTTCGAACCCAAGTCAGAAATTAGTGCCCATCGGAATGATGATTTTACCAAACTTCAACTTTATGCAGGTTTTTTGATTGGTTTCGTTGTGTACCATTAATCTTATCACGATTCCAAAATTTCAGCGCTTTCGGTACCATAGAGCGTGAAAAAGATTATTTTAAAGTTCGAACCCAACTCTGAAAATAGTGCCCATAAGAATGATGATTTTTCCAAAAATTCAACTTTATGCAGAATCATCACAATTATCACAAATGATTGATTTCGTTTTGCACCATGATTCTCATCACAATTCCAATATTTCAACCCGTTTGGTACCATAGAGCGTGCAAAAATCGCTTCTAAAGTTCGAACCCAAGCCTTAAATTAGTGTCCATAGGAATGATGATTTTTCCAAAAATTTAAATTTATGCAGATTTTGTGATTGATTTCGTTTTGTACCATGATTCTTATCACGATTCCTCAATTTCAGCCCGTTTGGTACCATAGAGCATGAAAAAATCGCTTCTAAAGTTCGAACCCAAGTGTGAAATTAGTGTCCATAGGAATGATGATTTGACAAAAATTCAAATTTATGCAGATGTCGTGATTGATTTCGTTATTATCCATGATTCTTATCACGATTCCGAAATTCCAGCCCGTTTAGTACCATATAGCCTGAAATAAAATCTTGAAAAATTCGTACCCATGTCTGAAATTAGTGTCCATAGGAATGATGATTTTTCCAAAAATTCAACTTTATGCAGATTTTTTGATTGATTTCGTTTTGTACCATGATTCTTATCACGATTACAAAATTTCAGCGCTTTCGGTACCATAGAGCGTGAAAAAGATTATTTTAAAGTTCGAACCCAACTCTGAAATAAGTGCCCATAAGAATGATGATTTTTCCAAAAATTCAACTTTATGCAGGTTTTGTGATTGATTTCGTTTTGCACCATGATTTTCATCGCGATTCCAATATTTTAACCCGTTTAGTAACATAGAGCCTGCAAAAATTGCTTTTAAAGTTCGAACCCAAGTCTGAAATTAGTTTCCATAGGAATGATGATTTTTCCAAAAATTCAACTTTATGCAGATTTTCTGATTGGTTTCGTTCTGTACCATGATTCTTATCACGATTACAAAATTTCAGCGCTTTCGGTACCATAGAGCGTGAAAAAGATTATTTTAAAGTTCGAACCCAACTCTGAAATTAGTGCCCAGAAGAATGATGATTTTTCAAAAAATTTAACTTTATGCAGGTTTTGTTATTGATTTCGTTTTGGACCATGATTCTCATCACGATTCCAATATTTCAACCCGTTTGGTACCATAGAGCCTGCAAAAATCGCTTTTAAAGTTCGAACCCAAGTCTGAAATTAGTGTCCATAGGAATGATGATTTTACCAAAAATTCAAATTTATGCAGATTTCGTGATTGATTTCGTTATGTACCATGATTCTTATCACGATTCCAAAATTTCAGCGCTTTCGGTACCATAAAGAGTGAAAAAGATTATTTTAAAGTTCGAACCCATCTCTGAAATTAGTGCCCATAAGAATGATGATTTTTCCAAAAATTCAACTTTATGCAGAATCATCACAATTATCACAAATGATTGATTTCGTTTTGCACCATGATTCTCATCACGATTCCAATATTTCAACCCGTTTGGTACCATAGAGCCTGAAAAAATGGCTTCTAAAGTTCGAACCCAAGTTTGAAATTAGTGTCCATAGGAATGATGATTTTTCCAAAAATTCAAATTTATGCAGATTTCGTGATTGATTTCGTTATGTACCATGATTATTTTCACGACTCCGAACTTCCAGCCCGTTAAGTACCATATAGCCTGAAATAAAGTCTTGAAAAATTCGTACCCATGTCTGAAATTAGTGTCCATAGGAATGATGATTTTTCCAAAAATTCAACTTTATGCAGGTTTTGTGATTGATTTCGTTTTGCACCATGATTCTCATCACGATTCCAATATTTCAATCCGTTTGGTACCATAGAGCCTGCAAAAATCGCTTTTAAAGTTCGAACCCAAGTCTGAAATTAGTGTCTATAGGAAAGATGATTTTTCCAAAAATTCATAATATTGCTGATTTTGAGATTGATTTCGTTTCGTACCATGATTCTTATCACGATTCCTCAATTTCAGCCCGTTTGGTACCATAGAGCCTGAAAAAATCGCTTCTAAAGTTCGAACCCAAGTCAGAAATTAGTGCCCATCGGAATGATGATTTTACCAAACTTCAACTTTATGCAGGTTTTTTGATTGGTTTCGTTGTGTACCATTAATCTTATCACGATTCCAAAATTTCAGCGCTTTCGGTACCATAGAGCGTGAAAAAGATTATTTTAAAGTTCGAACCCAACTCTGAAAATAGTGCCCATAAGAATGATGATTTTTCCAAAAATTCAACTTTATGCAGAATCATCACAATTATCACAAATGATTGATTTCGTTTTGCACCATGATTCTCATCACAATTCCAATATTTCAACCCGTTTGGTACCATAGAGCGTGCAAAAATCGCTTCTAAAGTTCGAACCCAAGCCTTAAATTAGTGTCCATAGGAATGATGATTTTTCCAAAAATTCAAATTTATGCAGATTTTGTGATTGATTTCGTTTTGTACCATGATTCTTATCACGATTACAAAATTTCAGCGCTTTCGGTACCATAGAGCGTGAAAAAGATTATTTTAAAGTTCGAACCCAACTCTGAAAATAGTGCCCATAAGAATGATGATTTTTCCGAAAATTCAACTTTATGCAGAATCATCACAATTATCACAAATGATTGATTTCGTTTTGCACCATGATTCTCATCACAATTCCAATATTTCAGCCCGTTTGGTACCATAGAGCCTGAAAAAATCGATTCTAAAGTTCGAAACCAAGTCTGAAATTAGTGTCCATAGGAATGATGATTTTAACAAAAATTCAAATTTATGCAGATTTCGTGATTGATTTCGTTATCTACCATGATTCTTATCACGATTCTAAAATTTCAGCGCTTTCGGTACCATAGAGCGTGAAAATGATTATTTTAAAGTTCGAACCCAACTCTGAAATTAGTGCCCATAAGAATGATGATTTTTCCAAAAATTCAACTTTATGCAGGTTTTGTGATTGATTTCGTTTTGCACCATGATTCTCATCACGATTCCAATATTTCAATCCGTTTGGTACCATACAGCCTGCAAAAATCGCTTTTAAAGTTCGAACCCAAGTCTGAAATTAGTGTCTATAGGAAAGATGATTTTTCCAAAAATTCATAATATTGCTGATTTTGAGATTGATTTCGTTTCGTACCATGATTCTTATCACGATTCCTCAATTTCAGCCCGTTTGGTACCATAGAGCCTGAAAAAATCGCTTCTAAAGTTCGAACCCAAGTCAGAAATTAGTGCCCATCGGAATGATGATTTTACCAAACTTCAACTTTATGCAGGTTTTTTGATTGGTTTCGTTGTGTACCATTAATCTTATCACGATTCCAAAATTTCAGCGCTTTCGGTACCATAGAGCGTGAAAAAGATTATTTTAAAGTTCGAACCCAACTCTGAAAATAGTGCCCATAAGAATGATGATTTTTCCAAAAATTCAACTTTATGCAGAATCATCACAATTATCACAAATGATTGATTTCGTTTTGCACCATGATTCTCATCACAATTCCAATATTTCAACCCGTTTGGTACCATAGAGCGTGCAAAAATCGCTTCTAAAGTTCGAACCCAAGCCTTAAATTAGTGTCCATAGGAATGATGATTTTTCCAAAAATTTAAATTTATGCAGATTTTGTGATTGATTTCGTTTTGTACCATGATTCTTATCACGATTCCTCAATTTCAGCCCGTTTGGTACCATAGAGCATGAAAAAATCGCTTCTAAAGTTCGAACCCAAGTGTGAAATTAGTGTCCATAGGAATGATGATTTGACAAAAATTCAAATTTATGCAGATGTCGTGATTGATTTCGTTATTATCCATGATTCTTATCACGATTCCGAAATTCCAGCCCGTTTAGTACCATATAGCCTGAAATAAAATCTTGAAAAATTCGTACCCATGTCTGAAATTAGTGTCCATAGGAATGATGATTTTTCCAAAAATTCAACTTTATGCAGATTTTTTGATTGATTTCGTTTTGTACCATGATTCTTATCACGATTACAAAATTTCAGCGCTTTCGGTACCATAGAGCGTGAAAAAGATTATTTTAAAGTTCGAACCCAACTCTGAAATAAGTGCCCATAAGAATGATGATTTTTCCAAAAATTCAACTTTATGCAGGTTTTGTGATTGATTTCGTTTTGCACCATGATTTTCATCGCGATTCCAATATTTTAACCCGTTTAGTAACATAGAGCCTGCAAAAATTGCTTTTAAAGTTCGAACCCAAGTCTGAAATTAGTTTCCATAGGAATGATGATTTTTCCAAAAATTCAACTTTATGCAGATTTTCTGATTGGTTTCGTTCTGTACCATGATTCTTATCACGATTACAAAATTTCAGCGCTTTCGGTACCATAGAGCGTGAAAAAGATTATTTTAAAGTTCGAACCCAACTCTGAAATTAGTGCCCAGAAGAATGATGATTTTTCAAAAAATTTAACTTTATGCAGGTTTTGTTATTGATTTCGTTTTGGACCATGATTCTCATCACGATTCCAATATTTCAACCCGTTTGGTACCATAGAGCCTGCAAAAATCGCTTTTAAAGTTCGAACCCAAGTCTGAAATTAGTGTCCATAGGAATGATGATTTTACCAAAAATTCAAATTTATGCAGATTTCGTGATTGATTTCGTTATGTACCATGATTCTTATCACGATTCCAAAATTTCAGCGCTTTCGGTACCATAAAGAGTGAAAAAGATTATTTTAAAGTTCGAACCCATCTCTGAAATTAGTGCCCATAAGAATGATGATTTTTCCAAAAATTCAACTTTATGCAGAATCATCACAATTATCACAAATGATTGATTTCGTTTTGCACCATGATTCTCATCACGATTCCAATATTTCAACCCGTTTGGTACCATAGAGCCTGAAAAAATGGCTTCTAAAGTTCGAACCCAAGTTTGAAATTAGTGTCCATAGGAATGATGATTTTTCCAAAAATTCAAATTTATGCAGATTTCGTGATTGATTTCGTTATGTACCATGATTATTTTCACGACTCCGAACTTCCAGCCCGTTAAGTACCATATAGCCTGAAATAAAGTCTTGAAAAATTCGTACCCATGTCTGAAATTAGTGTCCATAGGAATGATGATTTTTCCAAAAATTCAACTTTATGCAGATTTTTTGATTGATTTCGTTTTGTACCATGATTCTTATCACGATTACAAAATTTCAGCGCTTTCGGTACCATAGAGCGTGAAAAAGATTATTTTAAAGTTCGAACCCAACTCTGAAATAAGTGCCCATAAGAATGATGATTTTTCCAAAAATTCAACTTTATGCAGGTTTTGTGATTGATTTCGTTTTGCACCATGATTTTCATCGCGATTCCAATATTTTAACCCGTTTAGTAACATAGAGCCTGCAAAAATTGCTTTTAAAGTTCGAACCCAAGTCTGAAATTAGTTTCCATAGGAATGATGATTTTTCCAAAAATTCAACTTTATGCAGATTTTCTGATTGGTTTCGTTCTGTACCATGATTCTTATCACGATTACAAAATTTCAGCGCTTTCGGTACCATAGAGCGTGAAAAAGATTATTTTAAAGTTCGAACCCAACTCTGAAATTAGTGCCCAGAAGAATGATGATTTTTCAAAAAATTTAACTTTATGCAGGTTTTGTTATTGATTTCGTTTTGGACCATGATTCTCATCACGATTCCAATATTTCAACCCGTTTGGTACCATAGAGCCTGCAAAAATCGCTTTTAAAGTTCGAACCCAAGTCTGAAATTAGTGTCCATAGGAATGATGATTTTACCAAAAATTCAAATTTATGCAGATTTCGTGATTGATTTCGTTATGTACCATGATTCTTATCACGATTCCAAAATTTCAGCGCTTTCGGTACCATAAAGAGTGAAAAAGATTATTTTAAAGTTCGAACCCATCTCTGAAATTAGTGCCCATAAGAATGATGATTTTTCCAAAAATTCAACTTTATGCAGAATCATCACAATTATCACAAATGATTGATTTCGTTTTGCACCATGATTCTCATCACGATTCCAATATTTCAACCCGTTTGGTACCATAGAGCCTGAAAAAATGGCTTCTAAAGTTCGAACCCAAGTTTGAAATTAGTGTCCATAGGAATGATGATTTTTCCAAAAATTCAAATTTATGCAGATTTCGTGATTGATTTCGTTATGTACCATGATTATTTTCACGACTCCGAACTTCCAGCCCGTTAAGTACCATATAGCCTGAAATAAAGTCTTGAAAAATTCGTACCCATGTCTGAAATTAGTGTCCATAGGAATGATGATTTTTCCAAAAATTCAACTTTATGCAGGTTTTGTGATTGATTTCGTTTTGCACCATGATTCTCATCACGATTCCAATATTTCAATCCGTTTGGTACCATAGAGCCTGCAAAAATCGCTTTTAAAGTTCGAACCCAAGTCTGAAATTAGTGTCTATAGGAAAGATGATTTTTCCAAAAATTCATAATATTGCTGATTTTGAGATTGATTTCGTTTCGTACCATGATTCTTATCACGATTCCTCAATTTCAGCCCGTTTGGTACCATAGAGCCTGAAAAAATCGCTTCTAAAGTTCGAACCCAAGTCAGAAATTAGTGCCCATCGGAATGATGATTTTACCAAACTTCAACTTTATGCAGGTTTTTTGATTGGTTTCGTTGTGTACCATTAATCTTATCACGATTCCAAAATTTCAGCGCTTTCGGTACCATAGAGCGTGAAAAAGATTATTTTAAAGTTCGAACCCAACTCTGAAAATAGTGCCCATAAGAATGATGATTTTTCCAAAAATTCAACTTTATGCAGAATCATCACAATTATCACAAATGATTGATTTCGTTTTGCACCATGATTCTCATCACAATTCCAATATTTCAACCCGTTTGGTACCATAGAGCGTGCAAAAATCGCTTCTAAAGTTCGAACCCAAGCCTTAAATTAGTGTCCATAGGAATGATGATTTTTCCAAAAATTCAAATTTATGCAGATTTTGTGATTGATTTCGTTTTGTACCATGATTCTTATCACGATTACAAAATTTCAGCGCTTTCGGTACCATAGAGCGTGAAAAAGATTATTTTAAAGTTCGAACCCAACTCTGAAAATAGTGCCCATAAGAATGATGATTTTTCCGAAAATTCAACTTTATGCAGAATCATCACAATTATCACAAATGATTGATTTCGTTTTGCACCATGATTCTCATCACAATTCCAATATTTCAGCCCGTTTGGTACCATAGAGCCTGAAAAAATCGATTCTAAAGTTCGAAACCAAGTCTGAAATTAGTGTCCATAGGAATGATGATTTTAACAAAAATTCAAATTTATGCAGATTTCGTGATTGATTTCGTTATCTACCATGATTCTTATCACGATTCTAAAATTTCAGCGCTTTCGGTACCATAGAGCGTGAAAATGATTATTTTAAAGTTCGAACCCAACTCTGAAATTAGTGCCCATAAGAATGATGATTTTTCCAAAAATTCAACTTTATGCAGGTTTTGTGATTGATTTCGTTTTGCACCATGATTCTCATCACGATTCCAATATTTCAATCCGTTTGGTACCATACAGCCTGCAAAAATCGCTTTTAAAGTTCGAACCCAAGTCTGAAATTAGTGTCTATAGGAAAGATGATTTTTCCAAAAATTCATAATATTGCTGATTTTGAGATTGATTTCGTTTCGTACCATGATTCTTATCACGATTCCTCAATTTCAGCCCGTTTGGTACCATAGAGCCTGAAAAAATCGCTTCTAAAGTTCGAACCCAAGTCAGAAATTAGTGCCCATCGGAATGATGATTTTACCAAACTTCAACTTTATGCAGGTTTTTTGATTGGTTTCGTTGTGTACCATTAATCTTATCACGATTCCAAAATTTCAGCGCTTTCGGTACCATAGAGCGTGAAAAAGATTATTTTAAAGTTCGAACCCAACTCTGAAAATAGTGCCCATAAGAATGATGATTTTTCCAAAAATTCAACTTTATGCAGAATCATCACAATTATCACAAATGATTGATTTCGTTTTGCACCATGATTCTCATCACAATTCCAATATTTCAACCCGTTTGGTACCATAGAGCGTGCAAAAATCGCTTCTAAAGTTCGAACCCAAGCCTTAAATTAGTGTCCATAGGAATGATGATTTTTCCAAAAATTTAAATTTATGCAGATTTTGTGATTGATTTCGTTTTGTACCATGATTCTTATCACGATTCCTCAATTTCAGCCCGTTTGGTACCATAGAGCATGAAAAAATCGCTTCTAAAGTTCGAACCCAAGTGTGAAATTAGTGTCCATAGGAATGATGATTTGACAAAAATTCAAATTTATGCAGATGTCGTGATTGATTTCGTTATTATCCATGATTCTTATCACGATTCCGAAATTCCAGCCCGTTTAGTACCATATAGCCTGAAATAAAATCTTGAAAAATTCGTACCCATGTCTGAAATTAGTGTCCATAGGAATGATGATTTTTCCAAAAATTCAACTTTATGCAGATTTTTTGATTGATTTCGTTTTGTACCATGATTCTTATCACGATTACAAAATTTCAGCGCTTTCGGTACCATAGAGCGTGAAAAAGATTATTTTAAAGTTCGAACCCAACTCTGAAATAAGTGCCCATAAGAATGATGATTTTTCCAAAAATTCAACTTTATGCAGGTTTTGTGATTGATTTCGTTTTGCACCATGATTTTCATCGCGATTCCAATATTTTAACCCGTTTAGTAACATAGAGCCTGCAAAAATTGCTTTTAAAGTTCGAACCCAAGTCTGAAATTAGTTTCCATAGGAATGATGATTTTTCCAAAAATTCAACTTTATGCAGATTTTCTGATTGGTTTCGTTCTGTACCATGATTCTTATCACGATTACAAAATTTCAGCGCTTTCGGTACCATAGAGCGTGAAAAAGATTATTTTAAAGTTCGAACCCAACTCTGAAATTAGTGCCCAGAAGAATGATGATTTTTCAAAAAATTTAACTTTATGCAGGTTTTGTTATTGATTTCGTTTTGGACCATGATTCTCATCACGATTCCAATATTTCAACCCGTTTGGTACCATAGAGCCTGCAAAAATCGCTTTTAAAGTTCGAACCCAAGTCTGAAATTAGTGTCCATAGGAATGATGATTTTACCAAAAATTCAAATTTATGCAGATTTCGTGATTGATTTCGTTATGTACCATGATTCTTATCACGATTCCAAAATTTCAGCGCTTTCGGTACCATAAAGAGTGAAAAAGATTATTTTAAAGTTCGAACCCATCTCTGAAATTAGTGCCCATAAGAATGATGATTTTTCCAAAAATTCAACTTTATGCAGAATCATCACAATTATCACAAATGATTGATTTCGTTTTGCACCATGATTCTCATCACGATTCCAATATTTCAACCCGTTTGGTACCATAGAGCCTGAAAAAATGGCTTCTAAAGTTCGAACCCAAGTTTGAAATTAGTGTCCATAGGAATGATGATTTTTCCAAAAATTCAAATTTATGCAGATTTCGTGATTGATTTCGTTATGTACCATGATTATTTTCACGACTCCGAACTTCCAGCCCGTTAAGTACCATATAGCCTGAAATAAAGTCTTGAAAAATTCGTACCCATGTCTGAAATTAGTGTCCATAGGAATGATGATTTTTCCAAAAATTCAACTTTATGCAGGTTTTGTGATTGATTTCGTTTTGCACCATGATTCTCATCACGATTCCAATATTTCAACCCATTTGGTACCATAGAGTGTGCAAAAATCGCTTCTAAAGTTCGAACCCAAGCCTTAAATTAGTGTCCATAGGAATGATGATTTTTCCAAAAATTAAAATTTATGCAGATTTTGTGATTGATTTCGTTTTGTACCATGATTCTTATCACGATTACAAAATTTTAGCGCTTTCGGTACCATAGAGCGTGAAAAAGATTATTTTAAAGTTCGAACCCAACTCTGAAAATAGTGCCCATAAGAATGATGATTTTTCCGAAAATTCAACTTTATGCAGAATCATCACAATTATCACAAATGATTGATTTCGTTTTGCACCATGATTCTCATCACAATTCCAATATTTCAGCCCGTTTGGTACCATAGAGCCTGAAAAAATCGATTCTAAAGTTCGAAACCAAGTCTGAAATTAGTGTCCATAGGAATGATGATTTTAACAAAAATTCAAATTTATGCAGATTTCGTGATTGATTTCGTTATGTACCATGATTCTTATCACGATTCCAAAATTTCAGCGCTTTCGGTACCATAGAGCGTGAAAATGATTATTTTAAAGTTCGAACCCAACTCTGAAATTAGTGCCCATAAGAATGATGATTTTTCCAAAAATTCAACTTTATGCAGGTTTTGTGATTGATTTCGTTTTGCACCATGATTCTCATCACGATTCCAATATTTCAATCCGTTTGGTACCATAGAGCCTGCAAAAATCGCTTTTAAAGTTCGAACCCAAGTCTGAAATTAGTGTCTATAGGAAAGATGATTTTTCCAAAAATTCATAATATTGCTGATTTTGAGATTGATTTCGTTTCGTACCATGATTCTTATCACGATTCCTCAATTTCAGCCCGTTTGGTACCATAGAGCCTGAAAAAATCGCTTCTAAAGTTCGAACCCAAGTCAGAAAATAGTGCCCATCGGAATGATGATTTTACCAAACTTCAACTTTATGCAGGTTTTGTGATTGATTTCGTTTTGCACCATGATTCTCATCACGATTCCAATATTTCAACCCGTTTGGTACCATAGAGCCTGCAAAAATCGCTTTTAAAGTTCGAACCCAAGTCTGAAATTAGTGTCCATAAGAATGATGATTTTTCCAAAAATTCAACTTTATGCAGGTTTTGTGATTGATTTCGTTTTGCACCATGATTCTCATCACGATTCCAATATTTCTACCCGTTTGGTACCATAGAGCCTGCAAAAATCGCTTTTAAAGTTCGAACCCAAGTCTGAAATTAGTGTCCATAGGAATGATGATTTTACCAAAAATTCAAATTTATGCAGATTTCGTGATTGATTTCGTTATGTACCAGGATTCTTATCACGATTACTCAATTTCAGCCCATTTGGTACCATAGAGCCTGAAAAAATCGCTTCTAAAGTTCGAACCCAAGTCAGAAATTAGTGCCCATCGGAATGATGATTTTACCAAACTTCAACTTTATGCAGGTTTTTTGATTGGTTTCGTTGTGTACCATTAATCTTATCACGATTCCAAAATTTCAGCGCTTTCGGTACCATAGAGCGTGAAAAAGATTATTTTAAAGTTCGAACCCAACTCTGAAAATAGTGCCCATAAGAATGATGATTTTTCCAAAAATTCAACTTTATGCAGGTTTTGTGATTGATTTCGTTTTGCACCATGATTTTCATCACGATTCCAATATTTTAACACGTTTAGAACCATAGAGCCTGCAAAAATCGCTTTTAAAGTTCGAACCCAAGTCAGAAATTAGTGCCCATCGGAATGATGATTTTACCAAACTTCAACTTTATGCAGGTTTTTTGATTGATTTCGTTGTGAACCATGAATCTTATCACGATTTCAAAATTTCAGCGCTTTCGGTACCATAGAGCGTGAAAAAGAATATTTTAAATTTCGAACCAATCTCTGAAATTAGTGCCCATAAGAATGATGATTTTTCCAAAAATTCAACTTTATGCAGGTTTTGTGATTGATTTCGTTTTGCACCATGATTTTCATCACGATTCCAATATTTAAACCCGTTTAGTACCATAGAGCCTGCAAAAATTGCTTTTAAAGTTCGAACCCAAGCCTGAAATTAGTTTCCATAGGAATGATGATTTTTCCAAAAATTCAACTTTATGCAGGTTTTGTGATTGATTTCGTTTTGCACCATGATTCTCATCACGATTCCAATATTTCAACCCGTTTGGTACCATAGAGCCTGCAAAAATCGCTTTTAAAGTTCGAACCCAAGTCTGAAATTAGTGTCCATAAGAATGATGATTTTTCCAAAAATTCAACTTTATGCAGGTTTTGTGATTGATTTCGTTTTGCACCATGATTTTCATCACGATTCCAATATTTAAACCCGTTTAGTACCATAGAGCCTGCAAAAATTGCTTTTAAAGTTCGAACCCAAGCCTGAAATTAGTTTCCATAGGAATGATGATTTTTCCAAAAATTAAACTTTATGCAGATTTTCTGATTGATTTCGTTTTGTACCATGATTCTTATCACGATTACAAAATTTCAGCGCTTTCGGTACCATAGAGCGTGAAAAAGATTATTTTAAAGTTCGAACCCAACTCTGAAATTAGTGCCCAGAAGAATGATGATTTTTCAAAAAATTTAACTTTATGCAGGTTTTGTGATTGATTTCGTTTTGGACCATGATTCTCATCACGATTCCAATATTTCAACCCGTTTGGTACCATAGAGCCTGCAAAAATCGCTTTTAAAGTTCGAACCCAAGTCTGAAATTAGTGTCCATAGGAATGATGATTTTACCAAAAATTCAAATTTATGCAGATTTCGTGATTGATTTCGTTATGTACCATGATTCTTATCACGATTCCAAAATTTCAGCGCTTTCGGTACCATAAAGAGTGAAAAAGATTATTTTAAAGTTCGAACCCATCTCTGAAATTAGTGCCCATAAGAATGATGATTTTTCCAAAAATTCAACTTTATGCAGAATCATCACAATTATCACAAATGATTGATTTCGTTTTGCACCATGATTCTCATCACGATTCTAATATTTCAACCCGTTTGGTACCATAGAGCCTGAAAAAATGGCTTCTAAAGTTCGAACCCAAGTTTGAAATTAGTGTCCATAGGAATGATGATTTTTCCAAAAATTCAAATTTATGCAGATTTCGTGATTGATTTCGTTATGTACCATGATTATTTTCACGACTCCGAACTTCCAGCCCGTTAAGTACCATATAGCCTGAAATAAAGTCTTGAAAAATTCGTACCCATGTCTGAAATTAGTGTCCATAGGAATGATGATTTTTCCAAAAATTCAACTTTATGCAGGTTTTGTGATTGATTTCGTTTTGCACCATGATTCTCATCACGATTCCAATATTTCAACCCATTTGGTACCATAGAGTGTGCAAAAATCGCTTCTAAAGTTCGAACCCAAGCCTTAAATCAGTGTCCATAGGAATGATGATTTTTCCAAAAATTAAAATTTATGCAGATTTTGTGATTGATTTCGTTTTGTACCATGATTCTTATCACGATTCCTCAATTTCAGCCCGTTTGGTACCATAGAGCATGAAAAAATCGCTTCTAAAGTTCGAACCCAAGTCTGAAATTAGTGTCCATAGGTATGATGATTTTACCAAAAATTCAAATTTATGCAGATTTCGTGATTGATTTCGTTATGTACCATGATTATTTTCACGACTCCGAACTTCCAGCCCGTTAAGTACCATATAGCCTGAAATATAGTCTTGAAAAATTCGTACCCATGTCTGAAATTAGTGTCCATAGGAATGATGATTTTTCCAAAAATTCAACTTTATGCAGGTTTTGTGATTGATTTCGTTTTGCACCATGATTTTCATCACGATTCCAATATTTAAACCCGTTTAGTACCATAGAGCCTGCAAAAATTGTATTTAAAGTTCGAACCCAAGCCTGAAATTAGTTTCCATAGGAATGATGATTTTTCCAAAAATTCAACTTTATGCAGGTTTTTTGATTGATTTCGTTGTGTACCATGAATCTTATCACGATTTCAAAATTTCAGCGCTTTCGGTACCATAGAGCGTGAAAAAGAATATTTTAAAGTTCGAACCCATCTCTGAAATAAGTGCCCATAAGAATGATGATTTTTCCAAAATTTCAACTTTATGCAGGTTTTGTGATTGATTTCGTTTTGCACCATGATTCTCATCATGATTCCAACATTTCAACCCGTTTAGTTCGATAGAGCCTGCAAAAATCGCTTTTTAAGTTCGAACCCATGTCTGAAATTAGTGTCCATAAGAATGATGATTTTTCCAAAAATTCAACTATATGCAGGTTTTGTGATTGATTTCGTTTTGCACCATGATTCTCATCACGATTCCAATATTTCAACCCGTTTGGTACCATAGAGCCTGAAAAAATGGCTTCTAAAGTTCGAACCCAAGTTTGAAATTAGTATCCATAGGAATGATGATTTTTCCAAAAATTCAAATTTATGCAGATTTCGTGATTGATTTCGTTATGTACCATGATTCTTTTCACGATTCCGAACTTCCAGCCCGTTAAGTACCATATAGCCTGAAATAAAGTCTTGAAAAATTCGTACCCATGTCTGAAATTAGTGTCCATAGGAATGATGATTTTTCCAAAAATTCAACTTTATGCAGGTTTTGTGATTGATTTCGTTTTGCACCATGATTCTCATCACGATTCCAATATTTCAACCCGTTTGGTACCATAGAGCCTGAAAAAATGGCTTCTAAAGTTCGAACCCAAGTTTGAAATTAGTGTCCATAGGAATGATGATTTTTCCAAAAATTCAAATTTATGCAGATTTCGCGATTGATTTCGTTATGTACCATGATTATTTTCACGACTCCGAACTTCCAGCCCGTTAAGTACCATATAGCCTGAAATAAAGTCTTGAAAAATTCGTACCCATGTCTGAAATTAGTGTCCATAGGAATGATGATTTTTCCAAAAATTCAACTTTATGCAGGTTTTGTGATTGATTTCGTTTTGCACCATGATTCTCATCACGATTCCAATATTTCAACCCATTTGGTACAATAGAGTGTGCAAAAATCGCTTCTAAAGTTCGAACCCAAGCCTTAAATTAGTGTCCATAGGAATGATGATTTTTCCAAAAATTAAAATTTATGCAGATTTTGTGATTGATTTCGTTTTGTACCATGATTCTTATCACGATTCCTCAATTTCAGCCCGTTTGGTACCATAGAGCATGAAAAAATCGCTTCTAAAGTTCGAACCCAAGTCTGAAATTAGTGTCCATAGGAATGATGATTTTACAAAAATTCAAATTTATGCAGATTTCGTGATTGATTTCGTTATGTACCATGATTATTTTCACGATTCCTCAATTTCAGCCCGTTTGGTACCATATAGCCTGAAATAAAGTCTTGAAAAATTCGTACCCATGTCTGAAATTAGTGTCCATAAGAATGATGATTTTTCCAAAAATTCAACTTTATGCAGGTTTTGTGATTGATTTCGTTTTGCACCATGATTTTCATCACGATTCCAATATTTAAACCCGTTTAGTACCATAGAGCCTGCAAAAATTGGATTTAAAGTTCGAACCCAAGCCTGAAATTAGTTTCCATAGGAATGATGATTTTTCCAAAAATTCAACTTTATGCAGGTTTTTTGATTGATTTCGTTGTGTACCATGAATCTTATCACGATTTCAAAATTTCAGCGCTTTCGGTACCATAGAGCGTGAAAAAGAATATTTTAAAGTTCGAACCCATCTCTGAAATAAGTGCCCATAAGAATGATGATTTTTCCAAAATTTCAACTTTATGCAGGTTTTGTGATTGATTTCGTTTTGCACCATGATTCTCATCATGATTCCAACATTTCAACCCGTTTAGTTCGATAGAGCCTGCAAAAATCGCTTTTAAAGTTCGAACCAATGTCTGAAATTAGTGTCCATAAGAATGATGATTTTTCCAAAAATTCAACTTTATGCAGGTTTTGTGATTGATTTCGTTTTGCACCATGATTCTCATCACGATTCCAATATTTCAACCCGTTTGGTACCATAGAGCCTGAAAAAATGGCTTCTAAAGTTCGAACCCAAGTTTGAAATTAGTGTCCATAGGAATGATGATTTTTCCAAAAATTCAAATTTATGCAGATTTCGTGATTGATTTCGTTATGTACCATGATTCTTTTCACGATTCCGAACTTCCAGCCCGTTAAGTACCATATAGCCTGAAATAAAGTCTTGAAAAATTCGTACCCATGTCTGAAATTAGTGTCCATAGGAATGATGATTTTTCCAAAAATTCAACTTTATGCAGGTTTTGTGATTGATTTCGTTTTGCACCATGATTCTCATCACGATTCCAATATTTCAACCCATTTGGTACCATAGAGTGTGCAAAAATCGCTTCTAAAGTTCGAACCCAAGCCTTAAATTAGTGTCCATAGGAATGATGATTTTTCCAAAAATTCAAATTTATGCAGATTTTGTTATTGATTTCGTTTTGTACCATGATTCTTATCACGATTCCTCAATTTCAGCCCGTTTGGTACCATAGAGCATGAAAAAATCGCTTCTAAAGTTCGAACCCAAGTCTGAAATTAGTGTCCATAGGAATGATGATTTTACAAAAATTCAAATTTATGCAGATTTCGTGATTGATTTCGTTATGTACCATGATTCTTATCACGATTCCAAAATTCCAGCCCGTTTAGAACCATATAGCCTGAAATAAAGTCTTGAAAAATTCGTACCCATGTCTGAAATTAGTGTCCATAGGAATGATGATTTTTCCAAAAATTCAACTTTATGCAGGTTTTGTGATTGATTTCGTTTTGCACCATGATTTTCATCACGATTCCAATACTTTAACCCGTTTAGTACCATAGAGCCTGCAAAAATTGCTTTTAAAGTTCGAACCCAAGCCTGAAATTAGTTTCCATAGGAATGATGATTTTTCCAAAAATTAAACTTTATGCAGATTTTCTGATTGATTTCGTTTTGTACCATGATTCTTATCACGATTACAAAATTTCAGCGCTTTCGGTACCATAGAGCGTGAAAAAGATTATTTTAAAGTTCGAACCCAACTCTGAAATTAGTGCCCAGAAGAATGATGATTTTTCAAAAAATTTAACTTTATGCAGGTTTTGTGATTGATTTCGTTTTGGACCATGATTCTCATCACGATTCCAATATTTCAACCCGTTTGGTACCATAGAGCCTGCAAAAATCGCTTTTAAAGTTCGAACCCAAGTCTGAAATTAGTGTCCATAGGAATGATGATTTTACCAAAAATTCAAATTTATGCAGATTTCGTGATTGATTTCGTTATGTACCATGATTCTTATCACGATTACAAAATTTCAGCGCTTTCGGTACCATAAAGAGTGAAAAAGATTATTTTAAAGTTCGAACCCATCTCTGAAATTAGTGCCCATAAGAATGATGATTTTTCCAAAAATTCAACTTTATGCAGATTCATCACAATTATCACAAATGATTGATTTCGTTTTGCACCATGATTCTCATCACGATTCCAATATTTCAACCCATTTGGTACCATAGAGTGTGCAAAAATCGCTTCTAAAGTTCGAACCCAAGCCTTAAATTAGTGTCCATAGGAATGATGATTTTTCCAAAAATTAAAATTTATGCAGATTTTGTGATTGATTTCGTTTTGTACCATGATTCTTATCACGATTCCTCAATTTCAGCCCGTTTGGTACCATAGAGCATGAAAAAATCGCTTCTAAAGTTCGAACCCAAGTCTGAAATTAGTGTACATAGGAATGATGATTTTACAAAAATTCAAATTTATGCAGATTTCGTGATTGATTTCGTTATGTACCATGATTATTTTCACGACTCCGAACTTCCAGCCCGTTAAGTACCATATAGCCTGAAATAAAGTCTTGAAAAATTCGTACCCATGTCTGAAATTAGTGTCCATAGGAATGATGATTTTTCCAAAAATTCAACTTTATGCAGGTTTTGTGATTGATTTCGTTTTGCACCATGATTTTCATCACGATTCCAATATTTAAACCCGTTTAGTACCATAGAGCCTGCAAAAATTGGATTTAAAGTTCGAACCCAAGCCTGAAATTAGTTTCCATAGGAATGATGATTTTTCCAAAAATTCAACTTTATGCAGGTTTTTTGATTGATTTCGTTGTGTACCATGAATCTTATCACGATTTCAAAATTTCAGCGCTTTCGGTACCATAGAGCGTGAAAAAGAATATTTTAAAGTTCGAACCCATCTCTGAAATAAGTGCCCATAAGAATGATGATTTTTCCAAAATTTCAACTTTATGCAGGTTTTGTGATTGATTTCGTTTTGCACCATGATTCTCATCATGATTCCAACATTTCAACCCGTTTAGTTCGATAGAGCCTGCAAAAATCGCTTTTAAAGTTCGAACCCATGTCTGAAATTAGTGTCCATAAGAATGATGATTTTTCCAAAAATTCAACTTTATGCAGGTTTTGTGATTGATTTCGTTTTGCACCATGATTCTCATCACGATTCCAATATTTCAACCCGTTTGGTACCATAGAGCCTGAAAAAATGGCTTCTAAAGTTCGAACCCAAGTTTGAAATTAGTGTCCATAGGAATGATGATTTTTCCAAAAATTCAAATTTATGCAGATTTCGTGATTGATTTCGTTATGTACCATGATTCTTTTCACGATTCCGAACTTCCAGCCCGTTAAGTACCATATAGCCTGAAATAAAGTCTTGAAAAATTCGTACCCATGTCTGAAATTAGTGTCCATAGGAATGATGATTTTTCCAAAAATTCAACTTTATGCAGGTTTTGTGATTGATTTCGTTTTGCACCATGATTCTCATCACGATTCCAATATTTCAACCCATTTGGTACCATAGAGTGTGCAAAAATCGCTTCTAAAGTTCGAACCCAAGCCTTAAATTAGTGTCCATAGGAATGATGATTTTTCCAAAAATTAAAATTTATGCAGATTTTGTTATTGATTTCGTTTTGTACCATGATTCTTATAACGATTCCTCAATTTCAGCCCGTTTGGTACCATAGAGCATGAAAAAATCGCTTCTAAAGTTCGAACCCAAGTCTGAAATTAGTGTCCATAGGAATGATGATTTTACAAAAATTCAAATTTATGCAGATTTCGTGATTGATTTCGTTATGTACCATGATTCTTATCACGATTCCGAAATTCCAGCCCGTTTAGTACCATATAGCCTGAAATAAAGTCTTGAAAAATTCGTACCCATGTCTGAAATTAGTGTCCATAGGAATGATGATTTTTCCAAAAATTCAACTTTATGCAGGTTTTGTGATTGATTTTGTTTTGCACCATGATTTTCATCACGATTCCAATATTTAAACCCGTTTAGTACCATAGAGCCTGCAAAAATTGCTTTTAAAGTTCGAACCCAAGCCTGAAATTAGTTTCCATAGAAATGATGATTTTTCCAAAAATTCAACTTTATGCAGATTTTCTGATTGATTTCGTTTTGTACCATGATTCTTATCACGATTACAAAATTTCAGCGCTTTCGGTACCATAGAGCGTGAAAAAGATTATTTTAAAGTTCGAACCCAACTCTGAAATTAGTGCCCATAAGAATGATGATTTTTCAAAAAATTCAACTTTGTCCAGGTTTTGTGATTGATTTCGTTTTGCAACATGATTTTCATCACGATTCCAATATTTTAACCCGTTTATTTCGATAGAGCCTGCAAAAATCGCTTTTAAAGTTCGAACCCATGTCTGAAATTAGTGTCCATAAGAATGATGATTTTTCCAAAAATTCAACTTTATGCAGGTTTTGTGATTGATTTCGTTTTGCACCATGATTCTCATCACGATTCCAATATTTCAACCCGTTTGGTACCATAGAGCCTGCAAAAATCGCTTTTAAAGTTCGAACCCAAGTCTGAAATTAGTGTCCATAAGAATGATGATTTTTCCAAAAATTCAACTTTATGCAGGTTTTGTGATTGATTTCGTTTTGCACCATGATTCTCATCATGATTCCAATATTTCAACCCATTTGGTACCATAGAGTGTGCAAAAATCGCTTCTAAAGTTCGAACCCAAGCCTTAAATTAGTGTCCATAGGAATGATGATTTTTCCAAAAATTAAAATTTATGCAGATTTTGGTATTGATTTCGTTTTGTACCATGATTCTTATCACGATTCCTCAATTTCAGCCCGTTTGGTACCATAGAGCATGAAAAAATCGCTTCTAAAGTTCGAACCCAAGTCAGAAAATAGTGCCCATCGGAATGATGATTTTACCAAACTTCAACTTTATGCAGGTTTTGTGATTGATTTCGTTTTGCACCATGATTCTCATCACGATTCCAATATTTCAACCCGTTTGGTACCATAGAGCCTGCAAAAATCGCTTTTAAAGTTCGAACCCAAGTCTGAAATTAGTGTCCATAAGAATGATGATTTTTCCAAAAATTCAACTTTATGCAGGTTTTGTGATTGATTTCGTTTTGCACCATGATTCTCATCACGATTCCAATATTTCTACCCGTTTGGTACCATAGAGCCTGCAAAAATCGCTTTTAAAGTTCGAACCCAAGTCTGAAATTAGTGTCCATAGGAATGATGATTTTACCAAAAATTCAAATTTATGCAGATTTCGTGATTGATTTCGTTATGTACCATGATTCTTATCACGATTACAAAATTTCAGCGCTTTCGGTACCATAAAGAGTGAAAAAGATTATTTTAAAGTTCGAACCCATCTCTGAAATTAGTGCCCATAAGAATGATGATTTTTCCAAAAATTCAACTTTATGCAGAATCATCACAATTATCACAAATGATTGATTTCGTTTTGCACCATGATTCTCATCACGATTCCAATATTTCAACCCATTTGGTACCATAGAGTGTGCAAAAATCGCTTCTAAAGTTCGAACCCAAGCCTTAAATTAGTGTCCATAGGAATGATGATTTTTCCAAAAATTAAAATTTATGCAGATTTTGTGATTGATTTCGTTTTGTACCATGATTCTTATCACGATTCCTCAATTTCAGCCCGTTTGGTACCATAGAGCATGAAAAAATCGCTTCTAAAGTTCGAACCCAAGTCTGAAATTAGTGTACATAGGAATGATGATTTTACAAAAATTCAAATTTATGCAGATTTCGTGATTGATTTCGTTATCTACCATGATTATTTTCACGACTCCGAACTTCCAGCCCGTTAAGTACCATATAGCCTGAAATAAAGTCTTGAAAAATTCGTACCCATGTCTGAAATTAGTGTCCATAGGAATGATGATTTTTCCAAAAATTCAACTTTATGCAGGTTTTGTGATTGATTTCGTTTTGCACCATGATTTTCATCACGATTCCAATATTTAAACCCGTTTAGTACCTTAGAGCCTGCAAAAATTGGATTTAAAGTTCGAACCCAAGCCTGAAATTAGTTTCCATAGGAATGATGATTTTTCCAAAAATTCAACTTTATGCAGGTTTTTTGATTGATTTCGTTGTGTACCATGAATCTTATCACGATTTCAAAATTTCAGCGCTTTCGGTACCATAGAGCGTGAAAAAGAATATTTTAAAGTTCGAACCCATCTCTGAAATAAGTGCCCATAAGAATGATGATTTTTCCAAAATTTCAACTTTATGCAGGTTTTGTGATTGATTTCGTTTTGCACCATGATTCTCATCATGATTCCAACATTTCAACCCGTTTAGTTCGATAGAGCCTGCAAAAATCGCTTTTAAAGTTCGAACCCATGTCTGAAATTAGTGTCCATAAGAATGATGATTTTTCCAAAAATTCAACTTTATGCAGGTTTTGTGATTGATTTCGTTTTGCACCATGATTCTCATCACGATTCCAATATTTCAACCCGTTTGGTACCATAGAGCCTGAAAAAATGGCTTCTAAAGTTCGAACCCAAGTTTGAAATTAGTGTCCATAGGAATGATGATTTTTCCAAAAATTCAAATTTATGCAGATTTCGTGATTGATTTCGTTATGTACCATGATTCTTTTCACGATTCCGAACTTCCAGCCCGTTAAGTACCATATAGCCTGAAATAAAGTCTTGAAAAATTCGTACCCATGTCTGAAATTAGTGTCCATAGGAATGATGATTTTTCCAAAAATTCAACTAAGCAGGTTTTGTGATTGATTTCGTTTTGCACCATGATTCTCATCACGATTCCAATATTTCAACCCATTTGGTACCATAGAGTGTGCAAAAATCGCTTCTAAAGTTCGAACCCAAGCCTTAAATTAGTGTCCATAGGAATGATGATTTTACAAAAATTCAAATTTATGCAGATTTCGTGATTGATTTCGTTATGTACCATGATTCTTATCACGATTCCTCAATTTCAGCCCGTTTGGTACCATAGAGCATGAAAAAATCGCTTCTAAAGTTCGAACCCAAGTCTGAAATTAGTGTCCATAGGAATGATGATTTTACAAAAATTCAAATTTATGCAGATTTCGTGATTGATTTCGTTATGTACCATGATTCTTATCACGATTCCGAAATTCCAGCCCGTTTAGTACCATATAGCCTGAAATAAAGTCTTGAAAAATTCGTACCCATGTCTGAAATTAGTGTCCATAGGAATGATGATTTTTCCAAAAATTCAACTTTATGCAGGTTTTGTGATTGATTTTGTTTGCACCATGATTTTCATCACGATTCCAATATTTAAACCCGTTTAGTACCATAGAGCCTGCAAAAATTGCTTTTAAAGTTCGAACCCAAGCCTGAAATTAGTTTCCATAGGAATGATGATTTTTCCAAAAATTCAACTTTATGCAGATTTTCTGATTGATTTCGTTTTGTACCATGATTCTTATCACGATTACAAAATTTCAGCGCTTTCGGTACCATAGAGCGTGAAAAAGATTATTTTAAAGTTCGAACCCAACTCTGAAATTAGTGCCCATAAGAATGATGATTTTTCAAAAAATTCAACTTTGTCCAGGTTTTGTGATTGATTTCGTTTTGCAACATGATTTTCATCACGATTCCAATATTTTAACCCGTTTATTTCGATAGAGCCTGCAAAAATCGCTTTTAAAGTTCGAACCCATGTCTGAAATTAGTGTCCATAAGAATGATGATTTTTCCAAAAATTCAACTTTATGCAGGTTTTGTGATTGATTTCGTTTTGCACCATGATTCTCATCACGATTCCAATATTTCAACCCGTTTGGTACCATAGAGCCTGCAAAAATCGCTTTTAAAGTTCGAACCCAAGTCTGAAATTAGTGTCCATAAGAATGATGATTTTTCCAAAAATTCAACTTTATGCAGGTTTTGTGATTGATTTCGTTTTGCACCATGATTCTCATCATGATTCCAATATTTCAACCCATTTGGTACCATAGAGTGTGCAAAAATCGCTTCTAAAGTTCGAACCCAAGCCTTAAATTAGTGTCCATAGGAATGATGATTTTTCCAAAAATTAAAATTTATGCAGATTTTGTTATTGATTTCGTTTTGTACCATGATTCTTATCACGATTCCTCAATTTCAGCCCGTTTGGTACCATAGAGCATGAAAAAATCGCTTCTAAAGTTCGAACCCAAGTCAGAAAATAGTGCCCATCGGAATGATGATTTTACCAAACTTCAACTTTATGCAGGTTTTGTGATTGATTTCGTTTTGCACCATGATTCTCATCACGATTCCAATATTTCAACCCGTTTGGTACCATAGAGCCTGCAAAAATCGCTTTTAAAGTTCGAACCCAAGTCTGAAATTAGTGTCCATAAGAATGATGATTTTTCCAAAAATTCAACTTTATGCAGGTTTTGTGATTGATTTCGTTTTGCACCATGATTCTCATCACGATTCCAATATTTCTACCCGTTTGGTACCATAGAGCCTGCAAAAATCGCTTTTAAAGTTCGAACCCAAGTCTGAAATTAGTGTCCATAGGAATGATGATTTTACCAAAAATTCAAATTTATGCAGATTTCGTGATTGATTTCGTTATGTACCATGATTCTTATCACGATTACTCAATTTCAGCCCATTTGGTACCATAGAGCCTGAAAAACTCGCTTCTAAAGTTCGAACCCAAGTCAGAAATTTGTGCCCATCGGAATGATGATTTTACCAAACTTCAACTTGATGCAGGTTTTTTGATTGGTTTCGTTGTGTACCATTAATCTTATCACGATTCCAAAATTTCAGCGCTTTCGGTACCATAGAGCGTGAAAAAGATTATTTTAAAGTTCGAACCCAACTCTGAAAATAGTGCCCATAAGAATGATGATTTTTCCAAAAATTCAACTTTATGCAGAATCATCACAATTATCACAAATGATTGATTTCGTTTTGCACCATGATTCTCATCACAATTCCAATATTTCAACCCGTTTGGTACCATAGAGCGTGCAAAAATCGCTTCTAAAGTTCGAACCCAAGCCTTAAATTAGTGTCTATAAGAATGATGATTTTTCCAAAAATTCAACTTTATGCAGGTTTTGTGATTGATTTCGTTTTGCACCATGATTCTCATCACGATTCCAATATTTCAACCCGTTTGGTACCATAGAGCCTGCAAAAATCGCTTTTAAATTTCGAACCCAAGTCTGAAATGAGTGTCTATAGGAATGATGATTTTTCCAAAAATTCATCATTTTGCTGATTTTGAGATTGATTTCGTTTTGTGTCATGATTCTTATCACAATTCCTCAATTTGCTGCCCGTTTGGTACCATAGAGCCTGAAAAAATCGCTTCTAAAGTTCGAACCCAAGTCTGAAATTAGTGTCCATAGGAATGATGATTTTACCAAAAATTCAAATTTATGCAGATTTCGTGATTGATTTCGTTATGTACCATAATTCTTATCACGATTCCGAAATTCCAGCCCGTTAAGTACCATATAGCCTGAAATAAAGTCTTGAAAAATTCGTACCCATGTCTGAAATTAGTGTCCATAAGAATGATGATTTTTCCAAAAATTCAACTTTATGCAGAATCATCACAATTATCACAAATGATTGATTTCGTTTCGCACCATGATTCTCATCACGATTCCAATATTTCAACCCGTTTGGTACCATAGTGCCTGCAAAAATCGCTTTTAAAGTTTGAACCCAAGTCTGAAATTAGTGTCCATAGGAATGATGATTTTTCCAAAAATTCAAATTTATGCAGATTTTCTGATTGATTTCGTTTTGTACCATGATTCTTATCACGATTCCTCAATTTCAGCCCGTTTGGTACCATAGAGCATGAAAAAATCGCTTCTAAAGTTCGAACCCAAGTCTGAAATTAGTGTCCATAGGAAAAAAATTTCAGCGCTTTCGGTACCATAGAGCGTGAAAAAGATTATTTTAAAGTTCGAACCCAACTCTGAAATTAGTGCCCATAAGAATGATGATTTTTCCAAAAATTCAACTTTATGCAGAATCATCACAATTATCACAATTATCACAAATGATTGATTTCGTTTTGCACCATGATTCTCATCATGATTCCAACATTTCAACCCGTTTGGTACCATAGAGCCTGCAAAAATCATTTTTAAAGTTCGAACCCAAGTCTGAAATTAGTCTCCATAAGAATGATGATTTTTCCAAAAATTCAACTTTATGCAGGTTTTGTGATTGATTTCGTTTTGCACCATGATTCTCATCACGATTCCAATATTTCAAGCCGTTTGGTACCTTAAAGCCTGCAAAAATCGCTTTTAAAGTTCGAACCCAAGTCTGAAATTAGTGTCCATAGGAATGATGATTTTACCAAAAATTCAAATTTATGCAGATTTCGTGATTGATTTCGTTATGTACCATGATTCTTATCACGATTCCAATATTTCAGCGCTTTCGGTACCATAGAGAGTGAAAAAGATTATTTTAAAGTTCGAACCCAACTCTGAAATTAGTGCCCATAAGAATGATGATTTTTCCAAAAATTCAACTTTATGCAGAATCATCACAATTATCACAAATGATTGATTTCGTTTTGCACCATGATTCTCATCACGATTCCAATATTTCAACCCGTTTGGTACCATAGTGCCTGCAAAAATCGCTTTTAAAGTTTGAACCCAAGTCTGAAATTAGTGTCCATAGGAATGATGATTTTACCAAAAATTCAAATTTATGCAGATTTCGTGATTGATTTCGTTATGTACCATAATTCTTATCACGATTCCGAAATTGCAGCCCGTTCAGTACCATATAGCCTGGAATAAAGTCTTGAAAAATTCGTACCCATGTCTGAAATTAGTGTCCATAGGAATGATGATTTTACCAAAAATTCAAATTTATGCAGATTTCGTGATTGATTTCGTTATGTACCATGATTATTATCACGATTCCAATATTTCAGCGCTTTCGGTACCATAGAGAGTGAAAAAGATTATTTTAAAGTTCGAACCCAACTCTGAAATTAGTGCCCATAAGAATGATGATTTTTCCAAAAATTCAACTTTATGCAGAATCATCACAATTATCACAAATGATTGATTTCGTTTTGCACCATGATTCTCATCACGATTCCAATATTTCAACCCGTTTGGTACCATAGTGCCTGCAAAAATCGCTTTTAAAGTTTGAACCCAAGTCTGAAATTAGTGTCCATAGGAATGATGATTTTACCAAAAATTCAAATTTATGCAGATTTCGTGATTGATTTCGTTATGTACCATGATTCTTATCACGATTCCTCAATTTCAGCCCATTTGGTACCATAGAGCCTGAAAAAATCGCTTCTAAAGTTCGAACCCAAGTCAGAAATTAGTGCCCATCGGAATGATGATTTTACCAAACTTCAACTTTATGCAGGTTTTTTGATTGATTTCGTTGTGTACCATAAATCTTATCACGATTCCAAAATTTCAGCGCTTTCGGTACCATAGAGCGTGAAAAAGAATATTTTAAAGTTCGAACCCATCTCTGAAATTAGTGCCCATAAGAATGATGATTTTTCCAAAAATTCAACTTTATGCAGGTTTTGTGATTGATTTCGTTTTGCACCATGATTCTCATCACGATTCCAATATTTCAACCCGTTTGGTAACATAGAGCCTGCAAAAATCGCTTTTAAATTTCGAACCCAAGTCTGAAATTAGTGTCTATAGGAATGATGATTTTTCCAAAAATTCATCATTTTGCTGATTTTGAGATTGATTTCGTTTTGTGTCATGATTCTTATCACAATTCCTCAATTTGCTGCCCGTTTGGTACCATAGAGCCTGAAAAAATCGCTTCTAAAGTTCGAACCCAAGTCTGAAATTAGTGTCCATAGGAATGATGATTTTACCAAAAATTCAAATTTATGCAGATTTCGTGATTGATTTCGTTATGTACCATAATTCTTATCACGATTCCGAAATTCCAGCCCGTTAAGTACCATATAGCCTGAAATAAAGTCTTGAAAAATTCGTACCCATGTCTGAAATTAGTGTCCATAAGAATGATTATTTTTCCAAAAATTCAACTTTATGCAGGTTTTGTGATTGATTTCGTTTTGCACCATGATTCTCATCACGATTCCAACATTTCAACCCGTTTGGTACCATATAGCCTGCAAAAATCGCTTTTAAAGTTCGAACCCAAGTCTGAAATTAGTGTCTATAAGAATGATGATTTTTCCAAAAATTCAACTTTATGCAGGTTTTGTGATTGATTTCGTTTTGCACCATGATTCTCATCACGATTCCAATATTTCAACCCGTTTGGTACCATAGAGCCTGCAAAAATCGCTTTTAAATTTCGAACACAAGTCTGAAATGAGTGTCTATAGGAATGATGATTTTTCCAAAAATTCATCATATTGCTGATTTTGAGATTGATTTCGTTTTGTGTCATGATTCTTATCACAATTCCTCAATTTGCTGCCCGTTTGGTACCATAGAGCCTGAAAAAATCGCTTCTAAAGTTCGAACCCAAGTCTGAAATTAGTGTCCATAGGAATGATGATTTTACCAAAAATTCAAATTTATGCAGATTTCGTGATTGATTTCGTTTTGCACCATGATTCTCATCACGATTCCAATATTTCAACACATTTGGTACCATAGAGTGTGCAAAAATCGCTTCTAAAGTTCGAACCCAAGCCTTAAATTAGTGTCCAGAGGAATGATGATTTTTCCAAAAATTAAAATTTATGCAGATTTTGTGATTGATTTCGTTTTGTACCATGATTCTTATCACGATTCCTCAATTTCAGCCCGTTTGGTACCATAGAGCATGAAAAAATCGCTTCTAAAGTTCGAACCCAAGTCTGAAATTAGTGTCCATAGAAATGATGATTTTACAAAAATTCAAATTTATGCAGATTTCGTGATTAATTTCGTAATGTACCATGATTCTTTTCACGATTCCGAAATTCCAGCCCGTTTAGTACCATATAGCCTGAAATAAAGTCTTGAAAAATTCGTACCCAAGTCTGAAATTAGTGTCCATAGGAATGATGATTTTTCCAAAAATTCAACTTTATGCAGGTTTTGTGATTGATTTCGTTTTGCACCATGATTTTCATCACGATTCCAATATTTAAACCCGTTTAGTACCATAGAGCCTGCAAAAATTGCTTTTAAAGTTCGAACCCAACTCTGAAATTAGTGCCCATAAGAATGATGATTTTTCCAAAAATTCAACTTTATGCAGAATCATCACAATTATCACAAATGATTGATTTCGTTTTGCACCATGATTCTCATCACGATTCCAATATTTCAACCCGTTTGGTACCATAAATCCTGCAAAAATCGCTTTTAAAGTTCGAACCCAAGTCTGAAATTAGTGTCCATAGGAATGATGATTTTACCAAAAATTCAAATTTATGCAGATTTCGTGATTGATTTCGTTGTGTACCATGAATCTTATCACGATTCCAAAATGTCAGCGCTTTCGGTACCATAGAGCGTGAAAAAGAATATTTTAAAGTTCGAACCCATCTCTGAAATTAGTGCCCATAAGAATGATGATTTTTCCAAAAATTCAACTTTATGCAGGTTTTGTGATTGATTTCGTTTTGCACCATGATTCTCATCACGATTCCAATATTTCAACCCGTTTGGTACCATAGAGCCTGAAAAAATGGCTTCTAAAGTTCGAACCCAAGTTTGAAATTAGTGTCCATAGGAATGATGATTTTTCCAAAAATTCAAATTTATGCAGATTTCGTGATTGATTTCGTTATGTACCATGATTCTTTTCACGATTCCGAACTTCCAGCCCGTTAAGTACCATATAGCCTGAAATAAAGTCTTGAAAAATTCGTACCCATGTCTGAAATTAGTGTCCATAGGAATGATGATTTTTCCAAAAATTCAACTTTATGCAGGTTTTGTGATTGATTTCGTTTTGCACCATGATTCTCATCACGATTCCAATATTTCAACCCATTTGGTACCATAGAGTGTGCAAAAATCGCTTCTAAAGTTCGAACCCAAGCCTTAAATTAGTGTCCATAGGAATGATGATTTTTCCAAAAATTAAAATTTATGCAGATTTTGTTATTGATTTCGTTTTGTACCATGATTCTTATCACGATTCCTCAATTTCAGCCCGTTTGGTACCATAGAGCATGAAAAAATGGCTTCTAAAGTTCGAACCCAAGTCTGAAATTAGTGTCCATAGGAATGATGATTTTACAAAAATTCAAATTTATGCAGATTTCGTGATTGATTTCGTTATGTACCATGATTCTTATCACGATTCCGAAATTCCAGCCCGTTTAGTACCATATAGCCTGAAATAAAGTCTTGAAAAATTCGTACCCATGTCTGAAATTAGTGTCCATAGGAATGATGATTTTTCCAAAAATTCAACTTTATGCAGGTTTTGTGATTGATTTCGTTTTGCGCCATGACTTTCATCACGATTCCAATATTTCAACCCGTTTGATACCATAGAGCATGAAAAAATGGCTTCTAAAGTTCGAACCCAAGTCTGAAATTAGTGTCCATAGGAATGATGATTTTACAAAAATTCAAATTTATGCAGATTTCGTGATTGATTTCGTTATGTACCATGATTCTTATCACGATTCCGAAATTCCAGCCCGTTTAGTACCATATAGCCTGAAATAAAGTCTTGAAAAATTCGTACCCATGTCTGAAATTAGTGTCCATAGGAATGATGATTTTTCCAAAAATTCAACTTTATGCAGGTTTTGTGATTGATTTCGTTTTGCACCATGATTCTCATCACGATTCCAATATTTCAACCCGTTTGGTACCATAGAGCCTGCAAAAATCGCTTTTAAATTTCGAACCCAAGTCTGAAATGAGTGTCTATAGGAATGATGATTTTTCCAAAAATTCATCATATTGCTGATTTTGAGATTGATTTCGTTTTGTGTCATGATTCTTATCACAATTCCTCAATTTGCTGCCCGTTTGGTACCATAGAGCCTGAAAAAATCGCTTCTAAAGTTCGAACCCAAGCCTTAAATTAGTGTCCATAGGAATGATGATTTTTCCAAAAATTCAAATTTATGCAGATTTTCTGATTGATTTCGTTTTGTACCATGATTCTTATCACGATTCCTCAATTTCAGCCCGTTTAGTACCATAGAGCATGAAAAAATCGCTTCTAAAGTTCGAACCCAAGTCTGAAATTAGTGTCCATAGGAAAAAAATTTCAGCGCTTTCGGTACTATAGAGCGTGAAAAAGATTATTTTAAAGTTCGAACCCAACTCTGAAATTAGTGCCCATAAGAATGATGATTTTTCCAAAAATTCAACTTTATGCAGAATCATCACAATTATCACAAATGATTGATTTCGTTTTGCACCATGATTCTCATCACGATTCCAATATGTCAACCCGTTTGGTACCATAGAGCCTGCAAAAATCGCTTTTAAAGTTCGAACCCAAGTCTGAAATTAGTGTCCATAAGAATGATGATTTTTCCAAAAATTCAACTTTATGCAGGTTTTTTGATTGATTTCGTTGTGTACCATGAATCTTATCACGATTTCAAAATTTCAGCGCTTTCGGTACCATAGAGCGTGAAAAAGAATATTTTAAAGTTCGAACCCATCTCTGAAATTAGTGCCCATAAGAATGACTATTTTTCCAAAAATTCAACTTTATGCAGGTTTTGTGATTGATTTCGTTTTGTGTCATGATTCTTATCACAATTCCTCAATTTGCTGCCCGTTTGGTACCATAGAGCCTGAAAAAATCGCTTCTAAAGTTCGAACCCAAGTCTGAAATTAGTGTCCATAGAAATGATGATTTTACAAAAATTCAAATTTATGCAGATTTCGTGATTGATTTCGTAATGTACCATGATTCTTTTCACGATTCCGAAATTCCAGCCCGTTTAGTACCATATAGCCTGAAATAAAGTCTTGAAAAATTCGTACCCAAGTCTGAAATTAGTGTCCATAGGAATGATGATTTTTCCAAAAATTCAACTTTATGCAGGTTTTGTGATTGATTTCGTTTTGCACCATGATTTTCATCACGATTCCAATATTTAAACCCGTTTAGTACCATAGAGCCTGCAAAAATTGCTTTTAAAGTTCGAACCCAACTCTGAAATTAGTGCCCATAAGAATGATGATTTTTCCAAAAATTCAACTTTATGCAGAATCATCACAATTATCACAAATGATTGATTTCGTTTTGCACCATGATTCTCATCACGATTCCAATATTTCAACCCGTTTGGTACCATAAATCCTGCAAAAATCGCTTTTAAAGTTCGAACCCAAGTCTGAAATTAGTGTCCATAGGAATGATGATTTTACCAAAAATTCAAATTTATGCAGATTTCGTGATTGATTTCGTTGTGTACCATGAATCTTATCACGATTCCAAAATGTCAGCGCTTTCGGTACCATAGAGCGTGAAAAAGAATATTTTAAAGTTCGAACCCATCTCTGAAATTAGTGCCGATAAGAATGATGATTTTTCCAAAAATTCAACTTTATGCAGGTTTTGTGATTGATTTCGTTTTGCACCATGATTCTCATCACGATTCCAATATTTCAACCCGTTTGGTACCATAGAGCCTGAAAAAATGGCTTCTAAAGTTCGAACCCAAGTTTGAAATTAGTGTCCATAGGAATGATGATTTTTCCAAAAATTCAAATTTATGCAGATTTCGTGATTGATTTCGTTATGTACCATGATTCTTTTCACGATTCCGAACTTCCAGCCCGTTAAGTACCATATAGCCTGAAATAAAGTCTTGAAAAATTCGTACCCATGTCTGAAATTAGTGTCCATAGGAATGATGATTTTTCCAAAAATTCAACTTTATGCAGGTTTTGTGATTGATTTCGTTTTGCACCATGATTTTCATCACGATTCCAATATTTAAACCCGTTTAGTACCATAGAGCCTGCAAAAATTGCTTTTAAAGTTCGAACCCAAGCCTGAAATTAGTTTCCATAGGAATGATGATTTTTCCAAAAATTAAAATTTATGCAGATTTTGTTATTGATTTCGTTTTGTACCATGATTCTAATCACGATTCCTCAATTTCAGCCCGTTTGGTAGCATAGAGCATGAAAAAATGGCTTCTAAAGTTCGAACCCAAGTCTGAAATTAGTGTCCATAGGAATGATGATTTTACAAAAATTCAAATTTATGCAGATTACGTGATTGATTTCGTTATGTACCATGATTCTTATCACGATTCCGAAATTCCAGCCCGTTTAGTACCATATAGCCTGAAATAAAGTCTTGAAAAATTCGTACCCATGTCTGAAATTAGTGTCCATAGGAATGATGATTTTTCCAAAAATTCAACTTTATGCAGGTTTTGTGATTGATTTCGTTTTGCACCATTACTTTCATCACGATTCCAATATTTCAACCCGTTTGATACCATAGAGCCTGAAAAAATGGCTTCTAAAGTTCGAACCCAAGTTTGAAATTAGTGTCCATAGGAATGATGATTTTTCCAAAAATTCAAATTTATGCAGATTTCGTGATTGATTTCGTTATGTACCATGATTCTTATCACGATTCCGAAATTCCAGCCCGTTTAGTACCATATAGCCTGAAATAAAGTCTTGAAAAATTCGTACCCATGTCTGAAATTAGTGTCCATAGGAATGATGATTTTTCCAAAAATTCAACTTTATGCAGGTTTTGTGATTGATTTCGTTTTGCACCATGATTCTCATCACGATTCTAATATTTCAACCCGTTTGGTACCATAGAGCCTGCAAAAATCGCTTTTAAATTTCGAACCCAAGTCTGAAATGAGTGTCTATAGGAATGATGATTTTTCCAAAAATTCATCATATTGCTGATTTTGAGATTGATTTCGTTTTGTGTCATGATTCTTATCACAATTCCTCAATTTGCTGCCCGTTTGGTACCATAGAGCCTGAAAAAATCGCTTCTAAAGTTCGAACCCAAGTCTGAAATTAGTGTCCATAGGAATGATGATTTTACCAAAAATTCAAATTTATGCAGATTTCGTGATTGATTTCGTTATGTACCATAATTCTTATCACGATTCCGAAATTCCAGCCCGTTAAGTACCATATAGCCTGAAATAAAGTCTTGAAAAATTCGTACCCATGTCTGAAATTAGTGTCCATAAGAATGATGATTTTTCCAAAAATTCAACTTTATGCAGGTTTTGTGATTGATTTCGTTTTGTACCATGATTCTTATCACGATTCCTCAATTTCAGCCCGTTTGGTACCATAGAGCCTGAAAAAATCGCTTCTAAATTTCGAACCCAAGTCAGAAATTAGTGCCCATCGGAATGATGATTTTACCAAACTTCAACTTTATGCAGGTTTTTTGATTGATTTCGTTGTGTACCATGAATCTTATCACGATTTCAAAATTTCAGCGCTTTCGGTACCATAGAGCGTGAAAAAGAATATTTTAAAGTTCGAACCCATCTCTGAAATAAGTGCCCATAAGAATGATGATTTTTCCAAAATTTCAACTTTATGCAGGTTTTGTTATTGATTTCGTTTTGCACCATGATTCTCATCATGATTCCTCAGTTTCAGCCCGTTTGGTACCATAGAGCATGAAAAAATCGCTTCTAAAGTTCGAACCCAAGTCTGAAATTAGTGTCCATAGGAATGATGATTTTACAAAAATTCAAATTTATGCAGATTTCGTGATTGATTTCGTTAAGTACCATGATTCTTATCACGATTCTGAAATTCCAGCCCGTTTAGTACCATATAGCCTGAAATAAAGTCTTGAAAAATTCGTACCCATGTCTGAAATTAGTGTCCATAGGAATGATGATTTTTCCAAAAATTCAACTTTATGCAGGTTTTGTGATTGATTTCGTTTTGCACCATGATTTTCATCACGATTCCAATATTTAAACCCGTTTAGTACCATAGAGCCTGCAAAAATTGCTTTTAAAGTTCGAACCCAAGCCTGAAATTAGTTTCCATAGGAATGATGATTTTACAAAAATTCAAATTTATGCAGATTTCGTGATTGATTTCGTTATTATCCATGATTCTTATCACGATTCCGAAATTCCAGCCCGTTAAGTACCATATAGCCTGAAATAAAGTCTTGAAAAATTCGTACCCATGTCTGAAATTTGTGTCCATAGGAATGATGATTTTTCCAAAAATTCAACTGTATGCAGGTTTTGTGATTGATTTCGTTTTGCACCATGATTTTCATCGCGATTCCAATATTATATTTAATATTTTAACCCGTTTAGTACCATAGAGCCTGCAAAAATTGCTGTTAAAGTTCGAACCCAAGTCTGAAATTAGTTTCCATAGGAATGATGATTTTTCCAAAAATTCAACTTTATGCAAATTTTCTGATTGATTTCGTTTTGTACCATGATTCTAATCACGATTACAAAATTTCAGCGCTTTCGGTACCATAGAGCGTGAAAAAGATTATTTTAAAGTTCGAACCCAACTCTGAAATTAGTGTCCATAGGAATTATGATTTTTCCAAAAATTCAACTTAATGCAGGTTTTGTGATTAATTTCGTTTAGCACCATGATTCTCATCACGATTCCAATATTTCAACCCGTTTGGTACCATAGAGCCTGCAAAAATCGCTTTTAAATTTCGAACCCAAGTCTGAAATGAGTGTCTATAGGAATGATGATTTTTCCAAAAATTCAACTTTATGCAGGTTTTGTGATTGATTTCGTTTTGCACCATGATTCTCATCACGATTCCAATATTTCAACCCGTTTGGTACCATAGAGCCTTCAAAAATCGCTTTTAAAGTTCGAACCCAAGTCTGAAATTAGTGTCCATAGGAATGATGATTTTACCAAAAATTCAAATTTATGCAGATTTCGTGATTGATTTCGTTTTGCACCATGATTCTCATCACGATTCCAATATTTCAACCCGTTTGGTACCATAGAGCCTGCAAAAATCGCTTTTAAATTTCGAACCCAAGTCTGAAATGAGTGTCTATAGGAATGATGATTTTTCCAAAAATTCATCATATTGCTGATTTTGAGATTGATTTCGTTTTGTGTCATGATTCTTATCACAATTCCTCAATTTGCTGCCCGTTTGGTACCATAGAGCCTGAAAAAATCGCTTCTAAAGTTCGAACCCAAGCCTTAAATTAGTGTCCATAGGAATGATGATTTTTCCAAAAATTCAAATTTATGCAGATTTTGTGATTGATTTCGTTTTGTACCATGATTCTTATCACGATTCCTCAATTTCAGCCCGTTTGGTACCATAGAGCATGAAAAAATCGCTTCTAAAGTTCGAACCCAAGTCTGAAATTAGTGTCCATAGGAATGATGATTTTTCCAAAAATTCAACTTTATGCAGGTTTTGTGATTGATTTCGTTTTGCACCATGATTTTCATCGCGATTCCAATATTTTAACCCGTTTAGTACCATAGAGCCTGCAAAAATTGCTTTTAAAGTTCGAACCCAAGTCTGAAATTAGTGTCCATAGGAATGATGATTTTACAAAAATTCAAATTTATGCAGATTTCGTGATTGATTTCGTTATGTACCATGATTCTTATCACGATTCCGAAATTCCAGCCCGTTTAGTACCATATAGCCTGAAATAAAGTCTTGAAAAATTCGTACCCATGTCTGAAATTTGTATCCATAGGAATGATGATTTTTCCAAAAATTCAACTTTATGCAGGTTTTGTGATTGATTTCGTTTTGCACCATGATTTTCATCGCGATTCCAATATTTTAACCCGTTTAGTACCATAGAGCCTGCAAAAATTGCTTTTAAAGTTCGAACACAAGTCTGAAATTAGTTTCCATAGGAATGATGATTTTTCCAAAAATTCAACTTTATGCAGATTTTGTGATTGATTTCGTTTTGTACCATGATTCTTATCACGATTCCTCAATTTCAGCCCGTTTGGTGCCATAGAGCATGAAAAAATCGCTTCTAAAGTTCGAACCCAAGTCTGAAATTAGTGTCCATAGGAATGATGATTTTTCCAAAAATTCAACTTTATGCAGGTTTTGTGATTGATTTCGTTTTGCACCATGATTTTCATCGCGATTCCAATATTTTAACCCGTTTAGTACCATAGAGCCTGCAAAAATTGCTTTTAAAGTTCGAACCCAAGTCTGAAATTAGTGTCCATAGGAATGATGATTTTACAAAAATTCAAATTTATGCAGATTTCGTGATTGATTTCGTTATGTACCATGATTCTTATCACGATTCCGAAATTCCAGCCCGTTTAGTACCATATAGCCTGAAATAAAGTCTTGAAAAATTCGTACCCATGTCTGAAATTTGTATCCATAGGAATGATGATTTTTCCAAAAATTCAACTTTATGCAGGTTTTGTGATTGATTTCGTTTTGCACCATGATTTTCATCGCGATTCCAATATTTTAACCCGTTTAGTACCATAGAGCCTGCAAAAATTGCTTTTAAAGTTCGAACCCAAGTCTGAAATTAGTTTCCATAGGAATGATGATTTTTCCAAAAATTCAACTTTATGCAGATTTTGTGATTGATTTCGTTTTGTACCATGATTCTTATCACGATTCCTCAATTTCAGCCCGTTTGGTGCCATAGAGCATGAAAAAATCGCTTCTAAAGTTCGAACCCAAGTCTGAAATTAGTGTCCATAGGAATGATGATTTTATAAAAATTCAAATTTATGCAGATTTCGTGATTGATTTCGTTATTATCCATGATTCTTATCACGATTCCGAAATTCCAGCCCGTTTAGTACCATATAGCCTGAAATAAAGTCTTGAAAAATTCGTACCCATGTCTGAAATTAGTGTCCATAGGAATGATGATTTTTCCAAAAATTCAACTTTATGCAGGTTTTCTGATTGATTTCGTTTTGTACCATGATTCTTATCACGATTACAAAATTTCAGCGCTTTCGGTACCATAGAGCGTGAAAAAGATAATTTTAGAGTTCGAACCCAACTCTGAAATTAGTGCCCATAAGAATGATGATTTTTCCAAAAATTCAACTTTATGCAGAATCATCACAATTATCACAAATGATTGATTTCGTTTTGCACCATGATTCTCATCACAATTCCAATATTTCAACCCGTTTGGTACCATAGAGCCTGCAAAAATCGCTTTTAAAGTTCGAACCCAAGTCTAAAATTAGTGTCCATAGGAATGATGATTTTACCAAAAATTCAAATTTATGCAGATTTCGTGATTGATTTCGTTATGTACCATGATTCTTATCACGATTCCTCAATTTCAGCCCGTTTGGTACCATAGAGCTTGAAAAAATCGTTTCTAAAGTTCGAACCCAAGTCAGAAATTAGTGCCCATCGGAATGATGATTTTACCAAACTTCAACTTTATGCAGGTTTTTTGATTGATTTCGTTGTGTACCATGAATCTTATCACGATTCCAAAATTTCAGCGCTTTCGGTACCATAGAGCGTGAAAAAGAATATTTTAAAGTTCGAACCCATCTCTGAAATTAGTGCCCATAAGAATGATGATTTTTCCAAAAATTCAACTTTATGCAGGTTTTGTTATTGATTTCGTTTTGCACCATGATTCTCATCACGATTCCAACATTTCAACCCGTTTGGTACCATATAGCCTGCAAAAATCGCTTTTAAAGTTCGAACCCAAGTCTGAAATTAGTATCTATAGGAATGATGATTTTTACAAAAATTCATCATATTGCTGATTTTGAGATTGATTTCGTTTTGTACCATGATTCTTATCACGATTCCTCAATTTCAGCCCGTTTAGTACCATATAGCCTGAAATAAAGTCTTGAAAAATTCGTACCCATGTCTGAAATTTGTGTCCATAGGAATGATGATTTTTCCAAAAATTCAACTTTATGCAGGTTTTGTGATTGATTTCGTTTTGCACCATGATTTTCATCGCGATTCCAATATTATATTTAATATTTTAACCCGTTTAGTACCATAGAGCCTGCAAAAATTGCTTTTAAAGTTCGAACCCAAGCCTGAAATTAGTTTCCATAGGAATGATGATTTTTCCAAAAATTAAAATTTATGCAGATTTTGTTATTGATTTCGTTTTGTACCATGATTCTAATCACGATTCCTCAATTTCAGCCCGTTTGGTAGCATAGAGCATGAAAAAATGGCTTCTAAAGTTCGAACCCAAGTCTGAAATTAGTGTCCATAGGAATGATGATTTTACAAAAATTCAAATTTATGCAGATTTCGTGATTGATTTCGTTATGTACCATGATTCTTATCACGATTCCGAAATTCCAGCCCGTTTAGTACCATATAGCCTGAAATAAAGTCTTGAAAAATTCGTACCCATGTCTGAAATTAGTGTCCATAGGAATGATGATTTTTCCAAAAATTCAACTTTATGCAGGTTTTGTGATTGATTTCGTTTTGCACCATTACTTTCATCACGATTCCAATATTTCAACCCGTTTGATACCATAGAGCCTGAAAAAATGGCTTCTAAAGTTCGAACCCAAGTTTGAAATTAGTGTCCATAGGAATGATGATTTTTCCAAAAATTCAAATTTATGCAGATTTCGTGATTGATTTCGTTATGTACCATGATTCTTATCACGATTCCGAAATTCCAGCCCGTTAAGTACCATATAGCCTGAAATAAAGTCTTGAAAAATTCGTACCCATGTCTGAAATTAGTGTCCATAGGAATGATGATTTTTCCAAAAATTCAACTTTATGCAGGTTTTGTGATTGATTTCGTTTTGCACCATGATTCTCATCACGATTCCAATATTTCAACCCGTTTGGTACCATAGAGCCTGCAAAAATCGCTTTTAAATTTCGAACCCAAGTCTGAAATGAGTGTCTATAGGAATGATGATTTTTCCAAAAATTCATCATATTGCTGATTTTGAGATTGATTTCGTTTTGTGTCATGATTCTTATCACAATTCCTCAATTTGCTGCCCGTTTGGTACCATAGAGCCTGAAAAAATCGCTTCTAAAGTTCGAACCCAAGTCTGAAATTAGTGTCCATAGGAATGATGATTTTACCAAAAATTCAAATTTATGCAGATTTCGTGATTGATTTCGTTATGTACCATAATTCTTATCACGATTCCGAAATTCCAGCCCGTTAAGTACCATATAGCCTGAAATAAAGTCTTGAAAAATTCGTACCCATGTCTGAAATTAGTGTCCATAAGAATGATGATTTTTCCAAAAATTCAACTTTATGCAGGTTTTGTGATTGATTTCGTTTTGTACCATGATTCTTATCACGATTCCTCAATTTCAGCCCGTTTGGTACCATAGAGCCTGAAAAAATCGCTTCTAAATTTCGAACCCAAGTCAGAAATTAGTGCCCATAGGGAATGATGATTTTACCAAACTTCAACTTTATGCAGGTTTTTTGATTGATTTCGTTGTGTACCATGAATCTTATCACGATTTCAAAATTTCAGCGCTTTCGGTACCATAGAGCGTGAAAAAGAATATTTTAAAGTTCGAACCCATCTCTGAAATAAGTGCCCATAAGAATGATGATTTTTCCAAAATTTCAACTTTATGCAGGTTTTGTTATTGATTTCGTTTTGCACCATGATTCTCATCATGATTCCTCAGTTTCAGCCCGTTTGGTACCATAGAGCATGAAAAAATCGCTTCTAAAGTTCGAACCCAAGTCTGAAATTAGTGTCCATAGGAATGATGATTTTACAAAAATTCAAATTTATGCAGATTTCGTGATTGATTTCGTTAAGTACCATGATTCTTATCACGATTCTGAAATTCCAGCCCGTTTAGTACCATATAGCCTGAAATAAAGTCTTGAAAAATTCGTACCCATGTCTGAAATTAGTGTCCATAGGAATGATGATTTTTCCAAAAATTCAACTTTATGCAGGTTTTGTGATTGATTTCGTTTTGCACCATGATTTTCATCACGATTCCAATATTTAAACCCGTTTAGTACCATAGAGCCTGCAAAAATTGCTTTTAAAGTTCGAACCCAAGCCTGAAATTAGTTTCCATAGGAATGATGATTTTTCCAAAAATTCAACTTTATGCAGATTTTCTGATTGATTTCGTTTTGTACCATGATTCTTATCACGATTACAAAATTTCAGCGCTTTCGGTACCATAGAGCGTGAAAAAGATTATTTTAAAGTTCGAACCCAACTCTGACATTAGTGCCCATAAGAATGATGATTTTTCCAAAAATTCAACTTTATGCAGAATCATCACAATTATCACAAATGATTGATTTCGTTTTGCACCATGATTCTCATCACGATTCCAATATTTCAACCCGTTTGGTACCATAGAGCCTGCAAAAATCGCTTTTAAAGTTCGAACCCAAGTCTGAAATTAGTGTCCATAGGAATGATGATTTTACAAAAATTCAAATTTATGCAGATTTCGTGATTGATTTCGTTATTATCCATGATTCTTATCACGATTCCGAAATTCCAGCCCGTTAAGTACCATATAGCCTGAAATAAAGTCTTGAAAAATTCGTACCCATGTCTGAAATTTGTGTCCATAGGAATGATGATTTTTCCAAAAATTCAACTTTATGCAGGTTTTGTGATTGATTTCGTTTTGCACCATGATTTTCATCGCGATTCCAATATTATATTTAATATTTTAACCCGTTTAGTACCATAGAGCCTGCAAAAATTGCTGTTAAAGTTCGAACCCAAGTCTGAAATTAGTTTCCATAGGAATGATGATTTTTCCAAAAATTCAACTTTATGCAAATTTTCTGATTGATTTCGTTTTGTACCATGATTCTAATCACGATTACAAAATTTCAGCGCTTTCGGTACCATAGAGCGTGAAAAAGATTATTTTAAAGTTCGAACCCAACTCTGAAATTAGTGTCCATAGGAATTATGATTTTTCCAAAAATTCAACTTAATGCAGGTTTTGTGATTAATTTCGTTTAGCACCATGATTCTCATCACGATTCCAATATTTCAACCCGTTTGGTACCATAGAGCCTGCAAAAATCGCTTTTAAATTTCGAACCCAAGTCTGAAATGAGTGTCTATAGGAATGATGATTTTTCCAAAAATTCAACTATATGCAGGTTTTGTGATTGATTTCGTTTTGCACCATGATTCTCATCACGATTCCAATATTTCAACCCGTTTGGTACCATAGAGCCTTCAAAAATCGCTTTTAAAGTTCGAACCCAAGTCTGAAATTAGTGTCCATAGGAATGATGATTTTACCAAAAATTCAAATTTATGCAGATTTCGTGATTGATTTCGTTTTGCACCATGATTCTCATCACGATTCCAATATTTCAACCCGTTTGGTACCATAGAGCCTGCAAAAATCGCTTTTAAATTTCGAACCCAAGTCTGAAATGAGTGTCTATAGGAATGATGATTTTTCCAAAAATTCATCATATTGCTGATTTTGAGATTGATTTCGTTTTGTGTCATGATTCTTATCACAATTCCTCAATTTGCTGCCCGTTTGGTACCATAGAGCCTGAAAAAATCGCTTCTAAAGTTCGAACCCAAGCCTTAAATTAGTGTCCATAGGAATGATGATTTTTCCAAAAATTCAAATTTATGCAGATTTTGTGATTGATTTCGTTTTGTACCATGATTCTTATCACGATTCCTCAATTTCAGCCCGTTTGGTACCATAGAGCATGAAAAAATCGCTTCTAAAGTTCGAACCCAAGTCTGAAATTAGTGTCCATAGGAATGATGATTTTTCCAAAAATTCAACTTTATGCAGGTTTTGTGAATGATTTCGTTTTGCACCATGATTTTCATCGCGATTCCAATATTTTAACCCGTTTAGTACCATAGAGCCTGCAAAAATTGCTTTTAAAGTTCGAACCCAAGTCTGAAATTAGTGTCCATAGGAATGATGATTTTACAAAAATTCAAATTTATGCAGATTTCGTGATTGATTTCGTTAAGTACCATGATTCTTATCACGATTCTGAAATTCCAGCCCGTTTAGTACCATATAGCCTGAAATAAAGTCTTGAAAAATTCGTACCCATGTCTGAAATTAGTGTCCATAGGAATGATGATTTTTCCAAAAATTCAACTTTATGCAGGTTTTGTGATTGATTTCGTTTTGCACCATGATTTTCATCACGATTCCAATATTTAAACCCGTTTAGTACCATAGAGCCTGCAAAAATTGCTTTTAAAGTTCGAACCCAAGCCTGAAATTAGTTTCCATAGGAATGATGATTTTTCCAAAAATTCAACTTTATGCAGATTTTCTGATTGATTTCGTTTTGTACCATGATTCTTATCACGATTACAAAATTTCAGCGCTTTCGGTACCATAGAGCGTGAAAAAGATTATTTTAAAGTTCGAACCCAACTCTGACATTAGTGCCCATAAGAATGATGATTTTTCCAAAAATTCAACTTTATGCAGAATCATCACAATTATCACAAATGATTGATTTCGTTTTGCACCATGATTCTCATCACGATTCCAATATTTCAACCCGTTTGGTACCATAGAGCCTGCAAAAATCGCTTTTAAAGTTCGAACCCAAGTCTGAAATTAGTGTCCATAGGAATGATGATTTTACAAAAATTCAAATTTATGCAGATTTCGTGATTGATTTCGTTATTATCCATGATTCTTATCACGATTCCGAAATTCCAGCCCGTTAAGTACCATATAGCCTGAAATAAAGTCTTGAAAAATTCGTACCCATGTCTGAAATTTGTGTCCATAGGAATGATGATTTTTCCAAAAATTCAACTTTATGCAGGTTTTGTGATTGATTTCGTTTTGCACCATGATTTTCATCGCGATTCCAATATTATATTTAATATTTTAACCCGTTTAGTACCATAGAGCCTGCAAAAATTGCTGTTAAAGTTCGAACCCAAGTCTGAAATTAGTTTCCATAGGAATGATGATTTTTCCAAAAATTCAACTTTATGCAAATTTTCTGATTGATTTCGTTTTGTACCATGATTCTAATCACGATTACAAAATTTCAGCGCTTTCGGTACCATAGAGCGTGAAAAAGATTATTTTAAAGTTCGAACCCAACTCTGAAATTAGTGTCCATAGGAATTATGATTTTTCCAAAAATTCAACTTAATGCAGGTTTTGTGATTAATTTCGTTTAGCACCATGATTCTCATCACGATTCCAATATTTCAACCCGTTTGGTACCATAGAGCCTGCAAAAATCGCTTTTAAATTTCGAACCCAAGTCTGAAATGAGTGTCTATAGGAATGATGATTTTTCCAAAAATTCAACTTTATGCAGGTTTTGTGATTGATTTCGTTTTGCACCATGATTCTCATCACGATTCCAATATTTCAACCCGTTTGGTACCATAGAGCCTTCAAAAATCGCTTTTAAAGTTCGAACCCAAGTCTGAAATTAGTGTCCATAGGAATGATGATTTTACCAAAAATTCAAATTTATGCAGATTTCGTGATTGATTTCGTTTTGCACCATGATTCTCATCACGATTCCAATATTTCAACCCGTTTGGTACCATAGAGCCTGCAAAAATCGCTTTTAAATTTCGAACCCAAGTCTGAAATGAGTGTCTATAGGAATGATGATTTTTCCAAAAATTCATCATATTGCTGATTTTGAGATTGATTTCGTTTTGTGTCATGATTCTTATCACAATTCCTCAATTTGCTGCCCGTTTGGTACCATAGAGCCTGAAAAAATCGCTTCTAAAGTTCGAACCCAAGCCTTAAATTAGTGTCCATAGGAATGATGATTTTTCCAAAAATTCAAATTTATGCAGATTTTGTGATTGATTTCGTTTTGTACCATGATTCTTATCACGATTCCTCAATTTCAGCCCGTTTGGTACCATAGAGCATGAAAAAATCGCTTCTAAAGTTCGAACCCAAGTCTGAAATTAGTGTCCATAGGAATGATGATTTTTCCAAAAATTCAACTTTATGCAGGTTTTGTGATTGATTTCGTTTTGCACCATGATTTTCATCGCGATTCCAATATTTTAACCCGTTTAGTACCATAGAGCCTGCAAAAATTGCTTTTAAAGTTCGAACCCAAGTCTGAAATTAGTGTCCATAGGAATGATGATTTTACAAAAATTCAAATTTATGCAGATTTCGTGATTGATTTCGTTATGTACCATGATTCTTATCACGATTCCGAAATTCCAGCCCGTTTAGTACCATATAGCCTGAAATAAAGTCTTGAAAAATTCGTACCCATGTCTGAAATTTGTATCCATAGGAATGATGATTTTTCCAAAAATTCAACTTTATGCAGGTTTTGTGATTGATTTCGTTTTGCACCATGATTTTCATCGCGATTCCAATATTTTAACCCGTTTAGTACCATAGAGCCTGCAAAAATTGCTTTTAAAGTTCGAACACAAGTCTGAAATTAGTTTCCATAGGAATGATGATTTTTCCAAAAATTCAACTTTATGCAGATTTTGTGATTGATTTCGTTTTGTACCATGATTCTTATCACGATTCCTCAATTTCAGCCCGTTTGGTGCCATAGAGCATGAAAAAATCGCTTCTAAAGTTCGAACCCAAGTCTGAAATTAGTGTCCATAGGAATGATGATTTTTCCAAAAATTCAACTTTATGCAGGTTTTGTGATTGATTTCGTTTTGCACCATGATTTTCATCGCGATTCCAATATTTTAACCCGTTTAGTACCATAGAGCCTGCAAAAATTGCTTTTAAAGTTCGAACCCAAGTCTGAAATTAGTGTCCATAGGAATGATGATTTTACAAAAATTCAAATTTATGCAGATTTCGTGATTGATTTCGTTATGTACCATGATTCTTATCACGATTCCGAAATTCCAGCCCGTTTAGTACCATATAGCCTGAAATAAAGTCTTGAAAAATTCGTACCCATGTCTGAAATTAGTGTCCATAGGAATGATGATTTTTCCAAAAATTCAACTTTATGCAGGTTTTGTGATTGATTTCGTTTTGCACCATGATTTTCATCACGATTCCAATATTTAAACCCGTTTAGTACCATAGAGCCTGCAAAAATTGCTTTTAAAGTTCGAACCCAAGCCTGAAATTAGTTTCCATAGGAATGATGATTTTTCCAAAAATTCAACTTTATGCAGATTTTCTGATTGATTTCGTTTTGTACCATGATTCTTATCACGATTACAAAATTTCAGCGCTTTCGGTACCATAGAGCGTGAAAAAGATTATTTTAAAGTTCGAACCCAACTCTGACATTAGTGCCCATAAGAATGATGATTTTTCCAAAAATTCAACTTTATGCAGAATCATCACAATTATCACAAATGATTGATTTCGTTTTGCACCATGATTCTCATCACGATTCCAATATTTCAACCCGTTTGGTACCATAGAGCCTGCAAAAATCGCTTTTAAAGTTCGAACCCAAGTCTGAAATTAGTGTCCATAGGAATGATGATTTTACAAAAATTCAAATTTATGCAGATTTCGTGATTGATTTCGTTATTATCCATGATTCTTATCACGATTCCGAAATTCCAGCCCGTTAAGTACCATATAGCCTGAAATAAAGTCTTGAAAAATTCGTACCCATGTCTGAAATTTGTGTCCATAGGAATGATGATTTTTCCAAAAATTCAACTTTATGCAGGTTTTGTGATTGATTTCGTTTTGCACCATGATTTTCATCGCGATTCCAATATTATATTTAATATTTTAACCCGTTTAGTACCATAGAGCCTGCAAAAATTGCTGTTAAAGTTCGAACCCAAGTCTGAAATTAGTTTCCATAGGAATGATGATTTTTCCAAAAATTCAACTTTATGCAAATTTTCTGATTGATTTCGTTTTGTACCATGATTCTAATCACGATTCCAATATTTCAACCCGTTTGGTACCATAGAGCCTGCAAAAATCGCTTTTAAATTTCGAACCCAAGTCTGAAATGAGTGTCTATAGGAATGATGATTTTTCCAAAAATTCATCATATTGCTGATTTTGAGATTGATTTCGTTTTGTGTCATGATTCTTATCACAATTCCTCAATTTGCTGCCCGTTTGGTACCATAGAGCCTGAAAAAATCGCTTCTAAAGTTCGAACCCAAGCCTTAAATTAGTGTCCATAGGAATGATGATTTTTCCAAAAATTCAAATTTATGCAGATTTTGTGATTGATTTCGTTTTGTACCATGATTCTTATCACGATTCCTCAATTTCAGCCCGTTTGGTACCATAGAGCATGAAAAAATCGCTTCTAAAGTTCGAACCCAAGTCTGAAATTAGTGTCCATAGGAATGATGATTTTTCCAAAAATTCAACTTTATGCAGGTTTTGTGATTGATTTCGTTTTGCACCATGATTTTCATCGCGATTCCAATATTTTAACCCGTTTAGTACCATAGAGCCTGCAAAAATTGCTTTTAAAGTTCGAACCCAAGTCTGAAATTAGTGTCCATAGGAATGATGATTTTACAAAAATTCAAATTTATGCAGATTTCGTGATTGATTTCGTTATGTACCATGATTCTTATCACGATTCCGAAATTCCAGCCCGTTTAGTACCATATAGCCTGAAATAAAGTCTTGAAAAATTCGTACCCATGTCTGAAATTTGTATCCATAGGAATGATGATTTTTCCAAAAATTCAACTTTATGCAGGTTTTGTGATTGATTTCGTTTTGCACCATGATTTTCATCGCGATTCCAATATTTTAACCCGTTTAGTACCATAGAGCCTGCAAAAATTGCTTTTAAAGTTCGAACACAAGTCTGAAATTAGTTTCCATAGGAATGATGATTTTTCCAAAAATTCAACTTTATGCAGATTTTGTGATTGATTTCGTTTTGTACCATGATTCTTATCACGATTCCTCAATTTCAGCCCGTTTGGTGCCATAGAGCATGAAAAAATCGCTTCTAAAGTTCGAACCCAAGTCTGAAATTAGTGTCCATAGGAATGATGATTTTTCCAAAAATTCAACTTTATGCAGGTTTTGTGATTGATTTCGTTTTGCACCATGATTTTCATCGCGATTCCAATATTTTAACCCGTTTAGTACCATAGAGCCTGCAAAAATTGCTTTTAAAGTTCGAACCCAAGTCTGAAATTAGTGTCCATAGGAATGATGATTTTACAAAAATTCAAATTTATGCAGATTTCGTGATTGATTTCGTTATGTACCATGATTCTTATCACGATTCCGAAATTCCAGCCCGTTTAGTACCATATAGCCTGAAATAAAGTCTTGAAAAATTCGTACCCATGTCTGAAATTTGTATCCATAGGAATGATGATTTTTCCAAAAATTCAACTTTATGCAGGTTTTGTGATTGATTTCGTTTTGCACCATGATTTTCATCGCGATTCCAATATTTTAACCCGTTTAGTACCATAGAGCCTGCAAAAATTGCTTTTAAAGTTCGAACCCAAGTCTGAAATTAGTTTCCATAGGAATGATGATTTTTCCAAAAATTCAACTTTATGCAGATTTTGTGATTGATTTCGTTTTGTACCATGATTCTTATCACGATTCCTCAATTTCAGCCCGTTTGGTGCCATAGAGCATGAAAAAATCGCTTCTAAAGTTCGAACCCAAGTCTGAAATTAGTGTCCATAGGAATGATGATTTTATAAAAATTCAAATTTATGCAGATTTCGTGATTGATTTCGTTATTATCCATGATTCTTATCACGATTCCGAAATTCCAGCCCGTTTAGTACCATATAGCCTGAAATAAAGTCTTGAAAAATTCGTACCCATGTCTGAAATTAGTGTCCATAGGAATGATGATTTTTCCAAAAATTCAACTTTATGCAGGTTTTCTGATTGATTTCGTTTTGTACCATGATTCTTATCACGATTACAAAATTTCAGCGCTTTCGGTACCATAGAGCGTGAAAAAGATAATTTTAGAGTTCGAACCCAACTCTGAAATTAGTGCCCATAAGAATGATGATTTTTCCAAAAATTCAACTTTATGCAGAATCATCACAATTATCACAAATGATTGATTTCGTTTTGCACCATGATTCTCATCACAATTCCAATATTTCAACCCGTTTGGTACCATAGAGCCTGCAAAAATCGCTTTTAAAGTTCGAACCCAAGTCTAAAATTAGTGTCCATAGGAATGATGATTTTACCAAAAATTCAAATTTATGCAGATTTCGTGATTGATTTCGTTATGTACCATGATTCTTATCACGATTCCTCAATTTCAGCCCGTTTGGTACCATAGAGCTTGAAAAAATCGTTTCTAAAGTTCGAACCCAAGTCAGAAATTAGTGCCCATCGGAATGATGATTTTACCAAACTTCAACTTTATGCAGGTTTTGTTATTGATTTCGTTTTGCACCATGATTCTCATCACGATTCCAACATTTCAACCCGTTTGGTACCATATAGCCTGCAAAAATCGCTTTTAAAGTTCGAACCCAAGTCTGAAATTAGTATCTATAGGAATGATGATTTTTACAAAAATTCATCATATTGCTGATTTTGAGATTGATTTCGTTTTGTACCATGATTCTTATCACGATTCCTCAATTTCAGCCCGTTTAGTACCATATAGCCTGAAATAAAGTCTTGAAAAATTCGTACCCATGTCTGAAATTTGTGTCCATAGGAATGATGATTTTTCCAAAAATTCAACTTTATGCAGGTTTTGTGATTGATTTCGTTTTGCACCATGATTTTCATCGCGATTCCAATATTATATTTAATATTTTAACCCGTTTAGTACCATAGAGCCTGCAAAAATTGCTTTTAAAGTTCGAACCCAAGCCTGAAATTAGTTTCCATAGGAATGATGATTTTTCCAAAAATTAAAATTTATGCAGATTTTGTTATTGATTTCGTTTTGTACCATGATTCTAATCACGATTCCTCAATTTCAGCCCGTTTGGTAGCATAGAGCATGAAAAAATGGCTTCTAAAGTTCGAACCCAAGTCTGAAATTAGTGTCCATAGGAATGATGATTTTACAAAAATTCAAATTTATGCAGATTTCGTGATTGATTTCGTTATGTACCATGATTCTTATCACGATTCCGAAATTCCAGCCCGTTTAGTACCATATAGCCTGAAATAAAGTCTTGAAAAATTCGTACCCATGTCTGAAATTAGTGTCCATAGGAATGATGATTTTTCCAAAAATTCAACTTTATGCAGGTTTTGTGATTGATTTCGTTTTGCACCATTACTTTCATCACGATTCCAATATTTCAACCCGTTTGATACCATAGAGCCTGAAAAAATGGCTTCTAAAGTTCGAACCCAAGTTTGAAATTAGTGTCCATAGGAATGATGATTTTTCCAAAAATTCAAATTTATGCAGATTTCGTGATTGATTTCGTTATGTACCATGATTCTTATCACGATTCCGAAATTCCAGCCCGTTTAGTACCATATAGCCTGAAATAAAGTCTTGAAAAATTCGTACCCATGTCTGAAATTAGTGTCCATAGGAATGATGATTTTTCCAAAAATTCAACTTTATGCAGGTTTTGTGATTGATTTCGTTTTGCACCATGATTCTCATCACGATTCCAATATTTCAACCCGTTTGGTACCATAGAGCCTGCAAAAATCGCTTTTAAATTTCGAACCCAAGTCTGAAATGAGTGTCTATAGGAATGATGATTTTTCCAAAAATTCATCATATTGCTGATTTTGAGATTGATTTCGTTTTGTGTCATGATTCTTATCACAATTCCTCAATTTGCTGCCCGTTTGGTACCATAGAGCCTGAAAAAATCGCTTCTAAAGTTCGAACCCAAGTCTGAAATTAGTGTCCATAGGAATGATGATTTTACCAAAAATTCAAATTTATGCAGATTTCGTGATTGATTTCGTTATGTACCATAATTCTTATCACGATTCCGAAATTCCAGCCCGTTAAGTACCATATAGCCTGAAATAAAGTCTTGAAAAATTCGTACCCATGTCTGAAATTAGTGTCCATAAGAATGATGATTTTTCCAAAAATTCAACTTTATGCAGGTTTTGTGATTGATTTCGTTTTGTACCATGATTCTTATCACGATTCCTCAATTTCAGCCCGTTTGGTACCATAGAGCCTGAAAAAATCGCTTCTAAATTTCGAACCCAAGTCAGAAATTAGTGCCCATCGGAATGATGATTTTACCAAACTTCAACTTTATGCAGGTTTTTTGATTGATTTCGTTGTGTACCATGAATCTTATCACGATTTCAAAATTTCAGCGCTTTCGGTACCATAGAGCGTGAAAAAGAATATTTTAAAGTTCGAACCCATCTCTGAAATAAGTGCCCATAAGAATGATGATTTTTCCAAAATTTCAACTTTATGCAGGTTTTGTTATTGATTTCGTTTTGCACCATGATTCTCATCATGATTCCTCAGTTTCAGCCCGTTTGGTACCATAGAGCATGAAAAAATCGCTTCTAAAGTTCGAACCCAAGTCTGACATTAGTGCCCATAAGAATGATGATTTTTCCAAAAATTCAACTTTATGCAGAATCATCACAATTATCACAAATGATTGATTTCGTTTTGCACCATGATTCTCATCACGATTCCAATATTTCAACCCGTTTGGTACCATAGAGCCTGCAAAAATCGCTTTTAAAGTTCGAACCCAAGTCTGAAATTAGTGTCCATAGGAATGATGATTTTACAAAAATTCAAATTTATGCAGATTTCGTGATTGATTTCGTTATTATCCATGATTCTTATCACGATTCCGAAATTCCAGCCCGTTAAGTACCATATAGCCTGAAATAAAGTCTTGAAAAATTCGTACCCATGTCTGAAATTTGTGTCCATAGGAATGATGATTTTTCCAAAAATTCAACTTTATGCAGGTTTTGTGATTGATTTCGTTTTGCACCATGATTTTCATCGCGATTCCAATATTATATTTAATATTTTAACCCGTTTAGTACCATAGAGCCTGCAAAAATTGCTGTTAAAGTTCGAACCCAAGTCTGAAATTAGTTTCCATAGGAATGATGATTTTTCCAAAAATTCAACTTTATGCAAATTTTCTGATTGATTTCGTTTTGTACCATGATTCTAATCACGATTACAAAATTTCAGCGCTTTCGGTACCATAGAGCGTGAAAAAGATTATTTTAAAGTTCGAACCCAACTCTGAAATTAGTGTCCATAGGAATTATGATTTTTCCAAAAATTCAACTTAATGCAGGTTTTGTGATTAATTTCGTTTAGCACCATGATTCTCATCACGATTCCAATATTTCAACCCGTTTGGTACCATAGAGCCTGCAAAAATCGCTTTTAAATTTCGAACCCTAGTCTGAAATGAGTGTCTATAGGAATGATGATTTTTCCAAAAATTCAACTATATGCAGGTTTTGTGATTGATTTCGTTTTGCACCATGATTCTCATCACGATTCCAATATTTCAACCCGTTTGGTACCATAGAGCCTTCAAAAATCGCTTTTAAAGTTCGAACCCAAGTCTGAAATTAGTGTCCATAGGAATGATGATTTTACCAAAAATTCAAATTTATGCAGATTTCGTGATTGATTTCGTTTTGCACCATGATTCTCATCACGATTCCAATATTTCAACCCGTTTGGTACCATAGAGCCTGCAAAAATCGCTTTTAAATTTCGAACCCAAGTCTGAAATGAGTGTCTATAGGAATGATGATTTTTCCAAAAATTCATCATATTGCTGATTTTGAGATTGATTTCGTTTTGTGTCATGATTCTTATCACAATTCCTCAATTTGCTGCCCGTTTGGTACCATAGAGCCTGAAAAAATCGCTTCTAAAGTTCGAACCCAAGCCTTAAATTAGTGTCCATAGGAATGATGATTTTTCCAAAAATTCAAATTTATGCAGATTTTGTGATTGATTTCGTTTTGTACCATGATTCTTATCACGATTCCTCAATTTCAGCCCGTTTGGTACCATAGAGCATGAAAAAATCGCTTCTAAAGTTCGAACCCAAGTCTGAAATTAGTGTCCATAGGAATGATGATTTTTCCGAAAATTCAACTTTATGCAGGTTTTGTGATTGATTTCGTTTTGCACCATGATTTTCATCGCGATTCCAATATTTTAACCCGTTTAGTACCATAGAGCCTGCAAAAATTGCTTTTAAAGTTCGAACCCAAGTCTGAAATTAGTGTCCATAGGAATGATGATTTTACAAAAATTCAAATTTATGCAGATTTCGTGATTGATTTCGTTATGTACCATGATTCTTATCACGATTCCGAAATTCCAGCCCGTTTAGTACCATATAGCCTGAAATAAAGTCTTGAAAAATTCGTACCCATGTCTGAAATTTGTATCCATAGGAATGATGATTTTTCCAAAAATTCAACTTTATGCAGGTTTTGTGATTGATTTCGTTTTGCACCATGATTTTCATCGCGATTCCAATATTTTAACCCGTTTAGTACCATAGAGCCTGCAAAAATTGCTTTTAAAGTTCGAACCCAAGTCTGAAATTAGTTTCCATAGGAATGATGATTTTTCCAAAAATTCAACTTTATGCAGATTTTGTGATTGATTTCGTTTTGTACCATGATTCTTATCACGATTCCTCAATTTCAGCCCGTTTGGTGCCATAGAGCATGAAAAAATCGCTTCTAAAGTTCGAACCCAAGTCTGAAATTAGTGTCCATAGGAATGATGATTTTTCCAAAAATTCAACTTTTTGCAGGTTTTGTGATTGATTTCGTTTTGCACCATGATTTTCATCGCGATTCCAATATTTTAACCCGTTTAGTACCATAGAGCCTGCAAAAATTGCTTTTAAAGTTCGAACCCAAGTCTGAAATTAGTGTCCATAGGAATGATGATTTTACAAAAATTCAAATTTATGCAGATTTCGTGATTGATTTCGTTATGTACCATGATTCTTATCACGATTCCGAAATTCCAGCCCGTTTAGTACCATATAGCCTGAAATAAAGTCTTGAAAAATTCGTACCCATGTCTGAAATTTGTATCCATAGGAATGATGATTTTTCCAAAAATTCAACTTTATGCAGGTTTTGTGATTGATTTCGTTTTGCACCATGATTTTCATCGCGATTCCAATATTTTAACCCGTTTAGTACCATAGAGCCTGCAAAAATTGCTTTTAAAGTTCGAACCCAAGTCTGAAATTAGTTTCCATAGGAATGATGATTTTTCCAAAAATTCAACTTTATGCAGATTTTGTGATTGATTTCGTTATGTACCATGATTCTTATCACGATTCCTCAATTTCAGCTCGTTTGGTACCATAGAGCATGAAAAAATCGCTTCTAAAGTTCGAACCCAAGTCTGAAATTAGTGTCCATAGGAATGATGATTTTACAAAAATTCAAATTTATGCAGATTTCGTGATTGATTTCGTTATGTACCATGATTCTTATCACGATTCCTCAATTTCAGCCCGTTTAGTACCATATAGCCTGAAATAAAGTCTTGAAAAATTCGTACCCATGTCTGAAATTTGTGTCCATAGGAATGATGATTTTTCCAAAAATTCAACATTATGCAGGTTTTGTGATTGATTTCGTTTTGCACCATGATTTTCATCGCGATTCCAATATTATATTTAATATTTTAACCCGTTTGGTACCATAGAGCCTGCAAAAATTGCTTTTAAAGTTCGAACCCAAGTCTGAAATTAGTTTCATAGGAATGATGATTTTTCCAAAAATTCAACTTTATGCAGATTTTCTGATTGATTTCGTTTTGTACCATGATTCTTATCACGATTACAAAATTTCAGCGCTTTCGGTACCATAGAGCGTGAAAAAGATTATTTTAAAGTTCGAACCCAACTCTGAAATTAGTGTCCATAGGAATTATGATTTTTCCAAAAATTCAACTTAATGCAGGTTTTGTGATTAATTTCGTTTTGCACCATGATTCTCATCACGATTCCAATATTTCAACCCGTTTGGTACCATAGAGCGTGCAAAAATCGCTTCTAAAATTCGAACCCAAGCCTTAAATTAGTGTCCATAGGAATGATGATTTTTCCAAAAATTCAAATTTATACAGATTTTGTGATTGATTTCGTTTTGTACCATGATTCTTATCACGATTCCTCAATTTCAGCCCGTTTGGTACCATAGAGCATGAAAAAATCGCTTCTAAAGTTCGAACCCAAGTCTGAAATTAGTGTCCATAGGAATGATGATTTTTCCAAAAATTCAACTTTATGCAGGTTTTGTGATTGATTTCGTTTTGCACCATGATTTTCATCGCGATTCCAATATTTTAACCCGTTTAGTACCATAGAGCCTGCAAAAATTGCTTTTAAAGTTCGAACCCAAGTCTGAAATTAGTGTCCATAGGAATGATGATTTTACAAAAATTCAAATTTATGCAGATTTCGTGATTGATTTCGTTATGTACCATGATTCTTATCACGATTCCGAAATTCCAGCCCGTTTAGTACCATATAGCCTGAAATAAAGTCTTGAAAAATTCGTACCCATGTCTGAAATTTGTATCCATAGGAATGATGATTTTTCCAAAAATTCAACTTTATGCAGGTTTTGTGATTGATTTCGTTTTGCACCATGATTTTCATCGCGATTCCAATATTTTAACCCGTTTAGTACCATAGAGCCTGCAAAAATTGCTTTTAAAGTTCGAACCCAAGTCTGAAATTAGTTTCCATAGGAATGATGATTTTTCCAAAAATTCAACTTTATGCAGATTTTGTGATTGATTTCGTTTTGTACCATGATTCTTATCACGATTCCTCAATTTCAGCCCGTTTGGTGCCATAGAGCATGAAAAAATCGCTTCTAAAGTTCGAACCCAAGTCTGAAATTAGTGTCCATAGGAATGATGATTTTTCCAAAAATTCAACTTTATGCAGGTTTTGTGATTGATTTCGTTTTGCACCATGATTTTCATCGCGATTCCAATATTTTAACCCGTTTAGTACCATAGAGCCTGCAAAAATTGCTTTTAAAGTTCGAACCCAAGTCTGAAATTAGTGTCCATAGGAATGATGATTTTACAAAAATTCAAATTTATGCAGATTTCGTGATTGATTTCGTTATGTACCATGATTCTTATCACGATTCCGAAATTCCAGCCCGTTTAGTACCATATAGCCTGAAATAAAGTCTTGAAAAATTCGTACCCATGTCTGAAATTTGTATCCATAGGAATGATGATTTTTCCAAAAATTCAACTTTATGCAGGTTTTGTGATTGATTTCGTTTTGCACCATGATTTTCATCGCGATTCCAATATTTTAACCCGTTTAGTACCATAGAGCCTGCAAAAATTGCTTTTAAAGTTCGAACCCAAGTCTGAAATTAGTTTCCATAGGAATGATGATTTTTCCAAAAATTCAACTTTATGCAGATTTTGTGATTGATTTCGTTATGTACCATGATTCTTATCACGATTCCTCAATTTCAGCTCGTTTGGTACCATAGAGCATGAAAAAATCGCTTCTAAAGTTCGAACCCAAGTCTGAAATTAGTGTCCATAGGAATGATGATTTTACAAAAATTCAAATTTATGCAGATTTCGTGATTGATTTCGTTATGTACCATGATTCTTATCACGATTCCTCAATTTCAGCCCGTTTAGTACCATATAGCCTGAAATAAAGTCTTGAAAAATTCGTACCCATGTCTGAAATTTGTGTCCATAGGAATGATGATTTTTCCAAAAATTCAACATTATGCAGGTTTTGTGATTGATTTCGTTTTGCACCATGATTTTCATCGCGATTCCAATATTATATTTAATATTTTAACCCGTTTGGTACCATAGAGCCTGCAAAAATTGCTTTTAAAGTTCGAACCCAAGTCTGAAATTAGTTTCATAGGAATGATGATTTTTCCAAAAATTCAACTTTATGCAGATTTTCTGATTGATTTCGTTTTGTACCATGATTCTTATCACGATTACAAAATTTCAGCGCTTTCGGTACCATAGAGCGTGAAAAAGATTATTTTAAAGTTCGAACCCAACTCTGAAATTAGTGTCCATAGGAATTATGATTTTTCCAAAAATTCAACTTAATGCAGGTTTTGTGATTAATTTCGTTTTGCACCATGATTCTCATCACGATTCCAATATTTCAACCCGTTTGGTACCATAGAGCGTGCAAAAATCGCTTCTAAAATTCGAACCCAAGCCTTAAATTAGTGTCCATAGGAATGATGATTTTTCCAAAAATTCAAATTTATACAGATTTTGTGATTGATTTCGTTTTGTACCATGATTCTTATCACGATTCCTCAATTTCAGCCCGTTTGGTACCATAGAGCATGAAAAAATCGCTTCTAAAGTTCGAACCCAAGTCTGAAATTAGTGTCCATAGGAATGATGATTTTTCCAAAAATTCAACTTTATGCAGGTTTTGTGATTGATTTCGTTTTGCACCATGATTTTCATCGCGATTCCAATATTTTAACCCGTTTAGTACCATAGAGCCTGCAAAAATTGCTTTTAAAGTTCGAACCCAAGTCTGAAATTAGTTTCCATAGGAATGATGATTTTACAAAAATTCAAATTTATGCAGATTTCGTGATTGATTTCGTTATGTACCATGATTCTTATCACGATTCCTCAATTTCAGCTCGTTTGGTACCATAGAGCATGAAAAAATCGCTTCTAAAGTTCGAACCCAAGTCTGAAATTAGTGTCCATAGGAATGATGATTTTACAAAAATTCAAATTTATGCAGATTTCCTGATTGATTTCGTTATGTACCATGATTCTTATCACGATTCCTCAATTTCAGCCCGTTTAGTACCATATAGCCTGAAATAAAGTCTTGAAAAATTCGTACCCATGTCTGAAATTTGTGTCCATAGGAATGATGATTTTTCCAAAAATTCAACATTATGCAGGTTTTGTGATTGATTTCGTTTTGCACCATGATTTTCATCGCGATTCCAATATTATATTTAATATTTTAACCCGTTTGGTACCATAGAGCCTGCAAAAATTGCTTTTAAAGTTCGAACCCAAGTCTGAAATTAGTTTCATAGGAATGATGATTTTTCCAAAAATTCAACTTTATGCAGATTTTCTGATTGATTTCGTTTTGTACCATGATTCTTATCACGATTACAAAATTTCAGCGCTTTCGGTACCATAGAGCGTGAAAAAGATTATTTTAAAGTTCGAACCCAACTCTGAAATTAGTGTCCATAGGAATTATGATTTTTCCAAAAATTCAACTTAATGCAGGTTTTGTGATTAATTTCGTTTTGCACCATGATTCTCATCACGATTCCAATATTTCAACCCGTTTGGTACCATAGAGCGTGCAAAAATCGCTTCTAAAGTTCGAACCCAAGTCTGAAATTAGTGTCCATAGGAATGATGATTTTTCCAAAAATTCAACTTTATGCAGGTTTTGTGATTGATTTCGTTTTGCACCATGATTTTCATCGCGATTCCAATATTTTAACCCGTTTAGTACCATAGAGCCTGCAAAAATTGCTTTTAAAGTTCGAACCCAAGTCTGAAATTAGTTTCCATAGGAATGATGATTTTACAAAAATTCAAATTTATGCAGATTTCGTGATTGATTTCGTTATGTACCATGATTCTTATCACGATTCCTCAATTTCAGCTCGTTTGGTACCATAGAGCATGAAAAAATCGCTTCTAAAGTTCGAACCCAAGTCTGAAATTAGTGTCCATAGGAATGATGATTTTACAAAAATTCAAATTTATGCAGATTTCGTGATTGATTTCGTTATGTACCATGATTCTTATCACGATTCCGAAATTCCAGCCCGTTTAGTACCATATAGCCTGAAATAAAGTCTTGAAAAATTCGTACCCATGTCTGAAATTTGTATCCATAGGAATGATGATTTTTCCAAAAATTCAACTTTATGCAGGTTTTGTGATTGATTTCGTTTTGCACCATGATTTTCATCGCGATTCCAATATTTTAACCCGTTTAGTACCATAGAGCCTGCAAAAATTGCTTTTAAAGTTCGAACCCAAGTCTGAAATTAGTTTCCATAGGAATGATGATTTTTCCAAAAATTCAACTTTATGCAGATTTTGTGATTGATTTCGTTTTGTACCATGATTCTTATCACGATTCCTCAATTTCAGCCCGTTTGGTACCATAGAGCATGAAAAAATCGCTTCTAAAGTTCGAACCCAAGTCTGAAATTAGTTTCCATAGGAATGATGATTTTTCCAAAAATTCAACTTTATGCAGGTTTTGTGATTGATTTCGTTTTGCACCATGATTTTCATCGCGATTCCAATATTTTAACCCGTTTAGTACCATAGAGCCTGCAAAAATTGCTTTTAAAGTTCGAACCCAAGTCTGAAATTAGTGTCCATAGGAATGATGATTTTACAAAAATTCAAATTTATGCAGATTTCGTGATTGATTTCGTTATGTACCATGATTCTTATCACGATTCCGAAATTCCAGCCCGTTTAGTACCATATAGCCTGAAATAAAGTCTTGAAAAATTCGTACCCATGTCTGAAATTTGTATCCATAGGAATGATGATTTTTCCAAAAATTCAACTTTATGCAGGTTTTGTGATTGATTTCGTTTTGCACCATGATTTTCATCGCGATTCCAATATTTTAACCCGTTTAGTACCATAGAGCCTGCAAAAATTGCTTTTAAAGTTCGAACCCAAGTCTGAAATTAGTTTCCATAGGAATGATGATTTTTCCAAAAATTCAACTTTATGCAGATTTTGTGATTGATTTCGTTTTGTACCATGATTCTTATCACGATTCCTCAATTTCAGCCCGTTTGGTACCATAGAGCATGAAAAAATCGCTTCTAAAGTTCGAACCCAAGTCTGAAATTAGTTTCCATAGGAATGATGATTTTTCCAAAAATTCAACTTTATGCAGGTTTTGTGATTGATTTCGTTTTGCACCATGATTTTCATCGCGATTCCAATATTTTAACCCGTTTAGTACCATAGAGCCTGCAAAAATTGCTTTTAAAGTTCGAACCCAAGTCTGAAATTAGTGTCCATAGGAATGATGATTTTACAAAAATTCAAATTTATGCAGATTTCGTGATTGATTTCGTTATGTACCATGATTCTTATCACGATTCCGAAATTCCAGCCCGTTTAGTACCATATAGCCTGAAATAAAGTCTTGAAAAATTCGTACCCATGTCTGAAATTTGTATCCATAGGAATGATGATTTTTCCAAAAATTCAACTTTATGCAGGTTTTGTGATTGATTTCGTTTTGCACCATGATTTTCATCGCGATTCCAATATTTTAACCCGTTTAGTACCATAGAGCCTGCAAAAATTGCTTTTAAAGTTCGAACCCAAGTCTGAAATTAGTTTCCATAGGAATGATGATTTTTCCAAAAATTTAACTTTATGCAGATTTTGTGATTGATTTCGTTTTGTACCATGATTCTTATCACGATTCCTCAATTTCAGCCCGTTTGGTGCCATAGAGCATGAAAAAATCGCTTCTAAAGTTCGAACCCAAGTCTGAAATTAGTGTCCATAGGAATGATGATTTTACAAAAATTCAAATTTATGCAGATTTCGTGATTGATTTCGTTATTATCCATGATTCTTATCACGATTCCGAAATTCCAGCCCGTTTAGTACCATATAGCCTGAAATAAAGTCTTGAAAAATTCGTACCCATGTCTGAAATTAGTGTCCATAGGAATGATGATTTTTCCAAAAATTCAACTTTATGCAGGTTTTCTGATTGATTTCGTTTTGCACCATGATTTTCATCGCGATTCCAATATTATATTTAATATTTTAACCCGTTTGGTACCATAGAGCCTGCAAAAATTGCTTTTAAAGTTCGAACCCAAGTCTGAAATTAGTTTCCATAGGAATGATGATTTTACAAAAATTCAAATTTATGCAGATTTCGTGATTGATTTCGTTATGTACCATGATTCTTATCACGATTCCAATATTTCAACCCGTTTGGTACCATAGAGCGTGCAAAAATCGCTTCTAAAATTCGAACCCAAGCCTTAAATTAGTGTCCATAGGAATGATGATTTTTCCAAAAATTCAAATTTATGCAGGTTTTGTGATTGATTTCGTTTTGCACCATGATTCTCATCACCATTCCAATATTTCAACCCGTTTGGTACCATAGAGCCTGCAAAAATTGCTTTTAAAGTTCGAACCCAAGTCTGAAATTAGTTTCCATAGGAATGATGATTTTTCCAAAAATTCAACTTTATGCAGGTTTTGTGATTGATTTCGTTTTGCACCATGATTTTCATCGCGATTCCAATATTATATTTAATATTTTAACCCGTTTAGTACCATAGAGCCTGCAAAAATCGCTTTTAAAGTTCGAACCCAAGTCTGAAATTAGTGTCCATAAGAATGATGATTTTTCCAAAAATTCATCATATTGCTGATTTTGAGATTGATTTCGTTTTGTACCATGATTCTTATCACGATTCCTCAATTTCAGCCCGTTTAGTACCATATAGCCTGAAATAAAGTCTTGAAAAATTCGTACCCATGTCTGAAATTTGTGTCCATAGGAATGATGATTTTTCCAAAAATTCAACTTTATGCAGGTTTTGTGATTGATTTCGTTTTGCACCATGATTTTCATCGCGATTCCAATATTATATTTAATATTTTAACCCGTTTAGTACCATAGAGCCTGCGAAAATTGCGTTTAAAGTTCGAACCCAAGTCTGAAATTAGTTTCATAGGAATGATGATTTTTCCAAAAATTCAACTTTATGCAGATTTTCTGATTGATTTCGTTTTGTACCATGATTCTTATCACGATTACAAAATTTCAGCGCTTTCGGTACCATAGAGCGTGAAAAAGATTATTTTAAAGTTCGAACCCAACTCTGAAATTAGTGTCCATAGGAATTATGATTTTTCCAAAAATTCAACTTAATGCAGGTTTTGTGATTAATTTCGTTTTGCACCATGATTCTCATCACGATTCCAATATTTCAACCCGTTTGGTACCATAGAGCGTGCAAAAATCGCTTCTAAAATTCGAACCCAAGCCTTAAATTAGTGTCCATAGGAATGATGATTTTTCCAAAAATTCAAATTTATGCAGATTTTGTGATTGATTTCGTTTTGTACCATGATTCTTATCACGATTCCTCAATTTCAGCCCGTTTGGTACCATAGAGCATGAAAAAATCGCTTCTAAAATTCGAACCCAAGCCTTAAATTAGTGCCCATCGGAATGATGATTTTACCAAACTTCAACTTTATGCAGGTTTTTTGATTGATTTCGTTGTGTACCATGAATCTTATCACGATTACAAAATTTCAGCGCTTTCGGTACCATAGAGCGTGAAAAAGATTATTTTAAAGTTCGAACCCAACTCTGAAATTAGTGTCCATAGGAATTATGATTTTTCCAAAAATTCAACTTAATGCAGGTTTTGTGATTAATTTCGTTTTGCACCATGATTCTCATCACGATTCCAATATTTCAACCCGTTTGGTACCATAGAGCGTGCAAAAATCGCTTCTAAAGTTCGAACCCAAGTCTGAAATTAGTGTCCATAGGAATGATGATTTTACAAAAATTCAAATTTATGCAGATTTCGTGATTGATTTCGTTATGTACCATGATTCTTATCACGATTCCGAAATTCCAGCCCGTTTAGTACCATATAGCCTGAAATAAAGTCTTGAAAAATTCGTACCCATGTCTGAAATTTGTATCCATAGGAATGATGATTTTTCCAAAAATTCAACTTTATGCAGGTTTTGTGATTGATTTCGTTTTGCACCATGATTTTCATCGCGATTCCAATATTTTAACCCGTTTAGTACCATAGAGCCTGCAAAAATTGCTTTTAAAGTTCGAACCCAAGTCTGAAATTAGTTTCCATAGGAATGATGATTTTTCCAAAAATTCAACTTTATGCAGATTTTGTGATTGATTTCGTTTTGTACCATGATTCTTATCACGATTCCTCAATTTCAGCCCGTTTGGTACCATAGAGCATGAAAAAATCGCTTCTAAAGTTCGAACCCAAGTCTGAAATTAGTTTCCATAGGAATGATGATTTTTCCAAAAATTCAACTTTATGCAGGTTTTGTGATTGATTTCGTTTTGCACCATGATTTTCATCGCGATTCCAATATTTTAACCCGTTTAGTACCATAGAGCCTGCAAAAATTGCTTTTAAAGTTCGAACCCAAGTCTGAAATTAGTGTCCATAGGAATGATGATTTTACAAAAATTCAAATTTATGCAGATTTCGTGATTGATTTCGTTATGTACCATGATTCTTATCACGATTCCGAAATTCCAGCCCGTTTAGTACCATATAGCCTGAAATAAAGTCTTGAAAAATTCGTACCCATGTCTGAAATTTGTATCCATAGGAATGATGATTTTTCCAAAAATTCAACTTTATGCAGGTTTTGTGATTGATTTCGTTTTGCACCATGATTTTCATCGCGATTCCAATATTTTAACCCGTTTAGTACCATAGAGCCTGCAAAAATTGCTTTTAAAGTTCGAACCCAAGTCTGAAATTAGTTTCCATAGGAATGATGATTTTTCCAAAAATTTAACTTAATGCAGATTTTGTGATTGATTTCGTTTTGTACCATGATTCTTATCACGATTCCTCAATTTCAGCCCGTTTGGTGCCATAGAGCATGAAAAAATCGCTTCTAAAGTTCGAACCCAAGTCTGAAATTAGTGTCCATAGGAATGATGATTTTACAAAAATTCAAATTTATGCAGATTTCGTGATTGATTTCGTTATTATCCATGATTCTTATCACGATTCCGAAATTCCAGCCCGTTTAGTACCATATAGCCTGAAATAAAGTCTTGAAAAATTCGTACCCATGTCTGAAATTAGTGTCCATAGGAATGATGATTTTTCCAAAAATTCAACTTTATGCAGGTTTTCTGATTGATTTCGTTTTGCACCATGATTTTCATCGCGATTCCAATATTATATTTAATATTTTAACCCGTTTGGTACCATAGAGCCTGCAAAAATTGCTTTTAAAGTTCGAACCCAAGTCTGAAATTAGTTTCCATAGGAATGATGATTTTACAAAAATTCAAATTTATGCAGATTTCGTGATTGATTTCGTTATGTACCATGATTCTTATCACGATTCCAATATTTCAACCCGTTTGGTACCATAGAGCGTGCAAAAATCGCTTCTAAAATTCGAACCCAAGCCTTAAATTAGTGTCCATAGGAATGATGATTTTTCCAAAAATTCAAATTTATGCAGGTTTTGTGATTGATTTCGTTTTGCACCATGATTCTCATCACCATTCCAATATTTCAACCCGTTTGGTACCATAGAGCCTGCAAAAATTGCTTTTAAAGTTCGAACCCAAGTCTGAAATTAGTTTCCATAGGAATGATGATTTTTCCAAAAATTCAACTTTATGCAGGTTTTGTGATTGATTTCGTTTTGCACCATGATTTTCATCGCGATTCCAATATTATATTTAATATTTTAACCCGTTTAGTACCATAGAGCCTGCAAAAATCGCTTTTAAAGTTCGAACCCAAGTCTGAAATTAGTGTCCATAAGAATGATGATTTTTCCAAAAATTCATCATATTGCTGATTTTGAGATTGATTTCGTTTTGTACCATGATTCTTATCACGATTCCTCAATTTCAGCCCGTTTAGTACCATATAGCCTGAAATAAAGTCTTGAAAAATTCGTACCCATGTCTGAAATTTGTGTCCATAGGAATGATGATTTTTCCAAAAATTCAACTTTATGCAGGTTTTGTGATTGATTTCGTTTTGCACCATGATTTTCATCGCGATTCCAATATTATATTTAATATTTTAACCCGTTTAGTACCATAGAGCCTGCGAAAATTGCGTTTAAAGTTCGAACCCAAGTCTGAAATTAGTTTCATAGGAATGATGATTTTTCCAAAAATTCAACTTTATGCAGATTTTCTGATTGATTTCGTTTTGTACCATGATTCTTATCACGATTACAAAATTTCAGCGCTTTCGGTACCATAGAGCGTGAAAAAGATTATTTTAAAGTTCGAACCCAACTCTGAAATTAGTGTCCATAGGAATTATGATTTTTCCAAAAATTCAACTTAATGCAGGTTTTGTGATTAATTTCGTTTTGCACCATGATTCTCATCACGATTCCAATATTTCAACCCGTTTGGTACCATAGAGCGTGCAAAAATCGCTTCTAAAATTCGAACCCAAGCCTTAAATTAGTGTCCATAGGAATGATGATTTTTCCAAAAATTCAAATTTATGCAGATTTTGTGATTGATTTCGTTTTGTACCATGATTCTTATCACGATTCCTCAATTTCAGCCCGTTTGGTACCATAGAGCATGAAAAAATCGCTTCTAAAATTCGAACCCAAGCCTTAAATTAGTGCCCATCGGAATGATGATTTTACCAAACTTCAACTTTATGCAGGTTTTTTGATTGATTTCGTTGTGTACCATGAATCTTATCACGATTACAAAATTTCAGCGCTTTCGGTACCATAGAGCGTGAAAAAGATTATTTTAAAGTTCGAACCCAACTCTGAAATTAGTGTCCATAGGAATTATGATTTTTCCAAAAATTCAACTTAATGCAGGTTTTGTGATTAATTTCGTTTTGCACCATGATTCTCATCACGATTCCAATATTTCAACCCGTTTGGTACCATAGAGCGTGCAAAAATCGCTTCTAAAGTTCGAACCCAAGTCTGAAATTAGTGTCCATAGGAATGATGATTTTTCCAAAAATTCAACTTTATGCAGGTTTTGTGATTGATTTCGTTTTGCACCATGATTTTCATCGCGATTCCAATATTTTAACCCGTTTAGTACCATAGAGCCTGCAAAAATTGCTTTTAAAGTTCGAACCCAAGTCTGAAATTAGTTTCCATAGGAATGATGATTTTTCCAAAAATTCAAATTTATGCAGATTTTGTGATTGATTTCGTTTTGTACCATGATTCTTATCACGATTCCTCAATTTCAGCCCGTTTGGTGCCATAGAGCATGAAAAAATCGCTTCTTAAGTTCGAACCCAAGTCTGAAATTAGTGTCCATAGGAATGATGATTTTACAAAAATTCAAATTTATGCAGATTTCGTGATTGATTTCGTTATTATCCATGATTCTTATCACGATTCCGAAATTCCAGCCCGTTTAGTACCATATAGCCTGAAATAAAGTCTTGAAAAATTCGTACCCATGTCTGAAATTAGTGTCCATAGGAATGATGATTTTTCCAAAAATTCAACTTTATGCAGGTTTTCTGATTGATTTCGTTTTGTACCATGATTCTTATCACGATTACAAAATTTCAGCGCTTTCGGTACCATAGAGCGTGAAAAAGATAATTTTAGAGTTCGAACCCAACTCTGAAATTAGTGCCCATAAGAATGATGATTTTTCCAAAAATTCAACTTTATGCAGGTTTTGTTATTGATTTCGTTTTGCACCATGATTCTCATCACAATTCCAATATTTCAACCCGTTTGGTACCATAGAGCCTGCAAAAATCGCCTTTAAAGTTCGAACCCAAGTCTAAAATTAGTGTCCATCGGAATGATGATTTTACCAAAAATTCAAATTTATGCAGATTTCGTGATTGATTTCGTTATGTACCATGATTCTTATCACGATTCCTCAATTTCAGCCCGTTTGGTACCATAGAGCCTGAAAAAATCGTTTCTAAAGTTCGAACCCAAGTCAGAAATTAGTGCCCATCGGAATGATGATTTTACCAAACTTCAACTTTATGCAGGTTTTTTGATTGATTTCGCTGTGTACCATGAATCTTATCACGATTCCGAAATTTCAGCGCTTTCGGTACCATAGAGCGTGAAAAAGAATATTTTAAAGTTCGAACCCATCTCTGAAATTAGTGTCCATAGGAATTATGATTTTTCCAAAAATTCAACTTAATGCAGGTTGTGTGATTAATTTCGTTTTGCACCATGATTCTCATCACGATTCCAATATTTCAACCCGTTTGGTACCATAGAGCGTGCAAAAATCGCTTCTAAAATTCGAACCCAAGCCTTAAATTAGTGTCCATAGGAATGATGATTTTTCCAAAAATTCAAATTTATGCAGATTTTGTGATTGATTTCGTTTTGTACCATGATTCTTATCACGATTCCTCAATTTCAGCCCGTTTGGTACCATAGAGCATGAAAAAATCGCTTCTAAAGTTCGAACCCAAGTCTGAAATTAGTGTCCATAGGAATGATGATTTTTCCAAAAATTCAACTTTATGCAGGTTTTGTGATTGATTTCGTTTTGCACCATGATTTTCATCGCGATTCCAATATTTTATCCCGTTTAGTACCATAGAGCCTGCAAAAATTGCTTTTAAAGTTCGAACCCAAGTCTGAAATTAGTTTCCATAGGAATGATGATTTTTCCAAAAATTCAACTTTATGCAGATTTTGTGATTGATTTCGTTTTGTACCATGATTCTTATCACGATTCCTCAATTTCAGCCCGTTTGGTACCATAGAGCATGAAAAAATCGCTTCTAAAGTTCGAACCCAAGTCTGAAATTAGTGTCCATAGGAATGATGATTTTACAAAAATTCAAATTTATGCAGATTTCGTGATTGATTTCGTTATTATCCATGATTCTTATCACGATTCCGAAATTCCAGCCCGTTTAGTACCATATAGCCTGAAATAAAGTCTTGAAAAATTCGTACCCATGTCTGAAATTAGTGTCCATAGGAATGATGATTTTTCCAAAAATTCAACTTTATGCAGGTTTTCTGATTGATTTCGTTTTGTACCATGATTCTTATCACGATTACAAAATTTCAGCGCTTTCGGTACCAAAGAGCGTGAAAAAGATAATTTTAGAGTTCGAACCCAACTCTGAAATTAGTGCCCATAAGAATGATGATTTTTCCAAAAATTCAACTTTATGCAGAATCATCACAATTATCACAAATGATTGATTTCGTTTTGCACCATGATTCTCATCACAATTCCAATATTTCAACCCGTTTGGTACCATAGAGCCTGCAAAAATCGCTTTTAAAGTTCGAACCCAAGTCTAAAATTAGTGTCGATAGGAATGATGATTTTACCAAAAATTCAAATTTATGCAGATTTCGTGATTGATTTCGTTATGTACCATGATTCTTATCACGATTCTTCAATTTCAGCCCGTTTGGTACCATAGAGCCTGAAAAAATCGTTTCTAAAGTTCGAACCCAAGTCAGAAATTAGTGCCCATCGGAATGATGATTTTACCAAACTTCAACTTTATGCAGGTTTTTTGATTGATGTCGTTGTGTACCATGAATCTTATCACGATTCCAAAATTTCAGCGCTTTCGGTAGCATAGAGCGTGAAAAAGAATATTTTAAAGTTCGAACCCATCTCTGAAATTAGTGCCCATAAGAATGATGATTTTTCCAAAAATTCAACTTTATGCAGGTTTTGTTATTGATTTCGTTTTGCACCATGATTCTCATCACGATTCCAACATTTCAACCCGTTTGGTACCATATAGCCTGCAAAAATCGCTTTTAAAGTTCGAACCCAAGTCTGAAATTAGTGTCTATAGGAATGATGATTTTTACAAAAATTCATCATATTGCTGATTTTGAGATTGATTTCGTTTTGTACCATGATTCTTATCACGATTCCGAAATTCCAGCCCGTTTGGTACCATAGAGCATGAAAAAATCGCTTCTAAAGTTCGAACCCAAGTCTGAAATTAGTGTCCATAGGAATGATGATTTTTCCAAAAATTCAATTTTATGCAGGTTTTGTGATTGATTTCGTTTTGCACCATGATTTTCATCGCGATTCCAATATTTTAACCCGTTTAGTACCATAGAGCCTGCAAAAATTGCTTTTAAAGTTCGAACCCAAGTCTGAAATTCGTTTCCATAGGAATGATGATTTTTCCAAAAATTCAACTTTATGCAGGTTTTGTGATTGATTTCGTTTTGCACCATGATTTTCATCGCGATTCCAATATTATATTTAATATTTTAACCCGTTTAGTACCATAGAGCCTGCAAAAATTGCTTTTAAAGTTCGAACCCAAGTCTGAAATTAGTGTCCATAGGAATGATGATTTTACAAAAATTCAAATTTATGCAGATTTCGTGATTGATTTCGTTATGTACCATGATTCTTATCACGATTCCGAAATTCCAGCCCGTTTAGTACCATATAGCCTGAAATAAAGTCTTGAAAAATTCGTACCCATGTCTGAAATTTGTATCCATAGGAATGATGATTTTTCCAAAAATTCAACTTTATGCAGGTTTTGTGATTGATTTCGTTTTGCACCATGATTTTCATCGCGATTCCAATATTTTAACCCGTTTAGTACCATAGAGCCTGCAAAAATTGCTTTTAAAGTTCGAACCCAAGTCTGAAATTAGTTTCCATAGGAATGATGATTTTTCCAAAAATTCAACTTTATGCAGATTTTGTGATTGATTTCGTTTTGTACCATGATTCTTATCACGATTCCTCAATTTCAGCCCGTTTGGTACCATAGAGCATGAAAAAATCGCTTCTAAAGTTCGAACCCAAGTCTGAAATTAGTGTCCATAGGAATGATGATTTTACAAAAATTCAAATTTATGCAGATTTCGTGATTGATTTCGTTATTATCCATGATTCTTATCACGATTCCGAAATTCCAGCCCGTTTAGTACCATATAGCCTGAAATAAAGTCTTGAAAAATTCGTACCCATGTCTGAAATTAGTGTCCATAGGAATGATGATTTTTCCAAAAATTCAACTTTATGCAGGTTTTCTGATTGATTTCGTTTTGTACCATGATTCTTATCACGATTACAAAATTTCAGCGCTTTCGGTACCATAGAGCGTGAAAAAGATAATTTTAGAGTTCGAACCCAACTCTGAAATTAGTGCCCATAAGAATGATGATTTTTCCAAAAATTCAACTTTATGCAGAATCATCACAATTATCACAAATGATTGATTTCGTTTTGCACCATGATTCTCATCACAATTCCAATATTTCAACCCGTTTGGTACCATAGAGCCTGCAAAAATCGCTTTTAAAGTTCGAACCCAAGTCTAAAATTAGTGTCCATAGGAATGATGATTTTACCAAAAATTCAAATTTATGCAGATTTCGTGATTGATTTCGTTATGTACCATGATTCTTATTACGATTCCTCAATTTCAGCCCGTTTGGTACCATAGAGCCTGAAAAAATCGCTTCTAAAGTTCGAACCCAAGTCAGAAATTAGTGCCCATCGGAATGATGATTTTACCAAACTTCAACTTTATGCAGGTTTTTTGATTGATTTCGTTGTGTACCATGAATCTTATCACGATTCCAAAATTTCAGCGCTTTCGGTACCATAGAGCGTGAAAAAGAATATTTTAAAGTTCGAACCCATCTCTGAAATTAGTGCCCATAAGAATGATGATTTTTCCAAAAATTCAACTTTATGCAGGTTTTGTTATTGATTTCGTTTTGCACCATGATTCTCATCACGATTCCAACATTTCAACCCGTTTGGTACCATATAGCCTGCAAAAATCGCTTTTAAAGTTCGAACCCAAGTCTGAAATTAGTGTCTATAGGAATGATGATTTTTACAAAAATTCATCATATTGCTGATTTTGAGATTGATTTCGTTTTGTACCATGATTCTTATCACGATTCCTCAATTTCAGCCCGTTTGGTACCATAGAGCCTGAAAAAATCGCTTCTAAAGTTCGAACCCAAGTCAGAAATTAGTGCCCATCGGAATGATGATTTTACCAAACTTCAACTTTATGCAGGTTTTTTGATTGATTTCGTTGTGTACCATGAATCTTATCACGATTCCAAAATTTCAGCGCTTTCGGTACCATAGAGCGTGAAAAAGAATATTTTAAAGTTCGAACCCATCTCTGAAATTAGTGCCCATAAGAATGATGATTTTTCCAAAAATTCAACTTTATGCAGGTTTTGTTATTGATTTCGTTTTGCACCATGATTCTCATCACGATTCCAACATTTCAACCCGTTTGGTACCATATAGCCTGCAAAAATCGCTTTTAAAGTTCGAACCCAAGTCTGAAATTAGTGTCTATAGGAATGATGATTTTTACAAAAATTCATCATATTGCTGATTTTGAGATTGATTTCGTTTTGTACCATGATTCTTATCACGATTCCTCAATTTCAGCCCGTTTAGTACCATATAGCCTGAAATAAAGTCTTGAAAAATTCGTACCCATGTCTGAAATTTGTGTCCATAGGAATGATTATTTTTCCAAAAATTCAACTTTATGCAGGTTTTGTGATTGATTTCGTTTTGCACCATGATTTTCATCGCGATTCCAATATTTCAACCCGTTTGGTACCATAGAGCGTGCAAAAATCGCTTCTAAAGTTTGAACCCAAGTCTGAAATTAGTGTCCATAGGAATGATGATTTTTCCAAAAATTCAACTTTATGCAGGTTTTGTGATTGATTTCGTTTTGCACCATGATTTTCATCGCAATTCCAATATTTTAACCCGTTTAGTACCATAGAGCCTGCAAAAATTGCTTTTAAAGTTCGAACCCAAGTCTGAAATTAGTTTCCATAGGAATGATGATTTTTCCAAAAATTCAACTTTATGCAGATTTTGTGATTGATTTCGTTTTGTACCATGATTCTTATCACGATTCCTCAATTTCAGCCCGTTTGGTGCCATAGAGCATGAAAAAATCGCTTCTTAAGTTCGAACCCAAGTCTGAAATTAGTGTCCATAGGAATGATGATTTTACAAAAATTCAAATTTATGCAGATTTCGTGATTGATTTCGTTATTATCCATGATTCTCATCACGATTCCGAAATTCCAGCCCGTTTAGTACCATATAGCCTGAAATAAAGTCTTGAAAAATTCGTACCCATGTCTGAAATTAGTGTCCATAGGAATGATGATTTTTCCAAAAATTCAACTTTATGCAGGTTTTCTGATTGATTTCGTTTTGTACCATGATTCTTATCACGATTACAAAATTTCAGCGCTTTCGGTACCATAGAGCGTGAAAAAGATAATTTTAGAGTTCGAACCCAACTCTGAAATTAGTGCCCATAAGAATGATGATTTTTCCAAAAATTCAACTTTATGCAGGTTTTGTTATTGATTTCGTTTTGCACCATGATTCTCATCACAATTCCAATATTTCAACCCGTTTGGTACCATAGAGCCTGCAAAAATCGCCTTTAAAGTTCGAACCCATGTCTAAAATTAGTGTCCATAGGAATGATGATTTTACCAAAAATTCAAATTTATGCAGATTTCGTGATTGATTTCGTTATGTACCATGATTCTTATCACGATTCCTCAATTTCAGCCCGTTTGGTACCATAGAGCCTGAAAAAATCGTTTCTAAAGTTCGAACCCAAGTCAGAAATTAGTGCCCATCGGAATGATGATTTTACCAAACTTCAACTTTATGCAGGTTTTTTGATTGATTTCGCTGTGTACCATGAATCTTATCACGATTCCAAAATTTCAGCGCTTTCGGTACCATAGAGCGTGAAAAAGAATATTTTAAAGTTCGAACCCATCTCTGAAATTAGTGTCCATAGGAATTATGATTTTTCCAAAAATTCAACTTAATGCAGGTTTTGTGATTAATTTCGTTTTGCACCATGATTCTCATCACGATTCCAATATTTCAACCCGTTTGGTACCATAGAGCGTGCAAAAATCGCTCCTAAAATTCGAACCCAAGCCTTAAATTAGTGTCCATAGGAATGATGATTTTTCCAAAAATTCAACTTTATGCAGGTTTTGTGATTGATTTCGTTTTGCACCATGATTTTCATCGCGATTCCAATATTTTATCCCGTTTAGTACCATAGAGCCTGCAAAAATTGCTTTTAAAGTTCGAACCCAAGTCTGAAATTAGTTTCCATAGGAATGATGATTTTTCCAAAAATTCAACTTTATGCAGATTTTGTGATTGATTTCGTTTTGTACCATGATTCTTATCACGATTCCTCAATTTCAGCCCGTTTGGTACCATAGAGCATGAAAAAATCGCTTCTAAAGTTCGAACCCAAGTCTGAAATTAGTGTCCATAGGAATGATGATTTTACAAAAATTCAAATTTATGCAGATTTCGTGATTGATTTCGTTATTATCCATGATTCTTATCACGATTCCGAAATTCCAGCCCGTTTAGTACCATATAGCCTGAAATAAAGTCTTGAAAAATTCGTACCCATGTCTGAAATTAGTGTCCATAGGAATGATGATTTTTCCAAAAATTCAACTTTATGCAGGTTTTCTGATTGATTTCGTTTTGTACCATGATTCTTATCACGATTACAAAATTTCAGCGCTTTCGGTACCAAAGAGCGTGAAAAAGATAATTTTAGAGTTCGAACCCAACTCTGAAATTAGTGCCCATAAGAATGATGATTTTTCCAAAAATTCAACTTTATGCAGAATCATCACAATTATCACAAATGATTGATTTGGTTTTGCACCATGATTCTCATCACAATTCCAATATTTCAACCCGTTTGGTACCATAGAGCCTGCAAAAATCGCTTTTAAAGTTCGAACCCAAGTCTAAAATTAGTGTCCATAGGAATGATGATTTTACCAAAAATTCAAATTTATGCAGATTTCGTGATTGATTTCGTTATGTACCATGATTCTTATCACGATTCCTCAATTTCAGCCCGTTTGGTACCATAGAGCCTGAAAAAATCGTTTCTAAAGTTCGAACCCAAGTCAGAAATTAGTGCCCATCGGAATGATGATTTTACCAAAATTCAACTTTATGCAGGTTTTTTGATTGATGTCGTTGTGTACCATGAATCTTATCACGATTCCAAAATTTCAGCGCTTTCGGTACCATAGAGCGTGAAAAAGAATATTTTAAAGTTCGAACCCATCTCTGAAATTAGTGCCCATAAGAATGATGATTTTTCCAAAAATTCAACTTTATGCAGGTTTTGTTATTGATTTCGTTTTGCACCATGATTCTCATCACGATTCCAACATTTCAACCCGTTTGGTACCATATAGCCTGCAAAAATCGCTTTTAAAGTTCGAACCCAAGTCTGAAATTAGTGTCTATAGGAATGATGATTTTTACAAAAATTCATCATATTGCTGATTTTGAGATTGATTTCGTTTTGTACCATGATTCTTATCACGATTCCGAAATTCCAGCCCGTTTGGTACCATAGAGCATGAAAAAATCGCTTCTAAAGTTCGAACCCAAGTCTGAAATTAGTGTCCATAGGAATGATGATTTTTCCAAAAATTCAATTTTATGCAGGTTTTGTGATTGATTTCGTTTTGCACCATGATTTTCATCGCGATTCCAATATTTTAACCCGTTTAGTACCATAGAGCCTGCAAAAATTGCTTTTAAAGTTCGAACCCAAGTCTGAAATTCGTTTCCATAGGAATGATGATTTTTCCAAAAATTCAACTTTATGCAGGTTTTGTGATTGATTTCGTTTTGCACCATGATTTTCATCGCGATTCCAATATTATATTTAATATTTTAACCCGTTTAGTACCATAGAGCCTGCAAAAATTGCTTTTAAAGTTCGAACCCAAGTCTGAAATTAGTGTCCATAGGAATGATGATTTTAGAAAAATTCAAATTTATGCAGATTTCGTGATTGATTTCGTTATGTACCATGATTCTTATCACGATTCCGAAATTCCAGCCCGTTTAGTACCATATAGCCTGAAATAAAGTCTTGAAAAATTCGTACCCATGTCTGAAATTTGTATCCATAGGAATGATGATTTTTCCAAAAATTCAACTTTATGCAGGTTTTGTGATTGATTTCGTTTTGCACCATGATTTTCATCGCGATTCCAATATTTTAACCCGTTTAGTACCATAGAGCCTGCAAAAATTGCTTTTAAAGTTCGAACCCAAGTCTGAAATTCGTTTCCATAGGAATGATGATTTTTCCAAAAATTCAACTTTATGCAGGTTTTGTGATTGATTTCGTTTTGCACCATGATTTTCATCGCGATTCCAATATTATATTTAATATTTTAACCCGTTTAGTACCATAGAGCCTGCAAAAATTGCTTTTAAAGTTCGAACCCAAGTCTGAAATTAGTGTCCATAGGAATGATGATTTTACAAAAATTCAAATTTATGCAGATTTCGTGATTGATTTCGTTATGTACCATGATTCTTATCACGATTCCGAAATTCCAGCCCGTTTAGTACCATATAGCCTGAAATAAAGTCTTGAAAAATTCGTACCCATGTCTGAAATTTGTATCCATAGGAATGATGATTTTTCCAAAAATTCAACTTTATGCAGGTTTTGTGATTGATTTCGTTTTGCACCATGATTTTCATCGCGATTCCAATATTTTAACCCGTTTAGTACCATAGAGCCTGCAAAAATTGCTTTTAAAGTTCGAACCCAAGTCTGAAATTAGTTTCCATAGGAATGATGATTTTTCCAAAAATTCAACTTTATGCAGATTTTGTGATTGATTTCGTTTTGTACCATGATTCTTATCACGATTCCTCAATTTCAGCTCGTTTGGTACCATAGAGCATGAAAAAATCGCTTCTAAAGTTCGAACCCAAGTCTGAAATTAGTGTCCATAGGAATGATGATTTTACAAAAATTCAAATTTATGCAGATTTCGTGATTGATTTCGTTATGTACCATGATTCTTATCACGATTCCGAAATTCCAGCCCGTTTAGTACCATATAGCCTGAAATAAAGTCTTGAAAAATTCGTACCCATGTCTGAAATTTGTATCCATAGGAATGATGATTTTTCCAAAAATTCAACTTTATGCAGGTTTTGTGATTGATTTCGTTTTGCACCATGATTTTCATCGCGATTCCAATATTTTAACCCGTTTAGTACCATAGAGCCTGCAAAAATTGCTTTTAAAGTTCGAACCCAAGTCTGAAATTAGTTTCCATAGGAATGATGATTTTTCCAAAAATTCAACTTTATGCAGATTTTGTGATTGATTTCGTTTTGTACCATGATTCTTATCACGATTCCTCAATTTCAGCCCGTTTGGTACCATAGAGCATGAAAAAATCGCTTCTAAAGTTCGAACCCAAGTCTGAAATTAGTGTCCATAGGAATGATGATTTTACAAAAATTCAAATTTATGCAGATTTCGTGATTGATTTCGTTATTATCCATGATTCTTATCACGATTCCGAAATTCCAGCCCGTTTAGTACCATATAGCCTGAAATAAAGTCTTGAAAAATTCGTACCCATGTCTGAAATTAGTGTCCATAGGAATGATGATTTTTCCAGAAATTCAACTTTATGCAGGTTTTCTGATTGATTTCGTTTTGTACCATGATTCTTATCACGATTACAAAATTTCAGCGCTTTCGGTACCATAGAGCGTGAAAAAGATAATTTTACAGTTCGAACCCAACTCTGAAATTAGTGCCCATAAGAATGATGATTTTTCCAAAAATTCAACTTTATGCAGAATCATCACAATTATCACAAATGATTGATTTCGTTTTGCACCATGATTCTCATCACAATTCCAATATTTCAACCCGTTTGGTACCATAGAGCCTGCAAAAATCGCTTTTAAAGTTCGAACCCAAGTCTAAAATTAGTGTCCATAGGAAAGATGATTTTACCAAAAATTCAAATTTATGCAGATTTCGTGATTGATTTCGTTATGTACCATGATTCTTATCACGATTCCTCAATTTCAGCCCGTTTGGTACCATAGAGCCTGAAAAAATCGTTTCTAAAGTTCGAACCCAAGTCAGAAATTAGTGCCCATCGGAATGATGATTTTACCAAACTTCAACTTTATGCAGGTTTTTTGATTGATTTCGTTGTGTACCATGAATCTTATCACGATTCCAAAATTTCAGCGCTTTCGGTACCATAGAGCGTGAAAAAGAATATTTTAAAGTTCGAACCCATCTCTGAAATTAGTGCCCATAAGAATGATGATTTTTCCAAAAATTCAACTTTATGCAGGTTTTGTTATTGATTTCGTTTTGCACCATGATTCTCATCACGATTCCACTATTTCAACCCGTTTGGTACCATATAGCCTGCAAAAATCGCTTTTAAAGTTCGAACCCAAGTCTGAAATTAGTGTCTATAGGAATGATGATTTTTACAACAATTCATCATATTGCTGATTTTGAGATTGATTTCGTTTTGTACCATGATTCTTATCACGATTCCTCAATTTCAGCCCGTTTGGTACCATAGAGCCTGAAAAAATCGCTTCTAAAGTTCGAACCCAAGTCAGAAATTAGTGCCCATCGGAATGATGATTTTACCAAACTTCAACTTTATGCAGGTTTTTTGATTGATTTTGTTGTGTACCATGAATCTTATCACGATTCCAAAATTTCAGCGCTTTCGGTACCATAGAGCGTGAAAAAGATTATTTTAAAGTTCGAACCCATCTCTGAAATTAGTGCCCATAAGAATGATGATTTTTCCAAAAATTCACTTTTATGCAGGTTTTGTGATTGATTTCGTTTTGCATCATGATTCTCATCACGATTACAACATTTCAACCCGTTTGGTACCATAGAGCCTGCAAAAATCGCTTTTAAAGTTCGAACCCAAGTCTGAAATTAGTGTCCATAAGAATGATGATTTTTCCAAAAATTCAACTTTATGCAGGTTTTGTGATTGATTTCGTTTTGCACCATGATTCTCATCACGATTCCAATATTTCAACCCGTTTGTTACCATAGAGCCTGCAAAAATTGCTTTTAAAGTTCGAACCCAAGTCTGAAATTAGTTTCCATAGGAATGATGATTTTTCCAAAAATTCAACTTTATGCAGGTTTTGTGATTGATTTCGTTTTGCACCGTGATTCTTATCACGATTCCGAAATTTCAGCGCGTTCGGTACCATAGAGCGTGTAAAAGATTATTTTAAAGTTCGAACCCAACTCTGAAATTAGTGCCCATAAGAATGACGATTTTTCCAAAAATTCAACATTATGCAGGTTTTCTGATTGATTTCGTTTTGCACCATGATTCCAATATTTTAACCCGTTTGGTACCATAGAGCCAGCAAAAATCGCTTTTAAAGTTCGAACTCAAGTCTGAAATTAGTGCTCGTAGGAATGATGATTTTACCAAAAATTCAAATTTATGCAGATTTTGTGATTGATTTCGTTTTGTACCATGATTCTTATCAGATTCCAAAATTTCAGCCCGTTTGATACAATAGAGCGTCAAAAAAATTGTTTTAAAGTTCGAACCCGAGTCTGAAATTAGTGTCTATAGGAATGATGATTTTTCCAAAAATTCATCATAATGCTGATTTTGAGATTGATTTCGTTTTGTACCATTATTCTTATAACGATTCCTCAATTTCAGCCCGTTTGGTACCATAGAGCCTGAAAAAATCGCTTCTAAAGTTCCAACCCAAGTTTGAAATTAGTGTCCATAGGAATGATGATTTTTCCAAAAATTCAACTTTATGCAGGTTTTGTGATTGATTTCGTTTTGCACCATGATTCTCATCATGATTCCAATATTTTAACCCGTTTGGTACCAAAGAGCCTGCAAAAATCGCTTTTAAAGTTCGAACTCAAGTCTGAAATTAGTGCTCATAGGAATGATGATTTTTCAGAAAATTACACTTTATGCAGATTTTGTGCTTGATTTCGTTTTGTTCCATGGTTCTCATCACGATTCCGATATTTCAACCCGTTTGGTACCATAGAGCCTGCAAAAATCGCTTTTAAAGTTTGAACCCTAGTCTGATATTAGTGTCCATAGGAATGATGATTTTTCCAAAAATTCAACCCTATGCAGATTTTGTGACTGATTTCGTTTTGTACCACGATTCTTATCCTGATTCCAAAATTTCAGCCCGTTTGATACCATAGAGCCTGAACAAATCGCTTCTAAAGTTCGAACCCAAGTTTGAAATTAGTTCCTATAAGAATGATGATTTTTCCTAAGATTACATTTTATGCAGGTTTTGTGATTGATTTCGTTTTGTTCCATGATTCTCATCACGATTCCAATATTTCAACCCGTTTGGTACCATAGAGCCTGCAAAAATTGCTTTTAAAGTTCGAACCCAAGTCTGAAATTAGTTTCCATAGGAATGATGATTTTTCCAAAAATTCAACTTTATGTAGGTTTTGTGATTGATTTCGTTTTGCACCATGATTCATATCACGATTCCGAAAATTCAGCGCGTTCGGTACCATAGAGCGTGTAAAAGATTATTTTAAAGTTCGAACCCAACTCTGAAATTAGTGCCCATAATTATGATGATTTTTCCAAAAATTCAACTTTATGCAGGTTTTGTGATTGATTTCGTTTTGCACCATGATTCTCATCATGATTCCAATATTTTAACCCGTTTGGTACTATAGAGCCTGCAAAATTCGCTTTTAAAATTCGAAACCAAGTCTGAAATTAGTGCTCGTAGGAATGATGATTTTTCTAAAAATTCAACTTTATGCAGGTTTTGTGATTGATTTCGTTTTGTACCATGATTCTCATCACGATTCCAATATTTCAACCCGTTTGGTACCATAGAGCCTGAAAAAATCGATTTAAAGTTCGAACTCAAATTTGAAATTAGTGCCCATAGGAATGATGATTTTCAAAAAAGGTCAACAGTCATAAACACGGGTACAATTAATCAATATGTAATATTCTATTATTTAACTCAACTTTGTTATAACCATCTTTAATTGTTGTTACAAACTATACGATATCGATTCAAGTTATAGACATTGACGATTGTAACACATATTTAAGCACTGCAAGTCTTCTATGTGAAAATTATATTAGGTACGATAACAGTTAATATCAGTTGTAGACATGTTGTCAATAATAGTGTTTCATTTGAAATAATCCATCACAAATACGTAAAATTTCATTTATTCAAACAACTGTCATTCTTATTATGCCTAAATTGAACATGTTATTATTCATGAACTTCTTCTTGTTCCGTGTTTTAACAATATATACTCACCCTCTCTCTGCGAATGAGCTAATATCTATCTATTAAATGTAAATGTTTTTAGTATCACTTAAACTGGGCGAAGCCCAAACAAGTGCCGCCCGCAGGGCCTAGCAACAAAAAACACGCGGATCGGGTTTTTAACTGCTGGTTGAGGTTTATTATTTATGCATATATATCAAAGTCGCACGCAGCCTTACCAACTTACCTTGTACTTACTTTCAAAGCTCTCGCGGCTTCCTTGTAGAGTGTAGGCCGTAATAATGAATACATGTACCAAAATAAAGTAAATAATTAACGGATTTAAATTACTAACTTTTTATCTGTATCTATGGCCAAAGTGGGTAGCCAGAATTTTTCAACCTTCAAAGGGGTCGCTTATTAAAAAGATTGAAAAACACTGGTCTAAAGCAGTAGTCCCCAAGCTTTTTATTTGCTATGCCCTTACTACATCCAGATTTTTCAAAGGCTCCCTGTGTCAATTTTTTAAAGCTTCGTTTTATTATTTTTTGCAGGAAACATTAGGTGAAATAAATAAAAACACATTTTTAGATCAGTTAAAACTTCAACGTCACTCACATTTAAATGTTGAACAAAATATAAATGAACAGATATGGCTAATTACATTACAATTATTAATGATAACTTGGTGCACATTTTGTAAATCGCTGGTCAAAACACAAATTATAATGAATATTGATAACAAAGGTGATAAATGCGGTTAACATATAATATGTAAATAACTAATTTCTTTAAGAGTTGCATAAAACCTTTGGCTCTTGTAGTCTCGATTTGATAAATGTTATACATATCTTCATTTACTACGCAGACTTTGTGTGTTGGGAACTCTTTGAAAAGTAAAAGGTTCTTCTATAATTGTGTTTATTTACGTTACAATAAAAAGGTCTGGATTTCGCTACACTGTTCATTACCCGAGGGTTGGTAATTCTCTCGTTCGAGAAGCTTGTTCCCTGTCACTATAACCTCACAAGCATCTGTTACACTCTAGGGACATCTGACGGACTCTGGAGTAAGCTTTATGACTAGCCACCATCTATCGATATATTTTTTTTTTCTTTTTAAAGCTGACCTTTATTGACTGAAAATTTTTAAATTTTTTTTTTTTTTAGACAATGTATAGATAGTCCCACGAAGCTGCCACATGGCTGCTTGTCTGCGGATTCTATCTAAATATAAAATACTCCACCTTATTACCATACATCACAATAAAGCATGCAAATAATAAATTCAATTAAATAATTATAAAACTTTATTTCAAATATAACATTATATAACACAAGAAGTGCCTTGTGGGCGTGTTTCTTGATCCAAATATAAACCCAATTTGGGCCTATGTTTCCATTTAAATTTGTATGGAAGGCACTTCTAGTTTTTTTTTTTATTCTATGATTTCAAATGAAATAAAATTTAAAAAATATATTAAGTACACTTACTTACATATTATTATTATCATTTACGCAAATAATATGTAATTTCAAATTTTGTCAAATAAAACATTGTTAAAAAATTATTGCGGTGTCCTCAATTTCAAGCCAACCCACATTCCTCTTTGGGTATTCATGTTGATGGTGTTCTTGGCAATCTTCACGGGAATTTGCGTCTTGGATGTCACCACTATGTCAAATGTCCCCAACATGTTGAAGACCACAGCTTTAATAACCATCAGAGCAAATCGAGACCCTAACAAAAAACAATGATATTTTTCTATTACAACATGTTTTTAATTTGGTTTAAATTTTTTTATATACATATACAAACATATATACAAATCATTCAAGCCTGCTAAACTATTTATGTGGTTATTTATTTTATTACAAATTACGACAAATATATTTTATTCGTTAGAACAGACAATCTGTGTAGTTGGGAATTTTCAAGATAAATAAATGCTTATATTCTTGGAGGAAATATTATACTCCAAGTATTCAATAATATGTATTCTATTATGAATGTGCAATATACACTACATAATTACAAATAGATAGTTCTTTTGTCAGATGGGCAGGAAAAATATCAAATTCATATCTTTAAAAACGTCTACAGAAGAAAGAAAGGCAATGTTTAAGGGTTGACAATGAGCCAAACGGCAACATAGTCAAGATATTATCAGCACCTTGGCTCTATGTCTCCTGGCGCCTTGGCAAGTCGGCACCCGGAGCGGACTACTCCGAGCCGGCCCTGAACGTTTATACCCGTACATTCTCATTTTACCCCTGATAGATATCATTTTGTTGATTGATGAATGCATAATGAAAGATCAACGAAGGTATACTTTTCAATTTTATCTGAACAAACAAAACATACTGCAATTATTTTAATAATATAATATTAAAAAAATACATTCATAATATTATTTGTAATAAGATTCCTCTTACAGACACAAATTTTTCAAATAAACAAATATGAAATATGGATCTGTTCAAATGTTTGCCGATGTAACTAAATGTAATCACAATAAACGAGTCATTCACTTTGCTTTGCGGCTAAAATTTCTTGGAACATATTTCAACTATAAAGCAAGGTATGAATGTAATTTTTAACCTTTTAAACGTGATCTATCCCCCAAAGCGGTACATTTTGGTACACAGTGTATGTGTGTTAGTGAAACTTCATGAATTAATCGTAATCGTATAACATTATTACCAATGCAATTCCTCGGTCCAAATCCAAAAGGCATATAGGAGCCCGTCTTTATGGAGTGTTTGTTCTCATCGGAAAATCTGTCAGGATCAAACTTCAGGGGGTTGGGGAAGTATTGAGGATCTCTGTGAATACAGAAAATAGGTACCCAAACAGACTCATTTGCTTTCATCTGTAAAGAAGTTTATCTACACAGTCATTATGAAAATACAATATAAGGATTACTGATAAAGAAGTATATAATTATTCTAATTATACCCGAAAAAAAAATATTTTGCACAATTATAGTGATTCATTTGTGAGATATTATGCCGTGTTACGCTACCTGTTTCTTTAGCCAACATTTTGGACAGCATTACAGTGTCCATCATCGGGTGTGATTACACATCTGTTTTAATTATGGACACTTTAATGCTGTCCGAAACGTTGGCTTAAGAAGGAGGTAGCGCAATGAGGCATTATACCCCAAAAATAAATCACCATTGGCCGTGAAAATCTCAAATCTTATAATTTTTCAAAATGATTGTAAAGTTGTTGACTCATGTTGTGCTTTTGATTCACAGTGCAACTGTACTTTGGGGACTTTTTTAGACATAGTATAAAAGTTTTTGATAGTAATTTTGTTTATTGGATACGAAAAATTTGTATCCATTGACCGCGTACATGTCAAAAAAAGGTAATCTGAAAACAGTACCCTCTGTTTGTGCAATTTTTACCCTCGGCCCACTATAAAGGTCGTGGGAGATCGGCATTTCAAAGGTTAAGAAGGTTTCAAGAACCAAAAACAAAAAAATTGACTCATTCTTTTGATTGATTTCATTTGAGAAGTTAAGGCATCATAGGCCGGTAGAACCATTTATGCAGTTTATGAAGAGAGCAGCAGTTATTCAAGAACTCAAACTCAAAAGCAGCTATTCAAGAACTCTGTTTGGGGGATATTCCACATCTCCCAAATCCTTCTGATCTTGCTTTGTAAAATTTTCATCTCTAGTGGCAACTCTATCTGATACTGGTAGAGACGGCCATAACCTCATTGGCTCTAAAACAATCCATAGATAATAATATTAGTCAGTGTGTGGTGGTACAGTATAATCTCTAGTGGCAACTCTATCTGATACTGGTAGAGAAGGCCATAACCTCATTGACTCTAAAAGAATCCATAGATAATAATATTAGTCAGTGTGCGGTGGTACAGTATAATCTCTAGTGGCAACTCTATCTGATACTGGTAGAGAAGGCCATAACCTCATTGACTCTAAAACAATCCATAGATAATAATATTAGTCAGTGTGTGGTGGTACAGTATAATCTCTAGTGACAACTCTATCTGATACTGGTAGAGAAGGCCATAACCTCATTGACTCTAAAACAATCCATAGATAATAATATTAGTCAGTATGTGGTGGTACAGTATAATCTCTAGTGGCAACTCTATCTGATACTGGTAGAGAAGGCCATAACCTCATTGACTCTAAAAGAATCCATAGATAATAATATTAGTCAGTGTGTGGTGGTACAGTATAATCTCTAGTGGCAACTCTATCTGATACTGGTAGAGAAGGCCATAACCTCATTGACTCTAAAAGAATCCATAGATTATAATATTAGTCAGTGTGTGGTGGTACAGTATAATCTCTAGTGGCAACTCTATCTGATACTGGTAGAGAAGGCCATAACCTCATTGACTGTAAAACAATCCATAGATAATAATTATATTTTATTCTATAAATGTTTCCTTAATCTTATCCAAGATGGCAATCAACATTTCCCAGTTTTCAAAAGTCTATTCCTAAAAAAAATATTGCTAATTCAATTAAAAAATTATCATTTTTTAAATATTGTTGTTAAATACTTTTAATATATAAATATTTTTACAGCAAACATCAAACACTAAGACTGGTTGTTTCAAAGAATATGAACAATTCATCAAATTTCAAAGTTGTTTTTCAAGTTCCCCGAAGGTTTTATTCAAGATCTGTTATTATATCCTTATTGGCCAGTTGTTTTACAAAACATAAATAATAACAGTACTTGAATAGAACCTTCACAGAACTTGAAAATCAACTTTGAAATTTGACGAATTATTCAAATGCTGTGAAATAACTCGTCCTTAGAAAACTAAGCGAAATGTGACAGATATATAATTCTTAACAGATGAATTAATTTTTTTTCCCATATTCCAGATATAAATGCAAATAATAATTAATTTATTACTGTGTTAAATACTTATTATTTTTAAAAACTTTCCACAAAGAAATGGGCAAAAGAACTACGATATTTAAATGGTGACGTTGGGGTGTCATCTTGGGAACAGAATGAAGTTTTCAAAATTGGTATTGGGAAGGTTAATCATTAATTGTTGAATGCTGTTATAATATAGAATGTGAGATAATTGCTACAACAGCAGTGATAGAATAAATCTAGAATATTATATTCTACTTACCAGACACAACCATATCCATGTATTTGAGTTTCGGCAGGTCATTGTAAGTGAGATCTCCAAATTCAAGTTTAAAGTTGTCAATTTCTTCCTGCAACCTCTTCTGTATGTCTGGATGCCTGGCCAGTTCGTACATCAGGAATGTCAGCATTGTGGATGTGGTGTCAAATCCACCCATGTAAAATAACAGCGCTTGTGATACTAGTTCGTTATCAGTCCACTCTGAAAAATATTAATATATACATATGAAAGTCTAAAAATAATTCACTTGGTTGTTTGTTTTAACTCGATCACTTTGCGGTTCGTCGGTCTGTAAATCTGTTTGTGTGTTCCGTGTCCAAACTGTCTAAATAGCAGTATTTAGTATCTTTTTATTCCACCAGAGCACAACATTACGCGAAGTTTACTGTTCACAGAACTACTAGTATTAACAGTTCGACATATATTTATTTGGGATTAAAATAAATGGTGCCCTCCTGTATAATTCGGTGCTTGTTTTGATAATTGCAGAAATTCCCTATGTCAGCAAATTTTATCTTAAAAATTACCAGAGTAACCTAGAGCCATTTAGCAAAGTTACATGCTTACCGCAATTTAATATAAAATGGTTTTGTTACCTGGCTCCAACTCAACCTATTGCCGGCTTATCGCTCAATGGGAAATTATATCCGGAGCGGTTAAAAAGCGACCATTTTAAAATAAATAACTTTGTATGAGTGGCTGAAAAAAAACAATTGTTCATTAAAATCTTAATATCTTACGAATCAAAAGTAAGATAATTATTTTTTCAGTTCAAATAAGCAAATGTTTTTTTCTATAATTCTCTGTGATTTAGCATCCGATTTCGTCATCTGATTTATGTGTATATGTAATTTTAATAAACACTGTGTGCTGACCACTGACAGTGGACTTTGTGGGCAAATTATGGGTTGGGTTTATATGGATAGACTTACGAGTGGAAATGGTTACAATTAAGCATTAATTAATTAATTTTCATCTTTACAAACTTATCTATAATAATGGAACTAACGTATATTATTCGAGGACCTTTGTCACAGTAACAGTTTCATCAATGTTTCAAATCCACTGCAGTATATGGAGATGCGTGCAGGTAGCATTGTGACATTAAAAAACTTTTTAGTTACTAGTTAGAATGGATTTTGAAACAGTGACGAAACAATTCTTTCAAAAGTTATATTTTTGTCAAATAAATGGATATTTCGAAACTTTGGATATTTGAAAATAGTTGCAGTGACCGATAAATTCCGGACGCAAAAACCGTACAAAATTCCTGATGACAAAGCTCACCGTTTGCGAGTGTTTAGTTTTTAGTGAGACACGTAAACAGATTTTCTTCTTGTTAAGATAGTTGAGATTATATTAAGATACTTTTAACGGCACACATTTTTTTAACTTCATATTGGAAATACGTTAAAAGTCGTTGTCGCTATAACTTAAAAAACTATAAAAATAATATCAAAACAATTAATTTCAAGATGGCCACTGTTGGAATTTGCTCTGAGTTTCAAACCAATTATAATTAATATAGATTAACTGACTTAGAATATAGATGGTGCTAGTTTACCCCTTCTTTAAGGGCAGCGAAACTAGGTTATTTAAGGTCCAAATTTAATTATGGGAACTCACTTCTCTTCGATATTTTCTAGCTAAAGAAACGCAAAGTAATTATTATATTTGCTCTCCATTGGTAGAGTGATCTCCACAGAGTGTCAGTAGCAATATAAACTTTGGAAAAAACATAGCAATAAATCGGTGTAATTTCAACTTTTCCAAAGTGTAAGAGGAATCTACCCTTTTGTTACAAGTCCTAACTTTTTTACAGCCACTATTAAACTTTACAAAAATATTTGATTTATATTTGGCCAGCAAAAGAGTTGATATGTATATCAACACTGGAAAGGTAAAATAGTGTGGAGATCCGTAAAGAATGCAAGGCTTATGTAAGCGTAATGAGTAAGATTAAGAAAGGGACGCATAGATGGTTTGGGCATGTGGAGCGAATGAATGAAGAAAGGAGAATATAAGACGCAAATGTGAATGGTAGAAAGTCGGGGACGTCCGAGAATGACATGGCACGATCAAGTGAATAAAATATTTGAGTCAGGTCATGTCAAGAGTCGGAATAATAGAAAAGGCGTGCTGGTTAGTGTAGTATTTGGTTATTAAAAGGTTCGGGTAAGTTCGGGTTTTACCGAACTTAACCGAACGCGATCTACCGTCACCTGTTATATTGTCGTGTTCGCGAAGAGAGCTCCATTCTTTCGCTAGACGGCCTTTGGGCAACATCTTACTTGCATTGTTATAGTATTATATTCCGAATAAACCAGCTTCCGTGTACTAAGTACTTATGTGTATTCAGTGTTTATACCAGATCCTTTCCTCCTAGAATACTGGAGATAAAGGGCCCAGTATTCTACTCCTAAGAAGATATCATACAACAACGATACGTTACAGTTAGTTAATTAGTTACCATACTACTGGCGCTTTAGCCATTAATCATTTCCATCTTGGAAATAATATTGTAGGTATAGACTTACGTCTAGGGGCTTTCTTTCCATCGGTGTTGGACTCCTCCACAGTGGCATAGCCCGCAACCTCTTTAGAACTGGCCTCGTACCTCAAGGCTCCCTTCTTAGCTTCCATGAGGAGGTGAATCATGTCATGGCGGATGATACCATGTTCCTCTCTTTCAGCCATTGTTCCCAGCACCAAGTTGGAGAAATACTGCCTTATGTCTTTTCCAATCATTGGAATATCCACCAACTGAAACAAATGATACTTTGATTTCAGTGAAACCCACTTACAAAGATCCCACATAAGAAGTTTGTTTTTTCGGTCCCTTTAACTGTTATCTGAGTACCGGCACAATTTTTTCGACGTCCGCCAGCTGATTTCGTTTTCGAAATAACTAATTTGTTTTTCTGCAAAATTATTTTTGTAATCTATTTTATTTAGGGTTGAACCTTCCTTCCCAGGATCGGGAGTCAACCCCGCTAACAACCAAATCCGCCCACCAAATCCCGATTGGGTAAGACCGACATTATTTTGTATATTAACTGCTGAAATGTCTTCCAATTTCTGAGAAATGCATATGTCCACAATCGTACGTGTGATTGCCCCCAAAATTGCATCGGCAACGAGTCTATCTGTTGAGTTTCAGCCCAATCAGATGTCGGGAAATGGGTTAATTTCCACTTCCAAAAATCTTTTTTACTATTATACATCTATTTTTAAATGTCTTAAAATTTTTTTATTATTTTAATATGTATGGTTTGACTGAGTATTGAACCCGGAAACTGGAGTCGTCAACTCTACCAACCTAGCCAAATGCCGATCGGGTATATTTCGTATATCATCAGCTGCAATGTCCTCCGATTTCAGAGACATGCACGTGTGTCTACGTTGCCTTCAAAAGTTGATAAAATGGATTGTCAACGATATGCCAAGTTTCAGCTCTATTGGATGTAGGAAAGTGGGTTAATTTCCGCTTCCAATATTTGCATTCATTCATTCAAAATTGAAATTCAAGTATGCAGATTCACCGATTGCTTTGAAATGTTGACAAAACATTGCATTCAAGTACACCTATATTATATAGATAAACTATCAGCTGTGACAGTTAAAAACATGTTTTTTTAAAAAAACAGCGCCATTTGTTGGACGTGAAAGAAACACGTGCTATTGTTTCTCTATCTGCCCAGACAAACTGGGCCACAGCAACGTGTGGCGGGTACAGCTAGTCCCAAATATAAGTTTTCTCACATAAGAATTTACTTTGTATCATGTTGATTTCTGTATTTAATTTAATTATCATATTAATATTGTATGCTGTAATATAGGTTTCATAGATTTGCACAACCCTTGGATGTAGCATATAGGCTCAAACCTGACATTTAAATTTGACTCCTAAAACGGGAAATTCTCACTAGATGTAACATGAAAAAAAAAATAAGCATTTCCGCATTCTTAGTAGAAAAACATGTTACCATGAATTTTTATAAGCTAACAAAAATATACCTGTGAGAGACTCTTTGTTAAAAAAACTTTAATTCATTTTATGTATTTGTATAATAAAATGAATAAGAACTAGGTAGGTACTTACTATGCCTCTGGGAAGAAAGGAGTTGACCAAATAATGAAAAAAGGATATCGATGTCAAAAATTATTGACTCTTCATGGCTAGTTACACTATTAATAATTGAATGAATGTAACAAAATTCTAAAAATACGCTTACCTTCATTATTGTTGGCATGAAATAATGCGCCATCGCCTTAAGTAGCTGAACACCGCCGAAATCTGTAGATTTTTTGCCCATTTTGAAGAACTCACAGTTGGGATCCTCCATGGAATTAGTTTTTAACCCGAATACAGTTGTTGCGATGACATCGTTTGTAAAATAGGAATATGCTTCTTTGGCCTCGATATTTACTACATCAGTGTTCTCTAAAATATTAACAAATTATTCCAGTAAAGAATTATTGCACTACAGAAATAAAAGCAGAACATGCAAAATACATAATGCTAATAAAAATTTGACCAAAAGGTGACACAGGCCGAGAAAAGGAGATTAATGGTTGCCGTTTGTGACAACATCGGAAATGTAAGTACAAAAGCCTTTAGTTTTATCATTTAAAATAAAGTATTAGAAACCCACCTGAGGCGAGCTTATTTTTATAATTTTCTGCCATTTGCTTGGCGCATTCCTCAACAAATCCAAACATATTCCTCATTTTGGAGCCGGTGAAGGCCGGGCTAAGGTTCGATCTCATGTCATGCCATTTTTCACCTAAAACAACACATATTTAATAAGGCATTTGTTGAAGAAATTCTAACAAACAATGCTCGCAAATTAAACACTGTTACAGCTGTAACTTATCAATAAATCAACACATGTGTTTGTGTGCATTTCTTGTGAATTCCATTCATCGATTAATATGAATATAATTAATATTCATGTACAGGAATAAAATAAAATAATTAACATACTCGTAAGGAATGAAATAAAATAATTAAGATACATGTATAGGAATAAAATAAAATAATTGACATACATGTACAAGAATAAAATCATTCTGATAAGTTTGATTCCGTGGAGTCAGATAAAGAAATATGCAAAAATGTTAAATGCCTTTTAAAATGATCATAAAATTTCCATAAATGGGATCTGTACTGGCTTCAATGATTGTTCGATGGCCGTTGAAAACATCAAAGTCCTTTACACAAAGCTGATTGATTATATCCACATCTTTCAGCATTAGCATTGGACGAGATCCTTCGAAACTTCCAAAATATCTGAAGAAAAATACAAATGAGGAATTAACATAAAAAACACTTTCCATTCTAAAATAATTTATCAAGCACTTGTGATCTAATAATGTTTACCAAAAACTTCTCATGTTGTTTAAATAGTAGCTTAATGGACAAATGGATTGGGTTCACATCCAGATGTTGCGGGTTCAATCTTCCACTACCAAAGCCTCCATTATTGCATAGGCCCCATTTTCCACTTTTAATTATGATAGTTTTCCAACATTGTCAGGTTATTTGTAACCTGGAAATATTTATATTACTTTTAAAGTAAAATTAAATGATATCTACATATTTTATTTTTAAAAAATACAAAAGTATAATATCACTAGCCACATTGGCTTGTTGATTTTAATGAGGATGTGTTGTTTCACAAATATGAAAAATTTATCAAATTTCAAAGTTTTAAAAGTTCTGCAGAGTCTATTCAAGGGTGACCAGATAACTCATCAAAATGACAGTTCAACACACCTTTAAAAAGCCATGAAAAGTGATGAAACAAAAACTAGGTTGAATAGGTTATGTATAATACGGTTACGTATATTATGGTTGAATAGGTTTACACATTTTTTTCATCACTTATAATGACTTTATGTCACTTTTTAAAGGTGTGTTGAATTGTCATCGTGTTGAGTTATCGTGGAACCCTATCTAAGTTCTGTAATTATTGCATTATGTGCCCATTGTTTCACGCTACTTTCTATATAACTTGAATTTTAACTTTCAAATTTGATGAACTATTGTTCAAATTCTGTAAAATAAATAACCTGTCCTAAGATTAATATTATTAAAGTACCTACCTACAAAATGACAGGAGACCAAATGGTAAATATTTACCTACGACTACCGTTTTTACTACTACAAAAAATTGCCCCTTTAATAACGCCTGCTCGCGTCCCCTTTAGAGTTATATCCCAGTTTTCAAGTAGTTTGTGGGCTACGCTAGGTTTGTATAGACTGGTTTGTGATTTAATTCTACCTAATCCAACCTAACCTAACATGTACGGAATATTTTCTCAAACGGTAGTCGTAGGTAAATAATTACCTTTAGTTTGACTTACTTGACATTAGGAAACTGACTATAAACTCGCTGCACAATATCAGAAAGATGTTCCCCATAAATAAACCACTCTCTAGATCGATATCTTCGGGCTTTTTGTATGGCGCCATTTTGTCACCCTCTTAACCACAGACGACCACAGATAAAACGGTCGTTTGGTCCAGACAGGTAATTATATTGTGTACCATAAATAAATCTCAAGGCCATTTAAAAAAGTGCAAACATAGACAATATAACTGCACCCAGCTAACATCGTTCATCGTTCACTAGCCCACAAAAATTATATTTTAAAAATATTGGAATGCAGGAAAAGGAAAATAAAAAAACCCACAGCTATACACACAAAAAAAAATACTTTTTATTTTCAAAAAGACAATGGACAGTAATACAAAACAGGGTCAGTACAACCGATGTATTGAGCATTGATTTATCATTGAAGTAGAAGATAATACTAATATATCTAAACAAAACATGAAACAGAACAAGACACAGAAAAATAAAAAGTAACGGTCTCAATTAGGAATCGAACCCAGTCTTACTGCAACAACTTAATAGGATTTAATTTGACCTTGCACAAAAATACAAGAATATATACACAAAATACATATTCAACAAATTCAAGTGTTAATTATTATTGCCACAGCACTAGAAGTTATTCAAATTCTCCTGCAAGGGTTTCATATAATTTCCACAGCTTTGTCGTTAGCAAACATCATGGAAAATGCTGGTTAAATCTGAATACTTACATGATGCAATTCTGGAGAGGTTTAAATGACCTTGTTTGATGTAATCGTGGCTTTTTTTTAGCAGTTTTAGCATCCTTATACGTGGTATAGTATCGCGTCGGAATACGGATAGGTCTGAAAAGGAAAATTAATTAAATTATTAGCCAATGAAGTACATTCAGGAATCAGGAATATTGTATCAAAGAACGAGAGGTTAGTACCTGTATTTAACAACGGGTCCTTCTTTCAGTTGGTGGAGATAGACAGGATATTATATGATGACTGGAAGATTAAGCGTGGCCAAGCATTCTTTTTTAATCCCAAAAGTACCGTATTTTTGCTTTCAATCGCGAAATGACACCCACAAACAAACGTATTTCTTGCTGCTTCTTCCTAGCACTGGATTATCGAATTCGTTTGAGCAACCTTTAACACAACACGGCATTAATTTATCACCTTGAAGAATTCTAGCACGCAACATTATTTTTAGATGGGTGAAAGAAAATTCAAAATATTTACGGTAAAATCTTCAACTGATTTCAATCTGCGAAATGGCGTCTTGGAAATTACCGTTATTTTTTTATCGGAGCATAACCGATGCTTAGCTTCTCTTTCTGTTACACGAGTCGCTACGGTAGAGAGCGAGAGATCAAGATACAATTTTTGCTCTGAGCCAATGAGATCTGAGCTTTCAGCCACAACAGCTTTGTCTATAAGAATTTGGGTTGAGGATAACTCCTCCCATCAGGGTTACAAGGTTATGCGAGAGTTATACGCCCCTGATGTTCCCTTTGAAGTATCATATCATACGGCCATAAATATACCACTCTCTAGATCGATATCTTCGGGCTTTTTGTATGTAACGGAATTATACAGTACTTAACCACAGATATACAAGCAGTACCTACCGTGCGGAGCAGAGCAGTAGACAAGGTAGAGGAAACTCAAGGCCATTTAAAAAAGATGCGACCATAGACAACATAATTGCTCTCAGCCTACTCTATTCATTCACTAGCCCAAAAAAACTATTATAAAAATAAAAATGTCCTTGAAGCAGAAAAATGTCGAAATGTTTTCCGATGGCAAAGTTCATCTGACTAAGAAAATGAACTTTTACAGTTTATTTCCTTAAGATGAAACTTGTTAATCTGAGAAGAAGAAACCCAAAATTACAAGAAAAATTCCAAAAGATGATTGTCCGACAGTACGACGATGAATTCCGACATTTTTCTGCCTACTTTGAACTCATTGTTACATATGTTTCAAAACTTTAATTTCACCTAAATATAAGACAATACAGGATAACACTAATCAATAACATTGGTCGATATAATAAATAACATTATACGTTGTGGAGGAAGACATATCCAAGTATGTTACGTAATAACCTAAAAACTGTCAATTCACTTTAAACTTGAACTTACGTAGGTAGGTTGAATATATGTTTGTAACTCGCTAACACTATACTGGCTTATATTGTATTTTTATCACGAACAACTTTAACACGCAATATTTTCGACGCGAGATGATAGTATTTCGGCAGCAAATGACAACCCGCGTGTATAAATAAACCACTATCATTTTGTTGGAATGATTTTAAAACTGTCAAACGGCAAAATTCCGTCATCTCTTTCTGTTACACGAGTCATTATGGTAGAGAGCGAGAGATCAAACCAATCCTTCGGCTCTAACCAATGAGATCTGAGCTTTTAGCCATATTATTCGTTTTCTATAAGAATTTTGAGGTGGGCGTGGCGGTTTCAAATGAGTTTCAAGGCCAAAGCTGAGAGAAATGCCCCTGCATACGGCAATCTGACACTAATTTGGAATCATACGTAAATGTCACTTTCGAATACGGGAATCTGTGAAATGCTTAGAAGATAATTTTGTTGATGATTGGAAAAATATTCCGGGGGTGGGAGTAATGAGGTAACTAGCCACGGGGAAGCCCAAAGCCCATGCAAGCTATGAAAGAAATACTCTAGACTGGACCCTCAGACCAACAAAATTATGTTTTGTATTTGTTCTTTATTTTTTTCCCAATATAGTGTATTGCAACAAAATCGACAATCGACAAATTGAATTATTCCTTATTTGAAGAGGAAATTTTGGTTTTGATTTATTAAATTCGAAATTAACTCCTAAATTTTTATTACACAAATTACACATATGTAATTTTAAAAAAAACTTTGATTGAACCAGAAATAAATATACTCCACCAAAAGCAATATAGTGATGTAATTTTATCGATATCGAAGTATTATACAGGTTTTTTTGATGTGACATCGAAATTTGCCTTTGAAATTATATGAGTCATATTATTTATTTATTCATTTTCGGGAAATCGACAGTTTACATTTAATCAGTTTATACATTTTTAAAAAAAAAATTTTTTTTATTTATTTATTACTTGTAAATTAGTTAACATTATAAATGATAACAATATGTAGACAGATATATAGATTTTTCGTTTTTTATTCTACTACTCCATAAGTTGAGCTCCAGGAGCTCGTGTTTATGGGAGGAGTATTTACATTTAGTTCTAATGATTTTTTAAAGAATAATCAAAAACTTTTGATATAAATACAAACATAATATTAACATAGGTATACAAATTAGAAAAGTGTCTTTTTAAAGATAATTAAAATAATATATCTTCTTACAGATTAAGAAAGCGTGAGGAAATTAAGGGTACAATATATCAGGTAAACAAATTGGAAAAATAGTTTTTAGACAATTAAATTAATATATATATTTTTGTACAAATTGAGTAAGTGTAAGAAAATTAGGGGTACAATATATCAGTATCCAATTTTAGGGACTTAATTAATTTTTTGAATTGTTCATAATTCACAGTTTCGGTTACACTAATTTTATTTTTGGACAATAATATATTGTACCATCTTACACCTAAATACGAATAGTGGTGCTGAGCCGTGGTCGTTCTAAGCATAGGAATGGCTATTAAGCCATTAGTTTTGAATCTATTGCTTATGCTATCTAAGGGGTGAATTTTATAAATAAAATATTCTTTATAAATTTGTTATAAGGCGATTCTCTTATACAATTCTGTGATAGATGGTACATTAAATTCCCGAAATATCTCTAAAGTAGGGGAGTCATATGGTTTCCTAAGGATGATTTTTATAATTATTCTTTGAATTGTAATTATGGGCTGTAAAGAAGCCTTAATAGCCCCTACCCACCCGATAATCCCGTACTGCAATATGGACTGAATGCATAATAGACAATTTTGATAGTTTTCTTATTTAAAATATTTCGTATATTATAGAAAATATAGATAAGTTTTCTTATTCTTTCAACAGTGAGATTAATGTGGTCTTTCCATTTAACATTTTTATCTATTAAGATACCAAGATATTTTATATTAGATTTATGATTTAGTTTCGCGCAGTCCGTATTACATGTACCGTTATTTACACAATTTTAAGAATGAATTGTTATGTTAATTTGGTTATTTGGCACATCTTCTTGTAGAGTGAAAGGAATACAATATGTTTTTTCTGTGTTGAGTGATAATAAATTGCCATCGAACCAATTTTTTATAACCTTCATATCTTGATTGGCTGCATTGGTAATTTCGTTCCATGTCTTTTTTTCGAAAATTATTGCAGTGTCGTCAGCAAAGGATATAAGTTTACCATTAAGTGATAATTTAAACATATGGTTAACGTAAATTATAAATAAAATTGGTCAAATAATAGTCCCTTGGGGAATTCCAAATTCTAAAGTTTCATCCACGCTTAGTGAGTTATTTAATTATACTTTTTGGTTTCTTTGAGTTAGATAGCTTTTCAGCCAATACCTTACCTTACCAATAATACCGATATCATTTAATTTATTTATTAGTTTTGTATGGGAGATACTATCAAAAGCGTTTTATCTTATTATATAGTAAGATAAAACCAATTATGGATTTCCTCCTTGTGACTTTACCTCTACTGAGACAGCATAATATGGAATAATGCTTAGTAAGTGTGATAAGTCAATTTATATGATAATTTTCATTCAACATCCATTCGGTTATTCGGTTAACTTTGGGCGGAATGATATCCCCGATGTATACTTTGGAAACAAATTAATTATTCATATTTATATGGTTTCAATGTGTAGAGCGGATGAAAGAATAAAACGAGTGTAACGGAGAATGTGTATATGACCCGAAAGTGTATGGCAGAAGTCGGGGATATGTCAAGAGTCAGAATAAAAGAAGGGTATATATGAGACAATCTACGAATGTGAATGAACCATATTCCGAGAATACTGTGTGATGACTAGAGACCGGATTATATGCATTTGCATATTTGCATATGCAAATGCATATTTAGACCATTTTCAGCGGTAGTTGCATATTTTAGCAAATAATTTGAGATCTTGCATATTTACGCTTGATATCGTTCAGATGCCTCACATAGCGACACTATAGACGTTAGATAGCAAGGCGCGCGGCCAGCGAAGCTGAGCGAAGAACTGATAACTGATCTTACTGTTCGCTACGGCCGGCGGCCGGAGCGGGGGGGAACCTCTCTCATCCTCGCCTGCGCTCGCGCCTACTCGGCTTAATTCGGCTAATTGCCTAAAACAATTCATTCATTCGTGTGAGGGGTGATTTGGTATATTTTTATGGTAATTCAGTGAATTGCGAATTTTGTTTTTGACTGGTCGCACGCGCTGTTCTTTAGAGTTTCGTCTAGTGTTTTGTTTGTTTGCACGAAGTTGTACATTGTGAAAGTGAACCATGCCCCCTGATAAAAAAGTGCCCATACGTGGATAGCTGAATATCCTGGAATATTTACATACGACGGAAAAGTTTTATACTGCCGAGCTTGCGAGAAAAACATTTCTAGCACAAAAAAGTTCCAAATAGACCAGCATGTCAAAAACAGTGTTCATATCGCAGGAGTGCAGAAGAAGGGCCCACGACAACAAGTTTTTACAGTGGCAAGTAGCAGTAACAGTGAAGTAACCTCCAAAGGTAAACAACAAAATCACTTTAGCATGGATCTATGTGAAGCATTTCTTGCAAGCAATATTCCTCTATACAAACTGACAAATCCTGCCTTGAAGGATTTTCTCAGAAAATATTGCATAAATCAAAATATACCGGATGAATCTACTTTACGTAAAAATTACATACCATCAATTTATCTACATGTGCTGGAAGAAATACGCAATGAACTCAAGGATAACATCATATGGATTTCAGCTGACGAAACCACCGACACTTGCGGCCGTTACATTGCAAATTTGATTGTTGGTGCATTAAAACTTGAACCTTCACCTTCCTATTTAGTGGCCTGCAGAGAACTTGAAAAGGCAAATCATTCTACGATCGCCAGATTTGTGAATGACGGTATAAAAAAAATATTTCCTGAATCTTCTGCGGATGAAAATATGTATGTGTTGCTCTCAGATGCTGCCCCCTATATGATCAAAGCAGGCAAAGCCCTCCAAGTATTTTATCCCAATTTGATTCATGTGACGTGTTTTGCTCGCGGAATTCACAGACTCGTCGAAGAAGTGAGATCCACGTTTGCGAATGTAAATAACCTGATTTCATCAGCAAAGAAAGTATTTCTTAAGGCGCCTGCTCGTATAAAGGCCTACATAGAAAAACTGCCAAATATCCCTTTACCTTCTGAGCCAGTAATAACACGTTGGGGTACATGGATCGAAGCTGCGATGTTTTATCATGAACATTTTGAAGCCATCAAGGGTGTTATCAATGACTTCGATAGTGCAGAGGCTTTGGCAGTTTTCCAGTGCAAAGAATCGTTTGACGACGCCAGTATTAAAAAAACCTAGCTATGATTAGCACTCATTTCGCCCACATACCTGCAAGTATAAAAATGCTTGAAACTCATGGATTGGCGTTGAATGCATCTATTCAGGTTATGAAGGAAATTCGCCTTATGAATTCCTCGTTGCCAAAGCTATTCCCGAGTAAACTCAAAGAAAAATTTGAAAACATACTGAATAATAACCCAGGGTTTGAACCTTTGTGCCAAATTGATAACTTCATCAACGGGGCAGGTGAAATTTTGCCCGAAACAATAAGTTCAAAAATCGCACCCAAATTTAAATTCTGTCCAGCCACATCAGTAGACGTAGAACGTTTCTTTTCCGCTTACAAAAATATATAGCGATCGTGGACACAATTTGTCTTCACAACATTTAGAACAGTACTTAGTCATATACGTTTTTAAAAGTAAATTCTAGATTTTATTGTTAAATACATTTTATAATTGATATTTTAGAAAATATAATTGTTATCCTTGAGAACTAATAGGTTACTAAAATAAATAAAAAAATATGTAAAAATACGACTTCCTGTATTATTTCATGTTGCATATTTTGACCCTTTTTATGGATTTTCGTGCATATTTTAGCTATTTTTATTGCATATTTGCATGCATATTTTGGGCTATTTTTGTTGCATATAATCCGGTCTCTAGTGATGACCCATCCTCTCCGCCTCCCTACGGAGAAACAGCATGATGGCCGATAAGTATCTTATTGCCTGGAAAATTAAAGATTTTTCTTTAATTATTATCTGTGAAAAAATACCAGATTAAAAATTAAAATAGAATTTTTTTTTTTGAAAACTTAAAATAATAAAAATTTCCACAGCCGACAATCGAACCACAATCAACTATGTATTTGGAAAGCAACTAGTTGACATTACACTACCAATCGTTTTAATAGCAGCGGCATACATTTTCATTAAAATTTAGAATAATGTACTGAAAATATGAGAATTATAGCGCAGACCTGGTAAAAATGATTCCCTTTTTAAAAACGCAATAATAAAATAATTTTCAGTTCAAACAACACAACTGATTCCAATTTTGAAAGTGACAAATTCAAAACTAATTTCATCCTAGTATATTTCACTTCATGCACTGACAACCGAAAATTAGTATTGGCGATGCACTACGTCGTGTAATATTTTAAATTGAGCCGCTATCAATAACAACCCTTATGTAGATGGCGGTAAGGTTTAAATTCCCGCTTAACACCATCCGCCTGTTTTGATTTATGCAAGAAAAAAACATGGCCAAAAAGTGTCTTTTATTTTATTTTGTGGATGTTCAGGCATAAATATTTAATTTATTTTCGATCATTTTATAAATAACTTAATTTGCCACATTATGCAATAAAATCATAACCGAAAATGGGTTCGTAAGTAGGAGATTTTGAACTTTAAAGTAGTTTTCATAGGCCTTATACATTATTTTTTTCTGGGCTTATAAAAAGACTTATCTAAAAAATACTCGATTGTTTCAAAGGCCATGATGTATTCTACTCGCAGTATTTAATTAAAGCATCTGAAACATTTTTATGCGACCAAATTTTCAAACCAAAAACACATGATTTTGCATTACTACATATGGCATCGCCGTAGCGTTACACTAATTTATAAATAAGTATAGCATTGGAATCATTAGTTAAAAATAGACTACTAGTATAGTGATGATATTGTATCTCTTTATATCATTAATTTATTTTATATAATTTTGTGTCAACAACTTGTATTACAAAAAGATAGACAACCAGTTTTATGCTGATAAATATTATCATTCATGAGCAGTCCACAGTTCAAGAGATATGAAGCTACAGTAGGCTGAGTGGGTGTGCCTTACCTTCACAGTTCATAGAATAGTACAACTTGTGACCTTCACCGTGGACAGACTTCCCACTGAACGAACAGCTGACTGAACTGATTAATTTAATATAAGTAAAAGTATAAACAGAACTTTGTTGATACTTCAACGGGATTTTGCGATATTTGTGATTAAAGTTCCTGGTAAGTACAAATAGTGTATTATTTTAGTTGAGATATTGATTTATGTATAATAAAAAGTTAGATTTTGATTACAAACTCTTCATAAGTGAAATATATTTGTAGGTTATGTGATGAAACTTTTGCGTAACCTTGGAATAAGCCTTAACGGCTATAGTGCGGCTGGCTACATTTGAAGTCCGGTGAAATTATAACTACCTTGAGGTCACTGCAGTTTGCAGCGTGTAAAGCCGAGGACAGGTTGTTTCAGAGAATCTTAACAATTCTTCAAATTTCAAAGTTAATTTTCAAGTTCTGTGAAAGTTCTTTTCAAGTTTTATTATTATTTCAGTTCTGTCAAGTAATTGGCCTATAATGAAATAATAACAGAACTTGAATATGACATTCACAGAACTCGCAAATGAACGTTGAAATTTTATGAATTGTTCAAATTCTACGAAACAAACCATCCTAAGTTAATGTTTTGAATGTATTTCGTTACTGTCAATGAAAATTCAAAACTAAATACTTTGACATTGTAGAATTGTGTCTATTATTTCTATTCAAACTTTCAATATTATATTTGGATTTTAAAATTTACTAAATTTCATCCGTCTCGTAGGAGTTAGAATAACTAATTATGAATGTATTTTTTGCTGCAGATATTTGAAGAATGGAAAGAGAGTCATCAATATTGGTTTTATTATTATGTATAATTTTTACATTATGGTAAGCTTTAATTTGTATTTTTTTTAAAGGCAATGGCTTTTAGTTATCTTGAAATAGCATTGGTGCTGCTGGCACTTCTTTTGGCGCTGTTTGCTTACGGGAAATGGATGAATCTTCATTTCAAGCGAAGGGGAATCCCTTATTATGAACCGCCATTGCCCTTTGTTGGCTTAGCACTTAATATGATACAGGGGCATTTAACTAAGCTTTGGCCTTGAAACTCATTTGAAACCGCCACGCCCACCTCAAAATTCTTGTAGAAAACGAATAATATGGCTAAAAGCTCAGATCTCATTGGTTAGAGCCGAAGGATTGGTTTGATCTCTCGCTCTCTACCATAATGACTCGTGTAACAGAAAGAGATGACGGAATTTTGCCGTTTGACAGTTTCAAATCATTCAAACAAAATGTGTGGTTTATTTATACACGCGGGTTGTCATTTGCTGGCCATATAGTTCGGGAACACTGATAGTATTTCGGCAGCAAATTGCTGCCGAAATACTATCATTTCCGTCGAAAATATTGCGTGTTAAAGTTGTTCGTGATAAAAATACAATATAAGCGAGTATAGTGTTAGCGAGTTACAAACATATATTCAACCTACCTACGTAAGTTCAAGTTTAAAGTGAATTGACAGTTTTTAGGTTATTCGTTCGGTTTTTTGAACAATGCTTCATACTTGGCATGTCTTCCTCCACAACGTATAAATGTTATTTATTATATCGATAAACTTATTCATGTTATTGATTAGTGTTATCCTGTATTATCTTATTGTTTTGGTGAAATTAAAATTTTTTAAACATATGTAACCATGAGTTCATGAGGCTGAAAAATGTCGGAATTCTTCGTCGTACTGTCGGACAATCATGTTTTGGAAATTTTCTTCAGTGTTTTTGCAAATTTCTTGTCATTTTGGGTTTCTTCTTCTCAGATTAACAAGTTTCATCTTAAGGAAATGCACTGTAAAAGTTTATTTTCTTAGGTAACCTTGCCCTCGGAAAACATTTCGACATTTTTCTGCTTCAAGGACATTTTTATTTTTATAATAGTTTTTTTGGGCTAGTGAATGAATAGAGTAGGCTGAGAGCAATTATGTTGTTTATGGTCGCATCTTTTTTAAATGGCCTTGAGTTTCCTCTACCTTGTCTACTGCTCTGCTCCGCACGGTAGGTACTGCTTGTATATCTGTGGTTAAGTACTGTATAATTCCGTTACATACAAAAAGCCCGAAGATATCGATCTAGAGAGTGATATATTTATGGTAGACGTGGGTCGTAACGTCATTTTCAAGAAACGTAACGAAACAAGTTTCTTGGTCGGCGTAACCTGTTTCAAAACGGTTATTTTTGTAACTAGTTATTTTCATTCACTTACCCGTCCTCGCGTGACAAATGTCAACCATGTACATGTGTTGGCCCCGCGTTTGGCGTGTCTCCCGAGTCGGACTAATTAATTAATTAGTTCCGACTAATCACGAATAATATACAATGGTTATTGATATTTACAGTTTATTTGCACGTTATATTTACTGTTTATTTACACCTTTTCATCGTTTTCACTGATATTTTTTTATTATTTACACTGTATAATTATTTGGTTGGTTTGTTCATTACACTTGTTTTGTTTGTTTGGCTATTTACACATAGTTTGTAAGTCTTATAATATTATAAAAATTATTTACATTTTTATTTTTATTTAATGACTAAAAGAGTTTATGACTCTAACAAAAATCTTTTTGGATCTAAATTAACATTTAAATACATCAATTGGGCAACTTTGTTTGTCTTCAATTGTGTGCGGCGGTTATTAATCGTGAGCCCTGTCTTGCTGAATATCCTCTCGCACGGAACTGAAGTTGCCATTATGTTGCCATACTTGCGCAGAAGTATAGCAAGGTTGGGATAAATGTGACGGTTAAGTTGCCACCATTGCAATGGACAGTTAAATTTCCCACTGTCGTTAAACATTGGTAGAATATTGTCTTTCAAATAAGAGTTTACTTCTTTGATGGCACACGACAAAGGTGTGCCTACTTGCTGCTGCTGCTGCGTCCCGACAATATTGCTTAAAATGGACCAAGGTGAAAATTTATCTCGTACCGGTATGGAAGCTGAGGTTGAAGTGGATTGTTGCGGTTGCGGTTGGTTTTCTCCATGTCGCCGTCTTATATCAGTTGCAAGTATCTCTTCCAGCATTTTCTTTGCTTTTTCTGCCTCATTAGTGTCAGAGAATACATTCATTTTGTACCTTGGGTCTAAAATTGTACATATCGAGAATGTTCGACTTCTCTCAACACCTTCTAGTCTTTTATCTAAGCCTGTCCGAAGTGCAGTAATTACATTGTTTGTAATTAGAGTAAAGCCTTCCAGAAGCAGTTGATTACATGATTCTCTAAGACAACGTGTCATGACTATGATGGTACTGGCTGTCATATAATCTTCGCCACTCATAGCTTTCGTAGCTTCGTCGAAAGGTTTTAAAACCTTGCACAGTTCGTGAAACATTGTCCATTCCTCAACAGTTAAGATTGGTAAATCTTTTTTAACCTTTCCTCATCTGTGGTGTGTATTTACTACACATTGCTTCTAATAACTTTAATAACTCTATAAATATAATAAATTCTGGGTTCAGATTTAAGGTATTCCTCCGTTATACATTTATGCACTGAATTAAAAAAATAATATATTACATAGTTTTCAAATTCAATTAAAATTAGGGTTTTTTGTTAAAAATCGGGAACAAATACACTAATACAATCAACCGTGTGATACTAAATACGCGAAGAGTGTGCGAGGAAATGACACGCTATTGATGTCTCGCATCAATTCGTTATGCAGGAACATGAGACATCCACACGTCTGCATTTGTCTTTTCATTTAGTCCATCGATACCTACGACCGCACAGCTGTGTTTGTCTTAGCCAGTTGGCCGCGAACCGTTGTTAGATGTGGACCCCTCGCACGTTTCTTTAGCATCTGCCGATGGTTTTTTCATGTTTTCAGCAATTAAATTACAATTATTATCACTTTTGATATAAAATATAATAAACATAATCGATTAGCTATGAATATTCATATTTTTCCGATATTAAATCGCTTATTTTGAGATGTGTATTGACTACACAGCACCGTAACGCGTGTATTTTTTTAGCACAGTAAGGGAAAGGTTAAGAATTGCAACAGTGGCACATATTTGATTTTCTAGTTCGACAAATCGCTGTAACATAGCAAACGTAGAGTTCCACCTGGTTGGTACTTCCTGTATCAAGCGCTTTGGTATCACGTCCGGCTTTTCCTGTGATTGCACTTTTAATAATTTTTCTAGCGCTGCTGTACTTGTCTTAAAATGTCGGACGATAGTTTTGACTTTATCCAAAGAAGCTTGGACTAAATTCAGGGCATCTTGCACTATTAAGTTCAACGTATGGCCATAGCATCCGTAATGCTTCCACCCTATATCAGCTATGGCTTTTTTGACGTTAGCTGCGTTGTCACTAACAATAAAATTTATCTTATTTGTTACATTCCACTCGTTGGTCGTTTCGAGCAATGCAGCTTGAATATTCGCACCGCTGTGCATATCTTTAAACTCTGCACATTTTAATAAAAATGTTTTAAGAACAAGATCTTTTGTTATATAGTGCCCCGTTACAGCTATGTAAGCATCATTGACCCGAGACGTCCATAAGTCTGTTGTTAGAGATAGAAATTCAATATCGTTTATTTCTTCTTTTTTTCGTAGAACTGTTTGGTGGTATAATGTGGGAATGAGAATGTTAGAGACAGTTTTTCGAGATGGTAACTCGTATCCAGGTATGTGTCGGGCAAATTTTTTAAAAGCACGTTCTTCTACTAAAGAAAAAGGGTGATAACTATCTATAAATAAATTAGCAAGGTCATTATCAATTTGTCTTTTTTTAGTTAGTGTTACTTTTTTTCCAATTACGTAGCTATCAATGCGCTGTTGCGCAGCGCGGTATATGGGTATGGTACTTGCAGCAGTGGACGTAGAAGCTGACGCAGCATCGGAGCTGGATGACGAGGGCTGAGGTTGGACATCGCCTGGGGGTTCCTGCCCACGACTTTGTTCTGGGGTCCTTGCCGTTGATTGTGCGGTACAAATGCTTATATACGCATGGAGGTGTTTTCGCTTCAAATGTGTTTTCAAATTCGCGGTTGAACTTTTGAAGCTATAAACTTCACCACAACTGTTGCATTTCGCTTTTTTTTCATTATCTAGTTTTTGAAAAAAGTTCCATAAAGTACTAGAATTCACTCGAGACATTTTTTTTATACTATTTTTTTATACTATCGACAAGTTTTTTTTATACTATATTGCACTTTATTTACACTATATTTACACTTTATTTAGACTTATTACAATCCACACTAATTATATTTACATAATAACAAAGAAACATTAAATTTACATAAAACACCAAAATAACATATAAACGTAAGAAAGTACTCAAAATTATACACAAGTAGGTATAATGAATAACGATGAACTAAGACAAACTAAATTATTTTACTTTAAAATCTTTAAATTCAAAAAGCGGTCGCTCGCTGTCGCTTCCCAGAGACGGGGACTCCCGCTTTTCGGGAATTTTCGATCGGCCGGCCGTAAAGGCGTAAAGTACAAGAATTCACTCGAGATTTTATAAGTTTTTATTTATACTATATTACACTTTATTTACACTATATTTACACTTTATTTAGACTCATTACAATCCACACTAATTATATTTACATAATAACAAAGAAACGTTACATTAAATTTACATAAAACACCAAAATAACATATAAACGTAAGAAAGTACTCAAAATTATACACAAGTAGGTATAACGACTGCGACGAGACAAGACAAACTAAATTATTAATTATTTTACTTTAACTTTAAATTCAAAAAGGGGTCACTCGCTGTCGCTTCCCAGAGACGGGGACTCCCGCTTTTCGGGAATTTTCGCTCGCCCGGCCGTAAAGTACTAGAATTCACTCGAGAAATTTTTAAATTATGTATTTATATATATTTTATATTAACTCCTCACAGGAGGCCCGGAGGGAAGCAATTTCCCTCAGGGCCTATGTCATCTTTGGGGATGCTGGGTGGAGGGTCTTTTTGAGGAAAGGAAGGAGTGAACATGGGCCTTGAAGATACCCATGTTATAGGAGGGAGGAGACACAGAGGCCGGCAAACCGTTCCAAAGTCGAGCTGTTGTACCAAATAACGATTCGTAGAAGCGACCCGTCCTCGCGTGACAAATGTCATCCGTGTACTTACATGTGTTTGCCCGCGTTTGGCGTGTTTCCCGACTATTCACCGGTGCCGAAGGGATCAATGATGCTGGTTCCTCGGAGCATCTTCCATTGAAATACTGGTAGAACAAGGACAGCATACCAACCTGACGTCTGTGCTCTAAAGATTGCAATCCGTTCTGTTAAGATAGGGGAATCTATCAAACGGACCGCCCGTTTCTGCACAGAGTCAAGGGTTGTTTTCAGGTATTTTGGGGCTCCAAACCCGAGGTGGCTGCCAAATTCTACAGTGTGGCGCACTTGACATTTGTACAGGGGCAGCAGTTGTGTACTATTAAATTATCTATACAGGAAGATACACTCAGTATCGCCCTGGTGTAAGACCACCATTCAGAATTGAAACGTTGCTTGAAATGGCTTTAGCCGTGTTTAGTGACCAGATCTGAATAGCCAGGTACTTCCCCACCTTCATCTACCCCATCTCCTTCCCCTCCCTACTACCTTCAGCCTCACAACTCACAACATACCTCAATTGGGGGTGCCATAGTCGCACTGGCTCCAGACGGGAGCTTTTGGGACTCTTGTGCGGTATGATGATGGACACTGTAACGCTGTCCGAAACGTTGGCTAAAGAAGGGGGTAGCGCTACATGGTATACCCCAAAAATAAATTGTTTCGCACTGGCTCCAGACGGGAGCAGTTGGGACTCTTGTGCGGTATTCGCTCGGCTGCCCGGGAGGTGTATTTCCAATCCCTTTCACGTTTCAGTCGCGCTAAAATTATTTAATTATTTTCAATGTAAAACAAAACATTGGAGGTAATAAAAGCGGTCTATCCTCTCTGCTTACCCTTCTATAATTACGGTCGTCACCCTCATACAAACAGATTTATTTTTTATTTATTTATTACATAAGATACATTTATAAGCAAAAATAACATAATAATATTTCAAAATAACTGTCAATATTAAAATGTGTACAAGTGTTATAGATAGAGCAACGAAACGCGTAGGCGACTGAAACGAGGACTAATGGTGATTTATATGCATAACATAACAATACCGCCGACTACCGCGTTACATTACGAAACGCGGCGTTACTGAAACGCGGCAGAGATTGGAAATACGCGGTCGCATGCGAAACGACCGAAACTAGTCTCACATATGCATAACAAATAACAATCCGTCCCGCCGACGGCGCCGACTACCGCGTTACGTTACGAAACGCGGCGTTACTGAAACGCGGTCGCATGCGAAACGGCCGAAACTACTTTACATCACACCCAACACCAAATAACGCATTTACAAAAATAACTACTTGTAATTTTATCGAGACTAGTTATTTCCGTTACATCGACGAAACTAGTTATTGTATCTAGTTACGTTAAATAACGCTCACTCCTAATTTATGGATTGCCGGTTATGATTCTGTTTTTACAGATTGCCACTTTTGTTTCTCATATTTTTTAATTTGTTTCCGCCATTATGTTAAGTCACCATAATGGAGCTTTGTTGATATTAGAGATTGCCATATTTGTTTCTCACTCCATAGCAGATATTTAGCGTTTGAAACTAAATTACTGTTTTTTGTTCCAAATTCTGATACAGATACAGTGGTACCCCGACCTACGAGTGCCCCAACATACGAGTTTTTCGAAATACGAGCCGGCGAGCGAGTGATTTTTTGCTTTGAGTTATGAGCGAAATTCGAGATACGAGTTCGGTTTAGCTGGTTGGAGCTGGTAGTTCTGGGGAAATCCATGGGTCTAGAGGTGGAAGAGAGAGACGTGAACGAACTCGTCGAGGAGCACAGCCAGGAACTGACGACTGAGGAGATACAAGAGTTACAGTCACAGCAGCATACGGATGTTATTCCTACAAGTGAGATAAAGGAGATCTTAGGAATGTGGGAAAGAGTTTCACAGTTCGTGGAAAAGAAACACCCAGAAAAAGTTGCAACAGGTCGTGCATCTGATCTTTTTAATGACACTTGCCTAACTCATTTCCGGAACATTCTGAGAGGGAGGAAGAAACAAACCTCCTTGGACATGTTTTTTTTCTAAACGGCCTACAGGTGAAAGCGAGAAAAATGTAGCGAAAAAGGCAAAGACCAGTAAGGATATCTAATTTATTTATTTACATTCTCTTTTTTGTCTTTGTACAATAAATATTTGTCATTTATAAATACATTTTTATTATTCAAAACCACGTAACAAAAATAACTGGGGTGACATTTTGGGGGTTGGAACGGATTAATGGTAATCTAATTGTTTTGTATGAGGAAATCTGCATCGATATTCGAGTAATTCAAGATACGAGCAAGGTTGTAGAACGAGTCAAACTCGTATGTCGAGGTACCACTGTATTTAGAATTTGAAATCCTCGATGTTGCCACATTCATAACTCATCATTCAGATTGCCGCCTTTCAAATTATACAACTCAAAAACAATATAATAATTATTAATATATTTACATTCATTCTCAGCTTTGCCAAAATCATAACCATCCAAATTAATAGAAGAGTCAATTGGGGAAAGGGGAGGCGGAGTGACCGTCCCACTTTATCACGTTTTACGTCGGCTAATTCCAAACCCAAACAATTATTGCTTATTACATTTTTGTTCAATGTAAAATACTAGTACCTGCATAATGAATTATTTGGCAGGTTTGGATTAGCTGACGTAGCTTTATGGTTAGAGCATCGGACCGGCAATCAGTTGGCGGCATTTATTTATTTAATATCGAGAGATTGTTTCAATCTGTATGGGAGTTTCAGGAAAAAAAAAATTGCTTATAATAATTTGTTGAAAAAATTTTGAATACTTTAAGAATGTTTACAAAAATTAGATACAATATGAATGAGGGCCGACTAAAAATATTCAACTTTTATTGCATCCTCAATATTGAGAAATGATACTATGTGGAAAAAATTGAAAAGTGTTTATAATATTTGCGGACGACAATAAAATTCTAAAAATAATAAAAAATCACGATGACTGCCTTCTTTTCCAATCAAATATCGACTCTTTCAATGATTGGTGTAAAATTAATTGTTTAAAACTAAATGTCGATAAAAGCAAAATTATGTCCTTCTATAGATCAAAAAAACCGATTGTCTTCGAATACAAACTTAATAATATTTGCTTAGCAACTGTTACATCTATTAAAGACCTTAGTGTCTCTCTTGATAGCAAGCTTTCTTTTCGGGATCACATAACTGCAATCGTTAATAAATCCCTCAAACTTGGTTTCATCACTAGAATCACTTCGGACTTCAAAAACGTAAATACCCTTAGAACTCTTTACTGCTCCTTGGTTCACCCCCATCTTGAATATGCTTGTGTTATCTGGTCTCCTTTTTATGCTGTCCACATTCGACGCATTGAATCTGTTCAACATCGGTTCTTAAGAGGGATTGCTAGGATGCTAGGATTAGAAAAAGGCAAATACTAATATGATGAAATTGAACTAACTCTAAACCTCTCTGCTTTGGAAGTCCGTCGGGAAAGAAATGACCTCATTTGCTTCTTCAAAATTATAAATGGTATTATTGATTCACCTACTCTACTGCAACTCATTCCCTTCAATATCCCCTCGCACAGACTCAGAAATAATAAACTGCTCTTCCTCAACCATCATTCGACAAATTATGGATATTATTCACCATTGTCCAGAATCTGTAGACTGGTCAACTCAAGTCAAAATCTTAACTTTTTTGGGATAAGTCTGAATGATTTTTGCCGGTCGCTAAACAAGTGACGGCATATTATAAGTGTCCCGTGGTCCTGACCCACGGCGTAGTCTTGACTTGATTCGACTTGTCACTTTATTTTCTTATATTATATCTGCCTTATGTCTTTGCTTTCATGTACCTTTGTCTACTCCTGTATTTTTCATTTTATTGTATTCGTGTTATTATTTTGTAATTTGGACGATGTCCGTTAATAAATAAATAAATAAATATTATCAACATTTTGTTTTTTTTTTTTTTTTCCAATTTTATGTCCGGGTTAAATCTTCCCCATAGGAAAAACTAAACCCTTCCACACACTTTTCCACAAATGATCATCTAGTCAATCAACATTTTGCAAGTGCATTATAGAAGCAAAATAAATACAAAACAATACAAGAACAATACGTCAATTCACCAGAGATCAAATGGGAAAATAATTCACTGACTCCAGATATTTTCATATCAGAGGGTTCGGCTCGGTAGAACTCCTAACAGGGCCTATAAATCCTACTGATCCCTGAACATAAATATTTTAAAAGATTTTCGTTATCCTACATGTATTTAAAATGACTGATTTTTGCATTTTTATATATATATTTTTTGATAGATCTAATACGCCTAAATTTTTTATGAGAGAGCTAGGTATAATGCCAGTAGCCGAAATAACGAATGGTAATATTTTTATAGTCTGAGAATGCCAAATTCTTTTTATCTCATTTCCTAAATCTGTGTATTTTCTTATTTTTTCATTAACAGATTTTTTAATATTACAGTAATTTGGAATAGCGACATCAATGATATGTGTTATTTTTTAAATTTTGTCATGTAAAACTATATCGGGTCTATTATGACTAATCGTTCGGTCTGTTAGTATAGTTTTATCATGATATATTTTATAAAATTCGTTTTCTAAAAATGAATTTGGTCCGTATTGATAATATGGTATTATATTACGTCGTCAATCAATCAAGTTATGTTTAATTACCAAACTTTGGTGAATTATTTTTAGAAAAATATGAATATTTGTAATAAAAATAAAAAATAATTGTTTACAATAATTATTATGAATAGTTTGCAAGTTATATTATTTTTTTGGTAAACTAATGTTTAAGACAAGATTTTTTATGCATAGCACAAAGGGTAACAATTATTTTACAAGCAATAATTATTCGCCTGAAACACTCATCCACATTGAAAAATCTCCTGATAAAAGATACATGACGCCAACGGGACTCGAACCCGTGTCCCTTCGATTTCCGGTCGACAGCTCTGACCACTGAGCTATGGCGGCTTATCTCTTATCCGCGAAATAATTCAATATATACTAGTGTTTCATTCAACAATTACTGCTTGTTACATTTTTTCACCTGAAAACAACCAACTTTATTTATATGAGAAAGGCATTGTAAGTGCTAACTCTCTCACTAGATGGCGTCGAGACAAATTGTCTACATTTTTAGGTGAAATACTAGAACTTGTCAAATATTAAATATTATTTTTTTGGTAAACTAATGTTTAAGACAAGATTTTTTTATGCATAGCACAAAGGGTAACAATTATTTTACAAGCAATAATTATTCGCCTGAAACACTCATCCACATTGAAAAATCTCCTGATAAAAGATACATGACGCCAACGGGACTCGAACCCGTGTCCCTTCGATTTCCGGTCGACAGCTCTGACTACTGAGCTATGGCGGCTTATCTCTTATCCGCGAAATAATTCAATATATACTAGTGTTTCATTCAACAATTACTGCTTGTTACATTTTTTTTTTCGAGTCCCGTTGACGTCATGTATCTTTTATCAGGAGATTTTTCAATGTGGATGAGTGTTTCAGGCGAATAATTATTGCTTGTAAAATAGTTTGCAAGTTATTGCAGAGATGTGTTTGCAAGTAAAAAAAGTACATTTTTACAGATAATTATTTTTATTTAATAATAATATTATAAAAGTTATTAATTAAATAAACTATTTTCAGGTGTCAGTGCACGTATGCGTGATGTGAAATATTTCTGCCGAAATGTGTAAAATTGTTCAAGTTCAATTAACTTTTCATTCAAGAAAAACTGATAAGTATTAAATCATATCAGACATGCGATAAAGTTGGAACCTAAATTATTTTAATTTAACAATGAATAATAATAATTTAAAATTAGTGTTTTTTCTTTTGTTTAAATTAATAACGTATCTAAATCTTTGGAGGAAGTATACATAAATCTGAATAGTGAATTTTTAAAGTTTACTAATTCTAATTATTATTTTTTTGATAGGCAATGATCCTGAGGCTAATATTGTTTTTATAAATACTTCAGCCTCACAAATTCTGCAATTATAATATCCAGTGATTTTTTAAACGTTTACACTAGTATTACATATTGTCCTACGTGCTAAAATATTATTTTAGCTGGTATTTTAGTTGTGTTATCAATATTTCTGAATATATTTATTTTTAATAGCCTAATTTTATTGGCATCCGAAAGTGTTCTTGTGGATGAACCTATGCGCCAGCCCTATGCGGGTTCAATTGGAGCAGTCCGCTCCGGGCGCCGAATTGCCAAGGCGCTGATAATACCTAACACCTAACACATTGCGCTTGAGATTATTTTTACACAAAAATTCAAATCATCCGAATATCATTGATTACCTACTTAGGCGTCTACTGGTTTTGGCAAGGGGCGCCAAAGTTTTAATCGTGCCAGGCACCATTTGGCTCAGGGCCGGCCCTGATCGTGATGCCTTCAATTAATACAAATGCACTTTCTAATGTTGAACAAATAGAAAGTGCATTAATGAACAAATAGATATAATGTTAATTACACACATATTAATTTTTTTTTATAATGTATTATTTTTTTCAAATGTTAAACTTAACCATAAGTAAAGAAACCTCAAAACGGTGATCTTTTGAAAAGTACTTCTTTCAGAAATTTCATGGCCAATGCAACTATTTATATCTAGCAGTGTCATTTCTATTAGAAGTTATTTTTATATCCAGTTAACTGAAAATTTGAATATTTAACAAACTGTTCAGTAAAAAGAGTTTTCAATTAAATAGTGTTGACATTGAATGCAGAGTATTAATGAAAAATAAAATTAAAAGATAGTAAAGAAGTATTATTTTTGCGTCCTCATTTTCAGGCCAACCCACATTCCCTTTTGGGTGTTCATGTTAAATGTGTTCTTGGCCAACTTCAAGGGGATTTGGGTTTTGGACGTCACCACAATGTCAAACGTTCCCACCAGGTGGAACACGGCAGCTTTGATAATCATCAGAGCAAATCTGGAACCTAAACATAAGACAAATATATTTTACTAAATTTGCATCACTTACATCGAGCCTTTCCCGGCAAAGTTCGTAAGTGGTAATTTGACAATTTTAGTCAAAAGAAGTCATAATAAATGCATTTGTCATTTTATTGTATGATTTGTGCTTTAAATTTTTGACTAAGTAAAACATTGCTCGTATAGAAGTGTACAATCTTATTTTTTGTTCCAAAATCCAAATAAGATGCGTCACAAACAGGTTAAAAAATAAATAGAAATAAAGCAGTAAGAAGTAAGAAATACCCTACAACAGAAAAAAAAAAATTCAAATATGCATGGGATGTGGAAACTCAACTCGTAATAAAAGCGTATAACTTTTTCTGTGGTATAACTTTTTTCATTTTGAGTAAATCCGTAATTACTTTTTTATATCAATTTTGAAAAAAATCGGTAGAGGGTTAATATCAGTTTTTAAAGTCTTTTAAATTGCGTAAAAAAACAGATTAAATAAATCGAATTTTTTAAAATGATATCGCTAGCGTACGACGGATTGATATGAACCTAGAAGGAGAATGACAAAACATCACAAGAGCTTTGAATTTACGTAGAGTACTTGAATTTGAGACAATTATAAATTTTTCATCAAAAAGTATGTCAAGATGCAAAATAATACAGGAGGGGGCAAATGATGTTCTTTTGCTGTTATTTTTTTTTTATGATAAACTTTGGTACTGCTTGTTATTCTGCGTTCTTGCGGAGTAAACCTATTCATGTCTTGTCGATTTGTATTCTGCGTTTGTTTACTTCACAAATGTCAAAACCGAATTGACATTTGGCGCCATTTCCAAAAGTTATAGCGTTTTTCAATAAGGTGATTACTTTTGCCCCACCCTGTATAACACAACCATAAACATTTAAAAAAAAAATCGTTTCCTGTAAAATGCCATTTTTACACTTACTATCTTATGCCGGGAAAGGCTGATATTATGTATCTATTTATGTATTACATTTTCTACATACCTATTAAAAATATATGTTTTGTGTGGTTCCATGACAAAACAAAATATACAAAACAGAACATTAAAGAAAAAGAAACCTAACATAACCTAATCTTATATTTTATTTATTTTTTTATCTTTAAGTTAACTCACATCGTCTTGTGTGCTAATGATTTTAGAAACATATAAATATACAAAAATTTACATTATTTCAAACATAATGTATCTTTAAATATATCATGTTATGTTTAATCCGGTTATTCTTTCGTATAGGCTGGGCAATTAGATTTGATCCAAAAAACACAAAATTACTATTGTGTGTATTGGTGCATACGTATACACTCCCAACAGTGATGTCCTTGCCAAACGTCATTACATACAATTTGTTTATTCAAAAAGTTTTAGTGTGTTTTATTTTTAAATAGACTTTAAAATAATAAAGTTTGAAACACGCTGTATGGAAGTAATGCATGCTATATACACATTTTATAATTATTACTGACATTTTTTAACATATTTTGATGGATTTTTGTAGGAAAGAATAGTGTATTTGTGTCTTATCTTTAAATATCGTAACAGACAGTTAATCGCCGATTGTCGGCCTATCAACTTTTGGTCAAATTTTAAGTTGGGTTGTTTGAACGAGGAAAAATAGCTCAAATGTGTAATACCAATGCAATTTCTCGGTCCAAGTCCAAAAGGCAAATAGGAGCCTGGCAATACGGAGTGTTTGTTCTCATCAGAAAATCTCTCGGGATCAAACTTCAGGGGATTAGGATAGTTTTTAGGGTCTCTATGGATGCTGAAAATTGGAACCCAAACGCACTCATTTGCTTTTATCTGAAAATACAACCATATTTAATTATTATAAAATTATATATTGTGAATTTGCAGCATGTTCTAGAGTGGTAGATACTCTCAGTGTAATCCTGGTGAAATACCAATATTCATAATGGAAATGATGCTTGAAGTGGCTTTCGCCATGTTTGGTGACCAGATTTGAAAAGCCAGATTTTTTTTTTACATTAACCCCACACAAAAGTTGTATCATCTTTGGGCATGCTGTGTGGAGGGTATTTTTAAGGAGAGGATGGAAAGAATGTTCTTGTAAAGAAAAAGGTATGAGGGGTATGTAGGAATCTAGGATCAGTGTGTCCAGAAGTGACGTACGTATGAATCTATCCCTCTCGCTGCGGCGCAAGGCGACGGGTCAAGAGAGAGACCAGTTGGAGGTCAAAGGGTCTCCCCAAACCTGCCTCTACCGATCTGGTACGCCGCTCATTGGCAGGCACATCTTGATCACACCTTACCCGATGAACTCGGAAACCCCTGATAAGTCACCAAATGTAGCGATCCACTTGGGGTGATCTATGGCAGAGGTGATGGTTGTCGGGTCGGCGGTGCTCAAACCCGCCTCCCAAATCGACTTCTCAACCCTCATCTTCCCTATCTACTTCCCATCGCCACTCCATTCATCCTCACAACATACACAGGGATGCATAGACCCACTGGGCGGTATTTATTTAAATATTTTACTTTAAATTTATGCCAAAATCAAGAAACGCATTAAACCTGAATGAACCTATACTGATTGAAAAGGGGTATTTTTGCAATGGACGGCCTGTAAATAAATAAACAAATTACCTCGTAAGAATTGCCGTTAGGATCAGAAGGATGTGGTAAAGTATAATTTCTGGTGGCAACTCTATCTGTCAGGGCCAGAGATGGCCATAACCTCATCGACTCTGAAACAATCAATAATAATTAACCACAAATCACAACATTATATCACAGAACTTAATATTAACTAATTAGTGCGGCTGGATACATTTGCAGTCTGACTATCATCAATTATGACTATCTTGGGGTGCACTGTAATGTACAGTGTGCAGTGTGCAGTGTGTATAGTTAAGTTTTAAATGTTTTGAATGTACGAATACTTACAATAACAACACGACAAAATACACTATTCCACTGCAACACACATAAGCGCAATTACATTGCGAACTGTGTGCTGGTGATGTCGATATATTTAATATTAATTTTGCGAATTTTGTGGATCACGTTAAAGATTTATTTCAACACTATTCCTAAATGGAAGTTGTATTTTTGTAAACCAGTCAAATCGCTGTATTTTTTAATTTATGTTCTTGTTCTTTTTATTTTTGTTTCTTGCATATATTATTTTTGAATGTAATTATATTTTTTTTTATTTCTTTCTCATGTTTCAAAATTGTCTGTCATCAAAATTGTACCACCTACATGTAAAAGCCCTCTGGGCATTAAATAAATAAATAAATAATAAATAAATGTATTTTGTTACTGAATTTCCAAACTAAAAAAAGTAGATCTTGTAGATGGAAAGTAACCGATGCGACTCCAGACTGGTGATGGAATGCAGGACTATCCTAATAGAACTGGCGACCATCAATAAAGTAACCCTGCTCTGGGTACCAGGACATAAAGGTATTGAGGGCAACGAGCGGGCTGACGAACTAGCAAGGAAAGGGGCGAAAGCACCACTTGCGGGATCTGAGCCGGCCGTAGGAGTAGCAGCTTGCCACACCAAACTACATATAAAGAGGTGGGTCAAATCCCAACACTGGATGGAATGGAAGAAGGCACCCGGAATGAGGCAATCTAAAGTACTCATAAACGGACCGGACCCTAACCGAACCAGGCAACTACTCGATATGGACAGAAACTCACTGAGGGAACTGGTAGGACTATTAACGGGACACTGCCATCTCAGGAGACACATGCAACTGTTGGGAGTGGAAAACACCAACATCCAGGAGGAAGAGACTCCAATTCACCTATGGTGCCAATGTCCCGCTCTGCTGGGAATAAGGCTCAGATACCTGGGAAGACACAGTGTGGAACCAGAAGACATCGCTACATATCCAATGACAGCCCTGGTGAACTTCATTAAAGGGACCGGGTTACTGGCAAGGGAATGAGGTAAAATGGGAGATAGTACAATGGGCCTATGGCCTAAGTGCTCGCGGGGAACGTAAGTAAACCGCCTCCGACTATAAAAAAAAAAAAAAAAAAAAAAAGATCTTGTAGAAGTGTGCCTATTATTTCGATAATAATTTTCAATATTATATTTGGATTTGAGAAAAATGACTAAATTTCACCTGTCTCATAGGGGTTAAAGAGATTTAGGCCCAGTTGTTTTACAGAAATTCATCTTTGACAAAGTCATCAAATGGCCATTCAGCGCCATTTTCTGCTGATCTCAATTTATTCAAAAGCTGAAAACGGACTTAGAATCAGCATTTAACGGGGACCTTTTCACAGTAAAAAAAAACAAAATGTCGCTGAATGGCTATTTGATGACAATGTTACATTTGAATTTCTGTGAAACATCCCGTCCTGAGAGTGACAGATTGAAATAAATTTACCCATCTACGAGTAGAATAATATAGATATTACATACTTAAATATTTCCTTACCAGATACAACCATATCCAGATATTTGAGTTTAGGCAGGTCGTTGTAAGTGAGATCTCCTGATTCAAGTTTGAAGTTGTCAATTTCTTCCTGCATCCTCTTCTGTATGTCTGGATTCCTAGCCAATTCATACATCAGGAATGTCAGCATTGTAGATGTGGTGTCAAATCCAGCCAAGTAAAATATCATAGCCTGTGATACTAGCTCAAGGTCGGTCCACTCTGAAATATATACATATGTATCACTAGTTATTAATGTTGATATTCATTAATGGCACCTGTAAGATTTTATATTTGATATAAGTCACCCCAAAATTATTGTAATATATTGAAGACAAAATGTCAGTTCCATTTCCCACGTTCCTAGATGTGAAATTTAATGACGTTTGTTCAGTAACAAAGTCAGTTCAAAGTAATATAAAAAACTCATACTAAAAACTCAATTCATGTATTTGATTTCAAAATAACCACGCTTTGACTTATGGCCTAACAATATCAACGACCATTCATAAATTTAAAATGAATATAATATTCAACACAATAAAATAGTAGAAAGAATGCACATTCTTCATATTCTATGGGTATTAATTAATTTTTGATCTTCTCAACTATCATACTAGGATCATTCCCATATCAATGCCTGAATTACACCTGCCGAGCGCTCGGCAGTATCAGCAGTCAGTACTCGGCCTGGTAGCGGGCGAGTGATTCAGGCGAGACAGTGGATTGAAGAAGCAAGGCCCAAAGACTCGGCTGAGTAAGTACCCATTCCACCTGCATACTTAACTCGCCGCTTTACTCGCTCTCTATGCGGTCAGTGCGATCAGCCGAGTCAGACAGTGAAAGAAAAATATTCAAAATTTTTAAAGTTTATAATTTTTTAGGAGTATGACGTTTGTTATCACTTTAAACTAATCTCAATGAACTGGCTTGCCCACTGTCTCTTATACGTGTGATCACCTCTACTCTCCAATAAGTTGCTCAGCCGAGCAACTCGGAAGGTGTGATTCAGCCTTAATGTGATTTAAATTATAATATAAGAACTAATAAAATAAAATTTTGTAGAAACAAGAAATAAAACTTAAGGAAAAACAAACATATTTAAGGAAAAAAAATTATATAAATCATAATAGAAATGAAAATAAAGCTTAAACTGAATGACAAAAAAGATATTTTAACCAGTTGAATGCCGATGGGTCTCTAGAGAACATGCGAGCATTCTAATATTATCCTTTTTAGAATTATTTGCGTTGCGATTTTGACCTTTATGCTTTGAAAAATTTATGAAGAACAGAATCAGGATCGCTTGCCGTGATTAAACTTAAGATTCTACTTTTGATTTTATAAATGAGGTCTCATATGACGGCTTTAAAAATAATTTTCTGTTTTGTGCTCTGGCTTTAGTGAAAGAAAATAGAAAAAAAACAAAATTTTAAAAAGTAATGAAAAATGTAAAATTATACCAATTATTTTATGGAAGACAAAAATTTTAATGCAGGTTAATCATGGTAGTTACTTATCTAGAACGGTACCTTTATCTTAATAGTCACATTGTCGTTTTCCTTGTCACCTTTGATTGGAAACAAATGTTGGTATTCCATTATTTTCTATATTAAATATTCTTCATCGATTACTAATGGGTTCTCTAAACCCTCGGTTTGGGTCTACTATGCATACGTATCATATATATCACATCGACTTACGCCTAGGAGCTTTCTTTCTGTCAGTGTTGGATTCCTCTACAGTGGCATAGCCTGCCACCTCCTTGGTGCTGGCCTCGTGTTTCAAAGCTCCCTTCTTAGCTTCCATGAGCAGGTGAATCATGTCATGGCGGATGATGCCATTCTTCTCTCTCTCCTCCATTGTTCCCAGCACCAAGTTTGAGTAATATTCCTTTAGCTCTTTTCGAATTAATGGGATATCCAGGAACTGGAAATTACACGCAAATAAGTGATAGTATTCTAAGTGACAATGCAAATAATCGAAACACAATCAGAATAGTTGTTGGCTAAAAAAAAGGCAGAGGGGCATGAATGTTAAATGAAAAAAATGTTGCTGCTTTTTAAACCACAGTTTATGACATTGTAAAAATTACTTACTTTCATCACTTTAGGCAACAAAACATGAGCAAACATTTTGAGTAGCTGGAGTCCACTGAAATCTGAGGTCTTTTTACCCATTTTGTAAAATTCGCAATCTGGATTTTCCATGGAGTTAATTTTCAATCCAAAAACAGTTGTTGCTATGACATCATTTGTAAAATAGGACAATGCTTCTTTGGCTTCAATATCAATTACATCAGTTTTCTCTAAAATATGCAGAACGATTTGTAATAAATAAATAAAATTAGCAATAATATAAATAAATAATATATATATATATAAATAATATCAGCAACAGCAATACAAATGTACTCGGCAATAACATGATCTTTTTAACACGTTGACTGCCAACTACGAGATAACTCGTAGTGTGTTTACTTGCCAAATTCGCTAAAATTCGTAGTATATCAATGAAAAAATAAAAATCAATGCTGGCTTACAGAACAGACTATATAATTTTAAAAAATTTATTCAAGTATCAAGTAGTATATTTAAATTGGCTTTTTAGACCGGAATTCTGAAAATTGCCGTGGCAGTCAATGTGTTAAAATAAGTGAGTTACTATTTTGATAATTTAAGTTTAAGTTAAAAGAAAATAGTGTCTACCTGCGGCGAATTTTTGTACGTAATTATTAGTCATCTGCCGGGAACACTCTTCCACAAATTCAAACATATTCTTCATTTTAGAACTGGTGAAGGCCGGACTAAGGCTTGATCTCATGTCATGCCATTTTTCACCTAAAACCAAACATATACATATTTAACTATGTGCAAGTCACAACAGTTATCTTACGAAGACGTATCAATGAAGAAGTGCCGCGTCCAGGGGCACCTAGAATCGAAACGTTACGCATTTAAAGAGTTAATAAACATACTGCACATTTTCATCACAATAATCTTAATTTCCTCCACAATCGTTGAATCTCAAAAGGCATACGCAAGAAAATAATATTTTAAATATTTCTCGATGCTCTAATTAGGGAAATGGATTTTCCCTCACAAAAATGATAAATTTTCATGCATGTAGTGTTGTACACCACCCCAATATGTATTTTTCAAACAACTCTATAATCCAATGCAACCAACAATTTAGTAAGTATAAAATAAATATTTCTAAAGATTCATCAATTAACATAGAATGATCGAACGAATATATGTTGATAAACTGGAAAATTTTCAAACAATGAACTATATACCTTACCTGTAAAAATATGTTTGTAATAATTACCTTTCAAAATGATCATAAAGTTTCCATAAATGGGATCCGTAGCTCCATCGATGATTGTTCGGTGGGCATTGAACACATCAAAGTCCTTGACAAAAAGTTGTTTGATCAATTCCAAATCTTTCAGCACTACCAACGGACGGGGTCCTTCGAAACTTCCAAAATATCTGCAAATAACACAAATGGTAAATGAATTTTTAAAAATTATGGTTCCTTGCATTTAAGTTTATAAATAATATTATGGTATAATGTTTGTGACTTCGATCAAGCAACATATAAAGGGACTTGGAGCTCTATTGGTTCTTCTCTGATACTACTTATTTATTAGGTTAGCGAGATATCCTAGATATTAATTTAAGAGATTACCCATAGATGGCACACAACTGTTGATAATGCAGGGATCGAGACCTAAATAAATACGATTGCATCCTCAAAGTCGAGGACCAGAGTCATTCCTGTAATCTATCTTTAACTAAATGTCCAAAGAGTTTTGTTGACCCCGGAGTTTTATTTAAAGTGTTCAGAGAGGAGTTACAACAGTTCGTATATCAGTTGTTCACTCTCTAAGCCATATGAACATTCCAACTTCATTACATATTCATTTACATCGGTGTCTTTGAATCAGCAGGTTAAACTGATTTTAACGTTATTTTCCGACGAAAGGCAGCAATGAAATAGTGATGGAGAAGACAGCAGCATAGGATTGCCTTCATTGAGCAATATAGTATACATTGTCTGGTGATAATAAATTCATAGCGTTCCAGTAGCTGTAGTATCAAGTTTTACTTACTTTTCATTAGGAAATCGATCATATATTTTCTGCACTAAATCAGTAACATGTTCTATTTGAAGTATTGACTTAAGTGCCAAGCCTATGAAGGGCACTGGAGGTTCAGCATACGGGATTCCCTTCCGTTTGAAATGAAGATTTCTCCATTTTCCATAAGCAAACAGCGCTACAAGAAGTGCAAGAAACACCAGCGCACAATCCAGAAAACAGAAAGCCATTTTCTATAAATACAAAAAAAAATATTAATACATTGAAAGAAATAATGGCAAATAACAAATATTTATTTAAATAAATTAATAATTTTAAATTTATTAAAACTGTCTACCGGTTTCTGAAGGAACTTTCGTTTGTCAGGACAAAAGTGAAATAAAAGACTAGTACAGACATAATTAGAATTCAGTCAAGTGTTAGAGTTGAAAGTTACACAGGGAAAAGGATAAGTGAAGGGTTTGTGGAGGACACAGAGCGAAAGGGAACTTGTCAAGAACGATACGTTGAATTGCATCGGTTATTGATTGTGCTCTAATTTATTATTATTTAGGATATCCTGATTGCTAATGATATGCCAATATTTTCTAATAGTGAAAAAAGTATTTACCGGGGTGTTCATATAAAATTGGTCAGTAAATATTCATTAATTAGAAAAATCAAAAAAAAAATTAAGCGTAGTAATGTTCACCTTTTGCGTTGTTTTACCGACATAAAACTAAGGGCATTTTCAATGCATTTTATTATATAAATGGCTTAGTTTTTTTATCTATATCTGATAGTATTATTGTCCTAGCGTCTGGACGATATAGGCCCTCTGATTGGTCAAATTATACCTAATTGTCTGTTTCGGGTAGATTCCGCTAACTTGAAAATTAAGACACGATTTCATACTAAAATAGGATCACCTCATAATAATACGAGATTTCTTCAAAAGCATCGTTTCTGCTCATATAATTTTTGGATAATATCGAAGAAAATATGTTTTAGAAAGTTCATAATCCATTGGATTAATTACATTACAATGAAAATTATCCACAGTTACGTGATTATGTTTGACGTTTATAAAAAATCACGCGTTCCTTCAATATGGCCGATACGCACGGCTATAGATGGCCGACAGAGCGCACCTCTGGCGGTATAAAAACGAACCAAATGACTGGCGCGAATATTTAAATATGCAGCTCACAATACTTTACTACTTACCTTTAACAAGCGTTTAATAAGAAGATTTCTTCTGGAAGCTTATCACTTTGTAATGGCATTTTTCATTATTATTTATATTTTTTTGCTTAGTAAATCATCTTTTAAATGATCACACTTTCGATAAAAATTCAGGTCTTAAAATACTTCACTCAAGATATAAAGCATCGCAAATAAATAATTTTGAAATTTTAGAAATTAGGAAACATGTTAATATAAAAGCAGATATAATTAACAAGAATTTTTTTATAAACTCTCTTTTTAATATTTTACAAATTAATTGGTCTTTCCCGTCTAAGGATATTGTAATTGCTAATTATTATAAACCCAGCCTACTCTTACCCCTTCCCCCTCCTTCCACTTCTTCTTTCCCAATTGCAATCTATATTTAATTTTTGACTTCGGTGTATACACAATAAAATGTAAACATTATATTTATTTATTTATTGGACAATTTGCATAGCGCCGCTTTTGTGAGATATCACCTCAGGGGCGCTATATTGTAATAATCTACCTTTGTATATAGATTTTTACTCTCCTGATGAAGGTGTATATATAATCTAACTTTAAACTTTATTAGATACAGTAACAGTTGTAGGTAAAGAATTACCACCAGTTGGAGTAAAATTAACACCTTTTAATTAAACCGACTGCTAATCTCATCACACAATTACCCTCCTTTTATTCATGAACACGAGTACAATTAATCAATATGTAATAATTTATTATTTAAGTCAACTTTGTTATAACTATCTTTAATTGTGACAAACTAAACGATATTGATTCAACTTATAGACATCGACGGTTGTAACACATATTTAAGCACTGCAAGTCTCCTATGAGCTAATTATATTAGGTACGATAACACTTAATATCAGTTGTAGACATGTAGTCAATAATAGTGTTTCATTTGAAATAATCCATCACAAATACGTAAAATTTCATTTATTCAAACAACTGTCATTCTTATTATGCGTAAATTTAGCATGTTATTATTAATTAACTTCTTCCTGTTCCATGTTTTAACAATATATATACTCACCCTCTCTCTATGAATGTCCTAATATCTATCTATTAAATGTAACTGTTGTTAATATCACTTAAAATGGGCGAAGCCCAACCAAGAGCCGCCCGCAGGGCCTAGCGGAAAAAAACCCGTTAGTATTTTAGTATTTTGAAGCAATTCATTTGATTTTGAGTTAAGTGTGCACAAAATTCTACAGCATTTACTTTGAGATAATTTGTTTATGATATTATTGTTTTAGCAGTATCAAATAAAAAACATATTCAAGAAACCATGAAATTATTTAAAGAATCAAAGAAGTATCGCTATCTCCTCTCTGAAAAAGCATTTCAAGTTATTAAAGTTTCAAGACATTCTGATTAAAGGTACTATAATGCTTATTTCAAAAGTTTTTATTTACTTTCATAATATAACCTACATAAAATATTAAATGTTAGCAAGATCTCAGCTATTCATTTCAAGTTATCACAAATATTTAAAAAAAGACTTACAAAGAATACAAAGTACTGTGTCTATTTGAAGTATAATATTAAATAACTGCGAAATATTGTAACAGTTCTGTATGTTTTAGTTCCATTGAAATGTTCACTGCCAAGTGTTAATTTTATTAAGAAGACACACCCATCTGATTTCTAATAATAGAAAAGCAACTTCAAATTCCATGTGTGTATTTCATTTATTATTTTGACTGTAGCTAGCTCAGTCAGCTTTGGTAGCACTATATTATGTGATGCATGTAAGATAAACAGAAAAATTAGTTGGGAATGGTTGTCAAACTTTTTTTATTTATGTTTATTTCTTTATGTTATCCGTAAAACGGTTATACACCAATATGCTACGAAGAAGATTACAAATTTATTGGAAGTATCTATTTATTTTCCTGGTTGTGTTACACAGAGTCATTAACAACTTAATTGATAGTCCTGCCTTCGTTGCCACTATTAAATTCCACGTGTCGACTAGGAATACAAGACAAAATAAAACATTCTTCTGCAATACATACACAACCATCAGACACACTCACTGATCAATAGGATGCATGATCTGGGCAACAAGTATGGGGGTGCTATTGATTTATTTATTGACTCCATTTATAGAATTAAGCATAATCTTTACCAACACTTTGCCGAATCCTACAAATTAGAGTAGCGTTGGTAAATTAGTTTTAATGTTTTGTCTTATATGTAGTGTTATTGTAATTTCATTTTTACTTTATGTTACTCTTATGTTTTACTTTTTCTTTTTATTGCTTCATATTTAGTTTTTTTTTTTTAATTATTTGTTAATAGTTTCTCATAATACTTGTAATCACAATTTTACAATTGTGTATTTTGTACATACTTTACAATGGATTACATCTGTTTACTGTCAGTATCTCCTGTATAATACAGTTATTCTCCTATGTACACTGCATCATGTATCACTTTTATGTAAAAGCCTTTTTAGGCGTATGTATAAATAAATAAATATTGTTAATTTATTGATGTTCACTTATCTCTTCCTTTGAAATGCCGAGCTCCCCAACCTAATACCTCTGTAAAAGAGCGTAGACAAGTATTGTTTTCAGATTATCTATTGGATATGCCAGCACTCAACGGATACAAATTTTTCATATCCGATGGGCACTTTTGGTATAAAATAATATTATTTTTATCACATTACGGACATCTTTGAAATTTTTTCAAAACTTTTCTTATGCCTCAAAGGTCATAAGAGGCTAACTTTTGTGAGCTTGTGTCATTCGTTGAAGTAAGCGAACATCTTATTGCTGCAGTGTTTGTGCTTTTTCAAAATGTTTTTATCTTTCGCTTACGCTTGTTCATAAAGTTTAGCACTTTATTAACCATTTTCAGAGTGCACTTAAGGGCAGACCAAATAGTCAATATATTTTGATTCAACGCCTCTACAAAAGGGGTTGAAAAATGTTAATGATCTCCCTAACGCTGTAAAACTAGGTCTAATGTCATTACAAGAAGAATTGATAATAATTATTAATATTTCCAATGTAAGGTTGATTTTTTGGGTAAGGGAACAAGAGGGGCGGGGAAATGGAATCAGTATTTATTTAACAAACACAGAAAAACTTAATAAATTAAATTAAATATCTAATGTTGTTATGCCATTCTTTGACCTAAAGTTTGAGTACCTCTGTATCAACATCACATTCAAGGTCAACCATGAAAAAAAGTATTAAATGATCTGTTTTAAACAGGGTTGTCAAAAACAAGTTAAAATTAGTTTTCACCAATAGGAACACATATTTTTAAGTATGTATATGAGAGTAAGAACTTATCATACTTTAATGAAAGGTATATTACAACTCAAAACTCGGTTGGCGAAATTTGAATTATTGGTTCGGTTTCAGTTGAAATTAAGATGTTTAAATACATTTTGTTAACAAGGGGCATTTAAACATCAGGCAGAAATTAGCTCTTGACAGGCCAAGATGCCTAACAAAACGTTTGTAACCAAGTGGGTCTTCCGATGACCCCATGCATTTTTCTGTTTTATGGGATTTTAAACTATAGAAATCCCAATTATTCAGTCAATTATTAATGGTAACTTATATAACTAAAATAACTTAACTAATACGTAAAATACTAAAATGATATGTTAAGTATTTAAGCTAATATAAGGAGGATAGTAATTTTGGGTACTACCTACTCCCCCACTTGGCTGTGGGATAGTTAATAATAATAAACTCTAAGACACCTTCTAAATTGAGAAGTGTTGAATGGGGGAAGAAAATGGGGAAAGGAAAGGAGAAAGAGAAACAAAAGGTTTGGAATTATTTAGCACGACTGACTTCAACACGCCACTTTCAAAATCAAATTTTGAAATGGTTATTTAAAAGTTAAATCGAAAAATCTGTGCAAATTTCACAACATCACAAGTTTGAGCATTTTTGCTGTGCCAGCATCCAGATTTTGAGTTGCAGGTTGAAAAAAACTTCCATATAAATGAATACAATACTTTTATTATAAAATAATATGAAAAATACAAAAAAATACTTCAATTAATTAAAATTGACGTTCATATCATTGCCAATAAATTAATTGTTTTTTAAGTAGTCCTTAGTTGCAAGCCGAGCCACATGCCGTTTTCTGTGATCATGTTGAATGTCTTCTTGGAGAGCTGCACCGGTATTTGGGTTTTGGCGGTTACAACTATGTCAAATTTGGACAACATGCTGAATGCAACCGCCTTGACGATCATCAAAGCGAAACGGGACCCTGTAAAAACATTATTTTTTGCATAAAATATTATATCACCACATTTACATCATAATATAGTTGTACGTCGGATTTAATTATTTTGAATAGGTAGAGAATCCAATTTAACAGAATTTTTGTCCAATCTTATATTTAACTCCTCAGGCCTGTCATATTTTAATATAAATCCAAATAAATGTTGAGTTTGGAGTTTGTTTATTCAAAATCTTATTTCTCCGAAAGTTCTTCACTGATTGCTTTGAAATTCCTCGACCGAGTCAGTCAGTGAATAAAAAAATTAAAAAATTTAGAATATTAGGAGTTTTTGACGTTTAAACTAATCTCAACGGACCGACTCGCCCACTGTCTCTTCTACATGTGATAACCTCAACTCTCCAATAAGTTGCTCGACGGAGTAACAAAGCGAGTGACTCGGCCGAGTACTCGGCAGGTGTAATTCGGCCATAAAAGCAACACGCGCTATTGTTTCTCTCTCTGCACAAACAGACTTAGCCACAGAAAAGTGTGGCGGAGTACAGCTAGTTATAAATTAAAATATAATTTTTGTTTCATATTAAAATTTTGAATGCGAATATGAAATTTTGCATAAAAAAACTGTTTTAGTAACTAAAATTATTGATAATGAAAAAATATATAAAAACTCACCCATTATATTTTTCGACAAATGTCTTACAAACTTTTTAGTTACCTTTTTTTTTCATTGTTTCATATAAAAATAATTAATAAAAAATTCACTGTTTCATAATTTTTTTTTCAAATTGCGTTTTAACTTTGGTTTCGCAAAGGTGGACATTTTAATTCTTCTGTGGTTAACTTCTAGATTTGAATACAAAGCGTAGTGTTTTTTCTTTCTATCACTGTTTAGAACATATTTTTCACCATGACAGTAAGGGAGATACAACAATTTCCCAAAAGCGAACAAATTAGCCTGAAAAGTTAACTGCGTTTATATTGAAATATCAATAAATGATGGTGCAAAGTTAAAAAGGAAGAAAATCTGATTTCAAATCTGTTTTATTAATTACCAAAAACACACAATTTTTTAAAAATTTGTTCAATGGATTATCATTAATTTAGCAGAGGACTGTTTGCTAAAATGTGTTGTTATTCAAATGTTGTCCAGTCAAATTAGTTGGCATGGAAAATGGTCGTTTTTGGGATACAAATAATCAATAAATGTTTGCGGAAAACTCGACCCTCGACGACGGGGGTGCTGTTCCGCCGTCGGTTCCTCACTGCGGCTTCTATATGAAAAAGCTGAGGATCCGGCATCGGGATGTACTCCACGTCATACGGGGGCTCGATGTAAACAAAGCTAATGGACCTGATGGAATACCTGCCCTGGTATTGCAGAGGTGTGCTGCGGAAATAGTTCCAGTTTTGACAAAGCTCTTCAAAATGTCCCTGAAGTGTGGCACTGTGCCCTCTGGTTGGAAAAAAGCGGTAATTCATCCTATTCCCAAGAAAGGTGACCGCTCCAACCCGGCCAACTACCGCCCCATAGCGATCACATCAGTTCTGTCCAAAGTGATGGAACGTGTGATCAACGACAAACTGCTCGCATACCTCGAGAAGAACAAAATTATCAACGACCGTCAATACGGATTCCGGCGGAACCGCTCGTGCGGTGATCTTCTCGCGTATATAACGCATGTTTGGGGGCGGTGCCTGGAACGTCACGGTGAGACCCAAACGGTCGCACTAGACATATCCAAGGCCTTTGACCGGGTCTGGCACCGAGGACTTGTCAACAAATTGCATTCTTACGGACTTCCCGCATCCCTGTGTACGTGGATTGCTGACTTTTTAAGGGATAGGTCGATTCAGGCGGTTGCTGACGGTTTCACCTCTTCCTCGCACTCCATAAATGCTGGCGTCCCACAGGGATCGGTTCTGTCTCCGACTTTGTTTTTGTTGCACATCAATGACCTTTTGACATGTGCACCGATTCATTGTTACGCGGATGACAGTACAGTTCATGATAGCTTTTTGTTTGACAAGCCCCCAAAGGGCACACAAACTCCAACGGCTCGGAGGGCTTTGAAGCAGAGAATGGACGGTTATCTCGAGAGTATTTCCTCCTGGGGTAAAAATAATCTCGTCGAATTTAATGTTTCAAAGACCCAATCCTGTCTGATTACGTCTAAAAGGGATCCAAATGATAATCTAGTCTCCTTCAACGGAAGCAATCTTCCGAACAGGCCTTCCATTGATATGCTTGGTGTAACTATAAGTGACCAGCTCAGGTACGGGGGCTCCATCGAAGCCAGAGTAAAGTTGGCCTCTCAGAAGCTGGGCGTACTGTACAGGGCCCGCAGATACTTTAATAGTACACAACTGCTCACCCTGTACAAATCGCAAGTGCGCCCTACTGTCGAATTTGGCAGCCATCTCTGGTCTGGAGCCCCAAAATACCTGAAAAAAACCCTTGACTCTGTGCAGAAACGGGCGGTCCGTTTGATAGATTCCCCAATCTTAACAAACGGACTGCAATCTTTAGAGCACAGGCGTCAGGTAGGTATGCTGTCCTTGTTCTATCGGTATTACAATGGAAGATGCTCTGAGGAACTAGCGTCATTGATCCCTTCGGCACCGGTGCGTAGTCGGGATACACGCCAAACGCGTGCCCAACATTTGTACACAGTTGACACTTGTCACATGAGAACGGGTCGCTTCTACGATTCGTTCTTAAGTTCAACAGCTCGGCTGTGGAACGAACTGCCGGCCTCTGTGTTTCCTCCCTCCTACAACATGGGACTCTTCAAGACCCATGTTCACTCCTTCCTCTCCACAAAAAGACCCTCCACACAGCATCCCCAAAGATGACATAGGCCCTGAGGGAAATTATTTTCTTCAGGGCCTCCTGTGTGGAGTAAATATAAAAAAAAAAAAAAAAAAAAAATCATTGCCGATAATGGACAATGATTATCTTCAAAAAACATTAGTCACCAATAAAACAGTGAAATTAATTCATAAAACAATAAATAAAAATTCATCATACATTCTATGTGTATCTTAATATATAAATATCACATGTCAGTGTTCGTACATGTTAATCTCCTAAACCGCCCAACCGATTTTAATGAAATTTTTTGAGTGTGTATAGCACTCTAAAACTAATCTCTAAAAACTAAACTATCTTTCAGCTAGAAAGATATGATAGTTTTGGACCCGATAGGTGGCGCGGTTTTCTCATCTAAAAATACATACAACCACAAATCTTAACTTCCCTACACCGAACTACTTAGAAGGTGGTCTGTGGCAGGACAGCGTCTGCCCGGGCCTACAAGTATTCTTATATAATATGTATTTCCAGCCATTTTAGAGAGTATTTCTACGAGATATTTTTATGCAAAATTATTTGTTTCCCAATTATTAAGTTAAGGTTATTTCAAATTGCTCAAGTTGAGTGAAAAAAATAATAATAAGGGTTTTTACCAATGCAGTTTCTTGGTCCAATTCCGAACGGCAAGTACGAGCCCGACTGTATAGACGATTTGTTTTCATTAGAAAATCTTTCAGGATCAAACTTCTCGGGATTGGGAAAGTATTGTGCGTCTCGATGAATATTCCTTATTGGAATCCACACTGCGTGATTCTTTTGGATCTGTATATAAAAAATTAATTATTGAATTACAAAATTGTAACAATAAAACAATATTACCAAAAAGTACATTTTATTGGGTTGACTATAAATATTATAATATGTTAATTTATGACATTTAATTTAATAAACAAAATGCAAGATCTAATCTATTATCTACTATGGTATTTTTTGCTTTGTTTGCAATTGACTCCCAACATTCTATAGTTTTATAGTTTTTGGGTTCCAAGCTTGAAGAATCGAGTGGTTTGGACGTGAACAAGTCTTCAAATCAATTTTTAAAAGTACCGTTGAAATTTAAAGGAGATTCAAAAAGAAAAAAAAGTGGAAAATATGAAAATCTGACCTCGGAGTCAACAACCCTAACTAAAAAAAACATCTTTCAAATGCAACCGTGCTTTTGAACAGAAAACAGAGTAATATATAATGTAATAGTTCCCCAAATTTGATAGTGGGCAATATTATTAATTGAATATTTAACCTCATAAGAATTGCTGGAATCATTAGGAGGAGGAAGGGTGAACTTTGTAGTAGCCACTCTGTCTACATTTCCAAAAGATGGCCAGAGTCGCAGCGATTCTAAAAAAGAAATAATAACATTACCAAATACACACATGTATCTCAATATTATTTAATCTATAATTAAGTGCACAATTATGTAAATGCAGAAATGATCCTAAAAGTACCAAGTCACCGGCACCACAACTCCTTCTGTTTCCCTTCACTTCCTTACAGATGCTGTGTTTTTATTTGCATTGTCCCTTTATGTTTTTGTGTTTGTTTGTAATGTTTTTTTCCCATACAATTTTTTTTTTTTATTGACGAATATTTATTTTTCTATACAAACAATTCAACTTCTTTGACTAAAAACTACCTTAAAATGTTTGAATTTCGAAAAAATGTATTGATCTTTTTCCACCATCAGGTAGAATCACCTCACAGAGCACTTTACCACGGACACTCGGATTTTACTCATTCCAAAAGACATTGTGTGCAAAAAAAATATTGAAAGCAGGTTATGATTATAATTATTGAGAAATGGGTTAGAAATATCTTCTTGGAAGGTATCTGTATGAGTCAAATACAAAATGGTTAAGTTGTATTAAGTTATTTAGTCTTACCAGAGACAACCATGTCTAAATACTTAAGTTTAGGGAGGTCAGTGTAAGTGAGAGTGTTGCTAGTCTCGCGCTTATATTCGTCTATCTCCTCCTGCAGTTTCTTCTGAATTTCTGGGTTCTTGGCCAATTCGTACATCAGGAATGTCAGTATGGTGGATGTGGTGTCAAAGCCACCGATGATAAACACCACCGTCTGGGCTACCAACTCATCGTCAGACCATTCTAAAAATGTTAATAGAAACAATTGTGTTGTCATAAACTAAACATAGAAAACAGTAAGTGTAAGTTTGGATATCAATAGCTTAAATCAATCTATCCCATCATTGGGAAGATGGTCACACCTAACCAAATCACAAACAATGTTTTTTTAAATTATTTATCTTAAAACATTACTACATGGGTGCCATGGGTACTACTGTGCCTCTCTCGCCAGGAATTCATGTGATGAGAGAAGGCACAGTTTACAAAACAATATAACAAGATGTAACACAAAAGTTTACAAGACAATATAACAATAAAAAATTTCGCTTGGTTCCGACTTCTTCTTCTGTTCACTTTATTTATTTTACTTACTTCTTTCGACTTTCTTTTTCCCGACACTAGATTCTTCCACAGTAGCATAGCCTGCGTGTTCTTTGGTAGACGCTTCTTCGTGTTTCAAGGTTCCTTTCTTAGCTTCCATGAGCAGGTGAATCATGTCATGGCGGATGATGCCATTCTTCTCCCTCTCGGCCATTGTTCCCAGCACCAAGTTGGAAAAGTATTTCTTTATATCTGTGCGAATCAATGGGATGTCGAGTAGCTAAAACAAAGAATATAATGTTGAGAGAGCCTACACAAAATATTGATCATAGCAAGGTAACCAACTATGCCTCTATTAAAATTCTGATGCTACCAAAGACATTGTCCCGTCAATTTCAATATTAAAAAATAAAATACTGGTCAATTTTTTAGTCTTGGCACATTATCAATACATATATTGTGTAATGACACACGTTATTGCATGCACGAAAGCGAAAATGAAACAGGGTTATATGATCTCATTGCGAAAGAAAGTACCTAATTCCCATAGAATAAAGTGGACGTGTTTCATGATCCAAATATTGCTTAAACGAGGCTTAATTCCAATTCAAAACTGCATGATCTACAATATCAGACAAGTGTAAGTGGGACAGAGCGCTGGGCTATTGTATGGATGGCAATTCTAGTGTTGTTCTCTATTTTATGCTAATACCAATTTGAATTCAATTAGTTCAAATTGACACCGAGCCCAATTGTTTTCTGTCGTACTTTAGAAATATATAATGTTAGCTTTAATAATAATTATAAATGTTTTATTATCTTCCTTTTTTGTAACAAATAGAGATACAGTAGAACCTCGTTAATTCGAAATCCAACGGACATCAAAAATCAAATTTCGAATTAACGAATTCCTACGTAATTCGAAATTTTATGAAAAAAAAAAAAAAGGAAACGAAAATTGAGTTCCTCGGTCGCCTCTTCAAATTCGGGTGGTATCTTTGGAGTATATATGATGTGATATTTTTCGAATTATCGGGGTTCGAATTAACAGGGTTCTACTGTAATGATATCCTCACTGTGATCTCCCGAGAATTTGCTTTACGAGAAACACACTGGGTTATATATACAACATGAAGGAAGAAATAAAAAAATAAAAATAACTTTTTCGAAATAAAATTGCATTGTTTTCTTACAAAAATATTTTTTCATGGAAGGTTTTTTTTCCACACAAACTATTCAACTTTTTAAACTATGGAATTTCGAAAAAAAAATTATCTTTTTTACTAATAGGTACTATTATGTGGAACCACGACCAGAAGTTTTTGCACTTTACCGCGACCAAAAAATTAACTCACATTTGCCGAGAAATTGGACATTGCATTGATTATTATTTCTTCTAACCTTCTTAAAGTTCAAAAATCCAGGATCGTGCTTATTGTGACCATGAAGAAAGAGCCTTAGGTCACCCTACACGAGCGCAATTGAAGCAGTACGCTCCGGGCGCCAAATTGTCAAGGCGGCCAGGTGCTGATAATACCTATCACCTAACAGTCCTAACACATCGCCATTGAAATTATTTTTGACAAAAAGGACGCTACACAAAAATACAAATCTTCCGAATATTATTGACTATATTGATCACCTACCTAGGCTTCTACTGGTTTTTACAAGGGGCGTCAATATTTTACTCGCGCCAAGCGCGGCGTTGGCTCAGAGCGGGCCTTTTTAGGTCTCATATTATCTGGATTACTTAGAACAGAATTTGAACAATTCATCAAATTTCAAAGGTGATTTTCAAGTTCTGTAAAAGTTTTATTCAAGTTCTGTTATTATTTCACTTTTGTGAAAAGAAACTGGCCAATAATGATATAATAACAGAACACGAATAGAACCTTCACAGAACTTGAAAATAACTTATTTCTTAAGCTCTAAAATTACTTTCCTTTTTTTATAAATTCTGAATGTGTACACGGAGTTTGGAAACCCATAGTATAAGCGGGTAACTGGTGAATCTACATCACATAAAGAATCTTTTTTGATAACTAAAGTTTAAAAAAAACTTTTGGAACTCGGACTACGCTTCGATGCATTTTCAAGACAGCTGATATTAATCACCCGATATCTGATTTTTTTTAAAATTTGACCTTAAAAATCCCAACTTTGGACTCAATTAACTCAAAAACGAAAATCAACTACAAATGTGAAGTAAATTCACCAGTTCCGAACACGGTGAATAATACAGAATAAGAATGTGAAATGAATCATATTGATTGTAGATATGTAAGTCAGAAAATGACTTTCATATTATGGAATGATAAGATAAGTGACACTTACTAGCATAACTCGTGGCATGATGGCATAGCACATCATCTTCAAAAACTGAATACCGCTGAAGTCAGTTGCTTTTTTGGCCATTTTGAAGAACTCGCAGTTCGGATCTTCTAAGGAGTTAATCTTCAATCCAAAAATAGCTGTTGCGATGACGTCATTTGTATAATACGAAAATATATCTTTGGCCTCAACTTCAACAACAGATTTTCCTAAGTAAAACAAAATAAAAATTATATAAAATGAATAAAACTGCTATTTTTAGTGAATATATCACAAAAGTCTCCAAAACTACTTTCGTGGGAGTGATCTGGAGCCAGTGGGGTTATGGCTTCCACATCGATATACTTGTAATAACAATAGCCCTCTTATTCCAATCTCAAAATAACACCACGTAAGAGTAATTTCATAATACATACTACTCCCCTTCGAATTTCGACCATCAAAAGCCTATGTATAAACACAAGTTCCCTACAATATAAAACAGAGTACTATGTTATCGCTCAATCCCATGTTATAAATTGTTTATTTTATCGGCCAATGGCAAGCCCGAAAGTCACAAGAGATGAACACAACCCAAATTTGTTGTTCAAGCTTCTAAAAACGTACACGAAACCAGCAAAGATTGTTCATTTTGTAGCAAAAGCATCGTCATAATTTGTTGTGTGAGGTAATTGTTTTGCTAGAAAAAGATTTTTTATCAATTGTTACTTTAATCGATATGTCGCCTCGAAGCCATCTATGAGGTACATGTTTTTTTTTAATTTTCGTATAGCTGATTAAATTTTAAATGATGACCACTAACGAAAATATTGCTAACTGCTTCACGACTCTCGTGGGACGAACTTGCTGGAAGACGAATTTGCTCCATGCAGACCAACAAAAGGTAAAAAGCAATGCTTCTTTCAATCTTTCTACTGCGAGATAATGTAGTTTCTTTTTGATAAACATTTTCTTGAACAACAATTTTTGGTTTCGGTGTTAATTTTAAGGTTCACATGCCATGTCTAGATAATACTTGGTCGATGGGAATCCCAAAAGGGGAAGGTTACGAGGCTGAAGGGATTGGGGGAGCGAAGGAGATGGGGAAGAAGAAGAAGATAGGTTGTGAAGTAATAGGTGGGTATGTAAGATACAATCACCTGGGATAAATTGTTTGAGATAATAATCTGCCGTCTGCTGTGAACACTCCTCTACAAATTCAAACATATTCTTCATCTTGGAACTGGTGAAGGCGGGACTTAGTGTCGACCTCATATCGTGCCATTTTTCACCTAAAAATAAAAAAAAATATTTAGGTATTTATTACTGATACATTTCCAAATTCAAAACTAACTTAATGTCGTTTCATCGCAGGGGTAGGCAGAGAGGATGGACCGCCACACAACTCTATATTGGCACACTTCTTGCTTCATTGACATTCAAACATCATCTACATACTTTTCTGTTATTTTGATTTAATTTTTTAAAATTATTTGTTAATAACTCTCATAGAAATCGTTGTGTCTCCCTTACTATAATGGTTAGAAATATGATCTAAACGGTGTTAGAAAAAGAAAACATCACGTTTTATATTCAAATCTAGAAATTAACAACAGAAGAATTAAAATGATTTTAAAACTTTTATGTTCGCATCCAAAATTTTAATATTATATGTTTATTTCAAATAATACAATTTGAAAGCATATTTTATCACCTTTTAAAAACAGTTTTTAGTTTTCGGATAGTTCAAATATTCCATTTATTAGGATATTATTGCCAAGCAGAAATACTCTGATCTTGTGACAGAACATGCCAGAGGCATGAGGGATTAAATGGCATATTTTGAAATGTGATCTTTCTATTCAACCCCGACAAAAAAAAAAAACTGTTTTTTTTTTAATGTAAGTCTTAATTTTTCCCAGATTTCATTTTTATGTAATTTTTTTAATTGAATAAAATATTGTATTTTTTGCACAAAGTGTATTATTACAACTATTTGTCATTTTATGATAAACAAGCCCTGAGTTCTAACTTTCTTTCAAATTAAATTATCAATAACTTCAAAGCCATTGAAAAAAAAAATTTCAAATAACTACCAACTATTATCAAGCATCAAATATGTTCCACCACTGCCAGTTTCAATTCAGGTCTGAAAGGGTTAATAGATTCTATGTCAAATAATATATTATTTGAGGAATGACAGGTAGTATAGAAATAATATAACCCTTTAAGATGACTAGGAAGTTTCCATACATGGGATCGGCGTCTTCCGAGACAATGGTACGATGAGCATTGAAAGTATCAAATTCCTTGATACACACTTTTTTAATCAACTCCAAGTCTTTTAAAATGATCAGTGGTGAAGGTCCTTCAAATGTTCCAAAATATCTGAGAAAAAAATAATAGAATGAAATTATAAGTAGGTACTAAATTTTATACAGGATTTTATGGTCAATGAGTAATTTCTGACCATAATTTGTAAAAATCACATCTGACAATCTTTATGGTTGTTTTTTCTCATCCTTAAACCAATAATTTGAATAAAAATATGTCAACACAAATGGCTGAACATCCCAAGCAGGATTCAAGTGCTGAATTTGAATGCACTATGTAATGTAATTAATTTATACTTGTTTTATAGAAAGCCCGACAGTCGTAAATAAATTAATTAATTTCCAATAACCATACCAATACCGGGTTTCTAGCATAGTTGATTGATGAAACCCTACATTAATGCAATGTCTAAATCCGTCAACTATGGTCATTGGATGGCGTTTGGCGGTATATGAAAATAGTCAATAATTAATTCCCACAGCTGGCAGACAAAAGCAGTCTGATTAAGCCCGGTGTCTTGGCTGTCACAAAATTTCGATTAACTGTCAATATATGCAAAAATTCGTTATGCAAAATTATGAATGAAGGGAGGCAGACTAACGAAGCTCGTAGAATTGAAAGACGTTGTTTATGCGATAAAATGAACTCGTTTGAGAATGGAGTAACGGAATTTAGGAAGTTGATCAGAATATAACGAGTTGAAGACCTCATTGACCAATTGACTCTCTTTTTAGTGTCAAAAAATACATGCGAACTGTCAATGAGCATTTCAATTCGGCAGTGTCAATTTATTCATTTTTCATAATACAATTTAAAATATAAAAATTTATTAACATAGTTCTTTGACATTTACAAATGTTGATCCATAGACAAAATCTGCCAGTGTTGCCATCGTAAGGCGATTTCTTATTTATTTTGTTATCAATATCGTCTTTGTAGACACGCCTAACTGTGCTCGGGAAATATATAAAAATGGCGTCAGTTAAGCATTGATGTATATACACTAGATCAAGGCTGCCCAACCTTTTTAACAGTTGGGCGAAATTAACGATTTTGAATCACTGGCGGGCCACTGAATACCTGACGGTTCCTATTTCCATGGGGGGGGGGTTGTTAGAGAATTTCTATTAAACATAATTCCCCAAAAAAAATCAAAATGAGTGCTCCCCACAAAATATTTGAAATCCATGGGGGGGGGGTTGTTACGGAACTTCGCTGAGAAAAAATTCCGCGCACCCAAAAACATCATTTGTGGTTCCCCACAATAATTTTTCGAATTCCATGGGGGGGGGTTGCTACAAGATTCCATTTCGGACGCAAAAACTATTATATCAAAAACCGATGTATTTTTGTTTAAAAAATGAGTTCAACAGGTTAGATTTTTTCGTCGCTGATTCTCGTTCTGAGTAGCCTAAATAGCGATATCGCCTTCGTTGGCAACACTGGTGACCACGCGCAAGCTGCATTGTTTGTTTTACCGCGGGCCCGCAACACTTTTTCAAATTGGCGGATTGGCGGGTTTTTTGAAAATAGTTCACGCGGGCCACTTATAATTACCGCGTCAAAGCATTGCCACTGTAATTAAGGCCACAGCCAACTTTGCCGCTAATGTCAGTTCAGTGCTCAGTGAGACGCCGACCGAGTTAAACCGAGCGACACGCCGTCAAAACTATTTCCAAAATGGGTAAATGCGTCGTTAAAGAATGCAATTCAAGGTCACAAAAACATAATAAATCATGCGGAATTGCTTTCCACTCGTAAGTTTAATGTTTACATATTCACATTAAGTTAAAAAACGCTAAAATTGGAATAAAATATCGAATACTATAAATATAGGTTCAGTGTTGCCACTAAAAATTCGTTTTGGTTTTCCCACATTAATGGGAGAATACATAATTTATGGAATAAGTTACTATGGAGGTAACCTCTGATTTTAAATATTTTTGAAATAATATTAAATTATATTTTAATCTTCGTACAAAAGAATTCTTTAATCTTATTTTAGTTTATTAATGAATAATCCAGTAATTATATATTTTTACGTATTTTATATTAATACTTTTGCAGTGTACCTAAAGATCCAGCACGCCGTGAGAAGTGGGTGGAAATTATTCGATTACTTAGAAAAAAGACAGACTGGCTGTCTACTAAATCTACAGTCATTTGTTCGAAACACTTCCGGGATCAAGACAAGCTAAGACCAAAAAGAGATGTTTGAGTATTGTATGCTAGGTATAATACAAAATATTGGAACAAAAAATGTCTTTATTATTTAATTAATTATGCTTACTTTTAGTCATATAATAAAAAAAAACACATATTAAAATAATTTTAATTAGTTTATCTTATTACAAACTAACGTTAAAAAAACACTCTATTTTATTGCTTATGTCGGGTAAAATTTCAAATGGTAGGCAACACTGACGCGCCAGCGCAGGTTTGTGTTTCTGTCGTTGTCTAATCGTAGCGGCAGCATTGTACTCGTGACTTGTGTAAGTGAGACAAATATATGTTTACTTTAAAATGTTTATTGGTTTCAAAGCTACGTCGTCGCGGTTTTAGAGTGGTTATGCTTTTTTGACGCGCGGTAATGAAACTTGCTTCTCTATTTATATAACTCAATGCAGTTAAGCCTATCAATCCGATATTCTTAAGTTATCATCTTTTAACACCCCATTATAAAATAGAGACTTAGGCCCCAGAAATTTTGTTATTATGTTTGGAATCAAGTAAAACTGATCAGAGTACTCACTTTTGGCCAGGAAATTGATTGTAAATTCTGTCCATCAAAACAGAGACATGCTCCTGTTGAAATAGGATAGGAAAACCCATGCCAAAGAAGGGCACCTTGGGCACAAAGGCCGGTATACCCTTCCTTGCGAAATGTCCATATTGCCACTTCCCGTAGGCGTACAACGCTGCCAGAAGTCCCACCAGCAACAGAAACCAGTCCACAAAACTTAGCGCCATGTTCTAGAAAAATATCTAGATGATTTTTTTTACATTAGCTCCATACATCTATGTCATCTTTCGGGATGCTGTGTGGAGGGTCTCTTAAAAGAGAGGAAGTTCTGGGAAGGAAAAGGTATGAGGTGTGGGAAGGAATCTGGAGGACAGTGTGTCCAGGAGTAATGGACGTTTGAGTCCATCCCTCCCACTGTGGTGCAAGGCGATGGGTCAAGAGAGTCCTGCTGGAGAGGTCAAAAGGTCTCCCTCAACCGGCCTCTCCCGATCCTGCTAAACACGCAGTAGGTGGGCAGACGCATCCGCCACTAAGACCTAGACAAACCTCAATTCATGAACCCGGGCACCCCTATTAAGTCACCAAACATAGTGAACCGCTTGGGGTGACCTATCCCAGAGGCGTTGGTTATCCAATAAATGGTTCCCGGAGCAGCAGTACCCATACCCACTTCCCAAATTGTCAATAAATATTTTAAAAAAAACCAAGTCAGCAATAATCCAGCTGTCACATATTGAAACTGATATCAGTAAGAAATCAAAATTAATCAGTGGAATGTAATGATATGCTAAACAAAGAAAAACATAAGCCTACCCATAACCTAAAAAATAACTAAATCCATGAAACACTTATTACTTATAGCCGAGAATCAGCAGTACAATGATATTTAGATTTATTTTACTGATGGATTTTACTAAAGTCGAGTTTAAAAAAAAGTGTAAATGAAGTATGCATTTCATTAGAAAATGGAAAAATTTGAATGCAAGGAATAATAAAAACAATCTAAAAGACATTTAGACACAAACAATAAAATATGAAATGGTGAATGTTGTTTTGCCTAATTTTAAGATGAAAAATATTGTAACAACTTCTTATCATCTCCTTACCTTGAACTCATGGACACCCAAAAACAATTAACAATGTAAAATGTCAAGTAAACAATTAATATTTTGAAACAAAAACACCGCTTATGCAATGAGGTTCAAGGTTAGCCTAATACCATAAATAAACCAGGCAACTACAGTAAAATTTAGTACAAGTAACTCCTATCTTTATTGGCGTCAAACAACTGAAAAAACTTGATGACATAATCGATGAATATCTGTATAAATACTATAAATGAAATAATCTGTATTCATATCACACAGCACACAGTAGACTGTTGAGTCATCAGGCTATTTGAGAACTTCAACCTATGGTTCTCATTTTTTTTTAATACTTGTAATTTTCTTTTTTACTATGACTGCATATGTGCTTGTCTCCCATTTTTTTTTTTGAGTAAAATTATTTTTTCTACAGTAAAATTAGTTTTTTGATAGCCCCAAACGGCTTTCATTGGGCATAGGTAAAATGTATGCAATAAGGAATTTCAGTGAAAAATATTATGATTCTGAATAAACATGTTTTAATATATTTATTTTCTAATTAAGATAATTTTAAAAGTCAACCTTTGAAAACAATTAAAACCGTGAGGCACTCAAAACACCCCGTGATTGGTCAGCGGGTTCAGACAGCACTTAAACCGCTACCTCGCGGATTGGCCAGGAGCATAAATTAAGATTGCGGACGACTTTGTGCTAAGTTTCGTCGAATATATTCGCACACGGGTAACTTCTGCAGTTTACAAATTATTTAAAAAGAATTAATGTTTTTCAGAAATCTTCCTAAATATTTAAATTGTTTTTTTTTTGTATCAGCCTAAGTGCGATTGACCTTATTGTTAACGGATAAAACAGAGGTACGTATGATGTACTATGTCAGATTTTTATCGATTTGAAAAATGAAAATTATTTTAACCATTAAATCGAATTTGTAAAAAAACAAAAAATAGAGTTATTTAAGATAGAGGGTGAACATTCATAACAAAAAATAAAATAAATTGACTGGAATTCCTTATTATGTCTCGTGACGTCACACACAGTATAATTCATAACTCGAATGGCAGTAAAAGAAAAAGGTAGAATTCTATCTAGGAGTAAATTCTTTAGATGACAAGATGACTGTTAAGACGTTATATCTATGTCAGTGAATTTTAGGGATAATTCATGTAATTAATATTGTTAAACTGACATTCTGTTTTTCTGTCAAAAGTTTGAACATCTCTGTTCACCAAATTATCATTTGCAAGGTCAATCATAACAGCTTTTGACAGCAGGGTTCTCAAAAACAAAATTTTATTAATAAGGATAAGGATTGAATCCAATACTTAAGTAAATAATATACTAAATAATATAGTAAATAATACTATAAATAATATACTAAATTAGAATTTCTTATTCATTTGAATGGACGTTTCCACCTACTACACATTATAATAACTAAGCTTAAAATAGAAAAATTAGAATTAGAATTAATAGGTATATCAGATTATACCTTTGTATCATTTTCACAATATGATTATTCTAACCTCCAAACAAACTTTCTAATCTCAGTTTTTTGCCGCCAATAATTACTCTTGACAAAACTAACTTTTTTGTTTCTGTTTTGTTTTAAACACATCTACCTAGTTGAATTTCAATTTTGTTTTCTTTAATAAATGAATAAATAAATTAGTGAATAAATTAATGAATAAATAAATTAATGAATTAATAAATGAATGTATATATAAATGAATGAGTAAATAAATGAATGAATAAATAAATGAATGAATAAATAAATGAATGAATCAAGTAAAATATTTGGAAGCGAAAATTAACCCACTTCACGACATCTGATCGAGCTGAAACTCGGCATATAGACTCATTGTCGATGACAATGCAATTTATCATTTTTTTCTGAAATTGTATGACTTATAAAAATTTACAGCATATAATATACGAAATAAATATCAGTACCATTTAATCAGGATAGCGCGGTTGACTCCAGTCAATGGGAGAAAGGTTCAATCCTCAGTCAATACGAAAATATATATTTATTTTAAATACATCTATTAAGGCGATGCCATACGTAGTAATTCAAAATCATGTGTTTTTGGTTTGAAAATTTGGTCGCCTAAAAATGTTTCAGATGCTTTAATTAAATACTGCGAGTAGAATACATCTTGGCCTTTGAAATAATCGAGTATTTTTTAGTTAAGTCTTTTTATAAGCCCAGAAAAAAAAAATGTAAAGGCCTATGAAAACTGCTTTAAAATTCAAAATCTCCTACTTACGAACCCATTTTCGGTTATGATTTTATTGTATAATGTGGAAAATTAAGTTATTTATAAAATGATTGAAAAAAAATTAAATATTTATGCCTGAACATCCACAAAATAAAATAAAAGGCACTTTTTGGACATGTTTTTTTCTTGCATAAATCAAAACAGGCGGATGGTGTTAAGCGGGAATTTAAACCTTATCGCCATCTACGTAAGGGTTGTTATTGATAGCGGCCCAATTAAAAATATTACACGCCGTAGTGCATCGCCTTATAACACATTTCACGTATGCGAAAACAAGAGTCCCATTTAAGAAAATGGATTTTGTTTGAAACAGCTATATCTTTGGAAATAATACTTTTTTTTTATTTTTTACATGGTATCTACTCACCACACCCCAACTATAAAATTATCGTTTGAAATTAAAGTCTAATTTTTTAATACTACTCCATAAACTGAAGTTAAAGTCAGTGGTGGGCCATTTAGTGATATTTTATTTGTATAAAATGTACAAATTATAAAATTTAAAAAAATCATTTTCGCACAAATCATCACAAAAAAAATAAAACTTCCGCATCTCCGGTACGATAAGGATGTATTACCTGTTCTATGGGTTTAAATATAGTTTCCTTTTGATTAAATATTCTTCCACACAAAAGACGAGAATTTGAAGATGGGTAATACTTGGTTCACGTTTTTAAATACATATACATATAGTTGGGACTCTTACAAAGAGATTGATATAAAATGATTGGACAACAATGCCTTTTCCGCCATTCAAGTAGGACCGGCGTAAAAGGTAGAATTACCCTTCCCGCCCGAAGTGTGTTAACAAAAATAGAAAGAAAATAAATATGAAAGAAAAAGTATAAAAACTATAATAAGTATAGTACCTGCAACAATAATTTTGCCACATCATTAAAAAAACAGGTTTTACCTCAGAAAATATATTTCAAACTGATCAACAAACAATTTAACAAAAACATGATAATTTATTAAGAACAGAATAATATAAGTTGTAAAAACTGCTCGTCCCCTTCATTTTACAAGATTTTCCTGTGCTTTACTCCGACCCAGAACCCATTTACAGGAACCATATCGAAGGAACTTTTTTTGAGTTCCATCGGAACGGGTGTCTTCGCAGTGCGGACAAACTCAAACTTTGACACCAAGTTGACAATCAAAACTTTAGCTTCCATCAGCGCAAATCTGGAAGCTGCAATTAAAATAATACTTAGTCTATATAATATCTAATAATTATACACATCAGTAAGCACATCATTACATAAAAACAACGTAACATTCTGTATTATTCATTAATTTCATAAAACACTTACCAAGGCACTGTCTTGGTCCTGCCCCGAATGGGAAATATGTAAAAGGTTGAATGGAAGCCTTGTTATCTTCTGAAAACCTTTCAGGGTCAAAGGTTTCTGGATCCTTGAAGTATTTTGGATCTCGGTGGAAGGCGTTGGTTGGTATGTATAGCTGGTCTCCGATTTGTAACTAAAAAAGGCCCAATAATAATAATTGATGAAAACATACTTTACACTCACTATAAGTATTATTATATTATAAGTATGTAATTAAATCAATTGATTTTACTTTCCAGGTTTAGGTTAAACCATGGAATGAAACCATTATATTATATCAACTTGGCCAAAAGACAATCACAATATTGACTTGGTCGATGATTGGTAAGTTTTTAGATTTTCACGGCCAAAAGCATTTTTGTTATTTATTGTTTTTGTGTTTAATTCGTAGAACTCCATTTAATTTTTTTATAAATTTAATTTAGATTAAATTTGATAATATTATTATTAAGTTCTGCAAGTGTTTTAGTTTTTTATTATTGTGACAGCTGTTTCGGCTTACAAGGCCATTTTCAAACTGTGGTTTATTCCACATTGAGACGACGTATTTATGCTATTTCAAATGTAAATTTTGAAGGTGATTTATTACTGGTTACACCGATGACAATATGATCTATTGTTGGTTAAACCAATCTATGTTTTCCCCTCAGTAAATGGTAATGAGTTCTTAAGTATTTACTAATGACTTTATTGCTATGAATTATTTGGGTGCATTATACTGCTTGGGTTTTGTGAAAATACTGAGAAGTGGTGAGTAAATTATTTTCCGTACTTTATTAATTAGTGTTAAGTTTGGGTCATTCGTTCGTTTATTGATTTCTAATTGTTCAAGTAAATTTAATCTAATGCCCTTTTTTTCTATATGCAATGGTTTAGGACCCTTGTTGTTAAGTGGGGTATGATTATTCACCAAGAGATGTTCTGCGAATTTTGAGGATGTGTTTTTATTATTATAACATCGTATATGTTCCTTGAATCTAGTTGAGAATGCCCTCCCCGTTTGTCCGATGTAAGTGGCGTTACAATCGGCGTGGTCACATTTTAATTCATATATGCCACTGTTATTAGTGGCATATATGAATTAAAATGTAGTTATTGAAATAGCATAAATACGTCGTCTCAATGTGGAATAAACCACAGTTTGAAAATGGCCTTGTAAGCCGAAACAGCTGTCACAATAATAAAAAACTAAAACACTTGCAGAACTTAATAATAATATTATCAAATTTAATCTAAATTAAATTTATAAAAAAAAAAAAAAAAAAAAAAAAAAAAAAAAAAAAAAAAAAAAAAAAAAAAAAAAAAAAAAAAAAAAAAAAAAAAAGCATTTATTCAATGATTGACATAGGGTAGGAGTACTAGAAAAGGAAGGTCAGGAAGCATCTAGTCATTCAGATGTTTGAAACGTGTTGGAAAATCAAAACCATTGGAATAAACCAAAAGCATAGATAACACCAATTGTTAAAAGATTGATTGAAGGAATACCACAAGGATTATAACTGTCACCCTCATTGTTTTAGTTGCACCAATTCATAGCTAACCAGATGATGGCACTGATAGTAACCATTATATTTTTAATAAGCCCCTTCCAACGTTTGAGCTGCTAGAGAAGATATGAGACAGAGTTGACAGCCACCTCGAGAAGGCTCGATAGCTGGAGTGTGGGTGTCATAAATAAACTCAAAATATGATCTTTGCAAAAAGGGAGATCAATGATTAATTCACTTTAGAGGAGTAGAGTCAGAGAATCTCACGTGAAATACATCTATAATACCTTATGGCTGTAAGAATTCTGGGAATCGTTTTGTGGGGGTAGTGTATGTGGCTTCACACAGACTCTATCCAAGTTAGGTAAACCAGGCCAGAGACGTAAAGTTTCTGAAAAGAACATGGTACGTCATTATAACTGTCAATAGAGAAAACATGTGACAAAGCTTATATGATAAGCCAATCACATTTCAAAAGAGCTGGAATGGAGAATCCAATTCATTACTGAAAAACTAAACAATATTTGATGTATTCATGATTATTTACCTGAAACCGTCATGTCTAAATATCTTAGTTGGTGAATTTCTTCATATACAACAACGCCGTTAGTTTTTGCCAGCGACTCGTCAATTTCTTCCTGCAACCTTTTCTGTACATCAGGGTTGAGTGCGAGCTCGTATGTTATGAAACTAATGAGATTAGCGGAGGAATCAAATCCAGCAAACAAGAAGACCATCACTTGGGCCAATATGTCATCATCAGACCACTCTGAAAATAATATATTAAACTATTTTAAGAAAACACACACACAAAAAACAACAAAGATTAAAAACTGTAACTCTGACATTAACAAAAAGGGATTAAGATACTGGAATTACTGGATTCAAAAGTGAACTAGTTGGATCAGCGAGATTCAACTTTAAAAACAATTTTCAAATTATGTAAAAAGTTACCAATTTTATTTCTTTTCTTAATCAAATCAAAATTAGCCTGATCTCCATTTGCAATGGTGGTAGAATCGTCATTTAGTTTTCCCTGCTTAGCCAACATGAGGAGATGGATCATGTCATGTCTCACTATTTTATGGTTCAGTCTCTCTTCCATATTATTTGTGAACACGCCACGAAAGAACTCGTTTACTTGTACTGAGCCAAGTTTAATCTTTAACAGCTAGAAATATATCAAAATTATATTAACCTTTGAAATGTCGAGTTCCCTCAACCTAAAATCCTACAAACACAAAGTATTGTTTTCAGATTATTAATCGGATATGCCGGCGCTCAATGGAAACAAGTTTTTTGTAACCCATGGGTACTTTAGCGCCCTAGAAGTTAAAGCAAACAATCCCATTTTTCACCACATTTAGGCGATTTTTTTAATTTTTAGTTGACGTTTTTTTTTATAATTAATAACTTTGCAGCTTACCCTCGATAAAGGTGGACAAAACATGACAACAAAAACCTTCAACATGTCAAGCATATTAAATGTAGTCAATCTTTTGGCCATAGTGTAGAATGTGTTGTCCCTTTCCTTCAAGGAGTTAGTTTTAATCCCAAAACCGCAAGATGCGATTACATCATTTGTGTATCTCGTGTAGAAATCCTTTGCTTCCATATCTTTGCTATCGGTTCCTGAAAAGACGATTAGGATAAAATAGTTAACGAACTACTATGTAAAATAAGTTATGTGTTTATAAATGCTGGTACAGTGCTGAAAATATTTCAGAATGCTTAAAAAATGTCTGGCCTGTGCTAAAGAGATCCCAGCTTAAAAACTTAAAGCTTTCACGAAATTCGGATTGCGGGTCTTAAGTTCCATACTAAAAAGCGTGTTTTAAATTTTACCCAACTGACATTTAGGACTGCCACTTGCCAGGTGACATTGGCGGGAGATTTAAACCGAGAATTACACACGCAAATTCGTAAGTAATGTTTATCTCACTTTATAGGTTTCAAATAAAGTCGAGTACATCATATAAGTTAGTTTTATTAGTAAAGGGGTACAAGATTGTGTTTGTGGCGGGATGTCAGCATGCCGAACTGGTGCAACTATACAACAGAAGGCTACACTAGTCCAACACACGAATATACATCCCGGCGCAAAAGGAGATTGAAGCCTTGACTTACCAACTCCATCCTGGACCTGTCTTTTGCCAAAGCAACAGTGTTCAACAGTAGTATAACTCTTATAAAAATCAATTAGTTTTCTCAAAGAGTCTACATACAGTTAAGTTAGGTACCTTTTCCGTCAAGACTCTTGAGTTCTGTGTTTAAGAAGTCTACGAGATTGTCCACGCACTCCTGCATGAAGGGCAGCATGGCTCGCATCTTGGAGCTGGTAAAGGCAGGACTCAGAGTGCTTCTCATTTCCCTCCACGTCTCTCCTGAAAAAGATAACACAGAAATAATTATAATCAAGAAAACAAAATTAGAAACATAATAGAAAGAAACTGTCGGTAATTGAAAATAAGGAGTGATTGAAGAAAACAATATCTTTGTGGCTGACATTATAATTGAAATCTCTGTTAGAAATGTAAATACTAAGTTAAAAAAGCACAGGTGTTTAACCCTTAGGAACCGGGAAGGATTTCAATGAATTGGCTGCCTGGACCGGCATGATTTTCTGAAATTTTGGGTCATTGTTTAAAAAATCATACAGTTGCACCAAAAGGTTTTAAGTTATAAATTTTATTTTATGGCATTCTCAAATGTTGAATTATTGTACACGTATATCCAAAATTGGGTTAAATTTAAAAGCAAATTTACCTTCAAAATGCCGCCGCTCCAAATATAATCACTCATAGTTTATTTATTCATTATAACATCGACGAATTATTTCTTTACAGATAAATAATGTACCTTTGTTAGTCATCTTATGAAGATTTATCTGCAGTTTTATTAACACATTGATTACAATTATTGATTTCTTACTACGCAGTCACTTTTTTCCGCTGACCACACATACACTTACATGAGACCATGTCCATATTAGATAGGGTTACCATAAAAGTATTACCACTTTATATTAACTTAATGGTTCCATGATAACTCAACACAGTGACAATTCAACACACTTTTAAAAAGTGATATAAAGTCATTGGAAATGATTAAAAAAAAAATTTTTTTAACCTAACCTAACCTACATAACCCAGTTAATAAAGTTTTTGTTTCATTACTTTCCATGACTTTATATAACTTTTTAAAGATGTGATGATTTATCCGGTTACCTAACTTAATACAGTTATAAATTATATTATATCACTTGTAATACTTAGAAGAAAATCACTCTCCCGTTAAATCCAACTTCAATAAAGGTAATTATGAAGGATGTTGTCAGGATCTAACAAATGTAAATTGGATCTCACTTTTCAGCAACTTTCATCTCAACAATAAGGTACAGTTATTCTACAATATACTATGGAATATTATAGATAAACACATTAAAAAAAAAACTCCCATAAGAAATCACTATCCCAATTGGTTTAGCGAATGTATAAAAATACTTCTCAAAGAGAAAAATAAGGTTAGACTGCGGGTTAAAAAACACAATAACCCAAGAGTCAATGCCGAGTTTACTACTCTTAGAAAAAGATTTTAAAAAATACTTAAAGAATGCTACACAACCTATATTAACCTATGTAGTTGAGCAAATCACTGTAAGTAAAAAGGAGTTCCTCCATAGACATATGAATATTAGTAGACCTGCCCTAAGTGATTAAAAGCGTATTATTCCCCACTCCCCATACCGGTTCCATTGGAGCCGGCTGGGCTCGCGTATGGCCTCCCATGAATTTAGAAAACGTGACGTCATCATTCTTGTGCGAACTATGGTCGAGGCATCATCGGTTCATTTTACGAAATAACACGGCAAAATGATGGCTTGCGCTATGAAAACTTGTAAAAATAGATGTGAAAAAGAGAATAAACCCAATTGTCGTATTACATTCCATATATAAGCATTATTTTACTTTATTTTAAGCATATTCACATCGTATAATATGGATCAGTTTTAGAAACATATACTATCACGCGATGGACGCGACACACAAAGCCGCGTGCACAAGAATCAGGGATGTGCTGTTTACTGGGGTAAGTAAATTATGAACATTCGTAATAGTGTCTTGACTCAATAAGGAAACAAAATATTCGACTCTGAAAATAGAAGAATTTTTTTTGCCAAATTTGGACTTAGCAAATTTGTTCATAACGTGGCGAGTAATTTGCACTCCCATGTAAAAATGTCTATTCATTCAAAAGCAGATTTTATTTTTAAGAACTAAATGGTCATATCATAATGCGAGATGCCTATTTACTGTCAGATTGATTTATTGACGAATCACAGTCAGCTTTACCCCCTTCGTTCTTCAACAGTTGATTTTACCCCTCGCCATTATCTTCTCGTCTATTAATATTCATATGTCTGTGAGTTCCTCTTTAAATGGTATGGTAGAAAAAAATCAGTTTTAGAGTATGAATCTTTTACTTCGAAAATTTACCGGTAAATTAACTCAATATTTGGAGATGAACATGACGAATTCTCCAAACTGCTATTGTAGTGGGTCGGCTTGTAGGAGAATTTTCCTTCAACTACAATTGTAGTTGGTCGGATCCTTCAGGTTAACAAGAACAGATTTTTCAGAATTTGCCGAATATCTAATTAATAAAGACCATACTTTTGATAAGAATACAGGGGTACAAGTCCTACATAAAAACGGAACAGGCTTGGCCCTTAATAATTTGGAGGCGTTATAAAAGAAGACAAACAAAAATAATAATGGTTTTATTTTAAATAAACATGGAATCACCAGTGCCTCAGCTGCAAAATTAAAAAAATTGTTTGTGTTCTATGCATATGAAACTGCAAAAACTCTTAAGCTTTGTACCCATGCTCGATGGTGTTTTGCTCATTCGAACATGTCTCAACGTGTGTATATCTTCTCACTTAATGCATTTTTGTTTGATGCGAAGATTTAAGGATCGTAATTCTTGCTCGATTTTCGTCAGAAATTTACGATTTGATTAATTTGATGGTGTTATATCCACCGTGTCTTGACGTGTCGAACTGCTCGAGCATGTGGACACAACGACGAGCATGGTTCCGAGCCAAACCGTCGAGCTTTAATATACATAGCTACAAAGAAGAATGGCCTTTTTCATAAAAAATTTTAATTTAGAACTGAGGCCAAAAAACAAAACCAAACTGAATAATATTTTTGTTTATTTGTGTTTCGAATTATAAAAAATAGGCCATTAAAGAAATCGATTTTCCACAATTTAGTATTTAATAATTGTTTTTAATTGATATTTATTAAAAAATATATATTTGCACCTTTTAATTTAAAAAAATATTTTTCTTAGTTTAGTCAAGGATTTTGGCTTTAAATCCAAATTTAAGTTTTGTATGAAAAATTCCTCTTAATGTAAACCATCTTCAATCACATGGAACTCACAGTTTGAGAGATTTTCCTGCATCATACATACAGATTTTCTGCTATTGTATTTTAAGAATAATAGCAGCAAAATATTACCTTTCATAGAAAACACCATTTTTGCTGCCACAGGGTCAGTTTCTTCATCAGTAAATTCCACATGATCCACAAAATGGTCAAAGTCTTTGACCATAATATTCCGGAGAAGTTCCGGATCCCGAATCAGGAAGGTGGGTTTCATTAAAGAGAAGAATCCAACAAATCTGAATAAATTTTCTTTAAATATTAAAAACATTTTTGAAAAAGCCTTTAAAATAGATCGGGATATCAATTTTATCATCCTTAGCCTCATAGCTCCAGTCCACTGTTTCAAGTAATAATAATAATGATTGAATTATTTGTATAGCGCCATTTTCGTGAAAAAATCACCTCAAGGGCGCTTAACAACTTAATTTCAGCATTTAATTAATTTATTTTTTTTTTAAAGAAAGACAAACATTCCCGGGTTACAAATAAGCTGATAATATGTGAAAATCTCCTACTACCACCACAGTAAGCTGAAAATGTGGCTTGTGTTGTGATGGAGGACTTAGCCAGCCAAGGAATTAAACACATTACGCTTGGGTGAGACCCAAATGCGATGTCAACTCGGCCAGTGATTTACAACTAAGACTTTTTACAAATGACTTAAAACTATACATATTTTTATGACCTAGTAGGTATTTACACAATACTGCTATAAACAATGCTAAAGGACTAAAAACTTTGATGTTTCATATGTCAAGACAATGACATATTTGGTAATGACCACGGAACAAGGAAAGTTCATTGGAGAAACCTTTTATTATCTAATAAATTCATTTTGAATTCTTAAAAATTTTGGTATTTTCAGCTGAAACCATTTTTCACTTTAAAATTCAGCCAGATGTTCAATGATCAATTCACTATAAACAGATTATAAAACTGAAATATTTACAACCATATTTTCCCCAAATAAAGTGAACAACAAATGAAACTACAAAAAAGTTCAATCTGATAATTAAGAATGATTCAACTTATTGGCATCAAAATACATTAAAATCATGGGTGTAGCGTTACTTCTTAAACTCCAACCACGCCGGCATGGCGGGTCTGAAATATGTCGTCTTAAAAACGAAAAACTTGACATTTGGGTTTCAAATGTTAAATTCCAATCGTCCAATAGATAATGAAGCATTCATTTCGTATTGTTGGCAAAAATACGTGGGTAAAGTTTTTTCCCTGATAATTACAAAATAAGTTATGTAATTATCAGGGAAATTAATATTAAGGAAATTAAGGGAAAAAAATCGAGTCATATTGATTTTTCAAAATGGTGAGTGGTTTTGGAATCGTTAACTTCATACCAAAATTTTTGCTAATCATATATTATCTATGTAAAAAAAATTATGCCAATAAGCTTGACCAGTGTTCAAATTTTTTGCATCTAAATAAAAAATATTAAGAAAACTTATTTTATTTATATTAAGGGCCATAGAATTTGAATATGTCGACAAATTTCCAGGTAAATTTTCAAGTTCTGTAAAGGTTCTATTCAAGTTCTGTTATTATATCTTTATTGGCCAGTTGTTCCACTAACTGAAATGATAACAGAACTTAAATAGAACTTTTACAGTACTTGAAAACTAACTTTGAAAATTGATGTTGTTCTGATGACTGTTCAAATTCTGTGAAACAACCCGTCCTTAGTACACCAGTGCAGATTTAAAATTTTTGCTACAAAATTAATTCAGAGGTGAGTGCCGATTTTTTAGCTCAACAATTCGGATTCAATGGGTCAGTAATATAATTTTTAAAACGCTGATAATATAAACTCAGGGATAAATATAATTTTATTAAATAATACCAAATATAAATTTCATACCTGTCATTTGGAAATTTATCATACATGTCTTGAAACAAATCCATAATATGCTGCTTTTGAAGATACACCATCAACATGTTCCCCATTATCAAGTTGGGCTTTTCATAGTTAAGATTCAGATATTTAAAAAATTGGTTCTTTCGCCAAAGATAATAAACACCTACAGCTAGTAATGAAGTTGCCAACAACACCCAATCCGAAAATCCAAAGGCCATCTTTAAATTCTGAAATTCAAAAACGGACGGGTTCAATTCAGACGGGTTGTTTCAAAGAATTTGAACAATTCATCAAATTTCAAAGTTCTGTAAAGATTCTATTCAAGTCTGTTATTATTTCAGTTTTGTGAAACACCTGGCCAATAACGATATAAGAACAGAACTTGAATAGAGCCTTCACAGATCGTCAAAATTAACTTTGAAATTTAATGAATTGTTCAAATTCTGTGAAACAACCCATCGTTGGGACGGGTTCATTTTAGGGTTTTGTGAAAGTCCCATTCAAGTTCTGTTATTATATCATTATAGGCTAGTTGCTTGACAGAACTGAAATATAAACAGATTTTTATATATATTTTTTTTTCTATTGGTAATTTTTTGATACATACAGGTAAATATATAATTATACAAAACATAAGACAGTAACAAAAAAATCCCACAAAGGCGAAGCCTGTGCGTGGGCATTATAAGTTATGTATTCAAAACAGTGGTGGTTAAATAAAGAAAAAAATATATAAATAGTTCCTATAGTTGGATTATTATGATTTTACTGGAGTTTTTGCGTATTTAATAAAAAAAAACAGTTTATGTTGAAGGTAAAAAGAAGTTAATTTTTTTTAAATGTAGACGGTAGTGGCATATTTTAGGTATCATATTCATAGTGCAAATTATAGAAAAAATTCTTTCACTTCAAGATTTTTTCTTTCCCATGTTTTAACATTTATTTTATACGAGATTAGGTTTTGGCACATCTTGATGGAACTCGGCAAGGAATTAAACAATTTTGGGCAATTTTTTTGAAAAACACTTTCACATAACTTGAAAATTGCTTTGAAATTAGAAGAATTGTTAAAATTCACCGAAAAAACCCGTCCTTACATACAATATATAATACAATAACGGTTCCATGATAACTCCTCAAAATGACAATTGAATTGAATTAAAGTCAATTATCACTTTTTATAGGTGTGTTGAATTGTCATTTTGATGAGTTATCCAGTCACCTAAAGTAACATTGCCTTGGCAAATTGACCCTAAAATAGCATTAAATTTGTACCCATAAGTATTTAAATCTATATACTTTACAGTTATGAGTTAATGAATATTAAGTGAGACCAGTCAACCACGTTCACTCATAAAAACTAATCGAGAAGACTGAAAAAAATAAGATTTTTAAGCAACGTTAAAATAAAATATTTACATTCATAATTTTTTTTTAGATTAAAGCGCGAAGAATAATAATTATTACTGTCCACTAAAATTAATCTATAAAACAAAATTTATCATAAATCTGTTTTTCACATTTAAGGTCAACAAAGATAATGAAAGGTTGCAAAATTAATAATTTAATTCTAACAAATAAATTGATATATCATTTACAGAGAAACTTTTCCATGATTACACTAGCCAAAGTCCCGGGCATTGCCCGGGCTTTACGCAGAGTTTCTCTTATTTTGGCATTGCCCGGGCTTTACGCAGAGTTTCTCTTATTTTGAATGTCAAGTGTGCAAAATTCCATCATACTCGGAATAAAACTATAGATTTGTATATAGAAAAACAAAGTCACGGCGCCCGCCACAGACGCTCTTATTCATATATTATGCAAATTAAGGTTTTATCACATCTACCTGCACTATGCATAAGTCCATATGAACGAAATTTCAATTCCTTTGAAATTCAAATTAAATAAAACGAATTCTTCATAATATGACGTAGGCCCTGGGAGAAATCAGGCCATTTCCAAATTTCATGCTTTAAGGGACAGAAAAAACAAAACTTCTTAAGCATAAAAATCTCTTAAGCGGGAACTTGTGAGTTTGGTGTAATAAAATGTTTAAATCCCTTTTAAAAACTTAGAAGTGACACAATATTAAACAAAACTTACAATGTTAAGTAAGTGTGTTACAATGGTTCCCAGCAGATCTATCCAAACTTGTTCAAGTAATTCGCATATATTCACACCCAAACCATATTCAAAGGTTTGATTAGTAATAAAATGTTTAAATCCCTTTGAAAAACTTAGAAGTGACACGTAGAATTATTTCCGATTTAACCTGTTTGTATAAAATCATTAATTCAATGTTTGATACCCCTGATTTATTATATATTATGTAATCTCTTTTCATACTCCAAGCAGGTCGGTTACAAGACAGTACCTACCATATTATTGTAGCAATTCTATATCAACGTCCCAATATCACACTCCTATGCGACGGATTCAACAGCTAGGAAACAAATACTACGATGTTGTTGATATATTTAGTACATCAATTTCAATATACAAGCATACCCTATTGAAGTTTTTTTCATCAAGTAGTGGAATATTTTAATAAAGGTATTTAATTTGACTAACACATAATAATTTTGTCAACTGAAACAGAAAAAAATATTTTGGATTTTTATGTTTTGTGCCTACATACTGTGTGGATCAAATTCAGTGATATTTTGACTTTGTATTTATTTTTTTGCAATTGTTTTAAATAGTCGTTTCCTGCACTATTTACCTCGTATACCTCGACATACGAGTGCCCCAACATACGAGTTTTTCGAGATACGAGCCGGCGAGCGAGTGATTTTTTGCTTTGAGTTACGAGCGAAATTCGAGATACGAGTTCGGTTTAGCAGGTCGGCCGGTAGTGCGCATGCGCGGCCACGCCCACCACGGCCAGTGAATCACTTAGCAGCATGCTCCTGCTGTGATAAGTTGTGTTCGCGTTTTGTGTTGCGTTTACATTTACATTTATAGTTCATTTATTTTTATAACCATGGATCAAAGGCAAAGACCAATAAGGATATGTAATTTATTTATTTACATTCTCTTTTTTGTTTTTGTACAATAAATATTTGTCATTTATAAATACGTTTTTATTATTCAAAACCACGTAACAAAAATAACTGGGGTGACATTTTAGGTGTTGGAACGGATTAGTGGTAGTCTAATTGTTTTGTATGGGGAAATCTGCATCGATAAACGAGTAATTCAAGATACGAGCAAGGTTGCGGAACGAATTAAACTCGTATGTCGAGGTACCACTGTATATGTATGTAAAAGCCTTAATAGGCGTGAAATAAATAAATATTAAACAACACTTACAATGTTAAGTGTGTTAAAATGATTCCCAGCAGATCTATCCAAACTTGTTCAAGTAATTCACATATATTCACACCCAAACCGTATTCAATGGTTTGATTAGCATAGTGCAGAGTGAAGAGCTATATTAAACGACAACAGAACCGTATACATCTGTACTAGTTAACAGGGTGCATCCAAAACGTTGAACAGCAAAAAAGATAACTTTTTCTGTTCTTTCCAAAAAATGTTCTTTCACAGCTACTATTTTAAAATTCTTTCCAAATGAAGCCTGATTATTTTAAGTTTTATTTAAATGTAATAAAATTATAATAATAATACGTATATATAATGTTTATATAGCAAATTTAGGTATTGTGTTTAAGACTTACTGTATTTTTTCATTGTTTTCGTCCTTCTTCAAATTTATTGTTCGGTTTTTGTTGTTCTTCAGTGTCATGCATGTTTGCTATGAGCTGAGTGGCACTTTTTCTAATAAATTTCAGTCTGTAGGTTAGTTATAATAACTTCAACCCACAAAAATAATTCTTCGCTGAATTTACACATTTAAAAAAAATTATTACATTCGTTCGCTAAGGCCCGGTGACACGTAAAGTTTTTTGACAATCGCTGCAGCTCGGCAATATGGGTGCGCTGTATGGTTTATGTTCAGCATAATGTGATGCGTTTGTGTAGTTTTTTTTAATAATTACATTAACTCCACAATAATTTCCCTCAGGGCTTATATCATCTTTGAGGATGCTGTGTGGGGGGTCTTTTTGAGGAGAGGAAAGAGTGGGTCTCATTTTGTAGAAGGGAGGAAAAACACAGAGGCCGATTGAACAATGAATGAACTAGTTTTGTCAAGCAGCATCGATTGGGTACGGCAAAAACCTGAAGTGTACACCGGACCTAAGGGGTTAAAAAGAAAAATTGGAATGATATCAAGAATCCTCTAGCAATAATAATGTTTTTGATAATAATGTTTTACATGACAAAATTAAAAAAATAACTTATATCATTGATGTCGCTATTCCAAATTCCTGTAGCATTCAAAAATCTGTTAATGAAAAAATAAGAAAATACACAGATTTAGGAAATGAGATAAAAAAAAATTGGCATTCTCAGACTATAAAAATATTACCATTTGTTATTTCGGCTACTGGCATTATACCTAGCTCTCTCATAAAAAATTTAGGCGTATTAGATCTATCAAAAAATTTATATATAAAAATGCAAAAATCAGTCATTTTAAATAAATGTAGGATTATGAAAGATTTTTTAAATATTTATGTTGAGGGATCAATAGGATTTATAGGCCCTGTTAGGAGTTCTACCGAGCCCAACCCTCTGATATGAAAATATCTGGAGTCGGTGAATTATTTTCCCATTTGATCTCTGGTGAGTTGACGTGTTGTTCTTGTATTGTTTTGTATTTATTTTGCTTATCCTTTGCGACCGGTGGAAAAAAAATCGGAATAGCAATGCACCATACCAATAAAGCTTTTAGTTATTATCCCTTAGGTCAGGGAAAAATTATTTTAAAAATCTCCAGAAACCAGATAATTAGAAAAAGTACATGCACTATCGTGCGGTTCAGGACTAATTCGACATGTGCAAGATCGTGCGCATACCATTATTTTGGTATAATTTCTCTAAAATAAACACAATTGAAATTTAAAAAACATATTTATTTTTATTTTTTCATACTTTTACACATTTCTACATTTTGAATATTATATTTTCTAGTGGTAAGTATAAAAACAATTCTTCCCTCGAGATAAACACAGAAACACGTTGCATTTTTCGCAGCGTATTTTAGAACAGCTTCTGCAATTTTCATGGCGGCAGACTCTGGGAGCATTTATCTCGTTAAAAACTGGGAAATGATTATATCCATCATATCTCTTAGCTACAGATGGTGGATTTGCTGGCCTATATTTACTATTACTCGGCAATTCGTCTTCTTCCTCATCTGTTTCGACACTTCTTCTCCCTTTTTCAGGTTTATTTACCAATCCGTCGGCAACATCCAGGCGAAACTCTAATAATGTCAAAGTCTTGTTCCTGGGAACTCCATTTGTAAGGCAATCATTTTTATCTCCAAGTATTTACCAGAGCTAAGTCTACGAAATGGATTAGAACTTTCAGTGTCCATTTTTTCGTTTTAATGAAGGTACGATAGTATTCCATTAGCTGGTCCAGAACATCCACTCCTCCCATGTGCATATTGTAATTCTGCACTATCGTTGGAGCTGAAATGTCAGTGTAAGACCTTGAACTTTTGTTCCATCTTTTGACTGATGTCTTATTTTCAGTACCAGTGCAATTTGATACCATCAGAACCGATTTATTACCTTTCCATTTAACAAGTACAGTTTCTCCACTGACAAACTGCTGGCTTTCTCCTCGAAGCATGACTCTGTCATTTTTAAATTTAATGTTGACTCTTTCAGCTAATCTATTTAGCATAATAGTCCCAGTGCCGTATAGTTTCTGTGCGTGTAATTGTTTGATCAGTGGAACTGTCGTAAAATAGCGATCAAAGTAAAGACAGCTGCCGGGGGGTACACTTTTAGCCAAGTGTAGAATTACCGACAGACCAAGGCCAAGTGGTGTGTCTCCGAAAGTACTCTTGTCTCCCTGATATATGGCAAAATCAAGCATGAGGCCACCACTTGTCGTGAGAACAAAATTTTTTAATCCTACAGGGCGAGGCTTGTTCTTCACCACTTGGCAAAGTTTACATCGTCCAGTAAACGGAATCATTTGCTCTTCAATCGAATAATAACCTGGAACTCTTTCAAACTTGGCACATGCGTTATGAACCCTAGTTATTACTGGTTGAACTTTCCATAGCGGGTTTTGGGCCTCTTCCGGTGGAGCGGCATCAGTCTCAACCACATGAAAAGCGTTGCTTAAAGTCAGGAAACGATCGCGTCGCATCACTTCGGAGATCATCAGGAGTTTCATATTAGCACGTCAGTACATTGGCAGTTGTGGATAAGGTATACACGCCATAATTATATGAATGCCAATCATTTTTGACATCTCCGGTGGGTTTGTGTTTAGTTCTCTGCCAGTTTTTCTTAGGTGGTACAAGATAGAACATGTACTAGCTTTTTCAAAAAAATTGGCGTCGAAATAGTCCATAAAATATTCCATGGAAGTCCGCACAGTGTTCTTCGGTAGCTCAGGGAAGTTATGGGATTTATCTGTGAACGGTGTTTGCTTCCAAGTACGCTTTCGTCTCGACTTCTTCCTCGAATCTCTTTTCTGCCTTGGCTTCTTCGATCTTGATATAGTGCGAAGAGGAGAGGGATTATCGTCATTTTCCATGGGTTCCTGTAGATCCGTAAACATCCGTCAACACACTCTGCCTCTAACCCTTCATCATCATTGCCCAGATCTTCAATTTCCGACTCGTCTCCATCACCCAAAACAGTAAACTCATTTATGGTGATTCCTTAAAATAAATAAAAATACCGTTTAGGTGGTTGATAAATGAGCATCTTAAAATAACATATTTGTAGATAAATCACCTAAAAATGTGAGAAATACTCTGAATGTTACGATCGTACTGTTAGAGATTAAAAGTATAATAACTATTAGTTAACGAAACACAACTACACAAAAGTGCATTTAAACTGTTACTTAACATCTTAGGCTCTAAAATAATACACAATATTACAAATTTATCAACAAATAAATACTAAAATATCTACATTTCTTTGCCAACTGCTGGGCCAAAAATCACGGCCATCTTCGTGCGTATTTCTCAAGCTACTGACTAGTTCAAACACGTTCATCTAACTTTACGCGGATAGAGCAGTTCCCGCACGATGATCGACACCGGGTCCTCTCCCAAAAATAGATTCAATTTTCGTTAAAAAAATTTTAACGACTAACTCACGCTCGTATTATGAATCCGGTTGTAAAGGACTAAATAATGCACTTGCATAATGTTGATTGACTAGATGATCATTTGTGGAAAAGTGTGCGGAAGGGTTTAGTTTTTCCTATGGACATAAAGTCGGAAAAAAATAAAAAAATACTTACCTTTTTGTTAGCATAAGCATAGCATTTCTGACCAAAGTGTGTTTGCAAACTTGATCTACTTATACCAGTGACGCACAACCTTTTTTTAATGGTAGTGTCAATTTTTCAATTGCTCACCTTGGGAGATATTGTGTGATGACAAGCATCCGGCGGTAACACCCACTAACGCGCATAATATGAAAGCAATGAGGCAATTGAAATTCACAAGCATTAACATTAATAAAGATCATGGGGCGCTCAATAGTTCTTGGTATCCGGTATTTGACAACTAAAAAAAAATAAATGCAGAAAACCATTTAAAATTATACTGTAATACCAGCTCTCGAGAGGATTGGAGCTCGCAGCACGGTATCGCATCTACATAAGCACAATCACCACACCACAATCTTCGATTACTGAGATTACCTAGAAAACACAAGGCCTCTGTCTATAATAGACAGGTAATATTTTAAACACCCATATGAGGTAAAAATTTTGAGGCACATATGACTGGGTTCTATTTGTATAGAGAAAACTAGCTATGAATTCAGTAAATTTAAATGATTTACCACTTCACGGCAAATAAGAACGTAGAAAATGAAAAAAAAAGAATCATCGATTACACATCTGCCCCGATGATGGACATTGGAATGCTGTCCAAAACGTTGGGTAAAGAAGGAGGTAATAATATATCACTACCCAAACCCTTTATCTTATCCATTGAAATGGGATTAAGAGTGGTTTAGATTTAATTCCGATGATCCATTTCTGATAACTTATAAAACACTGGAAAAATTTGAATACCATTTTGAGAAGCATCTACTATTGTTTTCGATCACAATAAGTGTAGTGTTGGTAAAACTGAAGAAACGCTCGGGACTGCTCGGGATCGCCGAGCATTGCCGATCGGTTTTACATGAGGCAGCGAGCGCGGCTCGGGTCCGCGCTCGTCAGACGAGAAATTACCCTACTAGAGATCTGACGTTATCATTCTCTATTGTACAAGCCCGGTTGTAGTAATCATTTATTGTAAATAAATACTGTAACGAACCAAGAGAGTTTCAATATTATAAAGTCATAGCAGAATACCACAGCACCACCATTAATAGAACATTACAGTGGCGCAGCTATCGGAAACAGTATTATTTCAACAAGAACAGAGGGGACTAACTCACACCGACTTTGTTGACTACCTACAGCCGAGAAAAAGAGGAACAATTTTTTGTCACCGTGAAAGGACGGTGCAAGATAACGAAATCCAAGATAACCGAGGAAAGGGTTATCGAAACCACAAGAATCTTCCAGATAGCCGAGGAAAGGGCTATCGGAAAACTAAACAAAAATCTTTGCAGCGGCGTGCACTATGGAGATTATCCCTGGAGCCAAGTCAGGAGACATTGGTCGTGTTTGGGCTGCAGCAAGGCTGAACTGCAGCTATCCAAGGAAATCAGGATCCGGATAGTCGAGGAAAGGACTATCAGAAGGCAAAGATAAGTCATTTGTATTTTTCTTGTGGAGGAAGCGTCAGATAATTTGTTATTGTTGTAACGGGGAATCGAAATTTCACCCGTAGTATTGTGGTATTGGGGGTATTCAGTGTAATATTTCTTTCCGTCTCGTCAGAATGGAGTTCGAGAGGATAAAGTCTTTTTCTCACATAAGCGGGGATTGGGATTTATTCCGTCTCAAGTTAGATCAGTTTCTCGTGTTACATGATGATATCACGCAGATTAAAAAAAGGGCTTATCTGATTAACTTGCTCGAAGCAGAGACTTTAACCCTTCTGACTAATTTATGTTTTCCAGCTAAAATAACAGATGTTAGTTATGAGAAATTAATTGAATTTCTCGAGAAACATTGTATTAAATGCAGGTCACTTTTTAAAGAACGCGAATCGTTTTTTCAAGCCAGACAGGAACAGAACGAATCTATAAGGGAATTCGCAGCTAGACTCAGAGGTTTGAGTACTTATTGTCAATTCGGTACAAGGTTAGAGGACAATTTGATAGATATTTTCGCAATCGGTCTACTCCCGGGTCCGGTACGCGTTAAATTGTTCATTGATGGGCCTAAGCAAAATTTTAATCAACTAGTTGAGCTTGCAACGGCAGCCAGAGGTCCGGAAACCGATCATAGGGAAATGAAATCGGAAGTAAATTTAGTGGGAAGGAGGCCGAGACCTTCTCCCCAGGCGCGATCGTTTGAGAGTCGAGTTTTTAATAAAAATCCGCGAGGACCAGATAAACGCAATAGAAAGCCATCACCAAAGAGAAAATGGGGCATTTGCAAAAAATTAAATCATGACACGCGTGATTGTAGGTTTAAAGAAACAAAGTGCTTTAATTGTGGCAAATTAGGGCATTTACAAAGAAATTGCAAGAACGGATCAGTGAAATCACTTTGGAATTGTAATAATAATAATGTTGATAATGTTTCTTTTGTTAAGGCAATCAAGGCACAATTGAGATTGAATGGTAAATGTTTCGAAGCTATGATTGATTCAGGTTCTTCAGTTTGCGTTTATCCAGAAGCATTGTTTTATAAACATTTTGGGAATTTAAAATTGTCTCCCGAGTCACGGAACATTTCGGGATATGTCGGGAATAATTTGCGTGTTGTGGGTAATTTGAAATTCGAAGTCGAATACAATAATATTGTTAAAATTGTAACGTTTATTGTCGTATCGAATGGGTCAGAACTAATAGTTGGTAGAGATTTCATGGAAGCTTACAACTTAAATATTATTCCAGGACAAGGTTTTATTAATTCGGTTTCATCAGGAAAGGAAGGTTTAGATAAAATTAAGGAGAAATTTCCAGATATTTTCGCCCGGAAATTAGGAAGTTTTAATAAATGTAAAGTGAATTTTAAAGTGAAAGAAGATGCGAATCCTTCTTTTTGTAATGCAAAGCCAGAACCATATGCAATTAGAGATAAAAGTCATTTATCTATGTGGCCTAATTCAGGGAAGGCCTGGAGTAAGTTACACTTAGATTATTTGGGACCATTGGCAGGGAAAATGTTTTTGGTCGTCTGCGATTCATTTTCAAAATGGATCGACTGTATAAAAGTTCAATGGGCAGACTCAGCTAATACAATATATGAATTGAGAAAGTTATTTGCTAATTTTGGTAACCCTGAACTAATAGTTTCAGATAACGGAACAACCTTTACGAGTGAAAGTTTTAAACATTTCCTACAGGAAAACAATATTAAATTCATGACATCACCTGTGATGCACCCCAAGAGTAATGGTCTCGCTGAGAACTCAGTAAAAACTACCAAGGGATTCCTAAAAAAACTTATGGTAGGGAATAAATTTCAGGGGAATTATAGGGATAAATTGTTACATTTTCTGTCCGATTATAGGAATACTCCACATTGTACCACTGGAGTCGAACCAGCAGTATTACTGTTTGGTAGAAAACTAAGGTCTACATTTGACAGCTTGATTCCAACAAAGACCGATCAAAGGGGATCTAAACAGTTGGAGTGGGTAAATGAAAACATTCTAGCTAGTCAACGTAGACAGACTAGAAATTATGGTGGTGTGAAAACCAGAAATTTTAGTGTAGGACAGAAATGTCTAGTGAAAGACTTCAGACAGAATAATAAATTTACATGGGTAAAGGGAATTATTACACGTAGAATTGGAAAAAAATTGTATTTGATTAAAACTTGTGATTCACATTTAGTATGGAAGCGACATGTTGATCAGATGAGGAGCTTGTCTGTCAGCTGGAGCAAAGAAATCTTAGATTTGCCAGATTCCGCGTCTGATGACACGAGAACTGAGCTGTCTGAGAAGGAATTGTCCAACCTGTGGAGTGAGTTAACGGTTTTTCCTCCTGATTCCAGGTTGACAGAGGGAGAGGAAGCGATGCTGGATGACGCCGAACCGATGCCCGGTACTTCGGGGGAACTTTCGGAACCAGGACCCAGTACAGATGTTGTACATCCGGAACCATGGTCGAGAAGACTTCGACCGAGATGAATCCTTCCCAAGAAAGATACAAATGATCTTATGTGAATAGTGTAAATAAAACAGTGTAATAATGGAATAATGGAATATGGATATTTAAGAAATAATGTAATATTTATATTTGAAATAATTGTAAACATGTAAATGTATAGAGTCTAGAATTGTAATATATTTATCATTGTAATGGTAACGTTCAATTAAAGGGGGGAAGATGTAGTGTTGGTAAAACTGAAGAAACGCTCGGGACTGCTCGGGATCGCCGAGCATTGCCGATCGGTTTTACATGAGGCAGCGAGCGCGGCTCGGGTCCGCGCTCGTCAGACGAGAAATTACCCTACTAGAGATCTGACGTTATCATTCTCTATTGTACAAGCCCGGTTGTAGTAATCATTTATTGTAAATAAATACTGTAACGAACCAAGAGAGTTTCAATATTATAAAGTCATAGCAGAATATCACAGTGGTAATCAACAAAACATTACAATAAGTAATATTTTATTGAAACTATTTACATAAGGGCCAAAGTATTGGTCATCAAATTCCGATTATGGAGGTAAATAATATTTTAATACCAATAAAATAAAATTGTTATCCAACATTTAGGACTTTGTTAATTTATTGGTGGTGTAGGTTCTAACACAATTTAATAAAAAAAAATATATACATAACAGTAAATATAATGTCTATTGTGTTCTTGTGGTAAAAGTTTGACCATCTCTGTTCACCAAATTACAATTGACAAGGTCAATCATGTCAGCTAATTTAAGAATTTATCACTTACGTCAGGGCAGTCAAAAATGAAGATAATACAGTGAATAAACCATCAGAAATTAATATTAAACAAAAACATATTTTACAATCATATTCTACAGAAATGAGATGTTATTAAATTGTACAAGAATTCATCGTAAATCTTTCCTTCCGTAATCAATATAATTTTCAAATAACACTACTCTAACCTTCACACAAACTCAAACCCTTCACTAACTACTCTTTAACCCCTTAGTTACAGTATGCCGATATATCGGCATGACACTTTATGCCTCTTGAGTGCGTCGCGCCGAAATATAGGTAAGGCCGTAGAAAACTTCTCAAACTCTCTCTCGCAAACTTGGTCACAACATGGTGAACATGTGTCCCTGTCATCTGCTCATTCAACATTTCAAATATTGGCAATACTTTTTTATTTAGAAAATTTAAAAGTTATTATAAATAATCAACCCCTCTAGAGCTCCAGCCCAGAGGTGGCTCCCAAATTCAATTGTTGGGCGTATTTGAGATTTTTATAGGGTTAGCAGCTGGTTACTATTGAAGAATCTGCTAGTCCTGTACAAGATGCCTATTTTCTTGGAAGCCAGATTTACTAGGGCTTCTATAGAGCCCCGATACTTGAGCCGGTCTGATATATTTACAGCATTTTAATGGAGATTTCATTGAGAGGGTGCTTCCATCAAATTGAACCAAACAGTCTTTGGTCTCCCTCTTTGGGTTTTTGAGACGTTGAAACTGACCAGGTTGGCCTTACCCCAGGCACGAACCTTCTCAAGGTGGTGGTCAACTTTTTGCCTCAAAGATTCCCGAGCTGTTTGAACATCAAAAGTGGAAGGGGGCTTGACAAAAAGATAACCCTCGTGAACGCTGCTGTCGTCAGCGTAGCAATAAATTGATGCACGTTCAACGAGATCGTTGATGTGCAACAAAAATAGCGTGCACGACAGCACAAATCCTGTGGCACCTCCGCATTTATTTGGTGCGGATAGGAAGAAGTGCCATCAACTGCGATTTGAAATGTTCTTCCTTTGAGAAAGTCCGCAATCCAACTATGCACGGTTTGATGGATCCCATACGATGGTAACTACCTGATAAGCTCCAACTTTGCTTCACATATCCGAGCAGATCGCCACACGATCGCTTAGGATGTTGTTATTCTCGAAGTATGTGAGCAACTTGTTAATAACCACCCTTTCCAATTCCTTTGAGAGTATGGCAGAGATGGCTATGGGGCGGTAATTGGAAAGATAAGGAGCGGTCCCTCTTCTTAGGGATTGGGTAGACAATCGCCTTTTTCCAAAGATCTGGCACTGTTCCACTTTTGAGTGAACAAACAACAGCGAGTTCAAATAATTTTGAGAGCACCGGAGTTAATTCTGCAGAACACCTCTTAAGGATCAGGGCAGGTATTCCGTCTGGCCTGCTTACTTTGTCAATTTTCAACTAGTTCAAGACCTATGCGAAAATTTTACCTAAAAATAGCCGAGTTAGCCAGCCGACCATCTGGCTTGATCAGAGGTGGAAAAGTGATTACATATAAAATATGTATATCGATCTTGTTTCCCGAATAAATAAAGTTTTTCCTTTTCCTCCAAACTGCATTTTCCCGCCACCTGTCAAAATTGTCTTGCTTTGCTTGTTTTCTCTTGTAACAATTCAAATATGTAACATTAAATAATAGAAAGATTTATCTCAGAAAATATATTTTAAAAACAATTTTACAAAACCAGCGTAATCAATAGGATAATATAGTAAAAAAAAAATTATCAATTTTATTTCACAAGATTTTTCCTGTGTCTAACTCCGACCCAGAATCCATTTTCAGGAACCATATCAAAAACACTGTTTTTGAGTTTCATAGGAACAGGTGTTTTCGCTGTACGAACAAACTCAAACTTTGACACCAAGTTGACAATCAGCACTTTAGCTTCCATCAGTGCAAATCTGGATGCTGCAATGAAAACGACACTTAGTCAATAATTATCACAAACAGCCGTAAAATTTTAATGTAAAATGTAAAGTAAGAATAATTACAATGTTACAATCTCGGTTAAAAAATTAATTTCATAAAAGAACTTACCAATACATTGTCTCGGTCCTGCTCCGAATGGGTAATATGTGAATGGTTTGATGGAAGCCTTGTTATCCTCTGAAAACCGTTCAGGGTCAAAGACTAATGGATCCTTGAAGTATTGAGGATCTCGGTGGAAGGCGTTTGTTGGTATGAATACCTGGTCCCCCTTTTGCAACTAAAAACGTACATGAAAATAATCACTACACCATATTACTCACAAACCTTTATTGATTTCACAGTTTTAGATTAAACCATAATATCTTATGAAAGTCGTACTACATTAGCTCAGCCACAATGGTTCGTATCATCATATCATTCACAATATTGATTGAAACAGTAGGAGACTCTATTTCATTTCAGCTCCAATCATTAAGGAATACCACAAGGATCTGTGTTACAACCTCTGCTGTTTTTATTGTGCCAGTACAGCTTTTGTTTTTAATAAAACCGCACAATAGTCACAACTGTTTGGAGAGGAAGGAGATGAGAAAGATGAAGGTGGAGAAGTAGCTGGCTATTCAGATCTGGTCACCAAACAAGGCCAAAGCCATTTCAAGCAACGTTTTAATTCTAATGGTGGTCTTAAACCAGGGCGATGCTGAGAGTATCATCCACTCTGAAACGTGCCGTAAGTATACTTTATATTATTTTTAATGAGTGATTTGTGAAATTACACAAATTAATCAAATAAAATTTACTTGCGCACGCCGGGACAATATTAACAATTGTCTTTTGTAAACACACTTCAGCATTCTCCCCCACAAAAACTTAAAACAGTGAGTTCTACTATCTCATACCAGTTTACGTTTCCGAATCCCTATGAAGTACAAAGAAATTGTGGTCAAGTACAGCTAGAGACACTTACACTATTCTGTTTAATTTTAATTTTTATTATTATAAAAATAAGCATGTTTAATTTTTGAACGTACTAAAAATGAAGTCATAGACTACTTGCTACAACACGGCGCAAGCTAGCCTAGCAAGTGGGGAAATATAATAATGTAATAAAAGTAATAATGTAATAATGTAAAAAATGTAATAAATGAAATAATGTAATAATGTAAGAAATATAATAAATTTAATAACTAATTAACTAACCATCACGCCGTTTCTCCGCAGGGGTAGGCAGAGAGGACGGACCACCAAACAACTTGGTCTTGGCACACACTCCTTGCCTCATTCACGTTCATACATCGTCTCATACATACTCTTCTATTATTCTGACTCTTGACATGGCCCGACTCAAGTATCTGATTCACTTGGTCGTACCATGTCTTCCTCGGGCGTCCCCAACTTCTGCTACCATTCACATTTGCATCATATATTCTCCTTTCTTCGCTCAATCGATCTACATGCCCAAACCATCTAAGCGTCCCTTTCTTGATCTTACTCATTACGCTTACATAAGCCTTGCACTCATTTCTACAGCATTCAGTCTACTTTCATCTTTTCTCTGCCAGTTCCATGCCTCTCTTCCGTACATCAGGGTAGGTACCAGCACTCCATTGTGAACTGCTAGCTTAGCTTCTTTAACCCAATCGCTGCCATTTACGCGTATCGGCGTACGAACGATCCGTGCCACAACTGCCATCTACGCCGTATCACGTAAATCGCCAGTATGAATGTTTCTAAGATGATATTTCTAAGTTCTAACGGTAGATGGGGCTAAATATTATTTTGTAAAATATTATGAACTGTTTCTTTGCGACATCTCTGGTAAAATATGATAATTTTAATTGTTTATACTACGAAAAGCAGCATCCAAAAAAGGTCAACAGATTTCTTGACGCAGTCGTTTGAATCTCCCGCCATCGCAGCGTCGTGTGTGTGGATGTCACGTGGTTCTTATTACGTTCTCTGTGGTGTGGTTCTAAAAGTTTTTTTAATATTCGGCGGAAATGTGGACTTGAGTTTTTATTCCCGAATTGAGAATTTAGTTTGCGTATTTTTTTAAAATTTAGTTCGATATTTCTTTTCGTGTGTACTTTTATACAATCATTTTTGAAACTTTATTTTTAATATCCCTAAATATGTCAAGACGCGATCTCAATGAAGAAGAGATAAGAGAATTCGTCCTCGATATTGACTCTGAAATTGAGGAAAGTGATGATGACTCAGATATTATAACGCAACTTAGTGACAATGAAGATGAGCCTATGGAGACTGAAGTTACCCAAAGAACTTCGTCAGGAAATTGGACTGTGAATTCCGGAAATTTTAAACCAATCATCCATCAATTTAATGATTTTCCATCTGGAATAATTGCGACCCCATTATTATCAGAAAATTCCCCGGAAATAAATTTTTTTGAACACTTTCTAAATACAAATATAATGGCCGAAATTGTCAAGGAGACAAACAAATATTATCAAGCGACTATTAGAAATAAAGTTATTTCTGAACATTCACGGCTTCGCAGGTGGAAAGATACATCAGTTAATGAACTCTACATATTTATTGCAGTGACAATGCTAATGACCAGAAATAAGCACCACACGATAGAAGAGCACTGGTCGAAAGATCCCCTTCTGACAAGTAATATATTTGGCAAGACGATGGCAAGAAATCGTTACCAGATATTGCTGAGTATGTTGCATATGTCAGACCCTGATTCTCAAATTGCTGGTGACAAATTAAATAAAATTAAACTTCTGGTCAATCACACTCGAAAAATGTTCAAAGAAACAATGGTGCCATACGAAAATCTTTGCATTGACGAGAGTATTATAGAGTTCAAAGGACGTCTTAAGTTTAAACAATATATTCCATCCAAACGCCATCGGTTTGGAATAAAAATGTTTATTTTGTGCGACTCAAAGACAGGTTATATTTTAGATATAATTATTTATTGTGGAGATGGGACGGATGTCACTGACAATCAATGTCTTGGGGCTTCAGGAGCTGTTGTCACCACTATGTTAAGTGACTACCTCGGTAAAGGCCATAAATTATATGTAGATAATTGGTACACTAGTCCAATTTTATTTAAATTTTTGCATGACCACCAAACTAACGCATGTGGAACGGTGCGAAAAAACCGTAAAAACATGCCAAAATTCAACAAATTGAAGAAAGGGGAAATTACTTCTCAGTATTCCGATTCACTGATGGCATTAAAATGGCACGACAAAAGAGAAATTCACATGTTAACGACGCTTCATGATGATAAAGTTTCTCCAACTGGGAAAATAAATTTTAGAACTGGAGAAGTAGTTTCGAAGCCAAATTGTATTCAAGATTATAATAAAAACATGGGCTTAGTAGATAAAGCGGATATGATGATAACTAGTGTAAATTCGCTTAGAAAATCAATTAAGTGGTACAAAAAAGTTTTCTTTCATTTAATCGATTTATTTTTACTGAATTCGTACATTATGCACAAAACCGTTACTTCCAAAAACATTACTTTTCCTGATTTCCAATTATATGTGATAAGACAATTATTAGAAAAATATCATACTACATCGCACCCTGAAGTTGGTCCATGTACGTCACAAGATGTGCCATTACGGTTATCTGCCAAAATGCTAGTAAAACATATGCCGATACCTATACCCGCAAAGGAAAAAACCCAAAAACCTTATAAAAACTGTTATGTTTGCTCTAACACTAAACTTAGACCAAAAACAAGAAAAGCGACGAAATACATGTGTGGCGAATGTAACGTACCGTTATGTGTTTGGCCATGCTCAACAATATTCCACGAGAAAAAAGAATATTAATTTAAATCTTTAAAACATTGTGTAAATAAAATGTAGTACAATTTAGTGCAATATCAAATATAAAATGTGAAAAAAGTTGGAGAATCGTTGCCGACTCGATACAATCCATAATGACATGTGAGTGTTTATCTTATATCTCTTTGTTTATTTGTGTTAGTGAGTCAGCACTATGGCAGGAAAATACATTACGGGACACACTCGAGGATTCAAATATCTTATCAAGTATGTACCAAAGATATCAGTAATGAGCATCTAGTATAAACAAAGCCCTCAATGACGATGGGAATGCCGTAAAGATTAATTTAATTGAGAACTTAAAAAAGACTGAAATAGCTTGGCGTGTCGTAGTTGACAGAGTATATTGCTTGGGCAGGCATTGGGTTAACATACTTTGTAATTTAATAATGTAATAAATAAAAAATTATTTTGTAAGATATCAACATGTATAGTATACCTTATGGGTGTAAGTATTCTGTGAATCGTTTTGTGGTGGCAGTGTATACGGCTTCACACAGACTCTATCCAAGTTAGGTGCACCAGGCCAGAGGCGTAAAGTTTCTGAAAAAACATAACGATGGTTTAACTATTGTAAATCCAGAATAGTTAGTTTTGAGAAAAACTTGTTTGGATGTTTGGCTCACTGCGTCAGGTGAATTAAAATGCATACCCTAGAAAATAGAAGAAAAATAAATGATTTCACTTTTTTGCATAAAATTATTATTTCCATAATCATTCTCATCGACTTTAAAGTACGAAATCGACCAACCAGGCAAATTATGTTATTCTGCATTATGAAATTTTAAACTATAAAACTCAAATTTACCTAAAAGTGGACATACAAAATGTGTTCTTTAAACTGTCGATAGTATATTTTCTCATATCAATATAACTGAGAATTATAGCCGTTATGCCCATATGGTGCACAGGTATGGCCTTAAAGACTCGGGGATGTGAAAATGCGGCGCAGTGCAGACCACCAAATATGTAGTCAACAAATGCCCAATACATTCATTCTCCGGCGGAATTGATGAGGTCCGCAGGGCGACTAGGGCTACAGGGCCCTAGACTGGCCAGCAAACCTAGATGTTCCATTCTGAACTCTAACTGAAGAAACTGAGAAATATAGGAGTAATCTCATGGAAGAGAATGAATAATAATAATGAATTTCATTTAATGAATAATTCTATGCACTACATACTGATAAATTAAATGAAACTATACATGCATTAATCATAATCACCTGAAATAGTCATGTCTAAATACTTGAGTTGGAGAACGTTTTCATATACAACGACGCCATTAGTTATTGCCAGAGATTCATCAATTTCTTCCTGCAATCTTTTCTGCACATGGGGATTTAGTGCGAGCTCATATGTCATGAAGCTAATGAGATTAGCAGAAGAGTCAAATCCAGCAAACAAGAAGACCATCGCTTGGGCCAATATGTCGTCATCAGACCATTCTGAAAATAATATTAGAAACAATAACATATATGTACTCATATACATACAGATTTTTTCTAAAATCCTGTGAGCACTCAGGCCATAGGCCAATAGATCTCCCATATTCAAATGTAGCTCCCGGGCCATAGGCCAATAGAGCTATCTCCCATGATTCACCTTTAGAGTTCACCTGAGTTATCATTAAGTGTTTGGCGATGTCTTCCGGTTACACAACATCGTTCCTCAGTTATCTGAGCCATCTTGCCATCAAGCTGGGACATTGGCATTCTAGATCGCTCAGTTTTTTTTGTCCTCCTCATATTTCTTGCAACTATTGGTACTTTCCACCCCTAACAACTATGAACATGTTTCTCTTGATGTGGAAGTGTCACATTAAAGGCTCCCATACCAACGTTTTATAAAAGCTTTTTGATGGGCTAAAATTTAAATTACAAATGACCAATCATTGGCACACTAATTTGTCATATATAAATTTAAATCATTTTATATTTCATTATATTGACATAGAAGGTTGGGAAAGATTAATTTTTTAGTCATTACTCAAAAAAAAAAGTCAAAATTGCCTCTTTAATGTTAAATTTAATACACAAAAATAAAATAGCACATATCCGTACTAAATATTTGCCTTACCTTTTTTTATTAAAAAATAATTACGTGGCAAATGCTTTATTCAAAACCTACAAAGTGAGATTTTACAATGTTTACATTAACATTTTACAGCCAAAACAACGTTTCTTACCAATTTTCGTGTGTAATTCTCGGTTTAAATCTCCCGCCAATGTTACCTGGCAGTCCCAAATGTATCCGTCAGGCGGCGTTACTAGTAGGTATGCCACAAAAGACACTATATTCTGCTTCACGAGCGTATATTTTTTCGAAGATCAAACAAAAAAATTCAAAGTTCAAGATCTTCGACTTATGAACCCATTTTCGGTTGTGGTTTTATTGCATAATGCGGAAAATTAAGTTCTTTAGAAAACGATCTTAAAACATTTGAATATTATGTTTACGTTTTTTTCTTGCATAAATCAAAACAGGCGGCTGGTGTTAAGCGGGAATTTAAGCCTTATCGCAACCCATATAAGGAATATTATGTGCATCACCCTATGTAATAATGCTAAAACATAGTTACCAATTTTCTTTCCTTTCTTAATCATATCAGACTGAGTCTGATCTCCATTTACAGTAGTGGCAGAGTCATCGCTTAGTTTTCCCTGCTTAGCCAACAAGAGGAGGTGGATCATGTCATGTCTTACTATATTATGGTCCAATCGGTTCTGCATGTTTCTTGTGAACACGTCTCTGAAGAAATTGTTTATATTTTTCCTGCCAAACTGAAGTTTAAACACCTAGAAATATACTTATATTATTAAAAATATGTTAAAGCAAAGCCCAAATTTTTAGCTCAAAATAATGCGCACACAAATTTTTTGATTGAAGTTAGGTTTGGTTCTCCCATTGGGGAGGACAATATTAAAGAGTGATTCAAAAGAGAAATCCCATTGATTCTTCTTCACCACTGCCTGAAATTTTTTTGAAATTGTTTTTAAATATTTGTAAATCTCTCTTTTTTGTAAACACCATTTGTAATTTATTGTATGTATTAAATTTTGTGATGTATATGAAATATGTAATGAAATGTATATAAAAAAAAAATATTTGTTTGTCTCAAGCGGCAAAAACTCTCAAACGGTGAGCAAAAGTTACAGGGTAATGAAATTTCTAGTTCAGCACAACTGTTTTCAGCTGACAATGTAATTTCCATCACAAGCTATGGAGCTTTGCATATAACAAAGTACTTACCCTTATTATAGGTGGACAAACAATGTAAATTAAAAATATAATTATGTCCATTGTAGTAAAGGTAGAAAGCTGTTTGGCCATAGTATAAAAAGTGTTGTCCCTTTCCTTCAAAGAGTTAGTTTTAATCCCAAAGCCGCAAGATGCGATTACATCATTTGTGTATCTCGTGTAGAGATCCTTTACTTCCATATCTTTGCCATGGGTTCCTGAAACTAAAAAACAATTAGAATGGAATGAAGTCAATAATGAAGGAGAGAAAAAGAGAAAGGAAATCAACAAAAGGAAGCTGGACAGCCCTAAACCACAAAAACATAAAAAATATTGATTTAAACAACAGACATTTTTTGTGAATTTTTAGTATTTTTCCTTTCCAAAACCGGCCTAAAACCTATTTTCAGCACGCTATGTCGATTTCTATCATGAGCTATGGAGCTTTTAAAAATCAATTTAAACTGTCAAAAAATAAGACAAGATGCCATATTGTGTAAAACTAGTTTAAGAGCAAAAGCATACAAGTAATTATTGTCATGATATTTATTTATTAAGTTAGGTACCTTTACCATCTGGACTCTTGAGTTCCGTGTTTAAGTACTCTATGAGGTTGTCCACGCACTCCTGCATGAAGGGCAGCATGGCTCGCATCTTGGAGCTGGTAAAGGCCGGGCTAAGGGTGCTTCTCATTTCTCTCCATGTGTCTCCTGAAAAAGATTTACAAATTATTTTATCAAACACACTAAGCCGGCGAAACGCCGATCTGTCTTTGCGTAATCATTTTATGCATAAAAATTCATTGACAACAACTTTACGACGGATACAGGTAAAAATGATTACAAAACTGGGAAACCTATTCTAAAACCCAAGGCAGTCATCAATTATAACCTTGGGTGGGTGGAGTCGACAGAAATGACCAGTGCTGGCTTAATTTCCACTAATGCGGAGGTACTCCAAGGGATACAAAAAAAAAAATATATATTTGGCGGACGTGGCCTTATATAATACCTATGCATTATATAAAAATATGTCTAATGTGCAAAGGTTGACATATAGCGACTATAGGATAGGTATTGCAAAATGCATATTAGAGAATATTACGCTACCACTAGATTACAGGCTGTACAATGGACACATTTGCCTAGAAAAATTCCTCCAAATCCTGTCAACCAAAACCCGTCTAGGCTTTGTAAACAAAGGTGGAGGTTGATTACTGAAAACTTGATCTGTGTTCATTACTGAAAAAGAAAAGTGAATCACGATGGGAATGTGAGAAATGCTTGGTGGCTCTCCACATGTCAGAATGTTTCAAAAAATTAACTTCCTGGAGATGAAGATTAAAAAAAATCTAAATAACAAAAAAAAATTGTTTTATGTTGTACCGTTTTAATTTTATGTGATGCTTAGTGTTAAGGTTTCTTTGAAATAAAAGTTGTAATAATAAAATAGTGTTTTCAATTAACAAATTAAGTCATATTATTATTAGTGGTGGAATGGGTTAAAAAGAAAAGATCTAAAAACACAAAAACTCTTTGTAAAACGAACATCCCCCTCCCTCTACCGCCCCTCTCCAAAGTTGATATTTCATTTTTATCTTTATTGTAAACAAAGTTATAATTTGCCTTTTTAATAAAATAACAACTCATTCTGATGAAGAGAACATTGAAAAACTAAAATTGTAGATTTTGTTATCTACTAAAGTGGTGTAAACAAAGTAATTCATTAAAAATCTTAATCTTCAGATAATCTATTTATCTCAAGATTCAGATATTCATAAATGGAAGGCATTTAGAACACCACAATATATTAAATGTGATCTGTTTATACCGCAATACCAGTGGCGGCCCTTCTATGGAGGTCATTTGGTTAATGTTAAATTTGGTTATTAAAATATTCTCCAATGTTTTTAAATTTAAAAAAAATGAATATATCAAACTACCCGTTTATTAATTTAGCTTAAAAAATTCGTATGGATTCGTATAGTAATAGCGGGTTCCACTGCCATCTAGCATCCAAATGAAAATCTATTGCATATACTAAGATTGGGTCACTTTAAATTTTGTCCCCCAAATACATATATCCTTTCTTTCTTTTTGCCATACAGGCAAAGGAGGTAAATACTATCATGTCTGATGTCATGACCGCAGTGAGATAGAGAATCTGCGACCTAAGATTATTAAGGTATTGAAGGGAGATGACAAAAATATCAATCGAAAGTTTTTTGTATGATAAACAATAGCCATCCATTGATCTCAATGTAGCCATGTGAGTGGTTTATTTATGGTAGCCATCTGGAATATTAGTTCACGAAATTATGTTTATTATTGTTGACGAAATTTGCATGGATTCATTTAAAATGTAAAATTCTGTGGATATCGTATTGAAAGAAATCGCAAACAATTTATTGAATCATGACAAACATTTTCAAGTGAAGTGTCAATTAGTTTCCGTAACAGTAGATAAACATAAAGAGATTAAAAACAGTATTTTATGTGTTTTGTGTGCTATAAAATAAGCATATAGGTAGGTACTTTTACTTTCATTGTTTACTTTATACTCAACTGATACACATTGGACTGAAATTGGAGTTAGTGATTTAAAAACATTTTAATAGGAAGAGTTTTGTAAATAATAAAAAAATAATTATTTATATGTGTAAATAATTAAATTAAACAATTTTGTATTACCTGCTTTAGAATAAGTGAGTATCGTCAAATTAATTACATCCGTTTTTATAATATTAACAATGCATTACATAGCAATATGTATTAAAATTTTTTTTTTTTTTTTTTCGATTCACCTCCCATTTCTGGACCCCTAGAGCCGGCTCTGCTCAATACATATAAATCACAGCTTGTAATCATCAAAACGCAACAACGCAAAAAGGTTCCCACTGCCTCAAGTCAACAGGACAATGGCATAGCGTAGAGACTGAAGGGAGTGGAGAAGGGAAGAGGAAGATTGGGAAGTACCAGCTATTCGGATCTGGTCACCAAGCTCGGCTAATGTCAATTCTGGTGGTCTTTCAACAGAGCGATACGGAGAGCATCTGTCACATGCAAATCCTATAATAACAGTAGTGAGTCACCTTTCATAGCAAACACCATCTTGGCCGATACTGGGTCCGTTTCTTCATCGGTAAATTCTATATGGTCCACGAAATGGTCAAAGTCTTTGACCATTATTTTACGGAGTAGTTCCGGATCTCTCACCAGAATGGTGGGTGTCAGAAAGTTGAAGAATCCAACATACCTGAAAAAAAAATTAAAACTTTCAGTTCAAATATTAACAGACGAAAATTTACAATCTCAAAAAAAAAATTATATTTCATACCTGTCATTCGGGAATCTATCATATATATCTTGAAATAAATCCACAATATGTCGCTTCTGAAGATACACCTTCAACATACTTCCCACTGCCAAGTTAGGTTTATCATAGTTAAGATTCAGATTTTTGAAAAATTGATTCTTCCTCCAAAGAAAATAAACGGCAACTCCTAGCAATGAAGCTAAGAGCAGGGCCCAATCCCATAAACCAAAGGCCATCCTTAAGTTCTAAAAGAGCAGAAATATACATTTAATTAAGATCTGAAAAAGACATTCACACTGGCCATATGACGCCATCACGACAACCGGTGATATTTAAAACTTCTCACGAAACAATAACAAAGGTTTAAAATGCGACATCAAACTATGGAATGTATTGCACACATTCTGGAATAAACCATTATTATTATTACTAACACCTCGGTCTGAGTACGAGTCGCTACACACCTAGATCCCAGAATCTAAATTACCTATATTCATAGATCCAAACCAACTGTCATGTCACTTAACAACTCTACGCCAAAACCATACTTATTTATATTCATCTATTAATGAACACACCTAACAAAAATCACTAAATCCTTCAATCAAAGGTACATCCAACAAGCAAAAACGAACAGAGAAAAAATATTCAACGATTTCTGTTCTATTAAGAGATAGAAAGAAATTTCATATACTACCGCACAGATTACCACTCTCCTACAAAAAGACCTACAAATATCAATATATTTTTAAAAAAAGTGGATATCAGACACAGCGAGACATGAAATTGATAGAATATTGCAACCAAACACGGACTGATTGAAGTGAGACAACCTGCGTTAATTGATTTATTTTTTTAAATACCCCAAACTAGGCAAATGCCCGTATCATGGTGGTAATATTAAACAAATAAATTCGACCGGTCGGTGGCCGAGTTGACATCGCATTTGGGTCCCACCCAGGCGTAGTGAGTTCAATTCCGCGGCTGGCTAAGTCCTCCATCACAACACAAGCAACATTTTCAGCTTACTGTGGTGGTAGTAGGAGATTTTCAAATATTGTCAGGTTATTCGTAACCCGGGAATAATTGTCTTTCATTTAAAATGAAAAAAAATATATATATATAACTATTACAATAATACAATGATGAACTGTTTTGTCTCAGAACCTATGAACGATTATTGAGATATATATATTTATGAAATGACATTGAAAAGCAGGAAAGCATTTTTACAACTTTAAATATTTGATCATAGCATCCGGAAATCTGAAGATTGTTAGTAAGTAAGAAATATTTATCACAAATCTCATCTGATATTTATATGATTTCAAAAACAAGATTTGGATGTGTACCCTTATGAAACGAAGCCCATTCAAAACATCAATCCGGGGCGAAAAAAACTCTAGAATTATGCTAGGTTCAAGATAAAAAGAACAAAAATGCCGTTGATTTTTTATCATTCGTAATGTCAGATTCCAAATAAAATTAAGGCAAGATATATTTTTGGAAAACGGAAAACCTTATCTACCGGAATTAGATTTCAGATTTTTACAACTTCCCATTAAAAATTATTAACATTTTATTTATTGTTTTTCATTTATTTATTTTTTTTAATTTAATTAAAATCTAATTTAATTACATTATTAAATTTGATTTTAATTAAATTTAAAAAAAATATATATATATATATATTAACATTTTATTAAAATCTTCTTTTACTAAAAAGTTGCACAACATATATTTCATAACACTTACAAAAGTTGACAATATCTCTATGAAAACAACCAGTTGATATTCACTCCTAACACCAAGTAATGTATTTTCAGTTATGAGCAAAGCAGTGATGGTATGCCATAAAAATAAATCTCCCCAGGTATTTCGCCAGATTTTATAAAAACTCCCCAGATTCGAAAAATGTTCAAAATAATAGGGAAAAATGCAAAATACGGGGTTAAAACAAGCACAACAGCTATGGACGAGCGGGAGGATATTTTTTTTCTGTTTTATTTCCTAATCTTTTAACAAAAAAATACTTAATAACAAAAAAAATACTTATTTAATAACAGACTTCCTACAAACTTTTGGATTTTGTAAAATTTATACCTTATAAGTGATTAATAAAAACTGTTGGTATACAAAAATGAATAACTTTTTTAATAATTTAACTAATAACTAGGCTTAGTATCTACCTTGCCACGACTCCTATCACAACAACTAGACATAGATAGAAGCCAAGTTCAAAATGCACTGGTATACCGGGGCCCTGGCAAGCCTAGTGATACCAATACTAAAAAAATACTAATATATCGGACCATAGCCAGATAGCTACATCAGCTTATTTATTTATTTAGGGAAACCAACAGATGTTTTTACACCTATAAATAATAAACTTATAAACAATACCAATAAAATCTAATGTCAGATTTTCACATAAACATCAAATTATTTTAAAAAAAACTAAAAATTCAAAATATTAGATAAACAATAAAATAAGATATAGAACACAAATAAATGACAATATATAGAAACAAATTATCCTCCCTACACTACCAACAGCAATAATCACTAATATATATACCTACAACTACACTGAACAAATTTTTATAAAATGAATGGCATGCAATTGAACAGAATTCATAGCAACAACATCATAACTTGCAGTGTTATTAAAAATTATAAATTATTCAATGTTAGCTAGTTTATGGAAACATTGGAAATCCCTTTACCAACATATAATATTTCATAAACACAAACCATTCCAGACAAACTATGCTTCTTCACATCAGCCTTTAAGAGGAAGCTACAAGCCAATAATATGTATCTTCTTGGTATACCTTATATTGCAGGTAATAGGCATTAAAATTGCTTGACAAACAAAGTCTAGAAACGTTCGATTTCAAGCACAAAACTGGTTTTTATTTATTTTGTAAATAAGTTTATAAGAAAGCAAAAAATTAATCAAAGGAAACTGTTAAGATAATCTTAGCTATAATACCGTATTTTTTTAAAGTTGTTTCCTTTATGCGTTCATACATTTCTATTGAAAACATATTTTTTTTAGTAGTTTACATTTATATTTTTTATTAAGTAATTTATTTTTTTATTTATATTCTACTCAAGCGAAACGATAGGAAAACCTTCAATTTATGTAAAGCATATTTTTCGGTATTCATAATGTACACCAAGTATAATTAATTAGTAAGTATAGTTTAGAAGATTTAGCATTAAGCTTCGCCAACACATCGTTCACAGATGGCCACTAAACCAAATGCATGATTACACAAAATCCTCATCTCAATAAAACTCCCTTTCTCCCTTTGAAATTCAAAATTCCCCAGATCTGGGGACTTCTTCCCAGACATACCATCACTGGAGCAAAGCGATATTACAGTGACATCAGAAACATTAAATCTGTTATATGAAAACAGGGTACATAAAAACTGTACAATAAAAAATATTTATTTTTAAGTTGTCAAACATTTCAAATATGTTTTTGGCTACAATATAAAAAACTCTTACCAAATTAATTTTAGGTAATTAAACTTTTGTTGGAAGTTTGTACGAATAAATGTATAGTATGATAAAGTCTTATAAGTTTTTTTTGTACCTAACTTTTTTATTTAATTCCAGTAAAATACAACAGCTGTATTAGGAACTTACGCGCACCAGCTAGAAACATACCTGTATTATGGCCATTAAAATTTATATATATATACTGATTATTGTGGGTACAAGATCCTTACAAAACAAATGTAAAAATAATTATAGAAAAATTGTTGTTTTTTAAATTATCTTTTAAGAACCTTGCATGGTTCTTTAAAGTCTTTATGGACTGCACATTATAGTGCAGCGGTTTCCAAATTTTTCTTAAAGCGCGAACCCTTTTTAGTAACAAAAAAATTCCACCCTCCCTGACTTTTATGTGTTTCCACTTCTAACAAATATGGATCTTTGCACAAGCGTATTTTTCTTCCATCGTAGCGATAAAAACTAAATATAGAAATAAACTAAATTTGGAAGATGACCCATACTCTGTGTATCAAACAGAGAGCCAAGTTTCGAGAAATTAGGTGACAAGCATGTTCCTCCATTAATTTGTATTACTTAGGTACAATTTTTTTGTATTTTTGTTAGTGACTTCTGTTATATTATAACCATTGTTTGCTTGTTATAATAAAGTTTAAAAAAATATTTCGCTAACTTCCTTTATTGATGTCCCACTTTGAAAACCTTATACTTTGAAAACCTCGAACACAATTCTTATACTTTGAAAACCTCTATTACAGTGTATTGCTAATAGTATTCATAGAGATCAACAAGGGAGAAGATCAGAGTACACATTTAAGTGCAGTCCAGAATAATAATCTCTTTCGTAGATTATTGTATTACGAATTTGTTATATGCTGGCCATTACAAAAAAGATTAAGATTTTCATCATCATAAAACTTAAACCAAGTACTATTCTTTGCAAAATGCAATTCAAATAGAATATTAGTAATATAATCGAACATCAATTGATTTCCAAATACATATTTCACACAGAAATATGTTTCATAAATAGAAAGAAAGTAGAAAGCAAACAAAAATAAAAAACTTATTTTTTAAGAATAAGTTATTCCTGACCACACTGTATCTTCACAATTGGTTCACTTAACACAGACAATCAAATGAGGGAGATTTGAAAAGTTTGGTAAAAATTGATGTTAAACATACTTTTTCGAAAAAAAAAACAATTTTATTTCTGAACCTTGCCTCCTTTGAGGGTTAAACTCTTGGTTCGGCGACTTTCCGATTTTTTCAACCCGTTAAAAAAATGCTTCCATAAAGCTTTTCAAAATAGCCGCTGACCTTCTCTCCTGATTCGTCGAATATTTCTTTCCACCGTGCCAATCTTTCAGTTTTGGGAACAAGGAAAAGTAGCATGGGGTCAGGTTCGGAGATTAAGGTGAAAGCGGAATCAATTCCAAAGCCAAATCATGGAATTTCGCCATTGCAATAGCCGACCTGCGGGCCTGCTTAACGTAGGGGAGGAAGAGAACTTGAGTTACTTGTCTGTTTTTCCTTCAATTCACCTATCAAATGGTCCAATATTTAGAAATATTCTGCCCTTGTGATAACGTGTCAATTTAAAAATAGTTGATTGTGATGATACCATCCCCAGAAAACCAGCGATGTACTTGGATTGAACTACCCGGTCCTATCCGTACATCGCATGCGGACGGGTCCAAACTGCCGCGAAATCCCTCTCATGCTTGTTAACTTAACAAAAATGAAATATCTAAAAAAAATTTTACGGAATTAACTCAAATCCTCCACCTGAAAATTGTGGTGGAGCCTCAAAGAAAGAGGCTATCCATTGGACAGTGCCATCGTTGCCAATTTCACGGGCACTCATCCTCATGTTGCAACGCAACTCCTCGTTGCATAAAATGTGGTGAAAACCACACAACAAGTGCACGCACAAATCCCTCCACGACTCCCAAATGCGCTCTTTGCGCAGGGCTACACCCGGCCAATTATAAAGGCTGCCCCCAACGCCCCGCCCCTCGCTTCTCCAGTCGATTCAGATATGTCAACCCTCAAACTATCCACCCCCTCATGCAATACCCGGTACGGAATCCAAATTATTGGCCTCGTCCTTCCTTCACAAATTTCATCGCTCCAAGGTACCCCGAAACCTCCCAACACCGCCTAGAAAGGCCCCCCACAACCCAAAACAACGAACCCCTACCTCAAGTAAATCCCCCCGTCGCTTCTACCTCAGCGCCTAACCCCCCGCCCGTCACCACCGTCACTTACCCGCCTCTACCCCAACCCACCACCCCACCCCAACGCCCCCCCAACCCTGCCCCAAACCCTCCCAGCCCATCTTATCAAAGCCCTTCAAAACGCTGCCGCCCAGCTCAAAACTGCCATGGAGATGAACTCTAGGCTGCTCTCCAATGTCCAGATCCTTCTTAACTCTATCCAGTAACAGCATTAAAATAAAATCACTTAAATTACTCTTTTTATTTTTATTTAAATTCATTAAAAAAATAATTAAAATTCCAACAACCATTAAAATCTTTTAAAATTTCCAAACAATGTAGAAAACCATCAAACCTTCAAGCTGCATACTGGAATGCAGACGGTAAAATAAAAGATTATTAAACTTAATCGATGTTCTCCTAATTAATGAAACCTGGCTAAAACCCAGCGCAACAATTAAATTTCCGAATTACATAACTTACCGCACCAACCGCATCCACTCTTCAGGCGGTGGCACCGCAATCATCGTAAAATATTCAATCGACCACTGTTTCATAAACTGTCCCTCTTCAGAAAATGTCGAGACTACCGCTATAGTCATACTTTAAATAATGATACTTTAGATAATGGTCCAATTAAACTCATTTCAACATATAGCCCCCCAAAAGAAAATTCACTGCCCCGGACCTCGATAAACTCTTAGATAGCTCCTTACCCACAATAATAGCAGGCGATTTAAATTCAAAACACGGCTCTTGGCATTCCCGGACCACTAACACCAAGGGTAGATTTCTTTCCAATTACCTAGCTGATAAATCACTCATCGTATCTGCCCCCATTATTCCCCCTTTTTTCCCCAAAAACGCAAATAACAACCCAGACGTCTTAAATTTAATAATTATGAAAAACTGTCCCTTTCTCTACACCCTTCATACTGTAAGAAAATTATCTTCTGACCACGATCCAGTACTCTTGTTTCTATCCGACGGCTACCTATCTTCAGTACCTTCTCGTAGATATACACGTAAAAAAATTCAATGGCGAAAATCTCCCCGAACTACTAGAATCAAAAAAATCCAAAGATCAATTACCGACGAAGAAAACCTTAATTTAGCCACTAAAAATTTCACTAACGATATAAAATCAGCCATAGACCTTGCCACCGTCGAAGTCGCGAATGATAAACACAGACCCGACCTTCCCGCAGAATTGAAAGAACTTATAAGAGAGAAAAACTTTGCCCTAAAGGAATGGCAAAGATTCTCAAACCTGATCGATCGCATTCATATGAATCGTCTCTCACACCAGGTAAAAGTCAAACTTCAAATATACAGAGCCGAACAGTCGCAGAACTTCATATCCACTCTCGACGACGACAGAACAGCCTTTTGGAAACTCTCTAAAACCCTTAGAAAACCCTTGACCAGAATAAGTCCCCTTACGGGCCCAAAAGGCACAGTGTATTCCTCTAGAGACAAAGCTGAGACTTTAGCTGACAGTTTCGAAGAACAATTTTCCCCGACCACGACCTACGATGACCCCCAATTCGTTTCAACCGTAGATTCAAAAGTCTCATCCATTCTGACAGAAATCCCTACAGACAACCCAATCCCATTCACAACCCCTCAGGAAATTTCCAAAATTATAAAAACTCTTAAAACAAAAAAATCTCCCGGTTCCGACTTAATCTCAAATAAAATTTTAAAATGTCTCTCCTCCAAAGCCATTTGCGCCTTCACAGCCGTCAGCAACGCATCCTTTAGACTTAGTTTATTCCCACAAGACTACAAAACTGCAGATGTTATTCTCATCCCAAAACCTGGTAAAGACACCCTTCAGGCCATAAACCACCGACCGATTAGCCTGCTTCCCAGTGCAGGTAAAATACTTGAAAAACTAATCCTCGCTAGACTCAAAAAAATAGTCAGCGAATTAAAACTCATCCCTGACTTTCAACACGGCTTTCGATCGGGCCACTCGACTCTCCACCAACTTCTGCGGGTAACAAACGGTTTCAACTCTCGCCAACAGACTGTAGTCCTCTCCCTGGACGTCTGCAAAGCATTCGATAAAGTCTGGCACAGAGGTCTCATTTATAAAATGTACCTCCTCGGTATCCCCCTTTCAATGCTTATCGTATCCAACTCATAGCGAATTTTATTAAAGATCGTAAATTTAGAATCAAATTAGATGGAATTTTTTCCACAGTGAGATTGCTAAGAGCAGGTGTCCCTTAAGGCTCTTTCTCTCGCCAGCTCTCTTCAATATCTACCTAAGCGATATCCCCCACCCCAGTATCTATAACCATCGCACCAAAAAAACTAAAATAGGCAAATTTGCAGACGACACTGAAGTCATGTCGACTTCAGTAAGCGAAATGACCGCTACACGACGCGTCCAAGACCACGCCTCAGAACTAGAATCCTTTTTTAAACAATGGTGATTTAGCATCAATCCATCAAAAAGCGCTGCTTGTGTTTTCTCCCATAGACGCCCTAAAAGACCCCCTAACATCCACTCGTTCGGCAAAAACGTCCCTTGGAAAAAAAACATTAAATACTTCGGAATAACTCTTGACAGCAGATTAACTTGGAAAAAGCATAGCATCGAAACTCTTAATTCAGCCAATAGAACTCTTACAGCTCTTTAACCCATGATATGTTAAAAGAATTAAAAATTATCTCCTAATTTATAAATCCACAATAAGGCCTAAACTAACCTACGCTAGTCCTATCTGGGCCGACGCTTCAGAGTCTCAGTTAAAAAGACTACAAACGTTTCAAAATAAAGCCATTCGCATTGCCGAAATGAGGGTTTATCAACTACACCGGGACTCTGAAGTTCCCCTCCTTAAAGATCATATCTTAAGTCTCGCAGAATCATTTTCTTGCACAGTACGATGAAAATATAATAACGACTTATAAAAAACCCAAACTAATCCTTCTTAAACTTTAAATCTCCCCATATTGCAGCCATGTTACCTGGCAAAAATATTTTCTAAATCAACTAAAATTAAAATCTATTTATTCTACAACCAATATTTAAAATCATGATGAAAGAGAAAGGGGCTTTTTCGGCCCGGAGCTCTGTATGCCACTCGGCTATTTTGTGAATATGCACTCGGTGATCTTCCGACATGATACAATGGAGTTTTTCAATGACTTCCTCAGTGCCTCAATATTTGTGCTCACATGCCATGTTTAAACTCATTAAACTAGTAATGAAGAATCTTCAATACTGGTGCAGAGTCCCCTTGAACTTTTTCCAACTCGACTTCGATCTCTGCAGACTTTAATGTCTTAAAATAAAATTATTTTGCTACGGTACGGCAAATTCCTTCAATTTTATTGGTTACGAAAAAGCAAAAGTATCACAACTCTGTCAAACGTTAATTACTTATCGTATATGACTGAAATTTTTAATTTGTGTCACAATTTCTCTTAAATTTGTCAACTTTTCAAACGTCCCTCGTAAGTAACAATTTTGTTTAGTTAAAAATTCAGACAGCTTAAACGATAAAGAGATAATGTATCACTTACTCATAAATTATTAGCCAATTTATCTTATCTATCGAAATGGATTTAAGAGTGTTATGGCAACATATTATCTGGATTAAAGTGCTAACATTAATGCATTAATTCCTTAATGTGTTTGTTTCAACAATGAAAACTTATCACTTTTTTCGAACAGCAATAGACCATATGTTCTTAGTTCTATAACTATCCCGTGCTGTAACACCACAACAGCCCGACCATTTTACAAATATATTGGAGTGAAATGGTTTAACCAATTATCCTTTAATGTAAGATTCAAAACAAATTACATAATTTAAAAGTACAATAAAAAACTCTTTCTTTTTTTATTTTATATTATAGAAACAAACAGTACAAGATTTACAGAGATGAAACAATATACAGGAATAAGATACTTCATGTTGGGTACCTATGATTAGTTTCCTTGTGTCTGCTAAGTGGTCTGTTTATTCCTTAATTACCAAGTGAAGTGTGTAGTATATAGGTGTGTGTGTGCTAAGTGGTCTGTTTATTCCTTAATTACCAAGTGAAGTGTGTAGTATATAGGTGTGTGTGTGTGTGACGTGTGTGTGTGAGTGTTTGTGTGCGTGTGTTTGTCTGTATGTATGCGCATTGAACAGTTTAAATTATTGACATGATGCCACAATTGAATTTGGGCAGTGAATCCGAAAAAATATCAATGTTAGAGTTAAGACAAATATTATTTAGAGTTTATTAAATTATTTACTATAATTTAAAATTTTACTTTCAAAACCATAATATTTCTCAAATAATAATATTCCTCAATTATAATATTTCTCAAAAATCCGTTTTCTTTTCTCTTTCGTATCTATTGTTTGTTATATATTTTTTGCTCCATGCTTATTTACCTACCTTCCACATATTTCATAACATTTTTAAATTTGTGCCTACTGTGTATATATATATATATGTATTCCATGTACTACATGTATGTAAGTACATTTTACTAAAATCTCACCTGCTTTTTTGTTATCATTTATCACTATGGCTTATATTGTCAAACTGAAATTTAATTACTTAAAAAAATTATCGCTTCTTCTTAATCTTTTACATTCATACTTGAATTGTATAATTTAAAAATAAAAAAAATACTGATTTTTTTTATCTGTCATTTTCGTAATATTGTAATTAAATGGTTAAATAAATTAATTAATTTGAAATACTTACACATTTTCCTGTGAGAAATGTTTTAAAATAAGAGAATATATTTTTAATTTGAGAGGCGATTTTGGGTACCGCCGTTCCGCGAACCATTCATTGGATAACCAACACCTCTGCTATCGGTCACCTCAACTTCGCTATGTTTGGTGATTTAGCAGGGGTGCCCGGGTTCATCGGGTGAGGTGTGTTCAAGATGCGCCTGCCCACCAGCTGCGTGGCATGCCAGATCGGGAGAGGCTGGTTTGGGGAGACACTTTGATCTCTCCAACGGGTCTCTCGATCCATTGCCTTGCAACACGGTGTGAGGATAGATTCATAAATCCATCACTCCTGGACACACTGATCCCTAGATTCCTACCCACCCCTCATACCATTTTCCTTACAAGACCCCTCCACACAGCATCCCCAAAGATGATATAGGCCCCGAGGGAAATTATTTTCCTCAGGTCCTCCTGTGTGGGGTTAATGTAAAAAAAAAAAACAATAAAATAAAATAAATTAACGTAATTATACATAATTTATTCATTATATGCATTTTAATCTGAAACCTGTTATGTAAAAAAAAAAAATTATTTCAAGATATTTTATTAATTTTTTATGACATAATGATAATATTACTCTATTAAACTTTGTTTGGATTACGTAGCAGATAACCTTTCCCAAAATATATTTTTATCAGCTTTACTGATAATAAATAAATAATAGTAACTTTGTTTATTTCTTTGCACTTTATCTATAAAAAAAATATTAAAATACATATTCATGTAACTTCAATGTGTGAACTCCAGACAATTGGAAAGAGCAAAGATTAATTTCTCGTTTCATTCAAAGATGTCGCTGGAATAAAATATTTACTTTCAAACTTAAATACAACACGCTTGTGTTTTTAAAAAAAATTATTATCATTAAGTGAATATTTCTGAATATCTTGCTTCTATTAAACAACATAATTTGGGTTATGTTTGCCAGTGACGATCCGTGACTTGTCAGTTAGCTAGAGTGATAAGATTGATAAATACGACATTAATGATGTTGTTAGCTGAAATAATTATTTTTTCCAAATTTTAACCTAATTTTATTCTAACCTAACCTAACCTAACCCACCAACATTAAACCCAGCACAGAATATTTCTAAATATTTTTTCTAACAATTACTCAAATTTTTCTTAAATCTTACATGAGCTTAAAAAAATCATTGGTCTTCCTGAATATTGGGTTAAAGTATTTGATTTTATTCAAAACTGTCAAAGATTGTATTCGGTGACGCAATGGAGTAAGAAAATTAATTGCATTACTATTAAAATATATTGAATAATATAAAATGCATATTTAAATCAACTAATATATATTTCGCTTTGATATCGAAATAAAATAAGTTGTAATATGAGGATCTATAAAAATAATTTGATTTAAAGTCGTGTCCAATTTTTTAGATTTTATGCACATTATAAGTGTTCCTACAACCTACAAAATGAATTTGTGGTGTTTTTCTTGGTGAATGGCGACACAAACTACATACAGTGTACATATTTGGTAAGTCTTCAATTATTTTTTTTAATATATTTCAGAAAAGGATTATTTTATAATTTTTTTTTCTAAAAAATTGCGGCCTGTCAGTACATCCAAGCAAAATACCTTCCGGCATTTAAAGGGTTAAGTTAGAATTTTACTCCTAAGACGTTGTCCTGCCACAAACAGCCTTCTATGTAGGGAAGTTAAAATGTGTGGTTGTATGTATTTTAGGAAGCATATCTGAAAAAAAAAATCTTTGATTTTTTCTAAGATCTCGACTGCACCACCTATCGGGTTCAAAACTATCCTATATTTCAAGCTAGAATCAACCATACACATACACAATTTTTTTTAATTTTTTTTATTTAATAAATATTTACACAATTATGCAGTACATTTTCTTTTGACTATCACACTAGGCTAATGCTAATGCCCATTGTAATCGGTTGGGCGGTTTTGGAGATTAGCGTGTACGAACACAGTGGCAAGTGATTTTTAAATTTTAAGATAATTGTGTTACACTATTTTTTACAAATATATATTTGTCTTTGTTTTTGACACGTTTGAATAGCCATAAAATAAAACGCAGCAACTTCACGAAAAAGCTGCTCACGCTGCTTTTAAATTTTTTTATATTTGATATTTCCTTTAAATGTATAATCAACCACCACAACACAGACATGTGCCTAGAATGCTGGTCGAAAAATTCTCAATGACTGTAATAAACAATGCACTAAATAAAGAAAACTGAAAATATAAGAATGACAAATTTCATTAGTTTTTGTCCAACAGACAAAAAAGTAAATCGGGAGAAATAGGGCTTCAAAGTTTTTTTTACAAAAACGCTTATAAAATGAGATTAGCTCATTTTAAGCTTCCTAAAATGATTTCAAATAATATAAATTATTATTTTTAAGTAAAATTCGTTCCAAATGTTTAAAATTACGCAGAAAACACATTTTTAATTTTGATGTAGGACAAAGTGTTGGATAAACACGCACGGAATGTTGTTTAATTTTTTTGGAATTAAGACAAACTGCGTCTTGAAAACACATTAAAAATTTATATATTTTTTTAAATTTCACTTGTATCGTATAAATAAATGCTTTCAGCGAACAACTGCATACTTAACTCAATTTCTCCAAAAATGGTCTGTTAGACAAAAACGAACTAGATCGACGAAATATGTATTTTTGAATTTTGGAATGTTGCACATATATCAGTGGGGGTCTGTGACTTTTCAGAGAGCTAGAATGGTAATAATGAAAAATACGACATTAACCCATTAATGCATAAAGTTGCTCTTACCATATTTTAAAGTTTTTTCTTCGTATTCTTTACTATTTGAGGGTACTAAAAAATTTAGAAAAAAAAAAGAGTTTTTGTTTTTAACATTTTGCAAAATATATTCTGACGCCATGCATAGAATCTATGTTTGTATGAAAAATTATTATTGTTAATTTTTGGATTTTGAATTAGGTTTTGAGTTTAGGTTTTTGCATAAAATAAAAGATTAATATATGGAATATATTATTATTTTTTTTATTGGAAAATAGGAACCAATAATTACAATGTACACTGTCGAAAACTTATATTAAAAATATATTATGTTTGATATTTCATAAAACATTTCAGGTGGAGTTCAATTTGGCGTTTTAAATACAATATGTAGCCTTTCCTGGACAGATCGCACATCGTCTCACGGTATCATTGGGTATGGGCCAGTGATTGAGACCATCAAACCAAATGTTTCATAAGATGTAAAGTATGTAGTATGTATGTATTGAAATAAAGTTCTAATCCCAAGTTGGTATATTTGCCATCTTTGCGAGGGAGGTTCCAAAGCTTGTCTACAATCCTAGCTCGTGTCGATCAGATTGATTGTGTTTTCTAGTATATACTTGGAAACTTAACATATAGTCTCCACTTCAACACAGTTTTTAAACCAAGGTGAATAGGCTTTCTTTTTATAAATATTGTTTAGCAAAGTGTTTTCTATAGCACGATATCATAATGTCATTGATGGATTAATGTTCATCAAATGTTTTTAAAGATGTCTTGAAGCACATTTATAAACGGTCTAAACTGATTATGTATCAGAAACAGTTTGACTGTTATCGTTGAGGTGTACATTTCGAATCAAAGTCTCAAAGCGATTGAACCTCATTGCTTCTGACAATACTGTAGATGTACTATTTATTTGTGTACTCGGCTTAACCAGACAGTAGCGTGCCACAAAATACAACATACATACCATATTCTTCAAAGGTCATATTTAGTTGTATGTTCTTTTGGCTGGCATAAAGATGTGGGGATACGATATAATACTTCCAATCGCCCATACATTTTTGGTCGCGGAGTTTACGTTAAAAGAAAAGAACACTATTGGAAATACTTGAATTTATTCAATTACAAAATGCATGACACAAGATTATCAGAAGGATTTTTACATGGGGAATTGAGAACTAATTTAAAAACTAGATTTTTGAGCTTAGAACCACCAAACCTCCAAAACAACCACCACCACAACCACCACCACAACCACCCCAATTACCACCACCACTACCAGCACCACAACCGACAAACAAATGCCACCACAATATCCCCCACAATAACTACCACCACCACAATCATCTCCACAACAACCACCACAATAACCACCTCCACAACCACTGCAAAAAGCCACCAAACAACAACCACTACAAAAAACACAACAACCACTACAAAAAACACCACAACCACTACAAAAAGCACAACAACCACCACAACAATTAAACAATATAAAATGTATTTGTGGCACGCTGGTAGATTAAATAGACAAGGTTGAAAGATTGCTTTAACCTTTCCCTTACTGTGCTAAAAAAATTCATGCGTTCCGGTGCTGTGTAGTCAATACGCATCCCAAAATAAGCGACTTAATATCGGAAAAATATGAATATTCATAGCTAATCGATTATTTTTATTATATTTTATATCAAACGTGATAATAATTGTAATTTAATTGCTGAAAACATGAAAAAACCATCGGCAGATGCTAAAGAAACGTGCGAAGGGTCCACATCTAACGACGGTTCGCGGGCGACTGGCTAGCAGCTGGCGGCTAGCACAAACACAGCTGTGCGGTCGTAGGTATCGATGGTCTAAATCAAAATACAACTGCAGACGTGTGGATGTCTCATGTTCCCGCTTAGCGAATTAAAACGGGACATCAATAGCGTGTCATTTCCTCGCACACTCTTCGCGTATTAGTATCACACGGTTGATTGTATTGGTGTATTTGTTCCCGATTTTTAACAAAAATCTCTGATTTTTAATTGAAATTGAAGACTATGTAAAATATTATTTTTTAATTCAGTGCATAAATGTATAACGGAGGAATACCTAAAATCTGAACCCAGAATTTATTACATTTATAGAGTTATTAAAGTTATTAGAAGCAAAGTGTGGTAAATACACATCACAGATAAGGAAAGGTCAATTGGCTTTAAATGTCTTTGGTGGATAGATCTGAATAGTCAGGTAATTCCCAAAGTTCTTGCCCCATCTCTTTCCCCTCCCCACACCTTTCGCGTCACAACATACCCCAATCGGGGATGCCATAGTCTTACTCCCTCAGAGTAATTGCGACTCTTGTGACGTATTCTCTTTATACTGCTTGTTCACATACTTGAAGAAAGAAAATTGTATATTTTGAACAGATATTATTATATTTTACAATCTTTTGAAAACAAATAATATAGAAGTGTCTAGAAGTGTTTTGCAAAAAATCAGTACCTTAGGCCAAGTATATATATGCTAAAAGGTTGAACAAAACTGTAAAACTTTGACCCCTGATACAGGAGAATGACTCCCATGTGAATTACTGTGTATTTACTTACCACGGCAGAGTAGTTCTACACCACTACATAAGCAATAATATCTTTAAAATGATTTGCCTGTACTAGATGATATATTTTTTTAAAGGTAATCGATTTTTTTTTTCTCAAAATAATCAGCAAAAAAAATTGCATGATAAATATAATTGAACAATTAAAATGTTTAATTTATTTGTTAAATGTGCACTATACTTTGTTGAAATGTGTAAGATATAACTTTTAGCAGATTTTGAATAATTATAAACTATGATTAATTATATCTCATGCACCAATGAAATATAATGCAAGCGAGATTTATTCTGAGATATTATCACGCCTTTAAATAGTATTAATAACACATTTATTTTTGTATTTGAAAAAAATTGTTATTCAGCCTCTGTATACTTATCCTTCCTTCCTTTGTTTAAGCGTTTTAATTTTAAATTTTTCTTTCTATAATTTGTTATCACTGTAAGTACAGTTTTTTTTTCAATCCTATATTAACCTGTTAGCCGGGCGGGACGTATAAATACGTCAAACGTAAACAGTATCGGGTACGGGTAGGACATATGAATATGTCCTTGAAATATTTGTTGCGCCCTGGAACGAGCGGGGCGTATATTTCCGAGCATATCACTTGAGTTTTGAGAAATTGAGTTTTTAATTTTTACATATTTTAATTTTTTAAACTCAATGTTTCTCTTTTATCTGTGTGCTTTTGTTTATTGTTCGGCAATTATGACCTTTTTATATTTTTTTGTAATCTTTATAATTGTTTGTAAAGTTTCTTTTTTTTTAATTCGATGTTTTCATTTTTATAATGCATAAATTTAAAAAAATAATAATTTGAAATTACGTCCTCCGGGCGTGACGTACTGATACGTCCTAGTGAAGGAGTTCACGCCCGTTATATGCTGCGTAATTCAAAGCGGAACTCCTCGGTTAACAGGTTAACAAGCAAAAAAAAATCAACACTGCAAAATCAAGGAATATTATGTAAACAAAAAATAATACTACCAAATAAAAAAAAGTTAAATAACAAGTACAAGGCAGTAAAAGTGGCCTCCGAGGTTGGGTGGTTACGATTATTGGCTACGAATCCGGAGGCCACGGTTTCATGTCCCGGCATGCGGCATGTATATTTACAGCACATTCCAGAGTGGTAGATAATTCGTTATCACCCTGGTGAAAGATTACCATTCTGAATTAAAAACTTTGCTTGGAATGACTTTAACCATGTTTGGTTACCAGATCTGAACAGCCAGGTCCCCATCTCCACCCCTCTTCCCACTACCTTCAGCCTCACAACATACATATCTGGTCGGCCGGCATAGTCCAGTGGTAACGCATTGGACTGCCATTCCGAAGGTCGCGGGTTCGAACCCGGCGTGCGCAAATAAATTTTATTTGATTAATTTGTGTAATTTCACAATTAATTAATTAAAATAATATATAGTATATTTGCGGCACGTTCCAGAGTGGAAGATACTACCAGTATCGCCCTGGTGTAAGACCACCATTCAGAATTGAAACGTTGCTCCAAATGGCTTTAGCCGTGTTTAGTGACTAGATCTGATTAGCCAGGTACTTCCCCACCTTCCTCTTTCCCTTCCCCACTTACCTTCAGCCTCACAACATCCCCCAATTGGGGATGCCATAGTCTCACTGGCTCCAGACGGGAGCAGGTGGGACTCTTGTGAGGTATTCACTATAAAAAAAAAAAAAAAAAATACCCCAATTGAAGATGCCATAGTCTCACTGGCTCCAAACGGTTAAGAGCAACTTGCGTGGTAAGTACTCAAAGAAAATCTAATAATACGTTTTTTTAACAATTTGTTTACTTTGAAGATTACAGAGTTACTGTATAAGTCTCGCTTATAAAATGCAGTAAGTTCATTATTCTCCTTTGACCTGATATACTACCTACTGTGTAGTGTCAGATTCATTTTATTTGTTAGTACTCCAAACAACCAGATTGATAATAATATTGTCTTACTGATACAAAAGAGGAAAGTGGGATTTATTTTAATATGAATAAGTTTGTATGACAGTAATTAACCAAAAAAAATCACTCTATTTGAATTACACTTTTCTTTTCGAATACAAATCTTGTAAATGGAAATTAACCCAATTGAGCTGAAACTCAGCAGATAGACTCGTCGTCGATGACAATTCACTCTATCAACTTAACGTGAAGGTTCATTTACGCAAATACACACATTTTTCTGAAATTGGATGAAATGATGGCGCAATTAGAAAATCGTAACTGTTTCACTGCATAATACAAATTCAGGAAGAACTTTTTCTTTTTAACTTACTTTGAAGGTTATTCCCATCATTATATATCATTAAATAAGAAGATAATACTAATAAATCTAAACGAAACATGAAACAGAACAAGACACAGAAAAATAAAAAGATAACGGACACAACTAGGAATTGAATCGAAGATCTCTTGTCTTACCGGAACAGGCATCTTAAACCACTTGACCATCGGGACATTTTTGTCGATATCATATTTCAAATTCAGAATAACAATATCATCTTGCAACTAATTTTACCCATATTTACATTTAAAAAGGTAGATGCAAAAATTATAAAAGTAATAAAATTGCATGTAATATTATACATAATCACATGTGCCCCACCTTCCCCTACCAGTATAAACAGAATATAACATACCAAGCTGCACTAGTTGGGAGTTAGTACTCTCAGTGTAATTAGACAATATTATCTTAGAAAGTGAAACTGCTGATACTAAAGGTTAACAGTATTTTCTATATACAATACTAATATGTTTAAAATTAATTCAAATTATTCACTAATATTTTAAAACCGGTGATTTTTATGTTAAGTTTGTCAAATGATTTGACATCCTTTCTACATACCTACCTACTTGTGATTTTCATTGACAAATTATTCAATAACAAATATACATAATATTATTTCGAAATTGGTGTCTTTTGGTCACAAGTTTTGTCAAATAATTTGACATCTTGTCAATCTTCCTACTTACAAGTGCTTTTGGTAAATATACAGAAAATAGGGACTCACTTATTATTATTTATTTATAGGGTGGAGACGGTTTACGGTTTACATATAGTTCCCGTGAGCTATGGCTATGGGCCCATTGTGCTATCTCCCGTTTTACCTGATTCCTTTAACCACTTAATGCTTTTGAACGAGCGGTGTTCGCGGACGGCGCGTATATCGTACCGCGACAACCTGAACACTACTTGCATCTTTTAACTTGTATAAACAAACGAACTGCGCTCGCCAGATTTTTTTATTTGTTTTTATTTTTTATTATGGTTAGTCTTGTTTTATTTTTTGAATATGGTCAAGTTTTTTTACATTTTTTATTGCTTTTGTTTTGTTTTTTTTTTGAACTGGTCAATTTTAAATTATGTTAACTCTTTATAAAAAATAAAATAACCTGATGTTTTTAGTTTCATTTTTGTTAAAAAAAAACGAGTATTAAGTGGTTAACAGTCACCCTGTCCCTTTTATAAAGTTCACCAGGGTTGCATTGTATGTCTTGTGGTTCCACAATGTATTCCCAGGTCTCATCTCTCCTCTCCAATCCTCCTCGGCTCCCTGAAGACACCATGAGGGAAGAGAGCCTCATCTCTCCTCTCCACTCCCGTTCCCTGAAGGCCCCACAAGGAAATAGTTCACGGAGGTGGCCTCATCTCTCCTCACCCCTCCTCCTTGGTTCCCTGAAGATCCCACGAGGAAAGAGGGCCTCAACTCTCCTCTCCACTCCTCCTTGGTTCCCCAAAGGCCCCAAGGGGGAAGAGCTCACTCCCCATTGGTTTCCTGAAGGCCCTACTATGGAAGAGTCCACTCCCCCTTGGTTCCCTGAAGGCCCCACGAGTAATGAGGCCCTCTTCTCTCACGCTTAATATGCACATTGTAGTAGTTAGATAATAATGATAAGTAAGTATTTCAGTTTGGGGATAATAATGCATTTTAATAGTTATTTCGTGCAAATTAAAATCGATTGTTCACTTGGCGACCATTGTTATTCATGTCAAGTTTCAAGGTTAGTTTATTTCTTCTCTTATTCAAACAAAAACATGAACCTATGATTCGAAAATAGGTTCTTAGGTTATTAGTTTGGATTTAATAAAAATAATATATGTAAAAATAAAAAAAAACACTAGTCTAAAAAACTATTTCAATATCATTATGTGAAGACATGGCGTAAAGAAAAGCATGGGGTTTTTGTGACGAAATAGCTAGTAGCTGCTAAAATGCATTATTTTTCATTTCCAAAAACTGAAATAATTACTTCTCATTATTATCTTACTGACACAAAGTAGCGATAGGTCATGACTCACTTAATAAAAGCAGGAGTCACGGAACCAGCTCAATATATTTGTACGACTCAATTAAACTACGGCTCAATTGAACTACGGCTCAATTAAACTACGGCTCAATTGAACGAGCAAAAGTTTATATGGCTCCCCCGATATGTCTCCCAGCGCCCCAGCATCAGCGTATGATTGTACGACTTCTGGTACCGGTACGCCGAGCCGCCTCGTACCACAAGGTTGGCAGGTGGAGGCACATATGTCCAAATAGTTATTTATAGTCATAGTGAGGTTAATAATTGAGTTATTGTAAAACAAAAAAATTATGTGAAAAAAAGTTACTGTTCAATAGAGCCGTGGTACGGTTGTAGTAAGGAGTCGTACGAATAAAAAAAGAGCTAGCTCAATAGTGAGGCTCGTTCATGCTAATACAAAGTGATTTTTAAATAAAATGTGCGTATTAAGTGTGACCCTATTTTCTGTATACTTACTGTGATATAACAATTATGTAATCACTAACATTGTCAAATTATTTTACTTTCTATCAATCTACTTACAAATTATATTACTTTCTATCAATCTACTTACAATTTATTTTACTTTCTATCAATCTACTTACAAATTATTTTACTTTCTATCAATATACTTACAAATTATTTTTATTGACAAAAAATGATCACATTCTTTCTTATCCTCTCGGTGATCATATTATCAATAGTTTTTTGTTGTGTGAATACTGCACTAGTCTTAACTGCTTGGAGCCAGTAGGACCATGGAATCCCCATTTGGGGTATGTTGTGAGGTAAAAGAAGTGGTGAAGAGAAGGAGTTCAGGAGGTTGGGAAGGACTATTCAGATGTGGTCACCAAACACAGCTAAAGCCATTTCAAGCAACTTTTCAATCCTGAATGGTGGTCTTTCACCAAGGTATTAACTGAGAGTACAAATTTGGTATTTAAAAAAAAATGTAATTCATTATTACATATTGATATGTGAACTGAATATATATTATTTTTAATTTGCCAAATCCGTATTATTTACTTGAAGAGTTGTGACCTTCCAAGATAAGAGTTTTCTATTTCTGAAATGAATACTTGGTATTTTTTACATTGGATAATAGCTTGAAAAAATACTTATACGCACAGATTTTTCATACACATAAAAATGCTTGTATATTTCGTGGAATGAAATTAATTTTTAGGCACATTTATAAATAAAATAGTATCATTCACAATTAAAAGTAATGATTAATGTACTTTGTTATGTTATCCATATATATTATTTATGTATCTATGTAACAGCTTCACGTTACCGCTTTACGTTCTAGCTTTATCCTATAGCTTATAACAAACTTTATATTATTTTAAACATGACGTTCCTCATTTTTAAAACCTAAAACAAACTGGGTCAGGCTGACGTAAATGGAATTACTTGCACGTCAGTAAACTTTGGTGCTTTTGCATAATTCAACTTCGTTATCTTAACCAAACAGATATTTAGGACATACTTTATAGGTGTAACCATCTTTTATCATACTTTTTGACCTAGTTTGGATCTCTCTTATCATATTTTTATTTTTGGATGTTTAGGAAAATGAAATATAGTAAATAAGATTTATTTACTATGCAGAATCAGAAAAAAAATTATTAGTAATATTAAAGTGCCAGTTATTGTCAGTCAATGATAACTTGAAATTGCAGTCCCTGCCTTAGTGCATCTGTGCAATGCACTACCGCACATTCACAGCAACATAAGATTTTATATAATTAACTAGCTGACCCGGCAAACGTTGTTCTGCCATATAACTTATTATAGTGAATATTTCGGTTGTTAAATAAAAAATAACTAATGTATTTTCAAGTGTGTGGGGATGAATCTATGGCAGAAAGATGAATGGAGCACTGAAGACGATGACCGCCAATAAAAACAAAAAAAATGCCAACCATTCATTTTCTCAATTCAATGTGTTTCGTTAAAGTAACGGACGTATTCATTGTTCAATCTTTTAAAAGTTAAATGAAAAGTGAAAAAAATCGATATATTTGTTATCCTAAAGTAGGAAAATGAAATAAATAAAATCAATATTAATTTCGAAGAGCAATTGAGTGTACACTATTTTTTGTCAGTCCGTCTTTAGCTAACACATATAAGCTCGATGGTTTGCCCACGCGAGAACATGCCAATTATAATTGTCCATGTGAAAAATATGGTGTGCGGAAATTTGAGCAAAAAAAAAAGAAATTGATTTCGTTCAGTTCGTGCCTCTTGAGATTGAGATTTACGCAATTGCGACATGCTCACATGCACATTTTCAGTATCTTGTTGGATTTGTATGTCTGTTCTTTCTGGTCTACTATTTTGCATGTTTGTTGCTTTATTCGTTCGACGGCCCAAATGGGCCACCTTGCGTCTTGCTGGCATTGTTCACTGTAATATACGCACACAAATAATGAATAAATAAAATTAACTGCAATCGACCCAATACAAAAAATTCAAAAAGCAATAATTAAAATCATCTTGCAAGTACCATTCTACACAAATTCAAGCGAAATTTTCAAAAAATTAGATGTCATGTCAATAAGACAACTTTATGCCAAATCTGCACTACTAAATTTCCTCCAACAGAAACTACACATTCCAATGCCACCTCAAACAACAATAAAAACAAGGTCGTCAACAAACAATACCCTGAACATACCGATAACATACACCACACACGGACAAAGACACTTCCAGTATTACGCTACAAAACTTAATTGTATGCCCACCACTCTGAAACTACTACTAACGGGAAATACATACACAAACATTGACAAAAAACTGATTACAGCCTGGATCAAAAAACAAGATATCCACTTTATACAAAACATTATAACACCAAACCAAACATAATCATGGATGAATGTGTATGTGTGTATGTATGTATAAATGTGTTTATTTATATGTGTGTATGCATGCATATGTGTGTATTTATGTATGTATGTGTATACAAGGGTGTATGTATATATATATATATATATATATATATATGTGGATATAAATAAAAAAAAAAATTCCTTACCTTTAAATAACAATGTAAAATAACAATTAAAAAAAAAAATTTAAAATCCCAACTTACATTTATACAAGAAAATTTAACCAATACACATAAATACATGTACCATTTAATCATAACCACGTGAACACCTCAGCACAGGTTCTCCCAGTGAGGTGTTCATGAAAAATTTAACATTACGCACCACAGTGTCACCTACTCAAACCTACCTCACACCCAGCATAAAAAAATAAAAAAAACACCATATTAACAACAGTTCTAAATTTATGTATTATATACAAATGTAAATATTTGGTAGACACTGTATGTATGTATAGAAATAAATAAATTAATTAAAAGAAAAATAGATAAATTAAAATAAATCGTGCAAAATTATGCACGCACTGCGTTGGGATGCATAACAAATGCCAAATGAAATGTAAAAATGTCACGACGCTTCTCCTGAATGACTTGCGCATGTGTGGATGAATGTTCGATGAGGCGAACACAGCGCCATCTGTTATTCAACAACGTAAATAATTTCGTTCAGTTTGAAATAAGAATGACGGTTAAATTTTTTCATACAAAAATACTAAAATCACAAAATAAAAAAATGGTAGGGTGGGGGTAAGAGGGTGAAAATTTGGGGTTATAGATATTTTTTGATACCAAATAATAAAAAAAATACAAAAAATAATTTTGTTGAAAAAAGCAGAAACGAATTTCTGGATAGGGACACCCTAATCACCCGACGGTATGAAATATACTTAAGAACCTATTCTCATACCTAACAAATATACATATTTCATAAAAATCTGTCGAGCCGTTTCGGAGAAGTGCGACCACAAACACCGTGACACGAGATTTTAACGAGAGAACACGTGCGCTAAACATCGATATACGAACCTACGCTCCACTCACTTAAACATTCAAACCGTAGCATTAAATCATTTATACCTTAGCAACTCCGTACTGGACTTGCATCGTGCACATGTTGAAATGCCGAAGATGTGACGTCACATGACGTGCTGTCAATATGGGCACTGGCCGTAGTGGCTGAAACCGTGAAATGAGGGAGACAGACTACTCCCATAATGGTAATTCATTAGTTAAAGCAGTGGGCTGAGTAAGTCCTCCATCACAACACAAGCCTTAATTTCCGCTTACTGAGGTGGTAGTAGGAGATTTTCAAATATTGTCAGGTTATTTGTAACCCGGGAATGTATATCTTTCTTTTTAAAAAATAAATAAATTTTAAAAAGTATACCAAACATTTGGAATGAATTAGTTAGGATTAATGGGTTTGTAACAAATTAAAAATGTTAGATATTAGAGTGCTACAGATCTAGATACAAACTTGACGGTATGAATTCGGTAGTAGCACTGCGCCCGGTTTACGAGAGTTTTCTGTTTTTGTATATGCTTCCTTCCCGTGTCTTTAATCCATATCTTAATACTTCTTTGGGAGTGGGTTATCGGTCAATAGCGTTTGTTTATTTCCAAAATAATCAGAGAGCAATGAGGTTACCACTGCTCCCAAGACCCCTAAACATTGCCCGTCTTGCGTTCTCTATCGGTTCCTTCTCCACATTATATAATAAAGTCCAAAACAAATCTTGTTGTAAGATCACACAGTACAAACAATTCCGATCCTATGAGTTTACTAGGGATATACTGCTTGAATTTAAGACGCCCTTTAAACACGATTATACTTTCATCAATGTACATGTTTTGGTAAGGACCAAAGGTGTTTTTTATATTTCTCTGGAATAGTTAACTAAAAGTGTTATTTTATTGAAGTCTCCAGGAGTTTGTGTGGCAGGGTCAGAAAAATGAAGCATTCAAAGAAGAATCTGATAACAATCTTTCGGCATAATCTCCCCAAAATGATAGAATAGAATCCGTTGTCCAATATTCCTCAATCGATACGTGAGAAACCCTAGTCATCAGCATGGTTATTGCAAAAAATGTGTAGATCTCAGGCACTGACATATCTTTCCATTTATGGAGTCGACATTTTGTTATTTGATTTACTGCAGCTCTACAGTAGCTTTTGGATTCAAGAACAATTTTCTCCATTAATACATATATTTTGTCTCAGTTTCTTTGTTTTTTTTGCTCGCCGAAAATTAGGCGAAAATCGACCTCTCTCCCCCTCAAGTTCAAACAACTCGAGGTTCGTTTTGGCGTGAAAGTAGCGAAAAAGTTGCCTTTCATTTGTTTCGGTCTTCAAGCGAAAGTCGACCGATCCGCCTTCCCGTCGGCGCAGAACCCGGGGTTCAATTCGGCGTGGCAAAACCGAAAAACCGAGTAATCCGGATTTTGTATGAAAATCTTTACCAAAATATTCGTTCGGGGTAATTTGTCGACAAAAATTTGAGTAGCATCTGGCGGCGGAAACTGGAAGCGCACGCGGCGCGCCATGCGAAAGTGCGGAGTGCTCTCTCCGGCCGCCGGGATAGCCCGACACGCGAGAAAATGATTTAATCCGGAGAGCTTCCCGGCGAAAAAATAAAGTCACGTGATCTAGCAAAAACCACGTGGTATGTTTTTTTTATAAAATCTTCACGATGAACCTAATGATTGTATTCTGTCAAAAAGGCGCAGTCTACGGTTAAAATTATCGAAAAAATTCATCCTCCGAAGGTTTAGGAACGTTAATCGGCCGTTCCACAGATGGCGTTCGGTTCAAAATGTCTCGCAGTAACCGGCTAAAGTTTTGACATTTGCCATTTGAACCGAAAATGCCAACGATCGGGCTTTTGGTTAATCAGAGATAATAGCCGATCATAGACAAGCACCGAAGAGATGTTTTATTACATGGTGATGTTACTTCAAAGAAACGATAAAATCTGTGTAGGTACTTACTTTGGTGGCTTATCTTTTGAAAATCGATAATGCTTTTGAACGAAATAAAATGTATTAACGAAATAAAGTTGGGGAAAATAATTTAGCACGGGTACCGTCGTCCCGTAGTGAAAAACTACATCAATCGCGTCCCGCAATTTTATAATTTCTACCAGGAGCGCAGAAATTATATAGGGTGAAGCGGTCTTAATTGTTTTGTAAAATAAACATTTTTTAATCAAAAATTTTTCCAGTTTGAGTGTTTGTAATAAATTTGATAGGCGGGCGTGGGTACCGTCGCCCCGGGAGCCATTCATATTTTAAGTTTTTATCTTTTATTTTCTAACGAGTAGGTACCTAAATGCATTATGTAAATATTTTTTCGGTAAATTTTTAATAGTACGTGCAGGTACCTCTACACAGATGGTACCGCGTAGACGTCCTAGGTAGGCAGGTACTGACAGCGTGTTTTAGCCCATTTTCTAGGTTAGGTCCGTTGTATTGTAATATAAAGTATGGATTTAAAATAAAAAAAAACGATAAAATCTGTGCAGGTACTTACTTTGGTAGTTTATCTTTTGAAAAATCGATAATGCTTTTCAACGAAATAAAATAAAGTTTGGTAAAAATAATTTTGCACTGGTACCGTCGCCCCGTAGTGAAAAACTACATCAATAGCGTAAAGCAAATTTATAATTTATACCAGGAGCGCAAAAGTTAATAGGGTGAAGCGATGTTAATTGTTTTGTAAAATAAACATTTTTTTGATCAAAAGTTTTTCCTTTTGAGTGTTTGTAATAAATTTGAGAGGCGGGCATGGGTACCGTCGCCCCGGGAGCCATTAATATTTAAAGTTTTTATCTCTTTATTTTTTAACGAGTAGGTGCCTAATTATGAAAAAAAAATTTTGGTAATTTTTTTTTTTTTTTTTTTAATATAATTTTTTCTAATAAAAGTTTTTACATTTTGCGTGTTTATAGAGCGATGTTTTTTTCCAAAATAAAACTCGCTGGGACTTTTGAAAAAATGTCGGTGACAAAAACCGTACATACGATATGGGTATCAAATTACGCGTCTCGACCTACACAACACGAATGGCTCGGTGAAAAAATGATCAGTAAGCTCCTTGCCTCTTTTTTTTCTCAAAATATTCATTTCTTTCTAAACAAACATATATTTTAATACATTTGTGGTCACACATTCATTGCTTCATTCACATGCAAACATACATATTACATTTTTAAAAGTTTTTGAATTTTGCGTGTTAATTGAGCAATTCTTTTTCCAAAATAACAACTTTTGAAGAATGTCGGTGACAAAAACCGTACTTACGATATGGGTATCAAATTACGCGTCTCGACTTACATAACACGAATGGCTCGGTGAAAAAATGATCAGTAAGCTCCTTGGCGCTTTTTTTTCTCCAAATATACATTTTTTGATTAAAAGTTTTTGCTCTTCGCATGTTTATAATAATATTAATTTTCGCAGGCGGGCATGGGTAGCGTCGCCCCTGGAGCAATTCATATTAAAAGTGTGATCCCTTTATTTTTTACGAGTAGGTACCTTTTTTGCGTTATATGTGCATTTTTCCGATATTTTTTTATGAAATTAAATTAAGATTGAAATGAAGACTTTTTTCCTCCATAATGATAATTCTTATAGAGCTATTTCTGCGAAAAATTACCCCGAGGACGCTGTAATCTACCAGGAGCACAGAAATTTGGGAAAATATTAAAAATGGATTGTTAAATTTTAATTTAAAATTTTGATTTTTTCAAAAAAGGGTTTTATATTTTGCGTGCTTCTAGAGCAATGTTTTTTTCCAAAATAAAACTCGCTGGGACTTTTGAAGAATGTCGGTTACAAAAACCGTACATACGATATGGGTGTCAAATTACGCGTCTCGACTTTCAGAATCCGAATGGCTCGGTGAAAATATGATCAGTAAGCTCCTTGGCAATTTTTTTTCTCAAAATATCCATTTCTTTCTAAACATACATATGTTTTAATACATTGGGGGTCACACACTCATTGTTTCATTTATATGCCAAAATACATATTACATTTTTAAAGGTTTTTAAATTTTTCGTGGTATTGAGCAATTCTTTTTCCAAAATAACAACTTTTGAAGAATGTCGGTACAGAAACCGTACATACGATATGGGTATCAAATTACGCGTCTTGACCTACACAACGCGAACGGCTCGGTGAAAAAATGATCAGTAAGCTCCTTGGCTCTTTTTTTTCTCAAAATATATTCATTTCTTTCTAAACAAACATATATTTAAAAACATTTGTGGTCACACATTCATTGCTTCATTCACATGCAAACATACATATTACATTTTTAAAAGTTTTTAAATATTGCGTGTTTTTGAGGTTAGGTTAGGTTAGAACATGGGAAAAGGTATTAGAATTAAATCAAAAACCAGTCTATACAAACCTAGCGTAGCCCACAAACTACTTGAAAACTGGGATATAACTCTAAAGGGGACGCGAGCAGGCGTTATTAAAGGGGCATTTTTTTGTTACAGAAAATAACATGGAAAATAGGTATTAGAATGAAATCACAAACCAGTCTATACAAACTTAGCGTAGCCCACATACTATTTGAAAACTGGGATGTAACTCAAAGGGGACGCGAGCAGGCGTTAGTAAAGGGGCAATTTTTTGTTACAGAAAATAACATGGAAAATAGGTACTAGAATTTAATCACAAACCAGTCTATACAAACCTAGCGTAGCCCACATACTATTTGAAAACTGGGATGTAACTCTAAAAGGGAAGCGAGCAGGCGTTATTAAAGGGGCATTTTTTTGCTATAGAAAATCACATTTAGGTTAGGTTATATATATATATATATTAATTTAATATTTTCACCACATTTTTACGCATTACATCACATCATAAATATAAAAGTAGGCACACACCTCTCGCTCCACTCGCATTAAACGCCAAATCACACATTCAAAAGTATTTTTACCCATTAGTTGCCTGCAACGGGCAAAAAGCTAGTTCTAGATTAAAATAATGTTTAAAAAAATCTTCCTGTAATGAATCCTTTGTCAATGACAGATTTGTGATTCCTTACAAAAAGTCATGAAATTCGTGAAAGACCGGAATAAATGTACCCGACACACACAATGAAAAATTGTCACTGTCGGTAGAAGATACGTTTTCATGGACGCTTGATGTACCAGGCACACTGGTACAGGATGCACTGGTACCGGATGCACTGGTACCTGGCACAGTGGTACCGGGCGAAATGGTACCGGGCGCACTAGTACCGGGAAGCAGTGGTACTAGTGCTTTGCACTTCGATCATCATCATCACCATCACGGACACCAATTGATTCAGCGTCACCATCCAACTCCATGTCCGATTCTAAATCTAAAATGCTCTCAAAAATTTCTTGATCACTAAGACCCCTCGACATTTTGAAAATTATTATACTAAAAAAAATGACAAAAAAAAGTTTCGTTGACTAAATTTTTCATAAAAGAGCTGCGAAATATCTCTATGTTCACAGCACTTTCTAGTACACTAGTACACTGTAATATAAAATGTGTATTGTTATTTGAATGAATTAAACAATCGAATCAATGGGACTGAATAAAAAAAAATGCACAAATAAAAAAAAATCAGCGCACAGTTCTATTGAGGTGCCTTTGTTTATTCATGGTTCAAATCAATGAGAAATCCTGTCTCCTTGGCTTTAAATCCTTGCTTAAGATATACAAATAATATTTCGGGATAAATTTAGACAGATGTCGCTAGATACATGAGTAGAGAATTTTTTTACATGTAGAATTTGGCCCTGTAACTTCAATGTACACAATATAACAAGGACTCAAACCTATAAATAACTATAGTTGGCTCCCACGTGAGAGGCAAGCTCGATGAAATGACTTAGGGGGTTAAGATTAGGGTATAAAATGTGACAGAAGTTTTTCACAACTAACTACAGATGTTTCAAATTTCCAGAGCAGGTTTTACAACTCCACCACTTATATAATCTTTGTTATTACTAAAATTTGTAGTGAGAAATCAGGTTTTACATCCCAGGCAATTTATAAGCAATTATTACTGGATGACCTTTCACATAGATAACATAATCAGACAACTTTCATTTAACACCTTAACCTCTGGGGTATTCTGAGATTTTTACCTCAAGTTACTTTATTAAATAATCTGTCAGATTCGTTATTTATTTTTAGAAATATTCCTGGTTGACATTAATTTTCCAATAGATTCGCTGTTTTTTAACTCATCCCAAAATTAAATAATGTTTTTGAAAACAAATGAAAGACTATTTCAGATTTTAATATTAAAAACGGACCTATTATGCAATTAAAAATATTAAAAATTTTATTTAAAAAAACAGAGGAATTTTTTTATGATTGTTTTCGCTTAAAAAACAAAAATAAGTCAAAATACAACTTTATACTAAGCTAAAAACCATATTTAATTACACAAATGTATTATAGAAGTTTTTGTCATTTTTTTTCATTTTGTAAAAAATAACTAATAAAAAAATCCACAAGCTTTGACAAATCTTTGACAATTCGCAAACATGGAAAAAATGGCAGTCAATGGCTTTTTGGAATATGTATATGTATTACAATTATTGTCTATATTAAACTTAAATGCAAATACAAAGCGTGGTGTTGCCACTTTCTAGCACTGCTTAAATTGTATACTCATAGATACAAAAGGAGATAGAATGACTTTTACGAGTCCATTTCAGTTTGTGCCATAAAGTACACAAAAATGCCCTACTGCTGTCGATGTACCATGTACTAAAGGCACAAAAATATTCAAGGGGTTAAATAATGAATACAAAATGTTATTTAACTCTTTAAACGCATGATGTTTTGAGCTGCCTCTGTATGCAGCATTTTTTCATTTATGTATTCGCAAGACAACTGTTGCTACGTCTGGGTATGGGGCACAGCTGCTAGCAAACCAACTGGTGTTATTTTCAATTTTAATCATGTTAATTTCAAATGAGAACTATCTAGGTGCCCGTACACTCGCTGAGCTTGTAATTTATTATGCTCGTTAGGTAAATCACTCGTTACGGGAAGTGCTCATTAAGCGAGGTTCCACGGTATTTGTATAGGATATTAAATTTATAGGAAAATGTTACATCATCAGTTATTTTGTCTTGAAACTAACTTATTACTTTGCAGAAATGATGCTCACTATTTGGGACTGTGTAATTGGAATATTTGTGGGGTTGAGCCTGATACTGTGGTACGCCAACCACCTGAATGGATACTTCCAAAACCGAGGAGTCGTCTGCACCAAGAACCCACTGCCGTTCTTTGGACATATGATCCGCATATTCTTCGGGAAAGAGCATATTCTACAAACTGTCTACAGGGCGTATCATTCACATCCATATGACAAGTAAGTAGAAATATTTACTTCAGATACTATGGAGAGGTTGTAATTCTGGCTGTTTGATACTGATATTTCAATGAAAGATGTTCTGAGAGATTACAATAAGGAATTTGAGTAAAAAATATGTTGGCTTTTGAAAAATGTGTTCATGTAAACCATTTTTTACTCTCGTTCTTGAAAAATGGTTTAAAAGCTGTACTCTACAAACGCTCCATGATTAGTCTAATGAAATCTTACGTCCAATGTAATCCGTGTAAAGTTTGAAGAATGCAATATCTAAACATTTCTGTGCATCTCTTTCTGTTACATGGCGTACTTTGTGAACAAGAGAGAGAGGTCGACATAAAGTTTTGTGTTGTGTAGTTTTGTATGCTGATCTGTGGTTCTGAGATGATTTGTGGTTGCCTTTTTAGTAGTTTTATCAACGGTTTTAAATTAATTTAGGTGACTGATCTTCATAAGTGTCCATTATTATACAAAACATGTCAATATAATGACATTTTATATAATAATATGTCAGAAAACAGATCTCTTATCGCATCTCCCATTTTTTGCATAAAAACTTTTTACTTCTTGGTATATCAAATCACCTACTCCTAAAATTAACGTGTTTGTAAAAATGAATAAGTATAGTATAAGTCAGCTACATAAATATATGGATAATACCGAAACAAAAATTATACCCTCAATTTATTGAAGACAGAACATTGTTAAAAAAAAATACAGGAATACCTTATTGAAAAATAAATTTAAAATCTCTATACAATATGCCCTTCCCATGGTAGACGTGCAGAGCATAGATGACGTCGCGGACCCCCCTTCCTATTACCGCTCGGATTGTGGTCATTTTAAGGAGTTTCTGGTTGCGCCAATAGACATTAATTTACACACGCATCTCATACACACATACTTGCGACCACTGTACTGAGATAGTATTGTTGTCCTTTGGTCCTACCTTCCTATCCATTCCTGCACATTTATATGCACTTTGCATTCAGTGTGTTACAATAACTCGAGAAGTATGTTTCAATATCCCGCATAACTCAATATAAAAACCGTATCCGCGCGAAATCCTACCTCGCTTTATTATATTTTCATCCGCGCTGATATTGTGCATCAGGTACGTGTTCAGTGCCACCGCCGTGATCTGTGAGAAGAACGAACAGGAAGAACGAGTGCCCCTTTTCCTAATGGTGAGTCCTTCCATCCATGCAACATATTGTCTCACATGCAGTGGTAATTACACTAAATTCATGGTCCTTCGAGAAACATTTTTACACTCATAAAACAACTCCATAACACCTTACACACCAAATTCTAAGTTGGAGAATTAATTTAACCATGAAAACAAAGTTTACAAAAAAAATATATATATATGTACTTTTTAAGTTTGAATTGATAAAAAAAATAATGGACTCAAATTCCTGAGACGGAGAGACCGGTTCGTAGTTAGGAGACATGAAAAATGTGTTGATGTGACATCTGATGTATGAGAATGGGTTATTTCTTTGTCATATTCTTATGTTCATCAGCTGATCCGTATTTGTGTTGTTGTCGATTGCTGGACCTTAAAAAAATTATTCAAAACTATTGTCAAAAGTGTTGATAAATAAATGTTTCAGCTGTGTTTTCTTAAAAATTAAAGCAAACTGAAAGAAGGGTTGTTTGAGAGAATTTGAACAATTCTTCAAATTTCAAAGTTAATGTTCATGTTCTGTAAAAGTTCTTTTCAAGTTCTGGCCTATAATGATATAATAACAGAACTTGAATAAGACATTCACAGAACCCGAAAATGTATTGTTCAAATTCTATGAAACAACCCACTGGTCAACATAAATTTTTATTATGCTGCATGCCATGAACACCATAACTTACTTTATTATTAACTGTTGCAGGTTCTTTGGATTTTATGCATTCAATAATCCCACATTGGTGATCAAAGATTTAGACCTCATCAAAAAAATTACTGTAAAAGATTTTGACAGTTTTTTGGATCATAGAGTCTTCATGGATGAAGATGCAGACCCGCTTTTTGGAAAAAACTTATTCTTCTTAAAAGGTTTGATAACTGATTACAAAATTTTAAAACTATAATATTATTGAAGACAACTTTTGAAGAGTAACCTAGGCTTCACTAAATAGATAAACTTAAAGGAACAACGTAAACTGCACAAAAAGTCTGCAAAAAACAAGTTCCTGTACTTTTAAGTACTAAGAACCCTAATCTTAAATGTATTTATGTATGTAATGATAAATATCGATTAATGTTTATGACAGATAAGGCAATCAGAAATAAACAGGCAGTAATTCTGTTGATATCATAATAAGCTTAATAATAAATATTTATTTCCAGGACAAAAATGGAGAGATATGCGAGTAGCAATGAGTCCGGCCTACACCGGCTCCAAGATGAAGAATATGCTTCCATTTGTACTCGAGTGTGCCGAACAAATGATTGTGTATTTCAAAAGAGAAGCACTACAAGAAAAACTAATAAACGGTAAAAACCAAACTGCAAATTAAAATCTACATTCTGTCAAGTTACTAATATTACTATAAGATCTGCAGTTAATTGAATAAATATTTTTTTATATGAAGTATCTCTATCTTCTGACACTTGGGCCCAGTTGCTTTGCAGAAATTCAGTGTAACAAAGTCATCAAATCGTCGCTCTAGTTCATTTTTGTCCATCAGACCATTTTTGGCGAAATTGAGTTAAGTATGCAGTTGTTCTCCGAAAGCATTTATTTATACGATACAATTGAAAAAAAAAATTTAAAAAATATTTTTAGTGTATTTCCAAGACCAGTTTGTCTCAATTCCACCAAAATGAAATCAATATTCCGGGCTTGTTTATCCAACTCTGTGTCCAAGTGTTTTCTGCGTAATTTTAAACATTTAGAACGAATTTTACTTAAAAATAATAATTTCATTACTTTAAATCATTTTAGTAAACTTAGAATGAGCTATGTATATGCGTTTTTCGTAAAAAAAACTTTAAAGCCCTATTTCTCCCGATTTACGTTTTGGTCTGTTGGACAAAAATGAACTAGAGTGACTAAATGGTCATTCAGTGCCATTTTCTTTATTTGACATTAAACCTCGTCCACATTAAACGCCAATTTTAGGTGTGTTTCAGCTTTCTATCAAAGTTTAATAAGTTGAATAGCTTAACAATGTGATAGTTGTCCTGTTGTCCTGATCACAATTTGTTCAAAAGCTGAAACGGACATAGAATCGGCATAATTTAACAGGGACCTTTCAACTGTCAAAAGTCAAATGGCGATGAATAGCCATTTGACGGTAATGTTACTGCATTTCTATTTCAATGAACAACCCGTCCATAGAAATAATATATATGAATGGGGTCAAATTATCAACTTTTTAATGCTATCGACATTGTGATATGATTAAATCAACCAACTATAAGTATTATGAATCCAAATAAAATTTAATAATATTTCAAATGTTTAGTTTTGTAGTGTGATAATGATAATCCAAAGTCAATGAATTATATCTGTTTCTATCTTATGGATCACTCTAACTGAATTAATATTAATAATAAAACATACGCCACTCCGAAAGCAGCAATTCTCTGACAGGTGCAACTAAACTACACTTTCATACCTTATTTTTAATTCCAGGACTTTAAAATTAAATAAGTAGAGAATTCAACAATGAACACTTTTATATATAATACATTACAGAATTTACCTAAAATAAACATCGACGAGATTGTTAAATGCGACCATCACACCGCCATGAAAAAAATAACCATTGGCATTGCAACCGTTATAAAATCTATAGTTTTCTTCATTGGAAACCTTAATATATTTAATTTACGCACTAATGTGCCATCTATTAATTAACGGTGACAACATTATGTCCAATATATCGAGCCCACATTGTGGGCGCCTGGAGTTCAAGCGTTAAAGCTATGTACCCACTTTTAGGACGCCTAGCGCTCCAGTGGTTATAATGTTATGTAAATTCTACAGGTAAAATGAATGACATTACAATCTTGCAGACACAAAATGAGGCAAGTAACAAATACATGTATGTATACAAAGACAGACATTTGAAAAATGTGTGTATGAATGAAATAGATATAGGACCGGGTAGCTTTTACGTACTTAAAAGTTACTACATTCCACATCACGGGTGTGATTAAGATGACGCTACACTTTTATTTATTTATTTATTGTTTCTTCACACGGTACATGTCATTGTTAATAATTTTATAAAAAAATAAAATATAACACAAAGTTCTACATCCACTCGAGTGATTTTTGACACATTATGGCGCTTACTCACTTAAATGAGACGACCAACTGATAGTAGGTTGTCTTTCTTATACCTATGTGCTACTACGTTTGCTATATCACTTTCTCTAATGGCGCTTAAAATCTTCAGGAAACAATCAAAAATAATTAATAATATTTTGTTAACATTTCATTTGTAAATACAAAGTTTGACATGTAATGGAAACACTTTCTCATCACACACGAGGGCATTTATTTATGCAAATAGAGTAGTTGACGCATGCAACAAACATCCATAACATGCCATCAATGCTACATACTAATACAAACCAATTTAAAACTCAATTGGATTCTTGTTTGGAGAGAAGAAAGGATTAACTTATTTTGAATTTAAAACAACTCAATTACTGTCAAACTTATTTTGAAATCAGATATGAGCGCATCAGAAAGCTGCCTGTTCATTAAATAATAATAATAGTAATTTGGTTAGATGACACACGACCTTGCGCGATGCGTGACCGTTTAGTACTGAATCAAAAGGACGGCAATTACCGTATCTTTTGCTTGCCACTTTCAAATCTGCACAACGTGTCTATAAGTTTGTAATGTTATTGGGTAAGGCCCATTGACCAAGTAACCGCACGTCATACGCACGCTTTTGTCAATTGACGATTGCAAGACGAATGCTTGCATCTTGCGTAGAAACAATGAAATCTGTGTCCACGATGCGGCAACGTCGCGTCAGCCGCTCGTCATGCGTTCGTAATGCGGTGCGCGCGGCAACAAGTCACTACTCGACCGACTCGTCAGACGGACGCTTGCAGTATTTTGTCTTTGTATCAGTGGTCCAACAGTAGAGACTAAATTTTGGTACGTATGTTTAGTCACTCGGTAAAATGATTGAAATACAGAATCATCTTCTGATAACTCTCTGACAGCAACAAACAATCTACAATTTATATTTCTTTCGATGTATTGATGAATCCAGTACTTTTTTCGCCTGTTTCGTCGTCTTCTAATAAAATTGTATGCTGGAATCACTTCATCATCATCACTTGACATTTTCACAACAAAAGACGTGCTTTCTCGATGCTAGTTGAAAGAAAACTGAGACGTTTTGTAACGTGACTGACTATTGCATGAAGCAGCGTGGATATAACAAATATGCAAAATACGCCTATCTTCATTTGTAGGTAACATGCATCCTACAAAAGGCGACTGTGTGGACAATGGGCCTAAGAGACATTTTGGTCACATTGTAAGATGAATTTCAGGTAATGACTATCTCCAAGTGGAAATGAAGGATGTGTTCACCAGATTTACAAATGATGTGATTGCGTCTACAGCTTTCGGAGTCCAAGTCAATTCTCTGGAAGAAAAGACAAATGAATTCTATTTGATGGGCAAAAAAGCCACAGATTTCAGTGGAATTCAGTTCCTGAAGTTTTTTGGCTATTCGGCTTTTCCCAAAATGATGAAGGTGTGTATGTATGTTAAAACCCTGTATAGATTATAATGTAACTCTGTAATTCCCCAACAAAGAGATTGTTTAAATAATAAGTGCAGCTATTATGTCAACAAAATTATAATTCAACACATTTATGGCATATTGTAGTGTACAGTCTTCAGAAAATATTTGATGTCATAATCACACAAGCGAAATTCCCATTATTTTGTGTAGATCAATACATATTATTGTTACATGTTACAAAGTGAAAGAATAACCTCAAAACAGTTTTATTACTTACATAAATTATAAAATTTTTTGGGAAAATAGCTGACCAATTCAACATCTTTTCTTTAGTTTCTAGGCATTTCCCTATTTCCCGAGAATGTGAAAAATTTCTTTCGCAATGTTGTTAGAGATGCCATGGATGCTCGGGAGCAGCAGAGCTGCATCAGGCCCGACATGATCCACCTGCTGATGTTGGCAAAGAAGGGATCCCTCACTTACGATACTGATACTAACTATGTGGACGAAACAGATTTTGCCGCATATAAGGAGACCACTAAGAAAGAAGAGAGTGTCAAAAGGGGTAGGTTATTTTACTAGTTATTGATATGGATTAAGCTACCATTAGGTTATTTTACTAGTTATTTATTTATTTTATTGTTTTTATTTTAGTAATTTGTACATTTAAGTTTACAAATGACTAATTAATTATTACATACAAATATACTATGTTTTTTTTTCTTGCTTGATGTGGCTCCTACACAACATCTTGAACTTTTCAATTGGGGCAGACTTAAGGTTTTCCGGCAGCGCGTTATAGTATTTCATCCCTTTATATAATATAGTATTCTGGGTATTAGCTTTGTCCTTCTTTGGTAGCCTAATTTGATTGTACGTCCTAGTTTTATGTTTGTGTATGTCCTTGTTGTATACAATTTTATTCGAAAAATATTTGGGTAGCAGGTTGTTTACAATTTTGTGTAAAAATATCATCGTGTTCAAGGTCAACATCTGTTTCACCGTTAGCCAATTTAGTTCGTTTAACATTTTATTTACTTTTGAATACCTATTTTGTCTGAGTATTGTTCTCATTGCCCTATTTTGGAGAATTTGAAATTTATTTTGCTCTCGGTCGTTACACAGGAAAAGGATAGTTGAGCAGTAATTAAAATGTGGAGCAATAATGGAGTTATAAATGGTGATTGCAGTTTTTTCGGACAGTTTTTGGCGAATTCTTCCCAAAAAAGATATTTTTTTACCAATTTTCTTTTGGGTATATTCCGCATGTTTGTTAAAGTTCAGTTTGGAATCTATTATAACTCCCAAGTATTTTATATTGGTAACATTTTCAATAATTTCACCATCAATTTTGATTGTGCTTTCACTGGATGTCTTCTTATAACCAATTACCATACATTTTGTTTTTTTTGTATTTAATTTAAGCTTATTTATTTTTAGCCATCTTGATACATTATCTAGTTCATTATTTAAAATATGTATTAGTTCTTCATAGTTTTCTCCAATTATATATATAAGTGTATCATCGGCAAATAGTCGTACTTTGCATTTTGAAAATATTTTATGGATTAAGATATGGATTAAGCATAATAATTACTATTGATATGGATTAAGCCACCATTAGGTTATTTTACTAGTTATTGATATAGATTAAGCCACCATTAGGTTATTTTACTAGTTATTGATATGGATTAAGCCACCATTAGGTTATTTTACTAGTTATTGATATAGATTAAGCCACCATTAGGTTATTTTACTAGTTATTGATATGGATTAAGCCACCATTAGGTTATTTTACTAGTTATTGATATAGATTAAGCCACCATTAGGTTATTTTACTAGTTATTGATATGGATTAAGCCACCATTAGGTTATTTTACTAGTTATTGATATAGATTAAGCCACCATTAGGTTATTTTACTAGTTATTGATATGGATTAAGCCACCATTAGGTTATTTTACTAGTTATTGATATAGATTAAGCCACCATTAGGTTATTTTACTAGTTATTGATATGGATTAAGCCACCATTAGGTTATTTTACTAGTTATTGATATAGATTAAGCCACCATTAGGTTATTTCACTAGTTATTGATATGGATTAAGCCACCATTAGGTTATTTTACTAGTTATTGATATAGATTAAGCCACCATTATGTTATTTTACTAGTTATTGATATAGATTAAGCCACCATTAGGTTATTTTACTAGTTATTGCTATGGATTAAGCCAGCATTAGGTTATTTTACTAGTTATTGATATGGATTAAGCCACCATTAGGTTATTTTACTAGTTATTGATATAGATTAAGCCACCATTAGGTTATTTTACTAGTTATTGATATTGATTAAGCCACCATTAGGTTATTTTACTAGTTATTGACATAGATTAAGCCACCATTAGGTAATTTTACTAGTTATTGATATGGATTAAGCCACCATTAGGTTATTTTACTAGTTATTGATATGGATTAAGCCACCATTAGGTTATTTTACTAGTTATTGATATAGATTAAGCCACCATTAGGTTATTTTACTAGTTATTGATATGGATTAAGCCACCATTAGGTTATTTTACTAGTTATTGATATAGATTAAGCCACCATTAGGTTATTTTACTAGTTATTGATATGGATTAAGCCACCATTAGGTTATTTTACTAGTTATTGATATAGATTAAGCCACCATTAGGTTATTTTACTAGTTATTGATATGGATTAAGCCACCATTAGGTTATTTTACTAGTTATTGATATAGATTAAGCCACCATTAGGTTATTTTACTAGTTATTGATATGGATTAAGCCACCATTAGGTTATTTTACTAGTTATTGATATAGATTAAGCCACCATTAGGTTATTTCACTAGTTATTGATATGGATTAAGCCACCATTAGGTTATTTTACTAGTTATTGATATAGATTAAGCCACCATTATGTTATTTTACTAGTTATTGATATAGATTAAGCCACCATTAGGTTATTTTACTAGTTATTGCTATGGATTAAGCCAGCATTAGGTTATTTTACTAGTTATTGATATGGATTAAGCCACCATTAGGTTATTTTACTAGTTATTGATATAGATTAAGCCACCATTAGGTTATTTTACTAGTTATTGATATTGATTAAGCCACCATTAGGTTATTTTACTAGTTATTGACATAGATTAAGCCACCATTAGGTAATTTTACTAGTTATTGATATGGATTAAGCCACCATTAGGTTATTTTACTAGTTATTGATATGGATTAAGCCACCATTAGGTTATTTTACTAGTTATTGATATAGATTAAGCCACCATTAGGTTATTTTACTAGTTATTGATATGGATTAAGCCACCATTAGGTTATTTTACTAGTTATTGATATAGATTAAGCCACCATTAGGTTATTTTACTAGTTATTGATATGGATTAAGCCACCATTAGGTTATTTTACTAGTTATTGATATAGATTAAGCCACCATTAGGTTATTTTACTAGTTATTGATATGGATTAAGCCACCATTAGGTTATTTTACTAGTTATTGATATAGATTAAGCCACCATTAGGTTATTTCACTAGTTATTGATATGGATTAAGCCACCATTAGGTTATTTTACTAGTTATTGATATAGATTAAGCCACCATTATGTTATTTTACTAGTTATTGATATAGATTAAGCCACCATTAGGTTATTTTACTAGTTATTGCTATGGATTAAGCCAGCATTAGGTTATTTTACTAGTTATTGATATGGATTAAGCCACCATTAGGTTATTTTACTAGTTATTGATATAGATTAAGCCACCATTAGGTTATTTTACTAGTTATTGATATTGATTAAGCCACCATTAGGTTATTTTACTAGTTATTGACATAGATTAAGCCACCATTAGGTAATTTTACTAGTTATTGATATGGATTAAGCCACCATTAGGTTATTTTACTAGTTATTGATATGGATTAAGCCACCATTAGGTTATTTTACTAGTTATTGATATAGATTAAGCCACCATTAGGTTATTTTACTAGTTATTGATATGGATTAAGCCACCATTAGGTTATTTTACTAGTTATTGATATAGATTAAGCCACCATTAGGTTATTTTACTAGTTATTGATATAGATTAAGCCACCATTAGGTTATTTTACTAGTTATTGATATAGATTAAGCCACCATTAGGTTATTTTACTAGTTATTGATATGGATTAAGCCACCATTAGGTTATTTTACTAGTTATTGATATAGATTAAGCCACCATTAGGTTATTTTACTAGTTATTGATATGGATTAAGCCACCATTAGGTTATTTTACTAGTTATTGATATAGATTAAGCCACCATTAGGTTATTTTACTAGTTATTGATATAGATTAAGCCACCATTAGGTTATTTTACTAGTTATTGATATAGATTAAGCCACCATTAGGTTATTTTACTAGTTATTGATATAGATTAAGCCACCATTAGGTTATTTTACTAGTTATTGATATGGATTGAGCCGCCATTAGATCTATTTTGTATCATCATGTATCTTCATTAGTGTAGCTCAGTCCGTTGATCAAAACTCACCAGTGCTATCATTGGTTTTTTGGCAATGTCTCCTGGTTCCTCAGATATTCACTCTTTCTTCCCATCAAGAGCGGACTATAGATGATTTGGTGCTTTTCATCTTCTTCTCATTTCATAAAGCTGCTACTCATTAAACTAATTTTGATAAGACAGTTGGTTGAGAAACAACAATAAGTCTTAATTGAATTCTGGGAAAAATGTTTAAATCATTTTTAACATAAATAAGAAATTCAAATGAAAAAAATCAACCCATTTTTTTACTACAATCATAGACATATGAATATCAGTAGACCTGCCCTAAGTGATTAAAAGCGTATTATCCCCACTCCCCATACCGGTTCCATTGGAGCCGGCTGTGCTCGCGTATGGACTCAAGTGAAATTTGAAAACGTGACGTCATCATTCTTGTGCGAACTATGGTCGAGGCATCATCGGTTCATTTTACGAAATAACACGGCAAAATGTTGACTTGTGCCATGAAAACTTGTAAAAATAGATGTGAAAAAGAGAATAAACCCAATTGTCGTATTACATTCCATATATAAGCATTATTTTACTTTATTTTAAGCATATTCACATCATATAATATGGATCAGTTGTAGAAACATATACTTTCACATCGAGAAACGTCGGGACGCGAAACACAAAGCTGGTTGGTTGCTGGGAAGTAAATTATGAACATTTATAAAAGTGTCTTAACTAAATACTTAAACGAAATATTCGACTCTGAAAATAGAACCGAATTTTTTTGCCGAATTTGGACTTCGCAAATTTGTTCATAACGTGGCGAGTAATTTGCGCTCCCATGTAAAAATGTCTATTCATTCAAAAGCAGATTTTACTTTTAAGAAGTAAATGGTGATATTATAATGCGAGATGCCTATTTACTGTCAGATTGATTTATTGACGAATCACAGTCAGCTTAACCCCCTTCGTTCTTCAACAGTTGATTTTACCCCTCGCCATTATCTTCTCGTCTATTAATTCCTGTGTCTGTGACTACAATACATCGATAGTATCGACATTTATTTCGTATATTAACTGCAGTAAATGTTTATTTATTAAATATATTATAGAAATATAAAATATGATGTCATCCGATTTCAGAGAAATGCGTTTATATCCGCATGTGTATAAGTGATTGCAACCAAAAATTGATAGAATGCATTGTCATTGACAACGAGTCTGTCTGTCAAGTTTCAGCTCTGTCAGATATCGAGAAGTGGGTTAATTTCCGCTTCCAAGATTTGCATCCCGAAAACAAAAATTGAATTCAAATAGATGTATTTAAAAAGGGATAACTTATAATAAAATATTATTTTCATGTAGATAAAAACCACTGATTCCAAATAATATGTATGTTTTCCCTTACAATAAAATTATACATATCTTTTTATTTCATAAATTGATGCTACCGTCTCTGGGTGTGGTAAGTTTTATTTATTATATAAAATTGACGACTATTGTAAAGGTGTTCTGAAAACTAGAATAGGAACAGAGGCTGAATTGGCATCGCGTTTGGGTCCCACCCAGGCATAGTGTGTTCAATTCCTCGGCTTGCTAAGTCCTCCATCACAACGCAAGCAATATTTTCCGCTTACTGTGGTGGTAGTAGGAGATGTTTGCCTTTCTTTAAAAAAAAAAAAAATTATGATACACTGTTTAAGTTTCCTTCATGAGGTCGATTGGTTGATTCAACGACTTTTCCTATGTGTATAAATCCTAAGTAGGCTAAGTCCTCCATCACTGCTCAATCAACATCTTCTGCTTATACTGATGGCAGTAGGAGTTTTTCAAATGTTGCCAAGTTGTTTTTAGCCCAGGAATATTTGTTTAAAAAAACCATAAAAGCAAATTCTAAAAATCTTTGGTATGTAATATTCACTTACAAGCTTATAATTTCAGACTGGACCCATGATGACCTGACCGCCCAGGCCGTCGCCTTCCTGCTGGCGGGTTTCGACACCTCCTCCACACTGCTGTGTTTCACGGCCTACGAGCTGGCCCTCAACCCTGCCCTCCAAATCAGGCTGCAGGCGGAGATCGACGAGGTCATGACGAGGACCCGTGGAAAGCTCACCTACGGTGAATTGCAAAAGATGAAGTACATGGATATGGTGGTATCAGGTATGCTAAAAAGATTAATTATTTCCATAATGTTGAATCCTTTTATGCAAATTATGCTATTTAACATTTAGAGAGGAAATACATCACAGTCGAAGATATTCTCAGTATTTTATTATAGATTAGGTAGATAATTATCATAGATATGGTTGCAAGTATTGCGCAATATCTTAGTAGTACCTCTAGGTACATCCTAGAGTACTTATTGAGTCTAAAAATATGGAATAAACTGTGAAATCTAGGTGGATTCACTGGCTATAAATCGCAGTAATCATTTCATATTGTTTCTTTACTAATATTTATAGGAATGATGTTAATTGTATCGAATGGCTGAATTGACTGCGCAACACGAAGCGCTCCAGTGGATAAGTCGGGGACGCCCAAATAAGACATGGCACTAACAAGAAAACCAAATACTTGAGTCAGGCCATGGCAAGAGTCAGAATAACAGAAGGGTGTGTATAAGACGATGTTCGAATGTGAATGAGGCAAGGAGTGTGTGCCAAGATATAGTTGTATGGCAGTCCGTCCTCTCCTACCACTGCGGGAAATGGCGAGATGGTTAGTTAATTAAATAGATATTTTCTACAGTTCCACTGTCTCCAGGCAATTATACATTTTACAAAATTAAAAAAAACTGTTGAATATTTGAATGAATTCGTTTGAGACCACAAAATGTACGAAATATTTGTTTAATTTAATCTAATCTAATTACGGAAAACTCCAATGTAACGGGTTTGTATTGAAACATCTCTGAAACGAGCTGCAGAAAAGCTACCAAATGATGAATGTCAAAGGATAAGTGAATAATTTGGACAATATTATTTCAGAATCCCTAAGAATGTGGCCCCCAGACAGCCAGTTGGAAAGAGTTTGCTCCCGTAATTATGTATTGCCACCTCAGAATGACATGACTTCAGTCCAATACCAGGTAACCAACTCTTCCAAATCTATGTTTTTATGATTATATATACTTATGTAGATCGAAACCTTTACAAACAAATCCAAAACCATGTAGACAAATTAATTCAAACCAATGCAGACAGATTTAAAGCTATGCAAACGAATCCAAACATTTGCAAACAGTTCCAAATCTATGCAGATAAATCTAAACATATTCAAATGGATCCAAAGCTGTGCAGACAGATGTTGATTATGTTTGGCTTGATACATCTCATAACCAGTGGCAGCTCGTGACGTTTGAGTGCGATAGGGTGCTAAGTTTGACAAATGTGACATTATTGGTGTTGTTGTATCCGAAAATGATTTTTTTTTTTTGAAAATTCGGTTTTTTGTAAGAAGATTTTCAGGAAATCCGTTCAGCGCACGAACTGAAATTTCCTAAAAATCTTCATACAAAAACCGAATTTTCAAAAAAAAAATAAAAATCATTTTCGGATACTACAACATCATTAATGCTATTGTTGTAATATTATCACTCTAGTACACCCAAAAGTCACGAGCCGCCACTGCTCATAACCATAATATGGTTTCTAATGTGTCTCATATATATTGAATACTCTTTTTCTCTCTCTCTTTTTTCTTTCCTTCTTGCATTGTATTTATTATAGGTACATCATTTATGTGAAGCAATTGAGCGTGTTATTATTTTATTTTTTACACATACACAGACTATTATACTGTTTCTAATGTTTTAAATGCAATTGCTGAAGTATTTTTACACATACACAGACTATTATACTGTTTCTAATGTTTTAAATGCAATTGCTGAAGTATTTTTAAAAATTATTTTTATTATTAAACACAACTTTACTTTATACATATGATAGGTTTTTATGGGGTACTCCATCTCAATAAGAACTCTCACACTAAAGATTGTTGAATTATTTTTATATATGTATGTAATATTTTATATCTAGATTATTTTATGTATTTTTTATTAAGCCCTGATTTGTTTACAAAATGTATGTAATGATACTGCTACCCAGCTTAGAACAGATATTGTCTAGTGAGTCGGGTAGCGCACATGATTTGTAAATAACATTGATGTCAATAAACGACTAGGCAATAAAACAAATAAATTTAAAAAATATATCAAAATCTGACATTTTATTAAACTTTCACTGCCTTACAGGTACAGAAGAATGACGATCTTTGGATACCAATTTATTCCATTCATCATGATGCCAAATATCATCCAGAACCAGAGAAATTCAACCCGGACAGGTTCTCAGAAGAAAACAAACCTTTCATGCAGCCATTCTCCTTCATTCCTTTTGGAGTTGGACCACGAGTTTGTATAGGTAATAAAATCATTGAATATTTTAGAAATGATAATAAAGAAATCTGCAAACAAGTTTCTTACGAAGAGATAAGATGGTCTACCAAATGTTTACCTATTAAAATCATAGATGGCAGACCTGTCTCAATTTTCTTCACTTTGGAGATTTACATAAGTGCTTTGTGTAATTTTACAAAACAACTGGTTTTACTACCCATTTTCAGCTTTTTAAGAAATCTTATTGAACAATTTGTCAATTCAGGTAATTACTACAATTAAATCAGATTTTTCGAGTTACACACATAAACATATCTTTATCATTGTGGGAAACATTGTAACTCGAAGAAGCTGATTTCAGAGTTACAAATTGTAGTAATTGAGTAGAAAATATGAAAAAAAAATTGGGACATTATCTTATTTTTTCACAGATAAATGCATATTCATAGCTCCATAACTCATGAAGGAAATTACATTACGAACTTAAAACAGTTAATAACACTGACTTAGAAACTCCATACATATGTCCCAAGTCCATGAGTCCCCAAAGCTACAGTTCTTTTTGCTACTTCAACTGACAGATTTATCTATCTTCTATATATAAATAAAAATGTTAATATTTGTTAAAAATCTTAAATCTCTTCACCGATTGCTTTGAAATTTTGACACAACGTTGCATTCGAATGCGCATGTGTTTTTATGTACCTATATTATATAGACATCATCTGTGACAGGTAGAAACATGCTTTTTAAAAGAAAACAGAGCTATTGTTTCTCTATCTGCTCAGACATACTGATGCACAGCAATACGTGACGGGGTGCAGCTAGTAATTAATGAAAACTTGGGGGCCCTGTATGAGATAGTATGGGATGATCTCATACAGGACCCCACCGAGAGACAGCCTGGGTTCTCATTGCCTCGCAAAACATGTGGTCAACGAATGACCGCTCCATTCATTCCCCGGCAGGATTGGATTGATGAGGTCCACATGGCGACGCCTGAGGCCCTAGACTGGCTCGCAGACCTAGATATCCCCCTCTGACCCCCCCACCATACGAAAGAAGAAGAATGAAAACTTTACTGCTGGAATTATGAACACATTTTTTTTCTTTCAGGTGCACGATTTGCAGTGATGGAAGCGAAGGCAATGATATTCCATCTGTTGGCAACTTTCGATATCATTAGTACACCAAAGACAACAATACCACTCAAAATAGCCGCCGATACCTTCACACTTCACTCAGCCGACGGGTTTAAACTCGGCATGAGATTGAGGGAACATGCTAGCGCTTAAGTCATTGGTGAAAACAAATAATCTAACTAATATTACAGTCCATATTGGATTAAACTACCAAATAAATTAGAGAGATAAGTATTTTTAAAGGAATCTATTTGAATTTCACTTTGTTTTGTGAATGAATGCAAATCTTGGAAGAGGAAATTAACCCACTTCCTGACATCCAATCGAGCTGAAACTCGACAGACTTGTTGTCGATGACAATGCATTCTATCACCTTTTGGTGGCATTCACGCAAGCACATGCATTTTTCTACATTTCACAGATGAAATGATGGCGCAAATAGGTTGTGCCGTTCGATACAAGGGACCGTGGCGGAAAGTTGAAACTGTTTCACTGCATAATAAAAATATGTAGTGAAATGTTAATGTTTGTTTTTTAAAAAACTTGATTTTTACTGGTTTAAATTAGTCAAATAACAATATTTATACATTTTAAAGGGAAGTGAGAAATTTTGCTATCTATAAAAATTCATTTACATTTTGTGTAAGATGATTGTGTACACAGTCATGATGTAATCTAACGATTAATGAAAAATAAAAAAATCTAAAATAATATTTTTTAAATATATTTATCATAATATATTATATGGTACCTCAGTAATCCGCAACTCGATTATCCGACTAATCTGCCGGTTTTTTATTCCCAATAGCAATGTTAGGTGAGCGATATGGTAAAATAGGCCAAGCCCACATACATTATGAAAAAATAAGTACTAGTGTGAGATTAGCTTAAACCAAAAAAAAATAAAAATTACAAAAGATTGTTAGCGGTGTTAGTTTATTTTTAGGAAATATAATTACAATTTTTGGCCTATTGGTGCCAGATTTATGAGAGAGTAATATTTAAGTTTACTGCCAGAATTGGAAAAGTATTTTTTTTATACATTTAACAATTATTTAGGTAGAATAATATTAAACAACATTTATCATTGGTTATTTTTTAAAGCAGATTTAAAAATATTATTAGTTTTATTGACATAATATTATAATGAGTGTACCTTTACTTACCTACATAAAAAAAAAATTGTTGGGATATTTCATCAATATTTTTGTGCTGTTATAAATAAATAATTGCTACAAACACATAACATTATAAATCTCAACAAGACTGACAATAAAAAATGTTAAAATAATGAAAAAGTTTTACCTTACAATAAAACTTATATTATGTACTTAGCTTTATTTAAAACCTATAAAGTGAGATAAACATTACCATTTTGCAGCCAAATCGACGTTTCTTACCAATTTCGTGTGTAATTCTTAGTTTAAATCTCCCGCCAATGTCACCTGCTAGTTCCAAATGCATCCTTGAGGCGGCGCCAGTAGTGGGACGCCACTAGTGACGCTATAATTTCAAGCTTCATTAGATCTCATCAGGCAGCCCTTGCCTAGGTTTTAAATAAAGCTAAGTACATAATATAAGTTTTATTGTAAGGTAAAACTTTTTCATTATGTAGCATAGGCTTTATTTAAAACCTATAAAGTGAGATATTGTTTGTTATCGCCTGGTGACATTATGCTAATGTGAATCAAATATAATATTTAAATTTATTTGCTAAAAAGAAAATAGGGGCAAGATTTCCAGAAATCAGCTAACCAGTTACAGAGGTTGAAAAAGGTCAGCAACAGATGGGTCGGTGTTGACTCGGCCAGCCGATTCTGCAATTTCCCTTCTATAGAACTTGGCAAAGGTATTGGGACTTCTCCAGTTACCACGCGACAGTATATCGTCCAGCTTATATTTCTGCAGCCAGTTCAGAGATGCCACTGCTGAACGGATGCTGCCAGGTGGATCCTCTACACCAGCATCCCTGAGGACTGCCCTAATCCAACCTGCAATTACTGCCCTGGAGGCCGCTTTCACTGTCCCACAAGTTGTAATAAATAGGCTAGGTAGTATCGCCTGCGCTCTCCGTTCCTTAGACAGTTCTATGACCTTCTCCGTCCAATAGACAGGGTCTATGTTCCTAGACTCCGAGCGAGCCAGTCTCCACCCTGATTGTTGCCAGTCTGCCGAATCTGTCTTGCCACCAAACACTGGCCAAATGGAGATGCCTTCACTGTCCACTGACAATCTTTCAGCTGTGCAATGGAGCAATGTGAGATCGTGGACTCGGCGCCCTGATGCCAAAAGCAGGATGGTGGCTGCTCTCCTTGATGCTTCAAAGAGAGTAATATGTTGAGGCAAATTCTTCTCCAGCCATGATGATACAACCCTCGGGTCCCAAATGGGGGGTTTTGAAGGCCTTAGTCTAGCTAAAGATATCCCTTTTAATATCTTCTTCACTATCGGATTGGAGCTCAGCTCTCTATTGTCTTCGGGAGAGCCTAAGGTACACACCACTGACTTGTGAACTAAAATGGTACTCAGCGATAGCTTTTCTCTGATGTGTAGATCGGCTAGGAACCTGGCTAAGTCTTCAGCTTTGGGACGCGTGGCATCAAGCTGATTCTCTGACGCCCAGCGCTGCCACCTCCGCCATGCCGGAGCATAAGTGCGAAGGGTAGAACTTCTCCACCCGGATCTAAGAAGTTCCTTCTGCTGACTTGACCATCTTGTTAGGTTTTTGTCCCACCCCCACAAAGCCAAATCTCCAGAGTGAAGGACTCTACTTGAGGAGGGGGTTTGTTGGTCCTGGTGTCTATCAGTGCTTCTCCTAGATTGTGAATCGTAAGAGGTGGACCCAAGGCCCGACACTTCAGATCCGCTCTCCAAAATGCCCTTTCCCAACGAGGAGCCACTACCAAGTATAATCCCCTTGCTCTGTTCAGGTGGCAAAGAACCCTCGGCATGAGGCACGGGGGAGGGAAGATCCAAGCCAGCTGATGGTCCCAGTCCCTGCTCCAAGCATTGTGGTAGTCTGCCTCGTCGTCCTGAAAATCAAGAGAAACATACCTTTGAACCACATGCGCTGTCCTAGAGCCAAATAGGTCTATTTCGGGTCGTCCCCATTTCCTGAATGCTACCTCTGTGAACGAGGGTAGCAAGTGCCATTCGGGTATAGCACGATGACGAGATAGACAGTCCGCTACTTCATTGAAACGACCGGGTAAGTATTGTGCTGTCATGGAGACACAGTGTTTATCCAAAACATCTAGCACTAGTCGAGTACAGCTCAGGAGTTGAGTTGATCTGGTACCACCCTCCTTGCGGAGATAAGATACGACAGACCTGTTATCCGACTGGATCAGAAGACCCGAGCCAGATAGCTCAAGCACGTGAGGAGACAAGGCAGCCAACACGGCGAGCATCTCCTTTACATTGGAGTGAAGATTCAGCTGGTCATCAGCCCACACACCGCTGAGAAGCTTTTCGTCCAGCTGGGCACCCCAACCCTGATCAGAGGCATCGGTTGTTAGGTAATGCTCAAACAGCGGCAGATGTATAGGTGACGTCAGGGTGAGCGATCGAACCCACCATCTCAATTCCCGAGCGGTAGCTGCCGGAATTGGTGATGACTCCCAAGGGTGGTAGTGTCTGAGTCCTAAGCACCCTTTCTGTATGTGCCGGCTGTTGAGCCTGCCTCTTGGAACTGCAAAACTAGCAAAGTTTAAAGAGCCCAAGAGGCTGCGCCCCTTATCTAGTGACCACCTACCTGTCTGAATAAAACCCTTTAACAAATAAGATAGGGCTGAAACCTTGTTCTGAGGGAGAGACTTTTCATTAGTTAGAGTATTCCAGCTGATACCAAGAAATTGAACTTGTTGTGATGGTTCTAATATTGACTTATCAAATTGTATATGCCATCCCAAGCCTTGCAAAAACTCCACCATTTCAATAGCCTGCTGTTTTAAAGTAGGCAGGCATTGGTTTACTAATAAAAAATCATCCAGATACACTAGAATTCTCATCCCTCTCTTCCGCAGTTCCTGCGCTACCCAGTTAGTGAAGGTTGCGAATGCCTTAGGTGCGGTGGCCAAGCCAAAGGGGAGGGATGTCATCTGCAAGAGTTCATTCCTATAGATAAGTCTAAGGAAACATCTATGCTGCTCACTCACAGGTACATGAAAGTAAGCATGTGTGAGGTCCACTTTAACCATCCAGTCATTCGGTTGTAGAAAAGTAGGAACTCGATAAACGTTTACCAGACGAAATTTACTGACAGTCAGAAAATTGTTTAAATACTTTAAGTTAAAGACCGGCCTCTTTGAGCCATCTGATTTGGGGACCAGAAACATGTTAGAAATAAATGAGGGAGTGGCAGGTGCCGACTCTAAAACCTTAAGGGCTTTGAGTTTTTCTATTTGTTCTGTCATTGCCACAGAAGTCTTAGTGGTGAAAGGGGAGTTAAATAAATCAATATTATTATTTAGTGGAGGTTTTGATGAAAATGGAATTCGGTAGCCATCTAACATCTTAAGGATGATAGTAGGGGCGCCAAGGTTCCTCCACTTACCTGCGAATGAGCGCAACTGACCCCCTTGAAAAGAGGGCCCACTGTTAAAACCTCTTACGGTCTGGCTTCCCTGCTCTTTCCTTGGGCCGGAACCTACCTCGGGGAGGGAAAGCTTTAGCGGCTCTACGGGCTGGTTCCGGACCTCGACTCTCAGGGTGCTCCCTTCTCGCGATGGTTCTTCCCTGCTGTACTCTAGGACGAAAGGGCTGCGAGCTCTGCACAGTCACAGGTTTAACGGGTGGAGCTGGTCGCGACGTGCTAGGCTGAGGAGCGAGGCACTTCTTCACTCCCCCCAACTTATCCAGCTGGGCCGACAGGAGGTTCGGGTCAAAGAGATATTCCGATGTGGGCGGAATCTTCCGTAAGGCATCTCGGACGTATCCGTCACTGATGCCTCGCAATGCCCCCTCTCGTCGATACTCAATGTGGCTAGCCCGTTTTCCGCAGACCATCTGCATGATGTCTTTGGACACCTTCTGGGACTCAGACCCCGCCGCGAAGAGAGACTGCACCTTCTCGAAGAGAGTGGAAGTGCTCAGCTTCGTGCCCGGTTCCGCACTCCAGTTGACCAGCTCCTGCAAGGAGGCCTTCAGGAGATCAGCCTGCAGGGAAAGAGCATTGGTCAGGGAGCCGCAGAAGGAGTCCGTTGACGTACTGGCCGATTCCTCCTGAGCTAGGCGCTTCAATTCAGGGTTCAATGCCAACATTGAGAAGAGAGGGGTTGCGGCATACGACTTCTGGATCTCGAGGTAGCGGACATTGTTCCAGTTGGCCGTCCCCAGATGCTGAAGGAGCTCCACTTTTTTCACCCTCCCTGGGTCGGCCGATGGTATCTTCGGCTGCTTTAGGTCAGTTGTCCACTCCCCGAGATCCAAGTCACGAGACGGCTTATTCGGATGGACGAGTCCCATTCCCAAATCTCCTGCCAATTCCTCCCGAAGCGACGCAGGGGTGTCCAGGGAGATGCTGTCCTCGTCATCGTCATCCGAGGCGCCACGGACGGGAGCCTCCGAACGCTTTTCCAGCAGCAGACGCAACATTTCCTGCATCTGGGACATCTGCTGCGTTAATACGTCAATTCGCGGGTCGGCGGGAGCTAATTCACAAACCCTCTGCCTCTTGGCTTTGCCTTCGCCGTAGACCCTCGGACGCTTCCCCCGCGTGTCCGTGTGAATCACCTTCATGACTTCCGCCCTCGAAAATTCGGCTTCCCCGCTCTCGGAACGTTCGGAATCCGACATAATCACGAAAATACAAAAAACACTAAACAAAAACACACGAAACTCTATAAATCGCAATTTTACGGAGTTCGAACAGTCACACTGTTAATAACCTCGAAAAAAATATGTAAATTTTGCGCAAATACTGAAAAACAGGTTATTTTACGGTATTTGATGTTTGTAAACAAACCAAACGTGTTTGACCTTCGCAAAATAAATGCTAATGAAGCTTGAAATTATAGCGTCACTAGTGGCGTCCCACTACTGGCGCCGCCTCAAGGATGCATTTGGAACTAGCAGGTGACATTGGCGGGAGATTTAAACTAAGAATTACACACGAAATTGGTAAGAAACGTCGATTTGGCTGCAAAATGGTAATGTTTATCTCACTTTATAGGTTTTAAATAAAGCCTATGCTACATAATGCGAATTGTTTTTGTTATTTTTGCTGTCTCATCCCTTCCCTCCTGTACAAACCATCTATTTAAAAATCCTATGATGTTCAACAGAGAATACAAGAAATTTAGAGTATGTAGTAACAAATGTACAAACAATAACAGAAATGCTGTATAACGATTACCACTACATACACCAGGGTTCAAAAACCTGTTGTCAGGCAATAATGAGTTAATTATAGACTAGACATGACATTGATATATCTCTCTACTTACAACATTAAACTCTCACTTCAATAAGACTTTCTTTCAATTACGAGTGTCATAAACCTGAAGTCTTCAGTAAATAGAGCTACATACCATGAATTTTTAAAGTTTTAAAGCTACCTACAACGGTAAGTTTCATACTTAAAAGTACTTTATAAACTAAATGAAATTTTATTGTAGAATTATATGTATTTTCATAGACCAATCTCTTTGTATTGACCAAAAATTTATTGATACACTTATCTGTTGTCTGTTTTGTTTTTACCTAAGCTTGGCATTATTTTATTATTATCAACTAACAAAGTTTTAACAAATCGTAACCTTAATTCAAAATTAAGACACCAAGTTAGCAGTCTTGGAATGCAAAATATTTTTCTGATTTTGCTTTTGCAAAGACCTGTGTTAGAAAATGGATCATACAGAATCAAAATGAAACATGTATTCGAGAATCTAATTGAGGCTGAAACCATTATATGATCTTGTCAAAAGAATGCCAGGTGACAGACACAGAAACCATGACCAAGTGGCTGTCCCAGTGAGAGTAGTTCAGAAGCAGGTCAAGGAAGAGTTGGATTTACCGCGTTGAAGTTTGAAGAAGTTTGGAGCAGGATGGAAAGGCTCAATGACTGGAGAAGAATGACTATCGATGAAGCCACCTGGAGAATGTGAAATTGTTTTACTTCATATATGTAAGATTTTCATGGCTTCGGTGTGTGGCATTCAATCCAAACTGGAGACTGGCAAGCAAGAGAATGCGCCTGATGGTAGTTGCGCAGAAGCAGTTTTTGGTAAAAGGCGGAGTCAACGGGAAAAAAATTACCAGTCACCATTCTGGATTCCTGAATAACTTGGGCAAAGCTGCGCATTATTTGCAGGGCAAAATGCATTCTTAAATTTGCCAAGCTCTGTCTACCCATATGCGCTATCAGTGTGTTGTGGCGTACATTGCTCCTTACCAAGGGTAAGATGTAGCTTTTCAGGTGTTGATTATCATCACACCATAATGTCTGAAGGATAAGGCGCTCAATACGAATTACAATTTGCAAGGCACGAAATTGAAAATGTTTTGAAATGTTATTTTTTAAATTTGACAAAAGAAATGCAGGCACAGATTTTCATCCTTTACGGGCTTCACACCAACCACGAAATCTTCAAATATAAAATAAATTACCGAAAAGAAGCTTACAAAAAATTTGTTCAAAGTAATAATAGGATAGATAAGTGCTGGAAAATGCAAACCTACATACAACATAGTGTTTGAGACAGCTCATTAATAATGCTGCAAACACAAGATAAGAGGAATGTTATCTATGTTGCTCTTAAATAATAAGCAAACAGCATCTTCTTTCAAACAATTATACATATTACAAATATTTGAAGTTGGAAATTTTCGTATGTGGCTATGTAAACATACAAAAGATTTTTCTGTAGTCAACAGAACACTGATATTATAATTCTAATTTGATGTTAATATTGTTATATATGTGATGTACCATAAAAAAATTTATTGGCGATTGTGACTTATAATTGTTCATGTGAAAAGTGTCGGACATTATTAAATGTAAAACATAATAACAGATTTAAGGTAAATACTATTGATATTTCATATTTATAAGTGGTAAACTTTGTAATTTGACATTACAATATAATACAAAATAAAACCATTATCAGTTGGTAGTGTTCGCTAGGAAGTTTAGGTATGAGCAAAACCGGTAGGTGATAAATTGTATCAATAAATAATTAGTAGTAATTATATAAAAACCGGTTTGCATATTTGAATATGATTTCTGCTGTTCGGACAATTTTTGAGGTTACAGTATAAAATAGATGTTTATGTTAAATCAATAAATAACTTGGGTAAAACATACGCAATAGTGTCTTGAAACATCACACGAGATACAATTCATTACAATTATTGATTCAAAAAGCAGTGCTGCAATATCACTGCGTATGTATTGTTATGTCACAAGCTTTTTGGGCGGCCGCAAATATCAACATTTTGACGGCTCATAACTTGGTACTATTCGGTATTTTTTAAATATTCTAAAAGTTGTGTTCTCAGCTTGCACCAATTATATATGATACATTTATGAAAAACGCACACAGACGATTGTCAGAAAACTTGTTGCAAAATTTGAGAAGATTAAATACTATGAAAACCATTAAAACAAACTGCATAATAAAGTGCCAATTATTTGTTATCAGTGCCTGCATAGTTATCGCAACATTGAACATAACAAAAACAATTAAAGTGATTGCTTACAGTCGAGCGATCAAAGTTTACATTAATTCATTCTAATACGTAAATTTAAAAGGTTTATAGAACAAGATATAAAAAACCCATCGCTTACGAAAGAACCTGGTGTTCAAATCCCGCTGTTATGTGATGGATTTATATTGTTTATTTAATTTATATATACTGTTTTAGAAAATGTCTTGGAGTTTGTGGGAGTGGTTGGGGCTGATTGCGGTCACCTTGGCGTCCATCATCTTGTATGGATATTGGCTCAATGGCCACTTCAAAAGGAGGGGAGTCAAATACATGGAGACCACTATCCCATTCTTCGGGCACATGTGGAACATATTCCTAGGCAAGGAACACTTCATAGAAGCTGTCTACAAGACGTATAACAAACATACTGATCAAAAGTAAGCTGATAATAACCTAACCCAACATATTCTGATCTTTGTGTGGTTAGAGAGTTAGTTGTGCCCCCCAGGGAAGTGGTAGAATAAACATACTATTTTACAGAAATTGGTTGATATCTTTTCAGGTATGTGGGATTTTACGCATTTCGTAATCGTATAATAATTCTGCGAGACTTGGAGCTCATCAAACAGATTGGAGTAAAAGAATTTGATAATTTCATCGACCATAGAATATTTATGGATGAAGAATCAGATCCACTATTCGGAAAGAATTTGTTTTTTTTGAGAGGTAAAATATGTAATAAGTATTTTATAAATAATACCAGAGGTAAAACACAATACAAACTAATAATTAAATTGATTATGTCGTTGTTTTTCAGGACAAAAATGGAGAGATATGAGAGTATCAATGAGTCCGGCCTACACAGGATCAAAAATGAAAAATATGTTCCCGATGATTGTGGAATGCGCAGAACAGACAGTTGAATATTTCAAAAAGAAAACCAACAAATCTCCTTCAAAAGGTTTGTTGCTGCCTGAAAGTTGTATTAAATGCTGTGAAAAAATGTTGGGAAAAGCCAAATGTCTGATTCTCGACTTTAGATAACATTTGTTACCATAACCGCCCCTAGGGAAAGATTGGAAACAACCGCCATAAGAGAAACAGCACCAAAACAATTACAAATACAATTACTACATACATACACAATATTTTAACCCATTGGCATAAAACCCCGCCGGCCTGGCGGCGTATTTCCATTTCCGTGTTCAATAGTAGGTAGTACGGCAGTGATGCCTTGAAACACCCACGTGTTTATTACTCTAATTCTCTTTCTAAACTCTAGTACTGCCTCCTATTGAACACGGAAAAGGAAATAAGCAGCCCGGTGGGGGTGTATCGCTATGTCTTAAACTCATACCACGCGGGCATGATGGGTCTGAAGTATGTTGGCTTGAAAATGAAAAATGGACATACAGGTGACATTTGGATTTCATATTTAAGATGCCAATCGCTCTATACAATGAAGCATTATTTTTTAGTGTTGGCAATAATATGTGGGTAAAGTTTTTTCCTGATAATTACAAATGAAATTTTGTTAGCGATCTGCTTCATAGTGATTTTACAAAATGGCGAGTGGTTCTGGAATTGTTAACCTTGCTTATCATACCAAATAAAAATTTTCATTATGCAAATATTATTTATGTTAATAAAAATTATGCACATAAGATTGACCAATGTTCAACTTTTTGATTCTAACTAAAAAAAATTAAGAAAAAAAACATTAATTCATATTATCATAATTTTTTTTTTAACTAAACATATATTTTTTACATAATTTGATCCAATACATGAGTAAATTAAAAATATATATTTTACAGTTAAACAAAGGGTTTTAAAGTTATATTAGATTTAGTACACGATTGCAGGTTTAAAAATTTTGTACTAAATTAATTTGGAGGTGAGGGTCAATTTTTTAGCTCTTAAATTCATAGACCAAATGGTATGATTCCTCTAACTACCATCATAAGCGGAAATTGTTGCTTGGGCAATGATGAAAGACCTAGCTAGCAAAGGATCGAACAGCCGCCTGGGTGGGAACTGGGAACCCGATGCTTTGGACAACTCAATGGTTTTTTTTGTAAAGCGGAGGCAGTTGATAGATCCCGTGAGCAGTTACACCAAAGGCCCATTTTACCTCATTTCTTTAACAATATCCCGGTCCCTTTGTGGCTATTTCTCCTGGTTTTTACAATGTGCCTTCCCAGGTAGCTGAGCTTTGTTCCATCAAGACAGGACATTAGAGTCTCTTCATCCTCTTCAAATTTCCTGCATCTATTGGTGTTTTCCACTCCCAACAACTGCATGTGTCTCCTGAGATGGCAGGTTCCCTACAGTAGTCCTACCAGTTCCTTAAGTGAGTTTCTGTTCATATTCAACTCAATCAATATCCGGTTAACAGTTTATAGTTTACTGTTCGAAACACTAAAAAGATAATGTTTTCTTATTTAATCTGTTATTTTGGTCTGTTTACAGAGATGGGTTACGTAGAGGTTGAGATGAAGGATGTGTTCACAAGATACACAAATGACGTGATAGCCTCCACCGCCTTTGGGATGAAAGTCAATTCCTTTGAAGACCAGAGCAACGAATTCTATCGGATGGGAAAAACGGCCACAGACTTCAGCGGGGTTCAATTTCTCAAATTCCTCGGATACGGTTCATTCCCCAGAATTATGAAGGTACCTACCTAATCTAATATAAATAACTCGCATACAAAATGGGATTAAAAAAATTTTCTACAGCAACATGTCGAGATTGAGTAGTAACGTGTCCACATTGACGTTGATTAATGTGGTGGCATTTTTTAAATAAAAAGTTTTTTAGAGCATACGAATATAAGAGGTCCGAGACCTGCCGGTGGCTGAATTGACATGGCGTTTGTATCCCACCGAAGTGTCGTGATCTCAATTTCTCGGCTGGCTAAGTCCTCCATCACAACACAAGCAACATTTTCCGCTTACGTGGTTTCAAATATTTTCAGGTTATTGGTAACTACTTTAAAAAAAAAAAAAAGGTTACTGCAGCAAACCCATGGTTCCATTTTTTAAATACTAACTCCCCCAGAGAAATAATTAAATGTACTAATTTCGGTTTTTGGTGCATGGGTACGTGAATTTCAATTGTATTCCTGCGTAATGCGTAAAATTATTAGTTCAATTAACTTTTGATTTGTTCAATTAATTAAATTGATTTTAAAAACTGAGAAATACCAGTAATAAAGTAGGTTTCAAAATTATTTTATTAATTAATAATTCTTTATTTGAAATATGTATTTCTTTCGATTAAGTGGTTTGGCAGATGATTAGATGAATTATTTTTATAATTACATTGGACAGATGTCATAATTTTTGAAGTTTACTAACATTCGATAGGTAAATTTCTTCATTTAAAGGGCAATAATCCCGAGGCAAATATTTTTTTATAAATACTTTCAGCTTCACAAAATCTACAATTATAATATCCCATGTTTCACGGGTCTGCGCTAGCATAATATAAAAAGTCACCAGTATACACGAATTTAAGAGTAGTCAAAATTTGAACGTTCGAGATAAATACTCTATAAATTTTAACTTCCCTCTATAGATGGCTGTCTGTGGCAGGATTGCCGATATAGATATTCGACCGATATCGCTAAAAATTTCAAATTTTGTTGTTATTAGTGCCAGGAGTGTTTAGAGATGTTTAAATGGTAAAAGAAGTCGGCGACGCCCGAGGAATACTTAACGCAATATCTCTGCACCGTAATAAGGTACGGAGTCGAAAGTCGATGTAATGTAGTTTTTTAACAGTGACATTGTGGTATACAGTAGAGAATGGTAGAAGAGGTCTGAGGTGCCCGAGAAAGACATTTGCAATAGCAAAGCTTTGCGGGGGATCCACTAGTATTGTTATATATTTTAAATTTCTGTGGCGTCGAATTATCCAGATTAAATAATTAATAATAAACTGCTACTTGCTACTTAGGTACGTACTTGATACTTGCATCGTTAAATCGTAAACAAAGTAATTTACGTACTACGGTACCTACCTGTCTACCAGGTGACAAAACGTCACGGGCCGTCTTACACATTACGAGAACTCGCCGGAAGGTTCGAGTCTACGGCCTATGCATAATCGCCGCACTATCGAAGGTTCCTGAAACGTACAGTCTGTGCGAGTGCCTAGAATTTAGTTGCCATCCAACTACCCACTGCTACCGTCGGCCGAGTAGTATAAATAAGCCCGACGCAGCGAGCCAGTCAGTCAGTCATCAGTTACCGTTCAGCCGTCAGCCTACAAGGAAGGATCAACGAGTGATCACTCGCGCTCTTCTTACTAGCGCGGTGGACAACACGTACCCGGCTTCGCCCCTATCATTATGGACTCCATCGGGACATCATCTTAGCGCCTCGGCCGTGTCCATGGCCAGCGCTACATCGGATTACAAGCGCCCTGGTTCCAGCGTCTCTGACCAGCGCTTCTTCCACGCAACCATGACCACCACGAGGACACGCAGCATCCTCACTGGTCTACATCGTTCCCGTTCAACTGCCCACAAGGTCCGTCGCACCTTCGGCCGTCTCCTCAGCACTGGAGTGCCTGAAGACCAACGTTCTTCGCCAGTGCCTGACCTCCATCGAGTCCCGGTCATCAGCGCCCGGCGTCGACTCACTGACCCGCGCTTGACCAGCACATCATCAGCCAGCATCCGGTATATTCTTCTGTCCTACATCATCTCCTTGTCACGGCTACTGACTCACCAATAAAACACATGTGACCTTCACAACCTTCTTTCATTTCGTGCCTCACCATTGATCCCCAAATTTCTTTTATTTAGCAGGTAGATAAAATTTAAAACATTCAAATCTAATTTTACCCACATTATACTAACTTCCAAATAGCGGCACATAGGTATGAAAACTTTTGCCCAATGGGAATTATATCATACTAGAGGATGTGTGGAGAGGCTTTTAAAAGAAAAGAAAAGAAGAAAAGGAAAGAGGAAACCTTGCAGAGACTCCTGTTGCAGGAGGGCAGAAATACAAAGCCAGCAATTCGTTCTACAGACTAGAGGTGAGGCGTATTTATCGTACCCAGTAAAAGTACCGGGTATTTTCATGCGATACTTTGTACTCGTGACAGATCTCCAAAAAACCTGGTTCCAAAATACTCACAAGTATTTTATACCGGGACTAAATATTTTGAATAGGTACTTTTACCAGGTATTTTTGATAGGTATTTTTGATTGGTATTTTTGATGGGTATTTTTAATAGGTATTTTTGATGGGTATTTTGAAGGTTATTTTTAGTAGGTATTTTTGATGGGTATTTTTGACGGGTATTCCTGATGGGTATTTGTGACTGGTACTTTTTATTGCGATCGGAAAAATGTGAGGAATTTTTCGACAGTTTTTTCATTCCGTAGCTACCCCCCCCATGGATGAAAATTTTTTCAGTGAAGTTCCATAACAATCCCCCCCCCCCACCAATGGATTTGAAATAAAATTTGTGGGAATATGTGGGCAGAATTTATGTGAGTGCAGTTTAGAAATTACTTATTCTGAATCAATCCTTAGGTTGGTATTAAATACTTTTGAGTATTTTGTCACCGGTATTTTTACCAGGTATTTCTTTGTACCTGTACTCACTGTACCCAGTAACGAAAAGTACTCATAGGACCCGCCTCTACTACAGACATGACTCATAAAAGCAACCCATATTTATCATAATTCAATTTATTTTATTCTTTCAGTTCTTCAAGATAACTCTCTTCTCCGCTCCAGTGGCGTCTTTCTTTAGGAACCTGGTGCACAATACCATAGCCACCAGGGAGACCCATAACATCATCAGACCAGACATGATCCACCAGCTCATGATGGCAAGGAAGGGGTCGCTGAAGTACGACAATGAACCCTCGATAGCCGACGATACGGGATTTGCAACCATTAATAAAGCGGCTATACAACAAGAGAGTGCCAAAAGAGGTGGGTTGTTTCAAAATTGATTTAAAATACTTCGCTAACTCTAGGTCTGGAGACAATTTTCATCAAAATGCAAAAACATATTGTTAACATTTTTTTATGAAAATTAACAAAGATAGACAATCATAAAGCGCTCGTGTTTTATTTTTGGAGTCTTTGAAAATTAGCTTTTTTTCATGTAAACTCCACATGTGTTATCATTAATCTTTTAAAACGTTGGACAGAGGTTCTTTTTAGAAAGAGAAGTTACAAATGGGTCTTAAAGGACCTATGTTGTAGGTGTGAGGAAAAATAGAAACTGGCAAATCATTCCCGAGCTGTAAAACATAAGAATGAATTCTAAAAACGTATCATTCTCATATGATTCCTTCCTCCTACAATATGGGCCTCTTCAAGACCCAGTTTCACTCATTCCTCTCCTCAAAAAGCCTTCTGCACAGTATCCCCAAAGATGGCATTATACCCTGAAGGAGAACTTGGGGTAGTTTCAGTAACACAATGCTGTGCGTTTTTACTATTTTTAAAATCTAGTTCCTATTCAATAAAATCTAAAGCCAAATTCATGTTTGATTCATTTTTCAGAGTGGACCGACGATGACCTAACAGCCCAGGCGATGGCATTCCTCGTAGCAGGATTCGACACTTCATCTTCTCTCCTGTGTTTCCTAGCCTACGAGTTGGCTCTCAACCCAGATATTCAAGTCAGACTTCAGGAGGAGATAGACGAGGTCCTGGCGAGGAACAGTGGGAAACTGACCTACCCAGAACTTATGAAGATGAAATATATCGATATGGTTGTATCAGGTAATTAAACAATAAAATTGATGTTTGTCCATAGAGTTGTGGTTACAATTTGTAACTGTGGTGGCTGAAGCCAGATTCACACTTGCATACACGCAGCATGTACACACAATAATTGCCATTAAGAAATCTTTTGAATTTTGAGGAGAAATTCAAATTTTATATGTTCCTCGCCCTTATCCTAAAGGCGAGTCTACAATCATACAAAAAGTCTTGTTTTTTTTTTCAAATGTTTCCAGCTTTCACCCTTCAAGATCTAGGCCATAACTTCAAATTATGGAGAGAAGGAAGGCGAATTTAAGTACAAATTTTGTTTAAATTAGCAAATTTTAAAATAAATCTTTGTTGTGACAATTTTGCGACTGGAAAATCGTAAGTTATAATAAATTTCATCTTTCTGCTGAAGGACTCAAAGTAGTTTGTAATGGAACAGTAAATTTGTTCAGTCAAATATAAACAAATTAGTTTCGGTTATAACCACTCGAGCGATGGGTGTTCAGTTTTCGATTTAATTAATATCATTCCTCAAAATATTAATATAGAAACAAATAAACTGCTTACTACGGTTTAAAGCCAATGAATCCACCTAGATTTCACAGCTTATCATATTTTTAGGTTCTATATAAATCTGGCACATTATGGCAAGCAATCGCTCAAGACGTTTTGCAAACTTGCCATAATATGCCAAAAATCATTAGAGTGAATAATGTGGCTGTTATAATATTTGACAAATGATGTACAATTTCAGAAACATTGAGGAAATGGCCCCCAGATGGACATCTTGATAGATTGTGTGCTACCACTTTCACTCTTCCCCCTCCCAACAGTTCCAGTCAACAGTCTTATCACGTGAGTACTTTTCATCAAAGGTTATTTACATTTATAAGTGAATCGAATCAAATTGAATCGATTCAATTTCAAATCTACATGAATTAAAATAAAATAATTGAATTTCTGAAGCCACAAAGTTACAAAACGATTAATAAATATTACATATAATAATGTTTCCAGTTGAAGAAGGGTGCCGACGTTTGGATACCCACCTACTCCATACACCACGATGCCAGATACCACCCAGACCCGGAGAAATTTAACCCCGAAAGATTCTCCGATGAAAATAAAGCTTCCATAATTCCATTGACATTCATCCCATTTGGAATAGGACCGCGTTTCTGTATAGGTAAGCTACTTCAAATCAAAACTAACAAATATCCCATAGTAATCAATAGAAAAATGCGAAAATGGTGGTTTTTATGCGTATATGCGAATTTTTCCATTTTTCGGGCAAGTAACGTGAATTTTCGTATTTTTCTGATATTTTAAAATAAGAAATTAATATTACATTAAAAATGTTTCTTTGCATATGGTTCAACAAGTTTGTATAGTCATATTATTATAATGGTTTGAATATTGAGAAGAAAAAAAAAAACATATACACGGTGTCCGGAAACTCGTAGTACAAGTGGGACACTGGAGAATCTACACCACATGGGGAACCCAAAAAAACATAAAGTTTTTTGATTTGAGCATTTTCACAAAAAAAAAAAAAAAACCAAAAAAAAATATTTTTCGGCTATTTTTGGGTTAAAGTTTTTTCTGGTGTTTAGGGTTGAACAACAGATGTTTTAACCCTGCAGAGCAGAAATATTTTATGATTACACCGGATTAAATGAAGGGTGATTTCAAAATAATGCTTAAAATCCGAGTTTCTTCATTTGTTTTACTTTCAAATAGTTTTAATTAGTTGGTTACTTTGATCTTCAGTAATAATTTATAAGAATTTGATTAAAAAAAAAAAAAAAAAAAAAAAATGAACTTCTAACTCGATTTACTCGATAACGAAAGCTCAAATCAAAAAAATATATACTACAAAATTGACTCCAAATGTGATGTAGATTCACCAGTTTCCCGCTTGTACTACGAGTTTCCGGACACCCTGTATATATGCCAAAAAGTGTACATAAGTGTAAAATACCACAACTTTTGCTGAGAAATAGCAGCTGTTTTCCCAAAAATTCCACAAAATAGTGCGAAAATCTTAAGAAATAAAATAAATTTTGCATAGCAAAATTTTCAGTTTCATAGTAAATCAATCAATTTTGTTACATTACTATGAAATGTCTCTCAACTTTCGCAAAATCTTCTGAATAGCTGTCAGTTTTAAATGACCGGTTAGTGAATTCAATTACAGTAAATTCTTTTTTTATACGGGTGATACGTTCATTAGAACACCGTGTTAACAATATTTAGTACATTATGTATTGGAAAATGGGATGTTTCTAATAAGAATGAACATTTCCATTATGTTTTGTCGACCATGCTGTATAAAGAAATGTATGCATGTTTACTGTGTAAAAAGATAGTGTAACAGAATTGACTGCTCATATTTTCAAGTTATTCATAACCCACGAATGATTGTCTACTTTAAAAAAAAGAGAGAAATGAAAGTATAGATTTTGTACAAAATAAAATTTACAAATTTGAGTGAATCGGTAGGTTATGGGTTCAATTCCAGCACAGCGATAATCAAAATGGATTATTTATGGACTGAGTGTTATCGTGTTAAGGCTTGATAAAATTCATAAAAACGGCTCTACAACAGTAGTAAGAAAAATTGATAAATAAATAAATCGTGACCTTACTATTGAAACCTTGTACGTCTGTTTTTCAAAAAGTTTTTAGGTTGTTAACATGACGAATGCTCTGAAAACTTGCACTTACTGTTTATTATTTTAAAACAAATATTTTTTGCCTTTCAGGGGCCCGTTTCGCTGTGCTGGAAGCAAAGATAGTCATCTTCCACATTCTGGCTCACCTGGACATTGTCACCACCCCCACCACAACTATACCACTCAAATTAGCCCGTGACACCTTCATTATGCATTCCCAAAATGGCTTCTGGCTTGGCTTCAAACTTAGAAAGAATGTTAGCAACTAATCTATAACCGTTTTGTATCCCTTTATAAACCTTATAATAGGTATCATCATATCATACATTATTATAAAACCTGTATATTAGATGTAAAAATATATACTCTATGGCCATTAATAAAAACTATCAATATTTGAACCACTTATTTTTTTAACCTTTACATATCGAAGGGGGGTCATTAGAGTCCCTCATAATATTGTAAAGTGACTGTGTCTCTTAATTTTCCTTTAGCCCTTTCCAGTAACATTAGATATTACATTAGATATTTGCTACCTACTGCTTTAACCCATTGGCCTCCGAATTGTTTAGCTAAAAAATTGTCCTTCACATCCGAATTAATTTTGTACCAAAATTTAAATCTGCAGTGGTGTACTAAATCTTACATAACTTTTAAACTAAACATGAAAACGAAACAATTTCTTTAAATTTACTTGTGCATTGAATCAAGGTATATAAAAAATATATGCAATGTTTAAAAAAATAATAATAATATTATTAAACGAGGATATAAAAATATTTTTTAACAAAAATCTATTTTTTTTCTTCATTTTTTTATAATTTGTTTTAAGAAAAGTTGTAAATTAATCATACTTACTAACATAATTTTTTTTTTTCAATTTGGGCTATGTTAGCCGCCCACCACGGGTTTTACGAAAAAACTTATCGATTCCCGAACCACACGCCATTTTGAAAAAATTTATTTTTTTTCTTCATTTTTTTATAATTTGTTTTAAGAAAAGTTGTAAATTAATCATACTTATTAACATAATATTTTTTTTTTCAATTTGGGCTATGTTAGCCGCCCACCACGGGTTTTACGAAAAAACTTATCGATTCCCGAACCACACGCCATTTTGAAAAAATTTATTTTTTTTCTTCATTTTTTTATAATTTGTTTTAAGAAAAGTTGTAAATTAATCATACTTATTAACATAATATATTTTTTTTCAATTTGGGCTGATGTTAGCCGCCCACCACGCGTTTTACGAAAAAACTTATCGATTCCCGAACCACACGCCATTTTGAAAAAAATTCAATGACGCTGAAATATAACAAAATTTCAATCATAAATATCAGGAAAAAACTGTACCAACGGAGTCCTGCCAATTAGTACTAAATGAATGCTTAATTATCTCCAGAGTGATTGACATTTAAAATTTTAAACACAGATGTTACTAATGTATCCCTTTTTCGTTTTTAAGCCGACAGACATCAGACCCGCCGGGACGGCGTCGTTTGATTTTAAGACACATCGCCGTACACACGCCGGGACGTCGTCGTTTGAGGCCAATGGGTTAACCAAACATCGCCCATCTTCACCTAGCAGTCAATCATTGAGTAATACAAAACAGAGATGTACGAAAGCAAGCATGACTCAAATATGCATTATCAGAGCCCTTTCCAGTAAAATACACATTTTATGACTGGAAACTTGCGGCAGGGGGCTTTTTACAGTGAGGGTTTTTTTTTAAGTAATAGGGATATGAACATGGAAGACGCGCATCATAATGGGGAAAGAGAGTAATTTCGTTGGAATTCGATAGATATTACTTCAAAAATAGTATCGACCACAGACATATGAATATTAATAGATGAGAAGTTAAGGACGAGGGGTTAAAACAAGAGTTGCGGGACGCAGAGAGGAAAGCAGACTGTGATTCGTCAATAAATCAATCTGACAGTAAATATCTCGCATTATAATATCACCATTTAGTTCTTAAAAGTAAAATCTGCTTTTGAATGAATAGACATTTTTACATGGGAGCGCAAATTACTCACCACGTTATGAACAAATTTGCGAAGTCGAAATTCGGCAAAATAAATTTCTTCTATTTTCAGAGTCGAATATTTCGTTTACGTATTTAGTTAAGACACTTTTATAAATGTTCATAATTTACTTCCCAGCAACCAACCAGCTTTGTGTTTCGCGTCCAGACGTATCTCGATGTGATAGTATATGTTTCTACAACTGATCCATATTATACGATGTGAATATGCTTAAAATAAAGTAAAATAATGCTTATATATGGAATGTAATACGACAATTGGGTTTATTCTCTTTTTCACATCTATTTTTACAAGTTTTCATAGCACAATCCACCATTTTGCCGTGTTATTTCGTAAAATGAACCGATGATGCCTCGACCATAGCTCCACGCTAGTTCGTACAAGAATGATGACGTCACGTTTTCTAAATTCACTTGAGGCCATACGCGAGCACAACAGGCTCCAATGGAACCGGTATGGGGAGTGGGGAATAATACGCTTTTAATCACTTAGGGCAGGTGTACTAATATTCATATGTCTATGGTAACGACATTTTTTTTTTTAAATGCAGTTCGATTACCGAATATTTTTTCCAGTATAACCTAAATTATAGAGTATGTGATGTAAAAAAACAACTTTGATATCCCGCAAAACTCTCGTTTGGGGAAAGTGTATTATCACTCTTGGGAAAGGGAGTGTTAAGAGAAAAATACTCACAATACAACACATTAACACTAATTTTTAGTTAGAATCTTAGTGGAATCTAATATGATTGAACCCAAAATAAAATATACACGGTGTTTAAGGGAGGTGAGGTGATTTATGTGCTTATTTGGGTAAAAAATTATGTCATATTTTTTCAATTAAAAACAAACAAAAATATATTTCTATCGCATATCGCCAGTGGCTTAATGTTCACTCAGCCGAGTAACCACTCACCCCGCACTGTGCCAGACGGTGCATGCCACGTGGTACAAGTGAGCAATCATGACCTACGGAGCAGAGTTTGACATATCTATTTAACTCTCAAAAATAAGACAAGACTCCATATTTATTATATAGTTCATTCGTAAGGACAAAGTTTTCTAAAACAAGCGAAGAAATCTCAGGCAAAACTAAAATAATATTTTAAACACCGAACAAGCCTGTTTGTACTGACGAGCGAGATTTGAAAAGAGTTGAAGAGGAAAAAATGTCTCGGTTGCTTTAAATCCTTACCCAAGATAAAGAAATAATTTATTGAACATATTTCTAGAGATATAAATGGGGAATTTTTACAAATGAATTTGGGCTCTGTAACATTCTTGTTCATAACACAGCGAGGACTCAAACCAAGAAATGGCTTTAAACGGCCCCTGCGTAAAAGACAAGTGCAGGTTGAAGGTTTACTATAAAACACACATAATATATATATATATATATATATATATTTATATTTACTTCCATCTTATTTCAAGAATTTTGCTACTCCAACAAACAGATAAACAAATGTCGGGTGTTCAAATTGGTAACTTTGCATTACGGCTATATAAAATTTTATTTCTACATGTAAAAATCTACGAGTCTACATTTTTACTATCATTGATAGCAATAAATATAGCATTATTTTGAAATTTTGCATAAAATGTTATTTATTTCTTTGGAAAAAAACATTATGGCAACTTTAAACGGCTCTAAGCAAAGTTACTAATTGGCACAACTGACATTGTTGGTTGTGACAGTTGAAATGCTGATTATAATATTTAAGTACATTTAAAAGATCCATTGACTAATCAATAGTAAACGTCCCAATTGACCCTCCCCTGACAAACAGTTATAAATCAATTATTGGGACTCGCTTATCGGGGAATGCTTTTACTGGAATTCCCTCTTCCCAAATCGATTTAGTCATCTGAAATTCTCATACATAAAACTATTACGAAGTATTATGTATCTGATATGTGCATTTCAATGGCTTAGAGTTAAAATGTTGCATCTACAAAACATCATTTGAAGTTATGATAGAATAATCACTAATTTCTTGTTAGAAACAATATAAACAGTGTTAAACAAAAGAGATGCTTCAAGTATCAAGAATACTTATTTATACTTCAACATCATCAGTTACTTTTAATTTACCAATTCTTGTCATTTTGTAGTTACAACATTTTAACTCTAAGCCATCGATTTGTAAGTACGGGTTATCGTTTTAACCTTCAAATGATAACATTCTTGGTAGGACGGTACAAAGGTATATTACAAAGAGCACAAGCACATCGTAATAATTATATCAAGAATATGGTTATACAGGGTGCTTTAAATATAACAATATATTCAATTTCCAGAGTGGTAGATAATTTTTATTGTACTGGTGTCCACCATATAGAATCGAAACGTCGCATGAAATGGCATTAGCTTATTTAGTGACCAGATTTGAATAATCCATTACTTCCTGACCCTTCTATTTCCTACCGAATTCCCCTCTCTTCTACCCTCAGTCTCACTACATACTTATTTAGAGGTGAAGCGTATATACTAGAACAGATGTTTGGAACAGACGTACTTACTATTTGTTCTTAAGTATGGCGCATCTTGCGAGTATTGCGCATCCAGCAAGACGCGCAATACTCGCACAAGATGCTTAATGATAAGAGTGTTCACTAATCCAAATACTTGGAAGACACGTAAAGCATATAATAAGTTTCTTTTCTGATATTCTCCAGCCACCCCCCCATGGATTCGAAAAAATACTGTGGGGAATCCAGTACTGAGTGAGCAATACCCCACACAAAAAAAATCCAATCTGAAATCTAGGGAAATTTAGGGGAAATAAAAATTCTGGGCATACTATCACTGGCGAAATGCCAGGGTACAGGTATGTGGAATAAGTATTTATTCTCACTTGTATTAGTTGTTCCTAGTATCAAGATGAGCTAGTACGACTCACCTCTACTACATACCAACATCTAAATAACGAATGATAACGAGCTGTTGGGACTAAGAGAAACTTTTTTATTTTCTATCAATCCTATGCATCCAAACTAGTTACCCTGTATCGGATGTTTAATTAAAATTAGAATAATTCCAATTGACCTTGCAGTTACCGAGGAGTTGATAAGATGTTATCTTCTATATCCAAATGTAAACAAAATAATGTTTGCCCTTAAAAAACAGGCACCCATCTCAGATGTTCAAATGTAATCTAGAAATAATTTGAATAAAACAGTTTTTTAACTTAACGACTACATTATAACTGAAAGTATACTATGTACAAGTTTTCAGTTGACTGATATAATTAAGGCGATGCCATACTTAGTAATGCAAAATCATGTGTTTTTGTTTTGAAAATTTGGTCGCCTACAAATGTTTCAGATGCTTTAATTAAATACTGCGAGTAGAATACATCTTGGCCTTTGAAATAATCGAGTATTTTTTAGATAAATCTTCTTATAAGCCCAGAAAAAAATAATGTATAAGGCCTATGAAAACTGCTTTAAAGTTCAAAATCTCCTACTTACGAACCCATTTTCGGTTATAATTTTATTGTATAATGTGGTAAATTAAGTTATTTATAAAATAATCGGAAAAAAATTAAATATTTATGCCTGAACTTCCACAAAATAAAATAAAAGGCACTTTTTGGCCATGTTTTTTTCTTGCATAAATCAAAACAGGCGGATGGTGTTAAGCGGGAATTTAAACCTTATCGCCATCTACGTAAGGGTTGTTATTGATAGCGGCTCAATTTAAAATATTACACGACGTAGTGCATCGCCTGAACTAAGCGTAGTGAAGTCCTATTTTAGCATTAATAGTCTGTAAATTTGTTTGTACGATCCGTTTCCTCTTCGAAAAGCTGCTGCATCCACTTTATTCAAGCAAGCCGTAAGGCTTGAAAGTAATTTGACTACATGGCCAACTTTGATAGATAGTTGACTGATTTGCGTTTTATAAAATCTGCTGCATTCACTTTATTATTCAAGCAAGCCTTACTTTGAATAGATGGCTAAAGTAGGATCATACTGGGTCGACGTACGCTACATAAGCAATCCATTACGATATCTGGACTAATTACAATCCAATTCTATGGAAATAGATGCTTTAAAGCATTTCACTTTGACTAGGTGGCTAACTTTGACTAGATGACTGTTTCAGTATTATGGTACCTACCTGCCTAAAGAAAACTTGAAAAAAGAATTGTCACTGAGATTGTGGAGACAAATTTCATAATTGCTTATTAAAAAATATATGTTTATACAGATCATAGAACGCTGATTCTGAAAATACATATGAGTTTCATTATATGTACCTATATAACAATTATATGTAAAATAAATAAATCTTACGAGTCTTAAAAGTCCCGTGATTAGTTAGCGGGTTCTGGCTGAATTTTGGCCTCTCCCTCGTGGGATCTAAGAATACGAGCAATGTTCCGCAGAGTGAACTCTCACACGGGTCTGCAGATGTCACTACTGCTGTATATAAATTATTTGAAAGGAATTCATGTTTTATTGAATTCTTGTTAAGTAATTATTTATTTACACAGTCTGTCTGTCAAATTATAAAATTATGTATATATGACGTTACGCATGTTCTGTCAGATTTTGAGCATTTTGGCGGACTTTGAAAAAGTAAAAATTTGAAAATTATTTTAACCATGAAAAAAAAATCATTTTAAAATAATGGTATGTTTAAAAAAAATAATGAGCTAGTTAACCCACTGGCTTAGGGCAGCTGATATTCACAAATTGAAATTACACAACAAGTTAACTATTCCATTTTATATTTAATAGTTAACGGGTTGCATAAAAGCCGCCCCTGCATCAGGCCATAACTTTCCCAGAAATGGCTAAGACTGTTTATTGGGTTTTTCCCTGTTGGTAGACAACATCACATGAGTTATAAAGATATTATCGTAGTTGATTGTGACGATGGCCATTTCAAGCACTGTTTTTTTTTGCAGAATTCAGCAATAATTCCCCAGTTACAGAACCTGCATCGTATTTGTTGTTAAAAATTAACCTTTATACTATCCAAGTCGAATTACTTTGAAAGTTTTTGATTGCTATTGGCAATGTTCAACCTACTAAATTAATTAATATAAGATTGTTGGTAAGGATGTTAATATAATTTAAATTGAACAACACAACAATTTGTTACAAGTGAGTACATATAAATCATTTACGGAATATTAATCTATAATTATTTGATTCTCTTAGATTCGGACCTCTTAGAAATGATAATGATCAGAGTACCTAGTAGAAAAACAAGAAGTATAGTTCCATTTCACAAAGAACTATTTCGTACCAAATTTTCCTCTAACTCGTCCAAACAAAGACTAGGCGTGGTAGCAAATATTGTTCTGTGAATATTTTGAAACGAGGATAATTTTTTTAATATATACAATTGAAATTAATGCTTACTATTAACCTACTCAATTATGTTTAGTTTTTTTTATTATTTTTAATTGTATTCTCATTTCATTGTATTTTTCATTGTGCTTATATAAAAGCCTTTTTTTAAATATGTCTGTTTGAATTTCACTTTCTGTTTTTGTGAATGAATTAATGCAAATCTTGGAAGTGGAAATTAACCCACTTCCCGAAATCTCGGCAGAGCAGCTTGGTGGCAATCACCCATATCTGAAATTGGATGATATTATAGCAGTTAAAAACAAAATAAATGTCGGTCTTACTCAATCGGGATTTGGTTCGGTTGTTAGCGCGATTGACTCCAGTTCCTGGGGAGGAAGGTTCAGTCCTCAGTCAAACCAAAAAAAAAAAGAAAATGATGTATTTTTAAATGCAGGATGTATTATAGTTAAAAAAAATGTTGTTTACAGGTTGATTTTTTAGGCTTACATAAATCTATTTATGTAAAAAAAAGTGCCGGTGAGTTGACCTTCAAAACAAGAGGAAGGTCACTGTCTACATGAGATTTCAAAAAACTAACCCCATCCCTTAAAACAGTGTTTTGATACTATTTGATGAAATTTTGCACACTTCAACTTACAAAAATTACTGTCTACATCTGGTTTCGAAAAACTACGTACGAAGCCCGGGCAAGGCACTTCAGCTAATAAATAAAGTTAAAACAGAAAAAGCGTAAAAAATTTTAATCAATCTTTTTTTAAATTGTTTTGTATTTAGAAAAATATTCACTCACAGACATGGCTCTCAACTTTGTGGACTGGCTACTCATGTTCGCCTTCTTGGTGATCCTGGCCTTTTCCTTGGCAGTTTGGAGAAACAGCTACTTCAAGCGGCGGGGCGTGCATCACCATCACCAGCCACTGCCCTTCTTCGGGAATATGAAGGAGATCTTCTTCCACAAGGAACACTTCGTGGAGACGCTGCTGAGGATCTACAATGATAATCACGGCCAGAGGTAAGACTAAATTGAATAATAATTAAGATTTAACTCCACGATGCGATCCAGCAAGGCTTGAAAGACTGCATAGAATATTCACTCAACTGTCCAAAGCCACTAAACTGGCATTTCGCCCAAAGAACCTGTCCCCATGTAACTAGAGTGTCTTGAATACTTGACATAAAGGTTTTTCAAAGATTTTGATTTGAAAAAAAACTGCACAACGAAATATATTAAAAAAATCTACTGTATTTCCTGTGTATAATCACTTTAAAAATTAAACATTATTTACTTCAGAGTGGAAGATAATCTCGGTATTGCCCTGGTGTAAGACAACCGTTAAGAATTGAAAGGCTGATTGAAATGGTTTTAGCCATGTTTGGTGACCAGATCTGAATAACCAGGTACTCCCCCACCTACCCCTTCCCATCTCCTTTCCCTCCACACTACCTTCAGCCTCACAACATACCCCACTTGGGGATGCCTATTTTTTATAACACTTTTCAAGATTTAGGTATATAGGCTAGTTTTTTTCATCACTTTTAATGACTTTATATCACTTTTCAAAAGTGTGTTGATTGTCACTGCCCGAGTTGTCCAGTGTTACACCTCACAAGAGCACCCATGTCTGTACAATGTAAAGACAGGGAAACCCATTGGGCAGCATTATCAGGCAGGTTAAGGTAGGGGCTGTGGGAAGGGATTTTTTAATGCGGGTCTTGAAGAGGCCCAGATGATGGTAGCTCGTTCCACATAAGAGCCGACTTGAATTGAACCAACGTAAATAGCAACGTGATTGATATCCTCAGGTACACGGGATTCTTTGCATTCACAAAGCCAATCATAGTGGTACGAGACTTGGAGCTCATCAAGCTGGTGGGAGTGAAGGACTTTGACCACTTCATCGACCACAAGGTCTTCATGGACGAAGAGGCCGAACCACTATTTGGCAGTAACTTGTTCTTCTTGAGGGGTGAGTCATTTAAATTATTTTTAAAAAATTCACATTATTTTTCTACAGAATTTATAGGCCAAATCAACTATATTTAGTTACCAAAGCTATTTCCATTACGAACTATGGAACTTTGAAATATCAATTTAACTCTCAAAAATAAGACAAGAGCTGTTTTGTACCATCCATATTTATCAAGCATTCAAAAAGAAAAAATATTTAAAAAAAAATTGATTTTAATCTTTTTGAATATGATTCAAATCATTTCTGGGAGTCAGACCCAGTTCACCTAGGAATGACAGGTGATTACTTCCAAAGACTAGAACAAAGTTCCCAAAATGTCATTGCTTCTTCATAACATAGTATATTTGTATTTGAAAGTAAAAAATGTAACTAGGCAATTTCAAGATTATTGTCAGTAAGTCAACTGCTGATGAAAGTTAATTTATTTATCACAGGACAAAAATGGAGAGATATGAGGTCAGCATTAAGCCCTGCATACACAAGCTCCAAGATGAAGAGCATATTCCCATTGGTGTCCGAGTGCGGAGAACAAACTAGGGATTTCCTCTTGAAATTGGCTAAAGAGAAAGAAAGTGGTAAGTTTTAATTTATTGATAGTGTAATTCCTGCCAGTCATTCCCATGGAATAGGGGAAATGGTAAAGAGGAAAGTTGGGGAGTGACCGGTCAGTGGCTGAGTTGGCATCACGTTTGGGTCCCACCCAGGTGTTATGTGTTCAATTCCTTTGCTGGCTAAGTCCCTAACTGTGATGGTAGATGCAGGTTTTCAAATATTGTCAGGTTATTCGTAACCCGAGAATGAAAAAATTTAAAACAAAAAACCAACCTAGCTTTTCACAAAATATTATTTGAATGGTGGACATCTGCACAAAATACTGGCGGCAATTCCAGAGGATAGGCATCCTGAGTACTCTGAGCGGTAGCCAAATAACTTACCGTTGTCATTCCTACATAATTGTTATTTTCCAGAATGTCAAATGTCTCTTTATGTAGCTGTAATAACATGTTTGGTGATATTTTCCCATGCTAATAATGACACATTTTAAAGAAGAAAATGTCTTTCAGAAAATAAAATGCCAGAGATCGAAATAAAAGAGATGTTTACAAGATATACAAATGATGTGATAGCTTCAACAGCATTTGGATTCAAGATCAACTCTTTTGAAAATAGAGAAAATGAATTCTTTGTGATGGGAAAGAAAGCGACGAATTTCAGCGGCTGGCAGTTTCTTAAGTTTCAAGGATACGCTACATTTCCAAAGCTGATGAAGGTAATGATATATTTACCTAATTAAATACTATAAAGTGGTTAAATAGTTTAAAATAGTTTAAATATGTTGTCGGTCGTGCACCGACGGTGCGCGACCGACGTATGTGTCACACTATTTCCAGTCTTAGTAATGGATGTATCAATAAAGAAGTATACCTAATTCTAGGTATGTCTGTATAATTATTGTTTTTTTATTCTGATGCAATGTTCATTCGCAATAAGGAAGTTGAGTCCATTTTTTTTATTTTTTTTATCAATGTTCGCATTCAAACTTAAATACTGGTATTTTTTTTTTTTTTTAAGTTTGTTTTCATAATTAAATTAATTCTCAAAGTTTAAATTTTATTAAGCCCGCCAAAACGAGCGGAATCCGAGCGGTAAGAGGCGGGGTGTGGGTGTGACGTCATTCGAACTGTGAAAACCACGTCGCTTAAGCATTTTGTATGGAAAAAATTTTAATTCTTCAACAAGGAATTCCAGTAATTTTTTTACCAATGTTAACCGTCTATTAGAATTGACGTTATTAAAAAAAAAAGAAAATTGATTAAGATTTCATAGTTAAATTAATATTTTAAGTTAGAATATTTGCTTTTCCCGCCCGGTACGGTACTTGTAATTGCCGTCGCTATTTGTTGACGTGCCCCGCGCGAATTCAGGACCACCGCGCAGAAAAGTAAAGACCAAAAGTAAAATAACGGTTTACAGCCCAGTTCACTGTGAGACTTTTCTGGGCGGCCGGCGGCCTGAAGTGTATCACATGTTATGTGACATGTATAATAATAAAAACTTCTAAGTTATGCAATAAACAACATATTATTATAAAGCACTATACGAATATGTATCTTTAGAAATCCATTTCATATAATAATAACAACAAATACGTACATATATTTGACAAATCCAAATAAACGTTTGGCCTATACACCTCTCTCATCTAAACCGACCATCTCTCATGTAATAACTAGAAAGAGATGCACCATAGGTGATCCGTTGTACGTACAAGTCACGACACATGTGACGTCAGAATTCTTTCGACCAATCGTGGGGCGTATACAGTCTATTGCTATTGAATGCTTTTTCAAGAACGTTTAACTAATTCTAAGAATAATAATATAGAAATATATTTATATATTTAGAATCGATATTTTTTGATCTACATGAACATATTTTTTATAAGTCAAAATATTTTTCACTCAACTTCCTTATTGTAATTATCATTTTTAATAAGTTTTTTCTTTTATTATTATATTTTACACACTTTAAGGCAAAAAAAACGTCCCGATAAACTGCTTTTCAGCAGTTTGTCTACGAGTAAACTAGAAGTGCATTCCATACAAATTTGAATATAAACAAATTTTCCATTTAGCCCACTAGCCCAGCGCTCTGACTTCACTTACATTCTCCTGACACCATAGAACATAGTATGTATTGTATTGGAAATTTATGGCCCGATTGACCAAATATTTGGATCACGTAAATAAGTTCTCAAGGCATTTCTTGTGTACTTCTTTATTCTATGTTATTAATGTATTAAAATTAACTTTTATTTCAATGTTATTGGAATTTCCTTTTCTGAAATCGACTAAGAAGTTTGAAACATGCTGTATTCAAGCAATGCATTTGAGTGAGTATCGTGTTTGAATCAACATTCACTGTGATACCAAATAATGTTACGAAACGAAGCACACCATTTCTCCCACTAAAAATAAATACCATTTGTTTTTTAGCTGTTCAAGCTGCCATTGTTCCCGCTCGACGTGGCCACATACTACAGGACGCTGGTCCATGAGACGATGGCCAACAGGGAGAAAGAGGGCATCGTCAGGCCAGACATGGTGCACTTGCTGATGCAGGCCAAGAAAGGATCCCTGCAGTACGACACCGACCTCACCACCACCGATGACACGAGATTTTCCAATGTGCAAGGGCACACCGGGCCTAATAAGCCTGATGTTCATAAAAGAGGTAAATCATCTTAACACTGATGAGGGGCAGCATCTCTCAAGGAATATAATACGAAACAGCCGTGAATAGTAACTTTCAATTTCAAAGTAACCGTGTGAACCTCACGGCCAACCGCCTCGAATCCAAGAAACCTTAGTCTGAGTGACAACACTCTCCTGAAGAGTCATGATGAACTCAGTATTTGAAATCACCTCCAATGTGAAAAAAAGCACCTGTTCACTACTAAACTGCCAGAGTTCTCTCTCCCTCGGAAGATACGAGCCTCACTAAACCGCATCCTGTGCAGTCAGTCGCTTTGCGTACATGATGCACTAATGGAGCCTAAAGGATTCTGAATTGGACTGTGAATGTGGACAAACACAAATAACACAACACATTGTATAAGAATTTCCCCTCCATTAGTGTTGGGGACGGAAAAGCACCGTCGCACCGCGAAATGCAATAGGAGTGGAAAATCCGGATATGCCGACTTACCTTTTTCTATTCTTCCACGGTTGTCTATCCTTTGCGCTGGTTCATACACAAATCACTAAATTTCACCACAATGCGCGAGCTCACGATGGCTTTTATGTTTCGACACGGTCGATAAAGGGGGCTCCGTAATCAAACGTTTTTGACAGGACGATTTTTTCAACTCAACTCAAGTTCAACTAAGTCGGCATAGGAAAGGTAGGAATTGAGTCGGTGGGCAACAATAATTTCATAAAGGAGATCAAAAGGAAAGATGTAGGTAACACGATGCTAGGTGCCAACAATTAGTTTCCCGGAAGCACATCTACTCTGAACCAAGTGGCTTCCGATGCCGTATAATTTCATAATTTAATAATTTCATCATTCTACTTTAACCTCTACCAACTCCTCCACCACAGGAAGAAGATTCTTAACTATAAAGCAGAAAATTGTTAATGGTATATTTGAGGTAATAAATACAATTCTCAAAGGTGAACCCTATTATCATGAAATATGCATAACTTTTTTATCTTTGGAATTTAAGTCTAATTAATTATTTGACCCATGTACCCCAATAAGGAATTCCAGTAATTATTTATTTTTTTTGTTTTATTATGATTTCACCTTCTAACTTAAATACCAGTATTTTGAATTTTTTTTAGTGTTGATTTCATTATTTCAAAATTTGTATTTTTCAAAGCCCGCCAAAACGATCGAAATCTGACGGGGTACGCGAGACGTCATACGTAACTAAATTTTTTTGCTTAAAAGGAAAGTCAATCCCACTCGGGTCGGTGTGAAAACAAAAAACCCAATTTAAATATTTAGCAAGATTTACAAAATAACATGAATTCTTTTAAGATAATTTGTAAACTGCAATAGTGAGTGAGTTTTAATCTTTTTTTAATGTTGCAATATACTGTGTAATATACGTTGGGTGGCAGTGCAATATACTGTGTAATATTCGTAGCATTTAGAATATGGTTCTATCCCTGATCATTACCTCTGACTAGCTCTTAAGTCATGGTGTCGATTCTCTCTCGAGGCGTGGGGTCAGCTATCAGTTTCCACTACCATCATTCAGAATGAGACAAGAGGTTCAGTAAAGACAAAGGAGTCAGGTTTCAAAGTTATATTATATCAAAGGGCAACATTACAACATACAAAGGATCATCACATGGAACATATTTTATACACATGGGGCATAGAAAACATTGTGGGTACAAAACAAAATCCAAACTAATAGTACGAGAGCCCACGACCAAAATTTTTGTCTCATAGCAATACGGCCAAAACCGCATCAAATCGATAGATACGATTATCCTGAACTCGAAAATACCAATATCAGACATTTTCCGCGTAGCGTTTGATCTGACCGAATTTTCTAAATTGTCAAAGAATTTTACCGAACTGCATCATAGCAATATGTCTGATTTGCAGACTGTAGTTGAATGATAGTTCTGAGATACCGGAAACATATTTTTCAGACGTTAGTGGTGTAGCGCAAACCCGTAAAATCACTTAAAAAAATTAAAAATGAGACAAAAAAAATGTCTCATAGCAATACGTCTGAAAATCTTTTTTATTAGTAAATTTTGGTTATTTGATGCGAACAAAACAATTTTCAGACGGAAATGTGAACGCATTAAATTTTGAGACCGTTTTGAAAATGTTAACAAATTTTACCGATCGGTATCATAGCAATATGTCTGAAAATTGTTGGACATGATAAAATAAGTTGTCCACATGTGCAAAAAATTTATATCAGACAAATTAAGTGTAGCACCTTCTCTATCAGACAACTTTTCGATACGTTTGGAGCAGCTGGCGAGTGAGCTGTATAATAGTAAGAAAGGGGCAGGAGCGTAACAAGCGCTGAGGCTGTTGAAATTAAATACTGATTGATTTGATAGTTTTGGTTTTATTTAAAGCACACTTGAGTAACTTTTACAAAAGAAATAAGTAATGACATCTGTCATCTGTCAAAGTACATATAATAGACAAGGGAGATTCTTGAATATCTATGAAGGCTGTAAATTTAAAAAAACATTTAACAGAGGCGTCGGCCAGGCGACTCCGAAACGTTATTTTAGTTTTTGGGAGTATATGCTACACTTAAAGTGTCTGAAAACAGGTTTTTGGTAATCATGGCAGCAATACGAAAAGTTGAAAAAAAATTTATCAGTATTGCTATGATACAGGTCGGCTAAATTTGTTGACATTTTCAAAAATGCGCTCAGGCTATATGCTACGCGCAAAATGTCTGAAAACAAACTTTTTCGTAATACAATTATAAAATCTATGTACATTTTCACTATCAGACGTATTGCTATAATACCGACTGTCTTTTTTTTTTGACACAGCAGAAATGGCCTCCCACGCAGTTGCTACACTTTCGACCGTTACTACACACCTAGTCGGGTTCAGAATCATACAATCTAACGATTTTATAGGGTTTTTGCCGTATTGCTATGAGACATGGTTTTGGTCGTGGGCTCTCGTACTATAACTTCAATCACTCACTCTCTGAATTTAAATTACGAAATCAGCACTGAGTTTATGAAAGAACATGGAAAGGGGGTAGAATGGTCAAGCTTACATGGTTCTTCATCGGTGAGCGGAATGTGGGCGGCCATTGTCCACGTGCGGCATGCACATCGAAACATGAGCGTACAAGTTTCACTGAGAAGTTCGGCCAGGAGTTTATACTATATTGCCTTGTCAAAAGGTAATGATTTTAGTGGGATTATGCAGACTAAGGTCTGGATATTCTTTTGTATCCAGATTGGGTTTCCGGAGCGCGGGACGCAACCCAGGAGTGACGTGTTGACGCACTGAGGTCAGGATTTCGAGAGGGCGAGGCGGTACGCGTTGGGAACGGCGTGGGCGATTAGTTCCGTGTTTTGCCTCTCCGACGCTGATGGCGAGAATTTAGCGACCGAAGTTGCTGCCACTAACGGCGATCGCAAGAACTAGCATGTGACGAGTTTGACTATTATTATTATTTACTTCGATTCAAACCGCTACGTAAAAATGTGAATACCGCACAAGAATCCCAACTGCTCCCAACCATCTGGTTCCAGTGAAACTATGGCATCTCCAATTGGGGTATGTTGTGAGGCTCTAGGAAATGGGGGGGAGGAGATGGGGAGGACGAATGTGGGGTAGTACTTAGCTAATCAGATCGTTTTAAATGACGATTTATTAATTCTATGTGTAATTATTTTCATTATAACTCCTCAAAATGACAATTCAACACACCTATAAAAAGTGCTATAAAGTTATGAAAAGTAATGAAACAAAAACTAGGTTAAATTGTTACATATGTAACCTATTAAACCTAGTTTTTGTTTCATCACTTTTCATAACTTTATAGTACTTTTTTTGGTATGTTGAATTGTCATTTTGATGAGTTATCAGGTCACCATGTATAATATAATATATTAGGTAACCAGATAAATCATCACAATGATAATTCATCACATCTTTAAAAAGTTATATAAAGTCATGGAAAGTGATGAAACAAAAACTTTATTAACTTGGTTATGTAGGTTAGGTTAGGTAAAAAAAAAAATTTCATTGTTTCTAATGACTTTATATCACTTTTTAAAAATGTGTTGAATTGTCACTGTGTTGAGTTATCATTGAACCAATACATTATTATGTGATTAGTATTACATAATAATATTTAAGGTAAATATTCGGGATCGCTGGCCACGGCTAATATGAAATATTTTAAAATAAAACCTTTCGATTTACCTTAATTACTACAAAAAGAAACTGAATGGGTTTGGGAAATTTTCAATTTTAGCAATTTAATTTTTAATTACGCAAAATTAAAATTCGCTTTAAAATCTAAATCAATACTCTTGACATGATGACTTTCTCTGCAAATGTATTTTTTATCTCTGTACAATGGAGGCAGGAATTTTCAGTAGGTATTATATGAGTTGATGGATTTCGGGGAGCCCCAATCTGTGCCTGTGTGTTTTGTGTAACTTGCAACCATATATGGGAAACATCAAAATGAAAATAGCGTTTTTCGTCAACAGAATGGACTCACGACGAGATCACAGCCCAAGCGGTGGCGTTCATGATAGCTGGATTCGGAACGCCATCGTCCCTTCTCTGCTTCATGGCATACGAACTGGCGAGACACCCAGAGGCTCAAGCTAAACTGCACGACGAAATTGATGAAGTCTACGCCAAGACCAATGGAAAACCTTCGTATTCAGATCTATCCAACATGAAATACATCGACATGGTCATATCAGGTATATTCAAATTGAACAACACTAAAATTCAAGTGCTTACCTAGGATTTAAGAGTTTTTTCTGCATGACACCAACACCATGTCATTTTTGAAAGAGAGATTTTTTTATGCGTATTAAGAACGTTAGTCGTAGGTAAAACAAGTTCCTAAGTGGTAAAAGTTTACCTAATTATTTTCACCGCGAAATTCACATAACATTGAACATAATGAAATTTCAAATTTAAGCAACGTAATTTTTGACGTTTTCGTTATATTTAGCCCACAGATTACGTTAGAACAAAAGAAATTAATTGTAATAATTTTGCAATGCACTTGTAGTAAACCTTTTGCTATCTTGTATTTTTTCAGAGACCTTGAGACTTTGGCCACCTGATGGTTTCCTGGAGAGAGTTTGCGTTAAGCCATACACCTTTCCACCACAAAATGAAAACTCCTCAAGGAAATTACATGTAAGTATAGAAAATGACAACTAAAACTGGAGCCTTTAAAAAAAAGCACTTCTGATAAGAATCCTAGCGGTAAATAGACATAAATCATTGGTTAGCCCACGGAGAAAACCATTAGGTATTTGAGTAAACTGCAGAATGGAAAATAAATATTGCCAAAAAAATGTTGTGCTCGGTGAATTCGGTGCGAGTTAATATTTTGTATTGTACCTAAATGTTTTTTCTTTTTTATTATTTGGCTTAGATTGCTGTTGGTGACGAACTACTGATTCCCATATTTTCTATTCACCACAACCCGGATTACTTCGCTGATCCTGAAAAATTCGATCCTGAACGGTTTTCTGAAGAAAACAAATCTTTAATCAAACCGTTTACATACATTCCGTTTGGAATTGGACCTCGACTATGCATAGGTAAAACATTTGACTTATTCCACAAATGAATTTTTGAAAGGTCTTTGATGAAAAATATTCCAGATTTTTTGATTGAATGATTTTAAACTTTTTTCAGGCGCAAGATTTGCTCTTATGGAAGCCAAAGCAGTATGGTTCCACGTTTTAGCCCACTTCGAACTGGTTGTCACTGAGAAAACAACTATTCCGTTTGCTTTGGCAAAGGATACTTTTAATATGCACCCAGAATCTGGTTTATGGCTAGGACTAAAAGTGAGAAAAACTCAATAAAATTTCATACCTTCTACTGCTGGTATCGGAGGAAAGCTCCAAGGCAAACTTATGTTTCCAATGTCGCTTATAAATTATGATTTATGGCTTTTTTAACTAAGTACCTATATAATTTTTATGGATGACAAATTTTGTCAATTTACTTACAATGTACAATGTAATTATTAAATAAATATTCAATACGAATAATAAAAAAATCAACATGTAATACATCTATTTTTAAATGCCTTTTAACACTTAAAAAAAATGGTTTGCAGATTTTCGAACCTACCTTCCCAGGGACCAAAGTCAACCGCACTATCGACCTTTCCAGATGCCGATCATGTAGAGTTTTACATTTATTTCGTATATTAACTTCTGTAATATCTATCGTTTTATCGATTTTAGATAAATACGTATATCTGCGCGTGTGCGTACATGTCATCGACAATGAGTCGAGTTTTAGCTCGACCGGATGTCGGGAAGTGGGTTAATTTCCGCTATCATTCGCTATCGAAAACAAACTTATTTAAAAAAATAGTTACTGACCATTTGGAATTATTTCATATGCACCTCCCTTTCATTTAATATTCCATTTTGAAATATTATGATCAGGGCCAGCTCGGATCCAAGGCGAAAAACCTGAAGATTGCTGTTTTAGATGTTAGGTTAGGTTTAGCGCCTTTGCTCATTGGTGTTTTGACAAGTTGGCGCCCGCAGCGGACTTCACTGGACCGCTCCTGGGACTGAAACCACTGGACAGAAAATCACAATAAGCATATACCCACTGATCTAAAACAATACCTACTGATTTCATCAATTTACATGATATGCTTCGACTCCTAGGCCTCAGATAGGCTACAGAAATTGAATATTACTTGTTCAAGAACAAATTTCGACTTAACTTCCACCACATCAGACATGCCCACAACGACAACAACACACCAGCATTTTGTCAATTTATGGTAAATAGCTTACATTAAAAAAAAAGTTTTTACGTAATTTTGGACTAACATCAAGAAATGTTTAACAAAAATACGTTAAACATTTCTTATCAAATACACATTTATAGAAACTAAAATCGATGTCATAGTGTTGAAAAAATGTCTCAAATCACCGAGCCTTCTCTTCCTTAAAATATCCTTCATACAATATCCCCAAAGATCACATAGGCCCTTTGGGAAACTATTTTTCTCAGGGCCACCAGTTTGTCGTTAATGTAAAAAGGAAAATAACAGATCGCATTTAACCTACCACATACTAAGGGGCGCCGCGCCGTGAGGGGTCTTGCCGCCTGTATGTAAAGTCCATAAATGCCACCCCTATCAAATATATTTTCCTGCATAAAATTCGCAGTACCCGCTGATTTGTTGTAATTTAATTTATTTAAATAGGACGCTTTAGACTGAAATTTAATCAGATTTAGATTATATTTATCTACGAAATACCCACTTCTTTTTAAGACATAAAAAACATTAAATTGTCATACAATGCAGTGCGTTCGTATTAATAGGTACTTAGGTGCCTAAAAATATATAGGTACCCATAATAAAACAATTTCATTCACTCATTGACAACAGATCATCTCAGTCGAATTGTTTACAAATAGCGTGAAATAATAACTTTACTATATCTTTTATTATTTTGTATTATTTATCAGAGAATAATGAAAACCTCACTTTTTTATTATAGTAAGGGTGTCAAGTTTGATGCACTCACAAAGTTGAAGTTTTTTTTACAATAATGGATTGTATCTCTCCTAAGATATACTAGATTGCAGATAATAATGTAATTTGAAAACAGGACCAATTATTATTTTTATCTATCGACGCCCAGGTAAAATTTGACGAGATATTAACATTTCACAAAAAAACTATAAAAATTTTTGGTAACAAAAAAAACTTGAATAAATAACATAATACGTGATAGATGTTTTAGTACATATAAATATAAATAAGATACAAGAAAAGAGAAAGAAAACGGAAACTAGCTTTTAAATTGGAGATAAAAATAAAATAATATAGTAATACATAATTTAAAACTGCATGATACAGAAAAAATAAAAGAGAGGAGCAAGTTTTTAAATTGTAATTAAATAGACAGAACATTAAATTATGGCATATAAACTTATTTTTGTTGTTTTTTAAAACATTAATAGATTTCATTTAATTATCTAAAAAGTCACTTTCATCAACTCAATGAGTTCAAGTTTTTCTATGGCATTATTATTTTATTACTAAGCTTGACATGGAATCATTCATAATACCTGCGCGATGGTTTGTTATTTATTAGTCAATTTTGAAAACCTAACGATTACTTTACAAAGATAAACTTAAATATTCGCGCCAAATTCTTAAACAGACAAATTAGAATTCTCGAATTTAGAATACTGGATGTTCCCCTTCGGACAAAAGAATTCACTATCGGGATGCTATCGGGGAAAATCTATCAAGTACGTTTGTAATGCTTCGTCTGTTTTTTCGAAACCAAAATATTTTATAACTTTAAAAAATGGCACAGCGAAGTATTTTCACAAAACGTTTTCCGGATCTTTGAAACTATACTAATTTGTTATAATATACACGTTTGTTTGCAAAATATAAATATTAAAAATTAAATAATGGTTCACAAAACATTATTGCGAAAAAACAAAAAATAATGGAGCAGCTGGTAATCATTGCAGTAAGTATTTTTATGCATCACGAAAAATATTAAAAATTAGGTACACTAAATATTTAACAATTTTTTTTATTGAGAAATTGAGGGATTTTGAGAAATTAATGCACAATTTGTTTAAAAAAATGTCACCGCCTGGATGAAAATTCTTTTTCAAACTGTCTTCGGCTCGATATGTACCATAATATTGATTATTCCGATTTAATAGCTTGTAGTAGGAGTCACAATCATGCAAACTCTGGCGGTGTGAAAAGGTTGTATCCAACACAGCCAACAGAACCGGAACCGGAACGTAACAAACAAATTTTCAAACAAATGAAATTCCAAAATGTCCAGTTAATTCACTGCGCTCAGTCAATAAATTGATAAAAAATCCTATTGAGACACTTTAGGTGTTCTGCCGATCAGATTTTACCCTCTAATAATGAGCTTTTACAAATTTTCCAAAATATCAGTAGCATAATATCTTAGTTCTTTATTAATAATTAGGGCCCTAGTTAGCTTTTTATTACTATGGAAGTATTACAAAAAGGTTTCTAGATAAATAATTCACTTTTGTGTTATTATTATCGTTTTACGTAGGTAGGTACGAAATTCAATTTTTTTTTAATCTGTGGAAATGTTTTCGATTCCTTCTTTTGCTGAGATAGTTTACTGTTTATTCGTTAGTTTTCGCAGTTTTCTCGGTTCGCAAATTTGTACGAAATTAGTTGAAGTGATTTTAATGCACAATTTGTGTTAAATCTTCCATATTGTTGTGATTGCTGACAGAATATAGATCAAACTTATGTGATTCCAAAAAACAGCACCACCATGACTAAGAAAGAAAGTGGTTTTATTGTTAGTGGGGTATTCGCGCCATTAATGGGAATTTTGAGATTCGGTGATGTTAGTACCGACAATAACATATTTAAACTACATTACAGGGTAACTGTTGTGTTATTATCCGTATTTACCCTAATGATATCGAGCAAGCAATTTTTTGGGGAACCGATTCATTGTATAGGCGACGATGTCAAAAACAAAGATGCCACAAACAGCTACTGTTGGCTTTATGGAACTTACACTGTGCAAAAACATCTAAAAGGTAATATTTATCGTAACATCACTTCGTATATATGAAACAGGTTTTTTTTACCTACTCATTCGGGTTTGCATCATTTAATTATTCGAAAGAACGTCACAGAGTTGACGTTTTTTGTGCACCTAGCCATCGTGTTAATTTTTTTATTGTAGTATTCTTAAATCTAGCTAGAAACTGACTACAAAACTATCGAATGAAAAAAAGTCCTGATAAACTTGTCGAATTCCTCTGCACCAATACTCAAAAAATATATAAATAGCACTTGGTTTCAACTTAATTACTACAAGACGTAACTATGTGGTGGGAGATGGTAAAAAATGCAATTTCCATTTTTTCTCAATCAAAGTTAAGTTTGAAGGATAGGAATACGCATAAATTATTAAAATAACCCAAACTAAACCCTAAAACCCTATTTTGTGCATGTTTACTAACCCCCCAACTTAAATAGTTGTCTCCATTACATATTTAAGTTAAAATCAAGTGTTGTTTTTTAAAGAGCCTATGCATGCAGCCGAATTCGACACCAAAATTATTAGTACCTTCCTAATAATAGGATAATAATTAATATTATGTATGCTCTATACATCTTTGCATATAGTATTTTAACTTGTGTACTTCTTCATTGGCCTTCTGGCATCGAGCTTTGTATATAGGCAGTGCCCAAGGCCCCCCATACTTTTAAAAAAACTACATTACATTGACTTTAATTTCACCCCGAAGCTCGATTCGATTCCAGAGCAGAGATTATGCGTACATAGTAATAAAACAAACAAACATCAAAAAAACATGTTCAATATATGGTAGCTATAAATAGATAGAGATGATAAAATGAGCTTTTCGCTCTGAACAAAATGTTTTGTTTGTTGGTGTTTAGGCTGTAAAGTTACTGTATAGATAAATTTGTCGACCTAATATATTCTAAATCATAGAACCTTAAGCCAGATAAATTGGTATTTCAGGTGTGGTAGGTACCAACATGGCGCACTTTGGGGTGGGGCCCCACGTGCCGGGGGAAGAGGCGGAACTGAACCATCAGTACTACCAGTGGGTCTGCATCATCCTGCCCCTCCAGGCCTTCATGTTCTATCTCCCACATGCCCTGTGGAAGGTTTTTGAGGGTGGAAGGATTAAAGGTCTTACCGATGGTCTCAGTGAGTATAATTTTTTTTAAAGTAATCACCTTCATTTTTCGCAACAAATACCTAAAAACAGTTTAAAAGAATCTAATATCTCTTTAGAGTGACTCCAGTATCCACCTGGTAAGAACCTAATGCTGAGAATCGAAATGTTGCCTAGAATGGCTTGAAAGATGTTTAGTAGCCAGATCTGAATGGTTGCTTATTTCCCAACTTCATTTTCCTTCCCCTGTTCCATTTTCTTCAGACTTTTGAAAATTTTTTGAAAAAGAATGGTTGCTAAAATTTGCCAAATGCTACCTCTTAATTTTGCACTACAATACCAAAAAAACAACTGAAAATAATATACCTGCAAAACAGACAGTGCCGTTGTGAAGGGCCGGTAGATCCCGTGTGATGGGGATAGGAACCTGGGAGGGGTCTTGTGTCGGGAGGGTCGTGCCGATTTCAGTCATTTCCATGGTTTGGTCCAGACAACACTTCGGCTTCACCGCACGTTTCTTAAAAATCGCCGTTCTTTCTCGTTCCGTCTCCGCCCAGCAGCAATTTGTAACAATTTGGGAGGAAATCACCGCTGAAGGGGGCTATTATCTTTCTGATGTTAACTTCAGGACTTGATGCATAAAACGGCACGATGTACCGAATAAAATAAAATAAACCCCATTTCTGTAAGTTGCGTTTTTTTTAATACTCGTCAAAACTGCATTGTCTGTTTTTGCACTATCTGTTTTACCGCACTCTGTATATACATATTATTTTAATCAGTCTTTGAACCGCCTGCTTGAATTCTTTAATCTCTTGCTTTGCTATAATACTTTGTATTTTTATAGATTACTTTACTATAATAATATTTACATGATAATAGGGTATGAAAACATAAGGTTCTTACACGCTCAATCTACTTGAACAAACTCTCGCTTGCATGAATGTTAATTTTTAAGTAAGCATGTACGTTAAGACAGCAAAACTATATAATGCGCAAATGGCTTGCATATACTTCAAATGGTTGCGACTTTTTAAAACAACTATTTGCGCACCCAAGTCGTTCTCCAGTGCAATTTATATACTTTAATCATTTATAATTTGACCCTTAATGACACTTCCAGATTCACCGGCAATGCCAACAGAGTGGGACGAGGAGCGCCGACTGCGGTTGATCAAGCATCTCATTGACACCAACTTATTCACACGGAACTTCTTTGCTTATCAATTTTTCCTCTGCGAGATGCTGAACTTTGGCAATGTTGTAAGTAAATTTCCTTTTAAACCTGTCAGTTTGCGCGAGTAGCTGTCTTAAAAATATCTATTGTGTGCGCAGCTAAGCGCTTCCCCCTTTCGCTAATTTCGTAATCTGGATCAAGTCCAACAGAATTCAGGTCTAAACTAAAAACTTACCTTTTTAAGCTGTCGTACCCTTAAATTAAATATACCAATCCTAAGAGAAAGTCCAGTTATATTCAATTTTTCAATTAAGTCCTAAATCCTGTATCTAAATTTCGCCAATAAACAATTAGATAATGTTAATTAAGTGTTAATCTCAAGTGACCTACCAGGTAAGTATTGTACTGTATATTTTCTCCATAAATAGTTAAGTAATAACATAGATCACTGTAGAAATGTATTATAAGTTTGTACAGCGCCCTTGAGGTGTTTTTGCACAAAAACGGCGCTATACAAGTCATCCAAGTATTATTATTATTATTAAAGTAGGGGTTACAAATATTTATATACTAAAACTAAAAATGATTTTAAAAAAATATAATTTTTCTTCAATTTGTTTTTGTCAAAATTGAGTTAGACAAAATTGGTGGACCCTGGAGGGCGATTCTCGTTCTTTTAGCCTTAAGCTAAATGATAGCATTCGTCAACGACTGCTATCGTTTGCGAAAGATAGCTGTCCGTCGCTTGTAACATCTTTTCTTAACTATTAAGCGATTCTCGTTCTTCTGATAGCCTTACAAGATCGATTTTTTAGAGACCTAGTAAAAAATCCTAAAGAAGCGTGGTTAAGAGCATCTACGATATTGTTAAGAGATTATTGAAAACACAAATTGGTGAAATATAATTAAGTGACGCAAGGTTTCTAACTAAAACTTAAAAAAACAAATACTTTGTATTATAATGCATTTTAATAACTGCTTATTTTATTTATGAATGACATAAATAAGCCATTTATCGAAGATTTACGTTTTGTGAAAAGGTACTTACCTCGCTGGATAGTAATGACTTTTTTACAGATTCACCACTTCTAAAGTGACGTTTGCTGTCAAACTAACGCTGCCGAATGGCGCTAACTGTCACCCAAGTTGATTTAAGAATGAAAGGGATTCTTATTTCGTTGTGGTTAACTTCAAAACCCACAATGTCGAGCGCCAGCCAGAAACTTATTATTATTTATGTAGAAATCCTCAATGGTATGTGTAGTTTATTGTAAATTAAATCACTTATCTGGCTTTCGACATGTTACGTACTTTACAAACATCGCAATTACCTGATTCAATTCATTTAATAGCATTATTGTGCCACAAACAAGTCACTAATCATGTTTACAGTCAATACTTACGATAATATTAAGTTTTCTCTTGTTAAAACTACGCAAATATTGCTAATTGTCAAAACGTCACAATTAAATGAAGCAAATTCTCCGCGAACGCTAGCGTTCGGCCGCCGAATGACAGGTCTAGGGGTACCCTTCGCGTAAGGCTAAAAATTTTGGCGCGCAATCGAAAATCTAAGGATTCCATCTGTCAACGAGAGAACCGGAATCGCTTCATACGAATAAACCGAGAAAAATCGTTAATTTGAATGTAAGGACGATTTTAGTGTCGTTAAGTAGAACGAGAATCGCCCTCCTGTCCATTTAGGGGAGACAGATTGGAGTTCCATTGTTCTGACCAATCAGAGAGGCCAGTTAGTGATGTGAAAGCCGTTGCATTCATATGACGATAATTTCTTGGCAGGTACCTACTTACTTAAATTACTAATTTTAAATAAAACAAAATAACTAAAGATGGTGCCATTTTTTTGCGAAAATTCAAACGTTGGATATTGTTTAGGAACTATTTATTCTGTACAATTTCAATGAAATTAATATAATATTTTTTTCTCAATGGAGAACACCAGTGAAAAATATTATGACATATAAAATATTTATTCATATATCAATATCAACAAACACCGATTCTGAATATATAAGTTTTATTACATAATATTATATAACGTAGAATTAATAAATCGTTATTTAAAAATGAATAAAATACTGTCTCTTTCAAAACTCCCTGCTTGGTTGGCATCACTGTTTTCTTGTAAACTGTAAGAATACAATAAACTGTAGAAATACCACTTTATGTGAAACTGAAAAACGTATTTAATTACACAGATGTATTATAAAGATCATTGTCACTTCACTTTTTTCGTTTCATATAAAAATTATTAATAAAAAATTCACTAACTTTGACAAATCTTTCGTAAACATGTAAAGTTTTACAGTCAACGAAACTTTTGGAATATATTTTGGGTTTTCCAATAAGAGGTGTTATTTTGATATTCAATCGTAAAAGATTAATGGTTTCGTTTCTTGTGTGGCACGTAGCGCCGTCTTGTTGAAAGTAAACGTTGTCCAGATCAATACCATCCAATTCCGCCCATAAAAAATCATTAATCATTACTCGAGGTCCCTGGCTGTCCCCAGTTGAATTTTGAAGTCCCTGGTTGGTCCTGGTATCCTCTCTGTAGTCGCCGGCTGACTTCTGAGGTTCTCGGCTTTACCTTACCGGTTCCCTGTGCAAGAGGTCCCTGGTTGGAACCCTGGGACCTTAAATTCTTATTGTATTTTTTCCTCGCAGCCCCACTGATTCTTTTATTGATGCGGATTTTCTCCACCCTCCTCCGTAAGGGAGTTCACCGCATCTTTCTCCGTGGTGGCTGTTGGACGGTCCTCTTTTACATCCCCCTTCTCTCCCGGTTCCTCGAGGGTCTCAGTTGGAGGTGGGGGTCTTTACAGGAGTTAGTTTGCAGGTCCCGTGAGGGTCCCTGCTTTCCCGAATTTGAATCCCCTGGAGGATCCAGTTGCGTTATTTTCTTATGAGGTTCCTCTTTACTTGGGTTTCCTGAGGGTCCCGCAAGGGAAGAGTCCACCAAGGTGGTCTCATCTCTCCTTTCCACTCCCTCTCGGTTCCTCGAAGGCCCCAATTGGGAAGAGTCCACCGAGGTGGCCTCATCTCTCTCTTCCTCTCCCCTCAGGTTCCCCAAAGGCCTCTCATCGTTTTTTTTTGGTTGTTATGTTTTGTTTAAGTATTAATACTAACTATAAAAAATAAAATATAGTGTAAAGATATTTAAGTTTTTAGTGTAAGGTCATTTTTGATTAAAAAAAATTAAAAATGAGCACTGGTATTCCACATCATGATAATTTGTATAGCGCCATTTCAGCACCCTAAGGGTGCTGTACAATGTACTAAGAGCACAGAACTTTGAGAAGGTGAAATTTTATTAAAAATGTATTTAATTAAATAGAATGTTTGTTTATGCAACAATTTAAAAAAAAAAAAAGTATTAAATTTATTTAGCACGGTTTTTACATTTTGCAATTTGGATACCTCTGCCCCGGGAACCATTCATTGAATGTTCAACACCTCTGCAATAGCTCCAAGTATTTGTTGATTAGGAAATCCCTAGAAGTGCAATCTATACCAGCATATGTCTATGTAAGCGTGCCTCTACACATTTGCTTACCGGTGCCGCTCCGTTCTACATGTTCCTTCAGTGTCGTATTGCTGCATTCATCTGATATTCTATAATTAAGGAGATCCCCCTCGATGTGTAAGGGTACGTACACATTTGTGAACTGAAACGCGAACCGTATTACGAATTACGGGAAAGGAACGAATCAACTGCAAGCGGCATTTCACACTATTGCGGTTGCTTCGTTTCTTTCCCATAGTTGAGGTTCAGTTCGGCAGTTCGGCTCGCGAATGTATACGTAGCATAACATTCAGAATCAGGCTGTAACATTATTAAATAATGGCTAAAATTAATGAGACACGTTGGTCGCCATTGTAACATTCGTATTTCAGTTATGTTAAATCAAACCACGTTGGTCGCCATTGTAACAGATTATTGCATCAACTTAAATACACCGCGTTGAATGGCATTGTAATAAATATTAAAATCTTTACCAAGCAAAAGTAAAAAGATAATTATCATCATCATTGTAACAGTTTAGGTTTACTATCAGAAAGGATTGCTTTGATAATGAATAAAAGAAAGATGAAGTTAACGACATTTATTTAAAAACAAATAGAAACATGAGACTCTCAAATTAGCATGGATTACATTATCTCAAGGTGTGTGCTGCGAAACGAAGATCGCAAGCACGGTTGGGATTAATGGTAGCAATTTTATCAGTTAAATTAGAGACATACGATTACAAAGAATACTGTCTGACCTGTTTTTCAAATTGGCGCCATTCAGCTCTTAGAAAAGAACTGTAAAATTTATAAAGGTTTACATGATGACCAGCGATTACAACAGCTAGCTAATCAGCCATCAAAATCTCCCGTAAAGTCTGTCGTCTGGAGCAGTTGCTCGAATCCTTCCCGTTGACCCGTCTTCGCTCCAAGGCCGCCCGTTTGGTACTGGCTCTCCGGAACTCCTCCGTCACGCTGCCCTGCGATCAACCATAGACCGCGAGGCCCATAGAGGAAAGTGGTTCGCAGATAGAGTTGTGTAAAGAATTCCATAAATGTAGCGGGGCGAAAGTGAACTGCTACAAGGCGAAATCACACAATCCTTACAGACACGGTGATAAAGTTGAAATTAACATTTCACATTTCGGTTGTTATTTAATACCTACCTTCACCGGGTAATCAATTAGCAATTAATACACACACATTCTAAATAAATGAACTAAATTTAATTTTCAGATTCTTCAAATTCTTTTCTTGGATAAGTTCCTGGCAGGGATGTTCAGTGGCTACGGTGCCACCGTGATCGCCTACTACCGCAACCCCCTGGACACCTCCGTCGTCAACCCCATGGAACAAGTCTTCCCCAAAGTCACCAAGTGCCTCTTCAAGATCTATGGAAGCTCTGGAAGCATCCAGACCAGAGACCTTATGTGCATTCTCCCCCTCAACATCATTAACGAAAAGGTATTCATCTTTATGTGGTTCTGGCTTATTTTCCTAGCGATAATCTCAGGTTTGGCTTTGATCTATCGCTTTTTCGCACTAACTTCGCCGTGTTTGAGGGCGTACATCATCATGACTCAGGCCAAATTGGTTCCTAAGTATCACATTTATCAGATCATCGCCAAGTTTCGTGCGGGCGATTGGTTTGTCCTACACCTGATCGGCAAGAATGTTAATTGCTTTGTTTTTAAAGATCTGATCACGCTGTTGGGACAGGAGCTTGAGAAAACTAATAAAAAAAAAGATTGTGATATAATATAATATCTAATACGGCTTTGTACTATAACTTCTGTTATAAACATTTCCAAAGTAAGCTTCATTGCTCATTCTAGTAATACATAATCCAATTTGTCATAATATGATGTATTTAAGTGAGTTTCTGTTAACGATCCTTCTTAAATTTGTAACTATTTTTAAATCCCTGGTCCCTACCACTTACTAGTGTACTATTTGTGTTAGGATTTACTTTTGTGTTATAAGATTATTTTAGGGGTTAAGAAACCGATTTTTTGTTTCCTGTAATTTGTACTCAAGGTAGCTATATCCACAAGTGTGATTATTTGTTTCCTGTAATTTGTACTCAAGGTAGCTATATCCACAAGTGTGATTATTTGTTTCCTGTAATTTGTACTCAAGGTAGCAATATCCCACAAGTGTGATTATTTGTAGGAAAATGTTAAAATAGTGAATAATCAAAATGTTTACCAATTTTATTAAATAAAAAAAGAGTGCTGTATGTGCATACTTACAGCGATTGACATCAATGTTATTGATGTAATATTGTAATATGTTATGACTTCCATCGGTGTTAAAAAAACTGTCATGTTAGTAGTTCTAAGTATTGATACAAATAATTATTTTTTTAGCGACATTAAGTTAAAACGCCACATAGTTCAATTTTAGCTCAAATAAGTACCTACAATATAACTTAGATATATGTGTTATGTATGTACATTTCCAGCACTCTCTCTGCTCCATTTGAAAACCACTTTTTCATTATTATTTTTATTCATAGGACTTTTATTCTAAGTCTTATACTTTATAATAGCAACACTGATTAAGACTGTTAAAGTTGTGTTCAGGTTGGTCCAATTGTAGTACAAAGGAATGGCCAATTTGTTATTATAAGAAATGTACGTAAATATATATTATTGGATAGTTCAGTGGTGTTCAAAATAGGTGTCGTGAGATGTCAATACATAAAATAAGGAAAACATTTTTTTAACTTTATTGTAACATTTTATTAAAAAGACAAATGACTTTGTTTACATCTCCTTATTTGTATATACCCTTAAAAAAGGGATTTTTCAGAAGTAGATGTTTACTCCAAAAAAGTGAACATTACATTACATTGTGTAAATAAAAATAAAGTAATGTAAATTTGTCTTTTTAATAAAAAAATAGTGCCATCACAAAGTAATCGGTTACAAGATCTTTTCTTTGAAAATGTTTATTTTTTATTTTAACATGCGGGTACATTTTTATAGAAGAAGTAGGCCACTAACAGAAATAATAATTCATCCCAAAAAATATAAATTATTGCAACGGGTGCACTTGTTTTAATTTATCAATTATTCTTTAATTAATTATTAACCTTAACTCTGTGTTTGAGACACAGAGTATGAGGTCATCTTCCAATTATAGTTTGTTTCTATATATTGTTTATAACACAACCATGGAAGAAAAGTGCGTTTCTGTAAAATCTGATCCTGATTTTTTTTTTTTTTACTAAAAGGGGACCTTTAAAAAGTTTGAAAACTGCTGAGATAGTTAATTCAGTTTTACCCAAAGTATATTATTCAGAATATTTACTTTAGTGATTAAGTCCATGATTTGGATGAACCCTGTGTAACGCTGCTATTTTTATGATTATATTAGCGCGGACCCGCGAAAAATCACGGGATATTATACATAATTTAGAAATTGTAAAGCTGAAAGTATTTATAAAATATTTGCCTCAGGGCATTTATTGCCTTTCAAATACAAACATAAATTTTGATTTTCTTCATAATATATTTATCATCTGTCAAAAATTTGAACTAAAGAAATGCATATTTCAAATAAAGAATTATTGAAATAAAATAATTTTCATGCCTACTTTATCGTTTGTCTGATACGATTATTATGCTTATCAGTTACAATATTGAAAATTAAAAGTTTGTCGAATAGGAATAATTTTAGTTACATTACTACATATTGATATTAACCTCTTAGCGACTGATTTTTCTAAATATGATCTAAAAAACTTTTGATTGGATTTAAACAAAAAGTCAAATCGAAAAAGTTATACTATAAAATATACTCCAAATATATAGAATCAATAGTTTTCCACTTCGTACTGTGAGTTTCCAGTCATCGTGTTGAATTGAACTTTTTACCAGCTGGCTTTTGGGCTAAATTATTATTCCAAAGTAAAAAATTTCCTTAAAACAAGCACATACATATATTATTTATATGTCAACCTCTTGCAGGTTTAGATTATTTACATATTATTTTGTGTATGCAAATAGTGACATGTGTTAGCAGATATTATTGGTGCCAGATTTCAGATTGGTTTACTAATAATAGAACCAAAACTGATGTAAGATCTCAAACAAGGTATTTTTGTTGTTTTTATTTTAATGTGAGCATGCTTCCTTACGGGTCAGTATGCAAGTACACAACATCACAACTGTTCCGCACCCACCTGTGTACAGGCGCTAATAGAGCTATATAGAACACTGCGTGTTCGGTTCGCATTCTTATTATACTCGGTTTATGGTGATTTCATATCGACCGTGAGGGAGCGTGCTAATAAATATGTTGGGGTCCATATAAACAGGACTAAATTTCCGCAAGCTGAACAACCAATTATGGGAAAGTTTGCTTCGTTCCTTTCTCATAATTTGCAGCTCGGCTCGTGGATATTTTGTTGTTATTATACGTAGCATAAAACCTCCATTATTAGTACAAATTTTTATATTTTTAGCAAATCTTGTATATTTTCATAATAAACTTTTTTATAAAAAGAATGTTTTATTTCCCTGAGTTATATTTAACCATAGACATATGAATATTAGTAGACCTGCCCCAAGTGATTAAAAGCGTATTATTCCCCACTCCCCATACCGGTTTCATTGGAGCCAGCTGGGCTCGCGTATGGCCTCCCGTGAATCTAGAAAATGTGACGTCATCATTCTTGTGGGAACTAGCGTCGAGCTATGGTCGAGGCATCATCGGTTCATTTTACGAAATAACACGGCACAATGGTGGCTTGTGCTATGAAAACTTGTAAAAATAGATGTGAAAAAGAGAATAAACCCAATTGTCGTATTACATTCCATATGTAAGCATTATTTTAAGCTTATTCACATCGTATAATATGGATCAGTTGTAGAAATATATACTATCACATCGAGATACATCTGGACTCAAAATACAAAGCCGTTTCCATAAGAATCAGGGATGTGCCTTCGCCTTTTGCGCTTTGATAAAATACATAATCCTATCATTTGGAACTTCTATTTTTTCATCTGTTATATCTTGCTGGAACTCCGTCGTATTAATAAAGGATAATAAACCAATCATTTTTAAATTTATTCCACTTTAATGGCGTTATTACTAAACGAGTTTTGAATTTTACACAACTCATAAACAACACTTAATATAGGATAAATGGTTGGTTATCAATTGTGAAAAATTGGTATGTTTGGAAGTAAAATGTAGATACAGTGAGCATGTTTGGAATGAAATTCATAGTGCGATCATCTACAGACAAGTTCCCACTAAAAAACTCGACACATAAATACGCTACAAGGCTCACAGAAAACTTACTAATACCAAAAGCAAACAAAACAATATTCCAAAAAGGACCATACTACATGGCCATTAAAGTATATAACAACCTTCCACATAACATTAAACAAATACAAGATACACACAAATTCAAATCGTTACTAAACACTTTCCTTGTTAATAAATGTCACTACACGTTGAGTGAATACCTCACGTAAATGAAACGCCTATTTTTATTGGTATATATATTTGTATTTTTTTATTTTTTCATTGGTATATTGTTATTTTATCTGTATAAACATTGTAATTATTATAGTAAAACAAATAATATTATATAAACATTGTAATTAAATAAATGTGGTTAGCTGGAAGAAATGGGGTCTACCCATAAGCTACACCTTTTGTAATTTTTATTTTACAATAAATAATTTTTGATTTGATTTGATTTGATTTGAAAAATGTATGTATCATTTTGCTGTCCGTGGATATTTTTTATCTATTAAAATTAAAAATATTATACTTTTCTATCGCACGTCACCACCGATCATATATTATCTTTGGATCATACTATCACACGTTGCAATGGACCACGTGTTAGGTACGCGCTTGTTTCGTATGTACGGTACTGCTGGAACGAGAAGGAGTGCATATCACGTAATGCGTTAGGTTATACCGAGTGGCGATGTGTGATAGAAAATCATGTTTTTTGTTTTTAATTGAAAAAGTGTCATCGGACGGCAAAATGATGTCCAAATTTTTACTCCAAATACTCTTAGGAATCGCTGGTAAAAGCTGTGTGTATATAATTTCATTTGTTTTTTTAGTTCTTTTACTTTTCTATTATCTTCTTAAAAGTGAAATATTATATATTTTCTTAAAGATTTCATTATTTTATTATTAATAGGAACAGAGCGGTTGTGACAACCCTCCAACATTGGTCGAATGTAGCGATTCTCAAGTGTGCCATGGTTGTTTACTGGGAAGTAAATATGAACATTTATAAAAGTGTCTTAACTAAATACGTAAACAAAATATTCGACTCTGAAAATAGATGAAATTTATTTTGCCGAATTTGGACTTTGCAAATTTGTTCATAACGTGGCGAGTAATTTGCGCTCCCATGTAAAAATGTCTATTCATTCAAAAGCAGATTTTACTTTTAAGAACTAAATGGTGATATTATAATAATGCGAGATGCCTATATACAGTCAGATTGATTTATTGATGAATCACTGTCAGCTTTCCCCTCTGCGTTCCCCAACTGTTGATTTTACCCCTCACCTTTAAGTTATACATATATTAATACTCAGTTTCTTTGTTTTTTTTTCGGGGGGCCAATTAGGCGAAAAGCGACCGCTCTCCCCCTCAATTCGATACGACTCGAGGTTCGTTTTGGCGTGCCAAAAAAAAAGTCCCATTCAATTGTTTTTTTGTCGAATTCCTGGCGAGCGAAAAGCGACCGCCGCTCTCACAGAGCCGCTTCGACTCGAGGTTCATTATGGCGGGACGCGTTTTGGGTGAAATTCAGTAAGAGTTTGTATGGAAATTTTTCCCCGACCGACTCGAACGGATTCGTTCGGGAATCAATGTCGACAAAAATTTGAGGAGCCTCTGGCGGCGGAAACTGGAAGCGCTCGCGGCGCGCTATACTTAAGTACCGCAGTACTCTCTTCGGCCGCCAGGATGGCCTCTCAGGCAAAAATTTGAATTTGTCGAGGTTTAATCGGCACAGCTTCAAATTAACGTTTCCCGCGAGTGTTGCCACAAGCACGGTTTCGAAACGGCCAAATTTTGATGCATTTTCTCAATATTTCGTTTTCATCCATCACCATCGATCTGTAAAACTTTTTCTCCTTCACCGTTTATATTTTTATTATATTTCGAACGTACCCCGAAAGCGAAATGATTAAAAAAAAATTTCGTGCGCCTCTTTTGCTCGAAAATGTTTCGTTTTTCGCATTACTCTAACGTAAATTAAAAAGACGATTGATTTTGATCGAGCGTCGGGTCTGATTTTAATCAGGTATAGTTGTTTTTTTTTATTTAATTTCACCCAAAATTTTATGAAATTTCCCCTGTTTCAGGGAAAGTGGTTTAATTTAAGTGGAAATGTTTTTCTTTGCATAATGGTATCATTGGAAAAAAATTTGTCACGTGGTCACGCAAAAACCACGTGGTATGCTTTTTGTATAAAATCTACACGGTCAACCTGATGATTGAATTCCGTCAAAAAGGCGCAGTCTACGGTTAAAATTTTCGAAAAAAATCATCGTCCGAAGGTTTAGGAACGTTAATCGGCCGTCCTACAAATGGCGTTCGGTTCAAAATGTCTCACAATAACCGGCTAAAGTTTTGACATTTGCGATTTGAACCGAAAAATGCCATTTTAAAACAGTCTGGCTTTTGGCCAGTCAGAAATCAGCCAATCATAGACTAGCACCGAAGAGATGTTTTATTACATAGTGATGTTACTTCAAAGAAACGATAAAATCTGTGTAGGTACTTACTTTGGCGGTTTATCTTTTGAAATTCGATAATGCTTTTGAACGAAATAAAATTAAGTTTGGTAAAAATAATTTGGCACGGGTACCGTCGCCCCGTAGTGATAAACTACATCAATAGCGTCACGCAAATTTATAATTTGTACCAGGAGCGCAGAAGTTGGGTAAGGTTAGCCTGGGAGCCATTCATATTTAAAGTTTTCATCTCTTTATTTTTTAACGTGTAGGTACCTAATTGCGTTATGAATATATTTTTTCGGTAAATTTTTAAAAGTAGGTGTAGGTACCTACACAGATGGTACCGGGTAGAGGTCCTAGGTAGGCAGGTACTGAGAGCGTGTTTTAGCCCGTTTTCTAGGTTAGGTCCGTAGTGTTGTTATATAACGTATGGATTTAAAATTAAAAAAAAACGATCATATCTGTTCAGGTACTTACTTTGGCAGTTTATCTTTTGAAAATCGATAATGCTTTTGAACGAAATAAAATTAAGTTTGGTAAAAATAATTTGGCACGGGTACCGTCGCCCCGTAGTGAAAAACTACAACAATAGCTTAAAGCAAATTTATAATTTATACCAGGAGCGCAGAAGTTAATAGAGTGAAGCGATGTTAATTGTTTTGTAAAATAAACATTTTTTTTAATCAAAAGTTTTTCCAGTTTGAGTGTTTGTAATATAATCATTAAATTTGGGAGGCGGGCATGGGTACCGTCGCCCCGGGAGCCATTCATATTTAAAGTTTTTATATCTTTATTTTTTAACGAGTAGGTACCTAATTGCGTTACGAAAATATGTTTTCGGTATTTTTTTTTTAAAGTTTTAAAAGTTTGAAATGACGACTTTTTTCCTCCATAATTATAATTCTTATAAAGCCATTTCTGCCAAAAATTACCTCGTGGACGCTGTAATCTACCAGGAGCACAGAAGTTTGAGAAAGTTATTTACTATTAAAAATGGATTATTTAATTTATTTATTTTAAATAATTTTTTAAAATAAAAGTTTTAACATTTTGCCTGTTTGTAGAGCAATGTTTTTTTCCAAAATAAAACTCGCTGGGACTTTTGAAGAATGTCGGTGACAAAAACCGTACATACGATATGGGTATCAAATTACGTGTCTCGACCTTCACAACCCGAACGGCTCGGTGAAAAAATGATCAGTAAGCTCCTTGGCACATTTTTTTCTCCAAATATACATTTCTTTCTAAACAAACATATATTTTAATACATTTGTGGTCACACACTCATTGTTCCATTTATATGCAAACAAACATATCGTCGGCCTACTGGCAAAGTCCACTAAGTCACTAAAACACAATCCTGAGATAATCGCATTTTAATATTTAGCGATTTTGGAAAGGCTATAAGTGGATGAATATCTCCAAAATATATATTTTTTAATATTTTATAATTTAGATTGAACCCTCAAGTACCTTATCAATACACAATATTAGTTGAAAGCAATAACAGCAACCTTTAATTAAAGATTTACAAAAAAATGAGCCGGACTTAGTGGTTTTTACCGGTCAATAATGACTTAGTGTGCTTTGCTTGTTAAGATTATTGTCAAATTGTTGACTGTAATGCTGCGAAATAGCTTTAAGATTATTTTAATTATAATATTTAATTATTAAATACCAATTATTATTTCTCATAATAATTTCTAAATAAGACAAAAGTTTTTTTTTGTATTTTTTTTATTAAAATAATAATAATTACAAATTATTGTTGGTACCTACTGAAATACAGATATTCAAAGCTACAAAAGAAATATTTATGATAATAATAATCACATAAAAGATATTATTACGAATATCATAAATAAACAATGTGTGTGTTTAGATGAAATAAAAAAGATTATAAAAACTTTAATCAACGTAAAAATAAGCAATGTTTGTAATATTTAGTAGAAATAAATATGAAAACCAAGAATGCAATACAAATTTTAATATTTTTTATTACAAATAAAAATAATAATAATTACCAATCATTATTGGTGTTTACTGAAAGACACATTCATAACATTTTGTAATAATAAAAAAGGCTTTTAAGGGATGCGTATACGTGTAGACGTGTAGGTACGGTACACTCTACTCATTTATTTATTTATTTACACATAAACGGCACAACATGTGCCATTAACATAATTGACATACTTATAATAGTACAACAACATGAAGAATAACAGTATAAATGTTAGTAAAATTTAAGAAAATAGGTAAAAAGTAAGGTAATAAGTAGTGTATAAAAACTATAATGTATAAAAGTAAATTGTAAAGTGAATAGTTTAAAATATAAAGTATTAAAGTACAAACCATAAATTATTAGGAAAAAGTAAAAATAAAAATTTAAAGATTGAAATAAAATAATAAAATGTACCAATAAGATACCTATCTCAAGGTACCGACAAAGATTTAAATATAAAAAGTAATAAATCCTGGATTATGTTAACCGATATGATAAATTTTACAAGTACTTATGATTTCTAGTGCATTAATGGTTTTAGAAGTACTGGTAGGCATATTATGTTTACATGATGTATTTACGTGGTACTAGCAAACAAATTTAGTTTAACGCATCTTTTGTATGAAGACAGATTACCGGCAGCGTGATCAATATTAGCATATTCATTGCCTAAAATATGCAAGCGATTTATGGTTGAGTTTTGTTCTGCGTTCGTCATAGTATTGTCACAGTGGAAAGGTGTTTTGAGTCGAGTCGGTCTACTAGGTACATGGTAATTTATTAATGAGACCAATTCAGGGGAGTCAAACCAGTTATTGTTTATTTTAAATAAAAAAATAAGATCATTGAGTATTCTTCTGTCTTTTAACGATAAGAGTCTCATTTTTTGTAATAAAGATTCATAGTTTATGTCAACCGCGGGAATACCTAATTTGAAATTAATTGATCTAAGAAATTTGCGTTGGATTCTTTCAATGGAGTTTGCATGGCTTTTGTAGAAAGGGTTCCATATGGGGGAATTGTATTCTAAATGACTCCTAACCAGAGTTGTATATAGTATTTTAAATGTTTGGATATTTTTAAAATCTTTACAAATTCTTACAATGAAGCCCAGAATTTTCATTGCTTTACCAGTTATTATATCAATGTGATTGGTAAATAGTAGTTTAGAGTCGAAGGTTATTCCAAGGTCCCTTATTACAGGTACTGACAATAAACTGTGATTGTTAAAAGAGTAACTAGATTTGATAGGGTTTTTAATTCTATAGAAACTCATGATTTGACATTTTTTTATGTTAAGTGTAAGTTTGTTAATGGTACACCATTCTACGAATTTTATAAAATTGGATTGGAGGGACAAGCAGTCGTATATATTTTTTATGATTTTATATATTTTCATGTCATCAGCAAATAATAATATGTTAACATCAGTGAATATGGAAGTGACATCGTTTATGAATAGTATAAACAATATTGGACCAAGGTGCGAACCCTGAGGCACACCACTAGTGGCTTCAAATTCGTAAGACAGGTGTTCATCTTCAGGATCGGAATCAGAAAAGCTAGGCTCGGGAGCTACATTTTTGATGCTACTTAAACATGGTATATTTTCATACCAGTTATGTAAGGGTGGTGGAATAATATTGGTCTTACATAGTTTTAACAGGTCATTCTTTTTTGCGACTGATATTGGAATGGGCTTTGTATAAAGCTTTGGTATAACAACATTGCTTTGCTCTTCGATCTGTGCACGTGTTATTTTATTTCTGATTGGTCGTGAAAGGAAGGCAACGGAAATCCTCTTGTAGTCACTGGAATAGTCATACCGATATTCTATAATGTTTGGTATTTTTTTCTGATATCGGAAGCATTTAACTTTTAGCCATTTGACAATGTTGGAATCCTCATCAACCTTCTTATTTTTTATTGTCATTTCAACCAACTTTTTCAGATCTAAAAAATCTGTAAATAAAACTTCTTTAGTTTCATATGGAGGCTTTTTATTTTTTGGTTTGTAAGATCGAGCCATTTTAAAAACGTTGATCCATTTGTGCACACTAAAGATATCCAAATGTTTTGTTTTGTTTTCAATTGCACTATGCATTGAGTCTACTTCCATAAATGAATGACCGCTTTCAAGAAATTTTTGTTCAATATCACACATGGAAGTGTTTTGGACGAAATGCAGGAACAGCACGGAAATTTGTATATTTCTATTTTGTCCACCACAAGCATCTGAAAATATGGAAACTTCAGTGATTTGCGGTGGGAGTTGTTTTAAATAAAGGGCTATGCATTTTCCAATTTCACAACGGGACTTAGTGGACTTTGCCGCCAAGCCGACGATATTACATTTTTAAAAGTTTTTAAATTTAGCGTGTTAATTGAGCAATTCTTTGTCCAAAATAAAACTCGCTGGGACTTTTGAAGAATGTCGGTGACAAAAACCGTACATTGGATATGGGTATCAAATTACGCGTCTCGACATACAGAATCCGAAAGGCTTGGTGAAAAAATGATCAGTAAGCTCCTTGGCACTTTTTTTTCTCAAAATATCCATTTCTTTCTAAACATACATATATTTTAATACATTTGTGGTCACACACTCATTGTTTCATTTATATGCAAATATACATATTCCATTTTTAAAAGTTTTTAAATTTTGCGTGTTAATTGAGCAATTTTTTTTCCAAAATAAAACTCCCTGGGACTTTTCAAGAGTGTCGCTGACAAAAACCGTACATACGATATGGGTATCAAATTACGCGTCTCGACCTACACAACCCGAACGGCTAGGTGAAAAAATGATCAGTAAGCTCCTTGGCACATTTTTTTCTCAAAATATCCATTTCTTTTTTTAAATTTTGTAGTCCCACACTCTTTGTCTCATCTACATTCAAACATCAGATCGCTTATCACATTTACCCATTAGTTGCCTGGAACGGGCAAAAAGCTAGTAGTCTATTAATATTCATATGTCTGTGATTTTAACCAATGAAAAGAAATTTAGGCATATGAATAATAAACCCATCTAAGAAGTTATTGGCGTTCAATATAAAGATACTTATGTAATAAACGAATGGACATATACATAAGAAAATATCTTTTCTTTTAATCTATAGCGGCCGCTACACTACTCGCTTCGACGAAGTCCTCGACGAAGTTAGCCGAAGTTCGAAGTGCGTGCCCACACACTCGTGCAACTTCGCGAGTAACTCAGTCGTGATTGGTTTATTTATGTGTTCGAACTTCGGGACGCTTCGAGTCCTTTGACTCGGGCGCATTTACCGACAACAATCGGAAGTCGGGCGAAGTTGCCCGAAGCGAAGTGAAGTTCGTGCCCACACTATCGTATCCGGTCAACTTCACGAGTAGTGTAGCTGGGCTATATTGTAATGCCCGTTTATTGATACGTAGCCAGCAATGGGACGCAATTAGCAGCCTAGCAGAAATAGAAGATAAGGAAGGTTTCTAGTTGCAATGGCAACCTACTTCTGCTGATCCATCAAAGAAAATATACAACTGAACTACTGGTTACTAAAACTTGTGTTTTGAATCACAAATAAATAGTTATATACAGACCATTATTTGACATTCTCCTGCACAACGAGATAACCAGTGTTAGTGTACGAACACAAAGGATGCGGGTTTCGGCTTTCCGATTAGTCGGCAGTTTGTACGTAAAAGTATGAGACCACACATAGTGAAGGCAGGTTCAGATTTTTGTACACACGTGGCGGCGCCGATAAGCTTTACCGGAATGAATTCTTAATTCCTACTCGCCGGTGACGCCGGTTATTGACGCTTATTTTGTTGAGAAGGAAGATAGTGTCAAAATGAGCGACTTGTTAATTGCAGCTGTTTTCAAAGAAATCACCAGTCCGAGATAAATGAAACAGTATACACATGTTTTATTTCTTAATTTCAAGAAAGGATTCTCCAAAAGTAAAAAATCTTTGTCTGAGCTCGACATTTTATTAAAACTGATAGCTACTGTAAGGCTACCGCGCAGGTGGCGTGGATTTTACCCGCGTTCTACGTGCCCACAACTCGGCGCCAACTGTCGCCGACAAATTCGGGGAGTGAACACCTTTGTGCATCCTTTGTGTTCATACACTAACACTATATTTTAGTAAGGCAAAGAATTCGGAGACTTGCATTGTGCATAGTTTATTAAATAATCTTCAATGGGTCAAAAAGAATCAGGGAAAAGGTTTACTTGGCAGCAAGTCAATGATAATGTCTGATTATGGAGTAAGGGTTTTCATTATAACTTTTTTATTATTATTTAAATGACACAGACAAACATTCCCTGGTTATGTGTGAATAACTTGAAAATATTTTAATTCCTCCTGCTTCCATCATTGTAGGTATGGAAATGTTGCTTGTGCAATGATGGTGGACTTAGCTATGGTGAGCTGGCAGAGGATTGAACCTGTAATGCCCGAATGAGGTGAATTAAACTTAGATGAATTAAAAAGTGAAGATAGGTCACCGAGACAAAGCACTGGTTTCATTGAACTAGGTCCAGTAGACATACTTGAGATTACTTTAATCGCACATAAGTTTGTTCGTCAGACAGGCTGCCACAAACTCATCACTCTAGGCTCCTTTTTTGTGAAAAAATGCCTTCACGAGCAAAAATCAGAGCTTGTGGAGTTTCTTTCCATTCATAAATACACACAAATATCAATACATATGTAGTGGTACACCATTACTTGATTCGAACGTCATTTTAGAAGTTTCGATTTTCTTCCAAACAAGCTTCTTGGATGTTCTTTATGATTCTTTTTAATTTTGGTTTGGCAATATCTACATAGCAACCAAAATGTTCGAGAAGCTTCTTCACCTTATTAAAGTGACAGCGTGAAGGAACTCGTCAGTCAGTCAGTCATCAGTCGTTCAACAATTTACAATACTTCGCGAGTGACAACCCGCGCAATCTCCGGTGCGTGCAGGGCAATATGCCAGGCTCTGCTCGGTTCATGGATGGACACCATCGGGATCATCACAGCGCCCTGGCCCCGGCCATCGTCCCTGGCCAGTGCTAAACCGGATCACAGCGCCCTGGTTCCAGCACATCTGACCAGCGCTACATCCACGCACCTAGACCATGCGGCATCCTCGCCGGTCTATGCCATCTCCCGCACACACGCTCTTCACCAGTTCCTGACAGTCAACGAGTCTGGTTACTAGCAGCGGCGTCGACTCACTGACCCGCACATTGACCAGCACTTCACCGCCTGCATCCGGAGTCTTCATCATCGGTCCTCAAGTCATCTCATATACGGCAACCTGACTCAAATAAAACACCGTGACCTTCACAACATCTTTCATTTCGTGCCTCCTCACTAGATCCCCAAACATATAATTATTCACAGTGGCTTTTAGAACCTGATAACAGTAAATGTCATAAAAAAAATAAAGTGAGAGAGTGAACGTAGCAACACAAGTATAAAAAGGATAACCTACTGGCAGTGGGTCGACTTGTACAGCGTTCCGTATTCCCCTCCAGCGTTTTAGGGTCATATATGACCGGGCGTCCATATTTTATAAAAGTATTTTTATCTTTTTTCAATCTTGCGGAAATACTTAGTTTATTTGACGTAAGAAAGATAAATTATAATTCTCTAGTTTGCTGCAGATATTTATACTGGAATCCATTAATAAAATCCTAAAAATAGCCAAAATGAATAATTCACGTTTCGCGTCGCTATTGTGACAGTCGGTTTAACTTTAATTTTTTTTATTTTTTATTATATGAATGAGATAAAAGTGAAGGTACAGTTTTCTTAAAAATTCCCTAAACAAAACGAATGTGTTTCCGAAATATCTCAATTTTCCTAGGATTGGAGTAAAAATGTGGTTAGCATTTTGACAACATTTTTCACGTTTGATATTAAAATTTAATTATTTAGAAATAGTAATGTTTATTTTAAATGCGTACACCGGAAAGATAATTTTATCTAGTTTCTAAAACAGTATTCATTTTTACGGAAAATTTAAAAAAAGTAAGAAGTATATAGCGCATTTGAAATACACTGAAAACATTGCAAACTGAACAAAAATGATGAAAGTACTGAAGGGTTAGTGGAAGCAAATATCCTAGAATATTAATAATACGTCCAACTCCAGTAAATTATAGACAGTATTTACTTGTATTGGCCGGCCACTCTGATGCTCTGGTCGCTAGAGGTACTATTTTGGCCTAATTATGCATAAAATTCATTAAAATGTATGAAATAAAACCAAGCCTCACAACTCATGCTGCTAGTTTAGCGAACTGCCATTAGAATGTATGGGAAACTTCAGAAAACCTCAAGTTTTATAACTATTTTTGGTGTAGGCGAATCTTGTCATCTCAGTCACACCCGTGATAGAATGTAGTATTTGCCCCAACTTTTAAGTATGCCCAACACTGCCCAGTTCTATATCCATTTCATCCATACACACATATTATATTTGAATATCTATCTTTGTCATATATTAACAACTTTTGAATTAAGAATTTACTGGAAACGTAGTGTTTGTTACTTGCCATATTTTGGGTTAATTTTGTGTGACAGTAACATGTCTATTTGTATTTTAATGTCATCGGAACATTGTGTTTCTTTAGAAAAATAGTAAGCATCATTTTTATAGTAATTTTAATAATAAAATAACATTTATGATCATACACAAGGAACACCCAAAATTATCCTAACATACTCATTTAATATTTCATTACAAAGTAATATATTAAATTTACAACTATGATGGAAGAATCATCCTCTCGCATTCAATAACACTGAATGTAATTTGGGTGCCACTTTAGCGTGAGGGCTACCTTTAAATTTATAATTCTGCATGCGGTCTGCTGACATTTATTCGTTTGTTATATACGCATAGCAACAGCTTATTTTATTTAGGTAAGGTTTGTAGCCTAGTTTTTTTTCCATCACTTTTAACGACGTCACAGCAGTTGTCATGCAAACTCGTATTAGTAAAAAAGTGCTGTGTACAGGTGCACCTAGCATCGAAACATCACGCGTTTAACGTGGAAAAAATAAACCTAAAATCCTACTAGGTTTTAAGGCTAGTTTTTAATCACCATCAATTTATAGCTTTCTATCACTTATCATAAGTGTCCTTATTTGTCATTGGTATGTAGAAATGTTAAGGCAGACCTCACGCTAAAACGACACCGTAATTTGTCTTCACAGAAACAGAATTTTGTTGAAATTGAATTTAACTTAAATGCTTATAATTATTTGTTGTGTTATAAACAAAGAGCTAAAAATTTAACCCGAACATCCTCTGCAACCACAATGAACACATTCCACAATTCTTCCTTCTTCTAGTTTACTTTTGGGTACCCTGCATATACAATTTGTTCCGAAATTCGTATCTCTTGTCTGTATACATCTGAGGCAGCACAAGTTCTCATATCCAGGTTTCTTCCACTTGGCTATCAAGTTCCCATCAGCGATTTTCTCGGTCAAGCAATAGTTATACAGCTCCCTACTGATTGCCTTACGGCGGTAAAACAAATCGTAAATGTAACGAGACTTTTGGTAGTGTATCTTGAATATAGGCCATAGGGATTCTTGTTTCCTTTTGCCTTCATGCGGCTCGGTTTCGGCTGAAAACAAACTTTGTATTAGTAACGGAAAGTTAGAGGGAAGAAATTGAAATTTTTAAATGCGCATTCACTTTTTACCTTCTCTCATTTTTTGCTCCAACTCCTCGAGAGTGGGTTCGATAAGTTCCCAGCCATCTGGAGGGGCTTTACGACTCCTTCGCACTTTAGGCATTGTAAATAATCAAACGAATAATACGAGGTCACTTGATATTTTGAACCATAAATAAACCACTCTCTAGATCGATATCTTCGGGGTTTTTGTATGGCGCCATTTTGTCACCCCCTTAACCACAGACGACCACAGATAAAACGGTCGTTTGGTCCAGACAGGTAAATATATTGTGGACCATAAATAAATCTCAAGGCCATTTAAAAAAGTGCAAACATAGACAATATAACTGCACCCAGCTAACATCGTTCATTCATTAGCCCACAAAAATTATATTTTAAAAATAAAAATATTGGAATGCAGGAAAAGGAAAATAAAAAAAACCCACAGCTATGCACACATAAAAATACTTTTTATTTTCAAAAAGACAATGGACAGTAATACAAAACAGGGTCAGTACAACCGATGTATTGAGCATTGATTTATCATTGAAGTAGAAGATAAAACTAATATATCTAAACAAAACATGAAACAGAACAAGACACAGAAAAATAAAAAGTAACGGTCTCAACTAGGAATCGAACCCAGTCTTACTGCAACAATTTAATAGGATTTAATTTGACCTTGCACAAAAATACAAGAATATATACACAAAATACATATTCAACAAATTTAAGTGTTAATTATTATTGCCACAGCACTAGAAGTTATTCAAATTCTCCTGCAAGGGTTTCATATAATTTCCACAGCTTTGTCGTCAGCAAACATCATGGAAAATGCTGGTTAAATCTGAATACTTACATGATGCAATTCTGGAGAGGTTTAAATGACCTTGTATGATGTAATCGTGGCTTTTTTAGCAGTTTTAGCATCCTAATACGTGGTATTGTATCGCGTCGGATTATGGATAGGTCTGAAAGGGAAAATTAATTAAATTATTAGCCAATGAAGTACATTCAGAAATCAGGAACATTGTATCAAAGAACGAGAGGTTAGTACCTGTATTTTACAACGGGTTCGGGTCATTCTTTCAATTGGTGGAGATAGACCGGATAACACACTTTAACACAACACGGCATTAATTTATCACCTTGAAGAATTCTAGCACGTAACATTATTTTTAGATGGGTGAAAGAAAATTCAAAATATTTACGCCAAAAACTTCAATTGACTTTTCAACTTACGAAATGGCGTCTTGGAAATTACCGTTAATTTTTATCGGAGCAAAAAGCATGCTTAGCTTCTCTTTCTGTTACACAAGTCGCTATGGTAGAGAGCGAGAGATCAAACTACAATTTTTGCTCTAAGCCAATGAGATCTGAGCTTTCAGCCACAACAGCTTTGTCTATAAGAATTTGGGTATTGAATAACTCCTCCCATCAGGGTTACAAGGTCATGCGGGAGTTATACGCCCCTGTTTTGAACGTTTGACGTTGACATTTTTAGGTTAGGAATTAGGAAGTGTTTGTTTCATAGACATTAACTCAGACCATAGATATACCACTCACCATAAACAAATCACAGTGGCCATAAACAACGCATCCATAATGTTTTTTTCCGGTAGGTTCACAGAAGAGCAAAAATAAATAAATATATGCTGTATGTTGATATAAAATTAAATGTACTAATTTTGGTTGTTGGTACATGAGCAATATGGCAAATATTCCTGCATAATAGGTAACATTGTTCAAGTTAATTTTCAAAATTTATAATGATAAAACTACTTACCATAATCGACCAAGCGATAAAGTACTGAGGTAGGTATCAAAATGATTTAATTATAATCAATATTTTTTTATTCGAAACTAGCTCCCCGCTGTGGCTCAGTCTATCTGTGCAGATAGAGAAACAATAGCGTGTGTTGCTTTTACCTGTCACAGGTGACACCTATATAATATAGGCATATAAAAACACACGCGTATTCGAATGCAACGTTGTATAAAAATTTCAAAGCAATCGGTGTAGAATTTTCGGAAATATAAGATTTTGAACGAATGAACATTTTTATTTATATAGATCAAGGCTGCCCAACCTTTTTAGCAGTTGGGCGAAATTGACGATTTTGAATCACTGGCGGGAATTTCTATAAAACATAATTCCCCACAAAAAAAATCTAAATAAGTGCTCCACACAAAATATTTGGGGGGGGGGGGGGGTTGTTACGGAACTTCACTGAGAAAAAATTCCGAACATCATATGTGTTCAATATTATATAATTTAATTTTTCGAATTCCATGGGGGGGGGGGGGGGTGGCTACAGGATTCCATTTCGACGCAAAGGTGTATTTTTGTTTCAAAAGTAAGTTCAACAGGTTAGATTTTTTCGTCGCTGATTCTCGTTCTGAGTAGCCTAAATAGCGATAAATCGCCGTCGTTGGCAACACGCAAGCTGCATTGTTTGTTTTACAGCGGGCCCGCGACACTTTTTCAAATTGGCGGGTTTTTTGAAAATGTTTCACGCGGGCCACTTATAATTCGTTCGCGGGCCACATTGTGGCCCGCGGGCCTGGGGTTGGGCAGCCTTGATATAGATAGATGTGAATTTGTTTTGTTTAGATGAGGACCTGCAAACAATTTTTTATTAATAATCACCAATAAGGACCTTCTTACTTAAAAACCTGTATTTTTTAATTGTCATAGTTAGTTGAAATAGTCAAAAAATGTACAAAGTTTTGATTTTTTGGGTCTCCCAAAAACCCCAAAGTGACCCGTGACGTTACCAGTCAAAAAGCCTTCCCTTTTTCAACCGGCGCAGTATTTTGTATGGAAGTCGAGACATTTTTTATTCTTAAGAACACTACGTAAAATGTAAGCATCTTGTCACCAATGTTGACGTATTGAATTAAGGCGAAGCTTAATGCTAAATCACTATTTTGATTAATCTTTATAACGAATTGGTGTACATTATGAATACCAAAAAAATATGCTTTAGATAAATTGAAGGTTTTCCTATCGTTTTGCTTGGGTAGAATACAAATAAAATAATTAAATTACTCTAAAAAATATAAATGTAAACTACTAAAAAGAATATTTTTTCAATAGGAATGTATGAACGCGTAAAGGAAACAACTTTTAAAAAATACAATATTATAGCTAAGATTATCTGTGACAGTTTCATTTGATTAACTTTTTTGCTTTCTTATGAAATTATTTACAAAATAAATAAAAACCAGTTTTGTGCTTGAAATCTAACTTTTCTAGACTCTCTTTGTCTAGCAATTTTAATGCCTATTACCTACAATATAAGGTATACCAAGAATATACACATTTTTGGCTTGTAGCTTCCTCTTAAAGTGCAAGAATGCATCCATGACAGCACCTGATAAATAATTTACCGGTGTTTAAAAACCGGCATCAAATCATTTTTATCGGTTCAAATATGAATGTGGAACAGGGTGGCCAATGCATATGTTTTAAAATATCTGAAAAATATTATTTTTTTTCACAAAAAAATCTTCCTGGAAAATTTGTGCCAGGAAAATAGTCGGGAAATTTTTACAGAAACATATCTTTTTGATATTATTGAAGTTAGCAAATTTTTTTTTGCATTAAAACATAAACATTTTTTATATTATGTGAAGTTTGTAAATTTTCCACATTGGGAAATTTTTATTTTACGGAAAAACTATGCTCGGAAAATGAATTAGGAAATTGTGTTTTTGTTTTTGAAACTGAAAAAGTTTGGTAAATTTGTTTTTGACAATTTCTCATCGGGGATGATTTCAACAATCAAAACCAAACAGGCTTTCAGATACTTTTAGGAAGGGTTGTTTCGGAAAATTTGAACAATTCTTCAAATTTCAAAGTTAATTCTCGTGTTCTGTATTTATTTCAGTTCTGTCAAGCAGCTAGCCTATTGATATATTAACAGAACTTGAATGAGACTTTCACAGAACCCGAAAATGAACATTGAAATTTGAAGAGTTGTTCAAGTTCTCCGAAACAACCCGTCCTTACTATCAAATGTGGAGCAACTATATTTTTATAAATGAGTTCTATACTAATCGCTATTTAGTTTATTTCTTAGTTTTATATATCCCTTATATAATTATAAGTACTAACGTGCTGTACTTATAAATGTTGTATTTTTAACAAAAGAATGGAATGATTTTTAACCAGGAAATTTTCTCTCATTTACCCGTCAATATAATTTCCCCAATGTGCAGTTACCTATGTATGTTTTACTTCCGTCTGTATTTAGTTTAATGTTATCTCATATTTTGCCATAAGAGGCAAGAAATTTCATTATTTCATCCTCACTCATAAACCTTTAGCGGTGGCCATCTTGATTCAGTGTCCTGGCCTTGGGGATCTAGGAGGTATTGGCTGTTGGGGAGAGCAACCTACTCGCAGTAAATTGCTTTACAATGCCCTTATTCGAAGCCATTCTAAGTGAATTCCGATCGTCTTGTCCGGTTAATTCAAAAGGATAACATCCAAAATAATTTTTCTTTTGTGAAACGTTTATTAAAAACTATTGATTAAATGTAGGTATGTTTCAAAGACTATAAAAAAATATCACTTATGGTGAATTAGTTAACCAATGAAAAGAGATAATACTTTGAAGAAAAACCTTTGTAAAAAATATTTTAGTAGCTAAGTAAGTATCAAATACCTACAAATTGATAAAAATCATTTGTTAAAAACACATTTCAAAATTAAATACTAGGTATCTAAAACAATTAAATTAAATAAATAAATACTTATCAACAATTAAATTAAATAAATAAATACTTATCACTCATACATAATGAATAAGAAGATGATCTTTGAAAACATACTTTTGATAAAATCTTTATTAATAAATATCATTAAACAAAACATTTATAAAATAAGACGACCCACGAAAACAAATACATATTAAAACCATATTTTAAAAATATTTATTTATGAATTTTCAGGAAATCTACAGTTTACATTTATTTCAGTTTGTACATAAGTATTATATAGCTAAAATAAAACCAATTATGGATTTCCTCCTTGTAACTTTACCTCTACTGAGACAGCATAATAAGGAATAAGTAAATTAAATTTGTAAGAAATGAATATGAAATCAAAAATTTATACAAAACAAAAGATTATATAAAACGAAAAATAGACAAAACAAAACATTTATCAATATATTTATAGCCATGGAGAGAGGTTGTAGTTAAAAATCAAACCATAAAGGAAATATAAACAATATAGACATAAACATCACAAACTATCAGAGAAATATTATTTTATGGACCTCTTGTATTTGGTAAGTTCGCAACTGAAAATATCCACCTGGGATAATACGCTATTGTAATTATTGCATAGTCTGTTTAGGCAAGCATTCTACTTAGAGTTCGTTTTGCATTGATCCACCCTGAACAGGACAGAAGAGCGTGTTGAACGCGCAGGTACATTGAATTGAATCTTATTTAGCCACTCTGAGCATTGAATATTATTGTTAACTACTTTATACAGGAATATTGCGTCCTTATGATGCCTCCGTACACTCAGTGAATCAATTTCAAAGTATGAAGCTGCCTCTGCATAGTTATTAAATCTTACAAATGACTTGTAACAAAGATATTTTAGGAATTTGTTTTGAATTGCTTCTATTTTGTTTATGTGGATTTTGTAAAATGGAGACCAAACAACTGATGCAAACTCCAGATAACTTCGTTCGTAGGCAAAGTAGAGTTGCTTTATGATATCGATGCTATTAAACAGTTTTGTGAAATATGATAGCATGTAAGGTTAATAGGTTAAAAAAACAAAGTTCTATTTATAATTTGCGACTTGGTTGCATCTCTTGGGCTGACTAGTAGCCAATTAAAAAGTTTTTTTGGTTTAACTGAGGGTTGAACCTTCCTCCCCAGGGACTGAAGTCAACCACACTAACAGCTGCGCCAAATCCCGGTTGGGTAGGACGGATATTTATTTTTTATATTAAGTGCTGTGATGTCATCCAATCTCAGAAAAATCCGTATATGCCCGCGTGTACGGGAATGTAGAATGCATTGTCATCGACAACGAGTCTATCTCACGAGTTTCAGTTCGATCGGATATTGTAAAGTGGGTTAGTTTCCACTTCCAAGATTCACATTCATTCATTCGTTCACGAAAACAAAAGTGAAATTCAGATGTATTTAAAAAAAACGTGTAACACGAATTAAATTTAAATTTTTTAATTTTTTGGAAAATGTGTTTTGCATAAAAAATAGATATTTTAAAAATAGACAATAGGCCATTGAGGTGATTTTGCACAAAAACGGCGCTAAACAAATCATCCAAATATTATTATTATTAAGTCCCTTAAAAATTCACACTGCTGGTGTTTTTTTGGTGGATGATGTTTTGATCATTGATGGATGTATGTTCAAAAAAATTAAAAACAATATTCTTTTTCTGCACCAAATTACATTACGGCAAAAATAGCAGAGTATCAAATTTATAAGCAGGTACTTGCTTCCGTTTAGAACTATAGTTTCACTTCACTCTTGGAGGCATTTTAAAATTTATTTTTAATAATATTATGCACTCAAGTTTCATTTATAGTTAGTTCTTTTATTTTTTCAATTATTTTGCTCTCGCTTCAATGCATTGACAGTGATTGACAGTAATCAACATTGTATTGAAGATGATGCACTAAAATGACCGGTCGGTAAATATATATATAAATAACTGCGGGGAATTTCTAAGATTTTCAAGAATTTGCTTTTTTGCGGTGAGAAACTTTTTGTGGGGAAAATGCGGGGATTTTGATTCTTGACTATCATTTCCAGTTAGGTTGAAAAATACGTTTACAATCATTGTGAGAACGCACTATATTTTGTTTTCGTTTGCAGCAGATCAAAAAAGTTGATTTTTAAAGCCTGAACCAAAGCGAAAATGACTAGACAATGAAATACAATGCTAATCCAATCGATTTTGTGGTGAATTTGAAAATCTCTTCATTTCTTGTGGATATTTTAGAACATTTGCATTGGCAAATCTGGTCCACATTCAAATTTGAATCGATGAAAATATTTTAATGCAGGTTTTTAAACACCGGTAGGTAAATTGTTTATCAGGTTCGGTCATGGATTTTTTTTTGCACTTTAATTCAGTCCGATAAAATTAGTAGCGAGATGCTGATATTTTGCCTAGTGTTCTTCGATATTAAAACTTAAAAATAAAAAAACGTCTCAACTCCCATACAAAATACAGCGCCGGTTAAAAAAAGGGTCGTAGGCTTTTTGATGTCACGGGTCACTTCCACAGATTTGATGTGTTGTTGGGAGACCCGAAAAATTAAAACTTTCAACATTTGTTTAACTATTAGAACTACCTATAACAATAAAAAATATAGAATCCCTGCAATTTCTCCACAAAAAGTTAAACTCGCAAAAAACCCAAATCTTGAAATTTTCCACCCAATTTGAGGAATTATCAACGAATTGGCAGTCCTGATTCAGATAATTTATACCATAGATTTTTACTGCCGTAGACTGGTTGTTTTTAATCATCAGATTAGGCATACCAACCAAACGGTGTGTTATAATGACTTTTTTTTTTCGTTTGTAAATGACGATTTATAAATTGTACGTATAATAAAACTTATATATTTAGAATGAGTGTTTGTTGATCTTTATGTAAATTTCAGTAAGCCATAGATACTGCAATTCCATATTCTTTATTCGGCCATTTTAAACAATTTAAAATTTTGCCATTTTTAAATTGTTTAATTTTCGAGAAAATTTTATTTGTTTTCCATTTGCTTATTGTCAAATTTTTAATTTTTATGTTTTATTGGAATCACATTAATAACTTAATTTATTCTTTTTGTGTCATTTTATTTTCAGATTTGAATAATTAAGGTTTATGAGTAGATGTCTTCTACTTTTGGTACATTAAATTTCTTAAATAATGTAATGGAATGTGAAAGGTTTTTTTTTTAAATGATAACGTTAACAATAATTAATCTCTGAACTACTTTGATCGAGTTTTATCGTAACAGCATCCCTAACCAATAATTCCCTAATGTAGTAAAGAGTGGATTAATGCGTAATATATAACCTTTTTAACTTTTGTCCATTTCAAGTGTTCATCAAAGTTCAGTCCGAGATATTATTTGGTTTAATTTACTGTTTAAAGTTGAGTACTTTGGTTGCATGTAACTTTATTGCAATTAATGTTGTGTATGATAATAGTTTAGTGTTTGGAAAAGTTTTGAGAATATTGATGGCCAGGGGGATGTAGTGTATTTTGTCAGCGTTTAGGAAAGAAGATGTTTATCAAACCAGAGTTTGAATGTGTTTATGTCATTATTCGCTTGTTCGTTTACTTCGTTCGTATTGTATTATTTTTTCATTGAGGTGTTGAAAATTTCGTTCACTTGTGAGATGAAGAGCAGTGGGCCTAATACCGTTCCTTGAGGGATACCGAAATCATTTGTAAGAGAATTTCTTTTATCAACCACTTAACGGTTAACGTTATGCTACGTATACATACGCAAGCCGAACTGCCGAACTGAACCTCAACTTATAGGAAAGGAACGAAGCAACCGCAAATGGCGCGAAACGCCGCGTGCAGTTGCTTCGTTCCTTTCCCATAACTCGTGGCTCGGTTCGCAAATGTAAGAAAAAATAAGACAGCCGCGTAGCTCACTTGCTCTGGTTTGTGCCAAGACTGAAATGAAGAGGGTGGGTATATTAAGGACATGTCCTTGGCAATGGATGGAGAACGAGAATCCGCCTCCTGAAAATGATTAGTTAATTTAGTATATTATTACGTATTGTGTAGGTACTTTTATTTTCCGTAAATCCGATTTGATTTTCGATTGTTTTAAATAAAGAGTGACATCCTTTTAACCCTTCTCTACTTTCAACACTTTTGTTCAGTTTTTAATGTTTTCTGTGTATTTTATATGCGATATATATATTTTTTTTTAATTTTCCGTAATAACAAATACCGTTTAAGAAAGTAAATTCAATTACCTTTCAGGTGTAAGCATTGAATATAAACATATTTTTTTTTTTAGTACTTAATACAATTTTATTATCAAACGTGAAAAATGTTGTCAATAATTTGAACCACATTTTTTACTCCAATCGTACAAAAATTGAGAAAACTTATTCGTTTTGTTTGGGAAATTTTTAAGAAAACTGTAACCACTTTTTTCTCGTTCAAATAATAAAAAAGTAAGAAATATTTTTTTTTTATTTAAACCCATTGTTATGATAGCGGCGCAAAATATGAATGATTCATTTTGGCCATTTTTAGGTTTTTATTAATGACATAAAGTATAAATATATAAGGCACCCGGAAAAAATATTATTTCTCTTACTAACATAAAAAAAATAAGTATTTCCGCATGATAGAAAAAAGACAAAAAAAACTTTTATAAAATATGGCGCCCGATCCTATATGTCCATAAAACGCTGGAGGGAAAAAATTTTAGGGATGTTCGAAATTAGGAAAATTCATCGGTAATTTTTCACTTTTTTGTTACGGGTTGCCCGATTTCTGGATTGGTGTAAGGGTAGGTACCTAATGGTAAATGGTCCCTCGTTTGAATGCGGATGGAAAACTTATGTGAATTAAAGGGTCTCGATCATAAAATACGACTAGACACGGCATAACCATTGAAAAATAACCCAAACACAATTTTGGTTTGGTTCATGTGCACATTTATGAAAAGGCGCACGCATTGTTGCGCAATGCGAAATGGGCACTGTGCATTGCGTTTTGCCTTTTGTTGGTCTAGAGTTAAGCTATTTTGCTTGTCAGCTATGCTGGGCAAGTTAATTTTTTCAATCACAGAAATAATTTTAAAAAATGTAATCAGCTATCTGAATACAAAAAAATATAAGTACCTTACAGATAACTTGAAGGCAGCGTATTAACAAATGTGAAAAATTCAACGAGATTCATTTATTTGCTGGTAAAATTCCTGACGTCACATGAATAACACACCCACAAGGAATCCACCAATAGGGTGATTCATGTTAAATATTATCACGTGGGGAGCATACAAAATTAAATGATACGTAGTGTTGTTCTAGGTTTTACTAATATTATTTTTTATTCATCAGCTTTAATTATTTTGTATAATTTTCGATAGCTTACTAGATATATTCTGTTTTAAAATGCATGCAAAAGCCCGACTGGGCATAAAACCAAATTAAATTAAATGATGTCGAGTCACAAAATGATTGCTTTCTTCAATAATTATATACCATTCAATATAAATACTATGGTAAATTAAAAAAAAAACCATTCACAATAATAAAAATTTAAACGTTTTTGGTTCTATAGGACCTGTATAGAATTCAAAAACAAAAATAAATTAAATTAAAATCATTTTGTGTTATTTATCAATTTTTTTCTGATTCAGCCCTTATTCAGCACATAAAATTTGCTGTAAGTGTTAGTTTCTTTTTGGCTTTATGTCCATATTACAACACCTCTGACAAAAAATTCTCCGTGGTTTCGCTTACGAGTTTGAACGCTTGTACAAGGAGTTTAAACAGAGTTGGGTTGTTAAGTTCATCTCCATATTTGTGACGTACGCTATGTGGGGTCATTTTAAAAATGAATTTAGCTAGACAGGGCTAATCTAGTATAATACATCAATGGTCTCGATAGATGTTTTTCAATTTTTTTCAGTGTGTCAGCAGGTAATTCCATCAAAACCTGGTACCGATTCTCTATACATGATTTGATGTTCAATTTCTTCGTAAGTATTTAAAAACTGCTTTGTTAACTCTTTTTGTAAATTTTTGACTTCTATCAACGTTTGCGTTTAAAACATTATTCAATTTAATAAATAAAACACCGATTATAACCTAAATGCATTACAATAATTCTAGACTTCTTGGATTTAGGTGTAACTGATAAACTGAAAAAGTATTATAAGGGCCAGTTGTTTCACAAAATTTGAACAATCCATCAAATTTCAAAGTTAATTTTCAAGTTCTGTTATTATTTCAGTTCTGATACACAATTACTGGTCCATAATTATATCATACAAAACTTGAAAATAAATTTTGAAATTTGACGAATTTATTATAAAAATTCTGTGAAACGACTATACTATAATGTAAAAACTGTTTTTTACTATCTTTGTAAATATTTGTCTTCTTCTTCTGTTCCTCTATGTTCAAATTTATATTTCAATTTCAAATGAGTCATTGTAATAAATTAAACACCGAGCATAACCTAAAGACACATCCACATAATTCTTGTTCAGTAAATTACTTTTGAAATATGAACGAGTTGGCAAGGTTAATAAAGATTATTGCTAAATAATAAATTTATCTCATAGGAATTCGAATTATTATTTAATTTATTGGGAGAGCAAACATAGTCTAAAATTCCAGTAAACTGCTTTGCCGGCCGTTTTCGTGACGTCAAAACATGCGGATTTCAAAGTAACAACACAAAATACTGTCGTCTCTCTCCCGCGGAACAGATAGCAAACCGCTACCACCTCGGAGTCGTAACATAACAGAGACAGACAGATAGGTATCTAGTAATGCGCTAGTATAATATTATGGGCCAGGTATCAGGGATGCGATCTCCAAAATTATTTTTCCTCAGAAATGCAAGCTTAATTATTTTGTTTTCGTTGCATCCCAATTTACTTAATTTAAATTAACTTAACTTATTTTCAATACAGTCCATTTTATTTAAATACATATTTTGTCACTTAAAATGGTAAATTGGAGTCCTCAGCCCGGCTAACCACCCAGTGAGGCTGAAATTACCAAATAATATTTTATAAAAAAATACTGCTAATGTATCAATAAAACAATATTGATTCTAGAAGTATACCGCTGATAGAATGGAAAATTTAAAAAAAATCCAAATTGAAACGTTGCTCGAAATGGCTTTCGCCGTGTTTGGTGACCAGATCTGAATATCCAGGTATTCCCACACCTTCCTCTTCCTCATCTCTTCCCCCTCACCCCTATTTTCCGCATCTTAATTGTGGATGCCATAGTGTCACTGATAATTGTGATTCTCCCGAGGGTTGGGATAAATTGAAACTCTTGTACGGTATTTACATAAAAAATATCCATTGAAGCTCTATTTTGTCATTCATAACTTTGATAATTTGTACGGAAAGAGAGGTTAGACTGGAGCTCTCAGTAATAGGATCATAAGTACTAAATAACGTTGTTTTTTTCTCCCAGTCGTTGAAAACACACAAAGTTCCAACAATAATTTCGATAAGAGAGAGAGAGAGAGAGAGAGAGAGACTTGAAATTTTATCAAAAAAATATTACTTTTTGACTGCAATCAAAAAACATTGGGAATGGGAAGAAATGTGTGAACGGAAGGCTGATTGAATCATTGTAACCTCTCTCTCATTTTTATTAACAACGCATGTAACATTGCTTTCAGTGGCAAAGGAATAACCATAATAAAGAAAGAATTACGATTTTTTTTAAATGTCTTCGAGTTTTGGTTATTTTTTCCCTGAATGTGGGGAATTTTACCTGCATCTCACGGCACAGGTATTTCAGTGTGAGTATGGAGTGGAGTAGGTATAACGGGTTCCACCCAAGTATGGACGTACCTTGCTCAAAAGACGTGTCAGTTGCGGTTTTCTTTTTCTTCTAGTGACGTTTCACTCGCGGCTGAGCGGGACAGCACGATGCAGCGTTTCTCTCGAGGCGAATATTGTGAGGTAAATACTCAGGAATTTCAATGGTCGCCGCGATCCATGCCGTGTTATGAGGTATGCGCCGTCGAATCTCGTGCCACGACAGTTTGTTAACAATATTCGTCGAATTATATCCCGTCGCCGTGTTGTATTGACAGTAGTCTTAAGCGAGGTTCTTTAGTTTTGCGCGAAATTAACGTCGGATTCGGATTTGTACCGCAAGAATACTGTGATATTATGTGCTAAACTAGTGGTGTAATAATATTATTGTGTATTGTCGTTTGCATTAGTGTACCAATCTGTATTGTTGGATTATTTGTCAACAGGGGCGAGGAAGAAATCACATCTTGCTTATAGATAAGGTAAACTTAACAATTAATATCCTTAACATGATGTAAACTTCAAACATACGTGTGACTCCCTGTTACAAGCTCAATAATATTCTCTAGGGGTTATGAGGTATATTTTAATATGTAAACAAGAATATTCTTAACATATTTCTTAAAATAACCATCTAAAATGTATCGCAAGACATATTAGTATCTTTAATTAAGGTGTATCGTTAGTTTATCCTCGCATATTGTTATGAAGTGAGAAAATCGTCTTTGGCAGATTTCGGCAACTTCCACGTCAATCCGCTACTATCGTAGGAAAGACATCAACGCACCTCTACATGAAACCCTGTCTAATCGTGAGCGAAAATATTATTTAATCATGACGGCAAATTGATTATATTCACGATGTTCAAATAAATATACAGTAAAGAACGTTGCGGGTACACTGGCAAAGAAATAAATAAGGTTGTATAAACTAGTTTTCTTCAATGACACAAATATCTTATGTTATTTCTTTCAACGAATTAAGTTTCGGGTTTTGGCAGCGTAAGCGTTTTGCAATACCTTCTCTCTGACTCGATAATATTTGGCCAATGTCGTTAAAACAATGTATCAATTTTCATATTAATTTTGGTTCATCATTTTTTTCTCCGAGTAAATTACTATGACTTATTTTCGAATGTATTTTAATAAGTAGAAAAAAATCATGATAATTAACACTTAATAATAACAAAATCTTTAAGTTTTGTGACGGACTTTTAGTATAAGTACTTAAATGTAAGTACATGTAGTTAGTAGTTACCGTGGGAACAATGGTTCTTCAACTTACAGTAATTCAAATATTATAAAATAATCAACTATAAACAACACACCAACATGCCTGTGGTAACGATGCGGATATCTATTTTATAAAAATGGTCACGAAGTCGATCCCTGAGGTATTCCTTATGGAATAATGGACGCTGCTTAGCTCTCAGAACAAGAAATAAATAATTTAATGATGTATGCAGTAACTGTAAGATCATCAAAACTATATACGGTTAGGCAGAAAGGAAGGTACCAGAAATTGCCAAACAAAATTTTCCTTTATGTTCCTACCAATAATATATGTACCTAAATAGTTGTGCAAAAGAGTCGTCTCGTTGTTAAGTGATGCTGTTAAAATACGCATTGTAATCTCTAAAACGGCCATTGATTTGACAAGCTTGTCACGAAACGTCAAGTAAATTTTACCATGAAGATTACACGCTCTAAGATGTAATGGTACCAACCATCCCATCAAAAATAACCTAAAAAGTAACCTACACAATATAAATAAGTAACTGAAGCTCCCGGGCTTTCCCCAGAGGTTTTGGAAATCCCATAGAGACGTTAATTTACCTCAATTTGAATGCCAATGGTGTACAATTGCATTATGAAGCATCATTATTCTGCTTTGGTTGGAAAAAGAGGTGGGTTTTCTAAATCTTATGTAGACAGTCACCTTCCTCCTATTTTAAAAGTCGGATACTTTGTGATGTGACATTATAATTTGAAATAAAACAATAACTTAGTAAACACCACATTTATTCCGGGATCGCTATAACTGTAGTTTCTTTAGGGCTTCTTTTAAAACAAAAGTTATTTTTCTATTTCAAATTATAATGTCACATCACAAAGTATCTGCTTCATACGAACAAATAAAATATTTATGTGTTTTTCGAAGGAAGCAAATACTTTGGGGTGTGACATTATACATTAAATGAAAAAAACACACTTTGTGATACGCTATTTTTTATAATATAATATAATGAATTTAGGTTAATATAATAATGATTAGTGGCTGAGCTGGCATCGCGTTTGGGTCCCACCCATACGTAGTGTGTTCAATTCCTTCTGGCCAAGTCCTCCATCACAACACAAGCAAAATTTTCCGCTTACTGTGGTAAGCCTTACCCGGGAATATTTGTCTTTCTTTAAAAAAAATGGTAATAATGAAGCTTGAGGTGAGCGAAACCTGGTTTGCCGTCATTTATTAATTCAATAAAAAGTGGTGTATTGCAAGGTGTGTTTTTTCATTAAATATAAAAAAAAATTATGTTAATAATTTCTTTTAAGTAAGTAAGCACACGAAGTGTCATTCACTTAGGACGGGCTGTTTCAGAGCATTCGAACAATTCAAATTTCAAAAGTAATTTTCAAGTTCTGTGAAAGATTTTTTCAAGTTCTGTTATTTTTTCAGTTCTGTCGAACTACTAGCCTATAACGATATAATAATATAACTTGAATAGGATTTTCACAGAACCCAAAAATTATCGTTGAAATTTGATGAATTATTCAAATTCTACGAAACAACCCGTCCTTAGTAATTTTGCAAAATATGAATCTGTAAAATCAAAATATGTTTCTGTAAAATCAAAATATGTTTCGGTAAAATCAAAATATGTTTCTGTAAAATCCAAATATGTATCTGTAAAATCAAAATGTGTTTCTGTAAAATCAAAATATGTTTCTGTTTTTAAGTACTAAATTCTAGTTTTCAGATTGTGGTTGAATAATTATTAGTGGAATGTATTTGCCCATTCAGGAATAATGAGAAATTTATAATCAATTTTGGACACGTATAGTTTAATCTTAAAATACATCAAATTATTTTTTGTTATTTTTAATGTTCAAAATGTAACCAATTGATCTGTCAGATGAGAAATATCAAATTTATCATGGAAATTTAAATTATTAACTATCAAATAACTATTCCCCGACACTACTAGGAAAATATTTAAAATGTAATGAAAATTGGATAACTTGGGTAGATGTGGGATAATCAGTTTTCTACGTTATTTAATATTAATAATTTTTTTTTTAAAAACTCATTAAAAACAAAAAATGTCTAGAAATTGTTACATAGTGAATGCCAAAGAAATACAAAAAATTAATAAAATTTATGATTTATTTGCAGCATAATGTTACATTTAATATATTTTCGTCATCTGCGATTTCAAAAGACAACTTTGGTCGCCTCTAAAAAATCCTTGTGTTTGCGAAACTGGACTAACTTGTATAGAAAATAATATAGAATCAAGGTTGAATGACTGTTTATTTTTTCATTCGACTGGAGTCGGTACATTAATTTTTCAATACATTATTTCTTCAATCAAACAAGTTACTTTTTTGTCGTGCTTTCCCTGGAGATGATGAATGATTATTAAATTGAAGTTATTTAAATAATTAATATATTACGTTACTATTATAACCTGATACCTGGTGCGACCGTTGTAAACTCTTGTAATGCTGACAGTACATGTTGGTCCAACGTGTGCAGGAAGACTTGGCGTGTATTGGCCGTTGCACGCGTTGGCCGCCAACGTTGGCCGGCAACCCGATTATTGACAGTTTTTCATGCACACATCAAAATGTCTTGGCGCCAATCCTCCACCAGCGTGCGGATTGGAGCCAATGTTGGCCCAACGTGCACTAGGGGTTTGAGAGAAGTAGTGGTTCTAACAGAGCTCTCAGTGGAAGCCATGTAGGTAATTTGAAGTATAATGCTGATAAAATTGGCCAAATATATGTAATAACCAGTGTAGGTTCAATTTCTGTGATAGCCAATGAATCTCCACCATTGCACAAGATATATTTTTCACTTATAATTATGATAGTAGGAGTTTTTAAAGTTTTTTTGTAACCGGGAAATGTTAAATGTGAAAATAAATGAAAAAGTAATAAATAAGGACTTTGTTATTAAATCGTACACGGAGAAAAATTGTTCTGTTAAAAATGATAGCATGCCAATTTTCTGATAAAATATTAGTCATTCAGAATATATCGAGAAAAAGTGTTCTTTTCTTGATAAATATCGTGAAGGAATGCGACAATATCAGCATGTCAATATCAATATTAGTATGAACACATGTTCCACCGTCCTCATAAAATATTCGCTTTTAACTGATGCTTGGTTAGGAACTCTGTCAACTCATTCGTTAGAGGCCTGCAGTCCCGTTTTAACAGGATCATATTTATGTTGCATAATAGGTAGACACTACAAATATATGTATACTTTCGCAATTATGCATTCCTTACCCCTTCTTAGCAGATAATGCTCGTTCAATTTGTTTGTAAATACTCGAGTAGGATCGTTAACATTATTATAATATTATGTACGTATTATTTCTCATCAAGATTCCTGAGTCATGAACTCATAACAATCAGTTCGATGGAGTTAGCCTTCGAATTTTTCTACATAAGGTACCTACGCGGATTTCACCAAAATTAGAATTCATCGCATCTTTCAATGGCATTTTATCATAAATAACTCTTTGCTCATCTTTATTTCATCTTAAAGACGATATAACAGTGACGGAGGAACCAATATATTTACAGCAATATCTTTGGACTTACATTTTCACAAACATATCTTTCATTTCCAGCGCACACAGAAAACTTAATATGAAATATTGTTTATTTATTAAAAATCTGTTCCAATTATTAGTTTTCCTGTTAACGGAACTAGAGGCCTATAACGAATGATTTGACAAATTTAATAACAAACTATCAGTAAAGCACGGATATGTTATGGGGAAGTCGTAACACGTCTTCTTTAAAATAATAATATTTTCGGAGTTCGTCCATTATTTTTGTTGTTTGTTTTTGGGGTGTTATGCCGTGTTGCGCTAACTCCTTCTTTAGCCATTATATTCAAATTCAAATTCAAAAAAATATTTATTGCACAAAAAGAGTACAAAGGGTATAGCTTATAGGTTACATCCTATTTCTTCCAGCTAACCCAACAAATACACATTATATTACATAACCCAACAATTACATGTTAATAAATAAATAACAGAAAAAAAAAAAAAAAAAAAACAGAGGTATTTAATTCATGTAAGGTATTCATTTAAGGTGTAGTGACATTTGTTTAAAATAAATGTTTTTAGTGTTGATTTAAATTTAAGTGTGTCGGTTATTTATTTGATGCTACGTGGAAGGTTGTTATATACTTTAATGGCCATGTAGTGTGGTCCTTTTTGAAAAATAGTTTTGTTTGCTTTTGGGATTATTAGGTTTTCTATTATTATTTATTAGGACAAGGCGAACTGCGTTGAACATGTGTTCAGATCTATTCTGAATAGGAATATTTTATTAGAAAATGGTCATGCTGTCACATTTTTAACAGTATCTTGATTAAAAAAAGCCGTACTCATTTTTCTCCGTATGCCCTTGTATGGGTAGATTTCTGGAAAATCTATAATTTTTGAAAAAATATGCATTTATCCGATTTTCCCATTACTGTGGTCTATTTTTAGATTACATTCATAGTTTAATGTAATGTAAAACATATAATAAATAAGTCAGTGATATAAATTCATACGTAGTTATCTATGCTTGATGCAAATTTCAAAGAGATAAAAGCGTGCATAAAAATTCCGCATCTCTTAGTATACGCGTAGTAAACAATATGGGGAATTTCAAATAGCCAGAACAAAAAATATGCAAATTAGGCATGTACATACCAACTTATGCAAATTTTGTAATTCCATAAATCTTTTGTAGCGTACAGTCTGATAAATAAATAATGTATAAAAATGGAGGGCGCTGCGTCCGTTTTAATTGCAAAAATGGCAAAACAAGATTGTTCAAAGGTAAAATAATTAAAATTTACAAAAGCGCTATGGTTCAGGTGAATATTTTCACATCAAAATCAAACTATTTTCAGAAATTAGTGATCGGTACTCCCTAACATGATTCTAATAATATTCCAAGGAAATGTTCGGTTTTTTAAATGTACATATTATCAAAGCCGCCATTTATTAGATGTGATTCAAATTAAGTCAAATTCGAGCATAACCTAACATTTGAATGTTCTAAATTTTGTTCCATAATCGGTGTTAGGTAGGTACTCAGTGTTGCCACAGTAATGGAAAATTTCAGTTCCATTTTATTAAATTTCTGCATCTTCTTGGCATATTGTAAATTTTGAATTATGCACAGAGTAACTTCTGTGTTACCAAAGTAATGGGAAATTCACAAAATTTCAATATTTTTTGTTTACTGTTTTAAAAAAAATGCCAAATCAGGCATCTACATCAAGTGATACAAACATTTGTCCCTATTTGGCGCAAATGATAATTTAGTCCACAATTCCTCAACGGAATCTCTTCCTCACTAAATTGAGACTGCTGCCGTTCCCATTTTTCGTAAAGAATGCGTTACGACAATCATTACTATTCATCATGCATTTGATTTGTCTACTTGTCTGAACCAAGTACAATAAAGAAACGGTTTATTTCACCTCCAATACAATTACACTACAATAGATTGATTTCGACTTTGAATGCCATGCAAAATTCTATAAATAATAGTTCAAAGTTTTCAATTTTTTGTTTGCAATCGAATCTAGAAATATTTTATCTGTGTATTACGATTTTATTAAGAAATCTGCGTGATAATTGGACATGTTAACATTCACTAATTTTTTTCGTTTTTAGTACTTCGAGTACTAGTATAGTCGAAGTACAAATAACATCTTCTCCTAGCCATTTTTGACTACGTTTTGTTTATAAATTCCACAAAGATGCGACTCTGTCAGATTGTGATTATTTCAGCTCGCTCTAGCTTCTAGCTTCCAGCTACTATAGAAATTTAAGTAAGGTACATGTCGATGTTTTTTTTTTTTTAAATTAGTTTCATGGCAAAGTTTGTACATTTTTATTACTATTTTTTATTATTTTTTAATTTGTTTTAGCGACTGTAAAAAAACATTGTGCATACAAAATATTACGGTAAATTTATGTATAATAATAGTATGGTCCGATTCAGCTTTTGAACACGATTTACAAAGCATTATACCTTTAAGAATACTGTTACAGTTTTCAGTCCTACCCATTAGGGTTTCCTCTTCTGAGGCAGCCTGTAGTTTATGTATTTTTGTTACCAATAATTTTACAACATAAGTATATACATTCAAACAAAAAAAGTCTTAAAACAAGTCTTGTCTCATTGTCGTCAAATGTTTGCAAGTTGATTATCACTCTGTTCTATCAGTCATGCTTTTACTTTAATTTTAAATATAATAGTTTCTCACCATGACATTAATATTTATCTGCCCAAAAGATGTATGCAAATTGGGAATGACCAGTAAATTTTTTGTTTATTACCCTGGTTGAGTGGTTATATTGGGCAGTGGAGTATTGGGCATTTATGTTTTTTAAAAATTTAAAATGAAAAAAAAAAATACACTTTGATTCTTTTCGAATTGCCTTCTTGCATCCGGCTAAGGTTGAAATGTTTCAAACTCCGTCACATTTGATGACGATCAAATTGTCGATAAGCGCTGTTAATTTTTTAAACAATTTAACTTTCCCAGTTAACCTCCGATTCTCGGTCCGATTGTGATCAGGCATAACGGTCACCTTGTTATGCTTGTCATCTGATAACGCAAAATAGTGCTTATCGATGATTTGGTACTCATCAAATATGACTAGAGTTTGAAACAACCCAATCTAAGTGCGTTAAAATGTAGCTTCATGAATTATTCCAACACAGATTCAACCTTATAATATAAAAGCAATCGTGTGAAATATTGTTTTATAGACAGTCTGAAATGGCATTGAAACCATAATGTCTATTGAAGAGGACCTTCGATCAGGCAACAAGTCGTGACTATATCGCCTTCTCTCCAATACAATAATTTAAAAATGTTGCTGAATTTTGACATGACATAACCCGGGAAATAATATGACGTCAGAAGATCGGTTACTTCACCACAGAAAAAATCCAAACACAGACAAAGCTCCCAGTGTTTACACACTTTACTTTGTAGTAGGTGGCGTCACCACTGTTTCATTATCACCGTAAATTACTGTCAATGAAAATTAAAATAGTGCGAATTGAAATGCAGCAATTGATAAAACATAATAAACCCCCATCATAGTAATTATTTTCGGCAAATTTGACAAACATTTTAAACTAGTTTGTCCCAATTATCGGCTAAAAAGGCAATGAAAGCCAAAGTCATGTTATTAGTGTATCACGCATTATTATTCAAAGGTTTTCCCATTGGAATCGCTTTATTTTATAAAACCAAAACGAATAACAAACCGAATGAACATAATCTATTTTAACAGCCAAAAAACAAAGAACATTGGGTCTTAAGTTTCTCTTTTCACAGCCTGCAAATTTAACAATCAAGCTATATTTTATTTTTATATGCGAAATACATATTTTTTGTTTGCATTGGTGCTTGTTCGGTAACGAATGGTTATTATTAGTAGTTACTTTTTTATGGCAATTTGGGTGCATTCATTTGAACAATGCGGTAAATGTTTCATCTCGATGATGTCACCTTTCTCAGGTCACTGGGAAACTGGTATTGCAGGTTGCAGAAGACGGCTGATCTGATGTAATTCAATATTCATTCTGCAGCTAAATTCTGGTTCTTGCCTGCTGATTATTTAAACTCTCATGTTTCAATTAATTTAAAATGTCATGTCATAAAATGTTTCATGAACCTAAATAGTCCTAGACGGAGCTATTCGAGAACTCTTTGAAGCCGCGGGGTGATAGGAAAGATAGATGAAAAATGCCAAAACCTACTTAATTTTTTTAATGACTATTTACCATTTCTTGACTCAAGTCAATCAAAAAATAATAATAAGCCGTTATAACTGCCATAAAATTACTCCTCTCCCTATATTTTTCTTCAACGCCATTCATACAAAATCGGGCTAATGCTCTGTCCGGGCTTTTTAGGTCCATGATAATCTGGCTGTCCAAAAACCTGCTTTAGCATATTATATATGTATTTTACAAAAAGCTCTGGAGAATCAATTTAGTGTTTTGAAACAGCTGCCCATTTTTTTTTCATATGCGAATACATATGTACTCTCTGTAATATCTCAAAGTTCATGGTTCATTTCTTAAATCAAACCTGATTAAATCAAAGTTCATTGGTCAGTTCTAACTACAGTTTCCTTTCGCCTTCCGGTCTTTCAAATGCCAAGGCCTTGAAAGAAATGAGGCCTCTCGAACAATTGAACACTTCCAGTCAAATGGATCGGATTGGTTTCCCTCGCAAAGTGAAAGGATTCGAGTTCAAATCCTGATTAATATATATTTTTTCATTTATTTTTATTTTTTTTTTATAAAATATTTAACCTACTTCTCGAGTAGATCAATTGGGTTGCTGGTTTTTACCGAAATCTTTAGATACTACGAGATTAGACTAACCTTTTTATTTGGATGACATGCTCTACAGGTAATGTTGGCGACCGTTTTATCTTATCTAACCTCTCCCATTTCTCTGCTAAAGAAAAATTCTCCTCCAAACTTTTAATAAAGTTTACACTAGTGAATTAAAGTTAAAATTAAAGTGAATTTAAACCAGTAGCAGCATGTTGAAACATAAAATATTGAAACATCAAACACATCAACACGCGACGATACAATTACACCTAATGTTGGAAATAGGTAAAGAAATATTTTTAACAAGAAAAATGGATATTTCAAAAGTACATAATAGATAGTACGTTTCGATCTGAATATAGTTGCGGCGACCTATTGTATAAAGACAGAAAAAACTATAAAAAATTCATGATGCCTGTAGTTCAAATTAGACAAATCTGTAACGCTTCAATGACGAAGGTAGTCGTATTTCTGTTGAAAGGGACCTTTACCATAGACATCTTTCATAATCTTATCGGCTTCACTGATCCCCTTAACTAGCCTTCATTGCATCATGCTTTCACTTTCCTCATCCCATCAGATCTTCCCATCCACCATCTATGCTCAGTAGCCTGCACCTCTCAGCATTGCGATGATTTCAGATAATTTCGTTTTGGTCTGGTCATTGAAATTTTTTTACTGGTCACTGAAAACGTTTGTCTGGTGAATCTCTCCAAATGATTATTGAAAAAAATCTTTTCTAAATTAAATCGAAAGTTGGCGGTGAAAATGTGCATGATATTGTATTGATTGTGATAAACATAATGATACTCTGTCTACTCGGATATGCAGACATGCGTTTATATACCTGCAATAAAGACATCGTTTTCACGGTGCTACCCATGGTGGAATTTCAACTACTCCACCGATTCCTAGTCATTTGCCTTCAGTCACCACGTTCTGCTCAAATCTTCTTTCACCACCTCTTTTATGGTTTGCCTTTGGGTCGCCTTGGTCGTCCATTTGGTCTTGTTTTTTTTTTGGGTCCTGTCATCTGTAATTGTTTCCTCATGGCCAAACCATTGAAGTCTTTGTGACTTGCGGAATCTGATGATGGTTTCATGATAAATTACGTGGATTTCCGAATATTTTATTTCTGTATGATCAATTTTCTTACTTACATGGATCAAAAGTCTTCTGCGTTCAAAGACTGCTACCTTGGTTTCTTTATATGGTCGCCTTGGTCGTCCATTTGGTCTTGTTTCTTTTTTGGGTCCTGTCATCTGTAATTATTTCCTCATGGCCAAACCATTGAAATCTTTGTGTCTTGTGGAATCTGATGATGGTTTCATGATAAATTACGTGGATTTCCGAATATTTTATTTCTGTATGATAAATTTTCTTACTTTCATGGATCAAAAGTCTTCTGCGTTCAAAGACTACTACCTTGGTTTCTTTATATGGTTTCTTTAATCTCCAAATCTCACAACCCTGCATATGCAGCTCTGTTTTTCATAATTTTTTTATTTATTTTACTGATCAGTGTGTATATTGTTCCCATGTGTTTTGTACCCAATATTTTAGTAGTATACATATATATGTTATTTTCCTATTTTAGGAATTCCTCAGCCATCGTAAAATCTCCGTAATCCTTCATTAGATCAAAGACTCAAGTCGTCACGTAGCGCATATTATTGAGCTCCCACCTTAGGAATATTATATATCTTCTTGGAAATACCTTCCGAATCGTCACCACACAAATTCCAATGGATGAGCCACACCTAATCAGGTCCTCCCATTGTCGGGCTCGCACTTCCAGTTTGTTGTTAGTTAACCTGAGTACACTCTTAAGTATGCTTCTCTCTTGACAAATAATGCCTACTTGCCCATTCGACAACCTCGTTACTATTCACATTATTCGATAGTGTAAGGCTTTTGCCTGTTAATTTATAAATTTATTCACGTATGCGCTTTGTTGTTTGTTTTTATGGCCTGGAGTATGAAGTTGTGCATAAGTAGTGAAATATACTACTGTACAATTAGTTTAGGGTTTGAAAAGCAAGGTTGGCTTTGCTTACCTTGTCAGTTTAAGTTGCGATTTGCATATTTTTTGAGAATATACGATATAATTTGCTGTCGACAATACATGTGATGTGATACAAGATACAGTGGGTTGCCATATTAATAGGGATAGTTCCAATATTTGCTGATTTTTATGTTTACGTTGTCTCTACTTCTAAATAACTTGGATATGATGGCCATTCCTTCGTTATTTTTGTTGCTGGTATCACCACTGACACTTTTAAGAAGTGGAAACACTCGCAAAGTGCCACATCCCTCGAAAATTTAAGGTTTTTTGCACGTGGTCAGCATTTTTGTAAAAATGCGTGATTGAAGTTCTGGTAAATAAATATACATTTTAATTACATTTACGAGTTTAAACAGTTTAGCTATACAAAAATGTAAGTAATTATTAATTTTCTATTAATTTCTGTAATTTTTTTTTTCATATCTTATTTCAGTGAATAGTTTTTCCATATTGAGTCCAATGTTCTGTTTTTTCAGTATGGCTTGGTCTTCAGACACGTCCCCAAGAAAATTTCCGGAAGTGAAGACACTATTGTTAATTACTCAACATTTCCAAAGGGATATAGCAGCCATTACAGGTATTTTAAAGTCTGTGGTTAACAGGATAAATTAGAAAATCAATCAAAACCTGCCCCTTGAATTGGATCACATTGGAAAATGTGGCAGAAAACGAATCACTACACCTCTTACTGGTCGCAAAATCAAAGACGTCAGTCTCCAAAACCGCAAAACGAGTGTGGCATGTCTGATCTTGATGATCAACGAAGAAGATATCGAAGTCTCCCAAAGGAGAGTCCAGAGAATAATGGCTGAGGAGAACCTCATTTGTCATCGGCCAGCTAAAAAACCTCACCTCACAGTAGATATGAGGATAAAACTACTGGAATGGGCCAACGCGCACCAAAACATGACTATAGAGAACTGAAATATGGTAATTAACATTTTTGTGGTTTCAAGCTTTCAAAAGATTCCATTAGTTTGATTATGGCCCTTTTTGGTGTGCTTCTCTGACGAGTCCATATTCCAAATTTTGTTGGATTAATCATCGTTCGTCCGACGACGCCCAGGAGAGAAATTTCATCCGGACTGCCTTATATAGACTATCAAACACCCTACCAGTATCATAATATGGTCAGTCATCTCTTCCAAAGGGATGGGGCGCCTCCACATCGTGCAAGGGACCATGAGGCAGGATCAGTACAGACAAATACTGGAAAATCGATTACTGCCTCAAGTCGGAGAATCGTTCCCTGGTGGCCAGAAATACGTCTTTATGCACAACTCCGCCTCCTGTCATAAAGCCAGGACTGTCACTGCATTCCTGGCTGAAAAAATGTGCAGGTTTTACCTTGGCTGGGGACTTCCCCTAACGTGAACCCTATTAAAAACCTGTAGGAGCTCACCAAGAGGGAGATTGCCAAGGAGGTGATCACAGTGAAGCAGCAGCTCATCGAAACCCTTATCCGGGTGTGGCATCATTCTCCTGACCTAAAGATTACTGCAAAATTGTGCATTGAGAGTATACCACGGCGTGTACAAGCTGTTATTGCGGCTAAAGGCGAAATTACGAAATATTCACTTTTTGATCGATAATGTTTAAAAATAATAAAAAAAAATAAAATAATCGTAGATTAAGGACAAATACGGTGTTTAATTTTTCTAAATTCAATGTTCTTGTAAATAAATAATAATAACCGCACCTAAAATTATAAACATCTGTGTTTTATGAACACAAAGTGGAAAAAACATATTTTCCATAGGTGTCCCTATTAATATGGCAACCCACTGTACAAGAAGAAGGTAATGAATGTTATATTGATCGTCGATTCAAAAGAGAACAGTACCAACCCAATAAGAGTAACGAAATGAGAAAACTGATCCATTAACTTTTTTGTAAATGTTAATTTTTGTTCTTATACCCTCTCTTACTATTGCTATAAGCACGAAAAACTTAATGTTTCGCATTTTGTACGTATAATATATTATGCCAATGACGATGAATTGAACTTAGATATGAATCGACAGTATCGGTTTGGTAATGCATGTTCATAAATATTGTTAGGTTAGTTAATTAATTGTTTATAAAAAAATAGCAGATTCGTAGCTAGCAGATTCTTCAATAGTGACCAACTGCTAACCCTGTACAAATCTCAACTGCGTCCAACAATTGAATTTGGAAGCCACTTCTGGGCTGGAGCCTAACAATACTTTATGATGCTAAAATTGATTCTGTGCAAAGGAGGGCGGTCCGTCGATTGACAATCCGTTGTTAACAGACCGATTATCATCTCTAACGCACATACGCAATGTAGGCATGCTGTATCTGTTCTACAGGTATTTTAATGGAGTCTGCGCTAAGGAACTAGCCGCACTGCCCTCCGGTGCTTGAAACTCGACGGACACGAGCGTTGATGTTGACACACGTTCACAGTTGAGTTAGCTTCATGAGACCGGGTCGTATGTGGAACGAGCTACCGGCATCTGTTTTTCGTCCTTCATATAATCTGGGCCTCTTCAAGACCCGCATTGATAAACCCCTTCCAAGAGCTCCTACCTTAACCCACCTCACAACTTTGCCCAACCGAGTGGCGACATAGTTCCCCTGTCTTTACACTGTACAGACAACACATCAGTTCATAAATATATAAAATATAATAAATGTCTCGGTTAGAATCAACCACAGAATTATTTTTTATATCACTGCTAAGAACGCTCAGTTTATCAACGTATTAACTAACTACCCATAATATATTATCTGCAGAAAAAATCAATTAACCGAATAAATAGAAATCATAAACCTACAATAAAAAATATTTTTATTGAGTTCACTTTAAAATTATTTACATAATCGAAACTCTACATTTTTCCTTTTATATTAATGGCACATGTGCCTTGTGTGTTGCAACAAATAAATAAATAATATTATGTCTATGTCATAACTGATTTCACGTTGATCTATCACACTAACCCACACCTGTTGCACGACGCTGTGTTTACTGCGAGAGTTAAAAAACGGCAGAACTGTTATTAGAAGCTATCAATTTTTTTATACGAGGACTCATTCAGAAATGCAAAATGATACGCCATTCTGGCGATCACACCTCTCCGGATTATCTGCGAGAAATGCCACCTACCTGCAAATCTAGTAAAGTTGTTTTAAAGCATAGTGCAGGGATCGACGACCCAAAGAGACATGCACCAAAATATCTTTTAATATTTCACATGCAAACTGTTCTCCATTTTAATCAATCGTTAATATGGGAAGCTCAGATATATAAAGTGTTGCAACAAAACCATTAAACGCTGTATGATTCGCATTTCCAAAATATGCACGGAATTTAATACATCTTTGTTCATTCTTGTCATCTACCAACAAAAATAATAAAAATTATTCGTCTTATTTATCTAATGATCATCTCGATCACAAATTATTTATCATGTTATATGCTCCGATTGAACCTTAATACACATTTTTGTTGTTTGTTTTTGGGGTGTTATGCCGTGTTGCGCTAACTCCTTCTTTAGCCGACGTTTCGGACATCGTTGCAGTGTCCATCATCAGGGCAGATCCGGTAGATCCGAAGATGCCCTGATCTACCGGATCTGCCCTGATGATGGACACTGCAACGATGTCCGAAACGTCGGCTAAAGAAGGAGTTAGCGCAACACGGCATAACACCCCAAAAACAAACAACAAAAATGCTTTTGGTCGTGAAAATCTAAAAACTTACCTTAATACACATGTTTGTAAGGGTAATATTGGCAAATTTAATAGTTACCGATTTTGAGCTAAGGTTTGTTTCTGCTTTTTCATAAGTCGTTTGCTGAGTATCGTGATTCCCATGATGGATATGACTCCTCCACTCCTGGTGGTTATACGCTGCAAGGAGAGCTGCAGACACCGACAAACTCCACTTGGTAGTGATACTTGGTCACATCAGCGCATTGGTGACCTCACTCTGTTTCTCCTGCCTTCCACTTTGCCAGTGACTATGAGTTTATCTTTGTTGGATTCTTCAGTTTGGTGATCAACGTATCGTTGATGGCCTACTGTGGATGCTTAGCTCTTTTGACCCATTTGTGCGTCTGGCGGTACATGGAATTCTGAGCATTTTTCTCCACCACCACATTTCTTATAGATTAATAAGTATACAAATAATTTTGTCTGCTTTCTGCAGATGTTCTATTCTTTGATTTAGCTGTAGTAAATAAGTTATTTTGAAAATGCAATATCACTTTCAAACAGCCACACGTGCACACAAAAATAGCACCCGTTTTCCGACCTCTGGTTAAGCAGGCAAAGAAACTACCAGGCGGCCAGGAAGTGGTAGGAGGCAGCTACTTACCACCGATAAGATACTCGTACCTTTGCGGACTGGTTCAGCCAGTGCGGTGTTATGCAATGGACCAATAATTATATGCCCGGAATGCGGAACCCGCTCGGGTCGCACAGAACCGTTCACAAATCACAAGAGGACAGAAAGATTGGTAATACATAAATAATACATGGTCGGAGTTATCACAGGTGCTCATGATGCAGGGCTGCCTTAGATTGGAACATACTACTCTTGGTTTTATTCTCCCATCGTTATTCATTGTGTTACACAAGATTAGAAGATCTGTGTCAATCTCAGCTTGAGCAAGGTGTTGCGGTAGATCTAGGATGTGTGGATTTAAAAAAATATTGTTTTGATCGGTTGATATATCCAATATCTTTGTTAGTTTATCTTTGGGTGCCATGTTCGAAAGAGAATATTTGCGAGTTTCCTGCCAAACAAATAAATAGTAGATGTTCCTCAGCCATAAAAATCTTCTGTCATATATATTCCCTTCAACCTTCCACTTCTTCTTCCATGACCAATTTCGGGAAGAATCAATCGTTGTTGCACCATCGCTTGTATCAAAATGCTGTTTTCGTCTCTCTCCTTATTGAGTTATGATATCTTCAATATTCCTTTACAAAGCCATATTTCAAAGGCTTGGATTTTGGTCACTGGACTTGCTTTCAAAGTACAATTTTCGTTAATTTTAGAAAAGTGGGCACCATTAAGCGTCGGACCGCTTTATGTGAATGTTTTATATAAATAGACAGTAAAAACTACCTTAATGCCCATAGTTAACATAAATAACAATTAGATAAAGAATGTTAAATGAATAATAAAAGTCCCCCTATTGTCATACACCAATCGTTTTTGAGAAAAAACTTCGGCTTTTCCTGGCAACATTAAAATTGAATAAAAAATCTACTATAATAAGTGTGAGCTATCCCTAGCAGTATTTAGTTAGCAATGTCCGATGGACGTGGCTACTAACCGTGGATAAACTATTAACATTAATGTAATCTTACCTGGACAGCAATCTACCTGTGCAGATTAAAGATATATTCTAAAGAGTAGGAACGCACATGGAATAAACAGGAAATATAAATTTCATGCAATCATGAAGGAATAGACACGTTTTATTGCATTAAAGTTACCATGTTGCACCACGACGTGACCATCATAAATAAATTTATGTACGCATTTTGTTCGTTTTTCTTGTTTAAGGAAAGTATTATGATCCATCAAATGCCGAATGCGTTCTTTGAAAAAAAAATGTAGATGGGCTGTCGCACACTACCGCAGTTATTTTCGTGGAAACATCAATCTTTAACGTGATTAAGATGGTAATGCTATGTTTATTTTTAGCTGAGATAACTATAACAATAATGAAGTTTAATATTACTTTGACAGAAACTGTCGCTCATTTGGGCGCGATTTCCTACTCAATTTTACGCCAAAAACCGAAAAATACATGTCTCTCCTTGATTACCTCTTCAACCATATTTACGCCCTCTTATTGGGTCTGAAATCATTAACACTATTTACTGTTGTACTTCACAACCTTCTTCAACAGAACGTGTTTTCGCTACAAAGAATTTCACAACATTTCCTAAATTAGATTGTCACAGTGCCACTGTATGGCCACTATGGCCACTGTCGGCACTGGCGGGTCAGACTCTTGTGTGGCATCAAAAAATTGATATGCTTATGTGGCTTCGTATAACCCTGATTAGAATTTTGTAGTAGGCGTATAGGATTGTGTAAGGAAGTCCTGCGATCGTCCGAATCACCGTTACAAGATAACGGTTAGTTTAGTTTTCGGTGCGCCTTGAGTCCACGTATAGATCTATACTATAGCTGGCGTCATTCTTTCCACAGAACCGTGTCAAGATGGAATCTCGTCTTGACATCTAAATATATTTTATTTCCTTGTCTGCTTTACTAAAAAGGTAAACTACCAGTTTTCAAGATACATTCATCTCCATTCTTAGGCTTTTCACATTATCGAAGAGTTATTGCACTTAGCGTGTGGAAATTGCTTGTAGAAATAATAAATATTATAGTCTTCTGGTTTGACTTGTGTAAATGAACTTTGCGTATTGGTTAACCATGTCTGTGAAATGACATATTTAAGATTAGTTCTACCGTGGGAGGAGTGCGGTTAGATAAATAATAATGTGTGTGTTGTGCGACAAAGGTGATTAAAACATCAGATTGAGAGAGTTTATCTAAATTAGAAATAATACTGTACGTATGTAGGCACAATACCAAATATAGATTGGGTACATACGGGACTGGCGGTTTAACCAAAACCTCTTATGCTGCGTATACATACGCGAGCCGAACTGATGAACTGAACCTCAACTTATGGGAAAAGAACTACGCGAAACGTCGCTTGCAGTTGCTTTTTTTCCTTTCCCGTAATTTGAGGGTCGGTTCGCATTTCGGTTTAGCAGCCTCCTAACTTGTATGGTAATTTACAAAAAGTTTCGTTTTAATTTTTTTTTCAATTTATTAAAACATCTTAAAATGTTTTAGTTAATTTAAAAAAACTAAATAAAAATATATTATTTTTGATTTGGAAGTTCTCGTTCAAGTTAGGAGGCTGATTTGATTCAGTGTCCAGGCCTTGTGATCTAGGAGGTTTTGGTTTAACACTCTTTCGGACACATGCCCAAGTCGTTTGTGAGAAAAAGGGAGTGGTTATAAAGGAGCTCTCGCCGGTAGGACCATATACCATAATATATAAATAAATATAATGGAGTAACTCAGGAAGGATGCTGGACGCTAGCCCAGAGATGAAACCAACTCGAGTTTGATGGCATCGAAAATAAAAGGCTTCAATTGAGATTCGCAATAAGCTCATAAAATCTACGGCCTAAATGCAATTGGTACATCAATGTTCACGATGGTTTCATTAAACAAATACAATTAAATTTATACAAAATATAAATCTATCTGGATAATCTAAATAACTTCCCATTTAATATAATTACATGTACGGTCGTTATTGCAGGTAATAACTAAAATCACTTTCGTTTCTGATGAATTGCAGATAAATGAATTAAAAAAGAAATAAAAGTCTAATTAGTGTTGATTTTACGGTAGATAAATAATTATATTTTCAAAACGGTATTTTAAATCAATCGTGAATTGTGTGTGTGATGTAACACGGTTTTCAATTTGCATTTTCGTTTTTTTTTTTCAATATTAAGCATAATAAAGTTTTTTTCTTATCGTACAATAAAAAAGAATAAAAATTATTTTTGCCAATTTTACCGATTTTTCAATGCTCTGTAGCTCATGATTCTTTGTTCCCGATGGTTATCTACGTCACCGACAACATTGACTATTTTATCTCCCGGCCTGCAGAACTAACTTGCCAATGGTCATGCCTGTGGGGAGAGCAATCTTGCTGTTGAACAGAATCAATTCGGATATCGACATTTTTAGCATCAATGCAGCTTCAAGGCGAAGCTTAATGCCAAATCACAATTTTGATTAATCTTTATAACGAATTGGTGTACATTATCAATACCAAAAAATATGTTTTAGATACATTGAAGATTTTCCTATCGCTTCGCTGGAGTAGAATACAAATAAAAAAATAAATTACTCAATAAAAAATATAAATGCAAACTACTAAAAAAAATATTTTTTCAATAGAAATATATGAACGCATAAAGGAAACCACTTAAAAAAATACAGTATTATTATCTGTGACAGTTTCACTCGATTAACTTTTTTGCTTTCTTATAAAATTATTTACAAAATAAATAAAAAACAGTTTTTTGCTTGAAATCGAACGTTTCAAGCAAAAAGAAAAGCGATTTTAATGCCTATTACCTACGATATAAGGTATATTTTTTATTGGATGATTTGTATAGCGCCGCTTTTGTGAGATATCACCTCAGGGGCGCTTTACAGTTAATGCAGGTATTACAAAAAATATAAATATTACAAAAAGAAATTGAAATTAAGTTAAATAAAATGAAGTACAGAAACAGGTGACACGAAGATGGAGAATCTGCAGCAAGAATCCTAGGTGGTGAGGAAACTGGACCAGCTGCTGCAGCGTGAGATTGCACCGCGTCCACCAACAGTGCCAGCGCGAGGTTCGTCATCCGTCCAGGTATGTGTCTGCTGCTAATAGAGCGCTGACACAATGTCCTCTCATAGATATCAGACCTTGGCAGCACCGCTGTGACATTCGACGAAGGTAGAGGATTGAGACTCTGCAGCAAGAATCCTAGGTGGTGAGGAAACTGGACCGGCTGCTGCAGCGAAATGGTGGACCGCGCCCACCAACAGTGCCAGCGCGAGGTTTGTCATCCGTCCAGGTATGTGTCTGCTGCTAATAGAGCGCTGACACAATGTCCTCTCATAGATACCAGACCTTGGCAGCACCGCTGTGACGTTCGGCAAGTCCATCTCCATGTAATCTTGTTCCTGGTGATTGTGTTAGTGTTGCAATGTGCCCGCAATAAAAGGCGACGGTCGGGATAATAAATTATCCTGGGCACTTGTTAGGGCTTTCAGAGTTTCCAAGAAATCCATTGAAAACATCTGGCGTACCTACAGTTACCTCATTCTCATCCCAAGTTCAACTTCAGCGAATTTCGAATATTTTTTAGCACAATTTTCGATTATTCATTTTTAACACACTGCACTCTAATCACATTACTATAAAGTTCTGATTACCAATTGGTAAGTTAATTTAAAATGTTGATTCACTGATTTTTTAAATAATTTCAAAGGGATGTTGCCTCATTTCCCTTGAAAATACTAAAAAAGGCAAGCTTTATTATTACTGGTATAATTGTTATACACACTGTTTTTATTCTTCTTCTTCTTTATGTGCCGTATCAGGTCCCCCCGACGTTGGCGATCACTCTGGAAAATGTCTCTTTGTCTTGCGCTGCCAGGAATAGCTCCTCCACACTTCTAATGCCGGTCCACTCTCGTATATTTCGCAGCCAAGACATTTGTCTCCTACCAGGCCCTCTGCGAAAACTGTTTTTATTAATCTAAGAATTCTTATTACAAAAATATTTTTAAAACGCATTGAAATTAACAATTTTGTAATGTTTTTGAAATGAACAAAGAGAATTGAATGATAGAAAATACATTACCAGCTGAAAATAGTAGCGTTAATCTAGAATCAGAAAACGCACAGTAAATTTGATGGTGCTAGAATAAGTTTTTGCTGTTTCAGCACATACATTTTATGCTGTGGTAAAGATTGACCCCGTAGATTAATAAGCAATGTTGACCCTGATGTGCAGTATGTTAATTACAACAGCCGTGTGTGTGTGTGTATGTATGCGAGTAGGAGCATCAAACTGGTGACGATGTGCCCATTGAACAGTGACGGGTGACGAGTGGCGGGCCATGAGAAGTGTCACCGACTGTTGCAGCCAGGGTGTCAAGTTCACGTCTCGCTTAGCGTCTCACTTGACCGTTGCCAAACGTAACGTGAACTCAGATCAATGAATATTAATGTATTCCACATATAATTATTATACTTATTCATCATAACTGAATTGGAAATTTTACTCGTGGTACAGCTTATGGAATGAACACAAGTGCCATTGCAGATATAGGTTATGCAACTCCCGATATCTGTTTCAAGCCAATGATAATTTGTTTGAGGCTGTTATTTGCTGAAAAATGAGGGATTTTTTTCCTCATGGCCTACTGTAGGGCTAGTGTAAAAAAAGCTCGGGCATACGAAACACACTTCTAATGCGAAATTATCATTTTTTACATTCAACATTCATTGTACGTCGAGAATATTTGGTCCTAAGATCACAAATATCGAGGGAAACACCTAATATTGCTTAAATTAATTACTTGTGTTAGGTAATGCAATGATTCACATTTCAACATCTATAATAAATATTTTTTTCGCAGGCGATTGGCTCCATTGATTTTTCCTTATGCACTATCGTACTTTCGAAACTAGTGCAAGTGAAAAACTTTGCAACCGATGCGATGGTCTCAGCTTTATGTAGCTGGATGTCTTTTGAATTTTTTGCCCTTTTCGTTCACGCACGCATGCGTACACCATTATTTATTGCAACAGATCAGATCAGATAGATAAGATTTAATTTTATTCAAAGATTATGTACCTATACATTTTATATCCACTATCGGTAGAAAATTATTTCAGATAAAATGCGAAACTAATTAGGTGCAATCGAATTATCGAATAGGTAGATACCTAGTCTTGTACAGGTACTTCTAAGTGCATATTTTTTGCTGCAACTGCGAATACAAAACAAAGACGATTGAAAGATTGGAATCAACAAATATATCTATTTAAACGTCATAATAGTTATACAGTAATATTATAATCAATATAACAAACTGATACATTTATGGATTATTGTATAGTGTTGTATTATTATGTAACGAAGCCGAAAATAACAAAGTTCAGATTATACAAATTAGGGGGATGATAATGATTTTGAAATGCAATATATTTTATTTTATTTTCTATTTAAAAATATATTTATTTTATATAAAAACATAAATATGTTATACTAAAAATACTAATTACAATAAAAATGTTTTCTTTTTAACGTAACTACCCAATTCAATAGAGAAAAACGTTTCTCGTGTTTGAGTTGGGGAGTAGTGCCATTACAATATACATTAAGTTGGAGTTAAAATTATGTTACAAAATTTAAATATGATGTCAAATAAACAACATATAATATATAATACATTAACATTTATGTACAAGCTTAAAAATAATGTGCTCCCTAATTTTCTGCAAAATAATATTATGTACAGTGAAAATGTTCACAATTACCCTACGAGAAGTTGCCGACATTTTAGGCTTCCCAAAACTAAACTTACGTGTACACTAAACAGATTATTTTACAAAGAACTTTATAATAACCTACCAAAAGTCGTAAAGGAAGCCATAATTTTTGGCACTTTTCGTAGGGTATGTGCTATATAGGTAAGAAAAAGTTTATGATTGTATACATGTATAATGTTTTTATTTTTTTTAAACTTATTTTTATACCAATTTAACTTTAATTCTTGAGTTGAATCTTATTTTTATATTTTATATATTTTCGTACTAGATGTATGACCAAATTTACATACATCTAAATAAATATTCAAAAACAAAAATAGCTGCAGGTATATTTGGTTTTTAAAGCAAGTAATGTTCTGTTAAATATTTCGATGGATGCAATCTCTGAGAACAAGAATTGTAAGTTAAATTAGTGCGAGAAGCAACTACATTAAAAGGAGCATGGATAGAATTTATGAATAATACTCGCCACTCACCACCAGGTCAGAGTGTCTAAATCTCCGTTATTGATTTTAAATAATAATTAAATAATACAATTTTTTCTTCGCTGTAACAATTCGAGTATTTTAAGTAAATTGCATTAAATGTAATTATTAATTGGATATGTAATTTATAATTTATGTGCCTTAAAATGTGTGCTGTAGGTACTCATTTCAATTTTATATGAATGTGTGTTATATGAAGGCGACCAAAAAGAGGAATTATGTTCGAGAATGCTTCTGACTAGTGTCATGTACAGTTTTTTGAGTGTATAAACATACATTAGATCGAACTGAGACTGAGAAGTACTTTATTTGTAATTACATCAAAGTGGGGAACAAATATCATCTTATCATCAAAGTGGGGAACTAATGTCACCTTATCATCAAAGTGGGGAACAAATGTCATCTTATCATCAAAGTGGGGAACAAATGTAATCTTATCATCAAAGTGGGGAACAAATGTCATCTTATCATCAAAGTGGGGAACAAATGTCATCTTATCATCAAAGTGGGGAACAAATGTCATCTTATCATCAAAGTGGGGAACAAATGTCATCTTATCATCAAAAACGACGCCCAGGTTTTTTATTAATGATACCTCTGAAAGATTGACGCTGTATATATTATATTGAGTGTGTATTGGTGTCAAGTAGGTACAATATAAAAATGACAATACTATTAGGTAGAATCCTGGTTTCGTCGGATTTAATATGTTTGCATAATATACAAAAGAAGCGATTATCTAATTAAGTAACTCAATTATTATGGTATCCCGGACAACATATTTGAGTTTTATGCCATTTTGTTCCATTGAATCATTAAAGGGAAGCTTAATGTCAAATCACTATTTATATTAATATTTATTATAAATACCAAAAATATACTTTGGATAAATTGAAGCTTTTCCTGTCGTTTCGCTTGAGTAAAATTAAAACAAAATTGTTAATTACTATTAAAAAAAGAAGCGTACGCTATTAAAAGATGTATTTTTTCACTGGAAATGTATGAACGCATATTATAAAAAAACAGCTTAAAAAAATTTAGTATCGTGGTTAAGATTATCTGTGACAGTTTCCCTTGATTAAACTTTTTTTCTTTCTAAAATTACTATTTGAGACTCCCGATTTTTATGCATATTAATAGAGACACCCATTCATAGCTTTAATTTTTAAGAAATGTAGCATTCATTATTGAAAAAAATAGCTTTTATAACTTTAATTTTGCGTTTTCATAGCGTTTATAGCTAAATAAGATAACGTCAAGGAATGGGAGTTGGCAAGAGGGGAAAAAAATTAAATTAGCAAAATCACTTATAACATGTTTTTTGTATTATTGATTGAAACTCAACATGGCACTTGTTTCTACAGTAGAGTGAGTCACGTTCGTTCTACGATCTGTCAATACAAGATTATAGCAAATAAAAAATCTTTTTTATTATAGCTAAAAACACCATGTATCGCTTTAATTCGCGAAATTATCGTTAATGCTATGAATGGGTGTCTCTACCTATTAACTATTAGAATATACGCAATTTTGGCTTGTATGTATATACAGGGTTTTCCAATAAGAGGTGTAATTTTGATATTTTTCTCCAGAATCAGTCAATACCATCCAGATCAATACCATCCAATTCCGGACATAAAAAATCATTAATCATCTCTCGATAGCGCAATCCATTCACCGTAACTGTTGCTCCAGCCTCATTTTCGAAAAAGTAAGGTCCAATGACTCCGCCGGACCATAAACAGCACCAAACAGTCACACGTTAAGGATAGAGAGGCTTTTCAACAATAACTCTTGGGTTTTCCGAGCCCCAGATGCGACAATTTTGCTTGTTGACGAAGCCACCGAGGTGGAAATGGGCCTCATCACTCAAGATGATTTGCATTTGATTCACTCAAGTGAATTTTAATAATTTCAATGCGTTGTTGAAGAGTGTATCGTTCCATTTTTATTAATGGCGTAGTTTCTACTTGTCAAATGTCAAAAAATGACAGCTTTAAAAGTAACATCTACCGAAATAGCGGGCTATTCAAAATAACACCTCTTATTGGAAAACCCTGTAGTATGTACCTCTGATCTATGTAGGTACATATAATAATTTTAATGGGACGCATTCTCTTCTCTTTTGGAATTATCTTGTTGCTTTTGAAATCAATTCGTTCCAATCGCAAACATGTTTTGAGAGCTAAATTATCGAATTAATCACTACTAGTTTGAGTTATTACATTTTTTATTTGAAAAAATGTCGGCTTTTACCTGCAAGAAACTAGTCTCAAACGAGCGTTAGGTTATTCTGAAAGATTCTGGTTTATTACCAAAACCACTTTGTGGTGACATAAAGACATGAATAAGAATTATTTTTTAGTAGCTTAAATGATTAATTGAAATGAGGTATTTTTGATGGGACCTCTTATTGAAAATTAAAAACTCGTTAATCTATCTATATACATATATAAAAACTCGTTAATCTATCTATATACATATATAAATCTCGGTAATCTATCTATATACACATATAAAAACTCGTTAATCTATCTATATACATATATAAAAACTCATTAATCTGTCTATATACATATATAAATCTCGGTAATCTATCTATATACACGTATAAAAACTCGTTAATCTATCTATATACATATACAAAAACTCGTTAATCTATCTATATACATATATAAAAACTCGTTAATCTATCTATATACATATACAAAAACTCGTTAATCTAACTATATACATATATAAAAACTCGGTAATCTATCTATATACACATATAAAAACTCGTTAATCTATCTATTTACATCTATAAAAACTCGTTAATCTATCTATATACATATATAAAAATGAATGATTCTTGGTTGGTCCCGTACGCGTTCCTATATCATTCATCCGATTTCACTGAATATTTCAGAGTTTGTTCTTATAAGTGCCAGGAGTGCTTAGAGAGTGGTTTGAATGGTAGAAGAAGTCGGGGATGCTCAAGAAAGATTTAACCCACTATCTCTTCACTGGAATGAGATATGGAATTAATGTTGATATATTGTAGTTTTTAACAGTAACAATGTGGATTTCATGATACTACATGAAGTTAATGGTAGAAAAAGTCAGAAATGCCCGAGGAAGATTATTTAAAATTCTCTTCTTTCAAAACTCCATCCATTCTTGGTCTCATTACTCTATAAAGTTTTTATATTTAACTGTATCATATTTCGAATAAGAACTTCATTTCTTTTCTTTTCATTTCTTTTCATTTCTTCTTCATTTTTTCATTTTCATTGGCTGCTATCTTTATGTATGATCGCAAGATTCAACTCGAACCAAATGCAATCTAGACAGAGTCTTGGATTAACATATCCTATTTAAATTTCAATGTTACCTAACTTGACTTTTCTGCAAGTAGAATGAATATGCTATTAAAATATTTTTGTACCTTTGAAAGCATGTATATCTTTATAATAATAATAATAATAATAATAATATTTGGCTAATTTATATAGCGCCGTTTTCGTGAGAAATCACCTCAAGGGCGCTGTACAAATATATTTCTTAAATAGTTAATACTAGAACTACTGACTTATATCTAGTGACTTACTACTAAGGCCTATAACTACTATCTTAATGACATATATACGAGTATTTACATATTTAGCAACTTATAACTGAAATTAATATTAACAATCTAATCTTACTAACGCCAAAAGAAGAAGGAAGTTCCATTATATTAGGGTGTTTTTATTGTTAGCTGGATATATATGTTAAGTGAATGAAATTAATGAATAAAATCAATCGTCAATCTTAAACGCATTTAGATGATTCATCTGCCAACAATTAAACCGATTCACTTGTTATGTTCCCGCTGATATTGTCCATTGTCCATTGGTAGGCAAGTCAATAGAAAAATTGAATGAACGAAATCGCTAGATAAAGTAACAATTACAGTATAAAAAAAAGAAATATTTGGATAGAATGACGGATTTATGGAAATGAGTGTCTGAAAAAGTGAGTTTTTAGTTTGGATCTAAATTCTGTTGGGCTGGTTATACATCTCAATTCCATAGGAAGTTTATTCCAAGCCTTAGGGCCGGATACTCCAAATGCACGATCACCAAACTTAGTGTTCGGATTTCGCTTAGGCTCTTTCAACCTTCCAATTGCAGATGATGTCGCTGATCTAAGACTTGACTGCCTTAGACCAGTATTTTCCGGAATGCATAGCTCAGTAATATACGGTGGCGCCATTTCGTTGATAGCTTTAAACACCATCCAGCATAGCTTGTACTGGATCCTTTCAGGACACTTCAGCCAGTGAAGATTTCGGAGGTGCTCCGAAATGTGCGAAAACTTGGGTACCCCGGTGATAAGCCTTGCTGCGGCGTTGAACACTGATTGTAGTTTATCAGTTTCGCATTTAGGAAGATTTGCATAAATGCCGTTGCAATAGTCAAGACGTGATACTATATATGAGTTCACAAGTAATTTAGTTGCCTCTGTTGAAAGGTTCCTACGAACTGACTTAAGTTGTCTGAGGTAGAAGAACCCCGTGCTAACGGTCTTATTTACCTGACTTTTTAAAGAAAGGTCTGAATCCAGATAAACTCCCAGAAGTTTGACGGTTGTTTTAGCAGTTACGTCGTTGCCAGAAATAGCGATTGGTGAGTTTTCTATTAAATGTTGGCGTCTATGTGTGGCTGCCCAGAGAAACTCCGTTTTTGAAGGATTTAGCTTAAGTTTATTTGAGGACATCCAGAGATTGATTGCTTCTAGACACTCAGCTGTGCGAATTTTTAGGCCGTCGATCTCATTTGGTGAGCAGTAAAAGTATATTTGCTGATCGTCAGCATAACAGTGAGATAAAAGACCAAATGACTCGATAATTTTTGCGACGTCATTTGTAAAAAGAATGAAGAGAAGTGGACCCAAAACGGATCCCTGGGGTACCCCTGAAAAGAGTTTTGTAAAGTTGGACTGTTTATTTCCAACTTTTACTGCTTGCGAGCGATTGGATAGATATGATTCTAGCCAATATTTGATGTTAGAATGTAAACCAAACGTTACTTCTAATCTCTTAATGAGAAAGTCGTGGTCAATGGTATCAAATGCAGCGCTCATATCCAAAAGTGAAATAAGTGCTAACTTACCTGACTCTATGGCAAGGGTTATATCTGACAGGACACGAAGTAATCCGGTTTCTGTTGAGTGGAACCTCCTATATGCAGATTGATGATTGGTGATTAATTTATTCAGATTTAAGTGGGAGATAATTTGAGAAGCCACAATTTTTTCTAGGAGTTTAGCTACGAAAGGCAGATTTGATACAGGTCGATAATTACCCAGGTTGTCGGGATCAAGCTGTGGTTTTTTAATAATTGGAGTAACTACAGCAGACTTAAGTGGCTCCGGGAAGTCACCTGTGCTTAGGGACTTATTAAACACGTGAACTAGGAAAGGGGATAACACGTTGCAACATTTCTTGAGAAGCCACGTTGGGATAGGGTCAAGAGTACATTGTTTGTTTGGCGAACTAAGGATCAACTTTCCTACTTCTTCCAGCGTTGTAGGTTCAAAAGATGACAGTATATAAATATAAATGGATTTATTTTGAGGCAGCCATGTGGCAACTTCTAGGGGCTGCCTATCTATTGTCTAAATATATGTATTATGCCAAATGTGTTTCGTTAGAAACAAATAAAAAAAAATATATATATACAGGATGTATCGGCAAGTACCCGACAAACTTTAACCAGCTATTCCTCAGCACATTTGGAGTAAAAAATGTTATGGGCGCTTTGCTGTCCGGTAACATTTTCTTTCCATTAAAAACAAAAAATAAATAAAAAATCCACACTCCGTCACTGTCATTTGCATTGTATCTCGTGTTCAGCAGCTGTTATTAGCAAGTGTGTCAAAAAGTGTCCTCGCTCTTTCGTACACACTAAATAATAATAGTTAAAAATGAGACTAATGGTGCCGTGCCATTTCGTTGTGATTGTAAAAGCGCGCCAACGTAGGTACATTATTATTAACGTACGTACATTATTCAACGAAACTCGAACAAAATATTGCCAGATGGGTTTTCAAACTTTGACAAAGGATAAAACATTGGTGACATGTGGTGAAAATATGAATAATAATTTTTTTATTAAAAAAAATGTTACCGGACAGCAAAGTGCCTATAACATTTTTTACTCCAAATGTGCTAAGGAATAGCTGGTTAAAGTTTGTCGGGTACGTGCCGATACACCCGTATACATATAGTGATATGGTGACCACCATATAGTGATATGGTGACCACCATATAGTGATATGGTGACCGGATAAATCATCACATCTTTAAAAAGTTATATAAAGTCATGGAAAGTGATGAAATAAAAACTTTATTAACTGGATTAGGTAGGTTAGGTTAGGTTAGGTTATTATTTTTTTTCATTGTTTCTAATGACTTTATATCACTTTTTAAAAGTGTGTTGAATTGTCACTGTATTGAGTTATCATGGAACCAGTGATATATACTCGTATATTTATTTTTTGGAATAACTGCATTTAGTCTCCCTTTCAAACCATTTTTGAACGCTTACTACGGGGCCTCAAGCCGTGTTTGATGATCAGATCTAAATAGCCAGGTACTTCTCAACCTTTCTCTACCCCATCTCCTTTCCTTCTCCGCTCCTTTTAGTTTCACAATATACCCCAATTCTTCATCTCATGTTCCCACTGGCGCCGGACGGTTGAAAGTAATTGAAATCTCTTCGACGTTCATCTAAAGAAATAATATTCCGAATTCCACTTTTCGTTATAACACTTGGTGTTAATTAATTAGAAATGTGATTTAATTTGGGTGACCTTTCTCCTTTATGTGTAGTACAAACAAAAGTAACGCATTAAAGCCACGCAAATTGCGTTATTTAACTAACTCGCTGTCAATTAATAAATCACCTATGATAAAATCTGTTCGTGCATTAAATAACGTGAGTCAACGTTCACAATGCTGACTCAGTCAAAAGCATTTCAAAGGAATAATACAAAATTGTTTCCCAATCCATAATCGCAACTCTGTTCTATAATTTCCATACAAACGTATCAGAAGTCAGAACAATACCATCACCTTATAAAATAAATTCTTGATGCCCAGGACTTGAGGTCTACAATTCTTATGTAGTTCTGGATCACGGTCATGGAGCCTAGTCTTTGTAAGCTCCCTGTAATTTATGAATTTATTGGTACTGATTTGCTATTATTTGCTAACGACTGTTATATAGTAGACTTGCACGATTTCGATGACATTTTTCTCCGATTCGGAACAGATAGCGTTACGTAATGAAACGTATTTAAGCAAATAGTACCGTTATTACTGGTTAAAGGCGTACCAATGATAACTTCGTTGTAACTTCTCCCTCTTTCGCATAAACCCCACACATAACAGCATGAGAGGTAGTAACCGAGCTCTCAGCGGTAGGTCCATGCCATAGAAATATGGAAATGCTTTGAATTGAACCTTTACAATCTTCTTGGCATTATTGATTTGATGCCTGTTTTTTGAAAGCTCTATTTATTAAGCGTTTCTAATAAAATAATTGATTACTTGGACTTTGAATTAGCGTTGATTACATAATTCTATGCATACAGTTATTTACACGTTGTGTATCATACGTTATTAACCATTCATTTTGTCGCATTATTTAACGATGTTGGTATATATGGTGTGTGGAAACTAATGGTGCAAGCGGGAAACCTACATGACACAGAGAACCTAAAAAATGTTTTCTCTTTCTTTTGGATTTTTTTTGTTATTTTTTGGTATTATATTTGGGCCGAGAAACTATCGGAGTCTAGCATATACGAAACGACAAAAAAATGAGATGGCAATAATTTTTATAATACATTTGTCTAATAAACTATGTGTTCTTTTTTCACAATAAATAAATATTCACCTGATGGAGGAAGGGTTCTTCCGAAACCGGTACAGTTTAAAAAAAATTAAAGTGATCAAAAACAAATTTATGTGTTTTTTTATTTAAATTATGGTAAGCCACAAAGTTAATGCTTTTTACAAATATGTTCTTTTTTCGTCGTCAGCAGTAATTTTAGGTTAGGGTTTGAACGAAAAAGTGTAAGGTGAACTATAAAAAATAATGTTTTTACCGTTAATAATCATATAATTTTAGCGTATTTCATCACCTTTCCAAAATAGTTTTTAGTTTTCAGATACGTTAAAAAATATCCCATTATTTGGATGTAATTGAGAAGAGGAAATACACATAAATTCTTCAAACCAGTCAATATGCCGTGAAGGGTTAAATTGTTTTACTAACGATATAATTTAACCATAACGTTTACTTTGCTGTGTTTTCATAAATTATGAATAACCCAGATTTAACGGCCCAGTGATGAGGCCTTATTTTAGGTAGTGAACGTAGGGGGCGTCACTCGATTCCGAGGAATGCCAGAATTAGAAAACAATACACGAAGAATAAACTTTATCATAATTGCGAACAATGCCATTGTCTGCGCCATGGACGCCAATTGTTAGTACATAATTCCAGTATTTATTTTAATTTTTACATTTAGTATCTGCTTCAATGTCGATTTACCTATCTATTTTTGCGATGTCATCAGTTTTGTAGATACAAAATATATTTTTTGAAAAAATAGTTCGGACATTCGTTAGTTCATCTTTTGGCCGCCTGCAGAGTTTCAAATTGAACTCGTATCAGTCGACCGGTTTATTTTTAGGAATGCTTCAATTAACAGAAAATAATTTCAAATGTGAGCTATATACGTGCATGGTGTTTTGTGGTTTTATTTAATGGTTAAATTGTAAAGTATCGTTACTAATATTATTTTTTTTGGTAAGTTTTAATGATATTTTTAAGACCAAAGTAAGGTTTTTGATAATATAGTTTTATCGTAATAGATTTGTAATTTTATATAAAAATTAATAAATATTGTGTTGAAAAAATAAATGATTTAAAGGAAAAATGCCTAAAGGTCCTAAATATTTTTCTTATATCTAGCGAAATTTCGCTAAAATCATATTATCTGAAAACCTGCTTGACCAGCAAATAACACTGAATGTGAATTCAAGAAATCGGGGTAAGTTGTTTAATTTTGAGTGCAAGTACGAGTAATACCGCAATAAGAATACATTTTAAAGCCGTGACGTCATGGGCTATAAAACACAGATTGTTTATTTTACTACACAAAAACAGCATTCCAGCTATTTTTAGTCATTCACTTTAACATTTCCGAGACAATAAAAATCAATGGATGCCGCCGGTTAAATAAACGTTTAAAAATTCGCATACGTTTTTATGAAATATAAGAGATATACACAAATATTAGTACAATCCTTGGTGTGGTTGTATTAATGCAGGGGTTCCCAACCTTTTTGTACTCTAGAGCACATTCTAAAATATCGGTAGGGTGGCGGGCACCACCTATTTTTAATCGAAAAACTCGGGGCAGCAATCGCAATCAAAATGACAACAACGCGGTTCCTGGCGGGGAATGCTATTTGCACATCACTCCTTGTACACGCCGAAAAGCCGAAGTGAGCCGATGATCGCTGAACGGATCGGGACGGTACGAGCACGTGACTACTGTCAGTTTGGCTGTCGGGGCCATGCTTATTGCTTTCACTGACAGACAGAGCTGGCAGTCATGTGCCATGTGTTTAGGCGCCTTCGGCGTTTATCGGCTCAGTTCGTGGCGTTCGTTCACTTCGGGTTTTCTGCGTGTACAAGGAGTGATATGCAAATAGAACTCTCCGTTCCAGGCTAGCGTGAAGAGTGCAGTATGGCTCACCGCTAGACAGGTTGCGACAAGTACTGTCAGCAAAGGAACCACTCATACATACAATATCGCAAACATACGGACGTATTTAATAAACCTTGGCACTCAAAAAAATTAAAACTCTAACAAATAAATAAAAATAATTCACTTTTTTAATTAATGTTCATGAAAAAATTATTTCAATGTCGAATAGTGGCGGGCACATATGAATCGTTCCGTGGGCGCCATGGTGCCCGCGGGCACGGGGTTGGGAACCCCTGTATTAATGTATCGTCTATGCTTTAAAGCCCCTAGCAGAAGTGGGCAATCGTTGCTGGCGGGTTGGCAGTGTTGGCACCAAGATCCTTTGATGTGTGTACGGAAACGGGAAAACCGACAATAACCGGGTTAGCCGGCCAACGTTGGCGGTCAATGCGTGCAACGTCCAAAATTCTCCAAGTGGTCCTGTGCACATTGGACATTTGACCCAATGCGTTGGCCCAACGTGTAATGACAGCATAAGAGGGACGCGCCGCCTTTTTCATACAAAACATAAATTTGGATTTTGGCCCAAAATACCCACCCAAACTAAATAAATATTTTTGATCTACTTTATTTATTTGTGGTTTACATTGCGGTATAATATAGGCCATTAAATAATTCAATATTGTACTATTTTAGAGGCAAATTTTGTATATTTGTTGTTAATTGTAATTATCAAAAAAATAGTCTTGCCCACTGTGTTAATATAAACAAACATAAAATTTTAAAAATAAAACAATGCAAAAAAGCTTTTTCCAACGCAAATCGGTGGTTTGTAATATAAATTTGCTTCCATCCCAAATCCTTTTTTTAATAAATTTTATATTTTTAAAAAATTTTATCATATTTTAATTGTGTAGAGAGGTAAATTATTTGTTTACAAAGTTATCTTAACTCACATGTAATTCCGAAGTTAAAATATAAAGTCATGAAATATAAAACTCTAATGGCCTATATTTTATAATTTTAAAAAGCAGTACATAACCGTACTACATATTTGCAATACCTTTTGATTAAAAAAATAATTATTCGGTTTGGTTGGGCATTTTAGCCTCAAATCTAAACTTGAGGTTTGTATTAGGAAGGTCGCGCAGCCTTTCCTCTTAACCAGAAATTTTACATTCAATTTGCACGAAGCTTCTCTGCCATTGACACACTTTAATGTTTAGTAAACAACCGCGGCATTATGTCTTGATAACCGTCAAAATTTAAATTGACATGGCCGCAAACCCATTGTCTATGGAAATCACCTCCATTGCCAAAGTTAACATTTGTGTTGCCATTAAGAGAAAGAAAATTATTAAAATAATTTTTCTGAATTCCAACATTGGTTCCTAACTTCCTACCGGATTTAATTTGCCCCTTTTACCCCTTTGTAGCAAATCCGATCATTGCACATGTTGTGGAAAGTACGGAATATTATTTATAGATGCTATTACGTTCATTAATTAGTACATACTAATTATTGACCAAACCCACTTATAAATCAAATATTAGTGAAAATGGTGTTTATGAGAGGTGTGGTTTTCAGGTTTCTAAAAATTATTGAGTTTAAATAAACACTTTGAATAGTACCGGAAGGTACTCAGCAAATTGCATTAGTCATATTTTCAAACACCTACGATAAATACGTACTTAGCTTATATTCCTTTAACCTTATTTATATTGGTTATTAATACTGGAGAAATCGTTGAAACTATAGACATTGGAATGCTTTGATGAGTTGGAAGTTAGATTAATTCTTTCCTGCATTGCTTTCCTTTGAGTAATAATTGCTCCAAGTCTAATTATTGAATCGAAAGCTAATTGAAACCACAAATACAAGACAAATGTACTTGTCAAACTCATTGGAATAGAATACACTATAATCGTATGCATGTAGGTGACCTCTCTAGTGGTAAGCAATTAAATGGAATGGGCCCACAGTATTTTTCTCTGTCATTTGCCAAGAACCACAGTTTTAAGTAGTACTAGATAGGAATGCATACAATTATTACATTTCTGTACATCAATGCAGGGACTGGACAAAACATGCGTGCACGCAACAAGCATGTCTTCCATTCCCCCATATCTTTGAGAATATCTCCGTGCCGAACAATACACAGATCATTATGCACTTCGTAGGTAGTAAATGATGCAATTTGCATGTGGATAATCTGCCTCTTATTCCGGTGATAATAAATAATAACACTAGTATACATTTTGCAATAATATGCATACCCAGCCAGCATGCGATGGGAGTCGCTTGTTTTGTGTTCTGTATGATGTTCCGTTTGTGGGTCATGGCTTATGGGCGTTTCAGAACATTACCGACATAATCATGATGTTAATAGTATTCTTATCTTGTCATTTCATTTAAGTTCTTTATCTACTTGTTCTGTATTCTGTAATATCCAACCCTGGTCGTGCTATTACAAGCTGAATATCAGGCACTTACAAGTTTAACGTACATAATATATTATGTGTCTACTTACCTACGCACTGCTAATCCTCTACTACGCATTTTGGTTTCAACACATACCTATTATCTATGAAGCTATCTTGTGATTCGTAGTTTAATTCCATTTATTCTTTATATTACGGTCGATTAGTTGAATCTGAACAAGAAAAATGTTCAATGTCTCGTTTTGATAATTTTTCTCTGCGGTGTCTTGGACTATCAAAGCAAACAAAATTATTTGTTCGTAGATTTGGAGTAGGTACAGTCTGATATAGATACTAATGAATCCTTTCCGCAAGAGTTGAGAATTATAGGCAGACTCTCAACGGTACCCAACACTGAGAATTATTTAATATAAAGAAGAAAACCCAGAGAAAATCCATGTTCGGGATGTAGAAGAAGCGGAAAGTCTCCTTTCAGCTGGACGTACAGGTTCAAGACTGCATAAGGTGACTCTATGTTGTCAGCAGTGAGAGATTCTGGAAATAACTAGTGAAGATCACGATCCTAGGTCATGAGAAAACGACTAGAAAGACGAAGAAGGCTAGTTATAGCTCCGCACTGAGTATTTCTGATCCCACGTGTTTTCAGTATTGAAAAAAAAAATTTTTTTTTTTGGAACACCCTTTTAAAACCTCGTTACTTGATAGACTTGCATATCATCGCCAAAGCTAAAACATCTACGTAAATATCCAGCCATTTTAAATACTTAAGGGTAGAAAAAAAGTTTTACATATTGCATAAAACGACTTGTAAATATTATGCATCATCAGGTAATTTACATGCCTTCATGGAGCTGTATTTTGCACTCGAAAATTTGTATGAGTACATACTTACTGGTTGTTACTTTATACGTACGCAAAACATCACGTACGTTGCTGTTTAGGAATCGGAAACGAAAGTAGAGCGCCGTATCGAATTATCTAATAATGTTAAAGTGCAAGATTATTACGAAATTACTAGTATTTCATGACTTATAATGGAATGCTGTTATTAACCTTATTATGTTTTAAATATCGTCTCATGTCGTTGGTGTGGTGTTTCTGAAAACCTTTAATTCTCAAATTTCTGCAAATATGTCTGAATCGCCTACACGGTTCAAAATGTTGTTGGTTACACGACCCGAATTCCATTCTCTGTTCTGTCCGGCAAACTCACAATTCTATTCCAATCCTCTCTGGTTTGTGCTCACACAAGAGGATATATCACACCAGGCAGTAAGTTTTAGATCATTTGTAAACAAATAATTGATTCGTACAAGGATTTATGTTTCGTTTGTATTCAAAACCTTTTGTCTTTGCCATCTCCCACTTCGTGTTTCATCTTGCTTCTGCGTGGACGCCTCCGATTTCTCCTACCATCCACATTCAAACAGTGTGGGTTTCTGCGTTGCTGCAACTTATAATAATATAAATGGTACCTCACCTACGCCATTCACACTTAACAGCGTGTTAAAGCCACCTTGAAAGAGTTATTTGACGATTGCATGTGTAATTTAGCGAGTTGAAGTCTGGTCGTGTAAAAATTGTCTGATACGATTGGACGCGGACATTGTCATCGCCAGTGCTCTCGGCAATCACGGTTTGGTAAAGAATGTGCGGAAGTGATGCTTTGTTAAATATAATTATAAATTGATTTATAATTACTACCTAGAGGTGTTTGATTGATGTCTTACACATACAGACTTGTGCAGGTTTGACTACTTAACTTCTCAAAAATTCCTGGATTTAACTTAAAATATGTAATAGAAACATTATTATGCATCAATGGGGGATTTGGGCTCCTACAAAAATGATCTTCACTGATTCCTGTCCCAAACGTCTCCAACATCAGACCTTCCCGTTCGGCTCCAATTTTCTCCTGCCTCTGTACAGGGACATCCACATGACCATACATATTGTGTTTTATAATCGCTCAACATGACCGGTCCATCGCTGCCTTGTGAGACCAACAGAATCTTATGATATTTTCAGGCTCAATTATATTCGAAAGTAAGCTCATGGTTCATTTCAAATCTTTATAATCCATTTTCTAGCGTAGAATTTTCGGTGTTTTATCATCTGGCGTTCTTTCCACATAGACAGCCTTATTTTTGTGTCCTACAGGATCTTGTGATAATTACAGGTCCATTTAAATTCTCAAGCTCTTTTCTTACTCTATAATATGTTATTGAATCTAGACAAACTTTGCACTATTCAACACATTTATCGGTAGCTCCGGTTTTAGCTCTTCCCACGACTGTTCTTAATTTTTCTGTAAGGTTTGTTTTTGTTTTATTTCAATTGACTTACCGCATTCTGCCTGGATAGACTTCGATTGAAATAATCCAATAATTCAATTCCGTGATATTCCGTGAGCGTGTAATCCCACCCAGTCTATCATAACCATACAAATGTAATGCATTTCCAATGTCCGGCCTCGCTAAGTAGCAGGTTGGTTGTTCTGCGATGGTATGGTCTGCCGGACCCGAAGTCACGGATCACTGGTGGTGCACGCCTACATAGTCGTTCACTTGTACGCTAACTCATTCCATATCCACACACTACTTATTCCGATTGTGTTTGGCAAAATGAGAAATATGGTGTAAATGTGAGGATTTGATATAGGTATCTTGTATTGTTTCTCCGAAGTCTTTGACTTGAAGTCATTGACGCTTTTCTGCCAAGTTTTTTCAATGTTATTCTTCATTTTTTACTCTATTTGATTCTATTTGATTTTTTACTCATTATATTATTTATTTGTGTAATGTTTTGTAGACTCTCTAAAGCTCTTAAAGCTACATACAACCAAACTGATATTCAATGCCAAAAGTGTTATCGTGGATTTGTTTTTGGGGTAAATGCTGTGATACGCTACTTCCTTTTTTAGCCAACATAGGAGGGATCGCAACACGGCATAATACACCCAAAAGAAATAACGATAATAAAATAAAACCATTGAATTATTCTATGGTTTAAAAATATATGTCAATTTTAGCCAAAATATCTAAAATTCTTTCACCTTTTCTTGGCGTCTTTATAAAATATATATTGAGAATTTACTCTGCACGCATTCAATATTTTAAGAACTTATTTTTATTAATTATATTTTTAAGAACTTTTAGAACTAGTGTTTCTACTGGCTACGCCGGTGATTGGTTTTCATGTTCTAATCATTAATATCTCGTTCCTTCAAATAATTAAGACAAAAAAAAACTTTCCATAAAAGGCAAAAAGAAATCAAGGGATTGTCCGTATATTTCGCACTCATTTTTCTATAGAACAACTTATGAAAAAAATGAAAGAAACTGTTTGGCGTCCCGTTTTACCTTTTGAATATTTCTATGTGATGAAGGATAATTATCTGTGACTTTTTCATAGATAGCCTTAGATAATGAGGTGTTTTCTTTTTCGAGTGTACAATTCAAAGTGTGTTCAATTTCTGTAGGGTCTAGTACAGTGAACAGTAAACAAACATCTTTCCGCATTCTTCTCTGTCCGTCACTTTCAAAGAACCATATTTCTTTTATGATGATTATTCCTTAACACTTTCTCGCCATTTCCCGTATCAATAAAAGTATTCTGGCGAGGAAGTAATGTTGGAAAACGAAACATGCTCAGCGCAAAATGGAAACCTGGCCGCTGTTCAGTAGTTTGCAGGCGCGTTGCAAGTCCGGCTGAGCAGGTACTGAGACCATCATAACGGAAGTTGCCATAGGAAGTTATGTCCGTTTCTGGTCGGACATTCCTTCGCCGAAACGTCCTTGTACGGGGGGTCATTGACTGGACGACCCGGTGATGTCACCACCAAAATTGGCCACTGTGCACTGCTAACCACTGTTAGAAAGTTTAGGGCGGAACAAGAAACCACAAAATCGTCTTTGTTCGATCTTCTAGAAATTGTATCGAATGTGTAAGGTGGAACCAAACCATTTAAACGCTCCTTTATTTAGCTTTTTAAATATCCTCACTACGATTGGTTTAATTTATCGTTCTTTCTCTCTCAGTTCCTTTCCGATTTGTCAAAATTGGTAATGGATTTTTTTCGCTTCGTTTATTTATCTTAATTACGCAAATTCAACTAAGTACAACATCATGGTAGGCGAATTCATCAACAAACAAAACTTAATAGTGGTACACGGTTGAAGAGGTGTGAGCCCAGATATTCAAGGACATCGACAATCACTCATCCATTCATGTGGCTTAATCTACCGAGATGAAATATTGCCAAAGACTTCATTCACTGATAGATCCATCTATCAGTATTTTTTTTATTGCAAAACAGACTTCGGTCGATGTGTACAGTTACTATGTGTTTGCCTTTATAATTTTGAAAACATTGCGGGAAGATTTGATGTGAGATTCACAGCAACTGATAGCTGTTTGATTCTGACCGCTAATCGTTGGGTGTGGTTAGGTACTTTTGTTTGGTGTGGTATCTGACACAACTATGACTGTTATCGAGGCTTTTGCTTTCTCCATTGAATAGAGTTTCCAGTGTAATATATTCAACGGTAATATATTTTGGGCTAAGTGTTGAATCGTTAGTACTGCAACGGGGTGGTAAGTACCGAGAAAATAAGGAATTCCAGAATCTGTGGAATTAGAGGGATCAATTGTTATTTTCAAAAAATTTTATGTAATTCGTCATTGCTGCCAGATTTTCCATATAACGAGTACATTATTTGTAAAAAAGTTTCCCGGGAGGCCCTTAGATAATAATTGGAATCAACGATACGTGAAATGGAACTCTGTAAGCTCGTAGATCCGCTTAACGTTTCTGTGGAAAACATTGGATTATGAATTTATTTTTAAGGTCCTCCATAGTTGAGTTGTTACGATCCTTGGCTAAGAATCCGGACGTCGCGGGACGAAATCTTATTTGATTAATTTGTATTGTTTTACAATTTATTGACTCAAAATAATATATAGAAACTATGTTTGTGGCACGTTCCAGAATGGTAAATACTTTCAGTATTGACCTGCTGAAAGACCACTATTAATAATAGAAAAGTTGACTTTACGCGTTTTTGGTGACGTATCTAAATAGACAGGTACGTTTCCACCCTCCTCTTCCCCATCACCTTCTCCTCCCTACTACCGTCTGCCTCACAACATTCCCCAATCGGGGATGTCATCACAGTCTCACTGGATCCACACGGTTGGGATTCTCGTATTAAAAATTAAAAACTCACATTAAAAAAATATATTTTGTGGCACCCCAGGCAAGTTAAGGCCCCGTAGTGAGCGTTCAAAGGTGGTTTGAAAGGGATATATGTAAATACGAATGTTACAGGGAGCGCGCTGATATTAAAAAAAACGATAATAATTAAGCGAAAATAGTGAAAATATCTAACAAAACACGACTCGTTTGAAATAGAGCAAAAATCTATAGACAAATGCTTTAGTTATATTTAAAAATACACTGATTTTGTTTCATGCCTTCATTAAATAACAGAAAAAAACGTTGTTTTAATAATTTTTATCTATCGAGGGAATTTTATATAACTAACCTTTTGGCATAGTAAATATCTTCAAAAATAACATTTTGTTTGGAACTTAAAAAATATTTAAAGAGAAAATTGTTATAAATCTCAATAACGGAGCAATTCCAAAAGGTGTTTATATTTTTGCGTTATCTAGTTAAGTCATGATAACCACGTTGAATGCATTTGTGTTATTCGTTTTAAGATTATCTGATTCAAGTGTGATTGAGCTGTTTCGTCCTATAATTATTATTTGATTTCGTTCAGGTTTAATGATTGTTTCTGTGTGTTCGCCATTTGTTTTAAATATGTTGTTACGCAGAAAGCGTTGATCTCGTCATGGGACAGGCACTATAGACATAGGATATGCAGTAAATACCAAACTCTTCAAAGGTAGGTAAACCATTTTCTTGGACTTGGTAAAATAACGATCCAACACTAAACTTTACTAATTATCCGGACAATCAGATCTCCCTTTTTTATCGCATAAATATTTTGGATGTTTCACTTTTCAACGGCCAGATGCGTTGTATTAATTGTTGCGACGAAGAGGCGTGAAATTAACAAATTGATCATTTGAAGGCTATAAATCACAATTAAATAGGTTTAAGAAACAGAGCTCGGAGCAAAATGAATATCGCTATCTTATAATTTAAAAAAAAAAATGTTTCGTAAAACGAGTATTTTTTTTATAACGTATCATTCCTTACAAGCTCTTACCTCGACAGATACACGTACGTACTATTCAGTCAGGAAAAGCTTTAAGTCCTGCCGCTGAGAGCTCTGTTTTTCCGTTGGTTATGAGAAGAACTTTGAAGTGTTTTTACATAGATTCGTTATAAATTATTGTGTAAAATTTATCATTGTTGTATGGTAGGTACTAGAGATGAGCGTTTAAGATTATTTTTCAAAATAATAGAAACCGTTTCGTTTTCTAAAAATATCCGGCTACGCGGAACTGTTTAAAAATAACGTAATAAATTAGAAAAAATCGTTTTTGGGGGAGCATTTTGAAGCAACGGTCGGCGACAGAGTTTCGGGAGAAGAGGTTTCGCGCAAACTCTAGTGACTCGAGTCTCTAGAGTTGCTGGGCCTCGCGCCGAATATATTTGTTTTTACACGACTTCATCACTTATGTCGTTCCGATTCCCACTTTATTTTAGAGATTTTATAGGGCAAATTCAAGCGCAGGTCTGCTTCAGTTACGTCGTTAAGATTCTGGCTTTATTTTAGGGTATAGTTTCATCTTGACTAGATCACCTTAAACAACATGATTATTAATTAATTATATTAACCCTTTTTAGGGGCATTTATACAGGAATTGTAAAAATTAATCAGTTATTTTGTACTGAACTGAACTGCCCCAGTCTTACCACAATATTTTGTATTTATTTGCTTTAGTTTAAATCTAGGTGGTTTTGGTAAAACACGCCTTAATACCAGCGTAATTTAATTTATCGAGTGTACCTGACAAAATGGTCGCCTGCAATTCAATTCATGTTTGGTGTTTTATTTTTTTAAATTTATAGTATACAAACAAACAGTACATGATTTACAGAGATGAAACTATATACAGGAATAAGATACTTCATGTTGGATACCTATAATATGTTTCCTTGTAATGTCTGCTAAGCGGTATGTTTATTCCTTAATTACCAGGTGACATGTGTAGTATATAGGTGTGTGTGTGACGTGTGTAATGTATGTGTGTGTGTCTGTATGTATGCGCATTGAACAGTTTAAATTATTGACATGATGCCACGTTTGAATTTGGGCAGTGAATCCGAAAAAATGTCAATGTTAGAAAGACAAATATTATTTAGAGTAATATTTGTCTTAACTCTAACGTTTATTATGCTTACGACAGTCCATTATTTTTCTCGTCCGTGCTTTACTGGTACGCTATGCGTCTTGGTCTGTGCGCCCAATGATTTGCCTGAGTCTGCCACTTGTACTGTATAAAAAAGAGAGAGTGCTCGTATTAAAAACGATATCGCATTTAATACCACATGTGAGTGAAGTCAATGACTGCTCAATGCTCTAATTATTTAGTTACCATAAGCGGCATAAACGGCTACCCCTGTGAACATTGTAATCATCTCATGCTATTTAACTTTCCTCTTTTTCATCTCCTTTCCTTCCCATTTAGGACTCTTGCACCTCTAGTGAGTGTTCAATAAGAAAAAGACGATGGTTTGAAACATATGTATTTTCAGAACATACTTTGCACATTTTCTATCGAGGTAATTTAATATATCTAATAACTTTTTTTACTTTTAACTTAAAAATCGTATATTAATCTTATAATAAGTACCTTATATTTTTTAACTAAAATTATAAATCGATAGAAATTCTCAACGCGGGGTCTTAATAATTCAACGCCTTTTCTTTGCACAGCATCCCATAGATTATGGTGATTTGCATTGATATTTAATTCCAACTACATAAGAATTCCATACAATATTGTTTTTATCATGTGCGTTTTGTATTTCTTGTTGTTAAAAAATATGCAGGTACCAAACAGAAACTAACCTCTTTTTTTTCACAGGTAACCACGATCTTCTACACCACCTATACCCTGACTTCACAGACAAGTTTGTACACCTGGATTCTTATTTTATACCAAAACATATTATTGCAAAATCTTTTGAATATAATAATATAATACAGATCACAATCAATTAATAATAAAGCACCTTTCTTGATTCCTTGCTCCTTTCACAACTTGCTATAACTTAAATTTAAAAAAAAATCACACATTGACTGCGTTATCTTGTAGCCAAATCCCTCATTTCAAAATACATTCTTCCCAACACTAGAAAGTAAAAATAGCAGAAAACGAGAAGAGCCGCGGGCGGCACAGGTGCTCGAAGAAATTAATAGCCACGTCTCTAGTGGCTAAAGCAATTGACCCTATTCAAGGCGAATTTATAGTGATAACCACACTCTAACAACATACTCGCAGTTACCGAAGGCACAGGTAAAATATTCATCAATTAAACGGTGGACTTGGTTTTGAAAATAGAAAGGCCCGCAATTAGACCCAGCAGGATGATGGTTATTCTGTTTGTTAAGTTTTTAGATCAGTGCTAAAAGCTGATAATTGTAGAATTCAAATTGTCCATCATCCGACGTTCTGCCTTGATAGGAACAATTCTCCGGTACGACTGGGAAGCCATGTTGTGAAATCAGAAAAATGCCCATTTGTAAAAGAATGAACTTTATTAGCGTCTGAGCGGCGATCCGGTTCTACTTATGATAAATAATTGTTTTAAACGTTAAAATTAACGTTTTTTTTGCTAAAACTCAATAATATTATTATTAAATTTATAAAAAAACTGTTTATTTATAAACACGTTCTACTGCACAGAGAAAAAATGACTAATATTGAATATTACCAACGTATTAAGAAACTCTTCAAAATATTCGTAATCCGGTTAAAAACGGAACTGCAGGCCCTCAACAACTGAATTGATAGGTCCCCTAGTAAACTTTTAGTAAAATACAAATGTATTATCATAATGTCATGCGTGGAACACGTGTTCATCAAAATTCTGATATTTCCTCGTCATTATCAAGGCAAATTCAGGTGCATGAACACGTGTTACGATATATTAGGAATTTACTAAAAGTTCATCACGAAACGGATCACGAATTTTAACCGGATTACCAATAATTTGTACAGATTTTTAATAAATTAGCAATACACATTTTTCTCAGTGTGTGTAATTATTATTTCGACTTCTGAAGGCATCGTCAATCTGTTGAACTCGGCTTAGCAAAAGGCGAAACAACTGTAACGCGTAATAATATTTACGCAGCAGAACTTGTTTTTGAAATTTGAATAATAATATTATTGAATATATAAAAGGAAAACTAAAAAAAAAACAAACCAAACAATCGTCAATAATTTTAAGATTAAGTAACAATTTCTTATCATCAAGTAGAACCCAAATTGCCCCTTTGGGCCTCTGTCAAGGAAACAATCGAAAGTGGAATTGGCCTATGGGCCAAACAGGATATATCCTGATTGCTCACAGGAGCTACACAAACCGTATTTTCACATTTAATTTCCCTGCGTTCAAGATAACATAATAATAATTTCCCTGAGACCGTTGAAATTGGCCTACAGTTTTTGTCTCATCACGTTCCTAATTTATATATTCAGCGTCTGACAATCGCATCTCGATTCCAGCGACCAAATTATTTTACAAATCTGGTATTTCTGCCATTTCTTGCGAATCAATGACGACGGTTATTGAACATTTAGGTGATACTGGTAAAACCCGATTTATAAGATTAGAGAGGTCGTCAAATTATGGATCGTTATATTTTTGGATTTCATCGATTTCTTCGTGAACGACGGTTTGGGTGGCGACCAGACATCGATTTATCAAATGACTCGTGACCGGCTGTAATTATTGTCACCCTTTTTGATTATATTATGTTATTTAACACATTTTATAATAATTCCAGACGAGTGCTAAATATACCTATCAACGTTGTTTTTTTACAAAATTTGATGAAGTTTCATTCGTAAAAGAACCCCGCACTTCTAACGTAATTCATTTTACATTATTCATAATTTTATCAACTTCACCTTTTTGATTTAAAAAATATAATAAACCGCACAGTCCCAAATGCTCCCAAACGTCTGGAGCCAGTGAGACTATGGCACCCCCAATTGGGGTATGTTGTGAGGCTAAATTTAGTGGGGAGGGGAAAGAGATGGGGAAGAGTAATTTAGGGAAGTACCTGGCTATTCAGATCTGATCACAAAACACGGCCAAAGCCATTTCAAGCAACTTTTCATTTCTGAATGGTGGTCTGACACCAGGGCGATACTGAGAGTATCTTCCACTTGGGAATGTGCCGCAAATATATTTTAAATGAGTAAATTGTGAAATAACACAAATTCATCAAATAAAATTTACTTGCGCACTCCAGGATTTGAACCCGTGATCTGCGGCTTGCTAGTCGAGAACTTTACCCCTCGACCACGGAGGCCGCCGCTTCTTAATATTACTCATGTAAAAGTCGTTTCGCCCTTAAGATGGCTGTAAAATCTATAAAATTGATGTAATAAGTCAGGGTGACATGTTCTGTTAAACAATTCATATATATTTCTACTCATGTTTTACACTGTTACCTGAATAATATTTTTTCTATTTTCCTTCACAATTATGTTAATATTTTCTGATAAAACTGCGTGGTTACGCACGTCCAAATATTTTCCTTCCTACCGTTCTGCGAAGGCCGTTCCACCCGCCTTCCGTATTTTGTGAAGCAAATTTTGCAATATTTGCTATTATTTTGTGCCCAGAGCCGCCAGCATTATAATTGCTCCAGTTGAAAATTTCCTCATGATTTTAGAATCCAATTATTTAATTATGCACAGTGTGAAAATTAGTGGGACGGCGTGAAAGGTGCGGTTTGGTCATACTGTGTGAACTAAAACACCGCGGAAATCCACACCAACTTCCGTTGTATTCAATACTAGATTTTGTGGTAATTCAGTAACCATAGAATCATGTCTCCGTAATTGCAAGAAAATATATAGACACGTAGCATGTATTGGCCACGATCAAGCGTTACCTGAAACTATCTGCTATGTTTTGGCTTAAAAAAACGTCTTGCCCGACTAAGCGTTTCTGGTACTATAAATCGTGTCCATTTTATTCAAACATTTGGTCTAATAGATGTCCCTTGTCCGCTAAACACCAGTTTTTTGTGTGATTCTTTTGAGGATCTTCGTTTTACATCCATCTTCCCTTTGCCATTCTTCGTGAGGGTCCAGCACAGTCGTACCTATTACCGAAATTATTGATTCATAAGGTTATTGGCCCTCTGAGGGTTAAAATTAATCCGCACAATACTACGTGCCATTTCTCACCTCTCGTAACGAAACGAAGATCCGCTTGCCGATTTATCACCTTTAACATTTTTTGCTGTTCAAAAATATTTGAAAAACCATTTGACAAACCACTATGACACTTTATTTTAATTCGAAAAAACTGTTACAAAACCCAACGACTCAAGATAAAATCACTACTCGTCAGCAGAATAATTCCATCCCAAATATCAACAGAAATACAAATACATTGGCGTTTCCATTTGGCGTGCTTTCATTTCTGTCGCATGTAAAATATTTTCAAGTTCAAGGTTGTTTTTTTTATTTCGCCCACAAACACACAGGCGGCATACTTCCACAACCGTAAACCTACACGCTGTCAAACTTGTAATTTTTTTAAAGTATCAATCTGTGGTCTTGACCCATAAATTATATTATTGGTTGCCTGCGTTGCTTGATGCTCCACGCAATTAAACCATTTAGGTTTAGAGATCTGCATTAAATTACTATCAAAACCTCATAATTACAAGACGGTGTGACTGATATTCGATGATTTTGAGGTTAGCTTTTGGATTAATGTGTCGCCTCGAGGTATCTTCCGAAACACATGTACGAATGCGTAGGTACCGACTAGCAACGATTTGTTCGTTTCTTTGACTTGTTCTTGCTTTTGGTGTTTGCATGAACTAGATCACAATTTTATAAATCGGATAGTTTCAGGAGTTCTGTTTGTATTAACCATGGCTCGATCTTTAATGTTTTGGTGGCCACAGCACGCACAATACTCATTTTTATAATAATTATAGAGCTGTAAAGGAAAGCCCGCCCAGATTTGAAAAAGAAAACTTTATTTTGGCACGAAGTTGGGCACTGGTTATGTCGGTAGTAGTAGCTACCTACAAACCTATTTAGATTGGCCATGAGTTGACCCAGAATAATAATGAAAAGGGTAAGTGCTGTTTCTAATAACAAAACTTTTTTTACTGGTAGTGACAAACGATACTTAATTTGGGATGTGGGTACCACTGGAACCATTCATTGGATGACCAACACAGGTCACCTAAAGTGGTTGATGGTGAGTTAGCAAGGGTGTCGGGTTCATGGCGTGAGGTTTGTCGAGGTCTTGGTGGTGGATACGTGATAAGCGTTGAAGGAGACCCTTAGACCTTTCCAGCTGGACTCTTAACCTAACGATTCATACGTCACTCCTGGACGCACTGATCCCCAGATTCCTAACTTTCATACCTTTTTCCTTCCCAGATTCCTCTCCTTCCTTTATTTAAAAAGACCCTCCAAATATGATCCTTAAACATGACAAAGGCCCCAAGGGAAATTATTACTGCTGTGTTATATAAAAAAAAAACAAGTTATGGCATGACATCACGAACAAGCATCATATTGTGTTCAAATATTCTGCCTCCTCTCAATAACTTAATCATATTTTATAGGGAGAAAATTGAGTACGGATGATTTATTGAAATCGTGCTAAAAACGGGATGGCAATCCATTTCCTGATAAAATATTGGTCCATTCAGAATATATCGGAACACGTTTTCATGCAGGTGTTCTTTTCCTAATATGAACACGTGTTCCACCGTCCTCATAAAACATTCGCGCTTTACTGATACTTTGTTAGGAAATCTGTCAATTAATTCAGATGTTTTTTGTAAACGATTGGCTTTTATGTAATTACTTTGATCAAAACTAATATCTGCACAATGTTAAATTCAACAATTTGGTAATATCATCACGTGGATTCCTGTGTAAGCATTGCAGGTTACAGTGTTTGTATACTATACATTTACAGTCTATGATAATATCTGCATACATTGAGTCACACGGAATGTCGACATCCACGGAAGAATTTTCGGAATGGGGCTCCATCGGAAACCAGTTCTGGCCTAAAGCTAATGAACTATGAACGGGGTCACCTGCAAGACAGACGGAGCCAAATTATGAATATCTATGACAAAAAACCACTTGCGCAAATGGTAGATGCCGATCGCTGGGCAAGTGAAAACAAAACCACGCCTTGGGAGCGGTGGGAGAAGTGAACTGACTGTGAAATCATAATATAATGCCAAACGCTAGTGAGAGATGGGATGATAGAAATTCTTGATAGACTCTTTGGCTAAAGACTAAACGAAGAACTAGAAACGGAATAAAAGAACTTTCAAGACTAAATGAATGATCTTCCCCATCTCCTTCCTTCCTCATTCCATTCTTCTCAGCCTGACAACATACCCCAATTGGGGATGCCATAGTCCCATTGGCTTCCGATGGTGGGAAGGCAGCTCTTGTGCGGTCTTCACATAAAAAAATAAGTAGGTATGACCAATTTACCCCGGAGTTAAATTAATAATCAAATGGTATTTCGCTCGAATTTCAACAATCTTTAAAATTTTGACTAGGGCAAATAATATAATGACATCTTGTTTTATTTTTGATGACCGAAAAATAAGTATTTAAATGCTCCATAGCTCGTCTGAAAATATGTGCTCTGCTTTCGTGAAGCTAATGCTCACAGTTGGAGAGTTTTTGCTTGAAACACTGCTTGCTGCTTCCGAAACCAGATTTTTTACCATTCTTATACCTAGAAGTAGACATTTATTTCTTGTCTCTACCAACATTGAATTTCTTATTTTTCTTTCGAATACAAGCACAAAAGATGAACGGAATTGATTTCGTAATGTCTTCTTCACTAAACTTCTGTAATGTCACGTCTATGAACTACATCAGTCCTTCCTTCCACAATAGTATTGCGTTGCTCCATAGTTCCTCAGTCACGATTTTCCTTCAAATTGCACCCTTGATCTTTTTGTAATGGTAACCTCTTCAAGCATCTTAAGCCTTTTTTCACTCTTAAGTTCTTGTAACGTATCAATTTTATTATGATAATCCTATCAATATACTTATGCTCTAGCATGTAATAGAAGCGTCATCATTTTTTTGTAACAACTGGTTTCCAACTACAACTTTCTTCCAATGTATTCTGTATAGTAGTCCTTGCGCCATTTATAAGAAGTGATGTTACAAAAAGCCTAATTGTTTACTCTCATAATTATTTCTGAATATCCCTGGTACTATTTTTATGGCTTACACTCGATGGTTTTTTTTTTAAATATAAATTTATATAATTTTATCATAATGGCGGAACAGAAATGGCACAAACTTTTGTGCCATTTCGAATAACGAAGAAGGTGAAAATTCAAGATTAAGATCACCACGAGATCCAAGAATATCTTACTGTTAACCTGCATATACGAGTATCTTTCCCAAAATTATGAAATTACCAAGCAATAATTTGGAGTGTTTGGTTGTATTTTCGATACCACCCACCAGATGTTGGTAGAGTGTGTTAGATCTCTTATTTATTATTATCCGGTTAATGTAGTTGTAAGGTATTTCCATAGATGGCGGTACTTACGCCACATGTCAGAGATAGTATGTCGGTTGTACCAGAATTGTTACGATTACTAGTACGAGCCAGCTCACTTCCAGTTGCTTCCCTCTTCAGAAGACATTAATTGTAATTATCCTACGATAATAAAGTACTTGTTATCTTTGACGATCCAAAGCATTTATGAATACTCTTGATCTCAAGTATATTCCATACAACGATAATTAAACATTATACCAGTACATTACACGCAGCCGGTAGTACAAGAAAACGGAAGCTATGTTGCCTAAGGCAACTAAAACAGATTTAAGGTAATATACATTTCAAATAGGGTTTCCAAAACTCTTGGATGACAGCACTGACGGTCTTACAAACGATGCAAATAGATCCATTCAAATTTCTTCCTCACTTATCCGATTTGTTTTTATGTTTTTAAGAAAAGTGTAGAAAATGATATATGGGCTTGGCGTAAGGAAAGAACGATCGGACCGTCCAGTCTTCCGACATGGTTGCTTCAGTTAGTACGAATGAAAACGCTAGTTTTTAGGGGCTTCCCTTTTTTTATAAACGACACAAATGCAACAAAAAAAGTTTTTACAGCGGAGCTCTCGATGGCAGGACCATATACAGGTTGTCCCGTATAAATACAAAATATGGTATAACATTGAAAGGGTTAAGGATTGCAACACAATCTGGTCATTTTGATTTTAAAACACATTCCCTTACCATTGTAAAAGTGTTGACCACATCCTAACATGTAAGAAACTTTAAACTTGAAAAGATCTAGGAAAATGAAATTACACTTTTAAGAGACTCATGTTAAACAATATTTAGAGAGTGAACAATGAGTTAATTATCTATAATAATTGCTAGAATCAGCAAAAACGGCAGATACGGAGTTTTTAAAAATACTTTCATTAAATATATTATATGTATACATTATTTAGTTATATAATTAGAACAAACAAAGAAACAAATACTCCACTTTGATTTCAAATGACTCCCCTATCATCCCACTTCGTTTGATCCATAGCTTATGAGACACCCTGTATATCTCAACAAGCACGCAACTATCTACGCAGGCAACTTCAGCAAAAAATCTCTTCATTTGCAGTGTAAGAAGTGTTTTATGTTATAGTAAAACTACCCTGCTTTTGGCAAACGCATTTCTTCGTATGACTGATGGCTTTTAGTACAGGCCTCTTTGGCTGACGCATGAGTTTATCTTGACACAGATTTGAAGATTAAAAAAAGAACGCCTGCCATTGTTTGTAGCGACCGTAATTTTTTGTCGTTTATGACGGCAATAATTATTGTCAGAGAAATTTCGGGATTGTCAGCTTATGGGAACTAATTGTCCGCTTGTTTTAAATTACTCCTAATGTTTAGATGGCATTTTATTCATGATTCAGCAAAATGGCCGTGTTTCAATAATTCCACAGTGAAATTTTTAAGCACGGATTTGTAGAAATAATCTAAAACTAAGACTAATATCAGAATGGGAGATTCTCTTGAGGTCGCTCTCGTGCGGAGTCACTGTACAGGATTCAAACTTTGACGAAGGTGACTCTCAACTAGGTACATCCTTCAGCCTCACAACATTGCTCTATTTACAGACCCAGCACTAATTACAGACCAATTTCTCTTTCTTCAAACATTGCCAAAATATTTGAAAAAATTGTAAAAACACAGTTATTCAAATTTATCAAAGAAAATAACATATTAAACGCACATCAATATGGGTTAAGGCGATGCACTACGTCGTGTAATATTTTGAATCGAGCCGCTATCAATAACACACCTTACGTAGATGGCGATAAGGTTTAAATTCCCGCTTCACATCATCCACCTGTTTTAATTTATGCAAGAAAAAAACAAGGGCCAAAAAATGCCTTTTATTTTATTTTGTGGATGTTCATGCACAAATATTTAAATGTTTTTCGATCATTTTATAAATAACTTAATTTGCCACATTATACAATAAAACTATAACCGAAAATGGGTTCGTTAGTAGGAGATTTTGAACTTTAAAGCAGTTTTCATAGGCATGTACATTATTTTTTTCTGGGTTTATAAAAAGACTTAATATAAAAACTACTCGATAATTTCAAAGGTCAAGATGTATTCTACTCGCAGTATTTAATTAATGCATCTGAAACATTTCTAGGCGACCAAATTTTCAAACCAAAAACACATGATTTTAAATTACTATGTAGTGCATCGCCTTAAGAGAAAATATGAGCACTCAAGATGCGATCGTAGATTTAACATCTAAAATATATAAAACATTAGATAATAAAAAATATACATCGGAATATTTGTCGACCTAAGAAAAGCATTTGACAGTATATCACATTCTAATCTTATACCAAAACTAGCGAATATTGGAATAACTAATAATGCTTTAACGTGGATCAAAATTACACATTTAACAGAGAGCAATTTTTCAAGTTAAATGGCTTTCTCAGCGATTCACAGACCACAGATTTTGGCATCCCACAGGGAACTGTACTGGGACCTATTATTTTTATTATTTATGTCAATGATATTTTCAAAATCATCACAGCTTTATTAGCTGAGGGTTTAACCTGTTTTGAAACTCAAAGAAAGGTCGAATTAGATATAAACTTAATAAAAAAATGCTTCGACCAAAATTTATTATCTTTAAATACTGACAATTTTTTTGAATACCTTTCACTCTCAATAAAAATGTTATCCCTGATAATTTAAACATATGTATACACTCATATATCTGTAATATCAATTCACATCTATGTAAACCTGACTGCTCTGTACTTACAGTCAAAACTAATGTTAAATACCTTGGTGTAATTTTAGACAGTAACATAAAGTAGAAATTAAAAATCAATGCGACAGTAGAAAGGTTAAAAATATTAATGTACATTTTAATTAGAATACGAAACAATTTAAATCTTAAACTATTACGAACCATATATTTTTCACTAATTCAATCTGTATTGCAATATGGAATTATTGGCTGGGGTGGTGCATTAAAAACCTCTCTCTTGCCGTTAGAAATCATATGGAGAATATTAATAAAAATAATTTTAAATAAGCCATATGATTACCCCACCATCAGATTATTTAAAAAATTTAAAGTCCCTTCTCTGCCAATCATTTATAAAAAACATAACTTTTACAAATTCATAAAGATTCTTTCAACAACGATAATCAAAGACTTTTTTCGAACAGCAACAGACCAAACGTGCATGGTTCTATAATCACCCCGTGCTGCAACACCACCACAGCCCAACAATTTTATATATATAATGGCTTAACCAATTACCTCCAGATGTGAGATTACAAAAAAATTAAGTAAATTCAATAACACAATTAAAAATATAATTCAGTAGAATTTCTTCATTTATTACACTTTTAAAATAATATCATAATTCTCTAAAATAATATTAGATATACTTTTTTATGCTTTCTTCTTTTTTCTCTCCTCCTTTTTTCTATTAATTTATCACAACAATTTTATTTTATTTTTCTTTGTTTAAAATAATAATATTGTTAAAATAGTAATTAATTACTTTTCTCCACCTTTTTAACACGAGCGTTTGCTCAAAAAAGGTGTGTTACGAGACTGTTTCCGATATAAAAATAAACTTGTAATATGTTTAAATTATAATTGTACATTTTTAAACCAATAAAGAAAAAAAATACGATATCGAAGCCAATTGGTCTATGACTAATTGCAAAATAAAATTCTCTTCTGGTGCTTTCTCCGATCAAGGTTGGTTATCATGACAGTTTCCACCCTGCAGGCTGCACCCCGAAACACCCAGCGGCAACTATTTGACCACACATTAATTGACAGGAGACTGTTTTACCCACACTATCGACAAGTTTGAAATTTCGATAAGTATGAAATTGAAGCCATAGTAAAATAAGTACCCAACTGCAGCGTTAAAAAAACCCGACAAATCATATAATAATAGCCTTAGCATAATAATAAACAGCTGGCTTAAATCAATACAACCATAACCACCCAATTATTACGTTCACGAAAGGAGTTTGCGTAGGCATAAGGAAAAAAACATAACGTCCGTTACATAAAATGGCCAATATCCTTCTGGATTGCTAACTGTAATGCTATGTATAAACAGTGTCGGATTTACCGATAAACTAAAAGCTGCGGCCTGGGGCCTTGCAATCTAAGCGTGCGTTCAGACACGGCGTTAATTATAACTAAAATAACACGGCCGCTCTCTTGAGAGGAATACCAGCCAAACATGTGCATATTCTTGGTATACCTTCTATTGTAGGTAATGGACTAAAAGGAGTCTAGAAACATTCGATTTCAAGCACAAAACTGGTTTTTATTTATTTTGTAAATAATTTTATAAGAAAGAAAAAAAGGTAATCAAGTGAAACTGTCACATATAATCTTAGCTATAATACTGTATTTTTTAATTTTGTTTCCTTTACGCGTTCATACATTTCTATTGAAAAGTTTTTTTTTTAGTAATTTACATTTATATTTTTTATTGAGTAATTTATTTTTTTATTTGTATTCTACTCAAGCGAAACGATAGAAAAACCTTCAATTTATCTAAAGCATATTTTTTGGTATTCATTATGTACACCAATTCGTTATAAAGATTAATCAACATAGTGATTTAGCATTAAGCTTCACCTTAATACCATTGCAAAATGTTGCGGTTCAAACCGAAAGGTTTGCAATCGTGCGGTTCTCGCGTATTTGAACGTGCGTCTGTCGCGACCTGGCTATCTATTAATATGATATATAAAATATTGCTTCATACCCGCTAAACAGTACACACACTATAATAATAAGTGTTTTATTATCTCCTTTTTAAACTAATAGTTATAATGATATCCTTACTGAGATCTCCCGTGCTGAGGATTTCATTACTGTTTATCTGTAGCAACAAGGCCAGTCGTGGTCGTATGGGCCAGTGGTACAATTGTACAAAATTACAAAATCGACCACACACTATTCTATGGAAAATAATTTTATTATTTTGTAGGGCTAACAGACAAAGGAATTGCTCTCCGTCACAACTACCGATTTCGAACAAAATCCGATACAAATCTGATTCGTGGAAAAAATATTTAAAAAAAAGATATCATCCTAATATTTACATTGGTATGGGTAAATCCGCCACTGCTAATAACGGAAACATTGCCTTGCTAATTCTGCATGAATTGTACTGAATTAAAGTCGGCATGAAATAGTTATGCATAACTAATCATTTCACTTTATATAAGCAAAGCATATTGCATGCCATTCTTGCACAAGCTGGATTCCGTGTTCGATATATGTTATTATGTCTTAAGCATAATGCCTAAGTGTAATAAAAACGTAGAAAAAAAGACTTTATCAATATTCAAAGAGGATAATTTCAACGCGGAATTAGTTGTTTGTTGTTTGGCCGAAACGAGACTGGTTTTTTAGATCGAACTTTGAATGGAAGAGATTATAAACATTGTAGGAAAACGGCCCACGGCTTTTGCCATTTGTAGATTCATCACACCGAGTGTTTTTTTTATAATGAAGAATATGGTGGTCAACCAATACATTTATTGTTTTTTCATAGTTTCTCATGGTGTCTCACTTCTACCTGATTTTTTTTTTGACTAACGTAAAAGACTTGCGATCTGTTGCAATAAAATTATTATTGTATATTTCTTTTAAAAATAAAGCATCAACGGTTCATATAATACGTAAGTGGAAAATGTTGGAATATAGCTGCAGCAGGTATTGAACTATTATTTTGAAATCTTCTTATTGCCCTCGCCACCATCTAACGATCATTTTATTAATCTCTGATGCCCCTGAGCCACCACCTCCTATTCTCATTATTCACTCACTATCTACCTAGCACCCCTAAGGGGGAGAGTGGTTCGATATACTCGTACACAACTTACTTTGGTACACATACCAAAGTAAGTTGTGTACGAGTATATCGAACCACTCACGCTGTAGCGTGCATTCTTTGATACTGGAAGGAAGGTCGTACGATGGTCAATAAATCATTTAAATCATTTATAATTGAAATTTTTCATTCTCTCTGATAAAATATATTCGATATGTCGCTTTCCTCCGTTACGGTAAATAAATTTTAAGGTGAAATATAATTCGTCTTTAACGCGCCGGGAGGCTTCTGAACTGCCGACATTCCTTCGGTAATATTCGTAAGCGATAAATTACATAAGTAATGCCTCTCGTTATTGCACTGCCGCCGTCTCACGAAAACCCAAATAGTGTGGTTTTAAATCTGCTACTTATCTCAGATGCTTAGCCTCAGCAATCAAGGGTTATAACGAGTCAAGTTACAGTACTGATATTGATCTCTGATGTGAGTGAGGTCAGATTGAGATATAAACTAACTCGAAATAAACATAATCCATAACTGTTAGATTGAGATAACTGGGAGATCAAACGATAATGTTTACAGTAGTTTGTTCGAAATTCCTTTACCGTGAACCTAATACGATATTTAATTAGATACGATTATTTAATAAAAGTTACTTAATTAGTTTTCGGTTCTGTAATGCGAATTTAGTTTCACCTTTCGAAAACTAACACCTTCCTCTTCTTGTGCCTCTCCTACCAGAGGTTAATATTTAAAAAAAATAACGTCATATGTAACATCTACATTTTCCTTAAAATTTACTTTAAATGAACAGTTATCTACCTAAATGTATGTTACTTACCTCATTATATGGCCAACATATTCGAGATTCCTGCACTTTAAGTCGTAGTGACTTTCCGTATTTTTGCATGAAGCTAAACGTATCTCATATCACATATTTTAACTGTGTTTAACACCTGTCAAATACAAGTAAGCCTTTAGTAGATTGATTTATTTAAAAATAGAATTATTTTAAAATGACGAATAATTTGCCAATATAACCATAGTAACAAAAAAATATCTTTGGCACATCTACGACTTTCTCAAGTCTTGCAGCACAGTCGCACAATCACCGTTCTCACAGGTGCTCGCAGGTAACCGGTTGTAGGTAGGTACTCGCATTTTGGCCAGACTGAATGCTCAGAAGATGACCCACATTAGGGCGACTGTCACAAACTTAGCGAATACCGATGATGCAACATGTGGAAGCTATCTGTGGTTATCTGGAATGCTAGAAAGAATGCAGAATGTGTCCGGATCGAAGCACCAACTTTGTTGCATTTTGTATGTGGTTATAGATGGTCCGAAGATGACCCACATTAAGGGCGGGACTCAAAAACTTTGCGAATACTAATGATGAAACATGTGGAAGCATCAGGAATGAGGAATTGAATAATGCAAACCTTATCCGGCTCGAAGGACCAACTTATTATGTTTTGTATGTCGTTGATCTCATATTGACGCGTTGTGTTTTGTATGCTGTTGAATGCATGATCGGAGGATGGCCAATATTATTTATTTATTTATTTATTTCACGCCTATTAAAGCTTTTACGTACATATATATAAAAAATATTTACGAAATTATACATGAAAATAGTGCAGGAAACGACTATTAATACAATTGCAGAAAAATAAATATAAAGTCAAAATATCACTCAACTTGATCTACACAGAATGCAGGCACAACATATAAAAAATCCAAAATATTTTATCTGTTTCAGTTGACAAAATTATTAAATGTTAGTCAAATCAAATTAAATACCTTTATTAAAATATTCCACTACTCGATGAAAAAAAAAACTTCAATAGGGTATGCTTATATATTGAAATTGATGTACTAAATATATCAACAACATCTGAGTATTTGTTTCCTAGTTGTTGAATCCGTCGCATAGGAGTATGATATTGGGACGTTGACATAGAATTGCTACAATAATATGGTAGGTACTGTCTTGAAACCGACCTGCTTGGAGTATGAAAAGAGATTACATATAATAAATCAGGGGTATCAAACATTGAATTAATGATTTTATACAAACAGGTTAAATCGGAAATAATTCTGCGATCAGATAATTTTATTAAATTTAATGAACAAAGTAAGTTATCGTAATTTAGGTTTTCTCTAGGAATGCCCATTTTGAAATTTACATATCTTAAAAATTTATTTTGGATTCTTTCAATCGCATGTGAATAAACCTCATAATTTGGGGACCAAACCGTGGAATTGTATTCTACATGACTCCTTACTAGTGACATATATAATGTTTTTACAGTATTTACATTATTGAAATCACTAGATACCCTTAAAATAAATCCCAACATTTTCAAAGCTTTATTGGTTATTATTTCAATATGCTTGATAAAGTTAAGTTTCGTGTCAAACCAAATACCTAAGTCATTAATTTCCGAGACAGATACTAACGACATGTTGTTAATGGAATAATCAAAAAGTATTGGATACTTTATTCGATGAAACCTCATAATTTGACATTTGCTTATGTTAAGTTGCAAGCGGTTATCACGACACCATATAATTAATCTTGACAAGTTATTTGACAATATATGGCAATCGTTAATGTTTCTGATTGCTTTGAATAATTTCAGGTCGTCTGCAAACATTAACACTTGAACATCATTGAAAATATACAATACATCATTGACAAATAATAAAAACAGGATTGGACCTAAGTGTGATCCCTGGGGAACACCACTCGTAGCAGTGAATTTGTATGAAAGTGTGCCATCAATTTTAACAGCCAGTAATCTGTTGGTCAAGTAACTATTAAACCACTTATATAGTGAACCACCTATACCGAATTTATGGAGTTTATTCAGCAATAACTCATGATTGACTTTATCGAACGCCTTGCTAAAATCGGTATAAATAGAGTCAACTTGACATTTACTAGACATGGAATCAGATATATAGTTTTGATAGGTTAACAAGTTAGTAAGGGTAGATTTTCCAGTAGAGAAACCATGTTGTTTAGGAGAAATGACGTGGTTTAGTCGGAAAATAACTTTTTTAAGAAGAATTTTTTCAAAAACTTTAGGAATTGTTGATAAAAGGCACACCGGTCTGTAATTAATCACCTCGTGTTTATCGCCTTTTTTAAAAATAGGCGTAAGAAAGCTGAATTTCCATTTAGTAGGAAAACATCCTGTTCGTAAAGACTGATTAAACAGCAAATATAAAGGATACGCCAGATTGGTAGCACAATTATTCAAAAATACAGGAGGTATTTTATCTGGTCCACCACTTTTGCTTTGATCCAGTAATTTTAGTTCAGTCAATATATCATTATATTCTATGTGGATAAAAGATAAATTAAGATTATGATCAGTAGTAAAATTTGATACTGTACTAGCAGAAACTGGTGTCTCACATTCATAAACGCTTTTAAAAAAATCAGCAAAAAGGTCAGCGATACTTTGAGTGTCTTTGGCCTTTTTACCTGCATATTCCAAGTTGGCGGGTATACCAAAGTTGTTATTTTTCATTGATTTTGCATAGTTCCAAAAATACTTTACATTATGATTTATTGAAGTTTCAACATTAATAATAAAAGAATTGTAGCACATTTTTGATAAGATTTTACAATCTTTTCTAATGTTTTTAAATTCAATATAATTTGATAATGACCTGTCTTCTTTATATTTCTTATGTAAAACTTTTTAAGGGCAGTTAATTGAACAAGTTCTTTATTGAACCATCTCGGATATTTTGATTCTTTAAAATGAATGAGTGGGATGAGATCTGTAATAATTTTATTCAGCAAGTAATAAAATGATTCAATATTTTGATTAATGTCGCCTTCTTTAAGAAATGACCAATCTTCCTTGTGGAGACGATCATTTATGTTCCTATAGTTGGCATTTTTAAAGTTATACGTAGGAATTGAATTATTTTTATTGCTTTCTTTAGTACAAGAGATAAGTATTGCTAGTGGGGGATGGTGGTTGTCTATCGGAAGAATAGACTAATGATTCATTTATAATTACGTTGCTTTCATTTGACAAAACTAGATCAAGAACACGATTATTAATATTACGTACATGGTTATATTGGGTTAAATTAAAAAGTAAAGACATATCTAGAATTGCTCGTTCGCAGGCGGTTGTTGGTATTGAATTAAAATTACTGTCTAAAACGTTGAAATTGCAATTAGGTAAATTATAATCACCGCAAATAATTATTTGATGATTTGGATATTTTGTTTTTACTAACTCAACATCTTCACAGTGTTTTTTATAGATTGATATGTTGGCATTAGGAGGAATATAAACAGTTCCAATAATAGTTTTCTTGAAATCACCACTTAATAATACGAACAATTGTTCCACATCAGTATTTTTGATTTTGAGTACTTTCGAAGTAATATTTTTGCGGACCGCTATCAGGACACCACCTCCTCTTGTATTGGAGCTGGTATGGTGACTCCGGTCTGCTCGGTGGACATGGTGCCTATGTAGTCCTAGCTCCGCTGAGAAGATTGATGATGTTAGCCATGTTTCAGTGAGTATGATGACATCATTTGAGAAAGATGGAGCATTTACTCTGAACTCCTTTAATTTTGTTCTGATGCCCCTGACGTTCTGGTAGTAGATGAGGCGTTTATATGGCTGGAGTTTTTTGGTTGAACATTGATAATTTTAGGTGAGTTGTTAATATATTTTATGGTTAAATTATTTTCTCCCTTATTTTTCCGATTTTCTAACTCCTTCCATACATTTTGAATTTCTTGGCGCTGAACCCATGTTAAGTCTTTTTTGGTTTTAATACTGAAATTTTTGTAGTCTATCGCCTTTTTTTGAAGAACCAGTTTCACTTGATGTTGGTCTGACAGTTCAATCTTGATCGGACGTATTTTATCCATTTCTTTTTTACCTAAACGGAACATTTTTATTTCAGAGGTATCAACATTTTCAACTTTGCTTAGAATACTCAAAACTTTGTTCTTATCCTCCCTCATGCAGTCAGTTTGAGTACCAGTTGAGCACTCAGGAACATTAAACATTATAATATTCTTAGAACGTAATTTTCTCTCCTCCATTTCCGCTAGTGTTTCGCAAATTCCAGGTAGGTCTTGTATGGTGTTAGGTAGAGGTTGGACCTGAGGTGGCTTCTGTTGTGAGATATTTGTATAGGCCTTCAGCTCTCCTTCCAGGAAGCCCACTTTCGCACCAACAACACTAATATTCCCCAAAAGTTCCGAAAGTTTAGGAGTTAATTTAGCCATTTGTTCTTTGGTAAATTTATTCGATGGATCCATAATGGTACTGTTCATAGAGTTTATTATATTACTTGCCATCGTAATAAAATGGTAGGGATCACACGAATCCATAATTAGTAGATCGAAGCAGAAATATAATATATGAAAAAGTTTAGCTGCCCTGATCACGTACTCGGGATAGTATGCGTAAATGTGAAGGTAACTTTACGTACACACACACTAGAAGCAAGTGCGAACTGACGAATCTAAAGAGCGAATTTAAAGAGCGAATATCAATGATGCAAAAATATCGGTTATTGGATCTGAAGAATATGGATTGTGTTCGGCTCGAAGGACCAACTTTTTATGTACATATTATGTTTTGTACGCCGTTGATATCATGTTGAATGTCGACCCGTTGTATTTGCAAATTTTCCACATTTATCTTAGTACCAAATTGTGTTAATTGGATTTTTAGTAGAATCGGTACATACTAAGATGTAAGGATAAATATTTCCGGTTATTAACACACCTTGAAGGTCCATCGCGTAATAAAGTATTATTGATGTAAACTCATTCATGATTGTCGGTGAAAAACATTAAAATTTAAATTAAATTAAAACTCTAAATTATTGGAATTATACGATTTTGATTTCACGTGGATTTCAGTAGCAAAGTAGCAGGCTATCCAATAGTGATATTATAGTGTAAAGCAAACATTAATGACCCACCAAATGATAAAATTTTAACATAATTATCGGCAAATACCTGACTATCTTTGTGATGCAAGAAGGAGGAAGCTATCTGTCTAAATTCCGTCTAAAGAATGCATGTGGCATCCGGCTCATGTATACATTACTATTTTAAACATACTATTACCTTCTGACACACATTTTAGTATCTATCTAAATAAGAGTTGGCATCTAAGTCGGAGGAATGCACTTAACATGTTTTGATTGGCTAGTTAAAAGTTTGTTTCCTGTAAAAAAAACTATTCGTACATAGGATTTGGTAGGTACTAGTTATCCAAACCCGTCTCTACCCTCAACTTACGCTATATTTTATTCTTGAACCCATCCTCGAATAAAGTCTTGTTATGTTCGGTACCTTAATTTTCTCTCTTGGTCATACTATTCCTCTACGCGCGTGTTAACATGTCAGATTCCAATCCAATTTCCTCTACTTCTAACCTCCTTCAGTTGCCATTTGTAAAATAAGTTTAAAGTGTTCAATTTCCATCAACATTCCTATGTAGATTACAAATATCCGTCTCGAGGGATCAAATACTGACTGTTACAAAATGCAGTACTTTGGCCTGATAAGACGTATTTAACCAAATGGAATTCTCCGATAAATAAAACATTTTGTTTATCCAAAGGAACTGTGCTCGTTGTTATGCAAGTTTAAAAGTAATTTAACCCAGATTCGTGCTGTGTTGAAAAACCAAGCAAAAAAACTGTGGTCGTCACAAGCAGCTGATGTCAATAATGTTAATTATTTCTTTCGCCATATATATTTTTTACGTTTTTAAGATTCCAGTTCTTTCAGCAGTTTTTATAATATTATTACAGGCAATTTTATCGGTGAATGTGCCTGTTTTGGTGGTCACCTTGCCATTGACAGCAGTTTGATTCCGAAAAATACACCGCAAATTTTATTTCTATTCGAACAAAGTAAATAAGATGATGGTTACGGGTACAATACAAACGAGAGTAAAAAAACTATTTGCGGTTATTTAAGGTGATAAATAAATTTTAAAAAATTGGAGTGAACACCAGCTTTTGTAGGTACGACAATATTATCGTTCATGCACTACTGTAATTGTTCAGTGATAAAAATACTTGTTGCCTTCTGTAAATGTTCGATTGGACGGAAACAACAAAATTATGAAGGCAACGATTATAGAAATTGGGATAACTAATATTTATATAAGTTCTCACTTTGTCATGCTTTCTGAGACCCTTCTCAAATTAAGGCACGCTGGACCAAATTAATAATTCATCTAAGTGTAACAAAATAATTGGTGAAAAGAACTTACTGTTAAAATTAAATAACTATTCTATAAAAACACATATTTTCGTGGATGCTTGCGGGTAAGATCTGAAATAGTCAGAGAAAGACATGAATCCTCCGAGATGAGTATTATGACTCTTTCTACTAAACTCTTCTTTCCTTTATTACACGAAGTCTAGTTAACATTTACTTCTCCATCCGTCCTTCATTGCCGACCCCTGTACAGACACAAATAACATGTCTTTTATACAACTTTGACGACCTCTGCAGTCGAGGAGTAAGGTTCTCGACTAGCAATGCGGAGGTCACGGGTCATTTTATTTAATTAGTTTGTGTTATTTTAATTTTATAGATACTAAAAAATACAATTACAGAATAATGAATCTTGAGTGTTCAATCGGGAAGTTTTCTTGTTTCGGGATAATCATTATTTTAAAATATAACATAGTTAGTGGAAGATGCTCTCAGTATTGCCCTGGTGAGAGACCACCTTTAGCCGTGTTTGGTGACCTTATCTGAATAGCCAGGTGCTTCCTTACCTTCCTCTACAGCACCCCCTTCCCAACTCCGCTACCTTCAGCCTCAAAACATACCCAAATTGGGTTTGCTATAATCTCACTTGTTCCAGGTGGTTGGGAGTAGTTGAGACTCTTGTGCGGTATTCACCTGAAAAAGGTTACATTGCTCCCATTTAGTGGACTGCCTCCATCAAATAATCATCAGCTAATTTGACTCCGCCTGTACTTTCCATACGTAGTTTCTGTGTTGGTTCGCAGAGGTCATAGCGCAAATTTGTAGGTCAAGCCAGCAGCAAGCACAAGAACGTAGCACGTACGGCGTTGGCGTCGGCGGCGGCGATGGAAGGCATTTGTCCTACGGCCGCCGGCGATATTGGAAAGTTAACGCATTGTTTGCCCCCTTGGGCTGTAGAACTATGGAGGACTTGTTACATCGGTCTGCAGTGAGTATGTAAATATTATATGAACGCCAATTTGAGGCGGTTTATTTTCTAAAATCAACATCCTTTAAAGAGCGAGCTGCTTAATACTCGTATGTCCGGTATCGGTATGCCAATGTACAAAAGTTCACAATACATGAAAGAATTGAGGCATGACACTATTTATTAACAATCGGTTAAGATTTTGTTAGAATCCTAATATTTAAGAACGTTTTTCACAAAATGTTCTCTAACACTCAAAGAATATAATAATCTGAAACACAAACCTAAAAGATGTTTTAGCAAATTTTCTGAAAAGGGAAAAAGTTATGTTTCAGATATGATTTGATATTTTCACAGCCAAAAGTATTATAGTGATTTATTTTTGGGGTATTTTGCCGTGTAGTGCTACTTTCTTTTTTAGGCAACCTTTCGGACAGCTTTAGTTTCCATTATCATGGAAGATGTGTTTTTTTTTTTTTTTTTTTCATTTTCTAGATTCTTATATTCCATGAAGTGGTGAATCATTTAAATTTACTGAATTTAAAGTTAATGTTCTTTATACAAATAGAACGGCGTCATATGCGCCTCACAATTTTTACCTCATATGGGTTTATTCAAATATTACCTGGCTTTTATAGACTTAGAGGCCTTGTATTTTCTCGGTAGGGAAAAAATTTGTTACCTAAAAACCCTACTAAAATTGCATGTTTTCATCCAGCATCAGCACCACCAGCGACCGACAGCGGCCATATACTACATACGTGTCTGTTTGTGTTGTGTTGGGAATGGGGGGAGGAAATTTCGGCTGCGCCCTATTGTTGGGTTCCTTCCGCATTTGCCGTTGGGAGTAAGGAAAATCGCAGAAAACCTTACCCGGAAGGAGCGGCCGAACGTCAACTTGAAACGTATACGGCCTTCAGTAACATCGGTATATGATGTCCTGCATTTTTTGATATGTGTGTGTGTGTGTCTGTTTTTATGTTAATATATACTTATGGGAGGATAGAAAATAAACATACATATACATACAAATTATAAAATATTATATAAATATATAAATAGATATATAAACATTATATATTTTAGGAGGAAAGTCGGGAGTTTAGGAAATACCTACTGCTCGCTATTCGTCCGCGTCTGATTCTGGTATGTACCATATGTGATCATGGTCCATGAGGATGTGTTTAGGTAGTCTGTGTGTGTATTTGAATGTCAGGTCGCTCGGAGCGTTGTATTGTCCTATGTCTCGTATGAGTGGATTTTTACTAAGTGTGAGTGATTTGTAAAAGCGTGTAGTGAGTCTGTGTGTGAATTCGAATAGAGTTGGAATTTGTTCTCGTTCGTGTAATCTCTTCAAGTTTGTTCTGAGTCTCGTGTTGTATGTGATTTTAATGCAGAGATTTTGAAGTGTCTGTAGTTTCTTGTGGTCTGTGTGTGAGATGCTGCTCCATACGGGAATCGCATACGAGAGTACCGGACGAATGAGCGAGTAGTAGACGAGGAGTTTGGTTTTGGGAAGTAGCGGACTCCGTCTATTGAAAATTGGCTTCATCATGCCGATCGCTTTTCGCGTGCGCGCGTGCATCTTTGCTTGGTGAGATTTCCAGTTGAGGCGGGAGTCCATGGTCAGGCCGAGATATGTAACTTCATCTTTCCATTCAATGCTGTGTCCTCCCATTTCGATGTTGAAGTCAGGTGTTCTATTTATACGTTTTCTCGTGAACATGATGGCTTCGGTTTTCGCCTCGTTCAGTTTCAGGCGCCATTTCTTGTAGTACTCTACGAGCGCGTCGAGCGCCCTCTGTAGGTAAATCGCGGCCATGTTCGCTTTCAGCGAGGAAACGTATAGTTTGACGTCATCTGCGTAGATAGACAGATTGCATCTCTCGTCTCGGGGGATGTCGTAGGTGAACAGAATGAAGAGAAATGGTCCCAGTAAACTTCCTTGCGGCACGCCTTTTGGAATCTCACGCATTGAAGATAACACGTTCCTTATGAACACTCTGAACGATCTATTCTTTAGGTATTCCTGTATCAGTCTCGTTAGGTATATGGGCGTGTTGGTGCGGTGCAACTTATGCACGAGCCCGTCTATCCATACGGTGTCGAATGCCTTCTCTAGGTCGATGAGCGCAGCAGCGGTGAAGCGATGTTCGTTAAATTTTCTTGCGATGAATTCCGCTACTCTGGTGAGTTGATGGGTCGTGGAGTGCCTCTTTCTGAAGCCGAACTGCTCGTCTGGCAAAGTCTTGTGTTCGTCGTGGTGTGGGACAAGCCTGTTTAGTATAATTTGTTCAAATACCTTGCTCAACGTAGATAGTAGGCTAATCGGCCGGTAGCTTGTCGGCTGCGTTCTATCTTTATTCGGCTTTGCGAATGGCAGCACGGTCGCTGATTTCCAAATCTGGGGAAAATGCCCAGTCATGAGGCAGGCATTGAACAATTTTGTAGTGTATATGATGGCTTTTTGAGGGAGATGTTTGAGTAAAATGTTGTGAATTTGATCGCTTCCCGGCGCCTTGTTCGTTCTGAGTCGCTTGATTGTGACCGCAATCTCGCTCGGCGTTGTGAAATGAATATCTTCAGCGTTTGTCTGCTCTGCTTCGTTCAAATCTCGTAGAGAGTCAGCTACGATCCGGTCCGTAGCCGGGTCGGAAAGGCCGTCTGTAGCGGCGTAGGCTCTCTCGAAGCCGTCGGCGAGTGTGTCAGCTTTTTCTTGTAGCGACAGAGCCGTCCCAGGGCCGTTCAATTTCTGTAGCGGGGGGATTGTGAAATCTTTATGTCTCAGCGCGCTTGCCATTTTCCATAATGAATTATCCTTCGGCGTGAGCGACGCGACTTTTTTGTCCCAAAGTTCGCGCTTGAGTTCTGCGATTTCAGTCTTGATTTCCCTCTGCAGGCAGTTGTACGCTGTCTTGAAGTATTCGTCACGCGTGCGGTGGTACATGCGTCGCAGGCGATTTTTGTCCTTGATGAGCGATAAAACGTGCTCGGGAAGCTTGATCGTGTATGAATGTACTTCTTTGAGAGGAATGTGTGTATCTTGTGCTGTTTGAAGAATCTCTGTGAGAGTGCTTGTAGCTGCGTCGATTTCTTGTGGCGAGCGCAGAGTTCCCGAAGTGAGATGAATTCGTTCGTTGACTTCCTTTTTAAATCCTTCCCAGTCCGCATCCTTATAATTGCGCTGTTTTCTGGGGGTCCTTGAAGTTGTGCCGCCTATAGTAAAGCACACGGGCAGATGGTCCGAAGACAGCTCGTCTAATGTGCGCAGTGGAGATATTGTCTTAACATTTTTCTCGAGTACTATATCCAAAGTACTCGGATATCTAGAGCGTTGCGAGTAGTACGTAGGTCTGTCGGGCGCCATTATCGAATAGGTATTTGTCTGCATGTGTGTAAAGAGCGTATTTCCGTTCGCATTTCCTCTGTAGTTATTCCAGTAGTTGTGTTTGGCGTTCAAATCGCCTCCTATCACAACGATTGGTCCCAGATTGAGCAATTTATTGAGATCTTCTCTCACTAGGTTACTTTGGGTGCAGTATACGGAGATGATGGTATGCGCTCTACCCTCTATGGTGACTTCGATAATCGTGGCTTCAGCGTGCTTCAACTTCGGAGTGGGAATTCTTGTGGACGTCATTGATTGTCGAACGAATATTGCGGTTCCTCCGCCTGATCTTCCCTGTCGGTCGTCTCGGTAAATCTCGAAGCCTTGCACTCTCAGCGGTACGCTTGGATTCAAGTGGGATTCTGATAAGAGAATTATGTCTGTGTTTAATTCATTTGCCAAAGCGAGCAGTTCGTCTGTCTTGTTGCGCACGCTAAATGCGTTCCATACGAGGACTCTCACCTTCTCGGGATTAGACATCGAGGGTGGTCGTGAGGAGCTCCATCAGGACGACGAGCTTCTCTGCTCTTGATGTGCAGCGGGCGAGCTGCGATCGCATCCTCAGGAGGCCTTGGAGCAGGGCCATGATGTCCAGGTCGTCCTCTGTAGTGGTGGGCGCGCGCACGGGCTCCTGCTGTGAGCGGGGCTGGGGGCGGGGGGGCTGTGGGGGCGGCGCGGTCTCGCGCTGCTCTTGGGCGGGGGCGGTGCCTCCGGCTACGTTGGCCCATGTGCGTCCATCCGTCCTCGGCTGAGGAGGTGGCCTGCTCGGGTTCTGTTCTGCCGGAGGGGGTTGGGGCCTTCTGGCAGGTCGCTGCTGGATTGAGGCGACGTACGCTACCCGCTTGGGGCAGCCTCTGTAGTTGGCGGGATGCGGGCCTGAGCAGTTACAGCATGCGGCGGGCTCGTCTCTCGTCTTCTTGGGGCATTCTGCCGAAGCATGCTCCAGTAAGCATTTTACACACCTTGCTGTGTGCGAACAGTTTCGGGACCCATGTCCGAAGTCTTGACATCTGTAGCACTGGGTGCCGTGCTGAAGGTGATTACTCCTGTGCTTCTGGAGTCGAATGCGGCAGTGGCACAGGTATTTGACGGCCGCGCGCAGCTGTCCCATGTTGACTTCCTTATTGAAGTGCGCTAAGTATATGGGATACTCATTTGAGGCAGTCATCTTGACCACCTTCACAGCTGGGAATCCTTGCGATTCCAGATCCGCCGCGATGTCTTGTACTTCCACTAGAGGCAGGCCCTTGATCACGGCCTTCTTCATTTTTTCGGCTTCGGCCGTGAAAGTGTGGAAGCCGCGCGCCTCCGCTCGCAGTCCATTGGTGAGGGCGCGATGGTCCTCCATCGTGCGCACGAAGATGTTGGCCGTGCCGCCCCTGTTGTATCTAAAAGTAAAGAGCTTACCCGCCCCCAGATGTCCTTGCACCGCAGCTGTGATCTGCGCGTGTGTCATGTTCCCCAGGGTCATCACAACCGGGGGAACACGGTCTCTCCTGCCGGTACCTGCGGGGGAGAAAGAATGATTATTATTGGCACGCTTAATACGCGGCGCGCCGGCGCCTTCGCTTACCTCGGGCAACTCTTCAAATCGGTTGCCACACTGGAGCGGTTGCGGTCCCCGTGGGGACATGGGCCTCTTTGCGGGGTTGGACGGCCTCGTCCAGCCTCCATCCTGGGGGGCAGCCGTCTCCATCGGCTGCTGGGGCCTCGGGGGCGCCACGTAGGCCGACGCCGGGCCTATCGGGGGGCGCCTGGGGGCAGGACTGGGTCCTGTTGCCCAGGAGGGGCCTGCTGCGGGCTCCGTCATCTCAGTTTCATCGGGCGTGGTGGCAGTCGTGGTGGTGGATGGTCTCCGGGTCCTTGGGTCCTCGGAGCGGGGCTGTGGTGCGGGGACCGTAAGGCGCACGGTCCCGGTCTTCTTGCGAAGCGCAATTTGGTGAGCGCCGGGTGGTACCACGACCGGGGAGTCCTCGTGGTCAGCGGGGAGCATCCTCGTCGGGAACATCTTGACAGGCGGTAGTCGGTGCCTCCTCTTGAAGAGGGAGCACGTCTCTGGAGCTTGTGGGCGGTTTGCGGGGGCCAGCGTGAGTCTTCGTTGTTTAAGTATAGCGAGAAAGTGAAAGTGTTGCCTTGATAAAGGCAGTTGGGTGGGCGCGAGCGCCTGCTCGGTGGGCCGGTGGGATCTCTCCGGTCGGCAAAAGTAGCGGGGGCCTGGCTGATTACTCAAGCCAGACAAATTAGATCTGTGGCTGTCGGCCGTGCTCTCGTCTCTCGTGGCCTGTGGCTCTTTCATGGAAGATGTGTAAAGATGTGGTATGCTCATATATGTAGATGTGATACCGTATCGCAAACGTTGGCTTAAGAAGAAGGTAATAATACCCCAAAAATAAATCACTAGAAGTTATGTTTCAGGTTCTATGAAAGTCCTATTAAAGTTCTGTTATTGTATCATTATAGGCCAGTTGCTTCACAGAACTGAATAATAACAGAACTTGAAAATTGAAGAATTGTTCATAATCTTTGTAACAACCTGTTATTAGTATTTATGGTAGATCTTTTGATGGTTTATATGTTTGTTTTTTAATTTAAATTTATCATGTTTAGGAATCAAACAGTTATTGTTAATATAAAATCCAATAAAGTTCCATTCGTTTTCTAAATATACAATACATATTTATATATACTCATCGATATTTGATCAATGTATATAACACAATGCAAAAAAAAATAATAACAAAAACAGTGAATGTAGTAAAAATAAATAACTGAAATTTTTGCGGTTTGATGTTGTACAATGTATTTACGATTCAAGGTACAATTCAGTCGTCGACTTGCAAAACCGGCTTTGGAATTTTTCTGAAATCTGTAAATGAAAACTGAATGAAATCTGTAGATGAAAAACTGCTTCTAACACCTTTTATATACATTATTCTTTTGACATTACGCGAAAAATAATAATAGTTTATTTATTTTCACCACTATTTGTGAATGTATCAGAACCAACAGAATGGGTTTTACGAACGACTTAATTGAAAATTTTACAACTCGTAGGGTGTTCAATGTTTTGCAGATACGTCCCGTTAATGAATTCATAATGACGATACATACCTACTGAATAAAATACCTGGGAATAAAATTAATCGTTTCCAACAGATACGATAAATCATTAAAACAATTCACAATTTTGTATTAGAATAACACGTCGGTGATTTTTCTACGTTTATGTAAAGCAATGGGATTAAATGGATAATTAGTAAAGCGATATGATAGATGTTCAATACTTTTTATTATTAATATAAGTTTGATATTACACGAAATAGGATATTAATATTATTTTTTGCATATTTTCCATGCTTATAAATTAATGATTTTCATTAGACATTTTCATTTATTTACATAAGTTAAGGATCGCTGAAGAACGGTGGTCGTTGCATTACTGTCACAGCAATAACTTTTTTACAACATTTACCACAGCGCGAGCGTTGTGAAAAAAGTTGACAAATCTTTTTGTTTTATATGTTTGTCGTGTTGTTATATATTTTAGATATAAGAATAGAATTTATATCGTGTTGCTGCATCCTACCCCCGTTATATCAAATGTTTGCCCTAGGGTCAATCACAGGAGTGTTAACGACATGTGAAACGTTTCAAGAAACGTTGGCAAACATTTCGTTGGCAGCGATTGTGTATTCTGTATTTACCTACCACCTTCAGAGTTACACAAGATGGCAGAAGAAGAACCGACGAAAAAGTTGTTCCCACAACTGTCTTTATTACTGTGGTAGTTGTACCTACCTCCCTGAGATAGATGTGCGGCTAGCGGCCACCGTATGGTATTGTACTCCCCGAAGTAGGCTGAATACAGTGGCTGTGATTATACAAAAGACTACTAAATTTCTGCAACCCAAACTCATAGTATACTACAAGTTACTACAACTACCATTATTTATTACGACTTCTACGAAACAGTATTAGTAATTCAGTAAATGAGTCAATTTGTCTTCCGACGCTTTTCAACTTTTTTCGGGAGAATGAAATGAGATTGACTCTCTTGCTATGACTTTGCTCCTGAACTATGATAATAATAATGATGATTGAATTTGGCAGTCGAGGATCAGGACTAAATATTTTTAGTCTGATTATAATACAGTTTTAAATCAGTAACCCTGTCTACCGTCTACCTCTAACTATCTAATTCTGAGATCAAATCTTTGAATGTATGTTTGCCTTTGAAATATATGGACTGATTTAAAAATCCATATATTTTTTATGCCTTTGTATTGTAGTCACTTGAAATTTTTTTATTTTTTATTATTTTAATATAGATCATATGGGTTACATTAATACATACATATTTTGCAAAATATAATATTAAGGTTCATAATTGGTCATGTATACCTTATCAGAAAAGAGGAGCTCTTGTGCCTGATAAGGGAGCCACGATTCTTACTTAGATTCTATGTTATAATATTATGTTATGTGTAAACTATATATAAATGTTATTCTTCTTTATCTATTTTCTATATTGTGTTTTCGTGTGCTTTATTTATATAATTAATATTGTGAAATTCACCTGCTGAAAAACTGTTTTGGCAGTTTAGCGGGTGCTTGTAATGAAGAATATACACTCAATATCCTAAAGTACAATCTATTTTCAGGCGAAGCTTAGTGCTAAATCACTATTTCGATCTTTTTAAACGAATTGGTGTACATTATGAATACCAAAAAATATGCTTTAGATAAATTGAAGGTTTTCCTATCGTTTCGCTTGAGTAGAATACAAATAAAAAAAATAAATTACCCAATAAAAAATATAATTGTAAACTACTAAGAAATGTATGAACGCGTAAAGGAAACAACTTAAAAAAATACAGTATTATAGCTAAGATTATCTGTGACAGTTTGAATTGATTTACTTTTTTGCTTTCTTATAAAATTATTTACAAAATAAATAAAAACCAGTTTTTTTGCTTGAAATCGAACTTTTATAGACTCCGTTTGTCAAGCAATTTTAATGCCTATTACCTACAATATAAGGTATACCAAGAATATACACATTTTTGGCTTGTAGACCTCTTAATAAAACCGCTGCAGCCTACATTCACTATTTCTAATTCTATTGTTAATATTATAATATTTAATATTAACATTGTTGAGTCAATACCAGTAAATTGAATAAAAAAGCTCTATTAATTTTCTTGTTTTACTTCATCACTTTTTCATAACTTTTATATCTTATTTATTATTTTTTGTTTGTTTGTTGACAAAAGAATTATTGTTCATCCGAAACTAGTGGATGGTTTTTTCATAATTTCTTTCTTTAAGGCCCTGTCAAGCCTTAAATATAACGTATACAACTATTTAGCTAAGTAAGTAATCAAATAATAAGAAATTAAATATGTATAAGAGTAGATAAAATGTTATAAAAATAGTACGTATAATTTAATTAATTTATAGGAAAACAGATTGTCTTCGCCAGAATATACGAATATCCAGATGTTGGTAGAATGTGTAAAAATATAACTAGTATTTTCGACTTTAAAATTCATTCGTGAATTCGAAAAACCCCGATAAAAACTCTTAAATATCCGCTTTTATTCACAAAATGAAATTTATGAATGTAGGTGTATCGTGTATCTCATTGTATCTGGTATAATGAATACGACCGTTAGTACAGGTGTATCGTATATGAGATGTGGATCGAATACGTGCCGACCATCATCGGAAAAGAAGGCGAGCCGAGACGACGAGGAATTTAAATGTATTCATCATGAATGCATCATCACCCTTTGAGATCAGATGTGGCCAGCGCGAACAAAAAAGACCAACGCTGAAACGTCTTAACCCTTTCTTGCCTCGGAAGGACATTACTAACCACAAACATCATATTCCATTACAGCTGCTTAGGGACAGATCTGACCCCGGGCGACCATACATTGACCAGACATTACAGGCGTCTATTTGATTCCATGAATGACTACAAATTGGTGGAATTTTTCAGTTGACAATTAGAGGTTAAATTTTTTTTTTTTGTATAAATGGCAAAAAATTGAAGTGACAATTTTCTTACTAATTTCCTAGACAAAATTAATGTGTTTTCTAAATATCGAAAATTGTCTCAAAATAGTAAGTTTTTAAAAACGTTTTTCGCGTTTGCTTGTAAATTTTATCATCTAGTATAATTGACAATGTTTATTTCTAAGTAAACATATTTAAAAGACTGAAGGAAAGGACTGAAGATGAACACGGAATAACTTTAAAAAAGGCAAGTGATGATGTGGACATTAATACAATTAGCCGTTTAGTAATATGATTATTTTAATACAATGCGCCGCTTAGTAATAAAGTCACCTCTATGTTTTTTTACGTACTAGTAGAGTATTATATTGAGACGCAGGATAAATTATCAACTAGTTGTTCTCAAATTGAAGGAATTGGCGAATTTCATCCAGAAATTTTTTTTCGTACCTATTTATGTTCAACAAAGTCGATTCCTTGCGCGCTGGTTTAACGTTTTTAATTTTTCAAAATATCTAAATTACTTTAGAATGTTATACACACCGATGTAATATTTAATCGCTGAATAAGATAATATTAATAATTAATTGTTAACGAAACATAGAACAGAAAAATACATAGAAAATAAAAAAAACGGTCGTAACTGGGGATCGTTCCCAGGAACTCTGACTTACAACACTCTACTCTACCACAGTCAGGTGTGAGTAGCTCAGAGATGGTGTGTTATGCCTGTAAGACATAGATCCTGGGTTCAATCCCTAGTTGCAACCGTTATTTTTTTTTATTTTGTGTTTTTGTCTGTTACGTTTAGATTTATTAATTTAATTATCTTTTTCTTGGTTTTGATTCTTTAATTTTTGTATGTTATTTTTATAATATATTAACTTCATAGAGTAAGTCCTGATTTTACCCTTGGGGGAAAAGGACATAACCAAAGATATTAGAAGAACGAGATATGCTATGTTGGCCGCCGGACCGTAGCCGGAGTACTACCTAATTAGGGTACTTTGAACGGTATCGGGACGTGTACGCACAGAAATCTGTTCTATGTATTAGTGCGGATACCTTAGCGATGCCTTAGCGTAAGCGAAGGTGTGCAGTAGTATTGGTGAACAAAACCGGCGACACTCGGCAAAACAATTCCACTCAGTACGAACTGCGCATAGCACATCTCGTTCTTCTAATATCTTTGGACATAACGCAGTCCTTTCGTTGAAACATCCCGTTTTTGAAGGGGTTAAAGGTTTATCGGGTATCTGACCAGAGATGACTGTCGAATTTACATTTGATCATTAGCTTGTAGTGTTAAACCTTGGAAACCTGTAAATTGGTTTTAGAAAAATGCACTCCATTTTCGGCGTAACATGACCGCGGTCTATCATTAGATGTTTTGTTACTCACATATCTTTGAAAAACCTAATTCTACGATTATTAAATTATATACCTGTGGTTAGGTCGATCGTTTTATCCTCGTATATACATATCAATAATTCTGAAGAGATAACATTTTCCACTTTCCGCTAAGTTTCAAGTTTACCGTATATTTTTTAACGGTTCAGTATTAAATCGTAGTATGAAAATGATTGACATCGGTCCAGCCCTTTTCCTGTATGGCGCATGAATGCTTATTATTTACAATTCCATTGCAGCAGACTAGATATAAAATAATTCAATATTGATATTATAAAATTTATAAATTATTTTGGTAGTTTTCCAACAGTTCTTGTATTTTACTAAATTTACAGCATTGCTAGATACTTGCACGGAGAAAACTTAATTACATGACATACTGTTAATTTATTAAAATCCGGAAATTATCCGTTTTCCTGTTAAAGATGGGACTGCAGGCCTATAACGAATGAATTGAAAGAGTTCCTAACAAAGTATCAGTCAAATGCGAATGTTTTATCAGGACGGCGGAACACGTGTTCATACAAATACTGATATTGATATTGACATACTTATACTGTCGCATTCTGTCATGTTATATATTAGGAAAAGAAAACGTGTTCTTGATATATTCTGAATGACTAATATTTTATTAGGAAGATGGCATGCGGTCACATTTTTAACAGGATCATTTATCTCCGCCCTCTCAACCACTATTAAGGCGATGCACTACGTCGTGTAATATTTTTAATCGAGCCGCTACCAATAACACCCCTTACCTAGATGGCGATAAGGTTTAAATTCCCGCTTAACACCATCCGCCTGTTTTGATTTATGCAAGAAAAAAACATGGCCAAAAAGTGCCTTTTATTTTATTTTGTGGATGTTCAGGCATAAATATTTAATTTTTTTCCGATCATGTTATAAATAACTTAATTTGCCATATTATACAATAAAATAATAACCGAAAATAGGTTTGTAAGTAGGAGATTTTGAACTTTAAAGCAGTTTTCATAGACTTTATACATTTTTTTTTCTGGGCTTATAAAAAGACTTATCTTAAAAATACTCGATTATTTCAAAGGCCAAGATGTATTCTACTCTCAATATTTAATTAAAGCATCTGAAATATTTCTAGGCGACCAAATTTTCAAACCAAAAACACATTATTTTGCATTACTACGTAGTACATTTCGCCTTAAACCGAAAATTAATTGGAATTCCCAATAATAGGTAAGAAAAATAAACCACTTGGATATAACATGCGTGTAACCTTTATTTCTGGATTTCCGTTTTCGCCTTATCAATTTAGTCTTCTAGACAATATTTCTTCCACTTAATCATTTCGTTGACGGAGAGCCATTTGTATGAATTATGAATGTCTGTCTTTTTGTATGAATTATGAATGTCTGTCTTTTTGTCACATTGCAAACGTCGCCATGCGAATCGCACTAAGCATTGCACAGAAAATCCATTAGTAGTTTATTCATATGAATATTTCTGCATCATCGACTATGGACAATGACATTTTTCCACCTATCAATTACTTAGTCGCAAATAAACACTGGCTCTCGCCTACTTTGGCCTTGTGCAATTGAACAGGTGCCGTAGTGAGTTATCTGTTTATTATTGTATAAATAATACAAAAGTTAACATTCCTTTCTTTAATTTGCTCGTTAAAGTGGCACATCATGCAAATATGTAGGTTTTGTTTGATCATTAGGTATAAGGCCAGGTAGAAGGTATAACTTGACCTTCTGATTCTAATAATTAAAATCGTTTTCAAATAATGAGTCCGCGGTGCTAATATAATCAGAATTAATAACAATCACACTAAGATGGCAAATGCCGATAATATTAATATTGGTAGGTACTATTCTGAAATGAGCATGTTTATCTAAATACAGTAAGATTGGAATATTACAAATCGGATGTAATTAATTAGGCACGTTTGCCTCCGATTGATCACATTTTAAGAAGAAGACAACCATAATCTAAGGAAAATGTTGAGACCGCATATTTATTCCTCAATTTTAAAGTGCTCGTTCTCTCAGTTGTGACCACAATATTCATTCAGGATTTCGTATCAATACTGACTGTATCTACTGATTACAACCATGAAACTTTTCATGTTGTGAATTCAACGCTAAATAAACCAGGTGATAAGAACGTAGAATTGAATCAGTAATTTATCCAAATGGTCCCTTATAGAAAGACGGGAAAATATATGTATATGATAGGAGAGACTGAAGCGGTGCAAATATTCCTCGTAAGCAGTAGGTCCTCTAGACTAGTGGGAAACATCATCCCCGGTATGTCCCAGGGTGTCATTTAACCTCCTCACTAATTGCCCTTTACTGGCTCAGGTCCTTAGCTGTTCTCTTACAGCTCTTAGACCTTCCTATCCTGGTCCACTATCCTTCCTAACAATAGAATCTGACTAGGAAAGAGGTTGGAATTTATCACGATATTTAATAGTCTCGTGAAAAGTTTTATTTCGCATTAATTCTATCCAGACCATCATTTTATTTTAAATGCTTGAATATTGTGGTTTTTCAGAACCGTACACCAAATTTTCAAATTGTAAAAAACATCCATCACGTCCGATTCGATCGAATAGTCGCCATTCAATACGTGGCTGACCGACCAAATACTTTTATCTGGGTATATAGGTGCTTCGGTAAACCAGTACGTGCTTTCAATTATTTATTTGCAAGTGCGGGCCACCTTTGTATTATTTCATGGTTTGACACTGAAGCCTACTTGTATCATTGGCGATTTGGACCAACAACAGTCTGCTCCATTGTTCTCAATACTAATAATATGTAAGTTGTCCATCGTTTTTTGTGCGTTTTATTGTATCTCCAATCGTTACTGTTGGAGTAATGTAGTCATTTTCACGACATCATTATTTAGTTCCGTTTCTTACAATTTACATTGATTGTTGATTCGACATTGGTACAAGAATGTGTAAAGTGTAAAAAATGCTTTTACTCCCGCGCTCAAAAATATAACAACGGTAGCTGTGATATTCAGGGCCGGCCCTGAAACAAAAAGCGCCTAGCGCTAGTAAAAAACTCAAGGGTATTAAGTATTGGTATAGGCAAATGCATTATCAACGCCTTGGCTCCTGGCTCCTTGGCATCTTGGAAAATTGGGCCTGCACAGGGCCGCAATGGTGATATTGCTAATCTTTCATTCTTGTCTCGCGAATAAGTTCTTAGTTTTAATGATATTTGTGAAGACTCGTCAAACCTTTTGCGTGCACCCAATGGAAGAACAGCGAAATAGTTTTTAACATTTAAGATTTACACAGGTTTACGAGCTGTGCAAGATGTTGCCAATGACGGCCTTTACTATAACGGGACGGCTTTGAACGGTTGGTTATGTTGCAAGAATAAACGGATGGCAACAGACTACTCTATATTAAACCTACAGGACTAATTAATGTTAGAACCAAAAAAAGACATAAGGATTTGGAGGGTGACATCGGTAGAAGAAAAAAAGTAGCATAATAATAAAAGTTAGCAAAGTAGCGGGAAGTCTTAACTTGAGTGGCTAGACGTTGCAGAAGTGAACATCGTATCATGAAAAAGGAACTGAACAGAGAAAGCAAGATGGATATCGGCAGGATCACACGGAGAAATAATGGCATAAAAAATTGCTGATTTATTAAAAAAAATTCTAATTATTCGTATTCCTGTTAAAAACGGAACTGCAGGCCTTCAACGAATGAATTGACAGGGTTTCTAACAAACTGTCTGTAAAACACCAATATGTTATTAGGATGTCGGCAAAAAATGTATTATTGTAACATTTCGTCATTATATTAATAATTAATAGGACACCTTCATGAAAACGTGTTCCGAATAATCTGAAAAGACTAATATTTTATTAGGATATGGAATGCAAAGACGTTTTTAACAGGATTTATATTAATCAACCGACCAGGACTTTCCAAATGTTGTAGCACCCATGATATTTAGTGATATAATGTTTGTGTGTCATTGTTCCAGTTGGCATGAGGCTCTGACGCCGGCACCATTGAGTATCCCGCCATGGAGTGGGCGGCGGGCGCGCTGGTGTGGTTCGACCCCGGCGTGGGCCACAGCCTGCCCGGGGAAGTCATGGAGTACCACAAAGCCGCGCAGGTGCTCATCATTCAGGCTGTCATCAATGGAAAGGTAGGCACTGACTGAATTAACACTCTTTATATTTTTAATGTGAGGCTTCAGAAATGGCTGGTTTGGACTTTTTCCAAAACTGATTATTTTTCTTTTTATATATGAATTCCTTCCACTTTCATCATTGAAAGCGGATAATTTTGCTCCTTATGGAGGAGCTTGCAGAGGTTTGAGCCTGCGACGCCGGGGTTGGAACCTTTCGCTTTTGTTCACTCGGCTACTAATCGGTCTTAAGTAGGTAATATATCACACTTCGTTGTTTTCGTCTTATACAACAGCATTGTCCTAGACTGCTAAGTAATTTGCCATGACCAACGTTTTCATGCTGAAAACCAAAAATATCACTTGTTTTTTTTACCTAAGAGATCATTTTTTTGAGATGTGAATTTTAATGAATCGATTCACAAATATTTTTTCTAAAATTGAAAAAGTGTGATGGTACTTGTTTTCTACTCGTGTAAACCCAAAATTGCCGAGCTTCGTGACAATTATATATATTTAAACTTTTGGTATTTTGCTTCATAAATAGCGCTGGAAGGCTGTTATTTTTTTGAAAACGAATAACTGTAAGATGACAATAAAATATGTATTACGTTCTTATTTCAAAATACCAGAAAGTCCCGTGAAAATTAGAGAATTTGCGTTTATCGTCGGAAAATTGAAAATTCAGCATTATTATCGTGAAAATGGAAAAATTCTCGTCATTCCCGTAAAAATTCACCTTTTCATTACCGAATTTTTTTGGTCTTTATCTGTGCATTGTTATTTAATTTATTGAATAAGCTTAAATTTTGTGGAAATATAGACTATGTAAAGGAAACAACTAACATCTTGTTTTCATTGACTGTTACAAAAATATATTTCACAGATCATTAACCTTACGAAAAACATTATAGAGACGAGTGTAGAAATTCTAACACGACACTCGTTTGCATATATATACATATGTCTGCATCAGGTAGCCTACTTGGACTAGGCAGGTAGAGGCTGTAGGCAGGGAAACCATTGAGTTCAGCGATCCCATGATAACATTGAACTGTTATCGGTGTCACACGCTTTGGTGGCGTCACACACTGTTCGATAGGTAGTCGATTCTCTCACGGTGTCTTCCGACTGAGGAATGAGGAGGTGGCAAGAGATTAGTTCGATTCGCGTTCACAGTTATGTGGGTGAAGTGACCATACTTTGCATCTGATACGGATTAAAGATGATAGACTTGATGATCAGATAATTTACTTCATATTTAATTATTTGTATTATCATAATTTCTCGTGGTGTATTTTGCGTACATCAGTTTTTGTTAATCTTTTAACATGGTTCGCATGAATTGGAAATGTCTTTTTGATAACTTTTTTGACATTTGCTGATATTTCCATTATTTAAAAGACGAGTTCGCTTCCAAAATATGTCTTTGTCAGCTATTTTATTGTTGGTCACTCTGCGAGTGCTCTTTTTCTATTAAGTCTGATTACGTTTGTTTCCATTGCTGGCTTTGCTTGACCATTGCTTGTTCGGTTTATCTTCTTACAATGTAGTAGAAAGGGTAGTTTTAGCAGTATGAGCCTCCTTCGACCTTGGAAATTATATCCATCTTGCTATTAGGCAGAGCCGATCCTGGACAGGCGTGATTAGAGCAATCCACTCCTGGCGCCGACTTGTCAAGGCGCCAAGAAGGCAAGGAGCTAAGGCGATGATAATACCTAGCAAAACCGCACTGCTGTTCGGCTCAGGACCAGCCCTGTTCTTAGGAAATTTAACATTTTTACCAAAACACACTGAAGAAACGCTCATTAGTACGGATAATGTTGGTTGAATTTGGTGTACAAGAAATATATTATGTAAGAACTATAATGCACGGATAAAAAATTAGTACGTCTATTTTATAAAGATACTGTTAAAATATGACTGCATGACCATTTCCTAAAAAAATATTAGTCATTCAGAATATATCTGAATACGTGTTTAACGCAGATGGTCCAAATAAATATAATGGACGAGATAAGAAAATATTATTATCTTGATGAACACGTTTTCCGACTTCCTCATTACGCATTTTTAACAGGAAAACGAATAATTTTTCAGATTTTTAATAAATTAACAATATTTCAAATCAGTAAGTTTTCTCCGTGTGCCTTCAAAATCATTATAAAAGTGTAACACACCTGTTTCCATGAAATAAAAGCAATACATTCTTGAGCCACACATAGATTTGTTATCCTTGTGCGATGTCGTGTTGCCAAATGAATTTCAAAAACCAATCTTCTATCTTTCCTAGAAATTTCTTGCCAATCGATTTATTAATATAAAATATCAATTTTCCTTGTTTTTAACGCGTCGTCATCCCACTGTGCCAAGTTGTACCGTTTATGATTATTTAACAACTTGTTAATACTGAGCTGTGATTCACCTCAAAATCAACTATCGATTGAACAGTGTGTGCTACTGCAATTTACCTACATATAATAGCAATCTATATTGATACATGTAGACAGAGAGCTGGTTCGATTGGATGCTGGGAATCCAAGCCATGGCAATCCATTATATCTATATGCTAATATAAAAGTAAATGAGTTAACACTTGCAGAATTCATTAACATGAATGCGTTCAATGTTTTATCAATTAGGTTTATACTAGTTGATAATGTATAAAAAAAGAAAAACAGTTAAATAACTTTAAATTAATATATCAGCAAAATATCAAAATAACATCACAATCACAAAATTGAACACTAAGCATATTCGAAATACCAGCCTCTATCTAAGAATAACTTATTTTAACTCCTCGGGTTAATTTGTTCGGTTTTGAAAACAAACAACTACTACCCGTAGAGTCAATTTGTTCGCTTTTGTGAACAGCCTATATTATGGTCTCATAAAAATCGTTTTTTCAGGATAATTTGTTCAGTTTTGTGAACAAACAGCTATTACCCGTGGAGTCATTTTGTTCGATTTTAGGAACAGCTCATATGATGGTCTCATATGAGATAGATAAAAACGTACGAAAATGCAGATCTATAAGTTACAATTAATTACCTGCTTTTTGTTGACCTCCAAAAATCATTAAAAACTACCCAATTACGGAGAAACCAGATTAATCGTGAATTGCAACATGCAACGCCTAAATCACCAAAGAAACAGAGACCGAACCCAATTAATGTGGCCATCAATCATGAACAAAACAAATAATTAATAAAATGATTGATGGAATTGTGAAACCTCACATTAATACATTCATTTTCATAACACTTCCACGCCACTCACCAGTGGCGTGTGTTCGATTGGTTTCGATAGTGAGTTCGATTCTTCACCAGGAAACGATTCATCTATTTAATGATTGTTTCTATTAGATTCGTTCTTTGTGAATCGAATCATTTTAATTTTTGACCGGTAAACATTTGGAAAATTGACTTTAAAAACTAAAGTGAGTAAATGACCAATCAAAAAATGTATGGTGCCTATTATCAATAAGTTTGACTCATGGCAAGTAGGTTTTATATTCGCTTAATAAGGAACTCCAGTCCATTTCTTTTATCAATAATAACCTTTAACAATTGTTATAGTTAAAATAATTTTCAAAGTTTTCATTTTTCCAGTCGAGCTATTTCTGTGTACTCAAACTGAGACCGACTCATAAAAGTCGTTATACTCGTATCTCCTTTTGTATTACGGCGAGATATAATATGATTTAAGCATTGTTCGAAAGAGGCTTTAACACACTTTGTATTTGTATCTAAAAGTTGACTATACACTTCCAAGTAATTGTAATATATTCCAAGTCATTCCAAAAGATTTGTCAATATTTGTGAACTTTTTATTACTTATTTTGTACGAAACGAAAAAAAGTGAATTGACAATGATCTTTATAATTTATTTTTGTAATGAAATGTGTTTTTAAGTTTCGTACAAATTAGTATTTCTATAATTTACAAGAAACAAACTATCAGTAAGTGACGAAACAATCGTAAAAAAAGCCTCAATTTTTTAAATCAGAATTTCAAAACATATAACCTACATATTATATCCACTTGTAAAATGAAAACCTAAAAGAATCTTTCACCTGCTTTCAACAGTATTTCATTTTGGTATAAATCCGAAAACACCGAATCTATTGAATGTACTTGTTTTAAATTTTACACAACTGATAAACAACCATTAAATCATTGTTATCGGTTGCGTGTTGTTTAAAATACTTAATTAGTTAGACCCAAGTTTAAACCATTTCATAAACGAACCGGTTAATTCTGTGAGTTCGAATCTGAAAAATTTCTTAGATGGTCAAGTTTTGAAGATTCGTTCAATATAATGATACTCGTATGTTCGAGCTCGAATAACCGAGTATCTGTATCTATCTGATACAACAACGGAAGCTCAAATACGTAGCAAAATATACACAAGGTTATTATGCAATATTGTTTGTTGTTGATTTATTTGTAGATGTACAAATGTTTTATTATGTTTGCCTGTAATTATAGTGTTCATATGACCACCTGTTTTAATTTGAACAAATGATCGCGAGCCTGAGTTTGGAATGCCCTATTAATTGAATTCTATATTATTTTAACCTACAGATAGTATCTAGATGACATAATATGTCTGTGGGAACTTATAATTGGTATTTATATTGATTACTACGTACCACACATTACATACCTACTGACTAACAAGGCCTAACTGCATATTATTACGTAAATGCATTGGTTCTAATAGGTATACTTATTTATAGAGTGTTCTACCTATTGCCAGTATTAATTTATTAATATACATTATCCGATGGATAAGCTATCAAGAAAATGGTGAAATTCCTTCTATACTTTTTACTACTCTTATGAAGTCATAATAATGTCCAACGACCTAATTTGTGCTATTGGTATTAATCATTACATTTGATTCCACACATGAGTGGGGAAACTGAATGGGATGTAGAAGGTTTTGAAGTACTGTAAAGCTAGGCTACTTTGCATCTTACAGGGAAACATTGCATAAAGAAGGACTTATAATTACTCTCACCCTGCGTACCGAAGCGCGAGCTGAACCAATAATGAATTTACAGAGAATAGTAATTAATAAGAATAATAATAAGGAGAGGTTAGGTGCAGAATTGAAGCAGCAAGAACTGCGTTCATTAAAATGAAATCCCTCTTCTGCAATGATAATATCAGCTTAAAACTAAGGCAGAGAATGCTAAAATGTTATGTGTGGTCGGTCTTGTTGTATGGATGTGAAACATGGACCTTGAAAGTAAATACCATGAACAGGTTAGAGGCTTTTGAAATGTGGCTTCACCGGAGAATACTCAAAGTCCCATGGACCGACATGATCACCAACACAGAAATTCTCAGGCGGGCTAGAGCAGAGAGAGAACTGCTTAGATTAATAAAAATCAGGAAAATTTCATATCTGGGTCATTTACTTCGAGGGGAGAAGTATCACTTGCTCCAGTTAATATTGAAAGGCAAGATAGAGGGTCGCCAGGGGCCTGGTAGGAGACAAATGTCTTGGCTGCGAAATATACGAGAGTGGACCGGCATTAGAAGTGTGGAGGAGCTATTCCGGGCATCGCAAGACAAAGAGACATTTTCTAGAGTGATCGCCAACGTCGGGGGGATCTGATACGGCACATAAAGAAGAAGAAGTAATTTATGTTAGCTAAAATAATTCGTAAAATTAATTTTCACCGCTTTTGATTTGTTTTAATGTTTCTCTTTTATAGAAGCTGGCGCTTGTGTTTAGAAGAGTGCCCAAGATAAAGAATATTAAGTACGGGTTATTTCGGATAGTTTGAAAAATTCATCAAATTTCAGCGTTAATTTTCAAGTTCTGTTTTTATTTCAGTTTTTTCAAGCAACTAGACTATAATGATATAATAACAGAACTTGAATTGGACTTTCACAGAACCCGAAAATGAACGTTGAAATTTGATGAGTTTTAATTCTCCGAAACAACCCGTCCTCAGTGTTCGTAGTTATGATTTAAGGAAATATGAATATTAAAAAAATATATGTAAATAAACAAATTAAAAGTTATAATTAATTAAGAATAACTTTTTAACTGTTTATATAAAAAACGTGTTTCCTTCATTGTAAAATTATACCAATGTATGTACCAGAAAAATTATTAATAAAAAAGTAAAAAAGATTTATCATTTTTGGTATTGTTAACGGTTAATGTATGGAAACGCAGCTTTTGGGAACAAATATTTTTTATGGCATTATATTGTATCAATATGCTGTATACAATTAAATAATAAGGATAAATAAATAAAAAAAAAAGTGATGCAGTCATCCCCACATAAAACTATAACGATATTTAACTATACATATTTTTTCTAAAAACTGTAACTAATTTATAAAACTACTAAGTAAAATATGTTGTACATAACACACATATTTTACCATTACATTTCAATAATATTTCATAAAAATTACAAAAAGGGGATATATTTATTGCATCTCACCATTGATAAATCACATTTTTTCTCATAAAAATCAACCTCACTAGGTCTAAGCCTGTATCGAGTTAAACAATTAATTAGAAATATCCCCGGCTTATGTTACCTGGGTTTTCAGATCTGCTAACTAAACAAAGCTGTACTAGTTTTCTGATTCAATCTTGAGTTTTGGATTTAGAAAATAATAATACAATTTTTAATGCAAGGCAAGTATATTTTTATTTGCCCTTGTTGGCTTTTAAGAGGAAGTTACAAACCAAAAATGTCTATATTCTTGGTATACCTTATATTGTAGGTACTAGGCATTAAATTCGCTTGACAAACGGAGTCTAGAAACGTTCGATTTCAAGCACAAAACTGGTTTTTATTTATTTTTTAAATAATTTTATAGAAAGCAAAAAAGTTAATCAAGTGAAACTGTCACAGATAATCTTAGCTAAATTACTTTATTTTTTAAAAGTTGTTTCCTTTACGCGTTCATACATTTCTATTGAAAAAATATTTTTTTTAGTAGTGGTTTTATATTTTTTATTGAGTAATTTATTTTTTTTACTTGTATTCTACTCAAGTGAACCGATAGGAAAACCTTCAATTTATCTAAAGCATATTTTTTGGTATTCATAATGCACACGAATTCATTATAAAGATTAATCAAAATAGTGATTTAGCATTAAGCTTCGCCTTAAACGCGCGACTTCTGGTCCTAGAGTCCAGGGACTTACTTCTTTCACTGATGAGTGCATTATCAAAAGTATTACCTCTTCAACAGGGTTGAATCAAAGTATGTATCTTGGATAAAAAGAATATTTTTTCGGCTTATTCGTTTTGCCTATCAAACTCTTAATATATCAAACCGGTTCGCACTAACGAAAGCTTATCTGCTGATCGGAGTCAGGTTTGGATATAGGCGTTAGGCAGATCATATTTTGGAATGTCTTAATAACTTGGTATGTAGAGGTACCAGTTGCAATCAAATAAACTTTATAAATTTCAGAGCTGACTTCACCAATCACCACCAATATTGCAATAATTAATTTGTAAAATAATTACTACAGCCATTTCATATCAAGTTTATATTCTTATAGTGAGTTTGACCATGACATATTGATATTGGTTGCGTTACTGTAAGTATTCTACTCCATGAAGGCAATTTCTTGAGTATTCTGTTAGTCATCATTGGCGGAGTTATTTTACAAAAAAATGATGTTCAGTTGGTGTGAGAAGTTAATCAGTTGTATGTTGGAAATAATTTAAAATATCAAACGTGTTGATGTTATTGGTATATTATTGATGTTATTATTTATCATACCAATTTTAAGAAAAATGGTGCTATTGCGAAAATATTATCATTTAAATGTGATTTTAATATTTTATGCGAGCTATATTATTATATTTGTTATAAAATCGTATTTTATATGTCATATTTAAAACCTAGAAAGCTAGAAAACCTACTGAAGCTTATTTCACATAGAAAAAAATATCCCGCGGCATATTTCATAGTTCTATTTTACTTCTTCCTTTAGTTGACGAAAACCTAAAAACTATATTTTTTTTATTTTGGAATGATTTACAAACCTGTTAGTTGATTTTCCGAAGCGGTAATAAAATAACGCTGAAATCTGGATGCGTTGGTTTGATAGGAATGTAAAAAAATGATTTCATCGTTTAAATCCAGCGACATCTTTGGCCATCGCGGAAAAGCGTTTTCTAGTATTTTTGTACCGTTGTACGAAGGCTGTACCGGTGCGGTTTTATAGAAACATCAAAGACAAGCACCCTGCAGACAACGGAATACATTTTTTATTATATTCTCGATTTACGTTAGTCTTTTTTGTGTTTTATTTAATATGTAAAAAATTCGCTTTAAGATTTAATAAGTTATATAATTTTGACGGTTTCTAAACGTAATTTTTTCTGTAATCTCAGAAACATAGCGTACCTACCAATAATGTTAATGATCAATTGGAAACATTAACTTTTCCTAATTTTAGCTGTTATCCAGATAGATTATTAATAATTAATAATCTATTATTAAAAATATACATGATAATATAATTAATTAATATACATATACTTTTTCTTTATTTTTCAGTTTGCTATTAATTTTAATATATTTGTTTTTAGTTTTATCACATGTATGATTCATACTTGCATACTTATGTTTCTATAAAATAGTATTTTTTAGTTCTTTTAAGTAATTTTTATTATTATTTTATGTATGATTCATACTTGCAAACTTATGTTTCTATAAAATAGTATTTTTAGTTCTTTTAAGTAATTTTTATTATTATTTCATGTATGATTCATACTTGCATACTTATGTTTCTATAAAATAGTATTTTTAGTTCTTTTAAGTTATTTTTATTATTATTTCATGTATGATTCATGCTTGCATACTTATGTTTCTATAAAATAGTATTTTTAGTTCTTTTAAGTTATTTTTATTATTATTTCATGTATGATTCATACTTGCATACTTATGTTTCTATAAAATATATATATATCCCATACTCATATACGCTTTAAATAACTTCGTTGTTAAACAACATTAAGTTTATTTACTGATACCTATCACAAAAGGTATAAGATATATATATTTAGTTCTTTTAATTTATTTTTATTATTATTTCATGTATGATTCATACTGGCATACTTATTTTTCTATAAAATAGTATTTTTTAGTTCTTTTATGTTATTTTTATTATTATTTCATGTATGATTCATATTTGCATACTTATGTTTCTATAAAATAGTATTTTTTAGTTCTTTTATGTTATTTTTATTATTATTTCATGTATAACTACCACAACACGGGCATTAGCCTAGTATGGTAGTTGAAAAAATGTCAAAAAATGTAACATGTAAACATTTATTTAAATAATAATTTTTTTTTTTAAATTAATTTAAAAAAAAAATTATAATCGGAAAAGTAAAAAAATACTTATTTTCTAGTCAAGTCAAGTCTAGTCAACCAAATCCAAATCTCGATCTTTTTGTCCAAAGTCGAAATATATACATGAATATGCTCAAATTGTCACACAGAAGAATTTTCACTGACTTGGTATTTCTATATAAAATTCTAAATGATTTAGTTGATAGTCCGGTATTACTAGAAATTGATAAGCTTTCGGATTCAACAACGTAATACTAGAAGTCAGGATTTATTTCAGTGCAGAAATTTTGGGACTAACTACCATATGTATTCCTCTTTGCCCTGAATACTAATGGAGGGAAACAATTTTACCAAGTCAGTGGGCATCTTCAATTTACGTACCTTAAATGCATGATTTATTTATTTTTCTGGAAAAAAAATATTTTGTAGATACATATTTACATGCATATGCAAGGAAATATAAAGAATTTTTTTTTTGTAATTTTTTAATGATATTTGATTAAAAAAACAATGGTTGCAGATTTACAACACCGTGTATTTAATAATAATTAATATGAACAATTTACGTATGAAAAAAAAAAAAAAACCTAAAACAATTTCTCAAAACTAATAAGTGTACCGGAAAAAATACGAGTTATTACATATAAGTATTATATTATTGTATCTACTTACCTAAGAAAATCAAAATAATAACAGCAAAACAAAACAGTAATTCTAACCTCCAACCATTTTCGAGAATCTTAACTTTGTTAAAGAAAAAGTGACATTTGACATTCGCGAAAGAAAAAAAAGGTGATGCCACTCGATAAAATATATTACCGCGAACTTGATAATTCTAAAACGGCATGCATTAAGTATACACCAAAGAGTTAAAGGTTGTTTGAACGGTATGTTGCCGTTTTGCAACGGTATGCATTTAAGGGTTAAACAAATATAAAATGTTGTTAATGAAGCAATTCAGTTATGTACAATAAATAATGTATATTTCTTAATATTCTCATGTAAAAGCCCCGAAAAAGGGCGTTAATAAATAAATAAATAATCATACTTACATACAGGTCGTAATGTCTCCAGAAAAAAACACCTTTTTGGTTTAAAAATCACCATAGTTAATAAATGTAGGTAGGTAGCAATAATTGTTTGAGGTTTAGAATTTCCATTTCAATAGCATGTCTTATTCTTCTTTATTATTTTTTATTTTCGTTTTTCAATTTTCTATTTAATTTAATTTTATATTTTCTATTTCCGTTATAAATTCTCTACTGTAATCCTTCCTATTTTCAACACATTTATATATTTAGTTCATATATTCACAGTAGACCTCACATAACTGTATTCCATTGGTCACCTTGAAACAGGCAGTCGCCTAGTATGATGATTTAATTTATCATATATAAATAAATGTTTTATCATGTATGTTATAAATAAATTAAAATAAACCTTTTGAATGTTTGTGAAAAATCATCCCTCGAACGTTAAAATATCGTAGAAATGAAACTTGCACCTGCATAATTCAGGACGTAAATGTATTATATTTACGTCCTGAATTATGTGCGGAATAGGCCACTTGCATGCAGTATATAATGACTAAATGACCTGTGAATAAATCATTAAATAAATCGTGTGAATAAATCATTATTTTAAGATTACAAAAACGAACTAATAAAATTGTGAAATTCTACACATTTTAATAAAGCGTCACTGAGACTTTCGTTGACTTTTGACGTATAGTACGTTTCTTTGACTTCCGACTTAGCGGCTCACAAACATAACGGTAAGGGTGCAAACTACAACAAAATAATACTATGCACTTGTTTTAGGATGGAATAATTTAAATTTGAAAAGTTGGATTACATAAAATATCCAACAAGAGGTACAAGTTTAAGGTATGTTTAAGAACAATAATGATCAGCTGTTAAAAATTCTACATAAACCGTTATACGGGTGTCCAAGGGTAAAGTGCACTAACTTCAGCGGGTGATGGTTTCGGACATGATTTAAGAATTAAAACAGAAAAATAACATTTTGAAATTCCAATATTTTAAGGTAGTTTTTAGGCAAATAAGTTGAATTGTTTGTAAGAGAAAATAAATATTCTTCCGTGGAAAAACATTTTTACATGGGAAAATAAACATTGGAATTTCGAAGTTATTTTTCTTTTTTACTACTACCATCATGTAGAATCACCTTCCGAAGTTTTCCGCATTTTGACACCATGTATAATGTCGTTAAAAAAACATCATTGGTTTTGATATATTTTATGTTAATTAATATTTCACATTGTTCATAACCCTCCCTTTATATTTTATCATGTTAACCTTCCTTGTTCTTAAGTCGTTTAATTTAGAAAATCATAGTAATTTTTCTATTACGTATTGTACATTGGGTGGGAATTTTTTAATGATTAATTGATTTTATCGTAAAATATTTTGATAGAGTAAAAAAGTTAAATATATAAAAATGACAACGAACATTTTACAATGATCGTTAAAACGGATCAAGGAAAATTTAATTTTATGAGATGTAATATTTTTGATACTCCTTGTTATTACCCTCAGCCATTTGTGTTGAATTCTTCGTTTTTTTAAACTGATTTTCGGAAATTAAATTTTTTATTTGCATCCTAAAAATATATATATATGTATATATAAATTTTCAAAAAATCGCCATGGTTTTCAAAAATACGATAAAACATAATACAGAGTAACTTATTACAAAGTTTTTGCCTGAACCGAAAAAAATATTAAAATTGTGGTGCAAGTGGCCTATTGCGTCACCTTTAGGTTATTTTTATTAAAATAATAATTTAAACAATCGAAAAATAAAACAGTTAAACGAGCGGCAAACAACAAAAAGAATACATATTTTTTCTGTGACATTGAAAAAGAATCAGTCACAGCGAATTTTTCACAACATTTATGTTTTGCGACCTTCTAAAAGTAAAGGTCCTGTATCTGCAGAAAAAAACATTAAAAAAACGTTAAAAAAATTATAAGATTCATATTATTTCATAGTTTTCCAAATATTTACACAACGAAATCTTAAATATTTATGTTAGGAGCCAGAAGCCTAAGCGGATGTGAAAACAAGTTTTTTTTTTAATGCAATCTCAGCTGATTGAACCGGGGCTACCGCCATTCCCTCAAGTAGAGGGGGAATCTAGTTGGACCGTGATGAAACCTAGAGCAAATAAGGTTTTATTGATGTTTTATTGTATGGTTACGTTCATCGACACTTAACGATGACTGAGCAAATTCATTTAGATTACAGAGGCATGCGAGTTCTTTTGAGAACGGAACTTTGGAACATTGATGTAGGTAATAATTATAAATGTATTAATGTGAGTGGCCGTCAATGTTTTGGCGAGGTCGTTTTTCGTTAAAACGAAGTTTTCGTACACACTATGTGTAATTAAATAGGTACTGTAATATAATTACGCACTTAATTAAGTAGTTGAGTACCTACCTACTACTATTTTTTTTTACTAATTAACGCTGTATTCTACTATGGTTTTGTTGTGTGTTTTGTGATGATCACAAACTAGAATCAAAACTGTCCAGAGCGATTGGTTCTAAATCACTCCCATAATATTATTGTGAGACTTTAGGGATGTGGGATTACGAAGAATATAGGATAGGGGTCACTCTGGAAAACTTGGCTACTTAGAGCTAATCACAAAACAATGGTTAGTGTTTGTTCGTGCAAAGTTTTAATTGGTATTTATGTATTCAATAAATGCATGCTACCAGTACTAACGTTTGGATCGCAAATATGGAATCTTGCCAGGAAAGTTGGCACAAAACTGGATACTGCACATAGAGTCATAGGTAATTATTTCCTTAGACTAACATTTTTACCCTGGGGTTATTTTCTTGCGAGATAGATTGACGCTTTAGGAGCAAGACAAAGGTTGCCGACATTATTGTTACAATCTCTTCATTCGAGAACGGGCATTGTTAGGCACGTAGTACAACTGACAAATGACTGTCAGAATCCAAATGCCATTAGATGACATCGTTTTATGGGAATGTGAAACAGCGGTCACCCACAGATGAGCTGGGCTGACAAACCTAAAGAGAACTGACAACTAGACGAAAGCAGTCAAAAACTGGAGTAAGGCAAATGTCAAAAACTGGACGTCACAAGGCTTATAAAAAGGATTTTACCAGAAGAGACGAATGAGGTAATTTGAAAAAGCGATAAATTAAGCGAAAGATAATTTTTTACCGTGAAAATGTTAGGCTGTTTGAGCATTAATTTAGCTTTTTTGTTATTTGTTATTGGGGTGTTATGCCGTGTTGCGCTAACTCCTTCTTTAGCCAATGTTACAAACACGATGGTAGCCTAGGGCCTAGGGCATACCGTATATAGGAAACCAACTCATACGAATCAGTACTTACACGCTGATTCGCACCACCACCCAGCGCAGAAGAGAGGACTTATCCATACGTTGGTGACCCGAGCTACCAGAATATGTGAAGAACGAAAAATCGGAGCGGAACTTACACAACTGACCGATGCACTGGAGCGTAACGGTTACCCAGCAAGTCAGACAAGGCAAATCATAAGAGCCAAATCTGCACCAAACGAAGACAGAATTGAACAAGACTCGAAAGGCTGTGCCTTCCTGCCTTATGTGCACAATGTAACAGACAGAATTGCCAGGCTATTGAGAAAGGAAAGTATCAAGACAGTCTTCGGAACCACGACCAAGATACAAGACTTACTGAGGTCTGCGAAGACTAAGTTTCCTTTGGAAACAGATGGAGTGTATAAACTCAGCTGTTCCGGATGTGACAAGGTCTATGAACATCAAGGTCTATGTTTCACATCCTCACACATAAGCTCACATTTCACCACAACCTCAGATAACACATCTGCCCTGATGTTGGACACTGTAATGCTGTCCGAAACGTTGGCTAAAGAAGGAGTTAGCGCAACACGGCATAACACCCCAATAACAAAAATACTTTTGGCCGTGAAAATCTTAAATCATATTAATTTAGCTGATTTTTCTTAGCCATGAAGATAATTTTTCAATGACTCTGTCAAAGTAATTATACGTTATACACGTTCCTGAGAACATTTATACTTCTATCATAAATACATTTATAATAATCACTATAGAAATGACATCATGCCTACCCATACCATAGATTTATTTAAAGCTGCCGGTTCAGGTCTGAACTCTCGACCTTGGGATCACCAGGTGCCCACTCATCGAGCCTGTTTGATAATAAACATTATTTATATTTTAAGTCTACAATATAACCTATATAATACACTATGAAGTTTATATTTGAAGTGCAGTTTAACCTGTGTAATGCACTATGAAGTATCTGCAAGTAGATATACAGATATAAGAGAAGGGAGATCATTAATCCCGATTCCAAAATATACAATTATTTAACTAATTAACAATTACATTGTTATTTTTCTTCCTTGGCTTTGCTCTACCCATTTCTGAGTATAATGGGCATCCTTCCTTTATTTCTGTTTCCTTTTTTTAGGCCAGAACTTGTCATTGTTGACTTCCGCAATTTTTTTTATTGTAACTTTATCTCTTCATGCTCTACTTTGAGCGCTTTCTGATCTCCTGGCTCTATGTCCAACCCCATTAATAATAAATCTATTACAACTTGATTTGTAAAATCTTTTCACAATGTCTTCTTTCGATGTCATCTAAATTTACTATACTTTTATCTTGATGACTTTGTCACGTTTGCATCAACGAAGTAGGCTTACAAATTAGTACAACAATGGTTTTTCTGCGCACTTCTGAGATTAGCAGTCGATGACTGTTTCGGCACATTCCAGATCAGAGTCACCTCCAAACACTTATCTCGCAATCATTCTAGTCAAGGACAACTGTAGTTTGACTACATCGGGTCAACTTTCAGGAGGTGCAAGGCTTCGAAAAGAGAAAGATAAATCACAAGTTAAACTGCTTACAAATCAGGAAATGCACAGCGTAGTCAATTTACATAATGTTTCTAGGGCGCTCGAAAAGTTAGTTGAACATTAAACATTGTTCCTATTGTGGCGTAGTCATGTTGTGTCTCAGATCTCATCAATTTATAGGTGTGTTGGTATTTGATTAGGTCTTGTCTTGCATTTTACGTTTGGCATGTGTGTTTTTGTGATATTCTGTGAAGGACTGTATATGCAATGTGTAGTTTACGCATATATTTGGACCGTTTTGCTGACGTGTACTCTCAACGCATATTGTGTTATTTTTTTCGCAATGTGGTGATAAAATGTAAGATTTCGTCACTGCTTAGGATTGTGTTTGTTTAACTATTTTAAATATTTACATGTTGGTTTATTTTAAGAGTTAAGTTGAAGTTGCTAGGTTTTCCGTATATGGGAAGAAGAAAAAATCACGATGACCTACGTGGCGGTTAGGTAAGATTTTTGACTTTGGGTGGCGTTTTCTAATCCTGGCTATGGCAAATAAAAATAAATGGTATTTTATTCATAAAAATATTATTTTTATTTCTTCCAGAGTGGAAGATAATCAGTATATTCTCATTAAAAGGTCATCATTCCGATACGAAAAGGTTGCTATAATTAGCTTCCTGACCTTTCCCATACCTACATCTCTTTCCCATTTTGATTTCAAAACCATTCTCCAAAATCCGGCATGCCATCATCCTATTCTCTTGTATGGTATCACTTAAAACAATTAGATAAAACTACAAAAAATAAATTAATTAAGAGTCAAAGTTATCCTCGTCTGTTTTAAGTTGTTTTTTTCACAATATTTTTTATACCTGGATTTTGATACGCGAATGTTGAGGAGCTCTGCTCTGACTGCATTCCACCTGTCCAAAAGCAGCGGTCATCGCTATGTCACGATAGATGAATCAGATGCGCATTGCAACATTGCCCATACTGGTGTTGCCAACAAATACTTCCACTACAGATGTTCCACTATACTTCTATCTACCAACTATGATATTATTATGAGTACATTTATATACCCTAGTATAGGCTAGAACAGATTTTTACATTAAATTGTTGTCATTTATTAATATTGTTAAAATGATCGCGCTTTTATACTATTATAGGATCTTATGCCCCCGATTGGGGTGTTTCCATAAATAATAAGTGTAAACAATGCAACTTAAAAAATACAATATTCTAAATGTGTACAATATGATGTGTGCTAAGTACACAGCACCGGAGCTCGAGGGATTTTTGAAGTGTGGCGATTACTCATTTTATTAAGAGCGGGAGTCACGGTACCAGCGCAATATTTTCGTATGGCTCAAAGAGTCAACTCATCTGAACGGAAGCCGTAAGCTCTGAGTGTGTGGGAAATGAGAATACCGCGCTAGCCCGATACACATCGCAGCATATGCGTATGAATGATCGTGGGACTTTTGATAACACGAGAAAAATTAGATGTAAGGTAGTTAGTAGATGTAGGTAGATTTGTCCCGGTCCAGATATCGGACTTCCAGACACCGTTCACGTCTCTGAGTATGTAATAACAATTAATACTTGAATTATTTTAATAGCGCGCCGGGAGTGCCGGGAGTCGTACGAATACGACACATCGAAAAGAGCTGGTCCATTGTGCCGCTCTCTCGTGAACGATCCATCTCTACTGCTCAGTGATTCAGAGCCGTTTACAACTGTTTTCAGTCCGACCATCATCCTCACAGACATAGGACATAGGAATTAATAGACGAGAAGATATGGGCGAGGGGTAAAATCAACTGTTGAAGAACGAGGGAACGAGGGAACGAGTGAAGCTGACTGTGATTCGTCAATAAATCAATCTGACAGTAAATAGGCATCTCGCATTATAATATCACCATTTACTTCTTAAAAGTAAAATCTGCTTTGAATGAATAGACATTTTTACATGGGAGCGCAAATTACTCGCCACGTTATGAACAAATTTGCGAAGTCCAAATTCGGCAAAGTAAGGCAGCTTTTATTTTCAGAGTCGTAGTTAGTTTCAGAGTATTTAGTTAAGACACTTTTATAAATGTTCATAATTTACTTCCCAGCAACCAACCAGCTTTGTGTTTCGCGTCCAGACGTTTCTCTATGTGATAGTAACAACTGATTCATATTATACGATGTGAATATGCTTAAAATAAAGTAAAATAATGCTTATATATGGAATGTAATACGACAATTGGGTTTATTCTCTTTTTTCACATCTATTTTTACCAGTTTTCATAGTACAAGTCAAAATTTTGCCGTGTTATTTAGTAAAATGAACCGATGATGCCTCGACCATAGTTCGCACAAGAATGATGACGTCACGTTTTCAAATTTCATTTGAGGCCAAACGCGAGCCCAGCCGGCTCAATGGAACCGGTATGGGGAGTGGGGATAATACGCTTTTAATCACTTAGGGCAGGTCTACTAATATTCATATGTCTATGATCATCCTCGTGTTCATTCATAATCCATAGGAATGATTTTGTATTCAATAAATTTTTTATTGAATACAAATAATTATAATATTATTATAAATTAATAACAAAAGTCGAGAAGGACGCGGAATTATATGCAGTAATTAGGAACCGCCACAAAAGGGTCAAGCTGTTCGTATTATTATCATTATTACCCAAGCTTAGAACCTGGATGATAGTGAAGAATTTATGAAGGGCTCTTATTCATTAAGAGGAAGCTACAAGCCAAAAATGTGTATTTTCTTGGTATACCTTATATTGTAGGTAATAGGCATTGAAATCGCTTTTAAACGATCGATTTTAAGCACAAAACTGGTAAAAAAGTTAATCAAGTGAAGCTGTCACAGATAATCTTAGCTATAATACTGTATTTTTTAAATGTTGTTTCCTTTACGCGTTCATACATTTCTATTGAAAATAAATAATTTTTAGTAGTTTACATTTATATTTTTTATTGAGTAATTTATTTTTTATTTGAATTCTACTCAAGCGAAACGATAGGAAAACCTTCAATTTATCTTAGACATATTTTTTGGTATTCATAATGTACACCAATTCGTTATAAAGATTAATCAAAATAGTGATTTAGCTTTGCCTTAAACTAACTTACACTTTGTTAATAACTTATTCTCTAGTTACTTAGTATTAAAATCAAAGACACCTGTTTAATTATTTTAGATCAAAATACATTTAAAATGTTCACGTTTGATATTTATCAAACCGTTAACACAACTACATCAAATTTAATTTCTAGCACTTACGAAGAATGCGTCATATTTGACTGACGTTTCCTATCTAAGCGCTAATGGAGAATCCGTTATCAATTCGCTTCCATATTATATCAACTACTAAGTAGATACAACTAACCATATCGTCATGGAAAAGATATTCTGGTCTGCCAAAAATTAGTCAAAGAACTCGATCCGTCCGAATGCTAGAGCGGCCACCGGGTTATCGACTAACTCGATTCAGTGATAAAAAAAACACCATATAGCCTTGTTTTTCCATGTTTTGTTTAACCTGATCGGTTTCACCTTGATACGAGCATCTTCAGACTGGTACATTTTAAACTGCAATCATAAACAACTGACAAAAATAAATTATTTATAAAATTGAATTGTATTTAAAAAACAAACACATAATTAGCAGCATAGAGGAATTTTGATTTTAATTTTTTTTTTTTTTTTGGTTTAGTACCCTTTTAGGGAGGTAGAGTTTATGAAACCAGTCTGCTAGAAAACTAACAGCGTTGGTATCAAACCTTTCAGTTTTTCATCAATTAATCTTGAAATGTATCTTCCGTCATTATTTCTTTACCTCGTTATTTTCTAGGTTCTCCACATAGTTCGCACTGTCGGTAATGCCGATTGTAGCTGCCTACCCAGTCGGTAAACTCGAAAGTTCCTACATATTTCTGTGTTTTTTTTTCTGTATTCCTAGTGGTCTAACAACTTCTGGACAAATGCAGTTCTAGGCGCGTAGGCCTTCTATGGAAAAATGGCGTTGAGACCAGTCGGAGCCTTAGTATGCTGACAGGAATGAACTGAATAATAAAAAATAAGGAGCACATCTTTAACGACACTTTCTACTAAATACTCATTTTGTTCAGAAATGAAGTGCTATGAAGTTAGTAGCATTAGTGTTGGATATTTAAATTATCTACCCCTCATTTGGTATAAATTTATTCGAGTAACTACAGGTGACACGACACCTATCACGGTGCGTATAATAAAACATATTTGCACAGTGGTGACAAATCGATCGCCTCATTTCCATTTAACTTTGTGGCGTCCTCCATGGTCCAGGGGTTAGGCTCTCGACTAGCAATCCGAAATCCCGACGTGCGCAAGTAAATTTTATTATTTCACAATTAATTAATTTTAAATAATATATTGTACATTTGCGCCACGTTCCAGAGTGTAAGATACTCTCAGATCTCAGTATCGCCCTGGCGTAAGACCATCATTCCGAATTGAAACGTTGCTTGAAATGGCTTTAGCCGTGTTTGGTGACCAGATCTGAATAGCCAGGTACTTCCTCGCCTTCCTCTTAATCATCTCCTTTCCCTTCCCACTACCTTCAGCCTCACAACATACCCCAATTAGGAATGCCATAGTCTCATTGTCTCCAGACGGTTGGGAGCAGTTGAGACTCTTGTTCGGTTTTCACATTTAAAAAAACATCTCTTACATGTACAATTGTTCTTTTGTAGAAGATAATATCTCTCTTAAAAGTTATTATCACATCAAATTGGCAATTTTCATATTTAGAAGAAAAAACAACGTATTCTTTGAAAATTCGCTGCCAACTTACCATGAGCCGCACGCTCAATTTATTCTCTCACACCTACTTACAGCGGTAGCCATGTACACAGACAAACACAACTACTTAAAATGTCAAATAATGTTACCCGAACCTTCGGTGATGCCGGGAGCTGTCAGGATGAGATTGATTTATGGAAGAAAGAAATTTCTCTCGGTTTTTCTTAACAGAAGAACATCCCTGTGAAGAAATTCTTTAATAAGTGGATACAAGATACAAGAGGAGATGCCATCAGCAGAGCCCCGGTAAATGAACCACTTGAATTTTATTGAAACTTTGCCCGAAATGACTTTGATGTGTTCCCTAATATTTGGCTTTGGGCCAGAGATGGATTAAGCTAATTCGAGGCCTCTGGTGGTAAAAAAATCAGGCAGTGGTTCCCGAACTTTTTTGGCGGCAGAATCCTAATCAGCCGTTTGAATGTTGGCGGAACCACAGTTTATCGGAATAGTTTATCCCATATTTTCAGGTTCTATAAATTGGGAACATTATGGCAAGCGATTGCTCCAAACGGTTTTTCATACTTTGCAAAAAAGTGGTTAACATGATGAAAAACATGTATCTATTAGATCTAAGATCTAAAATGTCTGATATAAAACATTGAAGACAGATTAAAGTTTATCGAAAAACCCTTTTGCACCTTAACATAGTTGACTATTTTGATCAACGCGACAAGAAATTCAATCGATGGCTGTTAACTGAGAAAGAAAAACTGAGATTTTCATTTACTCATAAAAGCGATATAGGACAACTATCCATCATAATTCATTAAATATTATTGATACTTGATACACTCACTTCACTGATACATTGAAGCTGTAAAGAGTTTTATTTACGAGACTTTTGCTTTTACGTTTACGTGTTGAATACGTCAATGATTTTTTATGTAAATTTTTTATAGCTGTTTGAACAATGAATTTAACTAGCTCGAGGCCCCTGGTCCGCTGGCCGCTTGATTTGCCACTGCTTCGGACAGTTGAAACTCTTGTGTGATAATTAAAAATAGAAAGAGTAGCCAATGTTCATATAATGTGCAATTAAAGAGCATGGCATGGTCTATCAGCCACCCGTACGAGGAAGCGTGTTGGTTTGGTATAGTATATAGCCCATAACTCGTAACGTTATGAACGAATTTATGTAGTTTGTTGATAATATTATATCACGAAGATATGTCCAATAACTATACTCTCTGGCATGGTCTGATGCTCTTTGGGGAATCCTCTTGCATTTTGCGATACATTGTCGCAAATTCAATGCTTTAGAAGTTGTCAAAAGCAAAATTGTTATGACGATTTGTGACAATGCGATTTGAATATAGCTTTACAGTTTACATATTTTTGTCAAATTGAGCATTATATCCGTTAAGTTTTTAAGCTTCTTTCAACTATAAATTCTTAGCACAGATGTTTTCCGTTGTTTTTAAGACGATTTTCACTAACTTCAAACAAAAAAAGCACACGAGCCAAGTCTAGCCATCGCAAAAAATACATTCACCAATAGTTTTTTTAATTAATATTTGGAACAGATATGTTATATACAGCGTGATTTTATTCTACTATTTAATTTGTTTTAGATATAAAGAAATGTAATGTATTAACACAACCTTTAAAAAAATAAAGTACATGTCTGCTGCTTTTTTTACTATTGCTGTTTCTCATCGATAGACAAAAATATTTCTTAAATTATCGGTAAAATTTTCTCGGTAGAAACAAAAAAAAACATCTTTAAAATTTCTTCAACCTTCATTTTTTATGACATTGCACCAGTCGGGGAATAGATAAATACAATTTGTTTCAACATTTGAAAACAGCTTAAGTACTGGGTGTGTTTGCCAAGGAAAGTGGCCGAATTATTTAGTACAAGACCAAAAAATGAATTGTATTTTGAAATGCATGAGGGTTGTAAATCACAGTCCAATAAATATACGGTACTTACATAGATATTAAAGAAACAATAAAATTAAACTTTTACCTTCACAATGATAGTTTTTTATGGATACCGTGAGCATTGTGTTACTCGAATGCGTTTTTATGGATACCGTGAGCATTGTGTTACTCGAATGCGTTTTTATGGATACCGTGAGCATTGTGTTATTCGAATGCGTTTTTATGGATACCGTGAGCATTGTGTTACTCGAATGCGTTTTTATGGATACCGTGAGCATTGTGTTACTCGAATGCGTTTTTATGGATACCGTGAGCATTGTGTTATTCGAATGCGTTTTTATGGATACCGTGAGCATTGTGTTACTCGAATGCGTTTTCATAGATACCGTGAGCATTGTGTTACTCGAATACGTTTTTATGGATACCGCGAGCATTGTGTTACTCAGATGCGTTTTTATGGATACCGTGAGCATTGTGTTATTCTAATGCGTTTTTATAGATACCGTGAGCATTGCGTTACTCTAATGCGTTTTCGGATATTGCATTCGCGTAAATGTATAAGCAAGTGTACGGGATCCGATTATCTCGCTAACGGTTCGCATTCATGCGCATTAAATTATCTGACGCGATAATATTATTAAAGTTTGCACCGTTGTTGCACAAAACAGTTATTATCAACCATTTTTGGTTGTGTTGGACCAAGGACGTTATGGGACGATTGGAGAATGTTATGGGACGGATTGAAAATTGGTGAGAAATGTTACCGATCGGCAGATTAGGGAAAATGTCTGATTTTTTTCTTATTGTTATATTTCGAACAACTTTTTATTGATTGCTGGAAAAAAAGTTTCGTAAACACACGATAAAAATACGTTTATTAAACTATTTTAGAGTTCAGAAAAAAAATATTTTTGCATTTCGTCATTATATATTATCAAATGAAGGCGCAAGAACACGTGTTCCGATATATGAGGAATTTACTAAAAGTTTAACAGGAAACGGCCTGCAATCGCGTTTTTAATCGGATTAGCCATAATTTGAAAAGATTCTTAATAAATGAAAGACCAATTAATGAAAGCGGCTTTCCTTTTTCTCGCGGCTTTTCATTCGATTTTGAAAGGGTCTTTGGTTTTAACTCTCATTTGCAACTTGATATTTAGTCTTCTGTCATTCTTTTTATTCAGTACGGGAACCAAAGTTTTATAAAACCTGCACTGACCACATATAGATGAAGTTAATATTTATTTGGTGCATATCGATATTCTCCATTTTCTCGCGGCTTTTCATTCGATTTTGAAAGGGTCTTTGGTTTTAACTCTCATTTGCAATTTGATATTTAGTCTTCTGGCATTCTATTTATTCAGTACGGGAACCAAAGTTTTATAAAACCTGCACTGACCACATATAGATGAAGTTAATATTTATTTGGTGCATATCGCAGTAGAAACGTTGTGTGCCGCAAAAAAATAATGAAATTATAAAAATTTCTCGGTCTGGGAAACGTGTTTAATACGAGGTGATACCTGATAATACGCGTATTTAATATAATAGTATTTGGAGCTTGAATAAACGGGAGATTCAATCTCGTCAGGCTTTCATAAAAGCCGCTGATAAATGTTAAGAATATTAATGATGGTTAAATTAACAGTAATGTGAAGTTAAACCAAATTCAAATTACTATCTAAAAAAATGTTTTTTCTTCTCATTAGCTTTTATATGTGAAATCTAAGTACTTTGTCGTTTTTTGGTGAATAACTAATAGATTTTAATATTTTAATTAATTTTTGATTTTTAACAGCTGGTACGCGCAAACACATTAATTTGAGATTTTCGCGGTCAAGAGCATTATCAAGAAATACTCCCTCCATCTTTAGTCAATGTTTCGGATATCTGCCCTGATGATAGACTCTATAATGCTGTCCGAAACTTTGGATAAAGAAAGAGGAAGCGCGATTCTGTGCTGGAAAATTCCCAATGATTTCCTCTTTTCTGGCAATAATACTTCGCGTGTAAAGTATGATTTTGCTTTTTACTATGGAATTAATTGAAAATAAAACTACGTATTTATTAATTTTACTCAAAAAAAATATATGGATCAGTGATGTTTTCTAATAAAATACTATTCTATTTGCTTATGAAATACAACTTGTTTAGTGACAAAAATAAGATATGAATACACATTATATTAATCTTATGATTGGAATTTCCTCGATGATCAGCTATGACTATTATTGGAAGTTTTACACATTCGCCTAGTGATGAAGGTAAACGTAGGCCCGGTATATCAGTCAGTCCATATCGTCGCTACGTACGACATTCCTCGCTCAAGTGGGAGCGGGCTAAATGGGCTGCTCAGTCCTTGATAAGCCGTAGAACAGTTCCCCTTTTAGACGCCGAGGCTTTAGCAGTAACATGTGTCAAATTTGACATTCGCATAAATAATTGCATACTTTCAACTCGCCGAAATTTACGTAAATTGCCTAATTTTATCAGAATTGACAATTATATTCATCGAGCGATGAGGAATGTTGATGTTAATTGATAATCAATCTAAAATAGTCTGGTATTATAAGTTACAAAATTATTTAAAAATCGTATCCTCGCATACAGGACCATGCTGTTTGAAATGGAGAACTTTTTCAAAAATCTACTCGTAAATTAAACCCGCTTAAAAATAAACTGCTGTCGTTGACATTTTGAAAGATCGCGACCGGTGACGACAGTGGGCAGCAAAGATGTACCACTTATGTAGACGATAGTTTGGTTTTTCAAAGAAAAAAGAAACACGTTACTCCACTAAAATCATAGTTATTCGTGTAAGTGAACTGTACCACGAATTACGGGAAAGGAACGGATTAACTCAACTCAACTCAATAAAAAGCGGCGTTTCGCGCCATTTGCGGTTGCTTCGTTTCTTTCCCATAAGTTGAGGTTCAGTTCGGCAGTTCGGCTCGCGGATGTATACGTAGCATAATATTGATGATATTGATTACTACCTATATACGGATTATGTTCCAAGCCGCGCAGAGCTCGAAATTCCAACCAAGCCAAGCTTAAAATCATCTGATATACTGGACCATAGAAACCCAATTGGGGAGAAAATATTGAAAATTTTCAATAAGTGGTGTCCATCATCCCTTCATTTAACAGGGTAGAAATAAGTATAATAATGAACATTGGTGACCATCCTACCTTAATATAACATAAAAAAATTGAAAAAATAACACTATACGTTCGTAAACACGTCTTTTTATAACAATAAATTTTACGCAACCAAACAAGTTTCTTTTGACGTATGGCCTTTCAAGTAAAACTGCAACTCGTTCGCTCAATCCGGGTGCATACTGCATACTGCACTTATTGCGCGGTGTCCATGCACTCGTGAGCTGAGTGCAATCAGTGAAAAACGGAACTTGCGATATTGCCTTCCTCTGGCACTGCTGGAAGCTATCGCCGGGGAGTAGAAGCAGGGGAAGGCGATCTCTCCCAGCATCTAGTCTAGATCTACTCTAGTAGTTGCAATATCTCCAACATGTCTGCATCGCCTCTGATCATGTGCTATTGGATGGTTTGGTTTATTCGCGTGTAAAGTATCTAGTATCTAGAAAATCTACAGTGTTTTGTGGTTGTATCTTCGAGATCTCTCTGGTACTAGTTGATTTTGATCTGTAATTGTTGCGCCTGAGGATTTATGTGATTGTGTGCTTTTACAAAGAATTGTTGTGATTAGGGGTGCTTATAATCGTGGAGTTTATAGTACCATCTGAAGAGTATTCATTATTTAACTGTGGAGTTGAAGGATCTGCGTGTTTTGAATCGAAAAATATTCCCGTTTCATTAATAACAGTGAATTTTTAAGGATCTGTGGTGTAACGTGCTGCCGAACTGTTTTAATATTTTGTGATTGTTGTGTGACAGTATTAAGGTTATTTATTTAATTTTTATGTCAGATTGAAGATCTTCTGTTCTCTACACTACGTTGCATTCGAGAGTTTTAAAAATCAAGCCGATTCAGGTGTCGATATAAGACGAGCTATTCGAGATGGAGCACGATTACTATTCGCGTTTGATTTGGTAATTATATATCTACGTGATTACTATTTGCAAACTGGACGGTGAATAAACACATGTTGTACGGCAATTGGCCTTTTTATGTAATAGACCAGTTATGGGTAATTACCTTGATTTGCATAACGGTTTTATGATACAGCTGTAAGGTTCCTCGAGGAATTTTAAGGCATAAACGCTATACGGTTGGGATAATGGTATCGCAAGGGATAAACAGTTATGCCCCGAGTACAGAGGCTGGAGTTTCGGGGGAGAGCCACTTCCTGGAGAGAAACCATCGATCTCGGAGAAGATCCCATTCTCACAAATAATATCTACATCTTCCAACGATTCCCTTCCAACTTAAACAGGGAATCGTCTTCAAACGTCGATCTCAAAACACAAGATGAAGACTCCCTTTGTGAAAACGAAGAAACAAGCGATGAAAACCACATTCCAGAAAAGACAGAGGAAAGCAACGATTACGAAGAAGTATTGACAAACGATTTCTTTCCGCTAAATGCAGAAACCAATGACTTGCTCAACGTCTATGACATTGTAAAAAGTACTCATCAACTAGAAAATTGCCACTGCCAGTCTTTCCAACCGAAAGAAAGTGAAGAATATGGCGTATACGACCATGTGAGTATTGGCGGAACTGCGACCGGCGAACAGCAGTCCGGCGGTAACCCGCCACTTAATCTCAGTGAAATTAATGACATCCATGAAACGAAAATATACGATGAAAGTGAATGCCTTTGGGAGCAAATTAATCAAGAAGAACACACTGACAATATTGTTGATTTACTTGAACAATTTGCTGATAAATCGGAGAGTGTTATTTTTAGCAATGCCGGTTCAGGAAATCTGTCGGACGGTGATTTAGAATCTTCTAATGATGATGACATTCAGGATGTCCTTTTGGATGAAGCTGCTTCTGATTGTGAGAGTTATATAGAAGCTGTTGACAATTTAGACAACATAGAAGATTTACATGTTAATGAAATACCAGTAGATAAATGCGAGTCTGAAAGTGATGGTTATCAGGAAGTCAATACTGATCTCTGTGATAAAAAAACATTAGAAAACAACAATGCAAATAAATTTACTGATAACAATGGGTCACAAAGTGACGTAAGTAATTCCGATAGTTACGAAACAATAGAAGATGACAAGGAAGGAATATATGATTACGTAGAGTTCAAAACACCTTGTCAAATAAACAGACCGCCTAGATTATATGATAGAATATTCAGCGATGACACTAGTCAAAACATAATTAACAGCAGTTATTGTATAGTCGACAACTATTCTGGGCTAAAGCTGGAAGATTTTGGAATGAAAGGAAGACACCAGGATGAAGAAAATAGGAATATCTACGGTGGGCTAGACCTGAGTATGCGGGTGACCTTCAACCTTGACCATGATAGGGATAACGGAAGAAGCGACGACAGCGGTGATGAAAATGCCCCCTACCAGAGAAGACAGAGCAAGAACGGCGAACGATCACCAAAGAGGAATAACTCCTGTGTCTCAATACTGAGCGTGAAGAAGGCCTTAAGATGGATCAGGACTGTACCAACTCTCTCTTCCCTCTGCACAACGGTGCTTGCACACAATGTAATTATTATTTTTTTGCATATTAGTTATTGCTATTATTCATTCGACTGTGTTTCGAGGCCTTCAGTGTTGCGTTACTGTTTTCGTTAAACGAAATCGATCAGTTAAAGTTTCTTCATATTTTTTCTGTTTTATTGACCTCGAAATACCTAGTCACTAGAACTGATTTCGTAGGCATTTTGTTTTAATAATATTTTATAGATTACAAAAACCTCTCAAACGCTTCTATTGGAATGGACAATGACAGGTGTTAAGAGGCATCGAAAATCAAGGATGCATTCTTCTGTTTGTCTAATCTTCCTCGTTTTTTTTTTTATAAAAATATAACTGTGATGTATGGTAATAAAGTTGAGTATTTAAGCGATAGATGGCGCTAGTCATAAAGCTTACCCCAGAGTCCGATAGATGTCTCTAGAGTGTAACAATTACTTGTGAGATGAGATTGACAGGGAACAAGCTTCTCGAACCAGAGAATTACCAACCCTCGGGTAATGAACAGTGTAGCTAAATCCAGACCTATTATTTGTAACGTAAATAAACACAATTATAAGTAGAACCTTTTACTTTTTAACAAAGAGTTCCCAACACTTAAACCTGCAAAGTAAGGCAGATATAACAATAACACACATTTATTAGTTGCTTAGAACTATAAAGCATGATCATAAAATACAGCACGCCAAATGAATTCCATCAGCGTTGGCGGTTGAGTTGTCTTTTCTATCGTAAACATCTTAAATAATCACTATTTGTGTGGGGTTACCAGTCAATTTTCTTTTTTCTATTTATAAACATCTAACATTCACAGTAATAATCTATATATATTTATATATTTTTATGGAGTAAGTGGCCCGAGTCGCAAAATTACTGTCGTTCGTTCTCTCACTAGCCCACTTTTAGCGAGATGTCTACATTATTAATGGTGTGTTAATGGATTACTGTATTGGAGAAGAAAAAATATGTTTGTAATGTACTTTTTTATGTTGTACATTATCTCCACACAGGAGGCCCTAAGGAAAATATTTTCCCTCAGGGCCTATATCATCTTTGAGGATGCTGTGTGGTGGGTCTTTTTAGGGAATGGAAGGAGAGAAAGTTGTGGGAAGGAATCTGGGGATCAACGTGTCTCTCTCTGATCACTGCGGTGCAAAATGATGGGTCGAGAGAGTCTGGTTGGAGACGTCAAATAGTCTCCCTCAACCAGGCCCCGATTCGGCCCGCCACGCATTAGGTGGGCAAATGTATCCGCTGTAAAGACCTAGATAAAGCTCACCCCACGAACCCGGACACCCCTGCTAAGTCACCAAACGTAGCCATCCACTTGGGGTGACATATGGCGGGGGTTTTGGTTATCCTATAAATGCTTCCCGGGGCGGCGGTATCCGCCTCCCAAATTGAGAACTGCGCTTAGACAGAATTGCCAGGGGAATATGAAGGTAGACTACGTGCAAAGAACCATGTTTGATCTATTATGAATGAATTAATGATAATAATAAGATAAGATTACAAGATTTAAAGGGTCACTTGGATTGTTTGGAAACCTAAAGAAGATGGATGTAGGAGTCACGTAAATACATTAAAAGGTCAAATATACGAGAAGAGAATTATATACGAGACGATGCATACATGTTGCCATGACAATGTTGAGTGGCGTTCGATCGACTCTGCCTACCCCTGCGGAGAAAGTACATGATGTTTATTTAGTTGGTAGGGTTATATTATAGTACATATCGATGACTTGAGAAAGTCAACCATATTACATTTCCACACTCAAAAGGATGTTTTCTTCAATAATTGCAAATTTTACATATTTTAAATAATATAAATAATTTGTAAACATCACTATTTAATCAAAATAATCAAACATCAATGGTTTCTTCGTCAGGATAAACGTATAATCGTATAACAAGACTATCAGAATCGCCTTCCGAAGTTACCACACTTTACCCCGGATATACAAAATAAAAACTAAATTATTTTAAAATATGTAATTATTGTATTTAAGGCGATGCCATACGTAGTAATTCAAAATCATGTGTTTTTGGTTTGAAAATTTGGTCGCCTAGAAATGTTTCAGATGCTTTAATTAAATACTGCGAGTAGAATACATCTTGGCCTTTGAAATAATCGAGTATTTTTTAGTTAAGTCTTTTTATAAGCCCAGAAAAAAATAATGTAAAGGCCTATGAAAACTGCTTTAAAGTTCAAAATCTCCTACTTACGAACCCATTTTCGGTTATGATTTTATTGTATAATGTGGAAAATTAAGTTATTTATAAAATGATCGAAAAAAAATTAAATATTTATGAATGAACATCCACAAAATAAAATAAAAGGCACTTTTTGGTCATGTTTTTTTCTTGCATAAATCAAAACAGGCGGATGGTGTTAAGCGGGAATTTAAACCTTATCGCCATCTACGTAAGGGTTGTTATTGATAGCGGCCCAATTTTAAATATTACACGCCGTAGTGCATCGCCTTAAGAACTTATCAAAAACTTTCATAAATCAGCACATTTATGTAGATATACATCATAAACTTTGATGGAAAAAAAACTAAATTTACTTTAAAATTATCAGCTTTTCATACCTTGCAGTAGATTAGTCAATATTACACAAATTGAGATCAATAAAGTTGATGGAACGAAATTAATAGATAATATTATATTAAACAAAAAAAATATATGAAAAGTTTATTAGATCTTAGTTTACGAAGTTTAGTTTAGATCTTAGTGAAGAGTGGAGAGAAGTGGAGGAAAATATATTTTTTAAATATACATATTTCAAATTTAGTGATTGAAAATATTGCAAACACTATGCAACCAGAATTTAATACTTATAATAAAATTTAAAAAATATGTTTTAAATTACTAGGATAAGGATGATATTTTTACAAATCGGGGGTCTATAAATTTATTTATAACGAATGATTACTTTTTATACAGGTAAGACTTTTTAACACTACAGTTAAAGAGCAACTAAGGTTTTTGAACATTAATTATTATTCTAAATTTGCCATGAGATTTTGGAAACAGTCATACTTTTGGTATAAATAAATAGTTTAAATTTTACATAAAAATAAAATGGAATTACAATTAGATAACTTTGAAATTTTTAAAATTAGAAAAAGTTTAAATAATCTATGAAATAATATTAATAATAAAATACATTTTTTATAACCATCTCTATCAATTTAGGTATTATTTTTTTAAATTTAATATAAATCAAATTTACTAATATAATTATTAAGTATTGCAAGTATATTGATTTTTATTATTGTTACAGCTGTTTCGGATTTCAAGGCCATTTTCAAACTTTCGTTGAAAGCCGAAACAACTGTAACAATAATAAAAAAACAACATGCTTGCAGAACTTAATAATAATATTATTAAATTTGATTTATATTAAATTAAAAAAAAATAAATGGAGTTCTACGAATTAAACACAAAAACAATTAATAATATAAATAAGTTATTGTGTTATATTTTTAATATATTGTATTTGGACATATATAACTCTGTACCCTTTTAAAATACAATAAAAAGTGCAATAATATGTGTATAGGTACTGATTTATTAATTTTCATTATACTTTTGATTAAGATTTGTTTTTTTTTTTAAATCATTGGTTTTTAAACATGACGATTATTTTGATTTAATAGTTGCGGACAAAGTTATTTATTTAATTTAAAATAGTATTTTTACTTCTTTATGGGCATTAAACCATGTTACTATTCCTTTTTCTTTTAGAGCCAACGTTTCAGACAATAGTGCATAGTCCAGCCCCGATGATGCAACACGGCGTAATACCACAAAAGTCAAACAACCCAATTCAAGAAACTATCTAAAGTTTGTAAATCCAGTGGGTGAATTTCCACGAAGTGTTTACTATTGCCTTACGGTTAACTTCGCTGTTGGTAACTACATCAGACGGTTCGACTACACTTATTAAATATGTAGTTATCTGTTACCTCAACCTGCATCGAGACTAAACTTGTCAATCCAGTTTGCTTTTGAGATAGGTTCAGTTTGGCCCATATAACGGCACTCCTGCAACCAACCCGGATAATGCGGCAAAGGCCGTAATAGTATGTCGATAAGCGACGATTTGGAGCTTTTGACTTCAACACTGGTATCTGTATATGAAGGTAATACGATGCACGTTTAATGTTATGTAATAAGATGATATTAATTTTGCTGGTTAACTCTTTAAATTGTTTCAAAGCTTCCTGGTCTTGGTGACTTCTATGCGCTTGCTTATAGTATGTCTAGCTTTTCCCGACTTTATTTCTTATTGATTTGATAAATATAATTTAACTAGCAGTTATTCTCAGGGATAGACATATACCATGGCGGACTTTTCTGTAGGCCTTTTTAAGCTATATAATTTCGTGGTATATTATTTTGATGCATCTCATACGGTTTAGCCAGCGTTAGCAATGTAAGCACCCGAAAATATTTTATTTACGAGTCGATTACAAAAGATTGACTTTTCTCTACTTTCTATACATATAATACGCATGCATTAATTTTATAAACCTTCGGGAAATTCTCTAAGTGAGAGTTAAAACCCTATAAAAATCGTTGAAAATAGTGATGTAAATTAAGGTGTTAACTGAAATAGTTGTGTTGACCTCAAAATTTCGTTTCAAGAGATCGAGAGTTTTTGTTGCTTTTGCCAACCGATTTTTAGCTTTCGAAAAATAGAATCTAACTAATTAGTCTTTTTATTCCTACGACAAATTGTAGCATTTCCAATACAGATCTGTTTCTATGCATGAACCAAATCACTTGCCGAGGGAAGAGCTTGCTAAGAACAGGAAGATAATGGTGAATAAAGTGCCTGGCCTTGAAGAAATTAGATTTTGCTTCAGTTGATTTGACTAACGATTCCTTTGGTACATTTTAAACAATTGCTTTTTGTACAATGAAGTCTTTTGTTCACTTTGAAATTTATTTATTTTTTGATTGTCTTTAATTAGATTTTTTTAATATTCTTATTTCTCCTTATAAAGCATGCATTTTAAAATTTAATTCATCTAAATTTTATAAGGATGGGTGGTTTTACATTATTCATAGAATTTGAAGAATTCATCAAATTTCAAAGTAAATATTCAAGTTCTGTGAAAGTCCTATTCAAGTTCTGTTGTCATCCAAGTACTGAGTAACCACCGGCCGACAATGAAATAATAACAGGACTTGTATTTGAACTTTGATTTTGATGAATTGTTTAAATTCTGTGAAACAACCCGTCTTAATAATATTTTAAATATTGTTTTGATTATGAATGGTGTCTCTGAACAAACCAATACTGCGGATATTTTACGCTCTGGAACGAGGAGCTATTATAGAAAGAGTGAGTGTGTTATTTTGAGTTTTCATTGTGTACGTGGGTTTGGAACCCGCGATCTTTGGGATCAAAGCCAATAAACTTACCGATCTGCAATGGAGGAAGTCAGATGTTCAGAGTCTTAACAATTTTGCACGATTCTGTTGTCGTTCAGATACCTGATATTATATTATATATGCACATACATAATATTCCGATTTAACAATGAACTCGGTATGTAAATATTTCTGAAAACATCTTCCTTATTTGATTGGTATGCTAGATCGAGGTTCAGTTAGGTGTGTCACATAATAACTGGTTTTCCAACATAACTGGATGTTTTGAACTATGACATTGTTAAGTTCGACATCTTTCACTACGGTCACCAAGCTTCGAAAGGCTTTTAGTGCTACAAATATAATTATAAAAGGTATCAATCACGCAAATATACAGGTTTTCAGCCATTTTTTATTGATACGTTTAATATTTTTTTTATAAAATGAGCCTCACTGGATGAGGTCCCCATTTTACTAACAATTTTATTTGACAAATTACGTAGAGAAATAAAAATGTACTGTATTGAAATTATGTTAATTAGACGAATTTAAATGAAATATTAAAAAATTAAATAAAATTAATTAAGTAAAATAAAATTAATTACGTAAAATAAATTTAATGAAATAAAATAAAATAAAGTAACTTAGTAAAAATAAAATTATTATGGCAGTTACAAAAACTTAAAATAATTATTAGTTCTGTGAACAGTAGACCTTCCGTCCAAAAATAATATTATATTTACATATTTTCTTTTATTATTTTTTTATTTTTATTTATTTAATATTTGTATGTTTTTTACAATAAAATATACAATTTATACATATTATACAGTGTTATAAAGGTAAATAATAATAGCTTTTCCTCACCATAAAGAGACGAGGCTCTTGTGTTTGGTGAGTGAATCCTAGCTCAATTATATGGAATCATGTAAGTAAGTAAATAATATATTTGCAAAACCAAAGGGATAAGTAAGAAATAGGCAAGATTTATCAATAATACAGTTTCAAGATTTGAAAGAAATAATAATAAGAGTAAGATATGGACTTTTATAGTAGTTTTAGGTAATTTTATTTTAAATTCCTGAATATCTTCAATATTTTTTAGATATAATGGAAGGATGTTAAAATATGTTATACCTAGATAGAGATAGGTATTTTGTGTGTGCTTTGTATTAAGTTTTGGGATTTTGATAGTTTTTTGATATCTTGCTGATGAATTGAATTGTAAGTTATTTAACTGTATTTCTTTATAAATTTGTAGAATTGAATATTTTTTTATATATATTGTCTATTGTGGGTACATTGAATATTGAAAAGAGAATCGATTGTAATATTTAATTGTAATATTTAATAATACAATTTTTTTTTCTGAAATCTTAAGATTTTTAAGTAGGTACTATACCTACCTACTTAATTATAAAAAATTCTAATAAGGAATTATACAGTCTGTCTGAAGAAACGTTACTACCTCAATGACATTTATTTTTTTCAAATTTTCTTCTGGCAGTTAGGTTTAGGTGCCATAATATTGAAAACTTCAGTCAAAGTTAGCCATCTGGTCATTGCTTGAATAATAAAATGGAAGCAACAAATCTTAAATTTCAACGTAGAAACAAATTTGCAGAACGCCAAACAATCGAGGTAAAACAGGACTTTGCTAATCTCAGTAAATTATCTCATTAGATTGATAGATATGTCCTAGACATGTGTCAGTAATTAAAATATCAGTATCCACAATAAATATATCTTTTCCAAATAAAAATTCCAATCCTTTATATTGAGAAGATACCCTTTACCCCTTTAAAAATAGCACAAAATCAGAAAGTCACCTTATAAGTGCTATTAAATTGCCCATGAAGGTAATGGCAGCCTATCTTCGACAATCTGGGTGTGGCCGCAATAGAAACAGAGGGTATAGCTGAAGTAAGATCGCAGAAGAGTTAATTAAAATTGAAAACTAATGAGTCAGAGCACGGAGCCTCTGTTGCTGATGTTTGAAGTTTAATTGCTGGTTAGGTATCGGCATTCTTCAATGGAGTATTTCACAAACCATAGATACCGTTAAAAAATTATGGAAGATTTAAAATTATTTTTTCTAATTATTAGTAATCTTCGCAAAAACGAACATTCCTAATCGGTTCGAACTGGCTACAACGTCATTGTGATGTTGAAAACCCTACTGGTTGGTATGCTGCTTTTACCGACGTTGGTCGGCGTGACGTCAACAACTCTTTTTACATAAATTCTTTAGCTTTCTCAATGTTTCGTTTATTATTTTTCCTTCTACATACAAACAGTTAGACTGACAGAATTGTATTTTTACTATGCCTAAGTACCTATCTTTTCAACAATCTATCATTTTCCTGTTGGTTCTGTATTATCGTTCAATTTAAATGGTTAAAAAATGATTATGAGCTGTGATGAAGTTGTTTGATTGATTGGCTTTTTACTATTTTCTATATTGCTGTTTTGTGTTGCCAAAATAATTTTCAAACAAATTACATACAACACATACAATTACATACAAGGATATAACACAAGCACGTGCAATGAAATCAGACTTCATGGAGAACAAAATAGTATTGCTGATTTATTAAAATCTAGGTAAAATGGTGATAGCAGGCTATTTCCTAATAAACTATTAGTACTTTCGTATTATATCGAAACACGTGTTCTTGCAGCTGCGTTTATCCTGTTATTATATAATGATTTGTCATGTGAAAATATTAGAATTTTTATGAACACGTGTACAAACATCGCCAAAACACATTTGTGTTTTAATGATTATTAGGAAAGCATTCAACTTTCAACTCAAGGCCTGCAGTCCCCTTTTTAACAGGAATACTTATAATTTGAAAAGATTTTTAATAAATTAGCAATATTTTATATCAGTACGTTTTATCCGTGTACAGAAAAAACAAAGTCAAAACGCAAAACAGTTTATAATTAAAAATGTTTTTTTTTAAATTTCTTTTATAAAAAATATACCAATCAATAAATTCAAAGTATTAAGTATCTTGTAAGAACCAATTAGTAATTTGTAAAGTTAATTGTAGAAATAGTAAATAGATTTTAAAATTATACCCTTATTTTGACGAAGAATCATCAACCAAAGAGACATTTTTATAAAATTTTCTTGCAGACTTTTTACGATGGCTAAATTCAAAACTCGAAAATCCCTTCGGGTTCGTTTTTGGCATTGACTCATTTAATATTTCATTATCAAATAACTTTCAATTTACAATACAAAAATAGCCGTTAAATGAATGTATTATAAACCACGATACTTATAAAACTGAAAAAACAAGTTTAAAATGTAGGAAAGGAGTTTTCCCGTATTTTTTATCAAATTTGGTCGCCGGCAAGAGAACGTCGCGTGACCAATATTACAGGTAGAACAGTTTTCGATGTGCATATATTATTGCCAAGAATGCGTGTCGTTTCGAAAAGTTAATATTGTTACTCCACGATTGAAGAACTTCTTCATTGGCGAAGCTAAACGGCCAGTTCGTTGGTGGGGGCCATTCGAAGGCGAGGAAGGAAAAAATCAGTTTGTTGTCGGTACTGAATGTGAACGCTGAAGCTCGATGGTTTCCCGTGGATTTTGCTAATTTCAACTTTATGGGTCACATAAGATTGATTATTTAGCCCAATTTCGCGATTTATTTTCCAAGTGAAAACAAAATATGGGGTAAGAAGATGAAATGACGAAACCTTTCACCCTGTTTTACGTTTTCGTTAATTGTGTTTGTTTTGGTTTTCCTGTCAACATTTAAAATTATTTATTTTGTTCAGATCTTGTTTACTTTACCAGTGAAACGAAGAATTTATTATGTGGATCATGAAAGGGTTGTCATCTTTAGTTTATAGTTTTGCACACCAGCCGTTTTGGTGTTCTTGGAAGCTCAATAAATGGTTATGTTTTGGGATTTCTTTGGTTTTTGGGGTGAACAAAGGAATTCATTAAATTATTGAAAGTCTGTTGATAATTACATAAGTATTATATGCTAGGTGGAACCAAGAATCATTGGTAGTTTAAGTGGTAACTAAAATGGATTATTTCTACGTGGCAACGTTTTGCTTGATGTGATGATGCGAATTTGTTCGTTTGGGTATAAAAGGAATCTGAAAAGTCTTCTTATAATTCATGAAGGATTTGGGCTGATTTTTTTTCTATGGGTCGTTTCTCATTTCATTTTCAAATCAAGTTTATATGTGATTTTTCCATCTTGCTTTGCATTGTTTAATGTTGACAAGGCTTAAAAATGACGGTTTAAATTCTTCGTATAACTTATTTTATTTGTAAATTTAGGTCTTGTGTCTGGTTATTAATCGAATGAGTTCATTATAACGGCAATTTAAAATACATTAGTTAAGACTGTTGACATTTTAATTAAAATACCGGAAGTCATTGATCAAATCTGGTTTTACAGAGATTCACAGTTGAGCAATGTGTGGACTAAAGGTTGTTATCGTCCACGCTTGTTTTTTTTTTATCTAATGGATATTAATTAGTTAATTGCATTCAACGAATTAGTAAAACCAACATTCACTGAATTAATTATATAGAAAGAGGTAATGAATATACTTAATTGGATTGACGTAAGTATACAGCTTGAGTGACTTTTGAACATTTAAGAAAAATTTGACACAACTTCACCATTCGGGACAATCGGGACCGATATCTATCGTATGCACTTTAAAGCCTTCTCTTCCTGGATTAAGTTCCAGAACTGCTATAATATCATATACAAGAGTTTAAAATTCAATTTTGATCAGTCCGCATTAGTTTGATTTTAAATTTACTGTTCTTTCCTCTGAAACTTTCACTGTCCACTTTTTTATATTGACTGCACACAAACCCCCTCCCCTTCAATATCATCCTTGAAGATCATCCGTGTTGAGGGTAAATCCTTTATTATGAATAGTCACATCTTGTAAGAGAGAGGGAACACAAATGCCGATATGGCACTGAATACAGAAACGACCCGTTCTTCTGCAGAAATGTTAAACGTCCAATAAATATCACGCATTTATAAATTAGAGTTATCGTCTGAATCAAACTTTTACCGCGTTTCCTTACACGATCATATGCAAATATCCTATCAGTGACATTACCCGATTCAATCTAAATAATATTCATGGAGCTCGTACGGAGGTAACCGAAGAAAGTGAAATATTTTCTTTTGTTGATGTTATCAAACACGCAAATGGACAATGTAATAATGCATTAAAGCGGTGTTCTTTGTTATGATATTGGCACGATTTTATTTTTTCTCATCAGAGAATTTTCCATCGGCGTTCAATGGCACAGAAACATTTCCCGAACAGCGAAAATGCTATCGGCAATGATTTAATTATTTTCAATATGGCGTATTTGAAGCATGGTTGAAATATTGTACAATGGTTTTTATTAAACTCGAACCCTATCGTTACAGTTTACTTCTTGTTGATTCTAGTTTTCCGCTTACTTTCGAGTAATGTTTAAAGCTTTTTTGCTTTTGAATTATTGCTTTTTGGACCGTTCTGTGAACTTTTAACAACTTATTGTTTGACTTGACACTTTTAATCCAACTTCATCTTACAACAGTTTCGGGAACTTATATTATCGTCATCTAAAAATTGTTTTCCGATTTGGCTTAACAAAAGAATTTTTTTGTAGTTTCTAACTGTAAAACATTCAGAAAATCGTGATCTAGAACAAACAAATTAGTTCCCCAAAAGCTTTTTGCTATGCTGTTACGATTATTGCGAAGCTCTTTTCCTGAACATATCTTATCTTATGCTGATTTTTCAATTCAAACCCTATTTTGTTAGGAAATTTTATTACTTTCAAAAATTATGAAACAACCGCGCCTATAATTATTATTTTGATCCAAATCATTTTTACCCAATCGAAGAAAAAATGCTATGTTTTTTACTGTCGGAAGTAAAGATAGTGAAACTCTTGTTGAAATTGTTTTACAGATTTTTAACTGATGGCATTAATTTGTTTAGTAAACATGTGTGTATATTTTAATGTCGTGTTTTGATTGCATTTCAATAATTGCCCGCACATCGCTATTACTAAGTATTGGTTTCAACTTGTGGCTAGTACGTTGGCCATTGCTTCATCTAGAAAACAAAAACTCATGTAGTAGGTATGCTGAATAGATTTTAAAGGGGTATGTACATTGTACAAGCATATACATTTGTAACACTCAATTGAACTGTAATTCTTACATTTTTTATAACGCATGACTCACATGAGTCACAACTATCTGAGGTCTAAGATGATGGCACCTTTAAATATCAGGGAATGTTATGAGGAGGAGTTATTTATTTTGAGCTATGGTCTTTCAACAGGCTACAGGATGTTCCATGCAATATCGACGACGTAGTAAGTAAGCGCGACTTCTACGAATTTTGAATATCTTTGTCGAGGTTGTTGTATTTCACTGTACGGAGAAAAATGAGCATTGCTAATTTGTTGAGAATCTCTCCAAATTATTGGTAATAGGGTTAAAAACGGGATTGCAGGCCATTTCCTGATAAACAAGTAAATTCGTAATAATATCGGAACACGTGTTCATGCACCTGCGTTTGTCTTAATAACATATAATAATGAAATGCGAAAATGTCGTGTTCCGGCATCGTGATAATACATTAGTATTTTACTAAAGTTTATCAGGAAACCTATAAATTTATTCGTTAAGGGCCTGAAATCCCGATTATAAACGAATTACGAATAATTTTTAAGAGATCCTTAATAAATTAGCAATATTTTTTGTCTGTAATTTTTCTCCGTGTATGTTCTCTTATTGTATAAAACCGCTTCACGTTACTTTTTCTTTACCTTTAACTTGACATCCGTTTGATTCGATTGTTTTTTGTTCTTTCCAGCCACAAACATTCACCCTACAGAGCGGCGAAGGCTCAGTCCGGACCCGTCAGGACCTCGGGGCCTCCGGCGTCGAGGACATGACTCAGCTCGCAGACCTCCACGAAGCCGCCCTTCTCTGGAATCTCAAGTTGCGCTACGAGAGGAACCTGGTCTACACCTACGCCGGCAGCATCCTCGTAGCTGTCAACCCCTACAAGATGTTCGACGACGCATACGGACTGGAAGTTGCCCAAAAATACAAAGGGAAGCTGCTCGGATCACTCCCTCCGCATTTATTTGCTGTGGGGTCGGCAGCTTACTCCCACCTCCCTGCTCCGCAAGTTGTCGTCATTTCTGGAGAAAGTGGCGCTGGAAAAACAGAGTCCACTAAACTGGTCGTGCAATATTTAGCTGCCGTAGCACCTCCAGCGAGGGGACAACCTTTAGTGCCAGAACAGATTTTGGAAGCTGCACCTTTGCTGGAAGCTTTCGGAAACGCAAGAACAGCCAGGAATGACAACAGTTCAAGATTCGGAAAGTATTTAGAAGTGTTTTTCAAGAGTGGCGCCATTGTTGGTGCAAAAGTGACTCAGTATTTATTGGAGAAATCGAGGATTGTGACTCAGGCTCCCGGTGAAAGGAACTACCACGTGTTCTATGAGATGTTGGCGGGTCTGTCAGAGAAAGAGAGACAGAAGTATGGGCTAGTGGATGCGGATAAGTACTTCTACTTGAACCAGGGTGGTGGGGATTGTGGGGTGGGAAGGGGTGCGGGGGGTTCGGACTGGGCTTCCCTGCTGGGGGCTATGCAGGTCTTGGGGGTTGGAGAACAGGAGCAAGATGGAATCGTAAAGGTAAATTACCGAACAATTTTTCATGTTGATTTGATTAATTTCTGATTTTTTTAAATATAACATCTTCCTTTTTACAATTTTTGACGCACTTCTGACTAGCAACCCTAACCCAACAGTTAATTATTATTATTATATCTTACGTAAAATGATGACTTCGTGTGCAATTTTAAAAGCTGAATGGTATACGTAACTTGAAAAAATTTAAATACAATGTGTTTAATATATAAGTATTGTAGGTATGCAAACCTTATCGAAGGAGATTTTAAAGCCATATATAAAATCATCAGCAAAATAAATTAATTTTCTACAATTCTATTCGTGTTCAACCTTCAATTTGCAATGAAAGAACAGTCCCACATTTTAACCAAGACTTTTCAAGTTCGTTATGAATTACATAAACATCATTATTTTAGAACTTCCTCTACAAAAATTATTATTATGTATTGTAATAATTAATTCTAATATCCGAAGGCATTTTTAAAGTTGCTAATTAAATGTATTTTCTTCTATTCTGTTGATTAACGGTTTCATTGTTTTCTGCTGATTCGTTTTTATTTGTTTTGACGGCAGATTTACTCGAGTTGAGTTGCCACTGTTATTGCTTTGGCGAAAGTTTAATTGATATATTTTCTAAGGGTATACGTCGGCATAGGTACAATGTAGGTACATCTATTCTTAGTAAAAATCTCCAGAGATTAAAAAAATAAATTTAAAAATAATGCTTTTCGGGTTTTATTTTAAGGAGCTGTTTAAAGATTTTTTTAACCTAACCTAACATAATCTCGTTTGAAACGCGTTGGCGATATTTGAGTTGGAGGGGAAAAGAGTTTGGTGGCTAAGAATGTCAGAAAATGCAAATATCTTAATATTATAACTATTATGTAAAAAAAGATTCCCCATTCTCACTTGTATGTCCACCGATATATCTTCAAGGAAAACACCGGCTCGACATTATTACACTGTACGCAGGAATTAAATTAAGGGATTCACAAAATATTTAAGGCGATGCACTACGTAGTAATGCAAAATCATGTGTTTTTGGTTTGAAAATTTGGTCGTCTAGAAATGTTTCAGATGCTTTAATTAAATACTGCGAGTAGAATACATCTTGGCCTTTGAAATAATCGAGAATTTTTTAGATAAGTCTTTTTATAAGCCCAGAAAAAAATAATGTATAAGGCCTACGAACACTGCTTTAAAGTTCAAAATATCCTACTTACGAACCCATTTTTGATTATGATTTTATTGGATAATGTTGAAAATTAAGTTATTTATAAAATGATCGGAAAAAAATTAAATATTTATGCCTGAACATCCACAAAATAATATAAAAGGCACTTTTTGGCCTTGTTGTTTTCTTACATAAATCAGAACAGGCGGATGGTGTTAAGCGGGAATTTAAACCTTATCGCCATCTACATAAGGGGTGTTATTGATAACGACTCGATTTAAAATATTACACGACGTAGTGCATCGCCTTAAGCAGTGATTCATTTAAAGAATATATGGCTACTTTGAAAATACAGTATGAAAGTAAAATTAAAATAATTTCAGGACGGTAGACGGGTATATTTGGTGATAGTCTCATAAATACGAGGCCCTAACTACAGATCTAGAAAATTATCTACAACAATTTCATAGCCACAATATTTACAGGAGGGACTCAACCTAGTCCAGTCAATTTAGCAAAGATATTCATAACACAAATACTTCCTATTACGATTCTGCCAAAATATGATATAACGACTAACAAGCAAATACAACACTCCTCACACAGCACAACCAAACCAGCCTTTAAGGCGAAGCTTAGTGCCAAATCACTATAACTATGATTAATCTTTATAACGAATTGGTGTACATTATGAATAAGTACATAAAAAATATGTTTTATATATATTGAAGGTTTTCCTATCGTTTCGCTTGAGTGGAATAAAAAAAAAAAATTACTCAATAAAAATATAAATGTAAACTACTAAAAAATTATTTTTTCAATTAGTAATAGAAATGTATGAATGTATAAAGGAAACAACTTTTAAAAAATACAGTATTATACCTAAGATTATCTGTGACAGTTTGACTTGATTAACTTTTTTGCTTTTTTATAAAATTATTTACAAAATAAATAAAAACCAATTATGTTCTTGAAATCGAACGTTTCTAGACTCCGTTTGTCAAGCGATTTTAATGCCTATTACATACAATATTAGGTATTCCAAGAATATACACATTTTTGGCTTGTAGCTTCCTCTTCATTATATCCGACATCCGCCAACACAAAACACGATCACAAAATCAAATACACTTATAATCTAACACTAACATTTGAATTAACTTCTTGAATTCATCGCACATATTACCGATACGTAGTAACCTAAAAGCGATTTAAAAAAAAATTAAAGGCTATTAAGTATGTTTAATATTTCCAAAATTAAGGGGTTTACGTAAAAAATCATTAAGATCCCTATTTAAGTAAGTTAATTTTGCTATATTGACTGGACTAACCACCAACCATCTTCACGAATTAGTTAGTCGATCTGCACAATAGTGCACAAGCCAAAGATAATAGAATTATTGTCTTTGGTACAAGTGATGTACTTGCAGTTAAATCAGTTATAATGCGTTGCTATCTAGTTACTTGGTACAAGTGATGTACTTGAAGTTAAATCAGTTATAATGCGTTGCTATCTAGTTACTTGGTACAAGTGATGTACTTGCAGTTAAATCAGTTATAATGCGTTGCTATCTAGTTACTTGGTACAAGTGATGTACTTGCAGTTAAATCAGTTATAATGCGTTACTATCTAGTTACTTGGTACAAGTGATGTACTTGCAGTTAAATCAGTTATAATGCGTTGCTATCTAGTTACTTGGTACAAGTGATGTACTTGCAGTTAAATCAGTTATAATGCGTTGCTATCTAGTTACTTGGTACAAGTGATGTACTTGCAGTTAAATCAGTTACAATTTGGTAGGCGCGAATGGGTATCGCCGCCCTGGGAACCATTTATTGGATGACCAACACCTCTGCCACAGGTCACCCCAAGTGGTTCGCTACGTTTGGTGACTTAGCAGGGGTGCCCGGGTTCATGGGTTAAGGTTTTCCCGGGTCTTGGTGGCGGGTGCGTCGGCCCACCTTCTGCGTGGCGGGCCGGTTGGGAGATGATGGTTGAGGGAGACCCTTTACAACCGGTTACCGCTGTCCGGGCCGCTCGATAGTACAGAGGCCCGACCCTCAGGCTCACGACTAAGGGTGGGCTGCCCCATCAGCGAGTGAAAAAACCCCGCCACTGCTCTTGTGCCGGTTCGTGACCGGAGGGGACCCAGCAGCAGCGTTTGGGGCGCATTGGATGCCCTCTCCAGCCGGACTCTCCCAGCCTATCGCCTAGCACCGCAGTGGGTGGCTACCTCCTGGACAGCCTGAACCCCAGATTCCTACCCACCCCTCATACCTTTCCTTTCCAGACCTTCTTTTCACCTCATACCCTTACAAAAAAAAAAAAAACCTAAAATCATGAATATACAAAATAAATTTAACATCAATACAGCGGCAAGTAGCAAGCGTCCCCGGTGCGGGCCAAAACTGTTGGTAAATTTTGCCAACATTCGCGGCCTGCACACAAATTTAAACTCTGTTCATCACCATCTTTTGTCCCAACGTCCCAACCTTCTTTTCCTATCCGAAACTCAGATAGCCGAGCCGCCAGACTCCTCCTATCTGGACTGCCCCGGCTTTACCCTCGCAAGCAAGTTCCGACTCAAAGGAGGAGTCTGCCTCTATAGTCGAGCTGACGTCAACTGTGTACGACTATTGAGTCTGGAAAACTCCAGATTCGACGTAATGTGGGTGCGCGTCAATCTTGCCAGTACGGCAAGATTCTACGCATGTTTATACCGCTCACCGAACCATAGCGAATCAGACACTTCCGAACTCTTCAAACATTTGAGCGGTACTATTGATGATCTCTTGCCCCGCTACCCTTCGGCCGAATTTATTGATCTGGGGGACTTCAATGTTCATAACGAACCATGGTTGAAGTTTTCAGGCCCAACGGACTCGGCTGGCCGACAGGCGGAATCCTTTGCCATTTGCTACGGATTAGAGCAATTGGTTCAGGAGCCTACAAGGGTTCCTGATGTCCAGACTCACCGCTCCAATCTGTTAGACCTATTCTTAACTACTGTGCCACACGGTTATAAGATTGACGTCACAGCGCCTCTGGGATCATCCGACCACTGCCTAGTGACGACATCAATCCCCGTTAACCTCAGACCAACCAATGAGAGGCTGATTAGAAAAGTGTGGCACTATAGGTCAGCAGATGGGTTCGGTATGCGGGCCCATTTCAACGCTTTTCCGTGGTCAGCTGTTTGTTTTCGGACTTCGGACCCTTCAAAATGTGCCCAGGAGATTGGTAAAGTCATCAAATCGGCGATGGATGGCTTCATACAATCGACTACTAAAGAAACTGGTGTGGGCTCAAAGCCGTGGTTCAGTCGACAATGCTCCGAAGCAGTTCGACGAAAAAACGCGGCTTACCGAGCCTACAACACATCTCGAACGCCCGAAAGCAGATCAGCATACAACAAATCGGCAAAGGAATGCAAGAAAATCATTAATAGGTCGAAATTCGAACACGACCTGCAGATCAGCAAAAAGCTGGCTGCCTGCCCGCATGGCAACAGAGCATTCTGGTCGCTTGCGGGCTCAATAGGTCGAAATTTTTGCAAACCCAGTTTGCCACCTCTTACCAGACCTGACGGCTCACTAGCAAACACCGCCACCGAAAAGGCAAACCTATTAGGGAAAATGTTTGCGGAAAACTCGACCCTCGACGACGGAGGTGCTGTTCCGCCGTCTGTTCCTCACTGCGGCTTCTATATGAAAAAGCTGAGGATACGGCATCGGGATGTACTCCACGTCATACGGGGGCTCGATGTTAACAAAGCTAGTGGACCTGATGGAATACCTTTTTTTTTTTTTTTATAGTGAATACCTCACAAGAGTCCCAACTGCTCCCGTCTGGAGCCAGTGAGACTATGGCATCCCCAATTGGGGGATGTTGTGAGGCTGAAGGTAAGTGGGGAAGGGAAAGAGGAAGGTGGGGAAGTACCTGGCTATTCAGATCTAGTCACTAAACACGGCTAAAGCCATTTGGAGCAACGTTTCAATTCTGAATGGTGGTCTTACACCAGGGCGATACTGGTAGTATCTTCCACTCTGCCCTGGTATTGCAGAGGTGTGCTGCGGAAATAGTTCCAGTTTTGACAAAGCTCTTCAAAATGTCCCTGAAGTGTGGCACTGTGCCCTCTGGTTGGAAAAAAGCAGTCATTCACCCTATTCCCAAGAAAGGTGACCGCTCCGACCCGGTCAACTACCGCCCCATAGCGATCACATCAGTTCTGTCCAAAGTGATGGAACGTGTGATCAACGACAAACTGCTCACATACCTCGAGAAGAACAAAATTATCAACGACCGTCAATACAGATTCCGGCGGAACCGCTCGTGCGGTGATCTTCTCGCGTATGTGACTCATGTTTGGGGGCGGTGCCTGGAACGTCACGGTGAGACCCAAACGGTCGCACTAGACATATCCAAGGCCTTTGACCGGGTCTGGCACCGAGGCCTTGTTAACAAATTGCCTTCTTACGGACTTCCCGCATCCCTGTGTACGTGGATTGCTGACTTTTTAAGGGATAGGTCGATTCAGGCGGTTGCTGATGGTTTCACCTCTTCCTCGCACTCCATAAATGCTGGCTTCCCACAGGGATCGGTTCTGTCTCCGACTTTGTTTTTGTTTTTTGTTTTTTATTTTTTTTTATAGTGAATACCTCACAAGAGTCGCAACTGCTCCCGTCTGGAGCCAGTGAGACTATGGCATCCCCAATTGGGGGATGTTGTGAGGCTGAAGGTAAGTGGGGAAGGGAAAGAGGAAGGTGGGGAAGTACCTGGCTATTCAGATCTAGTCACTAAACACGGCTAAAGCCATTTGGAGCAACGTTTCAATTCTGAATGGTGGTCTTACACCAGGGCGATACTGGTAGTATCTTCCACTCTGGAACGTGCCGCAAATATACTATATATTATTTTAATTGATTAATTGTGAAATTACACAAATTAATCAAATAAAATTTATTTGCGCACGCCGGGTTCGAACCCGCGACCTTCGGAATGGCAGTCCAATGCGTTACCACTGGACTATGCCGGCCGTCTATTGCACATCAATGACCTTTTGACATGTGCACCGATTCATTGCTACGCGGATGACAGTACAGTTCATGATAGATTTTTGTTTGACAAGCCCCCAAAGGGCACACAAACTCCAACGGCTCGGAGGGCTTTGAAGCAGAGAATGGACGGTTATCTCGAGAGTGTTTCTTCCTGGGGTAAAAATAATCTCGTCGAATTTAATGTTTCAAAGACCCAATCCTGTCTGATTACGTCTAAAAGGGATCCAAATGATAATCTAGTCTCCTTCAACGGAAGCAATCTTCCGAACAGGCCTTCCATTGATATGCTTGGTATAACTATAAGTGACCAGCTCAGGTACGGGGGCTCCATCGAAGCCAGAGTAAAGTTGGCCTCTCAGAAGCTGGGCGTACTGTACAGGGCCCGCAGATACTTTAATAATACACAACTGCTGACCCTGTACAAATCGCAAGTGCGCCCTACTGTCCAATTTGGCAGCCATCTCTGGTCCGGAGCCCCTAAATACCTGGAAAAAAACCCTTGACTCTGTGCAAAAACGGGCGGTCCGTTTGATAGATTCCCCAATCTTAACAAACGGACTGCAATCTTTAGAGCACAGTCGTCAGGTAGGTATGCTGTCCTTGTTCTATCGGTATTACAATGGAAGATGCTCTGAGGAACTAGCGTCATTGATCCCTTCGGCACCGGTGCGTAGTCGGGATACACGCCAAAGGCGCGCCCAACATTTGTACACAGTTGACATTTGTCACATGAGAACGGGTCGCTTCTACGATTCGTTCTTAAGTTCAACAGCTCGGCTGTGGAACGAACTGCCGGCCTCTGTGTTTCCTCCCTCCTACAACATGGGACTCTTCAACACCCATGTTCACTCCTTCCTCTCCACAAAAAGACCCTCCACACAGCATCCCCAAAGATGACATAGGCCCTGAGGGAAATTATTTTCTTCAGGGCCTCCTGTGTGGAGTTAATATAAAAAAATAAAAAAGTTATAATGCGTTGCTATCTAGTTACTTGGTACAAGTGATGTACTTGCGGCTACAAGACAACAATAATACCGCTGTACAGAAACACGCTGTGAATTTCGTTCCTGTTTAAAATTAAACAAGTAAATATTCTAAACGTATTTGACAAAAAATAGTGCACTAATATATACGGAATTGCAGTAGCAGTGTAGTAAAGAAGTGTCAAGCTGTACTAGTACATCTGTAATAACCTAAATCCGAATTTTAAAAAAAATTTTTGCTCTCAAAACAATTGATAAACAGCGATCACTCGGTCCGAACTCTGTGCTCGCCCTACTGGCCAGTGTTGAACTCAGTTTGTGTGTGTGTGTGTGTACGTGACTACTACGTTCGACCGCCGACCAACATCGTCCACGCAGGGCCGCTAAACCTTTTACCGCTCTACATTTCGAAGCAGTACCATGGACACCAGTGACACCTATTCTTTCATCTCTGCGGCAAACCAAATTATAAATTCCTTACAAAATACTATAATGGACCCAAGCAATAAGTTTACAAAAGAACAAATGGGGAAATTGTCACCAAAACTCACAGAACTGCTAGGGAATATAAGCCTTGTTGCTACCAAAATGGGCTTTCTGGAGAATAATCAGCCTACAAATACTGATATAAAAAAACAAAAAAATATAAAAAACAAGTACAGTATCTTAATTACTCCAAAAAATAAAGATACATCAACAGAAATACAAAATATAATTCAAAGGCACTTTAAAACCAGCCAATTAGGAATATGCATTGAAGGCATTAAAAAAATCTCCCAAAATCGAATTGTAATCGATTGTGTTAATAAAGAAGATGCTAAAAAACTACATACTTTAATTTCTAAATATCTACATGATATCGACTGCAAAGAATTAACAAAGAAAAAACCAACAATGATATTCAAGGGAATTTTCAACGACTTCATCAAAGAAGATTTTACTGACGATATCTTGGACAAAAATGAGGATAACAAAATTGTAACGCAAAAAACAGAAAAAAATTCTATTTTTAACATAAAAGCAATAATTAAAAACAAATACAATGACACCGCTAACTACATAGTAGAAGTAGATAGCACAACCAGGAAGATTCTATTAAATAAAGAAAAAATAAACATTGGCTACCAGCGAGTTACGGTTGGCGACGCCTGCCCAGTAATACAATGCTACTTCTGTCTACGCTACGGACATACATCAAGAAACTGCAACCAGAAAGAGAAAAACAATTTGCCTTCCTGCTCGCACTGTGGAGCTGCTCACTTGTTGAAAGAATGTCAAGCTTCATCAAATCAACCGAGGTGTGTAAACTGCACTTTTCAAAATGACAGATTTCAACTGTCATTTCCTACCAATCATAATGCGAATGATAAAACCAACTGTTTATATTATAAAAAAATGCTGGCATTCGCACAACAGAAAATTGAATACTAATTTGGATTCAAGGTATATTTTTCATAGTAACTCATGTTTATTGTCAATATATTATGCATGTACCTGCACATTCAAACATTTAAAAACTAACAAAATTAATAATACTATGACATATGCTTTAAAAAAACATGATGTTTCTTATCAATCTCCAGTATATAAAACAAGTATACTTACTATTAAAACTGAAAATTCTAAGAAATATTCAAAAATGATACTAACAATTAAAAAAAAAATCTCCATAATCAAACTAACTGTCAATATTACAAAAAAATACTTGCTCTTACGCAACAAAAATTGGAATATTGTTATAAATTTTAAAGATGTCTATAAAAATATCTCATGTCTATTCTCAATGTCTTACAAATACGCATGTATTTTTGAAAATCCACAAGATATAAAAAATAATAATTCTATAGTCTATACATTAAAAAACCGACAAATCTTTCATCATTCTACATACTTTAAAGTCAGGATATATGTATTTAAAACCAAAAAATTTAAATCATTCTCTATATTGAAGATAAAAAACCTAAATATTTTCTTCATGATAACACATCTCTACATACTACACTTTTATGTTTATTTTTACAATACATTACATCTACGTTCTACATTTGTATATTCCTACCAGAAAATAGATAATACAACAACAATCCACAACTACGTTTATCGAAGGCTAGTAAATTATAGAATACTAAAGTCTAATTATAGATATATTAATTTGACAAAATTATTATTAAATACATTACTAACCCATATATCATGCTGCCAATATTCTATATGCAATAAATCTCTACACTATATGTTCACTTGTACTATTGATATATTCTTACACAAGCTATATTTTATTGTAATTATTATAAAAAGAAGAACGAATCAAATTAATTTTTGCTGTCAATTAAACAAACACTCACTATGTCTCCGAGTATTATCTAAACATAAAATAAATCTTATAGAAAAAATCAAAACCTACAATTTTAGATATGAACTGAAATCGAGCAAGAATAGTGTTACACTAATTATGAGCATTATTACTTATTCATTTCCTCGTAGAATTATATATACATATTCTATCACACCTAAATAAATGCAATGGAAAATTTTAACTTAAGCGAAATTGATAAAAATCTAAATATAGAAGAATACGTATGTGAAGCAGCCAGTGAATGCAATAGGATCTATGACAATATAATAAATAGACTAACAATCTTGCACCTAAACATTAGAAGTATAAATAAAAACATGGATGAACTTCTGGTATCCCTAAATACATTATGTTCACAGCCAGATTTCATAATACTATCCGAGGCGCACATACATGCAAACATAAATATACCAATCATCCCAAACTACAAAAATTACAATACAAATTATCAGATTAATAAAAATAGTGGAATTGTAGTATACGCTAAAGAAAAATTTACTGATATCAATATTACCGAAATACACATATGCAAAGCAAACTGTTTGTCATTAAATTTTGTTTTAAATAATATGCCATTCAATATAATCGCAATATATCGAACACACAGCTCTGATGTATCTTTATTTATAGAAGAATTTAAAAAAATACTATTTAACAAAAACCATCTAAATTGTATCGTAATAGGTGATTTAAATATTAATATTGGTCCAAATAACCACTGTAAAAATAAAATAGATTATATAAATGCTATGAGTGAAATGAACTTTATATCATGTGTAAATAATTACACAAGAGAATTTGCAAACCAATCGCCATCATGCCTGGACCACATATGGAGCAATATTAAACACACAGAAAAAATTAAATCTATTATATGGAAAAATGATATAACAGATCACCATACAAATATTTTTATTTATGATTTAAATAAAAACTTAGGATTAAATGACTCTAGAAAAAATATTAACATAATTTCCAAATTGAACAATGTAAAATTAAATAATAAATTAAGTAACGAATCTTGGTCCTCAATACTAAATTGCCAAAACCCAGACATGTGCGCAAACTTCTTTGAAGAAACTTTAAATGCTCATATTGCAGACTGTACAACCTTTATAAATAATCAACCTAGTTCTAAATTAAGGAAAATCAAACCATGGATTACGCAAGGATTACTCATATCTATCCGGAAAAAAGAAAAACTTTTCATAGATACAAAAAAAAACTCTACCAATAGCCAAGTAAAAAACGATTACAAAATATTCCGGAACAAACTCATTAAAATTATCAAAGACACAAAAGAAAAATATTACAGGGAGAAAATAATCCTCACAAAGGAAAACCCTAAAAAAACATGGAACACTATAAATGAAATAATGAATAAAAATAATAAAAATAAGTCTACAATAAATGTCATAAACAATAATGGAACTAAAATAAATGCTATCCGTGAACCAAAAATGTGCGCAAATATTTTCAACAAATTTTTCGCTACCGTCGGTCAAAAACTTGCATATAAAATTGACCAAAATTATCAACCTGATGACATACATGAAGATAAAATAACAAATAGCAATCTTTCAATTTTTAAACCGACTACAGAAAAAAATATTGAAAACATAATACAATCACTTAAAAATGGTAGTGCGCCAGGATACGACGGTATAACTACAGAAATCTTGAAAAAATACTGCAATTTTCTAACCAAACCGATTACGCATATAATTAATGTAAGTACTAAATACGGAATATTCCCGTCTAACTACAAAAAAGCCATTATAATCCCAGTATATAAATCCGGAGATTCAAAAGAAGTAAACAATTACCGCCCAATATCCTTATTATCCAACATTGCAAAAATACACGAAAAAGTAATAAAAAAACAAATTACTGATTATACAGATAACCAAAAATGTATTAACCCTAGTCAATACGGTTTCAGAGATAAACTTAGCACACAAGACGCAATTGCAGAATTAACTAAGCTTATTTACAAAACATTAGATAGAGGCAAAAAGTGCTTAAGTATATTCATTGACCTCCGTAAAGCTTTTGATAGTGTCTCACATTCAAAATTAATTAATAAACTAAATAATATAGGAATTACTGGCAAAGCTAAAACATGGTTAAAAAGTTATCTCTATCAAAGAACTCAACAGGTTAAAGTAAACAACGAATTAAGTGAAATAGAAAATATAGATTTCGGAATTCCACAAGGAACTGTTTTGGGACCTTTACTATTTATACTATATGTAAATGAACTTTTTGAACTCCCAATCATTGGAAACATTATATCTTACGCAGATGATACAGTGATAACTATTGAAGGAAATTCTTGGAATGAGGTCGAAGTATCAGCTAATAATGCCATAAATATCGTTAAACTATAGTTTGACGAAAACTTATTGACACTAAATGTCGAAAAAACCCATTTTATACCTTATAGCCTAACAGGGAATATCTCAAATGTAAATCTAAACATAAAAATTCACGAAAGAAATTGCCTCCTTAGAATCGCACCCTGTAACTTAAACTGTATAAACATTAGTAGTAAAGAAGAAATAAAATATCTTGGAATAATTATTGATAATAACATCAAATGGAAAAGTCAAATAAATTCCACAGTAGACAGAATGAGAAAACTGATCTATATATTTTTTAGACTAAGAAATACTGTATCATTAAAAATACTAAAAGATATTTATTATGCACTGGCGCACTCTGTCCTACAATATGGAATCGTGGCTTGGGGGGGTGCATATAAATCATCCCTACTCCCACTGGAAACTATTCAAAAAATACTAATAAAAATCATCTTAAAAAAGCCATATTACTACCCAACTATAAATGTTTTTCAAGATTTCCCGGTTCCCCCACTTACAAAAATTTATGACAAAATTGCACTCCTACAAATACATAAAGATTTCTTTAGTAAAAATAATTTACCACAATTGAATATTAGCAAAAGACTAATATCTGTTGGAGGACTAACCGTGCCACTAGCACGAACCACAACAGCACAGCATCACTATATATTCAAGGGTGTAAAATTATTTAATAAATTACCCCTTGATATACGATCGGAAGAAAACTTCGAAAAATATAAAAAAAAAATTAAATTAAAATACTCTTGTACCACCTCATAACTTTACTTATTGTTTAGAAATATGTTTTTGCCTTTTAAATTCTTTGAATCATTTATTAACTAACCTATATTTTAATTACTTTTATTGTTATTTTTTGTTTTATTACTAATAATTTTTGATTAATTTAAACAAATGTTAAAATATTTTTGTTGTCCTCTCCTAAACACAAGCAGCTGCTTTATTAGGAGAGTGATTGAAATATTGGTGTTTATATTGTTAAAAAATTGTAACCTTGTTTATATGTTTCAATAAAAAAAAAAAAAAAAAAAAAAAAAAAAAATCAGTTATAATGCGTTCCTATCTAGTTACTTGGTACAAGTGATGTACTTGCAGTTAAATCAGTTATAATGCGTTGCTATCTAGTTACTTGGTACAAGTGATGTACTTGCAGTTAAATCAGTTATAATGCGTTGCTATCTAGTTACTTGCTTCAGGAAACATTTCCCTCACTCTTACCGTTAAGCAATTACGTTGTCAAAGACAACCTTGGAACATTCGATTCAGTACCTATAATATTGGTTAGGCCAATACATTCAGTCGGGTTTATGAAGGCTTATGTAATACTTTTAGTTGGTTTTCTTCTTATTTTTCATTTACTGTTATCTATATATTATATAGTACGAAGGTAGTACGTGTTACAGCCTGTGAATTAATAAGATATAGTATCATTACTCTTTGTAATGCTCTAGATATTACGTAACTACCACATTTCCTTGTGTATGACGTGTCGTTAATGTGCCGTGTAGTTTGAATCACCCCTCAGCATATATACCGTAGCTTTAGTGAACAGATCCGATTATTCAGGAATTCCATAACCTTCCCCCCCCACACTTCTTCAGTTTCGATGGGGATGCCATAGAGACTCGTTCCCTGAAGTTGCGATGATTCTTCTATGGTATAAAAAATAAATAGAACGCTTTCAGAATAATCAACCTCGTAATAGTATTTGAACAAAATAAAAACAACTTTTCTAATCATTGTAAAATATCACCCAAGGAGGTTAAAAAAATTAGAAAATAACATAAAACTGTTATCATTACTATCTTTAATTATTTTTACATTAACTCAACACAGGAGGCTCTAAGAGAAATATTTTCCCTCCGGGCTTATCTCATTTTTGGGGATGCTGTGTAGGGGGCCCATAATCCATAATTATAGTCACTATGCGTAAACCCTATAGGTTCTCTAGCGATGAGCTCTTAAACAAAATTAATGTCCTTGATGTTCCACAAATCTACATAAGAAAGGTCCATATCCACGTACATAAAACCTAGAAAATCTTGATAAAGTTGACGAAAAATGTATTACAAGAGGTTACAACAGAAAGGATGTCATGATCCCGATGAGCAACACGACAAATTTCATAATCAAAAGACGTATACATGTCTGGAACCAAAATGATGTAATAAAATCCCCACAGAATTAAAGATAAAAACATGAAAAATGTCCTACATTGGTCTAATAACAACTAAGTGGTTGATTAGTTTGGGCAGAGAGAGATGTCACCTAAAATTATACATAGTTACCTATTACACACTTGGTAAAAACTTAGTTGATAGTTTTAACAAAAAACATATATTTTTTATATCATTTGGTTCCTTAGGTCAGGAAATCTGTCTAGCTAGGAATTAATATCTACCTGACAAGATATGGTAACACTTGTACACATTTATGAAAATAAAATAAAAACGTACTATGAAAATTATTATGATATATTGAAAAATTGTTTCTTTGTATATAGGTTTACATCAGGGATGGAATACACTAAAAATAAACTAGAAAAACTTATAACATTGCATGAATCACGTATTTCATCAAAACAATGTAAAGAAAACAAACTTAGTTAATTTCTACTGTTTTCAGTTCGTACATTATGCTTTGTATTGTGTTATTATTGGATAATAGTCATTCTTCCTTGATTTATAATACTAACCTTATTAACTTGTCCAGGTTTTGGCTACCATCCTCCATCTCGGCAACGTGTACTTCCACCGCCGCCAGTTGCGTCATGGCCAGGAGGGCGTCGAGGTGGGTAGCGAGGCCGAGGTCCGCTGGGCCGCGCACCTCCTGCAGGTAGACGCCACGGAGCTGCAGAGGGCCCTCACTGCGAGGCTGACGGAGGCCCGTGCCGAGAGGGTGCACACCCCGCTGGCCATCGACCAAGCGCTGGATAAGAGAGACGCCTTCGCAAAGGCTCTGTACTCCGCACTGTTCAATTGGTGAGTAACCTATAGTATTAGGGGTGTAAACGTTGGTATCGAGGGCGAGGTCTGCTGGGCTGTGCACCTGTTGCTGGTCGAAGCCACCGAGCTGCAGAGGGCACTCACTACGAGGGTTACACACCTCACTGGCCATCGACCAAGCGCTTAATAAAAGAGACGCCTTCGAAAAGGCTCTGTACTCCGCACTGTTCAATTGGTGAGTAACCTATAGTATTAGGGGTGTAAACGTTGGTATCGAGGGCGAGGTCTGCTGGGCTGTGCACCTGTTGCTGGTCGAAGCCACCGAGCTGCAGAGGGCACTCACTACGAGGGTTACACACCTCACTGGCCATCGACCAAGCGCTTGATAAAAGAGACGCCTTCGAAAAGGCTCTGTACTCCGCACTGTTCAATTGGTGAGTAACCTATAGTAATAGGGGTGTAAACGTTGGTAGCTAGGTCGAGGTCTGCTGGGCTGGAGGAGGCCCACCACTTCCCCGCCCTGTTTTAGGTTCTGATGGTACCCCTTCAAAGCTCTCACAAGGACGCTAATTTTTTTGATATAACGAGTCTACATTTAAGGTTTCCAAACAAGACCTCCAAAATGTCCATGCATACAATATTATTCGCAGTATGCAAGTGCTGCGTATTAGTAACTTGTTAGTAAGATCTATTCTATTCGGTTAATTTAACAGGTCATATGTATATGTATATGGTCTGCTGGGCTGTGCACCTGTTGCTGGTCGAAGCCACCGAGCTGAAGAGGGCACTCACCACGAGGTTTACACACCTCACTGGCCATCGACCAAGAGCTATTCAATTGGTAAATAAGATAGTCCTTGTGGAAGAGGGTGGTGGTGTCAGTAGTGAAGACGAGGTTGGGTATACTGATATAATAAAATATATCTGGACAAATTATTCGTATTCCTGTTAAAAACGGGACTGCAGACCTATAAATAATGAATCTACAGATTCCTAATAAACTATCAGTAACGAATATATTTTGAGGATGTCGGAAAACGTGTTTATAAAAATTCTAATATTGTTGCACTCATTGTTGTCATTATATTAATCAAGAAAAGCGCAGCTGCATAAACACGTGTTCCGATATATTCTGAATGTATTAATATTTTATTAGAAAATGACTTGCCATCACGTTTTCAACAGGATTTTAATAAATCAGCCATATTAATTTTTCTCCATGCAGTAGAATTTCACTGGCAAGATGACTGATTTTAAAACGGAAAGTGGTATATGTGTAGGTACCTATAATCCTTAGCCGTTAACCGAACACTGATATTAATAAGAGAGACTCCATGGACAAGGCTGTGTACTTATTCCGTTCAATTATTGATGAAATATTTATGGTGTTGCCAAAATCCTTGCCGAATTTACCCTGGTATTGTTTGGAGGCTAAAAGGCCTACCATGGTCATGAAACTGCCAAATCGATCAGCATACTAAAATATGAATTTGTAAGGAAGGAAATTGTGAATTACATCGTCTGGGTGGTATCATAAGTACAAAAGGAAACCGCTGACAGGTATTACAAAATTATACTTCCGATTTTAATCAAATGTCAGCTATACTTTTGTGACCAAGGCAACACGTGTTAGTAAATGGCCTTTATCGGTAAATAATTGGATCATTTGTCTACCTCCGTTTTTGAGATAAATCACTTAAGGACGCTATTATGGGTAAACTTTGTGGACCTTCTTTTAGTGACTTTCTTTCGATTTGAATGCCGCGTCGCCGGCGAGGGGTGGACTTGACGGCGGGGACGCGCAATTAGGAAAATACACTTCAAATCACAACTCAATTCGATGGCGGGTAAAAATTTTTCCCCGGTCTTGCATCACCAATGGCGGGTTAATCGCCACGGCAAGTATTTTATTCATGTCCGTAGCTTTTCATTCACTGCCCAACATTAAAAGCTATACAGTATTTAGTAGGTAAACCCGTTTCTTATCACTTATCAGCACAATTAACAGCTTATTCTCATACTATCCACTACAGAAGCAATTTATAATGCGTCCACCGAGATAATCAACAAAGCAGCAGTCTTACCTCGTCATCTTTCTCACCGTGAATGCGCGCAAACGTCTTCAGTGATCGACCAAGTAGTAGATAGTCATCTTTCCCGTTTCTCGCTGTGAATGTGCGCATACGGCTGAAGTCAGTGGTCCTTGCCGACCACTGACTTTGCAGTGGACTCTGAAGTTGTAGTTTTGTATGGTCTCTACAACCTCCCAAGCCGGCAGACTTAATGATAGTGGATGGGGAATCCTGTTAGCCCATAACTGTAGTTCTGCCAGTTCTCCCCCACCGGTTTTTACGTTATTTCGATCTTTTGGTGGAGCTCCGGATGCGCTTGATTCTCGACACTCGACACAGAGGCCGTGTGTTTAAAACTCTGTGAGGGTAAATAAAAATGATTGTAGGAATCCATCACAATGATTTTAAATAGTTTAAAAATCTTTCTGATAAATGTTGAATTGCTAAAATTTTGTGTTGCTATATAATACATGACGACCTTCGTCACAGAGCAGTTAGATCTTATGGTACGTATTGTATGCATTTGCGAACCGCAACGCGAGCTGAGCCACGAATTGCGGGAAAGGAACGAAGCAACTGAAAGCGGCGTTTCGCGCCATTTGCGGTTCCGTTGCTTCCCATAAGTTGAGGTTCTACTCGGAAGTTCGGTTCGCGTATGTATCCGAGCCCTTAGACTCTGGGGCCAGGGATAAGATGAGTACAATATTGGTTTTTAAATTCACACATACGTTTTACAGTTTTTCTACGTTATGTTGTAGCGGCAATTGTAGTAGCTACAAAATGTCCTTGAATTCAAATGTAGGTAGGTACCTACTCTCTTTGTGCCATCGAAACAATCACCTCTTTCGTCAAATTAACGTGGCAGTTAACACTTTTTTTTCATCTGATTATTATTTAATTTCAATCCTACTTGTTAATTATGATTTTCGTTTTCATTATTGCCACTGCGGGTTGCTACTACCATATTTTCCAAGGCCGCATAGTGAGTAAGTAATGTGATGATTTGGCTCTTTAATGTTTCTGGTCCATGCATCTCGATGAATATTCATGCCTGATTAAGTGTTTAAATTTATGAATATTCATTTAACATATTGGGCCAATGTCAAATTTGATAGTTGAAGGCAGAACGGTGCTTATGAATTCATTAAATGCATGTTTATACTCAGTTCATATGTTTAGTGGAGGTGAACAATTTTTTTATTAGTCCACTACCTGCTTGCTAAATGCACTATGTAATCTAAGCGTATTTTCATAGGATCCGAAGTTTGCCGGTCAATTTGAGCGATTGAATGAGTGAAGGTATTTACAAAAAACAATAACCGTGTGACACGCGTGTGCATCGAAAATCAGGGTGATCTTACATCAAAGATGGGTGAGAAAATACTGCTATACTTGGTTTTTTTTTAATGTCCACCTCTTGCTTCAACTTTATCCGTCATTGCCAAGTGGAGCTAAATATTTTTGACTGAGTATATTTCTGACGCCTTGGCAAGCCGGAGCGGACTCCCATTGCGCCTGCACAGGGCCGGTCCTAGAACTCTCTCAATTTTTATTTGACGTGCTTTATACAGGAATCCAATAAGAGGTGTTATTTTGAATAGCCCGCTATTTCAGTAGATGTTACTTTTGAAGCTGTCGTTTTTTGACATTTGACAAGTAGAAACTACACCATTAATAAAAATGGAACGATACACGCTTCAACAATGCATTTAAATTATTAAAATTCACTTGAGTGAATCAAATGCAAATCATTTTGAGTGATGAGGCCCATTTCCACCTCGGTGGCTTCGTCTACAAGCAAAATTGTCGCATCTGAGGCTCGGAAAACCCAAGAGTTATTGTTGAAAAGCCTCTCTATCCTCAACGTGTGACTGTTTGGTGCGGTTTATGGTCCGGCGGAGTCATTGGACCTTACTTTTTCGAAAATGAGGCTGGAGCAACAGTTACGGTGAGTGGATTGGGCTATCGAGAGATGATTAATGATTTTTATGGCCGGAATTGGATGGAATTGATCTGGACAAAGTTTACTTTCAACAAAACGGCGCTACGTGCCACACAAGCAACGAAACCATTGATCTTTTACGATTGAATATAAAAATAACACCTCTTATTGGAAAACTCTGTAGCATGGGGAACAAATAGTGGAATTGTATAATAAATTACTTCTTACTAAGGCAGTGAAGAGAATCTCAAAAAATAGAGAGACGTAAAATTTTTCGCTGTTTTTAAAATTAATCCCAATCATTTCATAGCCTTATTTGTTACTTCATTATAAATGTTATTTTTTCACAAATAAAATGCCCTTTATATCATATCTTTGATACTAGACATCTTCTTAAAAGGAATATTGTTGATACTGTAATGAAACATAATAGAGTTGTTGTTTCTATAGAATGATATAAATTGACACTTGTCAATATTTTAAAGGAGTTCGTTATAATTACATCACGTGTAAGCGATTGAGATTAGATTGAAGAATCATTGATGTGGGTAATCGTTTTGTAAATCTTAAAAGGTCACTGGCAAACAGGAGTATTTTTATTCATAATATCATTGATAAATAGATCCCAAGTGTGACCCTGTGGAACTCCACTGGAAGCCTAAAATTGCTTTGAAATGTAATCTTATTTTTTTATGGAGAATTTTTTCGATGACAAGTAACTTTGAACCAGTTTAACATACTACCAGAAATAAGAAAGCTTTTAAAAAAATCGCTATCTTGAATAGAAACTTTTTCACACAAATGGAAAACGGCCTTGATTATCCCAATATTTAAAAATGGGAGTAAAAATGATGTCTCGAACTATCGACCCATATCCAAATTACCGTTTATAAATAGAATAGATACTTACCTATTAGAAAACATTATTTACGATCAATAAATTACATTATACTATTTCGCATTCTTTCTTAAATAATCAACAAATGAAAAATCATTCCATAACCGAATCACGATTTGTAATGGTTTCGCATCTCACTTAACGGAAAATGTCTCAGGTGTACCCCAAGGCTCGCATCTCCGACCAGTCATTTACATAAATTTCATTGCATTCAAAATGATAACTTCGTAGTATGTGCAGATGAAATCAACATTTTGAAACCTGTTCAATCCTTTTTCCGATTGTAAGGAGTTACAAAGTAATCTTGATCATTTAGCGATCTTTATCTTCTGTGCACATACTGTGAATCAAACTTATTGTCCTAACATTTTTATTATATTTTATTAACCTAACTACATGTAACTCAATTATGTTAATTAAAAATAAAGCACTAAGTATTCTTACAACTTGAACAACAAACTTTTGCAATCTACATATACATGTAAAAATCTAGGTGCTTACAAAGACAGCAAATTAATAATTTTTGATTAGCACATCAAACAAATTATATCAAAATCCTACAAGATGCTAGATTACCTAAGAATAAGTTTAAATACTCTAGAAATGTTGTTTTGTTCATTAGTCAGAATTTCACTTGAGATCTCTAGATACTTTTAATTCAATGACGGCCTCCGTGATCGAGGGAAAAGGCTCTTGACTAGCAAGCTGAAATACAAATCCTGGCATGCGCAAGTAAATTTTATTTGATTAATTTGTGTTATTTAAAAAATAACTTACGAAAAAAAGCGGCACGTTACAGAGTTGAATATACTCTCAGAATCACCCTGGTGTAAGACCAAAATTCAGAATTGAAACTTTGCTTGAAATGGCTTTATGTGTTTGGTGACCAGATTTGAATAGCCAGCTACATCCATATTTTCTTATTCCTCTTTCCTATCTCCTTCCCCTCCCCACTACTTTCAGCCTCACAACATACCTCGATTGGGGATGTCATAGTCTCACTGGCTCCAGACGGTTGGTAGCAGTTGGGACTCCTGTGCGGTTTCACATAAAAAAAATAATATTCAGGAATATTCATTACCTATACAGGGTGTCCGGAAACTCGTAGTACAAGCGGGAAACTGGTGAATCTACATCACATTTGGAGTCGATTTTGTAGTATATTTTTTTTTGATTTGAGCTTTCGTTATCGAGTAAATCGAGTTAGAAGTTCATTTTTTTTTTTTTTTTTTTTTTTTTAATCAAATTCTTATAAATTATTACTGAAGATCAAAGTACCCAACTAATTAAAACTATTTGAAAGTAAAACAAATGAAGAAACTCGGATTTGAACCATTATTTTGAAATCACCCTTCATTTAATCCGGTGTAATCATAAAATATTTCTGCTCTGCAGGGTTAAAACATCTGTTGTTCAACCCTAAACACCAGAAAAAACTTTAACCCAAAAATAGCCGATGAATATTTTTTTTTGGTTTTTTTTTTTTTTTTTGTGAAAAAGCTCAAATCAAAAAACTTTTTGTTTTTTTGGGTTCCCCATGTGGTGTAGATTCTCCAGTTTCCCGCTTGTACTACGAGTTTCCGGACACCGTGTATAATTGTTAAGCTTTAGATATGTTTTTCCATTTCCAGGCTGGTATCACGCGTCAATTCCATCGTGCACCGCGGCGGCACGCACGACGCCCAGCGCATCAGCATCCTGGATATCTTCGGCTTCGAGGACCTAGCCGAGAACTCGTTCGAGCAGCTGTGCATCAACTACGCCAACGAGAGCCTGCAGTTCTACTTCAACAAGCACGTCTTCAAGCTCGAGCAGCAGGAGTACCAGAAGGAGCGACTTGAGTGGACCAGCCTCACCTGGGTGGATAATTTACCAGGTTTGTGTACTTTTTTGTACTTTTGTTGTCGCCATTCTAATTTTGGCTATTTTGCATTACTTCATCCATTTTTTTTGTTTAAGTGATATTTTTTCCATTCTCCATATTTTCCTGTGATATATACATGCAGTTAACCAACCTGATCTGGACATGTGTCGGTGACTTTTTACTTGTTTTTCTAGTTGGCTATTTCGTAACTTTTCCAATGTTTTCTATCCTCTATGTGTACATACAATATTGTGTGCACTTACCAGTGAAGTTCAGTACAAAAAGGCTTAAAAGCTGTGCATGCATCAAAAACAAGGAACTTATGAAAATGGATTCCTTTTTGAATTTATAAACTAATTTTAATTTTACTGTTTACCACTTTGGGTATTTTAAGTCTTGAAAAAATATTAAATAAGTTTCGAAATAGTCAGCACCCACACTTACATTAAATGGGCTTCTAAATAGTCTGTACCCAAAATTACATTAAATAAATTTCTAAACAGTCAGCACCCAAAATTACATTAAATAAGCTTCTAAATAGTCAGTACCCAAAATTACATTAAATAAATTTCTAAACAGTCAGCACCCAAAATTACATTAAATAAGCTTCTAAATAGTCAGCACCCAAAATTATACAAAATAAGCTTCTAAATAGTCAGCACCCAAAATTGTATTAAATAAGCTTCTAAATAGTCAGTACCCAAAATTACATTAAATAAGCTTCTAAATAGTCAGTACCCAAAATTACATTAAATAAATTTCTAAACAGTCAGTACCCAAAATTACATTAAATAAGCTTCTAAATAGTCAGCACCCAAAATTATATAAAATAATCTTCTAAGTAGTCAGCACCCAAAATTATATTAAATAAGCTTCTAAATAGTCAGCACCCAAAATTATACACTGATCATATTTAAATTTTTATATTGGTAGTTCAAAGTTCCTAGACTGTGAGCTTTTAAAATCTACATGAACTATATACAGTAGAACCCCGTTAATTCGAACCCCGATAATTCGAAAAAACGCGTAATTCGAAATTTTCGCAAAAAAAATTTCCGCTGAAAAATTTTTTCATACAAATTTTTTTTTAATTCGAAATTCGTTAATTCGTAATTCGAAATTTATTTTTGTCCGCGCACGAAAATTTGTTCGTGTAATTCGAAAAAATTTGATTTTTGCGAAAATAAATCATAATATTTCGTAAATCTGAATCTAAAAGTCAGCCGTGGCGGTAAAACACCGAAAAATGTATTTTTTCGTGGTTATACATCGTCCTAATTAGTATTATTATTTTGTAAATCTGAATCGATTTACACTGGAATGTCGTATTTTTTCAAATTTATTTCGAATATCCGAGTTTAAAGGGCCGAGAAAATACATTTTAGGCGGATATATGTCATAGTTTTACGAGTTTACGCCAAATATCTGCAGTTAAAGGGTCGGCCGCGACGAAACTCGGCCACGTAATTTCGATTTACGAGTAAATATATCGTATTTTTACTAACTTTACTTCGAATATCCGCGTTGAAAAAATACGGCGCGACGGAAATCGGCCGAAAATTTTCGATCCATGCCGAAATATGACATATTTTTACGAATTTACTTCAAATATCTGAACTTAAAAGGCCGGCCGCGACGAAAAACTGCCGACAAAATTCGATTTACGCGGAAATATATCATATTTTTACGAATTTATTTCGAATATCTGAATTTGAAGAGCCGGCCGCGACGGAATACGGCCGCGAATTCTCGTTTTACGCGGAAATATATCGTATTTTTACGAATTCAAATTCAGATATTTGAAATAAAGGGCCGGCCGCGACAGAAAATTACCGCGAAATCTCGATTTACGCGGAAATATATCGTATTTTTACGAATATCTCAATTTAAAGGGTAGGTCGCGACCGAAATCGGCAGCGAAATCTCGATTTACGCGTAAATATATAGCATTTTTATGAATTTATTTCGAATATCTGAATTTGAAGAGCCGGCCGCGACGGAATACGGCCGCGAATCCTCGTTTTACGCGGAAATATATCGTATTTTTACGAATTCAAATTCAGATATTTGAAATAAAGGGCCGGCCGCGACGGAAAATTACCGCGAAATCTCGATTTACGCGGAAATATATCGTATTTTTACGAGTATCTCAATTTAAAGGGGGCGCGACCGAAATCGGCAGCAAAATCTCGATTTACGCGTAAATATATAGCATTTTTACGAATTTATTGCGAATATCTGAATTTACAGGGCCGGCCGCTACGGTAATCGACCGCGAAAATAAAGAAATAATTGGTATTAATACGAATTTACAACTAAAATACCACCCGGATTTGAAGAGGCGGCCGAGAAAATCGATTTTCGGCGTTTTTTTTTTTTTTTTTTTTTCATAAAATTTCGAATTACGTGGGAATTCGCTAATTCGAAATTTGATTTTTGATGTCCGCTGGATTTCGAATTAACGAGGTTCTACTGTAGTAGGTAGGTATATGTACTAGATTTTTGGGTAAAACGTTCGAAATTCACTGGTTTTCAAACTGAACCTAATTGCAGACATTTTGATATGTATTTCATAGAATTTTAAAGATTACAGTTTGAGGTTTTATAATAATAATAATAATAATAATAATATATAATATCTTTATTGTAACATCTGTATTATCTGTTTATCTGTATTACAACTATAGAAATACATGAAAGACTGTTTTGTGTACATTGGTTTATAAATTAGATGAGTATATAATTTTATCAATGGAAAGGAATATATAAACAGTAGGTAAAATAAATGTAAATAATAGAAATGTTAATGTAGTTATATGTTAAGGTTTATCATAGCCCGCCTCACTAGGCTTAGCCTGTGTTGAGGCAACTACCTACCAAGTTTATTTATAGTACTATAACGTACCTACAATTATATAAAAATAGGAACACTCAATAGTTAGGTAACATCAATATCAATACATCATTTACCAAGTTCGTTTATAGTCCTAATAATATACCTACAATTATATGAAAATACATACAATAATTAGGTTGCATCAATAACTGCGAATTTGGATGAGTGCACCGGTAAAGGCCCTATCATTACTTTTGATCCAAATTTTTACGCTATCTTTGAAATTTTTTTGTGAATGACATGTTTTTATTTTATCAGGAAGAATGTTGTAAAGTCTTGTCGCGAGATATCTAAAGTTTCGTTGACCAAAAGTAGTGTGCGTTACAGGAATTTGAAGTAAGTCTTTGTTATTGCTTCGAGTACAGCGAGTATTAGATTTTTTGTCAATTTTTTAGATGTCAATGTAAACCTTTAAAATTAAATTATCCATATTAACAGATACATTATTTGTAGTAGTATTGCTTGTTTTAGCAGATTACAAAGTGATAGGGCCATACAAACAAAAAATACTTAAATTAAAATACTATTATAACACGCGTTTTAGGGTCATATATGACTGGGCTTTGATATTTTATAAAGGCTTTTTTTTTCTTTTCTTTCATGCGGAAATACTTTTTTTTTGTCATTAAAAAGAGAAATACTAATTCTTTCCAGTTTGAGAGATCGCTTGCCATAATTTACCAAATTTACAGAACCTAATAATTTGAAATAAACAGCGAAATTTAGGTGCATTCATTGGGTTTAAAACGCAGTAAGCAGTTTGTATGTTTCCATGATAATATTTTGAGAAATTATATAAATTAAATAATATGTTAAATGTGTATATATATATTTTGCTATTTTTAATATCACATATTACCAACTTTATTTTGAGACAGAAAAATCCAAAAATGTCTTTCTTTTTCAATTGCTCTAAAAAACTGTTATAGGCATACAAAACAGGATGTGTAGGGGAATATTCCTCAAGGCCTCCTAATTTTCATATTCCAACAGGCAAATAAGAATCTATATATATACACAACCTATCGCTTGTGTGGATATATAAAAGAAAACATAAAACCACGTGTTCTCTCTAAAAAATAAAATCTTTATTTATATGATTTATACATATTTTAGTTTAGAATTTACTCTTTATGATATTTTATGAAAGTTAATGATTATTAAATTGAGCATTACTAATCTGCAAACTGAATTATTTGAGATAAACACAAAATCATTCTTAATGTTTTTAATAAGTGAAAGTTGTAACTTGTTAGTTTTTCACACACAAAGAATACAGCACTTGAGTAGCTTAATATGACTAATTAACTCCAAGATGATTAAAATTTATGAGAAGACCCAATTTTGTAACTCGATTCTTCACATTCACTTTTCTTTTAATTACAGCTGTGCTATTGAAGCTGTGTAATAAACTAATATACTAATATTTCATGAACTAAAACCTAAGGATTTAAATGCAGATCCTGTAGAAATCATAAAATAATGTGTTCTCAATGTATTAATTGTGTTTTTTTCATTTTTTTAGTCATTCAGTTGCTCAGCAAGAAGCCAGTGGGCATCATGCACTTGTTGGACGATGAATCCAACTTCCCGCGAGCCTCGGACAACTCCTTCCTGGAGAAGTGCCATTACAACCACGCCCTCAACGAGCTGTACTCCAGACCCAGGGTTGGCGGGAAGGAGTTTGGGGTAACTTGATCAATTTATTTAGAGTAAAAAATAGGCATTTCATAATAGTAATTTTACTATGTAATAGACATAAATATGATTTGGTATTTTAAAGACCGTCATGATGACATGTAGGTAAGAGTTTTTGATTTCTTAATTTTTAGTACATAATATGTATTTATGAAAATTAAATAAATAAATTAAAAAAATTTCCTCATCAATAATGGTCATCACTTTCTTGTTATGTTTAACCTCTTATGTGCCGACATATCCTATATTTTCAAAAAATCATATCTCTGAGTATAACTAGCTATTGTGGAGAAACTAATTATGGTAGAAAAATAATCTTAGAACCTGAAATATCGTAACTGTTGCAGCCGAAAAACTGATACAAGGTGTCGATTTTCACGGAATTCATAAAAGTTCCAATATCTCGAAAAAATTCTTCTTATTATGACATTCTGGTTCGTCATGAGTTGACCTATCAGTTTTCAAAAGAATAATGATGACTTTTGGGACATAATGTATACTATTTGTACAAATAAATAACACAAAAACATAATTTTGCAAAAAACAAGTGAGTTATTACAAAAATAGAATCAGTTGGCACATGGCAAAAATTTCGTATCGGCGATCAAGAACTAGGCAGTAAAGTAGGTAATGTGAAATTAATTATTCCTTAAATTTATAATGTTTAAAATAAAACATAAATTTAAAAAATGACCATGATCGCAGAAGATTTTGTATCGTATTATGAATCTCTGTTATTAAGATAAATCTATACACGCCACGCTATTTCAATACACGCCACTAGACAAATTCCTTGTCCATGATGTAATAATGAAACCTAGTAACAGATTAAGCTATTTTTCTTAAATCACCGACCTCAAGTAAGTAATTCAATAATGATTTTAATGGCGTATACTGTATTAATAACATGACAAATTATTATAGGTCCCACCTTGGCCCAATATTATTCTTAATATTCATTAATGACATTGTAAACATATTTAAAGATGTACAAGTCCTACTTTTTGCAGATGATCTAAAATTGTTTAAAAGAATACGAAATATATATGATTGCCTAATTTTACAAGCTAATTTAGATAAATTTTTTAAATGGTGCGAACAAAATATGTTATTTTTGAACATTGAGAAATGTCAAGTAATACGATTTTCCAGAACTCATTCTCATATCTTACATGAATATAATTTAAATAATGTTAAATTAACACCAGTATCACAAATTCGTGACTTGGGAGTTATATTCGAATCAAACTTAACATTCACAGCGCATATAGATGATATAACTAATAAGGCTTTAAAGATTCTTGGCTTCCTTTGTAGAACCCTAACTGATTTTAAGTCCTTGGATTGCATGAAAACACTCTACATTTCACTAGTTAGAAGCCAAGTGGAATATAATTCACCTATTTGGTCTCCTTTCTATAAAGTACACTCTAACAAATTAGAACGGGTTCAACACAAATTTCTTAGGTACTTAAATTTCAAGCTTAAAATTCCAATAGAAAACATTAATTATGTAAATTTGATGAATGAACTTAATTTAATTACGCTGTCTGACAGAAGAACCATTTCAGACCTAATTTTATTATACAGAGTCATGAACAACCTTATTGACAGCCCTGCCATCGTTGCTGCTATTAAACTCTATGTACCGACAAGAAATACTAGACAAAATACAACATTCTTTTGCGACACATATAAAACCAACTATCAGTCAAACTCACTTACCAATAGGATGCATGATTTGGGCAACAAGTTTGGTGGTATTATAGATATATTCCATGATTCCCTTTATAATCTTAAATTCAAATTAAACCAACACTTTGTGGAATCATACAAATTATTGTAATAGATTTAACGATTAGATATGTTATTGTAATGTTTTATATTATATTTTGTTCTTTGTTATTGTTAAATATTATGTTGTTTAAAATGTTTCTTTACGCCATATTCTTCAAAAACTACTTGTATATTTTTTTAAAAATTCTTCACTTTTATAACTCTTAGTATAAATTCAAACTCGATAACTTATGTAAAACTTATTTATAATCTATGTAAAAGCCCCTATGGGCGTATAACAACAATAAATAAATAAATAAATAAATTCTAAAGTATTAAGAAATATTTTTGTTACGGTGTGTGTGTAATGCTAAAAACCTTTTACATGAATTATTGTATTAAAATATATTTCAAACGTCTCATCTATCGTGTTTATAAAGCAGTATGCTTATCCCATGTGTGAGTAAATTCAAGTAGTTACACATTGCTTGACAATATAGAATAATCACAAAAAATTAATAATAATGTTCTCGTTTTCTAGATTCGCCATTACGCTGGGCAGGTCTGGTACTCGGTGGACGGCTTCCTCGATAAGAACCGCGACCAGCTGCGCCAGGATGTGATTGAGCTGCTCTGCAGCAGTCGCGTGGAGATGGTAGCCGCCATGTCGGAGCGGCTGCGTGCACAGCACCACGGGCCCAAGGGGGCTCCACGCGGGGCCAACGGAAGGTTCGTCACCATGAAGCCACGTACGCCTACTGTTGCTGCAAGGTAATTATATTGATGAATTTTTATGTGGTTTAGTTGTTAAAACATATATGATGGATACACTTTTTTACGGGAGGAGTGATCACAAAAGTAGCTAAGATTGTGAACTATAACGAAGTTTAAAATAGGCCATCTTTACCTGAGCCACGCAGCTGTCGCGCAGTGATCCGTCAATGGCTGTCCTTATATGCGTTTTTGAACTACTTAAGTACTAAAGAGATTTATTATTTTCGAGATTTATATTGTTTCATGTGAAAATAATAACTGCAGCCAGCTGGGCTTTTAGCTGGAGGAATCTCTACGATTATTGTATTAGATAATTAACATGTCCCTAATATACTAATATGTATCGTTATGCATAACATCAACAAATGTGCTTATGCAGCATCACTATAAGTAATCTATTTTTCTTTGTTATTCTTTCTCCAGATTCTCCGACAGCCTCCAACAGCTGCTGGACTCCATGTCCCGCAGCAACCCGTGGTTCGTGCGCTGCATCAAACCTAACATGGACAAGACCCCCATGCGGTTCGACATGCCCTGTGTGCTGCAGCAGCTGCGCTACACCGGCATGCTTGATACCATCAAGATCCGCCAGTGCGGATACCCCGTCAGGCTAAAATTCCATCCCTTCGTGGAGAGATACAGGTAAGGAATTCTTTCTTTAGCAACATAATTAATAAATAAATATATAATTATCGCACTACACTGCGACTGAGTTAGAAGCTCAAGTTAGACTCAGCACCAAACCTCTGCTAATCCTTATAGAGGTTCCATGATAACTCAACACACCTTTAAAAATTGATATAAAGTCATTAAAAGCGATGAAAAAGCTAATCTATAAACTTAACCTACGTAACCTATTTAACCTAATTTTTGATTAGATTATTACTAAACATCAAGCAGTTTACGAGTAATATGTTCGTCTAGATGCCTACAGAAAGATAAATCGCTCAGAGGTTTTTTTTGAGAAGTAAGAGCTTCACAGATTCACTCATAGAGGGCAGTGCATAGAGCTTGCGTGGAAGTCCGCAAGATGGCAGCTAGTAGCCAGTAGTCGCCAGGACCAGTTAGAATGCTCCCAGACAAACTTAGTGTCTCAGATCACATTTAGCCAGCTTCTAGTTAGGTCGACTACGAGTCACCATTGTAATACGCGAAGTATTAATAAATCCCTGATTTACCACAAAGAACCATTCTGGCGTGTATTCTGCTTATTATTTAAATTAAAATAGCCGTTTGTGGTACCTACTTGAAGCAATATTAAATATTATGACTTCTGTCTGTTGTCTATGGCCTATTTAATAAGCACTGCTATAAATTTAAATTCTAACATGTTTTTTTTTACATGATCAATGATTTGTAAGAAAAAATCTTTCAATAATTTCGGTTCATGGAAGTCAATAACAAATAAGTCGGAAGAGACAAGAGAAATCTTTTGTTAGAGTATGAAAATACTAAGTTAGTTTTATGATTAATCGAAGATTCCAACGCGCTGGAGTTTACAATCAATGTTTTGAAATATCTCTTCAAATTGCCTACATTTTGCCTACTTTCCAGAGTTTGCAAATTGGCTAAATGTGGTGAAATAAGGTCCAGTGGCTAAACAAAAGGGTAGACAGGACTAAATTCACATTATTTTTTTAGGTATCTGCTGCCAAATGTGATTGCCAGAGGAACACCATTCAGAGAAATATGCCGTTCCATTCTGTCATCAGCACCGCCGTCTGGAACTGGTAATTATTTGCTTCTTTGTTATCCCTCCTTCCATTAATGACTCAGACACAAATAATTCTATATTGCTGTGACTTTTATTCTAATCAATAATTTGGTTGTTATTCTTTAGCTGGTCCAGACTACCAACTGGGAGCCAGCCGAGTTTTTCTGAGGGAGAGTTTGCAGAGGACACTAGAGATTGGACGCAGTGATAAACTGAAGGGAGCCGCTGTTACACTGCAGAAACATATGAGGGGATACCTCGCTAGGTAACTTTACTTACTGTTACATACATACTAACAGTCTTACTAAAGAAACGTGCTTTAAATATTACGTGGCGTGTAAGGTCAGAACAGTGGAAACCTTGACATATTACCATTGCGTTTGTTTGTTTAAAACGATCTTAAACCAGGCTCAAGGTTGGCTTTACCACACCAATGTTGAACAGGCGTGTAAGGATCTGTATCAGAGCAGGTATCTAATAAATTACCTAATTAGAAAGGGAAACTATATTAGAGTTGAACCCACACATTAAGTCCCCAATCAATTTTTTTTCTGGTACTTGAAAAACCTTTTAACCACTTCTGGGAAAAATTACTTCTCCAAAAATCAATTTATTTTATATGCCATATTATTTATTTCTTTATTAATTAAATAAGTAAGGTTAATTGTTTAATTTCTTTCATGCAGCCCAGTAAGTGGTTTGGAAGGTTTTACCGTGTGCACCTCTTACTTGAAGGCCATCCCTTCAAAACTTATTCTTCCATCCATTGCCTTGGCTCTCAGCAGTCTTTTCCTCCCGGCCTCTCCAGATTGGCCGCCAGATGCCTTTATGGCTTTGTACTTTGCCACTTGGAGTGAATAAGTCATTTTTGTAATTTACTTGATAATGTAAAAAAAAATGTGTTTTCCATCGTCATTTCGCAATCCTTTCTGTTGATTCTAATTTCAGGTGAATATGCATTTAGTATAGTAATTGCCAGAAACACAGATGTTTGAAAGATCTTCAATGACTTTTTTATTAAAATTTAACTTCATTACCATAAAGCGAAAATAGTGTGAAAAAGTAATTGAGTTCTGTTATTCTACTAAACATCTGCATGTAAACTGTCATTTCGAACTACTTCTTTATTTGCTTGTCATTTAACCTTTTCACCACGTTCTCAATGTTTCTTAGCAACGCTGTAAAGCCAGGTATTAGGTCCATCAAACTCAACAATAATTAACATAAAAACGTCCAGAATTTGTGGAAATAATAAATGCATTTTAATATATCGCTGCATTGGAATCCAATCTGCATTCTCCCAACCTTAAGTCAAACGCTTATGTTACAAGTCTATTATGGTTGTAAATAAAAAGGTTCTTGTGGTACAAAGCATCGGTTATTCGTGCATCTTATGATGCGGTAAGCGGTGAAAAGGTTAAGGAAAAAAACTACTTCAACGGAAATGAGTCATTCTTACATTAGTGATTGAGCTATCTTGTTTTGGGTATGGACGATTTAGCTTTGTGTTTTTCAGTTTTTTAATAAAAAGATTTTTTGGTTATTTATAGAAAACATTATCGCACCTTGGCTAGAAGCACGGTGACCATACAGTCTTGGTGGAGAGGAGTTTACCACAGAAGAAGATACAATAAGGTAAAAACAGTTAACAACTGAACTGAAAATATATTACCTTACCTTAAAGCTGCTTGTTAAATCTCTGGGTGAATTATCCAAAAAGTTCTAACCTTTTTTACTTCAAAGTGCTCTCCTGTAAAGATATGTACGGAATTATTATATGTGCCTCTTTATTTATGTAATGTGTATCTTCTAATGAAACTTGTTTTTACAGATGATAAGGGGAGTGGTTCGAGCCCAAGCTTTGGTACGAGGAAGACGGGCGAGGAAGCGTTTTGGAGCCCTTAAGGAACAACACAAGCAGAGAGCGGAGGCTCAAAAGGCCGCTCAGTAAGAATTCATTTATTATTTAATTCTGGCCAAATGTATGTACAGTTCTCTCTGCCACTCAATTATCAGATAACTACTATAATCCGCCGTTATTTTTACTAGTTGTAATCACAAAATCAAGTTCTTTAATTTGCCGGTTTTCGAATGTCAAATTGAGTAGTCAGTTGCGTGCCTAGACTCGAGCGCCAAGCTTTGTACACCAACGCGATGGTTTGGGTTATCTTACTCTTACACACTCAATTACTATACCACCGCCTAGCTTGAAATCGCTGACCATTTTACCATTCACCAGGGTTCATTTTTGTGGTTTTAGGACATTTCGGTTAGTCCTAGTACGGAGTATTCTATCAACTGTTACTGTTCTTTTCGTTCTGCCACATTTTTTGTTTAGATAAGCTTACAAAATGGAGTCCGCTCGCAAGCGTAAACCTCAAATTTTTAACCAAAAAATGGAAATTTTACAAATGATCAATAGCGGTGTTTGTTTGTTTGTTTTCACTTGCCCGGTTTTCAGAGTGAGTGAGAGAGTACTGTTCTTATTTTTTGGAATTTTATGTAATTTCTTTGCAATGTATAATTATTTGACATTGATACTGTCCACCTTCTTAACTAATTACAGATGTTTTTGCATTTGAAAAACCAAATTGTGACTGATATGAAAATGATTAAAATAAAACATATCTGGTCTCGTTCAATGAAAGCCTTCCATTAAATACTCAATATAACCTTAAGTGACCTGGTCAAGCTAGGAAAACTGTAGGCCTGCTGATACTATAAGTACAAATCTATGCATGTTGTAAGGACACCTTAATGTTGAGTTTAGTATTTTTATTTCTTTGGTTTATTTAAATTTATTGCAATAAAGCAAATAAAATTTAACTCATATATTGTTTACTAATTTGCAGAAAGCGCGCTGAACAGAGACAAGCAAGGGAACGCATTGAACGATCCACTGCTGCCGTCCATCACTTGGACATCCCTGCAGAACTAGCTTTCATCTTCTCCAAATTGGACCAGTGGACACCACCTCACGCTGACAGACAACTTGTCAAGGTAGCTTCATAATACTCAAACTTAAGTAATATTACAATGTATTCGCCCGAGTTTCAACTCTCTTTTATTGAAATCTTATTTTCATATTGAAAAATAAAATATATATAGCCTCTTGTCTTAGCTTTGCATTCAATATGGATATTGCAAAGCTTCATAGCTCATGATGAAAATAATGTTGCAAATAGTAAAATTGTTCTGAAAATTCCACGAAGAAAAAGATGTGTAAGTTTCATACAGCTACAAACGTTATAGCTGCTTTAAAAAAATTCAAATAAATCATAGATGTTAATGAGCTCCATTGTAAAATCATTAATTTTATTTGTATATTTTGTACTTTCTAGGTTGTTGGTCAAGTGGAGACCACAGAGCACAATATCCAGCTGCCGTCTGACCTCGACCAGTTCTCCTTCGGCAAGTTCAGCTCAGTTTACTTCAAGGGGGCTGAGTTTGGGATGAGGAGAGAGCCCATCACTGCTCCTTTCTTGTCGAAGGCAGCCGCCAGGTAATATTCATTGTTTTGTCTAAGAAATTGAAATTGTGTTTGGATAATCTCGCGTGCTTTACTTAAGAGAAAGCTTATGATCGGTGTTCACTGTTTCACACAACGCACGTGAGCCGCTTCCGACTAGCCAATAAATAATTAAACTATCAAAAGGGCAAAATGAAGTGTACGAAATCGATTGTGACTGTGTTAGTATTTTCAGGTCTTCCCATCAATGTCCAGGTATTTATTGACTTACTTGATAGTTGGGAACGGCGTGCGTTGTGTGACCCTTCTGGAGGTAACTATTCAAACAAATATTATTTAAGCTGGTTGCCTCAGACTGTGTGTGGGGTGATAATTCTTGACACTTCAATCTGCATTAGTGTGAATATTAACAGCTATTTGATCTGTTTACAACATTTACCCTAAGTAAAGCCAATATATAATCAGTGGACAGCCATAAAACCAATAAAGTCTCAAATGTTCACTAACCTTAACTTCATAAAATAAATTATGTTACGGTGTTGATCACAATATTTGCCTTTCGCTACAAAAGAAAAACCATTCATTTTTTACTTTTTCTTCCTCCAGGGATCAAGACTTCCAGGATTCTTTAGCAGTGTTCAAGCTCATTCTGCGTTGGTGCAACGACGCTCAGTTGAGCGGCGCTCGCGAGAAGGCCCTGGCCGACTACATCGTTCACAAGGGCCTCGCTTCCCGGGGACTAAGGGACGAGCTCCTTGTGCAGCTCTGCAATCAAGCCTGGAGGAATGACAACCCGGAGAAGGTCTGGCAGCTGATGCATCATTGCTTGTCGGCTTTCCAGCCTGGCCCTGCCCTAAGCAAGTGAGTATAACCTCAAATAGTGAAATAAAGCTGTTATATTGTAATTGTAACCACTTTTTTTACATATACATTTTAATTTTAATGTCCACAGAAATTTCCTATCTAATGTTATTCAAATATTTGTTTGTTATTTTGAACAAATATGTTTTAAAATAAAATGCATCAATGAAATTCTACACTAAGGACGGGTTGTTTCACAGAACTTGAACAATGTATTAAATTTCAAAGTTAAAATTCATGTTGTTTCTCAGTACTTGGATAATAACTTTAAAAATTGATAAACTTTTCAAAATTCTGTGAAACAAACTGTACTAAAATTGGCATGTTTCAACCTTCGAAAATTCTTACTTAGGACTCGATTTACATGAAAACGAAACCTCAAATCAAAAAAAGTTATATCCCAAAATCGACTCCACATGTGATGTAGATTCGCCAGTTTCCCGCATGTACTACGTATATATTGATAAGAGCGAAATTATTGCTTACCACGTGATGCATATAATATAGGTATATAGGTATATCATACCCAACGTGATGGTGAAATATTTAGTTAAAAACGTTGCTGTGTTTGCAAATTATCTAAAATAACTCCTTCAAGGTTGACTGGAAGAGTATAATTTATTCACATTCTCGTATACGATATTCGTTTTCTTTCAGATATCTACTAAAATTCATCACAGACCACGCTCCAGCAAACTACCGCTCCTCCTTACAACTCCTGCTACTCCGTTCCCTGGGTGGTTCCATAGACCCCCACTCCTCATTGCCGAGTCAGGTGGCGCGCCGCTACCCGCCCACGGCGCTAGAGTGGCGCGGCGCAAGACGGCACGCTGGTGTGGCGCTGACAGTTCAGACTCCGGACGGCAACAGTACCGGGGTGGCTGTGGACGCCTGGACCACTTGCGAGGAGGCAGCTGCCACTGCCGTTATGGCAGCGGGCATCGAGCAGGATTCCGGATGGACGCTTGTGCTGGATGATGGCGGTGTTATGACAGGTAAATAATTGTAATTAATTGCTTTTTAACTATGGCAATTGAACCATTCAATTGAAAAACCCGCTGTGGCATGCTGTGAAAATATAGTTCCCATGCGTTTAAATGCAAGCCTCTGCACTGACTGTCTTTTGACATCCGTCAAACAATTTCACTTATTTACAAACTTCTATTGATGTTCAGTCTACAGCGTGTATAGAAAATTGGAGAAATAGTTGAAAATGCCGCAGAAGTACATGGCCATGTTTGAGATAGAAGAATATAGTTTATAAGAAGGTTGACGTATTGAATAAAGCAAGATATGCCAAGATTTTTTAATATTGATTTTAATCTTCCTGTAAAAATAAGTTTTCTCAATATTTGATTTTTATAACTGGCAGCTAACCATGGCAAGATTTATGCATAGTGCTTTGACTAAATCGTACTGGGCTAGAGTATTACGATCCGCGTTCTAGACGTTTTCGCAAGTTTTTTTGTTTTTTTTTTGTACACAAATCTTTATTGAAGATTACTAAAAAACAGATTTGAAAGATTTTAAAAGACATCCTAGACCATTTGTATTATAATATTTTATATTTCATAATATAATTTGTATTTTTTAAACACCTATTGCAAAATAAATCATAATAACACGGTGATATAATTTATTTAGACTCCTGCGGACTAGACTACGTCCTCGACCTAGTGGGCGAGATGGAGCTCTGCCCTGCCTTCCCTGCCCTTCGCAGTGACGCCTTGCGAATGGGGCGCCGTGGGGCCCCTCAGCCCCCTGTACGGGGGGGCGACGGCCGGGAGCTCAGAGAGCCTAGGGAGGTCCGGGAGACCAGAGACCTTAGGGAGCAGACTCCTGAACACACGCCTAGGAGACCACAGGTAATGGAATTTTTTGGGTACACTTAACAACATGATATTTTTATATAGTAAAACTATCTTATAAGTAATATAAAAAACAAATCTCTGACGGAAATCATACATTCAACTTTTATTTAAAAAAAAGAGGAACATTCAAGATCAAATTACAGCAGTACATGTGCTACAAATAGATCAAACTTATTGTTGAATACAAAACATATATGTATTATATGAGATTGCAGTGGTGACAGGTTTAGCAGTTAAAAATCTATACATGTTTGTTTTCTAGGTTCCACCACCAGAGCCTCCTGCAAAATCTATTTCCAGCTATGCTGAAGATCTACTGGGTCCGTTACCAGATTCCAGGAAGACTTCAAGGGACAAGTCAGAGTTTTCCATGCAATCGTCCTCCAGGAAAACATCCAACAATGAGATGCTATCGGAGTACACTTCTCCTAGCAGGAAGACTTCTGCCAGCCCCAAGAACATGAGTCAAAATGAAAGCGAATACAACTCCAACAGAAAGACATCTCACGACGTGCTTTCAAGAGAGTCTGCACTTAACGAGAGATACTTTGACAACAATGCAGAGAAAGTAAGAAGCAGATCTCTTGACAACCTTCTAGGAGTTGAAAGTCCTCCGTCACCGACTAACTTGGCAGATATGGGACTGTCCACATCACGTTTGAACGAAAGATATCACTCCGTTGAGCAACTATCCGGACAGATTGAGCCCGTGTTAGCCGTGTCCAACAATACGTACATGTCAAAGCAAGAAATGGATTTCGAATATCCGGATATTAACTCCAGTGTGGGAACTTCTAACAGAGGAACTCCAAGGTACATAAAGTCGCAGTATGCAGGGAAGAGAGCGCCTGCTGGATCTCATTCCAGCAGAGCTCATATTGAAAAGAATTCAGAGTTTGGAGGAGTAAGGTAAGTCAAATATTATTTTCCAGGCTTTCATTTACTTTTAATTCCGTTAACTTATTGTACGATATTAAAATGAATGTTTGTTTCCTCACAGGTCGTCAGCCATGAGTGATACATCAGAAGCACCTAGTCTAGCTTCTCACGTTCGCCGAGTCAGAGTCCCAAGCCAAGCCTCTGATGTGGACCAATTCCTTGACGAACTATTCTCACCAGTTCTAGATGGTAACCTGGATGAACTATCCGATGCAAGATCGCTTGCTGCCAGTATCAAAGGAGGAGATGACGAATTCAGCGAAATTAGCATGAACAGGAGACCTAGTGTATTGTTCGATTTTGATTCCAGTTCTACTGAAGATGGTAGAAATGATTTTGACAATTTCCTGAATGGACTTTACGATTCCGATGTTTCTGACGAACTTATGGAAGTGTTTATCAATGCAGAGAAGATGCAAGGAAAGATTAAAGGCGGGGGTGGAGTCCGGGGCAGACCAACTAGCCGCGGCTCATCCTGCCTAGATCAAGAAGTAGCTTCCTTCACAGAAGCCAGCCAACCAGAGAATGAAAGAGCTTCTTCTGTCGACGATTACATTACTGACCTATTCCAACCGATCTTTGTCAATGATAGCTTGAAGAGATTGACTGAAAAGGATAACTTAGTAGGTGCTATTAAAGGAGGAGGCACAACTCACCAAACTAGTTCTGCCGGTCCTTCCAGCTTTAGTTTTAGCCCGATGGCTGGCGGAATATTAAGCCCACAGCCCATGATGATGCCCATGATGCCCACTTCAACTCCAAATGAAGGATTTGTACCAATTTATAATATGCAAGGAGTGCAACTTCCCGCCTCGCAAAACGGCGAAATTGCTGCGTACCAACAAAACTTGCAACGCGCATTCCTTCAAAGTGCCATGGCTCAAAATATCCAAATTCAGCAGCAACTGCTAGCCCAAAATCAAGCCCTACAGACTTTACTCTCTCAGCAAGTGGCAGGAGCAGAGGTGACATCCCCTCCGCCCACTGAAAATAGAAACACTGTGGTGAAGGCACAAATGCACCACCCACCTCCTAGAAAACCCAGCTTCAACAAAAGCAATTCCAACAACTCATTCTCTTCCGTCTTGAGCGACTTAAAATCAAGGAAAGCTTCTACTGAGAGCAATATTTCCATGGGGTCTAGGGGAGGAATTCCACCACCACCTCCTCCCCCAATGCCTCCACCGCTAGAACTGGGAGATCCTAACGAGGCTAGGCCATTCCTCGACCCTTATGGAAGGGCCAAGACCGTCCGTATCGGCAAATGGCGCTGGCCTCCACCGCACGATTCTCCTGACGCTAACGGAGAAGATTTCATCCAGTTCAAGATGAGGCAACATCACAGGAAAACTACTCCACAGTCCGGTCAAGGACCCAACTCACTCCAGATGAGAGACTCACTCCAAATGAGAGGTTCTCCTCCCTCGCACCATAATGTCAGTAGGAACAATTCTGAAAGTTCTCCTTTCGGTATTGAATGGGATGAGTTTGAAGTTGATAACATTACAATCTCGAGTCAGACTAAAGAAATGAACATCTCTCATGTTCATAGATCTAAAAAAAGCTTTGAAGTTGGTGCTCAAAGACCTTCTCCGGGTAGTGTCGGCAAATTGAAACTCAGCTCTGAAATGCGCCAGAGACTAGAGCAAGTGACCGCCAACCACTCAGTGAGGAGCACTTCCTCCAAGATGGAAAAACCTGCCAGAGTAGTCAATAAGTTAGAGGACACAAGGAAGCTGATGTTAGAACAGCAGTTGGGAGGAACAGGAAGATGGGATACAGTTGATTCTTCCATGCCTTCTCCTGAAGGACCCGACATGCCTAGTGTTAGGTCTCAAATACAGAAAATGGAGAAGACGCAATCTCCCACTAGCAATAACTGGAGACCTCCTCCTCCCCCTATGCCTGTTAGTCCACACAGTCTGCCCCCGGCTCCACCGGGACAGGCTCCTCCTCCTCCCCCCAACAGGCCACCTCCACCTCCCCCACACTCCCCACCCATCCCGGGGCCACCAGCACCAGTAGAACCTGCTAGCTTTATGCAAATGAGACAGGAAAGAGACACTTATGGAGTTCATCAGAACAGAGAGAACTATGGAACCAGCGGTCGTGAAAGGAATGGCTTCCATGCTAATTGGGAAGCGCAAAATGTTGAAAATGTACAAAATGGAAAGTATCAACGAGAAGAATACAGAAGTTCGCGTAGAGAAGAGTATGGTCAGTCGTACGCTAAAGAATCACCCAGAATTGCTAACGAAGGATTTGCTAGTCGATTCTTGGACAGTGACTACAGACGTAGAGACAGAAAGGACTCTTTCAAGCGTTCCGATTCCTGGGATCAAGACATTGAAAAAACAGAACCGAAGATCGAAAGAAATCACAGGGAACTGAAGAGCTACTCCCCACCAAACAAGAATGAAATGTACGACAACAAGAAAATCCACAGCGAAAACCATCGCAAGATATCGACGTCGCCCAAAAACGACTGGGACAAAGAAACTGCTAGCGAAATATACGCAAAACATAGCGATACTAACTACAGGCAAGTGCATGATGAGTTTGAAAGGTTTGAAGTCAACAAAATGAGAGGACCGAGGGAAAGTCCAAAATGGGATGATTCAGCTTCAGCTGCGGAAGATGATTTAGATAAGATCCGGAAACCGAGTTATACACAAAATGGTTACCACACTCAAAATAACTTCAGTCCAGATCAGTCCAAGCACAAGATCTCTAGAGACAGTTATGACAGCATCAAGTTCCATGATAATAAAATGGATGGACGAAAGAACTCTCGGGATATGCTGATGGGCGGTAAGCCAACAGAACTGGCGAGAAACGATGTGAATAGATTCACGTTGAATAGAGAACCTGTTAAGAATGTAGAAAGACCTACCTTTAAGACTCACATGGCCCAGAAGGAAAGGGACAGGAGATTAGAAGCTGAAAGAAGAAGTTCTGTCTCAACTCACGTGACAGACAAGACGGATCGCATTGACAGTAAGTTCATTATTTTTGCATTTAAAACAACTATAATTAAAGTAACAGTTATCAATTGCAAAGAGGTGCTTTCTCAAATATTTTTTAAGCTTAATGGAACAATTCCACATACATTTTATTTAAAAGTTAAAGATTTTTACCATAGCTTAACATTTTTGGGCCTACGTTACTTCTGCACAGTTTGAAGATATAATTTGTCAAGAGGCTACCATAGAAATTATATTTTTCCAACTCGATATATTTGCAAATACATATTTTTTTTATTGAATCATTTTATTAATGATTTCACCTTTTCCAGTGGAAGAATACCGCGGTTATTTAAGCTCGCCGGCTCCGAAGCAGGAGCTCCAGCTCCAGCAGGTGATCCTACCTCCAAAGACCGTGGGGGGTAACCTACCAGCGCCGACCCTGGTCAGTCGGCTCACCTACAACAGGGTGCCCTGGAAACTGACAGTCAGAAAGGAGATCTTCACCCCACTCGAGGAGGTGCAATCTCCCAAACTGATGCATCTGATCTTCTGTCAGGTTTGTGAAACCAAATAATGTTGTAGTAGATAATATATTGTGGTATACTTAAACTTCATTTATCCAAAAATACAATATAACCGTCATCATCTTCATCTTCGGTTTTGCCTGCTTCACTGGCTTTCTATTCTCGAATGGTTATTTCTTGTCATCTGGTCTTCTCACCCTGCTCCAATCTTCTTAGAGGACCAAGTAGTCATTACACCTTTTCCTCAGTCAGCCTCTGGGTTCCTTCTACTTGGGCACCCCATTTAAGACCATTCTAGGAGTCCTGGGACTAATAGGGTCATGATTTCAATTACATAGATAATTGATTTCATAAATCATTTGATTCCGGCATAATCTCTTTTAACCCTTACAGTGCCGAAAAACGCCGTGGCGCTCGTAGGTAGGTGTGCGAAAAATGCTAGCGACGCAGTAGCGTACTTTTCGACAGTTCACTTTTGGCGCGCGTTAGTGACGGTTGTGTTCCCGCATTTATATTTTTATTCATTAAATTGCGTTCGAACTTTCGGTTCCATGATATTTCATCAAAATGAAAATTCAACACACCTTTAAAAAGTGATATAGAGTCATTAAAAGTGATGAAACAAAAACTAGGTTTAATAACCTATTTAACATAGTTTTTGTTTCATCACTTTTCATGACTTTATATCACTTTTTGGAGGTGTATTGAATTGTCATTTTGATGACATACCCGGTCACCATGCAGCAGTAAGGACAGTAGCTGTGAAAAGATCCAACCTGATTTTCACATTGCGTAAAAAAGGACTGCATGGAGTTTGCGTAGGAAAACACTCTTAAAAAATAACGTAAATAAATCTTGTACATTTTCCATATATTTTCTGTAATTTTCTTGTCAATAAATATAGTATGTAGTATTCAAATTCTGTGCTTTAATTATCATAGTTTGAAACCTTCTGAAGAGAATGTTGACAAAATTATGAAAATTAGTGTATTGTAACAGAAATGGCAAGTGTTTTTCTTTTTAATAAAAATTATCTGTAAAAATGCACTTTTCTACTAGCATTTTCAGCATATTTTGTCAAAATATTTATGATTCTAAAAGGGTTAAGTAGAATCAAACAAGTTTCTTGGGTTCAAAGACTGCAAATCATTTTTTTTGTTATTTTACCCCAATACCTGACCACTGTAAAGATAAAATCCTTCCCAATAATACCTATATGATTAACTTCCACGAAAAATGATGTATTGCTCACCCAAATTAAAAAAAAAATATGTAGTCTAAATAATCTCTGACTAATTTTCACATACTCCCACAGCGTAGTACACCAAAATCAAACTGCTCGCCCCGCAATGCTACTAAATAAAATGCCAGAATCGAAAAATAACATTTTAATAAATGCTTTAACCACAAGACAAAAAACTGCTGAAAAGAACTGCAAAGTGACCAACAGTAAAAAATCTTTTTTTTCCAGGTGGTGACAGATGTTTTAGGGCCATCCCCATCACTTCGCCTCTCCCAGGCGGAGGTCCGCTCAGGGGCGGCCGCACTGAGGGCACTCGGCGTGTCCCTCGAGGATGCTCAAGGCCAGGGCCAGTCCCGCCACAGGGCTCACGTGCTCAGGAGGGTGCTGGAGATGGCCAAATCCTGGCCGCTATACTTTGCTCGGCTGTTTGTGGTGGACGGATCACCACAGGTAAGAATGACTAAATTATTTTACCGGCCCAAGAGGGGCCTAATCTGTGTTGTAGTAAAATCATACTCACTACCAACACGAATTACATTTGTTTCATTCTTCCAGCTCTCCGACGTGACCGTGCTTGGAATATCGCATTGGGGTATCGCACTCGCGTCCGGCGGGCGCGGCCAACCATTGGCGTGCGTGAGCGCCGTGCCGCACTCGCGTGTGGCCAGCGCTTCGTGCCCGCGCGTCGGAGCACTCATGCTCACGCTGCGGGGAGGCGCGCGCATGCAACTGCACGCACCACGTGCGCAACATGCTCTCATCCTGATCGACAAGTACAGGATCGAGGATAGACAGGTAGGAATTTTATTTTTTTTTTATTGTTTTTCTGCTTTTTAGTAACACGAAAACTCCTTTTTTAATTTCATTTGGCCCTCCATTTGAAACAAGAATTCGAAATTTTGGAAAAGGTGAATTTTAATGTGAATTTTTTAAATTTTATTGTTTGTTAGGAACATTTTAACAAATAATACACATTGATAGAAGCAAAATAAAAGTAAGGTCATCAATAAATTCATTTACAAAATGTTCTCGTTAAAATGTTCTTGTTAAGTATTGGATACTTTTGTATAGAATTACATATATATTACATTATAGCAGAGAAGAAAAGAAATATGATGGTAACATGTCTAGAAGATCAAGGATAATAATACACGGCGTCCGGAAACTCATAGTACAAGCGGGAAACTGATGAAACTGCATCGCATACATCTGATTACTTAGATTTTTTTAAACATTTTTTAGTTTTTTTCAGTGTTGGGTCTATGCTTTGACGCAAGGCTGCCCAACCTTTTTAGCAGTTGGGCCAAATTGACGATTTTGAATCACTGGCGGGCCACTGAATACCTGACAGTTCCTATTTCCATAGGGGGGGGGGTTGTTAGAGAATTTCTATAAAACATAATTCCCCACAAAAAAAAAATCTAAATGAGTGCTCCCCACAAAATATTTGAAATCCATGGGGGGGGGGGTTGTTACTGAACTTCGCTGAGAAAAAATTCCGAACATCATATGTGATACCCCACAGCAATTTTTCGAATTCCATGGGGGGGGGGAGGGGGTGGCTACAGGATTCCATTTCGAAGCAAAAAATATTATGTCGAAAACCCGTGTATTTTTGTTTCAAAAGTAAATTCAACAGGTTAGATTTTTTCGTCGCTGATTCTCGTTCTGAGTAGCCTAAATAGCGATAAATCGCCGTCGTTGGCAACACTGGTGACCGCGCGCAAGCTGCATTGTTTGTTTTACCGCGGGCTCGCGACACTTTTTCAAATTGGCGGATTGGCGGGTTTTTTGAAAATGTTACGCGGGCCTGGGGTTGGGCAGCCTTGCTTTGACGCATTAAAAGACAATACTAATACCCTAGCGATTTGAGAAGATTAGCAAACGACTTTTTTCATATTTGTCCTGAAAAATTCCAACTTCGAACTCGATTTGCTTAAAAAACGAAAGATAAAAAAATTATACACAAAATCGATTCCAAATGTGATGTATATACGGTGTCCGGAAACTTTTAGTACAAACGGGAAACTGGCAAATCTACATCACGTAGAGAAACAAAAAAACTTTTTTTTTCGATCTGAGCATTTCGATTTTTTTAATTTTTTGCATTATTATTGTCAACTAAACGGTTAAAAAAACTTTTGGAGCCGGGTCTGCGCTTCGACGCATTTTAAAATACATTAAACCGCTGATGTTAACCCCCTAGTGACCTATTGTTTTCAAAATTGACCTAAAAAATTCCAACTTCTGACTCAATTTACTCGAAAACAAAAGCTTGAATTAAAAAAAAGTTATATCTACCACAAAATCAACTCCCGATGTGTTGTAGATTCACCAGTTTCCCGCTTGTAAACATGCCATACATATGTTTGAATTTATAGGTTTATTTTATTATAGGACTGCACATAAGAGAAAGGGCATATAATGCTATGTAACAATGGGCCAGAATATCAATCATTTTTAGTAATGGTATCACTAGGCTTATCTTGCCAGGACTCTACTATCTCACAAGCCGAGCTTGAGGAAGCTACAAGCCGAAAATGTGTATATTCTTGATGTGCCTTATATTCTAGGTAATAGGCATTAAAATCGCTTGACAAACGGAATCTAGAAACATTCGATTTCAAGAGTAAAACTGGTTTTTACTTATTTTTTAAATGATTTTATAAGAAAGCAAAAGATTTAATCAAGTGAAACTGTCACAGATAATCTTAGCTATAATACTGTATTTTTTAAAAGTTGTTTTCTTTATGCGTTCATGCATTTCTAGTGAAAATTTTTTTTTTTTAGTAGTTTACATTTATATATTTTTTTGAGTACCTAATTTATTTTTTTATTTGTATTCTACTCAAGCGAAACGATAGGAAAAACTTCAATTTATCTATAGCATATTTATAATGTAATTCATACTGGAGACTAATTCGTTATAAAGATTAATCAAAATAGTAATTTGGCATTAAGCTTCGCCTTAAAACACAATTAAATTACCTGCCCAATTATTCTTCACTGTGATAGTAAAGAAATTCACCTTACCCCTTGATTACTGTCAGTACCTACCTACATATCTCCTACATGCACCTGATGCTACCTTCGCTACCTGTGTGGTCATGCTTAAACCGTTCTTTGATTTGGACCATTCAGACCATGAAACGAAACTGGCGATTATTAGTTCTAGAATAGTAATCGCTGCCGCCATTGTAGCTGATCATAATTACACACGCATCCGTTTTTTCTATTGTTTTAGCAAGTCCCGTTTTCTTTGTCGATTATGGTTTGATTGCTTTCTCTGTGACAGAACGTGATTGTGGGAGCTTTTGCATTCGTTACGTGCGTAGATTGTACCTATTATATGGAGTAGATTCTTAAAACATAACTGGTTAGTTTGGAAAGGTTTAACTGATTCCAGTAAGGATTAGGTAATTACGAAACCGCCTCCAGGCGTCAGATCCGAAAGGTGAAATCGGTCATCAAAGTGGAAACATGTTTGTACCTAAAAATAATGATCTTAATTAACTGCTGCCAAATATGTCTCGGAATTGATCATCCCACGTGGAGTTTAATGTTCTCCAGTGTTTCCCGTAACATTGTTTAAAAAAATCACTATGCTCAACTCCAAAAAAAAATATTTACACCAAATTTTTTTCTCGGAGGGGTTTCAAAAACATAAAACAAATCAGTGTGATTTTTTAACAAAAAAAAATTACAAATATTAAAAAAATAATTACATGCGCATTGCCTCCCCCCGGAGCGCCCCACTTTGAGAAACACTGCTCATTTGTCTACATTCTTCAGACCTCTTTAGCCACTGGATTGCTTTTGGTAATATAAATGCGCCAATTTAAATGCCTCCGATTGCTTTATTGAAAAAAAATGCAAATTATCTCGTGATCTCAAATCCTACAAAAATGAAACAAACGGTAAAATACAGGTCAACTCATTGGCTATATAGCACCATAACAAGTTTGTATGACTCCGTGTAAAAATTCTAAGTTATGTTTTTTTTTAATGTTGGCGAAAAATTAAAAAAAAATGATCGTCTGGATACCTCGAGCAATCAAGGCAAAATTATTTATTTGGCGTGGTCGCTCCAGTGGCTAAGATGCTCCAAACTTGTTTCGCACATTCTGTCTACCTGTTCCTTGGCCTGTCTCCGAGTCGTTGCAATCCGAGGCAATTGGTCCTTGGTCCAATTCGGCGTCCTGTTATCTGGAATTTCTTCCAAATAGCGATGGTTTCCTGTCAAATTATGTGGGACCCATTTTATAGTTTTCTCAATGCACTCCGAATATTAAGGTAAATACGCGCAATCATAGCGTCACGTAATAAATTTGAGAAGTTGATAATAGGTAATCTACTAAACTTTAAACTTACTTGTGAATTTAAACCTTGTAAAAGAAAGTTTGCCAGATGATTTGGTCGTTCTCTCTATAGAACATTGGATTTCGAACAGAATCAATTTTGATAAATTTCTTAATAATTTCGATATCATGAAACTATGAAAGCTCTTAAAATAAAGTTGATTTATCATTCAAGTACCTACAGTAACGGAACATTGCCAAAATACCATGCAACATAATTTTACTGTATTGAATACAATACGACAAATAAATACGTTGATTACCTATTGATACGTTTTTATTATAAATGGTTTATTCGATGTGTAAATAATGTCTGCTGTATTTTCTACTGTAAAGAAATAAAAACATAAAAACTCGCCTGATGGCTAGCGGTATCTTGAAAAATGGGTCATAAAGCACGTATATTAATTGTCTTTTTGCAAAAACAATTTGTCTCGTTCATCTTAATCGTATACTTTTTAAATTCTTAAGCTCGTTAGCAAGTTCGCAAATCGCTTTGAGTGATTTTCTAAATCGGGGCTAGATAAAAATTATTCCGCAGTAATGAAAAAAGTTTATTTTAACGAAGCCATTGAACTGTTAGACAATTCAAATAACTGCTTTTAACTAAACTGTGTTCATGCTCTCTGGATTTTTTACAGAAATTCTTTGCAATCTTTGAATATTAATGGATTCCGTAATTTATAAATTTTGGAATATATTGTCCTCCGTATGATTAGTGATTTTCGCATTTGAAACAAAGTTTGCTGGATCGATTCTCAGTGCAAAATATAATGAAAAAAGTATATAGTCTGTTAATAAAGTTATTGCACTAGTTAAAAACTAATTTCCCATATTTAACGTATGCGTTTACACGAGAAGTGGTATCAAATATTTTATTAATTTATTGGTCACGGACTGTTTGGTGCCCGTTTAATTCCTGTATCAGTCATCAAGTTAATGGTAGATAATTTGATAGCATTCTCTCGTCCATTTGCGTGAAATGATGATGGAAGCAGTCAAGGGCGGCTCGTTTCGAGGTAAAAAGAGGGTGGTTTTACAAACAGGAATACCAAAAACAATCTGAAAAGGTCAGACCTTTTTAAAATAACGTGAAACTGTAGAAGTTATGAATTCACAAAAAGTCGTAGTCGATATTGTTTCGAATCAATTCTTATAAGATTGTTAAAGAATTTATGAAAAACGACATTATATTACGACAAATAATATCTACATATATTTCCAAGGGAAGTTGATTATATTTAAAAGCAGAGTAAACAACGAGCTGATGACAGAAAATGAAACAATTTGTTACCCGAGTTCGTGTAGTAAAAATTGTATTTAATTTTATTATCTGATGCATGCTGTAACCAGTGATGTATTATATTTAGATAATAGGTTCCACTTTTTTACCTTCAATTGTCCTTCATCGCTCCCAACGCTCTAAATAAAACTACCGAATCCGGTCTATTCGCACCGCTTATAGCGTTCTAATAGTGGAACAAGTTTCGACGAGGTATAAGTACGCAATATCGCCTCTAATTGTATAGCTCTATGGAAGTAACATCAAATCTGTCACAGTTCGAACCGCCACTGAAGGAAGTAACTAGAGAATCAGCAACAGTCCATAACTATGGGAAAAGTCTTATTAGCGCATACATAACATTTAATCTAACGCACTATTCTTTATATGTACCAAATATAGCGACTGAATTATTTTAAACAATTTCTTGCACGCTTCACCGAAGTCATCAAGATACTATTACGAAGAAAGTTTAGAGCGTTGAGTTAGATTGGTTCTATTCTTCATTCGATTGGTAAGAAGCTACCATCGTTTTCGATATTTCAGCTATAGTTCAGGAGTCGAACTCATAACCTAGATTAGAAACCTAATTGGACATTTTAGTTATAGGTTGTATGTTATTGTACGTAGACCATTAAATACGCTACACACAACTCGTTATTACCTACTTTAAAAGCATATCCTCCATCGCCTTCCCTTCTTTATATTTTGTTAAACCTAGGAAAAATATTATATAAACATTCTTCAAAAAAATTTGGCACCTTAAGAGCTGGAAATTAGCCTTAAATTGTGGTTTGATTCCCTTAAAAATACACCAATACCTGTTTAAGTATATGCAGTATCGCAGGCTATGAAAAGGTTCAAATTTTCAATATGAAGTTGTTGGTAAAGTGCGACTACTTAGTCATGTTAGTATGGGTTAAAAGATTAAAACAAATCTTTCATCGATTCCTGCTTGAAACCAAAATTAAGACGTGCAAAAATCAATTTCACACCTATTTACCAACTGTCGACAATTGTTGTCCAATGAAGTGAGAAATAATAATGAATCCGTATTATTATTTGTTCTTAATTTAACGCTCAATGCCCGAATTATTTGGAATACAAAATCCCTCAAGGTCGTCTGTTAGGCCCGGTTTAATTAGTACTTACGAAGTAAATCATCATATTATTTACGGTTGGCAATTAACCGTGATGTTAAAATCTATTCAGTTTCAATTGATTTAGTTACCTGAACCTCATATTTTTGTTTTGAATTAGACAAGATGTTATATTTTTCACAAAAGATGTTTTTTTTCTTGCTATTTTGTCTAAGCACCTAAAACAAAATAGTGCAGAAGTGGGACATTAGACATTGCCTTAAATTATTTGAGTGTTACAGAATGCAAGGTGTAAGTTGTTCTGAAAAGTTTTAACCAAACTAACCCATACATTTTTGTTCTGAATAATCGCGAATTTTCGATGTGTAGTTATGCCGTCACTACTACGAATAAGTAATTAGTATTATTATGAGTAAGGTAAAAAGTGACACCGTCAGACCATGTCGGTCACGCATTTTGACCACCAACCAAAAATACCCGCTTTGCATAAGTTACACTAAAGGTTACAGTTATATAAAGTTAATATCACGTCATACTCAGTTCTGGGAGGCGCCTTGTATTTTTTGTGACCTGGAAACGCTTCCATGATCATGTAGAACAATTTTTATTTTCTTCTTTTTCATTTTCCATTCCTATCAGAGGTTGGACGACAACATCGACAACTGAACCCGTGACTCTAAAGCCTGGAAAATTGATTATTCGGCCTGTTCAGATAATTCTACACATATTTTGTATAGAGCGCTTAGAGTCACATTTATTGTTTTTGTTAAGGTCCAAGTTTTTATTTCATTTGACTGGCTATTCAGGTCTGGTTACTTAAAACGGCTAAACCCCTCTATACCCACTTTTCGACTCCGAATGGTGGTCTTCTATCAGGGAGTATTTTACAATGAATACCTTCTCAATAATATAGAACGCTTAATTCCGACACAGAAGATATATTTTTCATACCTACTTACCAAAAACCTAAATGTCTGCCATTTTTAGCAATTAACTTCAAACGTTATTTTTTAATTTAATTTATAAAAACACGTTTAATGAGTTTCTAAACAGGATTGGTTTCTGTTAGTAAAACAACAAACTACTATTGCTTTTATTCGCAACGCAACGAAATTCATTCACGCTCTTTTTCAACAACACGCAAATGTAGAATTCACAATTCATAATATTGTTAAGCTTTGGAAACAGTCATTGATATGGAAGACACTTTGTAAAAAGGACGTTTAATATGTATCACCCAACAAAATACAATATTTTTAGTGAAGAACCTTTGAACTTTTTTCCACAATTTTACTTTCTACTGTTTTCTTTCGCAATTTTATTTCTCGATGGTTATGGAGGAACAAGACGGTCATTCGGCAGAACGTAGCATGAAAATATTGTCCATGAAAGTAGTTGATTTAAGGGACAGATGATTGACAGAATCACGCAATAAGTGAGATATTGTGAATTCCTAATGTGCATGATGTTAAAATGTTTCGTGACTTAATGCAATTATCACTAAAACATATCAATTTTGTGAACTCTCAATAATTAGTTTTTACCTTGTGCTAATTGATAGGTATCTATTATGTATACACGAATGAATTTTGTATCGAAATTCATTTCATAACTGTGTTCTGGAGGCGGATTCCCGTTCTTTATCCTTGACTAGGGACATGTCCTTAGTGTAAGTACCTATTCCCCTTATTTGGTTTTGGCATAGACTGAACAACCATCTCATTCGCTCTGGTTGAAAGGCTGAAATGAGGAAGATGGGTATATTGGGGACATTGTCTTCGACTATGGATGGAGAACGTGAATCCACCTCCTGGGCATGTTATTGAAAATAATTCTCTCTGTTTGATGCTAATTTTCACCACAAAAATTTCCTACCTTTTCAAAAATGTGGTTTTTTCTCCTTGATTAAACAGTCGAATTGATAAAATTTGAATCTCACAAAGGATACCGACATACTAAATTTTAAAAATAATTCCCATCATTCATATTAAAATATCTGTGCTATAAATATATCATTAGTTAACAGTAATTTTAGAGTTTGTTTTAAAAGCGTCCCGTGGCTTACGGGGCTATGATTTTTCTCTCACATTTCAAGATGACCAATTAATATCTCATTGGGATGATGGAATACTTCAACAATGGCGATTTTTTGGCAGAAAATAAAGAGAAAAAGTGTCGTTAAGGTTCCAGATGTGAACATTATGATTTTCATTTATTTCTCCTTCTGTGCTCAGCCTTTCGTAACGTTTTGGCCGCGATTTTCCATTGTTTCTCCCGAGTTCTTCATAGAAAAAAAAAACTTAAATAAACTGAAGATGGCGAACATCACTCTTACAGACGATCCAGTAAGTTGTACTGTTTGTTATTTTTTATATGTTTTCATTTATTTACAACGACCATCTTTATAAGATCTTTGACAGTGTGATACACTGTGGTGACCGTCACATATCACAACCCATCATAGCAGCATAGTGTGGTTCGTTCAAATTAACACCGGTAAACTATGTTGAATTAGCTCATCTATGTGCAGCAGTGGATCGTGCATCAACTGGAAATTGCTGCATGCATTTTATTCTGACTATATTATGGTGAAAATTAAGTTTCGCGTCTCCCCCATCGTTATGTCTTCTATGTTGAGTTACGTTTATTTCGGTTATCATTGTCTTTGTGTTTAGTTTCAAAGCTTTGTAAATAGTGTCGGAAAAAAAAGTTGTTTTTCTTAAAATAATTCTAATGATATTTTCAAGTAATGCTACCAAAATGGAAAATATTTTTTGATGTTTATTAAAAATTTCCGAAGTAGGTATATTTTATTTATTTATTAGATATTAAAAAATACAATTACAGACTAGTGAAAGTCTTTGACTGTCCAACTCGGAAGGTTTCCGTTTCAGGACAATCAAATTGATAGATTTAATTCTTATGAAGTTGGTAATGTTGCACAAATATATAACATGAATTTCATCGGAGAAATTACTTTTTACATAACATTGTGGAAATAACTTTCATGTTTATATATTTTATAATGAGGTTATTTTATTAATTTAACTTTTTGATCATTTGACCTTTTGTTTTAATTAATTTTTACATTTCAAAATCAATGATTTATTTTGGTAAATCTACTTGTTGCCTTTTCAATAGATATACAATAAAACTTCAACGATGTAACAGTTAAAATGGTAACATTGGATGTGGAGACAGCGGAATTGTTTCCGGTCCATGTCCTAAAATTGTTTTCTGTGTTCGAGAAAGAAAATTTCTGTTAAATTTTAAATTCACTCGTGTAGGTATATTATGTTATGTTGTGTTCCCACAAACAGTTCTCCAACTCGTCGTGGAAGGAGATTTTAAATAATAGGTTCTAATGTTTAAATCAGAGATTTATTAATACTTCGCGTATTACAATGGTGACTTGATAGTCGACCTAACTAGAAGCTGGCTAAATGGGATCTGGGAACAGTAAGTTTGTCTGGGAGCATTCTCACTGGTCCTGGCGACTACTGGCCACTAGCTGCCATCTTACGGACTTCCAAGCAAGCTCTTTCTCAGCTTTCATTTTTATACATATACTAAATATAATATCTTGCCATCTATTCAAATGTTTTATGTATTGCTTCTATATTACTTGATGTTTCTAAAGAAGTATATGTACCCGCTGAGTTTGTCTGTAATTACGTTAATGTGTGATTTCCATCGGAGATTTTCATCGATTGTTTATTGTTTTGTTTAGCATCCCCATCGCCTTGCACTGCAGTGGGAGGAATGGTTAATTTAACCATGTTTTATCATTGTGTAGGTAACTACCTACCTAATGCGTTTGAGTAGTTAATATCGTTTGAGGTTAGTATCCTATATTTAGTAAAGTAAAGGAAGCATCGACCATCTTAATCTGATTGAAATAGCCATTTGTACTTTAAGATGCAAATTGTACAATTCTGTCTATGAATAGTTTATCCACTCCGCTTTTATGTATATATTGTATATATTTTAATCTCTATAAAGCGGAGTGTCATAATAACAACAATAAAAATCATTACGACATTTACCCAAAAAACTTTTATGTAATTTTGGTAATGCTCGGGATATTGTTATAGTGCAAAGAGCGAATATATTTTTTGATGATTTACGAACGACGAGTTTCTTTTCCGGTTGTAAAACTATTTCACTGGTTTGTAGACGTACCATCGAGAGATGAATTAATTACTGAAATATTCATCACTATGAAATGATTAATCTTCTACTACTTCAATAATTTCAAAATCACTTTATGACGTCATTTTATTTTCATTCAATCTTTTACTATTTTATTTGATAATTCTTCTTCCTTCTCTTCCCACTCTTACTATTTTAGTGACTATATGAGGGGGAAGAGGGTTAATAATATTATAAGGAACGACACTTGGCGTACTCTTACTATTTTAGTGACTATATGTGCTGTTATAATATTATAAGGAACGACACTTGGCGTACTCTTACTATTTTAGTGACTATATGTTCTGTTATAATATTACAAGGAACGACACTTGGCGTACTCTTACTATTTTAGTGACTATATGTGCTGTTATAATATTATAAGGAACGACACTTGGCGTACTCTTACTATTTTAGTGACTATATGTTCTGTTATAATATTACAAGGAACGACTCTTGGCGTACTCTTACTATTTTAGTGACTATATGTGCTGTTATAATATTATAAGGAACGACACTTGGCGTACTCTTACTATTTTAGTGACTATATGTTCTGTTATAATATTACAAGGAACGACACTTGGCGTACTCTTACTATTTTAGTGACTATATGTGCTGTTATAATATTATAAGGAACGACACTTGGCGTACTCTTACTATTTTAGTGACTATATGTGCTGTTATAATATTATAAGGAACGACACTTGGCGTACTCTTACTATTTTAGTGACTATATGTGCTGTTATAATATTATAAGGAACGACACTTGGCGTACTCTTACTATTTTAGTGACTATATGTGCTGTTATAATATTATAAGGAACGACACTTGGCGTACTCTTACTATTTTAGTGACTATATGTGCTGTTATAATATTATAAGGAACGACACTTGGCGTACTCTTACTATTTTAGTGACTATATGTGCTGTTATAATATTATAAGGAACGACACTTGGCGTACTCTTACTATTTTAGTGACTATATGTGCTGTTATAATATTATAAGGAACGACACTTGGCGTACTCTTACTATTTTAGTGACTATATGTGCTGTTATAATATTATAAGGAACGACACTTGGCGTACTCTTACTATTTTAGTGACTATATGTTCTGTTATAATATTACAAGGAACGACTCTTGGCGTACTCTTACTATTTTAGTGACTATATGTGCTGTTATAATATTATAAGGAACGACACTTGGCGTACTCTTACTATTTTAGTGACTATATGTTCTGTTATAATATTACAAGGAACGACACTTGGCGTACTCTTACTATTTTAGTGACTATATGTGCTGTTATAATATTATAAGGAACGACACTTGGCGTACTCTTACTATTTTAGTGACTATATGTTCTGTTATAATATTACAAGGAACGACTCTTGGCGTACTCTTACTATTTTAGTGACTATATGTGCTGTTATAATATTATAAGGAACGACACTTGGCGTACTCTTACTATTTTAGTGACTATATGTTCTGTTATAATATTACAAGGAACGACACTTGGCGTACTCTTACTATTTTAGTGACTATATGTGCTGTTATAATATTATAAGGAACGACACTTGGCGTACTCTTACTATTTTAGTGACTATATGTGCTGTTATAATATTATAAGGAACGACACTTGGCGTACTCTTACTATTTTAGTGACTATATGTGCTGTTATAATATTATAAGGAACGACACTTGGCGTACTCTTACTATTTTAGTGACTATATGTGCTGTTATAATATTATAAGGAACGACACTTGGCGTACTCTTACTATTTTAGTGACTATATGTGCTGTTATAATATTATAAGGAACGACACTTGGCGTACTCTTACTATTTTAGTGACTATATGTGCTGTTATAATATTATAAGGAACGACACTTGGCGTACTCTTACTATTTTAGTGACTATATGTGCTGTTATAATATTATAAGGAACGACACTTGGCGTACTCTTACTATTTTAGTGACTATATGTGCTGTTATAATATTATAAGGAACGACACTTGGCGTACTCTTACTATTTTAGTGACTATATGTTCTGTTATAATATTACAAGGAACGACTCTTGGCGTACTCTTACTATTTTAGTGACTATATGTGCTGTTATAATATTATAAGGAACGACACTTGGCGTACTCTTACTATTTTAGTGACTATATGTTCTGTTATAATATTACAAGGAACGACACTTGGCGTACTCTTACTATTTTAGTGACTATATGTGCTGTTATAATATTATAAGGAACGACACTTGGCGTACTCTTACTATTTTAGTGACTATATGTGCTGTTATAATATTATAAGGAACGACACTTGGCGTACTCTTACTATTTTAGTGACTATATGTGCTGTTATAATATTATAAGGAACGACACTTGGCGTACTCTTACTATTTTAGTGACTATATGTGCTGTTATAATATTATAAGGAACGACACTTGGCGTACTCTTACTATTTTAGTGACTATATGTGCTGTTATAATATTATAAGGAACGACACTTGGCGTACTCTTACTATTTTAGTGACTATATGTGCTGTTATAATATTATAAGGAACGACACTTGGCGTACTCTTACTATTTTAGTGACTATATGTGCTGTTATAATATTATAAGGAACGACACTTGGCGTACTCTTACTATTTTAGTGACTATATGTGCTGTTATAATATTATAAGGAACGACACTTGGGGTACCCTTACTGTTTTTTTTTTTTTAATTTTCTCACTTTTCCTAACGAACTTCAGTGATTTTTTGTAGTCAATGTCTACGGTACGGGTGCCATACATTCAAATTCCTGAAAGATTGATCTAGGACAACTTGTTTCTCGTAAAAATAAAATCTGTTTTTATGGAAATATGAAAAAATCGTCGAAGTTACGCCACTGGTAGAAACCTATTATGTATGATTTCGGAAGTTTTAATAACAAAAACATAATATTGGAGTCAATCGCTCGAATTGAAAGTTATGTTCTGACTTTACTTCCGCATATAAAATTTTCATTGTTTGCATAAGATTTTACACCTGTTTTATGCCAAATACCGATATTATTATATGATTATTATAATAAATTCATACCCCTTACTTTTGGATAACTATTGAGATCTGTATCGCTACGGTGAAAGAACATCAAGCTGAATAGAAACGCTAACTGATATGCCATATCTAATGACTATATGACGGGTTATCTATTTAACATCGCAACCTACCCACTAAAGCCTATCTATATTTCAAAGAAAGTTTTTCTACATTCCTTTCAGCTTCACCCTTATTACTTCAAGCACGGTTTCTATACACTCCTTTAGGTTCCACCCTTGCTACTTCAAGCACAGTTTTTCTACATTCATTTAGGTTTCACCTTTACTACTTCAAGCACAGGTTTTCTACATTCATTTAGGTTTCACCCTTATTACTTCAAGCATAGTTTCAGAAAGGCAATTTGTAGACAAGGAGTATTAGCTGCACACACCTCGTTAAATAGTCCGAAGATCCCGTTTTCCCGATCTAGTCGGAATCCGCCTCAAATCTCGGTCACGCTGAAGTGGATGAACGTGTTTATGGCATTTTCCCGGAGTTGGATAAGTAAATCCAATTATTTCTCGTGTATTTATGAGGAACTAATGCTGAGAGGCAAATATTCGGTGCTGTGCGAACTTTGTATGAGACATTCGGATATTTGACAACACGTGTTGTCAAATAAGGGAAATCATGTGAGATATTGTTTCTAATTTTGAGGGGTTCGAAACCTTGCGAAAGCTTTTTCATATAAATAGATTTGAAATAAATTATTTTAAACACTGTATTTAATAAAATTAATTAATAATTTCAAAAATATATTTTTTAATCTTTTTTAATTAAGTAAGCTATTTTATATCTACGAATACTACTAGAAAAAAGAATAAAAAGAACCAAAACACATTCATCGCATTCATAGACCTGGAGAAGGCTTTCGACAAAGTAGAATGGAAAAGACTCTTCGAGATTCTGAAGAGAATTGATATAAAATATAGAGATAGACGAATAATCCAGGCGCTATACAAGAATGAGGCCGCTATAATTAGATGTGACAATGAAACAAAAGAAGCCAGTATAAGACAAGGGGTGAGACAGGGATGCTCTCTGTCACCTGTTCTTTTTAATGCTTATATACAGAGTGCGATTGATGACTTGAGAGAGAGAATGAGTCACAGAAAAGGTGTAAAGATACACGGGCAAAAGGTGAATATGATAAGGTTTGCTGACGATATTGCTTTGGTTGCTGAAAGCGAAGAAGAACTGCAAGAGGCCTTAACAACCATTCAAAACATTCTTCAAAACAACTACAACATGAAGATAAATAAAGACAAAACAAAGCTGCTGACTGTAGGCCGAACGCAACATCAGATGAGAGTAGAGATGGCAGGAGTTCCACTAAAGAACACCAAGGAGTTTGTCTACCTCGGGAGCAAAATAACATGGGACGGTCGGTCTAAGAGCGAGGTCGACAGCCGTATACATCAGGCTAGGTTTGCATTCAATAAAAGGTCCAAAATAATAGAATCGAATAATATAGACCTAAAACTGAGAATACTCCTCATCAAGACCTATGTATGGAGTATCTTGATGTACGGCTGCGAAACATGGTGCCTATCCGAAAGAGATAAACGGAGACTAGAGGCTTTTGAGATGTGGTCCTATAGAAGACTGTTAGGAATTTCCTGGAGAGACCATATTACAAATGAGGAGGTTCTCCAAAGAATCGAAGGAGGAAGGCACCTGCTCAGGACCTTGTCCGAAAGGCGTGCAAGATGGATCGGCCATGTTATACGACAAAAAGGCCTCTTGCATGTCATAATGGAGGGTATGACCGAGGGGACCAACTCTAGGGGACGCCCACGCCGAGAGTACCTGGAGGACCTGCTGGTGGACGTGCCCTGCTCATCATATGCAGAAGTCAAAAGAGCCGCACAAGACAAGGAAGAATGGAAGAGGAGATTAGATGAAATTGCTGCAAACCAATCCCAGGATTGAAACCAGAGAGAGAGAGATATGTAAATACGAATGTTAGAGGGAGCGCGCTAATATAAAAAAAACATTATAATTAAGTGAAAATGGTGAAAATATATAATAAAATAATACTTGTTTGAAATAAATCAAAATGTCTCGACAAATGTTTTAGTTGCTTTTAAAAATACTGTGTATAACATATTAAATAACAGAACAAATTGTATTTTTAATAATTTTCGGAACTTACTTTGCGATTTTTTTCTTTCGAGGGAATTTTATAATATTACCGTCTCGTCATCACAAATGTTTAGATATTATCTTAAAAAATAACATATTTTTGTTGGAACTTGAAAACTTAAAGAGTTAAGAGAAAAATGTTATAAATCGGTAGAAATTGGGAATGAGGGGACTTAAGTAACCAAGTTTTGTTTATTTTTAACATAACCATAACCCTTCTCCATCTTTCCTCGTACCTCACAAAATTTCCTAAACCGATGAAAACCGGGAAATCTTTTTTGGCACTGGACATCGGGGCCCACATAAACTTGCTGGCACTGGGCATCGGGGCCCACATAAACTTACCGACACTGGGCATCGGGGCCCACATAGACTTACTGGCCCTGGGCATCGGGGCCCACATAGACTTACTGGCACTGGGAATCGGGGCCTACATAAACTTACTGGCACTGGGCATCGGGGCCCACATAAACTTACTGGCACTGGGCATCGGGGCCCACATAGACTTACTGGCACTGGGAATCGGGGCCTACATAAACTTACTGGCACTGGGCATCGAGGCCCACATAAACATACAATTTCCTAATGCTACGAAAAACCTTCATAGAAAGAAAGTAAAATTCTAAAGAGAAAATTAACCTAACCTACTATGTATAATGTATGCTCTTACCTGAATTCTATAGTTTATTTTTTTGAGAAATTTATTTTAACGTAGGTACGTTACCGGTAGGTACCGCTAGATTTTTTTTAATTGCTTTAAAAAAGCATCCCAATCGGGATGGTTAATTATTATTAAATCGGTTGAATAAGTTAATTGGGCGAATCGGTTGAAGAAAATGTGCATATTTAATTAGCTGTATTAATTGCGAAGAATAAATATACCTACTATAAATCTTAAGCCTTATATTATTGTTTATTGCTTCTTCAAACTTCGACAAACAAATTTTATTATATGCCTGTAGCGCATACTATTTCTAAAGTTACTTTATTTGATGAACACAATTTTTTGATGATGAAAAAAGTAGGTGAGGGTTGTTATAATACATGTGTAATAAGCGCCCTTATTGGATTTTTTACCTATTTTATTCGATTACCGATACCACTCTATAATTATAAATATTTCCTTCGTTGTAATCTGGAGAAAGTTTCAACAGTTCCGTAATAATAAAATTTAACCACGATTACGCGGAGTACGTGCTAATTAACATTTCCTATAATTTTTGTCACGTTTTGTACCACACCTTAGTTTTACCTACGTTATACAATATTTTTTCATCCTTTCTCAGTCAAAATTTGCGTTTGGAAAAGTTGAAATGTTTTGAAGGATGAAAACCAGAAAAGTTGAAAAAAAAATCTTTTTATTTTAAAATTTTACTCCTAAATTAGTTACCATTCTTAAAATTGTCTGCACGAGTGAATCGTCGTGCACACTTCACATATAGAAAATGTCTGTTGTAAGTAGGTACTTTGATGACATAAATATATTAAAGGTACCTACTTTCATAAGAATAATTTATTTTAATTTTAAATTCATATGCATTACAAACAAATAATTTTAATACAACAATATAGTGTGAGAAATACTAATAAGATATTCTCTAATCCATCTTAATTTAAACTTTTTAAATCAATCTTTCACTTTCTAATATTTTTTTATTATTTCCTGTGGTCATTACAACATTGCCAACAGTAAACGATTGTTTCCTCCGCTAAAGGCAGAATCACGAGAAAGCAAATCGGCTTACAGCGTTTTTCCACTTACGAATATACGAAGTTTAATACGTTTTGAGTTTCAATTACCAGTCAACCGTTAACGCATAACACTGTATGTATTATTTATATATTTTGTATACAACAAATTATTTTATGGAACAACTGTATTGAACGGGTCCCGTTTTGTAGAGTAATGATATTTTTTAATTCGACGGATGTGTCATGCTTTTATCTACTGAAGCGATTTTTGTTGTATTATTCCAAGTTTGCAAAAACATTTTAAGCGATTGCTTGTCATAATGTGCCATATTTATAGAACTTAAAAATATGAGATTAACTGTAAAATCTAGGTGGATTCATTGGTTTTAAACCGCAGTAAGCAGTTTCCTATCTCCGTATATTTTGAGGAATGGTTTGAAGTAATGTAATAATAAGAAGATAAAAATACCTATTTACTGTGGTTAGTAAATGTTAGAAAATGTTATTTATGTACTTCCGGGTTTCGCCCAACATTTCTACACAGTGAAAAATATGCACATTTTAATAACAAATTTTCATTCATTATTATTTTCATCAGTAATGGATATCTACAAAGCTCCATAGCGCATAACGTAAATGTCTTTGCAAACTGAAATTAATTGTGTTTAGTCATTAAATCAAGACAAAAAATGTAGATTTTTCGACATAAGCCTACAGATTTTCTTCTCAAGGTAACTTTATTAATTTTCAACGATTCTAAAGACGATTTGTTTCACAGAATTTTAACAATTCATCAAATTTCATAGTTAATTTTTTCTGTGATAGTTCTATTCAAGTTCTGAAATATTATGATGCAATTGGCCTATAATGGCATGAAATTTGATGAATTTTTCAAATTTTGTGAAACAAGCAGTCCTAAGTCAAAAATGTTATTCTTGATCACCCAATGGTAAAAATGTTATTTTTTTCGATTCTGCGTAAACTGGTTCCTAACTAGTGTGGTATTGAAATTATGTTTCCATCTACTTCTAATTCTAACTAAGTGTTTAAAACAGGTCCTACAGGTTTTGACCCAAATTATTTTGCCGAGATGAGGTTCTACTGTTTATATTATAAGTTTTTTTTAATTCATTCGTTTTGTAATCCTTGCTAATTAGGTGTTTTCGCATAATAAATCATTGTCGCTGTTATTCGCAGTTAGATATCTATAAGCATAAAAAGTTTTTATAGCTTTTTTACTTAAATCAAATTTACTTCGTGTATTATAATAGATAACAGAAACAACGGGATATATGTCATGGAAGTGTACTGAATTTCGCCGAGCTACGACTAAACCAATAAAATTTATGCGTTTGAGGTGTAGGTAGAAACGAAGGCGGGGCGCCGCTATGCCTAGTTTGTGATTTTCAGTGCTATTAGGGAACTGTATCGGCGACACGCGTTCTACGCGCGGTTTCTAACTACTATGGTTCATGGGCCGTTTCTCTTGTTTTTATTATCACACATAATTCGGGATCGGTGGACATGAAACCAATAAGTACCTAAATAACTTTGTGTACCTAATAATAACTACATTGGACACAGAATTTAAATAATACAAATATTTGTATTTGATAATAACTATTTACTATAAATATATAACTCAACATACCTAATTATGTTTTTGTTTTACTCTTGTGTTTATAAATTATTATTAGGAAATGTTATAATAAACTTCACATAAGCATATGATTGGAAACATGTATAATTATTACAATTTTACTAGTGTCTGATTTTATCTTATGTGTTAAATATTTATATAAACTACACTATAATTACATTTTACAACCATAATTGAGAAATAAGTGCTAATTTTGATTGAATAAGAAAACTTCATACACTAAAAAAATGTTTTGGATTCTTATTTTACGTAATGATTTAAACTCATTTTGCAGTAATTTTTATTTATTTATAGGACTCTTAAAGTGCTTTTCACAAGAGAGTTTTTTTTTACAAAAATTAAATTTTTATTTTTATGTGAATACCGCATCTTCCCATCGTCCCAACCATTTGGAGAAAGTTGGACTATGTCATCCCTAATTGGCGTATGTTGTAAGACTGGAGGTAGTGGGGATGGAAATGAGATGGTGAAGTGGAAGGTGGATTGTTATCTGGATATTCAGATGTGGTCACCAAACGCGGCAAAAGCTATTTCAAGAAATGTTTAAATTCTGAACTATGGTCTTACACCAGGGCGATACAGAGAGTATACCTTCCAGGGAGTATACCTTCCAGGGAGTATACCTTCCAGGGAGTATACCATCGAAGGGTGAAACGATTGCCAAGAAAAATTCGTAGGTACAATGGACTCCATATATGGCGTCAAATTTGAACCTGGTACCAATGTTACACACGCAAGGAATCAATGGATGAATTACTGGAAATTAATTGTCAACGCACTAATTTTCACAATTATTAGCTAATTTAGTAATCAAAAATTTATTTGCACATTCATTAAAGATGTTAGTTTTTATATTAATTAACTTTTGGGTGCATAGCTACCAGGGTAAATCTGAAGAACATAAACATATATTATTACAATAAAATTATGCGCCTGGAATAATGCCGTATTTCGCGATCGCTTGCAGTATTCAACCAATGCTGTTGCAATTTGCAATGGTGCCACGTCCGCCGTCTGACTGAGAAATTAAATATTTTTAGTTTTATTTAGTTGATTCCATCCATGCTGATACCGATCTGGTAAATTATCACCTACAGACCATCACTTGGCTTTGTGCCGTTCCAAGCCAAGTGGACCACTGATGTTGCGCCTGCGTCTTGACGAGAGATAAATATTAAGATGTGCAGATAACGGGGTGATATACACAGGGGCGGACTACTGGGTATTTTATGATGGATAAATCTCCGAGTAGATTCTTTCAGTACGCTATGAATGTATTCATTTTTATTTACTTTTGGGATGTTTAGTGACCCGATCTGAACTTTCTTAAGTTTGCTCAAAACTATACCTTTCCTTGAATTGAAACTGTCGTATTGGCTTCATAAAATTCGTATGTTTAAGAAATAAATCGCTAGGAACTTGGACTAACTTATTAAATTTATCAGACTAACATTAGTTTCATTGTTTTTGTAGGTCTTTAAATATTCACTAAGAGGTTACCTGAGATCTTGTTTTTAATCCAATAAAATTGATTCTTAATTCTTCTCCATGCTTAGAAATTATATAGAAAAAGCTATACAAATTTTACGACACCGGAACCAGGAACTCAGTCGTATATTCAGATATCATACAGCAAAAGAATGTTGAGAGAATACAAAATAAATTCCTAAGTTTTCAAAGTTTTGAAATGGGTATTCCAACAATTTATTGAACTACAACACTCTTTTAAATGATATAAAAAATTTTAAACTGTCGGACAGAAGAATTTTCTCTAAATTTTATTTCTATATAATCTTCTAAATGATGTATTTGATAGTCCATAATTGCTTGCATTGATAAGTTTTCAATACTAGAAGCCGGGATTTATGTCAGTGCAGAAATTCTGGGACTAATTACCATATGTATTCCTCACTGTCTAGAATGCTGATGGAGGGAAATAATAAATTCGAGTCAGTGAACAGATTCTATTTATGACTAAACGAATATAAATAAATTGTTACTGAGCCAGTTCAGTAATGTATAATACTGTAAAATCGCTACTATTCCCATGTAAAAGCCCCTAAAAAGGACGTCTGACGACTGAAATATCTCCCTTCCACGGAAATACTAATTTTGTAGGCCCTGCTGTATTAGTTCCTGGTTTAAGATACCTCGCATTGCTACCTACCCTTTCCCCAAAATACAGAAAAGGGTCATAGCTATGTGTAAACTCATTTTTTTTAAATACTGCATAAACCTTCCGAATTTCAAAATTTCTTTTATTTACACGTTATAAATTATTATCACGGAAAATATAATTTTTAAATAGTTCCCCTGTCCGCCCCTGAAACTAATACGAACAGTAGGTTAGAATGATTATCGAGAATTTCACAATAACTTTATAAACATATTACCAGTTGCAAACATCTCTTACCATTATTTGATACAAACTAATAATGACAGCTTGTAGAATTACTATCGCTTTGTTCCCAAGAACTCTGACTACTAACACACTTTGAGTTTGATTTATTTTTTATGATTTTGCTTTATTGTGTTCCAAATTATAGCGATACCGAATCACATCTAAAAGTTTTTCAATCTTATTGTATTTTCTTTGTTTATACATTTTTTTGATACCCTCTTTCTAAAGCTTTTTATCAGAAAAACAAAGCCATTTACCAAAAATAGCGTTGGTCAAATAATGTTAATATTGTCTTGTGAATTTGAATATTCAACATGAACACCAATCTAATCATAATCATCGTAATAATTAGACCGGAATTTTACACATCTTAATTAACCAACTTTTTAGATATATTTAGTGCTAAGAGCCCGCATTCTAAATTTCTACCTACTACAAAATAACGTACTTCCCTAGAATACTAAGTTTAAGATATGTTTAGCGTTAAGAGCCCACGTTCTGAATTTCTACCTAATTCCAAAGAAAATCCATCCCTTGAACACTAAGCGTAAGATATATTTAGCGTTAAGAGCTCACCTTCTGAATTTTTACCTACTTCCAAATAACATCCTTCCCTTAGCGTTAAGAGCCCGCATTCTGAATTTCTACCTACTTCCAAATAACACACTTCCCTTGAACACTACGTTTAAGATATATTTAGCGTTAAGAGCCAGCATTCTGAATTTCTACCATCTTCCAAATAACACCCCCTTAAACACTAAGTTTTCAAGCTCTTCAAATAATAAATCTTATTTTTTATTATAACTTCTATTCAGATGCCGAAATGAAAAGGTACTTATATGAAATTCCCTCGATAGAATAAATGGCAAAGTATGCTCAGAAAATTATAAAAAACACATCTGGTTGGTTATTTAATATGTTTTAGATGTGAAAGAATTCACAGTGTTTCTTTAAATGCTACTTAACTCAGATTTTATGTATATTTTAAATCAGTCGTGTTTTATGAATTTTTTTCACAATAGTCTATTAATTATAATCGTTTTTATAAGGTGGTTTTCAAGTCCCGTGAAAGTTCTATTCAAGTTCTGTTACTATTTCAGTTTGGTGAAACGATTGGCCAAAAATAATATAATAACAGAACACGAATAGAACCTTCATAGACCTTGAAAATCAACTTTCAAATTTTATAAACTGTTCAAATTCTGTGAAACAACCCTTTAAAACTGAACATCGAACTGAAGAAATAGCTACTTCGAGATTAAAAAAATAGGAACATTTTTTGATGGTCTACCACAAACGAACGTCTTGGAGCCCGTATAATTTTAGCAAATCATTAAAAGTCAGTTGTAAAGCTTTATGCGGGCGCTTAATAAACTCAATAAACTAACACCGTTGCAGGCTGTACGGCAGTACGGCTGTATCTCCGTTGTCAGAGCGGGGCCTTCCCCCGAGGCTTTAGTTCCCCAGCCGCACGCGCGCGGTTAGTCCATGTCCGGTATCCGCGGCGCGCAGTGGCCGCCGCCGCTCGTACGCCGAAACTAACCTTACGCCGAAATCCGTTAGCCGTTATCGCGATCCGTTTAACGAAAGTTTCAGCCGTTGTAGTGAGACACCCTAAACAGTTATTGTTTTATGTTGAACGTTGGTACCCAAATCCGTTAGTGTTTTAAGTCTTGGTCAACCATTTCCGCAAGACACCCTAATCGGAATTGTTATAATGTTAAGTCTTGGTCACTTATTGTTGTCGTGAGGAACCCTAATTAGTTATTGTTTTGTGTAGAAGTATTGGCCATTTATTGTTAAAGTTGAACGTTGATACCATAATCTGTTATTGTTTTAAGTTGAAGCTTTGATCAATTACTGTTGTCGTTTAACGTCACTTAATCCATTTTCGTGAGCCATCCTATTATATTGATGTTTTGAGTGATAAAATGTTTTTATTAAATTTTGTCACTAATACGCTATAAGTCAGTAATAATTGTTTTTGAAGAACGTTGTAATTTTAATCTGTTACTGTTCTACACAATTAATGTTATATTATCGTGCGATACTATTTAAATCGGTATAAAAACATTGCTTGTTATCCTTTAGAGAATTCTAAAAAATCAATTATTATTTTAATTTTTTTTATTTTTATATATTACATATAATAAAAGATACATTTATCGTCTGTAAGTGGGCTACCCACAGTTTGATAATGCCTTCAGAGAGCGAAACAGCTGTCTTATTATTGAATATATAAAAAATAAGTTCTAAAAATTAAACTTGATAACAATAAATCAATTATTATGCAAAAAAGTTATTAATATCCTAATATTGCTTGTTTTGATAGCGTTGGGGATCACATTTCCTATTGTCTTTTTTTCGTTATTAAATAATTTTAGTTTATTTTTCCAACGTTAACTCTTTTTTGTGGTATGAACAGTTTTAATATCTTAATTCGAGTGTCTTTAATTTTTTTTTCTGTACCGTTTTTTGTAACATACTTAATTGATGTAGTGCGATAGAAAACCTAGGCTTATTGTATGTCGTTTCATACAATAAGCCTATCAAATGGGTCATTTTCAAAAGTTTATACAAATTGTCAAGTTCAACCACATAAAAATGTATTTCAGAATCGATTATTTATTCACGAGTGTAAATATTGCGACATTAAAAAAAATGGATTTCAATACATTGATTGATGTCTTTGTCACAAATGAACAAATGATATCACGTTTTTACAGCAGTTTTCTACATTTTTTATAAACGATATTTGTAATGTACATCGTTTGGCAAATCGTTTCGTAAGTGTTTTGGCACTTATTTATCAATCGATGACAGTGGATAAAAACTTTCTTTTTGTTCGATAGGAGAAAATTAATCGCAATTGGTCAAATGCATCGCGTAGAAAATAAGTGTGTTTGTTTCTTACTTACTTGACTGGTTGCATTTACACATCTTAACACGAATGCTTTATATTCCCCGGTTGTTAATTTTAACGCGTTAGTAAAGAGTTCAAATTTCCACTTATTTTGAAATGTTGAATTGTTAATTATGGTCATTTAGTTAATTAAAACCATAGTTTCCCCAACTTTTAATCGCAATGGAACTCAACTGTGCCTTGTATGTTCATTTGGTACAAATACTTATTTCTGCGCTAGATAAACCTCCTATCATTCTGTTTCCGCATTTTTAAAGGTTCTCATGTATTGCCATGACGAAATTCTGTAGTGTGAAGTTTCGATCTTTTTTTCTCCCTTATTTCACACTCAAATGATGCGCCTATTAGCTTTGTTATCCCAAATTAGCATATTTTGCATATTCCTGCGATATTTTATTCATTGCGGTAACATGTATAAGGTTTCCCCTTTGTAAAGTTGGTTTACTTAACCGTTGCTAACTGATCAAATCAAATAAATCGCATAATCAATACCTATTGAATACAATGCAATGATGAGGCGATGAAAATCAATACAATATCTTAATTTGTTATGCCTCTATTGTCTTGTTTGAAGGCTAGAGAGGTAATTGCAATTCATTCTGTAGGCTCCACTATTCATTATGATTGTACAGCAGAAGTGATGGTTTTAAAACATTTTAGATTTTGTTGATTTATTTTATCACTAAACAAATTGAATTATTTCAATGCAGTCGTGCTAATAATTAAGAGAGAGTCCAACACAAGTTTTTGTTGGCATTTGCGCTTGACCATGCGTTGTTTTTCGTTCGAATTTTCTTCATTGCTCGAACTTTCCTTTAGATAATTATCTGAACAATGTGTTCATTGCTTCACTTTGAGGCATTTTCCTTCCCAAAAAATGTATGTTTTGCTCATTGAATGCTTGAAATCTACAGTATTTTCTTACGAAAAACAAGCTTTCCTGGTCAGATATTGGATACCATTTCACTTCCGTCTGATCACGCGTTGTTTTTACTTTGAATTTTCTTCTGTTATCAAACTTTCCCTTCGGTCGATATTTTGCACGCTGTTCTGCATGATTGAATCTTCACTAGGCTCGATGAATGCTTAACATCTTTTGCATTTTATTAGGTAATACAAACTTTCCTGGCCACCTGTTAGGTAAGGTACAATTTCACTTCCACCTGTCGGAGTTCCCCGTCACGGTGTGACCAGCCCTTTGTGCCTGGCTTAAGTAGCCTGTTGGCTGGCTGATGACTGATGCGTGGTGCAGCGGGGTATTGTTGGCGCTCGCCGGGCATGACGACACAGAGCAGCCGCTGCTCCGCCAATTTATTGTTCGCTTCCGGCCACCTCAGGATTGTTTTGCCCATTTCCATGCGTGCAATGTTCTCGATTGCACGTGGTTCCGTGGTTGGATGTTCTTCCCATATCGGTTATTGATCGATTTTATAGATTTTTTCATTGATTGTTTTTTACGTCTGTGATCTATGGTAGGTATCCAAAATAATTCTTACTGTTTTTATCTTCGCGTTCCGATTAACAGAAAAAATAGTGTCTAGTTTAAATAATTTTATTCCGGTTTTATATTGGTTGTGTAAGTTGCAAATAAGAAAAGGGAATTTTATTGTGAATTGATGTGTAAGTGAACAAAAGTGATCAAAATGACGAATAACACGGATGACGATGACGCCATCGAAGTTTACAGTGATTACAAAGCCAAAAAGATGATCAGGTTCCTGAATAGTAAACAGGAGAAGGTTGAGAAACCAGCTCTGAGGAGTGAAAAGCTGGTGGAAGCAATGAAGTCTAACTGGGTCGAGCTGCACAACACGTACAAGACGTACGATCCTCCGCCGGCTGCAGAGAACACGTACATCAAGAAGTCGTACGAGAAGTCGGAATACCTAACCGCCAAAACCCAGGAACATGTTTACGAAGTTTACGATATGCGCGGAGATAGCTATAATGGTGACAGCTCAAAGGGAAGCAGCTCTTCATCCAGCTCTGTTTCTCCAAAGTTCAACGAGAGTTCTCAAATATCGTCACAGAATAAGACCAACCTGAGGCGTGCCCCTTCATTAGACAGCTTGATCAATTCCTCTGCCAGTGACTCCAGCCTCGAAGACAACAACAGTGCCACCCATTCGGATTCAGATTCTGGAGCTGATCTTAAACACCTCTTCCTCGGTAAGAGTGACTCGAGTGATGCAGGTAAACGGTTCAACGAAATATCAGATGCGATTCACAGAAGACATTCTGATATATGCAAAACCGAATTCAGTGAGCCAGAATACGAAAAAGACCTTAAAAAGTACGACAAGACCAACACAGAACACAAACACAAAAACAACGGCAAGAAAAGCCCTACCGATGAACACTCAGCCTACGCAAAGAGTACTAAAGAAATAATCCGGAACGAAGCCAAAGAAAGTCAAGGAAAGGAAAAGAAAAGCAACACCACGGTTCAGAATGGCACTAGAAAGTCTTCCGGAGACCTCTCTGGATCCGTTTCCAGCTCCGTTTCAAGTTCAGTTTCAAGGAAGTTTTCAAATTTTTCAACCGGTTCCAGCGGACCTATGGAGACCATCATCGAGGAGTCAACGGAACCCAAAGTTTCCGTCAGGGAAATTCTTGCCCGATTCGAGAACCTCAGCGAAAAAACGGATGCCGCCCCTGTCGTGGTAATTATGACAATTATCTATCGATCATAGAAACATTTGCAATAAACAATGACCGTAGATTTCAATTTACACGTAAACGTTTATTTTAAAGTTCAATAACTGTGAAAAATAATTGAATACGTTAAATAGCTATATCTTATGTTCAATAATTAAAATGGTCTGGAGAAACCAACTTTTCTTCACTTGTGTTAAGTACAATTTCATCGCATTTAAGTATGGTAATATTTTAGTTTAGAAACAAGTATTTCATAATAATAACAACTTTCATCTCTGTGTCGTGAAAATGGAATGAATTTAGGAATGAAACCTAATGACTATCGTGCCTTCTAAATGACATTAAAGATAAAAACATTTGACATGATATGAGAAAAAACTCAACCGTGTGCATCATTATTATATTACCTTTTATAGCACCATTTTTTTCCCGAAGACCGACTTTTACTATCACAATAAATTATTAACTTTTTCCGCCGAGTTATTCAGAAAAATCAGAGAAAACTATTTGAATTTTACTTAACTCTCCAAAGAAAGCATTCAGAGATTCAGGTATTGGATAGACTGACCCATATAGGCTGTAAACTTGAATGCTATTAGTTGTTAGACTGCTTGTTGGGTTGTATTCAGGGTAGACTGAGCAGTAGCGTTAGATACGATAGTTAAATGACTCTATAAAGCAAAGTAGAACTGGTCAAGTTAGAATATTAAAGACATTCCAAGTATGTCACAAGGACTCCAATTGGGGACTATTCAAATTATATTTTCCGTTCAAAGTACTCATGTCTTTTAATCGATCAGTTTTGATTCGTGACCGTTGAAATTTCTGATACTTCTGTAATACCTACTGTACAAGTAGGTCAGTGGCATAACATAACAATGGCATTCCCGTTTGCGGAATATCCTGCTGAGGCTAAATAAAGTTGAAAAGGAAGGATGAGAAATTTCTGACTACTGAGATGTGGTCACCAAATATTTCTAAAGTATATTGAGTAACGAACTAATTCAGAATTGTGGTCAATTACCAGGACTACACGGAGAGTATATTTCTCTTTGGACATCTCGGCAAAACAGGAAACGAACATGATTATCTCAAACGCTTTTAGATCTAAGATCTATTCGTTTCCGCCTTTACATTTCTTATTCCTACGGAACCTACTAATCATTTTTTGTTGAAAATCGTCAACTACTGAAGTTATTTATGCCCTGTAGCAATTCCGATGGCCAAAATAATTTGACAAAACTATTAAACTTTCTAGTCGTATAACATCGTAATTATTACATACTGGTCTAGAATAATCCATTTAAACCTGGGCTCGGGCTTAACCTCATCATAAACATGCCCTCGCTGTGATTATAACGATAAACCTTAAAGTGGGACAGCAATTATAACAACTACAAGCTAATTTCCAGTCAAATCATCATAACTCTTGAATCCAATAAAACCTGCAAAGATATCGCAGTTTCATCGTTTATTAGTTATTGATGCTCCGAAGGATATAGTTCTTGTCAAAACAAAATTCCTGAGGTCCTATGTCATCTTTGGCGATGCTGTATGGAGGGTCTTTTAGGAAAAGGAATGATAGAAATTGCTGGAAAGGAAAAAGTGTGGGGTGGGTGGGAATCTGGGGGTCAATCTGTCCAGGAGTGACGGACGTATGAATCCATCTCTCCCAAAAGTCCTGCTGGAGAGTTCAAAAGGTCTCCCTCAAGCAGTCTCTCCCGATCCGGCCCGCCACGCGTAGGTAGGCAAACGCAAGACCCAGATAAAGCTCACCCCATGAGTCACATCTTGGGGTGACTAATGGCAGGGGTGTTGGTTATCTGGTTGGTTATAAATGGTTCCCGGGGCGGCGAGACCCATACCCGCCTCCCAAATTAGAATATAATGAAAGTGTGCATGAAAGGTTTTACAACTTTGTGGATCTTTTTTGATAATTCACAGAAATTATTCACCCACGGAAAAATTCATTACACCACTTCTATGATTTAAAACACTTATCTGGTTATACTAATGCAACGTGTCGATAGCGATCTATTTAAAAGTGTTTTGAAAGAGCGTCAAGTCATCAGTATGCCAATACATTTTGAGTATCGGTTCTATAACTCGGAATAAACTCCCACATGAAGTAAAACGGATAGAGAATTCAAATCGAGACCCAAAACTAATCTGTTCGGGAAATCATATCCATAAACTAGTTAAAAAGTTGGAACCCTTATTTTTAGACTTTTGTGCACTCCCTTTCACAGCCCGCAATATATATCATGTTTTTGTACCAGTTTTCGATTGTTCACCTTTTTGTATGTTTACCTAAGTATTATATGTAAGTTCGTGTCTAGCTATACGCCGCCCTTAGTGTACTATTCCACATAAATGGCGCTGTTTAAGTTTCATTATACTCCGATTATTATTGATATTCCGCTGATATCCGTAGTCCGTCTGGAAAACATACTTCTATTGATTATAGTAATATCGGCTATGACCGTACAGAGTATAATGGCACGCCTGCTGTGGCCGGTCCAGAGATGCTGTAGAGAGTACGGAGTGTAGACAGTTGTGTGGAAGGTATCGCCCGTTATCTGTATCACATACTAAACTAAGTCGCCTCGCCGCCCGTTCCGTCTCCAGCCCCCGTTAATGGTCCAAATAATGAGCAAGCAAGTACCGGCTGTGATCAGTTGTCAACTAATGCAACTCTACTTTGCGAATGGTAGACAGCGTGGCTGTAGATTCAGTAATGATTGATTGATCGATTCATTGGTTTGAATATGCTTGCGATAAAGCTGTCCCAATGAGGGTATGTTGTGAGGCTGAAAGTAGTGGTGAGGGGAAGTAGATAGAAAGAGGAAGGTGAAAGAGTACCTGGCTATTCAGATCTGGTCAGCAAATACGGCTAAATCAATTGCAAGCTAAGTTTTAATTCTGAATGGTGGTCTTACACCAGGGTGTTAATGAGAGTGTATTCTTCTCTAGAACGTGCCACTAGTATACTACATATTATTTTAAATAAATAAATTGTGAAATAACACAAATTCATCAATTAAAATTTTCTCGCGCACTCCGGGATTTGAACCCGCGACCTTCGAATTGCTAGCCGAGAGTCTTACCCCTCGACCACGGAGGCCGTCAAATAAATTTTATTTTGATTAATATATTAATTAGGAATTCCTGTAAAACTAATAAATAAAACTGTTTAGTATTTAGGAAATCTTATAAAACCAATAAATAAAACCGTTAATTAGGAAATCCTATAAAACTAATAAATAAAACTGTTAATTAGGATATCCTATAAAACTATTATTTAGGAAATCTTATAAAACTAATAAATAAAACTGTTAATTATGAAATACTATAAAACAAATAAATAAAATTGTTATTTAGGAAATCCTATAAAACTAATAAATAAAACAGTTAATTATGAAACACTATAAAACTAATAAATAAAATTGTTATTTAGGAAATCCTATAAAACTGTTAATTATGAAATACTATAAAACTAATAAATAAAATTGTTATTTAGGAAATCCTATAAAATCAATAAATAAAATCATTAATTAGAAAATCCAAGAAAACTAATAAATAAAACTGTTATTTAGGAAATCCTATAAAACTAATAAATAAAACTGTTAATAGAAAATTTTAGGCTGGAAAGATACCTATAAAAAAATGCTTAGAATTTAGGCTCACGATGTTTAGAAGAATAATAATGTACTGCCTAAACTTAAACTTAATAAAAGTTATTACTATTTTTAAATCTCTTCGATGGATTGCTTTCTAGCACGTACATGCTATTCATGTTACAAGATTAGTATACGATACAATTAATATAGCCGACAAAGCGCACTGTGCTATCGCAATGATCAGCCAAATCAATTTATTTTTTTCATTAATCACAATTAGTTTCTCGATTAAGTTAAGAGTTTTAATTTAAACCAGATTAATTACTATTTTATCTAAATTTGGGTTGATTATATTAAACGCTTACAAATATTGGCCTCGATGTGTTATTGCCACTTTCCGCCATTTCCAGCAATAAGTCGATCACTGTACAAGAAAGATTTGTAGATAATCCGTAATTAAGGCAGAACCGTAAAGTATTGTTAATCGTTTGAAATTTAATTAAATATTGTTTGAAACTATCTCCACATTCTTATTTGTGAACCGTATTGGGATATTAACATATTTAAACAAAACATTGTAAACTATTAAACTAAAAGAATTTTTATTTGCTAGCTTGTACCTAAACATTATAAATATACAGGGTGTCCGGGGGTAAGGTGCGCTTACTTTGAGGGGTGATTCTACTTGATAGTACAAGTAAAAAATGGAACATATTTTATCAAGTAGATCACCCCCCGAAGTTAGCGCACCTTACCCCCGGACACCTTGTATATAATCATAATTATTTCAGTTGCGTTGAAAAGCTGCGCCGTAGAAATAAATTCAATACTTGTATGTATTGAATCTATATTTCCTCGATATACGAATATAATATGCAACTTTTATCAAACTCTAAATAATTTATGACATAACTGCAAAAAATACTACCAGGAATCTAATAAGAGAAACTAATACTAGTAAAAATGCTACCAGGTTTTCTCCCGTAAAAAAACACATTTATACTGTCATACTTTAGGCGAAGCAAATCAAAATACATACGCATGCATGATGAACTTCGAACACGATAGATACAGTAAATACACAAGTAGGCAATCAACAAATTTCTTTAACAAATTACATTAGTAAACAAGCAAAGAGTACAATATTATAAAAACGTATCAGAGATAAGTTGCCAAGAACAGCAGTAACAAGAGTAGCTCTCCAACCCAGACGGATGGGCGATTATTCCACTTCTATCACCTATACCACATTCTATATCCGCATCGTATTGGCCTTCTGTCGCCATACGGGAGGCGGCTCAAATAAATCAGCCTGGCTTACCGTTAATGTCTTATTTTACCAAGTATCGCATTTCTGTAATAGACTTGACACCATTGATGACTTCTTGTTCACATTTCCTATAAGGCTTAATCAAATGCAATAATTTTGTCTGTTTTTAACAAAATGTTGTACATACAAACCTAAAACAAAGAATCGCTCATCATTTTCGGCTGAACTATTTGAACATTCCTTATTTGAAGTATGATTCAGTTAAATGCTTTAAGCATGCTAAAGTTTTACTTTTTGCTGATGACATGAAAATATTTCTTTCTATTAACTCTATTACTGAATGTTATAAACTGCAACAAGATCTTAATAGGCTTAATGATTATTGTACTGTCAACTATCTCCACATGAATACTGCCAAATGTTATGTAATAACCTTTACAAAAAATAAAAATAAAATTGAATATAATTACCATATTACAAACAGTCAACCACTCAAAAAAGTCAATCAAATTCGAGACCTCGGTGTACTGATTGACGACAAACTTTCATTCAAGGCACATGTGGATAAGATTGTCAAGAAATCATTGAGCATGTTAGGATTTTTATTCCGTATTGGAAAGGAATTCAACAATATCCATACACTCAAAATTTTGTATTACTCCTACGTCCGTAGTCATCTTGAGTACGCTTCTGCCATATGGAATCCTTTTTATAACATTCACACAAAACGCATTGAAGCTGTTCAAAGAAAGTTTGTACATCACTTGAACTTCGGGAGACAATTACGTTATTACGATATGGAAAGCTCTATCAAGCACTACGGACTTAAAACATTAAAAAGCAGGAGAGACACTGCGGACATGATTTACTTACACAAAGTCTTGAGTGGTCATATTGACTGTCAGCCCTTTTGTCATCAATCAATATTAGAGTCCCAAGTAAGAAAACTAGAGACAAATCATTGTTTCATATTGAAATTGCTTCAACGAGTCTCAGGCAAAATTCTTTCTTACTAAGAACTTGCAATCATTATAATAAAACTTATTTTGATGCTGATATCCTGTCGTGTACCTTAGGAGCTTTTAAAAAAATTGTTAACAGAGTATTGTAATAATTAACCCTTTTCTAAATTTAATACATTACATTCATCATTTATTCATTGTCACTCTTACATATTATTTGTATTTAATATCAAATGTACGTGTGTGTATGTATGTATGTATGCATTTATGTATGCGTATGTATGTATGCAACTATGCATATGTATGTGTGTACGTATGTATTTATATGTGTATATGCATGTGTATGTATATATATGTATGTATGTGTTTATACGTGTATATATATATATATACATTTTCTCTTATTATTTCCTTGTTTTTAACATTTCTTTGTTTTTAACCTTTCTTTGCTTTCTTTGTTTGTTTATTGCTTTTTAACCTTCTTTATCTTTATTGCATGATGTGAACATTGGTTATTGGGTTGTAACCTATTTCCTTTACTTATTTTTTCTCTCTCTCTATGCATGTTATGTTATAAACCTGTTAATGTTCCTAATAAAATAAAATAAAATAAAAAAATAAATATGACCGAAGGAGAAAGGGTCCTATTAGCTCAGTTGGTAGAGCGGTGCCCCGGCAAGGCAAGGGTCCTGGGTTCGAGTCCTAGATGTGACCGTATCTTTTCCGTATCGCTAATATCATCTTCAATAATGAAATAATTGAAACATTTGATTTTCCAAACTGTTTCGTGAGCAATAGTTTCAAAAATTCATATGCCTCGTTATTTTTTCTTTAAATTTTATATTAGCTAAACAAGGTAGGTCTATGACGTCTGTGAGGATGCTGTGTGTTGAGGATTGTTAATAATATCAATGATTAATACTGGTATTAAAAGTATTCATGTTGTAGGTACGAGAAAAAGCCAAAATACAACAAGTTGTATAACAACAAAGCTCTTGACCTCAAGTACAAGTCTTGTATTGAACATTTCTCTAGCGGCAAATGTTAACTGTGTACAAATGTTCGGCATGTGTTTGATGTGCGTCCCGACTGGTTTACCAGTACCTACCTAATAGATCAACGATGCTTCTTCGAAACAACTTTCATTGAATTACTAACAAACAAATACAGCAATCCCACTTGTCGTCTGTGTTGCAAAGATTGAAAATTGTCCATTAAGATAAGAGAATCTGTCGGACCGACAGATAAGGATAAGGATTCGGTAAGGTCAGGTTAGGTTAGGTTGCAATTTTTTGACGTTATTATTTATTTTTGATCAATTATTGACCCATCTAGCGAACCCTAATAAAGAATTTATTTATTCTACATTATCGCAGAAGGTATAAAAATCGTTTTTAAGATTTTCGCGTGATTCTTGTCGGTATTAATGTCGCATAACAACACTTAACTTATCAATCTAAACACATTAATTGTCAGTCATTGAAATATGTACGCGATTCATAACTTGATATGAAACATGCCCACCTTAACTATGAGAACTTTTGACACGAGATAATGTCTGAATGTTAGTTATTGCAGCGCTCCTCCCATTCAATTACTCTCGACTTATGTGTATTATAGACTAATGTAAAGACACAAAAATGATTCATGGCCATAGCACTTTCCTTTCAATTTCAACTATTGTGTAATGTAAATATGTCAGTGAGTTTGATCTGCGACTAAGGTAATTTAGTAACAATGCCAGAATATTATTATTTCAGCTTTGAAAAAAAATATTATAGTATAGGCAGGTAGGTACTTTATCGCTTATTATTCGTCACACAAGCAGTTCCAATTGTGAAAATAGGCAGGTAGGTACTTTATCGCTTATTATTCGTCACACAAGCAGTTCCAATTTTGAAAATAGGCAGGTAGGTACTTTATCGCTTATTATTCGTCACACAAGCAGTTCCAATTTTGAAAATAGGTAGGTAGGTACTTTATCGCTTATTATTCGTCACACAAGCAGTTCCAATTTTGAAAACAGGTAGGTAGGTACTTTATCGCTTATTATTCGTCACACAAGCAGTTCCAATTTTGAAAATAGGTAGGTAGGTACTTTATCGCTTATTATTCGTCACACAAGCAGTTCCAATTGTGAAAATAGACAGGTAGGTTGTACACAAGCAGTTCCAATTTTGAAAATAGGTAGGTAGGTACTTTATCGCTTATTATTCGTCACACAAGCAGTTCCAATTGTGAAAATGATACTTAAATTGAAAGTAAATTTGAATTAACACACTTCACAGAAAACCGAAATTATGATATTTGATAGTTTAATACGGATGTTAATACCAGTGAAAATATACGACATAATCTGAATTTTTAAAAAGTGCTGATTAAAATAAAGTTTTTGTTAAACACATTATATTATAAGTAGGTACTTTATCGCTTATCTGAATTCTTCAAACAATCGGTTTCAATATTTTAAATAACACTTTGATTTAATTGAACCATATTTCATGCAGGACTAATTAACGCACAGCACAGACAACCAAAATTAGTATTTTTGATGATTTCTCTGATATCTCTAGCAGATGGGGGATTCACCAAATACAAAACAATGATTGCTCGTTGATAATTCATAATAATTCTGCTTCAGTCATGAAGTCTTCCCATCTTGCTCCAATATTCTTTCAGGCAGTCAGTTCATCTCGGTCTACCTCGAGGCCACTTCCATTGATGTTCACTCGTTTGTCATATTTTTAACAGAAATTTCCATTTTCTAAACTGATTTGTCGAGTATTCAGACTATCCGTGATTTTTCATTGGTTTGCGTTAGGTATTATAATCGTCAAAGCGTGAATCTGTGGACAGGAACAAAATACCAGTAGCACAGAAATGTCATAGAATTCTTTTTCCGTGGTTTTTCACGGGTCTGCACTAGTATTATAATAATGGCATAACAGCTGTCGTAACTAATAGTCAAATCGTTTTGTCCTCCGTTTGAAGAAATTCATAACCCGTAAAAACTATTATTAAGTTTGTGTAGCAAGCCATTTTTTGCGCATAATAATAGGTTGCGCACAGCAAATATTGTGTTGCGCAGAACCATTAGCGGATTGCGCAGTGCACACACCTGCATTCGACATGCTCACATGTTACAACAAACAAACTGTTTTCTTTGCTTATGTTTCGTCACAATTTTTCATTGTTTAGGCAGCATGAGGTATCAGGTAGCGACTAATATAAATCTCGCAATAGGTTCCTAGAAACAATTAATATGTCTGAAAAAAGTTCCTGTGGGTCCATCCGGTTTCTCCAGGAAAATATTTACAAGTGCACAAATTTCACAGGTAAAATTTAATGCGCATCTTCTAAAGTAAATATCCAAAGACTTGTAGGTTATTTCGTCACGGTTTTGTAGAACGTTTTCTCTTATTTTCATCATTCAAAATTCCATCGATAATTTCATTAAAAATTTTCATCGATAAAGTCCCACCCGATGTCTCTATTTTACATTCAATGTCCCTATTTTACATTACATCGCTGGCTTTAGTCCATTGCCTAGATAAAGTCCCTCCCGACGTCCCTATTTTACACTACATCGTTGGCTTTAGTCCATTGCTTCGATGAAGTCCCTCTCGACTTCCCTATTTTACACTATATCGTTGGCTTTAGTCCATTGCTTCGATGAAGTCCCTCTCGACGTCCCTATTTTACACTATATCGTTGGCTTTAGTCCATTGCTTCGATGAAGTCCCTCTCGACGTCCCTATTTTACACTATATCGTTGGCTTTAATCAATTGTAGGCCTTTCCTCGCTCAGATTTTGCCTTTCTTTTCCCCCTTTTTGTCTAAGACTAAGACGACAAAATTGATTGTTTTCCCTCTAAAATTACTGATAGAATTTTGTTCAATAAAACATGAGATTAGGTCTTATTATAACTACCTACTTAAAATATGAATATATATTTTCAATTCAATTTAATTAGCTGATAGACTGCTTGAAAAAAATCTGTTCGGTTTTTTCACTGCATTATTAAACAAAATCTTGTTTTTAATAATGCAGAATAAAACCATTACACTAGATCTGCAACCAAGAAATATTTTCCGGAGATTCTGACTGATATATACAATATTATCAGTGCAATGAACACGAACAAGTGGTAAACATTGCTGAGTAATATAAATTATCTTCCATCAATCAGCACTGAGGCGCCTTTCTGAAGGCGGTAGGCTGTTGACCTTCCTTCCCCCCATCTCTTAATAGCGCCAATCCATCCATCTCCATCTGGTGCCATTAACAGCTCAGACTCCATCTTCTCGATTCTTCGACTCACTTATCTAGTAGGTATAGAATTATGCCAATTTTGTAAAACTGCTTAATAGCGATTACGATAAACACAAAAACAACAATTACAGCATTACTTATTTATATGTAATTGTACAATATATGTAATTATATAATACTTAATTGTATAATATATCTAATTGTATAATACTTAATTGTAAAATATATGTAATTGTATAAGACTTAATTGTATAATATATATAATTGTATAATACTTAATTGTATAATATATGTAATTGTATAAGACTTAATTGTATAATAAATATATAATTGTATAATACTTAATTGTATAATATATGTAATTTTATAATACTCAATTGTATAATATATGTTATTGTATAATACTTAATTGTATAATATATGTAATTGTATAATACTTTATATATATAATATTTAATTTTATAATAATATTATTTGTCACGTAAGTCGGGATAGGCATTATTTATTATTTTTTATAGACAGCTAATATGAGTGATTTATGCTAACTTGGCCACAATAATATTAAAAATTCCTAATTCCTACTTTAGAAGTTATACCAATATCATTTTTATCAACAAAAAATAAAGATATATATTTCATATATACTTTATATATATTTTCAAATATATATATTTCAATATTAATTTTATTTTCTTGGAAGTGGAAATTAACCCATTCCCGAGATCCGATCGAGCTGAAACTCTACAGATAGACTCGTTGTCCATAATAATGCATTGGTGGCAGTCACGAGTACACACATGCGTACTTATAAGCATTTCTCTGAAATTCGTTGACATTATAGCAGTTAATACACGGAATAAATGTCGGTCTTATCAAATCAGGATATGGCTATGTTGGTAGAGTTGTCGACTCCAGTTCGTGGGTAGGAAGGTTCAATCTTCAGTAAAACCAAATTTTTTTAAATGTTTTAAAAGGCATTTGAAAACGGGTTATTTTATTTTTACTCAATCAGAAATCACATTTAACTCTGGAGCAAATACAATTCTGAACACATGCTCCTGTGAATACGGTTATAGAATTTCGGTATTATAATATCTAGCATATTTCCATTCTACAACTAATATCTACTATTATCTTATTACGTACTTATCGCTCGTGAGCTGCAAGTTATAGTAAGTGCGTGTTTATATAGCTTTAGCTGTTAGAAATATGATAATGCTTTTAAACATCATCGGATTTTCCAATCCGCTCTTCTCGGGTCCAAGCTAGAGATAAAAGGGACAGGTGGTAAGATTGTTCATATAGTTAACCATCATTATAATCATGTTTCGATATGAATTCGATGTAAATTATATAATATTCAAGCTCATATTATAACTTTACGCTAAAAAGCCACTTTGTCTTTTTTCAGCTTATTTGACTTCTAATGCAGAATAATTTTGCAATTAAAATATGGGCGCTATCAGTCTGGTGCTGTACTGTTGATTGTTACATTTAATAAGTTGCTTTTATCGTTTTTTCGTTGGAACGTAAGTTTTAATAAAATTATATGTAAGAAAACTAAACGAAACAGTTCTGGATCTTCCATTAACCAGATAACTACTCTGTACCACTGAAGTTTCGAGGCAGATAGATCCTATACACTAGCGAGGTCTTACAGGAATGCGTTTCCTTAATTTATGCAACGGCCAAGTGAAAGGAAACACATTTATTAAATATCTTCCTACCAGTTTTGTGCCAAATACTTTTCTTACCATTTCCGCCGTTTTCCAGAACATGCCGTATCTGAATATAATTCTGTTATCTAAAGTTTACACGGAGAAAAATAACTGTTGTTAATTTATTAAGAATATTATCAAATGATTGATAATTCCGGTTAAAAACCGGATTGCAGGCCTTACATAAATTATCAAGGCAAATCGCCTTGCAATGGCCTTGATAATATATTATGATGAAGTGCAAAAATATTCGGATTACAGTGTTCCGACATCATGCAAATATATATTTACTAAAAGTATATCAGGAAACCTGTTAATTCATTCATAAGGTCTGAAATCCCGCTTTTTACCAATAATTTCAAGAGATCCTTAATAAATTAGCAATAGTCATTTCAGTCACGTACACAAGAGATAACATAAATTCAAGGAAATAGGTAAAAGCTTGCTAATATCCAAGTAGCTTTTTGGCTACTGCCTACTATGTATTGCACTATATACATAGAACCGGTATTTCAATATACATACTATTTTATCAGTCGGCTTATCTCTAATGTAAATATGAGCTTAAAGTGACTGAAACGAACAACCCTCAGCCGCGCTGCCATAAAATGTAAAAATACCTTAAAATATTAATATTTTTACGGTTTTCTTCTTACGTGGTTCTACCTTTACAAAATTTCACAGGTGGAGAACAGAGATCGTGACAGGTATGCTCTGGTAATATATTCATTTAGGATATGAGATACTATTTACATATGACAATGTGTTGGTTTGCAAGTACAAAGTAAGAGAGAGAACAAGCCATAGACCGGCTAGTAGAAATCCTACCGATATAGGGAAAGAAAGAAAATAACCGGTCCACATTATAATATAATAGCCGCCACTCTTTACCGGACCTGGTATTAGCTATGTGACTCTTAGTCAGAGGTGGAAAACTGTAGGCAGGTTTATCTTAACATTGTAGTAACATTTTGTATTTGTTTCTAAGGTTATTATGAAGAGGGCATAAAACGTACTAATTTCGGTTGTCTGTGATGATGTGCGTGATGTGAAATATTCATGCGTAAATTAATGTAATGCGTAAAATTATTCACGTTCAATGCACTTTGAATATTTAAATTTACGAAATTGGAACGCACTGTGGAAACAAAGCAATAAAGTAGGTAGCAAAATTATTTTTATAATCGTTGTGCGTTTTTTTTATTAAAATTTTGCCACAGCTAAATCTGAATCACTAATGATTTTTAAAGTTAAAAAACGGTGTTCATTCGAAAGTTGAATTTCTGATCGTTTCTCTAATTATTTTTTTTGATATGTAGAAGCAAATATTTTATAAATACTTTCTTATCATACAATTATAATATCCCGTGATTTTTTACGTTCTGCGCTAGTAGGTACGTGCATTATTATGGAAGTTTGATTAAAAATTTTGTAACATGAAGATATGGAAATTACATGCGATATACGTACTGAGTTATGAGTATGATTTATACAAATATATTTATGTTTTTATACCTACTTTATTTTAATTATATTTTTTATGACTTTTTCGGAAGAACCCTTTCTTTTAGTCGGGACAAATGTTAAAATATCTATGGAGTTTATTAAATGTAAGTAGCCATTAAGTTTTAAATACCCAATAGAGTGGGAAATAGCAATGTGAGATTTGATAAGTGAGAGTTGTGCGGGAAATAATGGTAAGTTCCCCAACTGTCTGGAAGCAGTGCAACTATAAAGTCCCCAAATTTAAAAAATGTTTTGAAAAAAGGGAGTAGGAAGTAGAAGGAGGTAACAGAAGAAAGAGGAAGAGTTGGGAAGTATCTGAAGATTCAGATCTGTTTTCTAAACATAGTTAAACATATCCTGAATAATATCTCTCACCAAGTCTATCCTGATTTTTTCTTTTTAATGTACGAAGTGATTTATTTATTTATTCGAGACACAAACAGGATATTAATAAAGACATTAATTATGGATTACAAAATAAAAAAAAATACAATTATAAATATCCCTAGACTAACGTGTCTGCAGCAATCACATTTGCACATTCACATAAGCAAACATGTAAAACAATGACAGTATTTATATACAAAACTTAAAACTTAATTACAAAGATTGAAGCACATAATAAGTAGAAAAATTTAAAGATAATATGCTGTATTATATTTTGTTTGTTTTTTAAGCCCCCGCATACCTAATTTCTACTGATTTATAACAAGTTTCTCGTTAACTTATATTTTATTTTAAAAGATGTGTGCAGTAAAGTCTACGTTCCAATATTTAAATCATAAAACCCTAAATGTAGAATATACAAGGTTTTAATGCGTGTATTCTCTCCAATGACTTGAGTACCGACCGATTTATAACAAGTTTCTCGTTAACTTCTTAAGTTTTTGAGTTCCAAGTTATTTTTGAAGATAATATCCATACATTTGTTATGTCGAAACGTTAATTATATGAAATTCTCTCGATAGAAAAAAATCGAAAATTAAGTTCCGTAAATTACTAAAAACACGTTTGGTTCTGTTATTTAAAATATTGTAGGCACGCATCTTTAAATAAAAAAAAGCATTCATCGAGAAATTTTTGCTCTTTTTCAAACGAGTCATGTTTTATTACATATTTTCACAATTTTCGCTTAAGGCGATGCAATACGTAGTGTCATATTTTAAATTGAGCCGCTATCAATAATAACCCTTACGTAGATGGCGATAAGGTTTAAATTCCCGCTTAACACCATCCGCCTGTTTTGATTTATGCAAGAAAAAAACATGGCCAAAAAGTACCTTTTATTTTATTTTGTGGATGTTCAGGCATAAATATTTAATTTTTTTTCGATCATTTTATAAATAACTTAATTTGCCACATTATACAATAAAATTATAACCGAAAATGGGTTCGTAAGTACTAGATTTTGAACTTTAAAGCAGTTTTCATAGGCCTTATACATTATTTTTCTCTGAGCTTATAAAAAGACTTATCTAAAAAAATACTCGATTATTTCAAAGGTCAAGATGTATTCTAGTCGCAGTATTTAATTAAAGCATCTGAAACATTTCTAGGCGACCAAATTTTCAAACCAAAAACACATGATTTTGCATTACTACCTATGGCATCGCCTTAATTGTTATCGTTAGCGCGCTCCCTCTAACATTCGTACTTACATATATCCATTTCAAACCATCTTTGACCGCTTACTACGGGGCCTTAAATAACCCAAATAATGTCTGTTTAAGAAGTTTACCACTAAGCCATGGAGATCGCAAAATCTACATAAGCACTAAGTTTATGGCTTCACTTTTATCAGCTCATATGACATAATGCACCGATTTTTTAAGCAAATATTCTAATAATTCTACGTCATTATAAGTTTATTATATCGGGTTTTTTTTCCGCGAAAGTAAAAAAAATGTTCTCAATCCCTGAACTAGGGGACTATCAACAACTATCCGGCGTGTGTAGGAATTTTAATCTCAGGTGCGCGCGCCTCTAAAATAAGCTTTCATTTTCCTCTCGAGGCGTGAGGCGGTGCGTGGGGGCGTCTAATGGACGATCACAACCGGGGATTTTCTCCGATGTGTTCCAATGATCTTGAGAATTATAATTATAATATATCAACCTCTCAGGCACCCGAGGCAACTGCTGCAGGTGTCTGCTAGGCCCTTCAACAAGAAGGTCACTCACTTTGCTTTAATTAATCCCATTCAGTGAAGGGCATATAAGACTACATAACCTATATTAAAGTATTTTTTGTAAATAAATTCACTTTGTAGCGAAACGCTATTGACAATATCACTTTATATGTATTATTAGAATACAGTTATATCTTTTTCCGGGAAATTTGAAAACAAAAATAATTAAAAGAAAATAATGAACTTTGTTTAAATTACTATTTTATTAAAACTAGCTGTTCCCCGCCAAACGTTGCTGTGACTCAGTCTGTTTGTGAATATAGAGAAACAATAGCGTTTGTGGCTTTTATATCGAAAAGAGCATGTTTTTCCAACAGATGGCGTAGTTTTTTTAAGCATGTTTTTACCTGTCTCAGGTGACATATTTATAATATTAAAAATGAATAAAAAAAACACACGCGTATTCGAATGCAACGTTATGTCCAAATTTTAAAGAAATCGGTTACGAACTTTAGGAGATCTAAGATTTTGAACAAACGAACATTTACATTTTTATTTATATAGATAAATTATCTACATGTTTAAAAACCATACGTTCCTTCATGGGGATACAAAGAATATTTAATAAATATAAATTATAAAACGAGAGTACCTACGTTATTAATAATGAATATATAATTTATTTATAAAATTAAAATTAAAATTGCCAAATATTTTCACGTGTAAACCAGTTAAATTTTATCTCTGGTGCTGAAGATCTGAGCAGGTACAAACACCAAAAATATTCGAACAGTGAGCTTTGGTATCGTGAAAACTTTGTCAGTCCGAGATTTCTAGGTTGACAACGCTACTTTTAGCTCCATTTCTATCTGGTATAGAGCCCATGAAAATGTTTTTCTCAACAGAATCACAAAGAGTACTAAAGATCCTGCTATCATCTATGAGTAATCAAAACATTTATTTACATCAAAAGCACTGTCGACTGTACAGTGCCTTTCAAATTTAGAATCATGTAGGTCCGGTGTCTGCATTGTCTGTATTTAATAAATATATATGTATGTGTTTTTTATATGAAGTGTGTGTGTGTATAGACATATGTGTTGTTTCCGCACCGGAAGCGGTGTTTCGGTGGCAATTTGAACGGAAGTGCAGACGATGCGCTCCACATACTGCGCGGGCGGCGCGATGTTCGCAGATAAACAAACTCCGAATTATAATAAACCATAAATAATTATGTGCCTGATCTTGAAATATGCCTTTCATCTGGTTTATGGATAAAGAACGTTAGTACAGTTTTAGTGAGGCTGTGTTTTTTAGAGAAAAAAACACCGCTTTTTTGTGTAAACCAGACTCTGTATTTTTTATTTATTTTGAATATAATGGTTTTCTATTTTTACAATATATATCTTAGATATTTAATGGTTGCATAAATAGAAAGATATACATTTCTAATTCGAGATTTTCACGGCTAAAAATATTATAGTGGTTTATTTTTGGGGTATTATTTAGCCAATTTCTACAAATTTAACAAGCTGTCCGAAACGTTGGCTAAAGAAGGAGGTAGCGCAACACGGCATAATACCCCAAAAATAAACCACTACAAACATTTCTGGGTTACGCATAACCTGACAAGAGAAAAACCTTGCCTGTATGGGGAACTTGGCTAACATATAAATTGAACCCGACGAATTTGTTTGTCTATTTTTTAAATCAAAAATTTTTCGTATTTCGCTGAAGCAAAGCTCAGTTATTTTTTGTCACTTGTTTACAAATTAATAATACCTATTTATATCCACAGCTTCAACGACTTCCCCCTATCCAAGGTTTGATAACTTCCTCGTTTATAATTCGTAACGAATCCATCAAAAACCATTCAAAATAATGTTTTGTGATCAAATAAATCTAATTAGTACCCCTCTCTATAGCAACGACTAAAGCTTTTGAATGTCAACACATCCGCCCATTGTTGTCCAAATTACGTATTAGGTATTAATTTATCTATTTTCTGTTTGTTTCCTGTGTTTTGTGTTTGGTATTACCGGCGTATTCCCACGATCGTGTCGGCAAAATTTACCTAATCGAATTATCAGCATGAAAGGACAATTTCGTGTGTCATTTAATCCAACAGGTGATGACAGGTATTATGGTTCAGGTTGGTATAATAATGAAATCGAAAGTGGTAAAATGTTGGACAAAGAGATCAAATTCTATTATTGACATTCAGCTCAACTGATAATGCTATTTCTAATTTTAAAATATACCTATGACCAAATAATATATATTCTTTGTAATATTTTCTTTCTTCGCTAATTTCCTCCGATCGAAATGATCGATCAAAATCTAAGATTATTATTATTCTCACTGTTTCCTTTTAGAATCGAGCAAATGTTCAATTTCTGCACACAATTACCTTAGCGTTCACTCAATTTTTATTGGTGAAATCGATCATAATCGTTTCTAAAAGCTTGTATGACCAAACTGGGTATCTGGTGCCTAAAAGGGATGTCGCATTACTGCTGACGGCTTATAAGCTTTTGAGATGTTTCTTATCAATATCATATATTCTGGTTGAAATTGTATTCTAGGTCCCGGATAATTTCACGCGAGGCAAACACTGGCTTCTGATTCTTCCCATTTTCAGAACTATCTTATCTATTCTGAAGACTAGGTTAATTAACTGCCGCAAAGGAAATGTGGATGTTTTACACAAGTCCTTCATCAATAATTTTAAGCACGAAGCATCTTTTAACCATATCTAATATGTACCCACGTGTAACTTGTTTTGTCCTGCAAGTAACTTTGTGCATTTATGTTTAGTTATTTACTTCATAGCTTTAGTATTGATTTTTATACTGTTTTTGCAAAATAAATAAATAGAGAAGTAAAGGTATAAACCACCCAAAAGAATTAATTTGTATATATTCCTCACGCTACTGAAAGAATCTGCTATTGTGGAATGAAATAAAAATAATAAAATATTTTATTGATTTAAATTTTCTATGTAAAATATCACACGTATTTTGAGAATATGTTGTTTTAGACAGAGTTCAAACCCGCGATCTCTGTACCAAAACCCAAATTCCTTACCATTTGTAAGAAATACGATGTATGACAGTATGACAAATGTAAACATAGAAAGTAATATTTTTTCTAATTCTACTTTTTTCACCGTGAAATTCTTTCACGAGCAAACCAAATGACTGTAAATACAAGTGTTCATTTTCAATCTCAGCACCATCCATCTTAATGTATCATTTTCACTTTCCACCCGGCTTCTTGGAGTTTAACATTTGACACTAGATGTTTTATAGCCAGTGAAAGTAGTTAGCTGGTATTGTTAATGTTTCTATTTATCATCATTTACTATCTAAACATCCAATGAAATACCAGTTCAGGAATGCAGCATGTGAAAAGAATAGAAGACCTACTATTTAACCGTAGTTGAGGTGTTAGGAATTTTGGTTTGTATCTATAATTATGATCAATACCTTATAGATATATGATGCTGAGATTCGAGACAGAACAAAACATGTCTTTCGTACTAAAATTAATAATAATTTTACTCCAGAATGTGGGGAGGTTAGTGCAATCCCACACGTCCCATATAGATATACATTTTTTTGTATAATAGATATAATAAATTAACAAATAAGGACAACTATGCAGGGTGTGGTCTTGAGTGCGCTTGGGCCCAGCGCTCACTCAGGAGTGGCGCTTGGTGCTGGTAGGCTGCGGTCACCAACGTGTTGGCGGAGGCCATTAGCCGCATCCTGGCTCCAGTGACCCGGTGTCTCATCAGGCCGGCAAATCCATTCAGTCCTAGTTCCGTGAACATTGTCGATGCGCTGCTGTATCTTCGGTATCCAAATATGATTATATAGGCGTCATTATATTGAATTCGGAGTCGTTCCATCGAGCAAGTTCAGTAGTGACACCATGTCTCACACGTATACAGGCCAGTACAGAATGCGTTGAACACATAGACCCTATGTCTGTGGTTGAACAGTATTTTTTTAACAGTATTGCTGCATTTGCAAAATCTGCGGGCAATCATATTAGACACTATGCTTAGGCTTCTACTTTGTCGTTCGATGTCGCCATCGTCCGATAGTTCTTGATTAATAATTATATTTTTGCCTCGTTAAGGTATACGGGGAGCATCTTACTTGTATCTTGACTTTTTCCGTGGTGGAACGCAATCAATCAAAAAAACAGCAACTTCTATTAATCGTGACCTGAACTTCTGACATTAAAAATTCAACATTTGATGTTAATACAATAATAATTAATAAATTTATCCTATTTTCAAGTGATTTGTAGCGGTAGTCATTTGGGTTGAAAATTTCTTCGGAATATGGGTTCGTAAATGAACCGTTATTGCGTTACTGCCGTTTTTCTCACGTTAAATGCATATTAATTTGCTGTATGTTACACCTACGTTGGCAGTCCGTTAGTTTCCGTATTTTGTGTTATTTCTTCGTTTTTTTTATTTGAATATAAATGAACACGATATGATACGATATGATTACTTAAATGCAAATAAAACTACCTTACATTGCGAGGTACCTAATACACCAGGAAGCTTAAACTAATCATTGGTTTTAATATTGATTTCATTTTTACGTATCGAATTTTTAATACGACAGCTGCGTTTATCTATTTTTTTTATCTTTTTCTCAGAAAGTAGCTATAAAGTGTTTCTGAATAAGATTTTTTTTTTTTTTGGTTTCTAAGACATGTTCGTATTCCCAAATCGCTCTGAGTAAACATACTTTTGCAAAAGCTCTTTTCCGCATTATAGCAAACATAACTTATTTCATTTTTATATATTAATATTATCTTTTTCAATAAAATATGTGTTACTAGCTTGGTACAAGTGAGAACATAAAAAATACATTTATTATTTTGGTTAATGAATAATTTAAAACAAAATATTTTATGACCTCACTTTTACCAAACTAGAGACATATTTTATTTAATCATTAAAAGAGAAGATTATACTGATAAATTTGAATGAAACATGAAACAGAACAAGACAATGAAAATTTTAAAAATATATAGGTCTCACTAGGGACAGGGATCCTGGGTTTGATTCCCAGTAGCGACCGTTAATTTTTTTTATTTTTGGTATCGTGTTTTATTTCATATTTCGTTGATGGGTATAACCTCCAAAAGTTATTCCGATTACATAACATATGTTTTATGGAATTATGGTGTCTACACACTCTCTTTGAGATATTTCTTCAAATCCCAATTTATAAATATGAACCACAATGTTTTGAATAAAGATAAAACTGGTTAATTTTTCCATTTAGTTATCTTATTTATTTAATTCTCCAAGCCATATTACATGTAATATTTTCCCATCTTAATAGCAGCGGCATCCGATTCAACTTTCTAACGAGTTTGATATGTCTGCCTACTGCGTAATTAGGTATTAATAAGTTTAAAAAAAATAATAATTTCAATGTACAAGAAATTTTTCTAATACTTCGTCAAATTACTAATGGTAAACGCTTTGGATTTTAGTAAAATATTTGCATACATCATCTCTCGTCAAATCACTCAAAGATTTATTGTGGACAAATGCGATTGACAGCTGTGGTTAGTTTATTATAATGCTTATAAATAAAACTGTCATTTATAAGTATTATAAACAACATTAAAACACTCTTAAACACTCTTCCGCAATATAAATCACAAGGACATCTGTTGGCTATTCATTTAAATAGAACAGAGAAAAAAAACTCCAAAATAGACGTTGTTTTTTTGTATAATTAAATTAGCTTTGTCCAAATAATAACATGATAATTTCAAATATGTGTTTTTTTTCCATGTAATGATTTTATTATCACATTCCTATTTTTTATTTTGATTTACTTTTGTCACAATCTACAAGCGCCAGATAATTATTATCTATTTTTAACTGTACTGCAAAATTGTACGCATTTTTCCAGGCTCATTTTCGAAGATTGAGTTTTTTTCCACATAAAACCAATATGACATGTATAATTTGAAATTTTTACTACCCGGCTTCGCCCAATAATAAATACGCTTTCATATTCTTCTTCTTTTTTCGTATGGTGGGGGGGTTAGAGGGAACATCTCAGTGAGCCAGTCTAAGGTCTCAGGCGTCGCCCTGTGGACCTTATCAATCCCGCAGTGAGCCAGTATAGGGCCTCAGGCGTCGCCCTGTGGACATTATCAATCCCGCAGGGGAATGAATAAAGCATAAATGGAAATGAAAAACGTATTCAAATTGACGTGAAAATTTCATGAGCTTCTTCAGAACACATATTTTTTTTCTATTTATACTAACCGCTTTGTGCTGAATCAGTATTCTTTAATCAAAGAATTATTGTCAATTAAATGCAACTTTCTATATTGAGATAAAATTTCGAATACATTAAGTTATTTCGCATTGAGATAAATATTTATATCTAAAATTGCACGCACTTGTATCTGCGCATATTTTAATTCCTTATAAGAACATCAAACAGTCGATCTGGTTAGGTACTGTACTTTCTCTGGAGATATTCAATAGAATAAATCGTACCAATGCGTAATGCTTTGAGTATTGAACGATTCTCAGATGGATGCTGTAGTATTTGTATTACCTGTATTATCTTGATGGATCGAGCCATTGATCTTCAGATGTCAATCTTGGCGAAACGTAACTGTTTATCATAATATTATTTGAATACAGTTGCAATATATTTACATTAATAGGTTCATGAAAAGAACAGCTGCAATCATAGATGTTCTTTGTGGTCAATGATGTGGAATTACAGTTGTTTCTTGCGTGTGCGTTGGGCGTATATTAATCAGTAATATTATCTATATAATAGTGTTCACGATGTAAGTGGTTATTGCTGCGTCCAGTAGCGAGCGATTGCTCCAACCTTCTGAGCTAACGCTTAAAGTTTTCATTAGTCGGAGAATAACGAGGTAATTTTTCTTCAACTGTTTGTCGCCAAATGTATAATCTGATTTTATACAACTTATTCGTAGTTGATTTCGTAAGTGATTGTGTAGGTACGGCAAGTCGAATCACGGGATACAAAGATAGAAAAAATCCTAAAACTACAGTAGGTAATAATAGAAGTTGGCTAATTTGTATGTAATTATTTAATTTAAATATGTTAAATAACCTTAAAATACATAGCCGCTTCAAATATATAATATGTAAGTATTAAACGAATCGAAATTTATTTTAAGATTTGACGGATTGTGGGCGGGTGTAGATTTTTGGAGTCGTTTTGGGAAAAAACAGCTATTATTCGTTCTAGTCTACTTGTTCGCTTTTGGGAACAACTCGTATGTTCTAATAGAACTCGTTGGTTCTCCCTTACCCCTTTCAAAACACCACGCTTTGTACTCAAATCTAGAAGTTAACTACAAAATAATTGAAATGTACACCTCTATGAAATCAAATGTTCCGACCGCAAAAACAAAAAAATGTATGAAACCTTGGAATATTTTTTTATTAATTGTTTTTCTACATAAAACGTTATATTTGCAATACATTTGTCTAATAAAATGTGTCCTTTACATAAAACGTTATGTTTGCAATACATTTGTGTAATAAAATGTTTGCAATACATTTGTCTAATAAAATGTGTCTTTATTGCTATCAATAATTTGTATTCAGTGTTTAGATGGAAATATGTAGGGTGAGGCATTTTAAAAGTTTTTATATTTGCATTGAATATTTTAATATTTATAAATTGTATGATTATTTCTAATAATAAAATTTGAAAGCGTCTTTCATCACCTTTCTAAGCGGTAACAGTTTTCGGATAAATTCAGAAATATAATATTGTAGATAATAAAACTAGAGTAAAATAGGTTAAAGCTAATGAGAAAACAGATTACTCTACAAATTGATTAAAAATTGTGATACGCTGAGAAAACACATTGAGAAAATCAGTAGAGTCACGTGGGGTAACCGTGCGCAATTTTTACATTGGGATTTTTGTATTAAAAAGCTTTAGGTATTTTACTCAATATTTTTGTTAATTAATATGATCGATTATTAAGGCATCTCAAACAACCATAAAAACCTCACATGGTTCATAAATCAAACAGTTATATAAAAAAGTTTACATGCATGTCGATTGCGTACACTTACCCCGTGTGCGGGGTAAGTATACGCATACCGTAGGGTAAGTGTTCGCACCGCGAAGAGTTACCCCCCATTGCAATTATCACACTTAAATTGCCTCTTATCGTAGTCTGTGCAGTTCTGATGCCACCATGCATTACACACAATACATTCTATCCAATCTTCTGTTGGTGGATCTCGATATTTATCCTTGCATTGTGGGCAAAAATAGTCCTTAGAAGCCTGTTTTTGTGCGCTCTTTAAACAGTTATGCACGCTGGAATCTCCCGCCTTACGCTTTGTGGTGTGACTTTCTTGAAAAGAGGTGGTCGTCCGATTTCCATGGTTAAATATTGGTTTTTGGACGATTTTTGCATCTGCATCAGTCTGCTTCTGCTAAAGTTTCTTTTTATAGGGACTTGAGATAATTATTTCAGACTTGCAAGCATTTTTCAGTTTGCGTAAAACCGCCGAACTTGACCAACGTTAAACCCAATAGCTCTCGCAATACTTGTGGGAGTAGTCTGTCTTAAAGCTAAAACAGGGTTACGTTTTAGAAATCCATACACCCAATTCTTGCCAGCCGTTTTTGTAATGTTGTCAAATCTGTTCTCGATCTTGTTGATTTCAGTATACTCGTAAACAATTTTTCTCATTGTCTGCATAGTCAGACCGTAGAACATTTCGTCAGTTTTTTTACAATAATCAACGATTTCGGCCTGAAAATAAATGAATAATTATTAGATCAATAGTTTCACAAAAAAATGACATCTGCACGATAAATTGAGTATCTATTTATCTAAAAATCTACCTCTTTATCTTGTGTAAATGTCGGATGATATCTCCCCATTGAAGTTGCTATTAATTTTAGTTTTAGGCGTTTACGCAGAGTGGCTTCACTGATCCCAACAATATCTGCAGCAGCCCGCTGACTCTCCCCCTCTTTCATAAGCCTTTTTGCAGTTTCTTTTTGCTCTTGAGTGCAAACTGACCTCTCCGGGTGCTTTCTCACGTACAAACGTGGCATATTTCACTGTAAAAAATAACGAGAGTTGAAATATTATGCTATAAAATCAATTTTATCTATCGGGGTAAGTGTTCGCACTCGTCCAACTGCGAACACTTACCCCAGCACACTTACCCCATCACACCAAAATTCAATAAACTTTAAAAATCAGATAAGTGGTTATCTTTATTAGAATTATCACTTTGCACCCGTCTAACTAACAATATTTCACTAAAAATTATTATAGACCACGTAGCTCTGACACAGCTGGTTACACAATAGCACACATTGGTAACAGAGATGAAAAATTTAAGAAAAGCACGAAAAAAAGTAATTTACCTACCAGTTTTTATTGACAAATCAGCATCCACTGTACACATGTCCTGCTTCGGCGCGATCCAGAAGGCTACTTAATTAAGGAACGCGCGGGCGCTTAACAGGCACAATCTTGTCGGAAACATCACTGCGAACACTTACACTCCGCGCACGGTTACCCCACGTGACTCTATTGTTAATTTATTAAGAATTTCTTTAAGCTATTAGTAATCCGGTTAAAAACGGGATCGCAGGCCTTTAACGAGTGTAATAACAGGTTTCCTGATAACGTTTTAGAAAATCACGAATATATTGTTTCGTGTACCAACATCGTTACAGTACATTCTTAACTTACCAAAAGTTTATCACGAAACCTGTTTATTCATTCGTTTGGCCGCAGTAAACTTGAAGACATCACACCCTTCTGCTAAATTAGGAAGAAGAAGGCCTTCTTCCCGATCCATTTCTGACAATCGCCGCTTTTCGATTCACACCTCTTTCAATATTTCGTTTTATAATTAGTTGTGAATGAGGCAAGAAGTGTGTGCCAAGACCGAGTTGTTTGGCGGTCCGTCCTCTCTGCCTACCCCTGCGGGGAAACGGCGTGATGGTTAGTTAGTTAGGTAGTTAGTTGATTAGTTGGAGGAGATGTCTGCGTATCAACTACTACCAATGTATGCATTTTCCCTTGATTCTTGGAAAGTCTTCCATTAAATAAATCATTCTCAAACAATATCCGAAAACAAACAAGAACAACATCGAAAATACTAATAATTTCGGTTGTGCCTGATGTAAAATATTCCTGTGAATAACGAACTCAAATTTGCCTTAAATTTCAGACAAAGACAATTCAGATATCCGATAAAATAGGTAACTACCTATACTCAGAAAATTATTTTATTTTCTCCAAATATTATAAAACTAAGTAGCTATCCGCGTCTGTCTGTTTGTGCGCTTAGTTCTTCTAAACTACACAACGTATTTTGATTAAGTTTTCACTATCATTAAGATAATTTCTTCCGGAATTTTTTACATATACATATATTTATAAAAAATACATGCATATTATATTTATAGAAAGTAGAGATAAGTCGATGTTTTGTAATCATGTCGTAAAAAATATTTTCGGGTGCTTACATTGCTAACGCTGGATAAACCGTATGAAACACGTCAAAATAATGTACTACAAAATTGTACATAAGAAGACCTATAGAAAAGTTCATGGTGGTATATGTCTATCTCCTAAGGATAACCCCCAGGAACACCGAGTACATGTCAGCTAGTTATTTTATAAATCTATGTTTGAAATGTGTATATCTTTTTTTTTAATTTTTGTAAGATGATTTTTCAAATTTACTAAGGTCATTTATTCGAAAGGTATTTATTGTCTTTAATTTTTCAACAAAAAAAATCATTACATTATAAAGCAAATTGACAATATTTGATTTTGAACGGAAATGAGGATGATTGAATTCAATCCTGAGGCAAAAATAAACAAAATACTTTCAGCTTCACAAATCTTAAAATTATAATATCTCGTGATTTTTCACGGGCCTGCGCTAATCCATTAAAATATATGTTTTCTATAAAACCTATCTAATATTCCTTCTTTGCGGTAATAATCGATGTATTTAATATGTTTAGTTCGCAGTCGATCGGTTGTTTTCTAATAAATTTCCTGTGTGATTTTTCTTCTCGCTTTTCTTATTCCGGTATTCTCTAGGAACCTATCGCTTATTATTTAATCAACTCAGACTTCGTTTCTTTTCTTTCCTTTCTCTGTGTTTTAATAGGAAAGCAACTAGTAAAGCGGTTGCGGTTTAGTGGAAGTGATGGCCACTTCCAGTAAATTTCTCTGTTCATGCGTAAAAAGCATTAATCGATTTAATGATAATCATTTCAATCACAACTTCCGAGATACACCTCTAATCGCGTTACATATACGGAGAAAATTCTCTGATATAAAAACTGTTTATTTATTAAAAACTGGTCAAATTATTCCCAATTCCCAAAGGGAATGTATGGCGAGTGATATGCTGAAATCTATCAGCCCTCTCTCACAAACACCATGACTTTAGACTAATATCTACCGATGAATAAATACCTTCGTATAATTTTGTCAGTTTTTCAATCGGTGTTTATTTACAACAACATCCAACGCCAAAATAACACTGCATATTTTATTTTTCTCTCAACTACTTAGCGCTAGAAACAACGTTTTGACATTTTATTTAGCATCAATCGTATATTGTTAATTCGCTGACAGCTGAAATAAGAAAAAAAACCGATATTAATCGCTCGTTCCACTGAATCCAATTCTTTATTGCTAACTGTATAAGTAATTATGCCGGGCATTCTTGTTATGCTAATCTCGCAAATACATATTTACCTCGGACCCACTACACCCAGGCATAGCTACATGTAGCTTTAATTTTCAATAGTAACAGATATTTTACATCCGTAAACAAAAACCAATAGTGTATTATTCAGGAATTCATTTACTTAAGCCTGAGAAACGCCCTACACTTAAATTCATATTCGAATATAATTGAACAGGGGGGGCGATTTCAGTTCTACTTAAGGATAAGAAACTGTCCTTCAGCTTAATATTATCGACTTTTCGGTGTCATTCAAGAGAAAAGGAATCGCAGTTAAGGCGATGCACTACGTCGTGTAATATTTTAAATTGAGCCGCTATCAATAACAACCCTTACATAGATGGCGATAAGGTTTAAATTCCCGCTTAACACCATCCGCCTGTTTTGATTTATGCAAGAAAAAAACATGGCCAAAAAGTGCCTTTTATTTTATTTTGTGGATGTTCAGGCAAAAATATTTAATTTTTTTCTGATCATTTGATAAATAAGTTAATTTGCCACATTATACAATAAAATCATAACCGAAAATGGGTTCGTAAGTAGGAGATTTTGAACTTTAAAGCAGTTTTCATAGGCCTATACATTATTTTTTTCTGGGCTTATAAAAAGACTTATATAAAAAAAAATACTCGATTATTTCAAAGGTCAAGATGTATTCTACTCGCAGTATTTAATTAAAGCATTTGAAACATTTCTAGGCGACCAAATTTTCAAACCAAAAACACTTTGCATTTACTACGTATGGCATCGCCTTAACGAAAAAGTCGTTAATAATTGTAAGGTTAAGGACAATTCCATATCCTTCAGAAGAAACGAAATCTCCTCTTGGACATTTGGGGCTTAGGAGTTTCCTCTATTTTACCTGCAGGTACCTGTATTAAAAACTTTTTGATGGCTCAAATTTGTCCCTTGTTGCCTTTTCACGCGATTCGCGTCAACCGGTTACTAGAGTTCGTCACCGGCGGACAAACAAAAAACAACAGGTTAAATATACAAATAATGTTAAAGAAAAGATACGAGAGAAAATTAAATTATATTTATCATTTTTCGGTGAGATAAAAAGATAAATATAAAAGACAAAGGCAGAGACCACAAAAGAAAGTACGAAAACATTGTGCAATATAGTTGTGAATGACAAATACTTTGAGCAGGTGGATGAGTTTGTTTATTTGGAAAGTATGTTTACGAGAGATGGGAAGGCTGACAGAGATATTGAAAGAAGGGTAAATGCAGGTAACTCCATTAATGGAGGACTGAACGCGGTTGGTACCTACCCTAATGTATGGCAGTGTGGCATGGAACTGGCAGAGGAAAGATGAAAGTAGACTGAATGCTGTAGATATGACATCTCTGAGGCGTATGTGTGGTAAAACGTTGTACGATCGTGTGAGAAATGTGGAGATCCGTAAAGAATGCAAGGCTGATGTAGGCGAAGATTAAGAAAGGGACGCTTATATGGTTTGGGCATGTAGAGCGAATGAGCGAAGATAGGAGTGTAAGGAGAATATATGATGCAAATAACCACTGTAAAAATAAAATAGATTATATAAATGCTATGAGTGAAATGAACTTTATATCATGTGTAAATAATTACACAAGAGAATTTGCAAACCAATCGCCATCATGCCTGGACCACATATGGAGCAATATTAAACACACAGAAAAAATTAAATCTATTATATGGAAAAATGATATAACAGATCACCATACAAATATTTTATTTATGATTTAAATAAAAACTTAGGATTAAATGACTCTAGAAAAAATATTAACATAATTTCCAAATTGAACAATGTAAAATTAAATAATAAATTAAGTAACGAATCTTGGTCCTCAATACTAAATTGCCAAAACCCAGATATGTGCGCAAACTTCTTTGAAGAAACTTTAAATGCTCATATCGCAGACTGTACAACCTTTATAAATAATCAACCTAGTTCTAAATTAAGGAAAATCAAACCATGGATTACGCAAGGATTACTCATATCTATCCGAAAAAAAGAAAAACTTTTCATAGATACAAAAAAAAACTCTACCAATAGCCAAGTAAAAAACGATTACAAAATATTCCGGAACAAACTCATTAAAATTATCAAAGACACAAAAGAAAAATATTACAGGGAGAAAATAATCCTCACAAAGGAAAACCCTAAAAAAACATGGAACACTATAAATGAAATAATGAATAAAAATAATAAAAATAAGTCTACAATAAATGTCATAAACAATAATGGAACTAAAATAAATGCTATCCGTGAACCAAAAATGTGCGCAAATATTTTTAACAAATTTTTCGCTACCGTCGGTCAAAAACTTGCATATAAAATTGACCAAAATTATCAACCTGATGACATACATGAAGATAAAATAACAAATAGCAATCTTTCAATTTTTAAACCGACTACAGAAAAAAATATTGAAAACATAATACAATCACTTAAAAATGGTAGTGCGCCAGGATACGACGGTATAACTACAGAAATCTTGAAAAAATACTGCAATTTTCTAACCAAACCGATTACGCATATAATTAATGTAAGTACTAAATACGGAATATTCCCGTCTAACTACAAAAAAGCCATTATAATCCCAGTATATAAATCCGGAGATTCAAAAGAAGTAAACAATTACCGCCCAATATCCTTATTATCCAACATTGCAAAAATACACGAAAAAGTAATAAAAAAACAAATTACTGATTATACAGATAACCAAAAATGTATTAACCCTAGTCAATACGGTTTCAGAGATAAACTTAGCACACAAGACGCAATTGCAGAATTAACTAAGCTTATTTACAAAACATTAGATAGAGGCAAAAAGTGCTTAAGTATATTCATTGACCTCCGTAAAGCTTTTGATAGTGTCTCACATTCAAAATTAATTAATAAACTAAATAATATAGGAATTACTGGCAAAGCTAAAACATGGTTAAAAAGTTATCTCTATCAAAGAACTCAACAGGTTAAAGTAAACAACGAATTAAGTGAAATAGAAAATATAGATTTTGGAATTCCACAAGGAACTGTTTTAGGACCTTTACTATTTATACTATATGTAAATGAACTTTTTGAACTCCCAATCATTGGAAACATTATATCTTACGCAGATGATACAGTGATAACTATTGAAGTAAATTCTTGGAATGAGGTCGAAGTATCAGCTAATAATGCCATAAATATCGTTAAACTATGGTTTGACGAAAACTTATTGACACTAAATGTCGAAAAAACCCATTTTATACCTTATACCCTAACAGGGAATATCTCAAATGTAAATCTAAACATAAAAATTCACGAAAGAAATTGCCTCCTTAGAATCGCACCCTGTAACTTAAACTGTATAAACATTAGTAGTAAAGAAGAAATAAAATATCTTGGAATAATTATTGATAATAACATCAAATGGAAAAGTCAAATAAATTCCACAGTAGACAGAATGAGAAAACTGATCTATATATTTTTTAGACTAAGAAATACTGTATCATTAAAAATACTAAAAGATATTTATTATGCACTGGCGCACTCTGTCCTACAATATGGAATCGTGGCTTGGGGGGGTGCATATAAATCATCCCTACTCCCACTGGAAACTATTCAAAAAATACTAATAAAAATCATCTTAAAAAAGCCATATTACTACCCAAATATAAATGTTTTTCAAGATTTCCCGGTTCCCCCACTTACAAAAATTTATGACAAAATTGCACTCCTACAAATACATAAAGATTTCTTTAGTAAAAATAATTTACCACAATTGAATATTAGCAAAAGACTAATATCTGTTGGAGGACTAACCGTGCCACTAGCACGAACCACAACAGCACAGCATCACTATATATTCAAGGGTGTAAAATTATTTAATAAATTACCCCATGATATACGATCGGAAGAAAACTTCTAAAAATATAAAAAAAAAATTAAATTAAAATACTCTTGTACCACCTCATAACTTTACTTATTGTTTAGAAATATGTTTTTGCCTTCTAAATTCATTGAATCATTTATTAACTAACCTATATTTTTATTACTTTTATTGTTATTTTTTGTTTTATTACTAATAATTTTTGGTTAATTTAAACAAATGTTAAAATATTTTTGTTGTCCTCTCCTAAACACAAGCAGCTGCTTTATTAGGAGAGTGATTGAAATATTGGTGTTTATATTGTTAAAAAATTGTAACCTTGTTTATATGTTTCAATAAAAAAAAAATAAAAAAAATAAAAAATAAAAATGCGAATGGTAGCAGAAGTCGGGGACGCCCGAGGAAGACCTGGCACGATCAAGTGAATCAGATACTTAAGTCGAGAAGAGTTGAGAGAGAATAATAGAAGATTGGGCCATATCAAGAATCAGAATAATAGAAAAGCATATATGAGACGATGTATGAATGTGAATGAGGCAAGGAGTGTGTGCCAAGACGGAATTTTTAGGCGGTCCGTCCTCTCTGCCCACTCCTGCGGGGAAACGGCGTGATGATTAGTTAGTTAAGGCAGAGACAAAAAAATACAAATATAAAATGGTAAAAATATAATATATCAAATTTCGACTACCGTCATGGGTTACTTTTGCACATAAACATTTAGAGAATAAAGAAATAAATAAAATGTTTATTTGATTTGAATGGCAGATTCCAAGGTCAACCCTGACGAAATGACCTTTTTGTCATACGAATCTGGTGAAATCGTCCCTCGAACAAAGTCTTAATTTTCAGTGTCGATGTTTTTCCGAAAAAAATTTTAAAATCTTATAATAAGTAGGTATTATCATAATATGTTGTAAAGCTTTATAAAATGCAATGTTTTAGTGACAAACAACGAAATACACTATTTAATAATGCTTTTCCATTAATTAGCCATTCCTTGTTATTTTCATCAAAGGTGGCATATTTGCACTGGTTACGGTATGAAATGTGAAAAATATTAATTTTCAACATCAGCTTTCGATCATACCAGAGAAAGGCTGGGTTCGTTTTGGACCCCCACAGCGTTTTGGGTATTGGAAAATAGTGCCTACGTCGTTTTGCTGTTCGCATCACAATATCATACCTACGCGTGTACAGAATAATTAATTCTCACTGAATTCACAAAAAAATAAATATTTTAGATGTCCAAGCTTCGCTTAAATTGCGTGCATCTCCAGCATGCATCCGAATGCTGATTTTTTGTTTGTTTGTTTCTGCAGTGTGCAAGTGTGTTTACAATTGTTCAGTGGCTATGTGCTGTGGCACTGAATAGATAAACTGATAAATTGTTGTATATTTGTGGGCGTGCGTGTACGCTTGAAGTATGGTCAATTATACCTTTTTCAGTAAAATTGATTTTTCAAATATCTAAATTCTTTTAAGAACACATAATCTTATATTGACCTGTTTCGGCCCACGGGTCGAAAGTTCTTATTTAATTTGATGACATTAGTTGTCTTTCAAATAGTTTTGCAGTGATTTTCTGTTCAGTGTACTGTGGTAATTGGACTTCTGTTATTAGTAGTTCTGTTAATAACGTGCATTCATTCACCGGTACATATTTTACTGCCTTATTCAGTACTGAGTCTAAACTTTCACATTCAGAGGAAATTCCTGTTTCCTGACTTAATATACGGTGTGAATCCATTGAAACGAGCGGTGATAACTCTCATTGGAAGACGACATTGAATATATTTGCAAGCATTTATTCATTCAGTTGCAGTTAAAATTGTGGTTAACCAAACACGCGTTACCTATCTTTTGAAAGTTCTGGATAATGATCTCACTAGACAAAGTAGACGTTGATTGAATTAAATGCAGTAGTCATCTCGGTAGGTACGCTCAAGTCACAGACATTTTACAAAGTGTTATTTGCAATAACATTGATTCACAGTAAAAGTGAGCTTTCGGTCGAAAGTTTTTGGTTCCCGACTAGCGAAAATTGGATGAAGACATCAATTGGGTTTATAATCATGGTTTCCTTCATACTAAAATCACCAAACTGAAGGCCCAAAACTAATAAATGGAATTATATCAATTCAAGTTTAGTCTGGAAGCAAGCTACACTAGTTTACCTTAGTCTATTATAAACTGTGATATTTAAAAGCTTCCATTGACATTGGTTTACCTTTAAGATTTCCATTTCGTTCATATCAATTGATATCATCTATCTATTTTGTATTTGCTCTGTACTAGTTAACTATGCTTGCCTTACACAACATTACTTTTGTATTAGCTTGATGTGACATGGTTGATTTAGGAATTAACTAATTAAGCATATATTATTTGATTAGGCGCTCTAGTTGCTTCATTGAACTCGTGTACTACTAAGTCTATTTATGGTTTTAATCCAATTAATATTGAGCAATTTACATCGATGATTTGCGAATAAAAATATTGCATGATGCACTTCACTTCAGAAATTCTAAACCGTATGCTAAAAAAAAATAAGAATTGTGTCTTGCCTTTGTAACTGAAGAACATGTCTGGTAAAAGGTGTGTGACGATGATTGGTATTAACAGTACAAATCAATCATATTTAACCTTTGCATCTTCAAATGTAAGTTTGTTGGCCCAAGGTACTTACTTACCTAAGTAACGGTCTTTAAACAATATGCCAACTCTTATTTTTTGCCATCCCGAGCACAACTGTTTGAGTTATAATTGTTTTTGAGCTTCGACACCCACTTTCAGTCATATGTTAGGGACCTATAAATATGCTGGATTTTTGTACTCTTATTAATTATATCGTCTCCTTTACCCGATAATTAAATTTTGCTGCCGAAGTTCTCATTCTTTCCAATAATCTTCTATGTACTTATGTAGTCCTGGTATGCTCACGAAGTCTACGACGAAAATCGCTAGCATCTTATAACCCTTTTAATACAACAAAGACCTATGGTATGCCTCATACTTCTTAGGTAAATTAGGAAAAAGTAATTCCAAACAACCCATAACGCTTTAATTACAAAATTAAAGCATGTTGAATCGCGTAGGTACAAACCTACGCAATTCTGAGGATGTACAAGTATGACTTGAAATTCTCTCGACCGACAAATTGTATCATGTTTCTTAATTATTTGGATACTAACCCCTGTTGCACTTCCTCTTTCTTGAGTCAATATTTGTAAGCTTTCAGTGTCCATTATCAGGGAATTATATGAAATTTGTTAACCAGCCTGATAACATAACCCATAAGTTTTAACATTTTAGGCTTCTGCTTCTATTTTGAATAGTCTGAACATTTAAAATGCTTCGATATTGAAAATCGATCGGCTTTGAAACCACTGACTCTCCGTAACGCAACAATGGCACGCGAACAATCTTTGCGTGTAGAGTGGCTCCGTCAGGCTCCACCGCCCGGGCTCTCTACTCTGGGCCCGAGGAATGCCGGCCACCAGCACATAGTTAGTGCGCCAGGAGTTGTTACAGCAACCTGTACGATGTCGGTGGTGTCGCAAGTTACGGAGATCAGTGATGTCAGTGACGATGAAACCGCCACAAAAGACGAGAGTGTAGTCAAAGAAGATGACAACAGTAGGGACGGAGGGCTTGTCACAGTCACTTGCGTAGATACAGAGGAGGTCGCCCTGAGTTGTGCAGAGATCTCTTTATGTTGTCCAAATGTCTCTCTGAGTTGTCCAGAAATCTCCCTAGGTTATCCAGAGGTCTCCCTAAAATATCCAGACATCTCTCAAAGTTGTCCAGAGATTTCTTTGAGTTGTGCAGAGGTCACCGTGATCTTTTCAGAAGTCTCTGTGAGTTTAATGTCTAATTTTGTTTTTGCTTACTCTCGGTGTTAGAAAAAACTGTTTTTTCGAACAAGTTACGTTAATTCGAAGATCTTTTCTTGGTGATTTTTTTAGATAACATTCTTCACTTTAATTTTTTCAGTTCAATTGCACTTTGATATCACGTCGTCTATAGTTCTTGAATTGTCATTATATTTTATTTTGCACTGTACTTTAAATTACATCGCCTGAAGTCAATTACGTTTTGTAGAGAATTTTATAGATAACCCAACAATTTTTTTTTAAATATTTGTATTTTGAGTTGTTTTCTTTACATGGTTAGTGTGAACCGATGCGATGATGTCATCGGTTGCCATTTTGATTTTTTTTTAATTGGTAGATATTGTGGTTTTGGCATAGTAGTGTAAATTTTTTTTTGGTGTCTTTGTTGAGAAATAAATTAGAATGGTGAAAAGGTCAATTGCCCGGGTAACAGAATGTTATGCCATTGGCAATATATTAATTTTGTTGATTTTCGGAGAAACATTGCGTAATGCTTACATATTTGGAAAGAATCCAAAAAATATACTGGCTTTAAATTTTACGTTTTTTAGGGGTATTTCAATGAGTAAGAACTGTATTAAGCTACTTGAAAAATCTAAAACCTGTTTACAGCCACAATGTAACTCCTTTTTACGAATATATAAAAAAACATAACTGCATAATTCTTTCACTTTCTTTTACTCTGAAATTGAAATGATTACATTATCCGTCGGCAAGTTACAGATTCAATAAAACATAGGTCATATATTGTAAAAAAAGATCAGGTAGTTTCAAATTAAATAAAACTTTCAATTAATATCATGGTGCGAGTTTATTTTGGGTCGATGACTTTTACAACTTCTAATGTTTGGGCAATAAAGGCTTATTGGGTATTTGAGGTTAGTCATGGGCTGACTGAACAAAAGTTATTCGTTGGATTGGTGTCATATTTTTGAGTCATTAATAAAGATTCTATACGAATTATTCCACATTACTAGAAAGCGTATTGGTTATATTGGGCTATTAAAACGGGTAACTGAAAGATTAATGGTTTTATTACAACGCGTGGATGATTTGAGAAATATGTAGATTTTATGTATCTTGATTGCATACCACTAGAGCTAATTACTTACTTGTGATAGCTTATAATAGCCGCCATTCTAATCGAATTTATTTTATTTGGCATCTTATTGGCATCAATAATGTTTATATTTATTGTTGGACGACATTTTTGGCAGAATCACATTCATTCAGTGAAAATAAAATCAGTTTTGTAAAGCAGCAATCAATCGAATGGTGAGCTCGGGGGTCATAAGAATTTTAATACATTTCTCTCTGGATTTTCTAGGTCGACGCAACTATTTCCAGCTCACCACGTAATTTCTATTCTAATTGGAAACAGCAATTTATTGATATAAGATTGGATAATATTAGAAAAAAGGTTGAAATTCGGGCTAAGCCAGGAAGTACCTACCTCCGAATATTCTTTTGAATATTAGTTACTTTGTCCTGGAGACCACTATTAAAAAATAATATTTTATACACCACCATACTTCAGTCAAGTCGAATCGTTTCAGACACAACCGTGCCTTCTTTGGGGTATTCAGAAATAAGTAGAAAGCCAAATTTTTAAACATTTGTTTTTGTCAAATTTATGTTTAAAATATAATTGTTATTTATTCATTTACTAGGTACTTTGAAGGATGGGCTATTCGAAACTGACATTACACATATGATTTTAACATATATATATAACCTACTCGTTCCAATTAACATTCTTTAATCATCGCCACTCAATAAAAACTGTAGCTTTTAAAATGTCTCCGCGTTCATAAATCTCATATTCATTTGCGTAAATATGTTTCAAACCATTTATTATAACCATTCAATCATCATACTATGAATCATCACGTTAAGACGAAAGCGTTATATTTTAAAATTATTCGCTACGAGGCACCATTACGACAAAATACAACATCTATAATTTTATTTATTTAGAATTAATTGACTTTATATCGGTGTTTAAGGCATTGTATATTTTACGAGCGATGAACCAGAACGTCTCATTACTAAAAATGTAATTTTTTGTGTTTTAATCAAATACATAATATTATGTTACATAAATATATTAAATGTGCAGAATGAAATGACAAATATGAACATATTTGCATTAATTCTATAAAAGATTCAATTTTCATATTTTGTCACAGTCATAAACTATGTCAACAGCACAGCGAAGATGTCTTATTGTTTGTTAGTCAAATGGTGATTTCTAGGCTCCATTCGAAAAATGCATCAAATTTAAAGTCATTGAACACATAGAAAAATATAAAATTCTATCGAAAACGAATGTTCGTAAAGACTAAAGCACCGAGGATGCGATATATGAATTGACAAAAAATATATTCACATCTATCGATAAAAAAAGAAATGTCTTGCCATATTCCAAGATTTAAGAAAAGTTTTCGACACCGTAAATCATAATTTACTCATTAAAAAAATAACTCGACTGGGCTTCAAAAAAGAGACACTAAAACTACTCTCAAAGCTATCTTAAAGACGGAACACAAAAAACAAAAATTGGGAATGATTATAGTTCAGAGACACAGATAAAAAATGGATTTCCGCAGGGAAGTGTTCTTGGCCCGATTTTATTCTTAATTTATATTAATGTTTTATGTAATTTTGTAATCCCTGGTAAAATTGTTTCTTGTGCCGACGACACGGCAATAATAGTGGGTGGTAATAATTGGACAGAAAATTATTCGAAAGCAACTGAATGTATTTCACTTGTTTCAACATGGTCATGATTGAAATCATTTTTAGAGTTGCATCTGAAAAATCTAGAGCTTTTTTTGCCAACGCGCTCGACAGAGTTCGAGAAATTTTGATGAGACATCGAACAGTTTCTCAGCTTTATTATTAAAATTAACATTCTGAATCCTTTAACTCAACACTAACCGTATTTTTTTCCTTCAGTTACAGCAGAAGACCTCGCCTTCCAGAACCATCCCCAGCCACCCCGCTACAAACGGCACACTCGAGCACCGCCGCGACGTCCTACAAACAGCGTCGTCCCCACCGCCCGGCGTCGTGAGCGCTACCTCGGCGTCGCTAGCGTCACTACCCACGGTCAGAGACAGAGACAGAGATAGAGAGAGGGAGAGAGATAGGGACAGTTCTGGCGCCGGAGCTGGACAGATCAGCGGCCCGACGTCGCTTCGACGAGAAGACAGTGTCGATGAGGCGCCACCCAGGGATGGAAAACATTCGCTTCTGCAGTTTGCCGTCAATCATTTCAGACAGAGCCCAGAGTGAGTTACCCTTTTATTTACATACATATTGATTAAATTTATATTTGGCGACGATATTTTAACAACGCATTGTTTTTATAAAACTGGTAACATAAAGTGTCGTTATTGGACATGTTACCTGTAAGTACCTCCCAACCTACATGCCGATAGGGCCCAAAATTCATGGTAATTGTCAAAGGAAAGGAGCAAAAATATACATCTCAAATTATCTATCACAACAAGTTTATTGTTTTGATGTCAGTATTAATGACCACAAGCATCCACTGTGTTAAATATTATGAAGGTTGTTTTGCCAGACATTGGTGACTTTGGCCGCGCTGCGAAGATGTCAAGTTACCAAATAAAACTCGATTGACTTCAAAAAGGTCTTGGTAATAGTGGACTTCTTTACCTTTTGATATCAACTACGTATCAGCCAAAGTAATAACAATATAAATGGATTCAATTAATGCAGTGGAAATGAGACTGAGAGACATTTCTGAGAGTTATGTAAATATTAAGAGGTAAGCTTATGTAGAGTCATATGCCTAACTAAATTACAAAATTATAAATAGAATAGGATCAACAGTTAGTCCTTGCGGTACTCCCGTAGAGTTTTCCCGACTTGGTTTGATTCAACTCTGTTTTCCCGTGAAAATATGTTGCGTCATAAATTATAATCTTTCGTAGGAAATACTAATTTGTTCGATAGTAAAATTTAAAAAAAAAAACACTCACTCAAATAACAAACGTTGGAGGTTGAAGTAGCATAAAAATAATTAAAAACAAAATATTTATTATCTTCTACAATACCAAACAGACCTCTAAATCTAGGTAATTAATGTGAAATACGGCGTCGTTAATTACTTAACCACAGTATTTAAATTAAAACTATAAATGGACTATAAATAAATCATATTAACGCGAAACTTTTCACTCAACAAACATTTATACATCTTTCAAAACTATATTTTAAACAAAATTATATTATTATTATCTTAATTTATGTTCTTTAAAGTCGTGTTTTGTTGGATTTCAATATTATGACCGCAATAAAATCTGGTTTTACATGAAATCATTGGTGTTTCTATGTTGCTTAACAACTATCATTGCAATTATCGATGTATGCAAATTCTTCTTCTTTGCCGCAGTAGGAATGCAAGAATGTATTTAAATGGTGGAGATATAAGCGACTAAGACTCAAGTATAGTTAGGTTAAAGATATAATATTAAAAACGTACCTTACGGTGAACATTTTTAGGTGCCTCGAATATCCACTTAACCTATCTATCTATCGTATTATTACGTTAGTATCTACTATACCAACTCGCCAACATAAGTGGCGCCATCTATAATTTTCAAAGATAACTAGTATAAGTAGGTTGTAATTGACGATTTGCAGAATTATACTTTATTATTTTTGATGTTGAAGCTATGAATGGAAAAAAACTGTTGCTTTTTCTTGACCACAGTACATACAAAATTGACAAAGCTTTTTTACTGCAAAAAGCTTTTGTAATCAAGTTATTTTGAAGCCGTAGATTAGTGATGGTCTTTCACGGTACCTACCTACTTACTTTATAACTAACTTTAAATTTCGTGTTTAACTATTACCGTGTATTATATTATATTTACCGTGGTTCAAAACCTACGCCTGCGTCACGAAATACTTTTTGTTTTACTATATATCTACACATGTCATCTTTGGAAATGCTGTGTGGAGGGTCTTTTAGAATACAGGAAGAAGTGAACTTGGTTCTTGAAGAGACTAATGTTGTAGGAGGGAAGAAACACAAACGCCGGCAAATCATTCCATAGCCGAGCTGTTTAATTCAAGAACGATTAGAAGCGACGCTTCTCGTGTGACAAACGTCAACCTTACACAAATTAATATTATTCGTGCGGAATAAACAATGAACTTAAATAAATGGCTAAAAAAATATATTTTTCGTATACCTTTTTCTTCTAATTAAGAAGGTATACGAGAAATGAATATTTTAACTTTAAGTTCAAACATTGATGTTCTTGTTCCATACAACGGGATTCAACTCTAGCTAAATAATTATATCCAATCTAAACTTTTGTTGGTAAAAAATGTTTCAGCAAAATAACCTGGTTTATTATTTATTACCTTTTTACGAATGATGTGCGTATTTAGTCTAAGTCAGCGGTTTTCAAACTTTTTAATGGCGCGACCCCCTTTTAATAATAAATAAATTTTCACCTCCGCGCGACCTCTCAGTCTAATTTATTAATAATGGTGTGTACTTTTTATAAATATCAGACTTTGCACAAGCGCACTTTTCTTCCATGATTGTTATAAAAACGAAATATAGAAACAAACTGAAATTAGAAGATGACCTCCTTTTAAGTCATCTTCTAAATTATGACTTAAAAGGAGGTCATCTTCTAATTTATTAATAATGGTGTGCACTTTTCATAAATATCAGACTTTGCACAAGCGCACTTTTCTTCCATGATTGTTATAAAAACGAAATATAGAAACAAACTAAAATTAGAAGATGACCTCCTTTTAAGTCATAATTTAGTCAAGCTCTGTGTTTTGAAGATAGAGCCAAGGTTCGATAAATATAAAACGAATATATAACAAAATAGCTGACGTGTACCCGGCGTTGTTGGGGGTTAACCTTAAGAGATAGACAAATGCCAAAGCGGACTTTTCTGTAAATCATTTTAAGATATACAATTCCGTAGTACATTATTTTAATGTATCTCAGAAGGTATAGCCAGCGTTAGCAATGTAAGCGCCCAAAAATATATATTTATACTATTCGATTAAAAAAACATCGACTTTTCTCTACTTTTTACAAACATAATATACATTATTATATACATAAACCTTCCGAAAAAAATGATCTAAATGATAGTGAAAATTCTAGCAAAATCCGTTGAGTAGATTAGAAGAACTAAGCACACAAACAGACAGACGCGGATAGCGACTTTATTTTATACTATGTATATACAAGAGTGAGTGCAAATCTAGAATACAAATATGGCTGAAAGAGGTCAATGAAAAAACTCTGAAAAAACACTAAAACGGCATATAGAACAAATAAACTATAATTAAATAAGTTTAGTCCGCCTTGACACAGAACACCCTAGTAAAGCGGACTAAGAAATGCCAATACTACACCTCCTTAAATTTACCGTAATATTTTGTACATACAGTCTCTAAAATAATATTAAAAATTAGCAGATAAGGGCACCCGCCGCAATTTTTATTTCTGTTCGTGGCTTATTTCTTCTGTAAAATGATATCCAATGTGTGATTGTAGTAATAAAGTTAAAAAATATCATTTTATTTATTGATATCTCGCGACCTTACTTTGAAAGCCACCGGTCTAAGCAAATCCATTTTCTTGTATAAGTACAACATCATCATTTCGCTCAAAATATTGCTCCCATATTAAAACAGTGAAACGTTTATTTTGCGTAAGGTTTTAGGCTGGCCGCATACACACGTTTTCCGTATTCGATTTTCGAATTCGTTTTCCGTATTCGGACATCCGAATGCACGGAATAAGTAGAAAATACATTAACTGCCGCACACGTTCGTTTTAGTTCCGAACGGAACAAATTCCTTACGCACGTTCCGAATGCGAGCCGGCGCGTTCGGAGAAACCGAATGGAAAAAACCTAATGACGTCATGTGGAACGCAGCTATTGCATACAGTTTGTTTGTGCCGACGCAAACGTACGGAAATTTCCGTTCGTAATTCAGTGTTGCCAACGGATCTTGACCTAATATCGCCGTTTCTCATACATAAGGTAGCGTAAAGTAGCCGAATTTGCTGTTAGGTGGGACATGTTTAAAATTGATGTTTTTACGTGAAAATAAAAATTTCGTGGGGGGGGGGGTGGCTAGAGAATTTCGGGACATGTTTAAAATTGATGTTTTTGAAGTAGCTTAATTGGCGACCAGTCGCCTTTTGGATTTTTTCGGCGCCGATTCTCGCTCTGAGTAGCCTAAATGGCGATATATCGCCCTTGTTGGCAACACTGGTACTGACGTTTATACATTCCGAATGAAGAAAAACGAACGTTTGCGCTAGTCTCACGGAATTCCGAATACGGAAAACGAATTCGGAAATCGAATACGAAAAACGTATGTATGCGGCCAGCCTTACGTTTTAGAATGATCTTAATAGGCATGTCTTATGTAAACAATGCACATACTACGATGAAAAACTTCGTAGCATTCGATTCGGAGAATCAAAAAACGTGGGAATTCAGTAAACCGTTTCCTCTGAGAGACAATCTTACGAAATCGTTTCCAATTCGCCGGTCGAGGCTGGAGAACGATTATTTCGTTATTTATATAAACTTCAGGTTATTTTGTGTCGCGAAAGGAGAGCATCTCAGTTTTTTTGTAAAACGGTAGATAAAATTTAGATCATCTTGGACAATGCAATTATTGTATTTCGTTTAGTAATTTTTTAAATATTTATGATAGTAGGAACGTGGTTGTTTTTTATCATCCTCATCTAGCAGAGCTTAACCACCCCCATGGAAATGATTTCTTACCAGATTATTCAAGAGAGATATCTTCTATAGTATCTCATTATTCATTATTTTATCGCTAAGGGCCGTTTTAAATTTAAAACTCATAAACAACAATTTAGTTAGATAAGTATTTACCCGTGGTAACTGGTTTTAAATAACGATACTTTAATTTTTCAAATACCTAATACACTAACAATAAAAAAATATTTCGTCAATCTTACGTACTTACATATATAGGTACACTACCGACTGTAACAAAACTGAAAAATAGATCTATTTACATAACTGTTCGGTGTTGCAATTTCCTTCTTTATCAATGGGAGAATCATGTGTACCTACCTGTAACACTGTTTATGGATGCGGAAGAGAATTCTCTTATTTATTTTTTAATCTGCAAACATAAAATGTAGTATGTAGGTATATATATAAAATTGCTTGGCTAACCAAACATCGGTTGTGTAATTTAAATTCAGTTAGAGTATATTATATAAGTCAACCATAATTAATTACGAAATTATTTGATCATTTCAACCACTAAGAATGGTAAATATAGATACTGATCTGGTAATAGCCGTAAAATCTTTTAATGGTGATTATCATTTGATATAACGTTGCATCATTTTCCATTACTCTTACCACGACTTTTGAAAGAATTTGCCACAAGGCAATAAACCCATCACTGTACTATCAATACAAGTAATATTAAATTAAATCATGCTTAAGGCGACATAAGACAATAGCAAAAGCGGGGGTTTTCTCGACGCTTACATTTTAATTATTTTTGATTAACGTATTACTAAAATCTCAAATGTTTCTAGAGGCATCCCCACGGATGTAAGTTATTTATATTTAAGATGAATAAAAAAAGACCTTACAATTAAAATATTTTGTGTAAACCGGTTTGAGAATTTTATAAAACGTTTTTCAACTATAAAATTAGCAGTAAACACCAGATTTTATTTTTCTAGACGGTGAATTAGTAACTTCCCGAGGGATCCCTCTAGAAACATTTGTGATTTTAGTAATACGTTCATCAGAAATAATTTATATAAGCCCCACGGAGAGTGGGCCTACTTTCTAGGCCTGCTAGAGCAAAGTCGACCGTAGGTCCGTCCATTACCCCGGGCCACGCGTCGAATATTGTTTTTACACGACTTCATCACTTATGTCGTTAAGATTCCCACTTTATTTTAGAGATTTGGTGGGGAAAATTTAACCGCAGTACACCAGTGCCGCAAGTCGCATATTTTTGTGCACGGCTGTTTCACTTACGTCGTTAAGATTCTGGCTTTATTTTAGGGTATTGTCTCGTCTTAAGTTGGATCACAAATCTTTTCTTTTATGTTCAATGATATATATATTAGACGGTCGTGGGGCTTTTAAAATAAATTAATTGATGTAAAAGAAAAGTAAACATGAAATGCACCTAATTAAAAGCAATGTAACAATAAAGTTAAAGGGGTTATTTAATTATTATTGTGACGAAGGTACGTGAACGAAAAAATGAGTTTAAAATTACTAAATAAACTCATCACATAATAGTTCGTAAAAAAAATCTACATAAAACACTGTTCAATTTCATTGTTACAAAAACATTTAAAAAATTATCGAATATTTATTTGTGCAAACAAATATTTTTTAAGTTATATTAATTGCTATTGTGTTTATTTCCTACTACTGCATTTTTTAAATGTTCAAGTAAATCAAATGTAATGTTGTTGTTATTAAGTTCTGCAAGTATAATATTTTATTTCTTCCACTCTTTAGAATTTTCAAGAAACCTGAACAATTTAATTTCTTAAAATAAACCAACCATACACTTTTAATTCATTTCATAACCGGATAATAACGAACTTAATAAATTAATTGATTTTAGTAGTATTCAAGTCATTGTAAAACGATTAATAAAAATTTATTTAGATCTGTTTCAACTTACGTGAGTACATTACTTTTCGTTGGTTTATCATATACGGTTCCATGATAACTCAACACAGTGACAATTCAACACACTTTTAAAAAGTGATATAAAGTCATTAGAAACGATGAAAATTTTTTGAAATGATTTTTAACCCAACCTAACCTAACCTAACCTAACCTACTTAACCCAGTTAATAAAGTTTTTGTTTCGTCACTTTCCATGACTTTATATAACTTTTTAAATATGTGATGAATTATCATTGTGATGATTTATCCGGTCACCATCATATACATGTTCCCAAGTGCATCGATATTTTATTTGTATCTCTCACAGACATAGGAATTAATAGACGAGAAGATATGGGCGAGGGGTAAAATCAACTGTTGAAGAACGAAGGGAGTGAAGCTGACTGTGATTCGTCAATAAATCAATCTGACAGTAAATAGGCATCTCGCATTATAATATCACCATTTACTTCTTAAAAGTAAAATCTGCTTTGAATGAATAGACATTTTTACATGGGAGCGCAAATTACTCGCCACGTTATGAACAAATTTGCGAAGTCCAAATTCGGCAAAGTAAGGCAGCTTCTATTTTCAGAGTCGTAGTTAGTTTCAGAGTATTTAGTTAAGACACTTTTATAAATGTTCATAATTTACTTCCCAGCAACCAACCAGCTTTGTGTTTCGCGTCCAGACGTTTCTCGATGTGATAGTAACAACTGATTCATATTATACGATGTGAATATGCTTAAAATAAAGTAAAATAATGCTTATATATGGAATGTAATACGACAATTGGGTTTATTCTCTTTTTTCACATCTATTTTTACCAGTTTTCATAGTACAAGTCAAAATTTTGCCGTGTTATTTAGTAAAATGAACCGATGATGCCTCGACCATAGTTCGCACAAGAATGATGACGTCACGTTTTCAAATTTCATTTGAGGCCATACTCGAGCCCAGCCGGCTCAATGGAACCGGTATGGGGAGTGGGGATAATACGCTTTTAATCACTTAGGGCAGGTCTACTAATATTCATATGTCTATGGTATCTCTATATATGGTAGAGAGTAAAAACATTTTAAATTTTGTAGCCTTTAATGATAATAATTATTGGTCATTTACATTAGTATCTATATAATAAGAACAACAACTGGCAAATTTCTAACAAATGTTTTATAATAATTAGTATTACAAAGTAATTTTTTTGTAAAATGAATAGGTACTTTAGAATCGCTTCTATCTGTCCATTGGCATTGTGAAAGTAAACGTTCTATTAAATTACATGTGACGATCGGCCATGACATGAGAGATATTATTTATTTGTTTTGGAGCGTATGTTGTCATTTGTGTATTATGTACGGGTACTTTGATATGCCTCCATAGGGGTAAGCAGATAGATTATCGCATTCTATGGAGAAATACATTGTCGACAAATTGTAATCAAGTTGGGAATACCGACACCCAGTGACTTGAATAGATTCATTTCAAGAGTCAGTAAAAAATTACGAAAAGTTATTAAAATAGCTTTAAAGTTCTTCCAAAATATGTTCCTGTAGGTACTAGTGAGTTGTCACACGTCAAATGATGCTTCTCTAGGAACTAGTTAGTTGTCACACGTCAAACGATGCTTCTCTAGGAACTAGTGAGTTGTCACACGTCAAACTATGCTCCTCTAGGCACTAGTGAGTTGCCACATATCAAACGTCGTATTTTATTATTATACATTGAATAAATATTACTATAAGTAGCACAACTTTGTAGACCGCATTTTTTCCTTTGGATTACCAGATTCCAAAATTCTTAATGTTGATTCTGTTCATTTTAACCGCCTTTTTAAGTGCCTTACCGATGGTTTTTCTTAACCCCCTGCCTGCCATGGTCTCATAAAAGTTAGGCTATATCATGTTGTATTACGGTGAGAAATATGATTAAAACAGTGTTAAAAAGAGATAATACCGCGCTTTCAGTTTGCATAAAAAAATTACCACAAACGCTCCCTAAAAAATATTAAATAATTTTTAGCAGTTGAAAAATATTTTTCAAGGTTTGCGAATTTTTAAATAAATATTGTTATTTTATACGAAAAAAAGTGAAATGACTAGTTTTGTAATATCTTTATCTAATTAAATATGTTTTTTAAGTTTTCTGTAAAGTAGTAATTACAGTTTACATGGTAAAAAGCGTATTTATCTGGAATCAAATCTAATTCTAAGATATTTTCCGTTGAATCTGTATTCTGGCAGTTTTCCTAAGCAAAGTACATTGCAAAATGTCATAGGCTTTAGGGGTTAAAGATTTAATTGAAAAGTGATTGTGTTAAATAATATACAGTCAAACTTGGTTATAACGAGCACGATGGGACCGATTAAATTTGCTTCTTATAGCTATTAATCGTCATATCCAAAACAGGTTTTTAAAAGTCGTCTTTACCTACCTACCAGCCTCTACTATCAATATATTTGCAAAAGTACTGTATATTTTCAAAATAGAAGTAGGTATTACTTATTAAAAAAAATAAACAAAAATAAACTTTTATATTAATCAAATTTATTATCAATGATATCAATTCCCAACTATTTTTTCAGACCCCAAGATCCATTTATGTATTCAAAAATTGTGTTGAAAAAATTATTTGCTATGTTTATCAGTGAATTGACCTCGTTATAACAGTCAACAATTATATGAAGATAAGCCTGAGCTAAAATATCGTTTTGTAATTGATCGTTATAGCTGTAAACTCGCTATTGCCGTTGTCGTTATAACCAAGTTCGACTGTATTACATAATTGTGTATCATTTCAAAATTTTATGTAGGTACCTACGTAATTTCAATCAAATCAATTTTACGAAGCTATTAACATCTGGTTTGAAAATTGCTAAACCAACTGACATACTCAAGTAGCTACTCGTTAAAAAAAATCGTTTCAATTAAAATAATCTGTTCCAAGCATACTTACATTTTCTATCTTAGTAAGTAGATATCTACTCTTTATCCGATGATAAGGGGCAAAACTCAAATACAATCGTTCAGCAGTTATTATTTAACATTAGTTATAATTCGTAACCTTTCACTTTCAAACGTTAATTATTATCCCAATACTCGATACTACAAACTTTACATGTGAATGCAGGTGCGTTCATAAAGTTTATTGTAATTATACTTTAACCATATATCATAAATATATCCAATTATTCTCCAAGCGAGTTTATTTTTTATTCGGCCTTTACCTGGTGAAGTGGGGTAAAATTATGTCGATTCAAAAATATAATGTACCTACATTGGCAACAACTGGAATCTGGTTCTATTAAAATATTAGTTTCATTTTCTGACGGCCTCTGTGATCGAGGGATAAAACACACGACTACGAATGTCACGGGTTCAAATCTCGGCGTACGAAAGTAAATTTTAATTCATTTTTTTTGTTTTTTTTCACTAATTGTCAATTAAAAATAATATATAATATATTTATGGCACGTTTCAGCGAGGGAGATACTCTTAATATCGAAATGTTGTTTAAAGTGGCTTTAGCCGTGTGCACTTCATTTTCTCCCCTTCTTATATCCTTTATTCTTCTATCTTCCATCCCCTTCATTGTAACGATAGCAACCATTCGCGGCAAAGCTTTTTGAAGCAATGCAACGATGTCGATATTCGAAATGGTGTAAGACCACCATTCAGAATTGAAACGTTGCTTGAAATAAGCTTTGGACGTGTTTGGTGCCTAGATCTCTCGTAGTCGGGCACTTCCCCTCCTTCCTCTTCCACATATACTTCCCCTCCCCACTACCGTCAGCCCACAACGTTCTCCTATTGGGAATGCCATAGTCTCACTGGCTCCAGACGGTTGGGAGCAGTTGGGACTCTTGTGTGGTATTCGCGTATTTTTTTTTAATAACTTGAAGCCATATAGCTAGTGCTCTGACGCAAAAATTAATGGGACCTGTATCGAATAATAATGTTCTGTTTTTCATTAAATTATGCGGGTTTGATAATTTTCAGGTGTGAGGTTTGACAAATACCCGACAACACAAAAAAAAACAAAATGCAAACGCTTTACTATTCGATTCGTATCACCAAAAATAGAAAAAAATAACATGCATACGTTATAATATCAACTTTGCTTCAGATGCAAATGTCAATACCCCACCTGATGATTTCATAATTTTGTAAAATAATATTTTTATTTGTATTTTATAATATATTACTGGTGGGTTGTGTGTTTGCCCCATCGTTCAGTTTTTCACATGATGTACGCAAAATTGGTTTATATTTTATCAAGAATTTTTCATTAAAATGAATGTAATAGAAAAAATACAAGTACGCAATTTTTTAGTGTTGCAAAATGTTATGTTTTTTCTTTTGATTAAAAGATTTTAATGTTTGTATTTTATATATTCAATAATATTTCTATTCAATTTATTTCAAACAAACAGATTACACAGCTATGCGGTCGTAGGTATCGATGGTCTAAATCAAAATACAACTGCGGACGTGTGGATTTCTCATGTTCCCGCATAGCAAACTAAAGCAGGACATCAATAGCGTGTCATTTCCTCGCACACTCTTCGCGTAACAGTGTCACGCGGTTCAATGTATTGGTGAATTTGTTTCCGATTTTTAACAAAAATGTCTGATTTTTAATTGAATTTGAAAACTATGTAAAAAGTTATTTTTTAATTCAGTGCATAAATGTATAACGGGGGAATACCTTAAATCTGAATCCAGACTTTATTATATTTATAGAGTTATTAAAGTTATTAAAAGCAATGTGTAGTAAATACACACCACAGATAAGGAAAGGTTAACTACATAATAACATTTTTCATGAAGTATGATATATTTTTGTTTAGTCTTAAATATTATTGTGCAACGAATGGCATAAAACTCTCTTTGAACAACGGCAAAGAATGAACTAATATTTTCCGTTATAGCGCCCTCTGTACTATACCTTGTGAAGCTAAAGCTTCTGGAAAAGTGCGACAGGTGGCGATAGTGTGTATTTTATTGCGGAAAGTGCACCAAGAGATAATATTACGTTTACCTATTGTGATACCTGAAATATATATAATATAATAATAGCTGTCCCCCGTCAATAGCACGTGTTGCTTTTACGTCTAACAGATGGTACTGTTTTAAAAAAGCACGCTTGTCCAACAGATGGCGCTGTGTAAAAAAGGCAAGTTTTTACATTTCACAGGTGACATTTAAAAACATATATAATGTAGGTATTTAAAAACACACGCGTATTCGAATGCAACGTTGTGTCAAAACAATAAAGCAATCGGTGAAGAACTCGGAGATTTGAGATTTTGAACAAACGAACATGTACATTTTTATTTATATAGATAGAAGAAGATTATATTTCAATTCACTATTATTATTATCTTTCATTATTATAAATTATTTATGTATACCCGTGCGCGTGAAATAAAATCTAGATAATTTGATGATATTTTTTTCATGTTCCTGTGAGATTTTCATGAAAACGCAATAGCTACTTTTTTTAATATATTTGAAATTTCAAGAGTTCGACTAACTGCAGGGGTCAATTTGTGGACTCCTCACTATAAAAAGTGACAGAAGGTTTTTTTTTTGTTTTTCTATATTAACTCCACACAGGAGGCCTTGAAGAAAATAATTTCCCCAGGGCCTATGTCATCTTTGGGGATGCTGTGTGGAGGGTCTTTTTGTTAAGAGGAAGGAGTGAACATGGGTCTTGAAGAGTCCCATGTTGTAGGAGGGAGGAAACACAGAGGCCGGTAGCTCGTTCCACAGCCGAGCTGTTGAACTTAAGAGGTAGCTGGGTAGGTACGAAAAAGTTTTGGTAGGAAGTGACCTGATTATTACGGCAGTTATTTTTTATTATGTGTTTTAAATTCCATACTTTTATTTAGAATTCAGGACAAAATACAGAAACACAACTAACTTTATCTTAATAAAGCAGGAACCGGTGTTCAAATCGTAGTTTTATAAATCGATTATGAATATGAGATCGACAAATACGACGTTTAATAAATTAGGTCCCAATGGTCAAGTAGTTAAGACAAAAGACCTGGGTTCGAAATTATAGATTTTAAATTTATCTAATTTATTTACATTTACAATACACATTATACTTTCACGGGTCTGCAAAAAATCCATGGGATATTATCAGTGGCGACTCGTGACTTTTGGGTGTACTAGAATGCTAATATTACAAAAAATGGTATTGTTGATGTTGTTGAAGCCGTAAACTTTTTTTCAGGAAATCTACGAGCACAAAATTTAATTTTCTAAAAAAAATACGTTTTTTTACTAAACAACATCAATAATGTCGAATTTTTCAAACATTAGCACTCTGTCAAACTCAAAAGTCACGAGCTGCCACTGGATATTATAATTGTAAGATTTGTGAAGCAAAAAGTATTTTAAAAATATTTGCCTCAGGATCATTGCTTTAAAAAAACAAATATTGTCATTTTTTTATAACAAAGTTATGCTTGAGAATTATTTATTATTTTAATAAGTTAAAATAAAATAATTTTGGTACCTACCTACTTAATCGCTTGAATGAATTGTTTTCACAATCAGTTCCAATTTCGAAAAATTAAAGTTCATTGAACTCAGAAATATTTCACATCACAAAAAACCGAAATTAGTATGATTGGTAAAGGAATATAGGCGGGCTTATTGCCTGATAAACAATCTATTATTCATTCAATGTTGCCCAGGATAGTTAAAAGGTCGAGCGACTGTGTATTTTATTTAATTTTATTACAGTGGAAATAAAATTGGTCAGCCCAGGAAGTATATATTTCCCACTCTGCCGAGTAGAGTTCTATTGTTTTCGCCAATTTTCGTGTGCATTTCCTTGTTGCAAATCGCGTGAAAAAAAAAACAAACAAAAAAATTCGTGGTAACAGAGGTACTTTTTGAACAAACGTGAACCATTCGTGTTGGTATTGTTGGGATGGGAGGATTGTGGAATGCATTTATTATGTTTTTGCCATTCAGTTGTGACGCACACCTACTGCTAACGGGTATATTGGACAAGGATTAGGTGATATTAGTCAGAATGTTAAGTTTAGTCGGTGAAATCATGGCTGAGTAAGTTTTTTGTTTGTTTTTCTCCATGATTTTTAATCCGTGTTGTTGTGATTGAGTTTTAATGCAAATCAATACCTATCTATAATGTTGTTATCAATATTTTATCTTTGATAAAAATTGTGCATAGGTGTCAAATACAATTCTTTCGTATTATAGAACTTTTTCTATTTCAAAATTTAACTTTGGAAATGTTTTATTTGGAATAATTTGTATAGCATTAAGAATATGGGAATGAAGTGACAAATTCATTAGCAAATGAAGCATGTGTTAGTGAAATAATAATCTGTTATGAAGGTTAGAACTGTTGATTATTTTTGCTACAGTGGAACATTTGTAAATAAGTTTTTTTTAACCATTACCTACCTACTCCGTACAGGAAATTCAAGAGAAATCTCGTGCTTCACAGGAATATATGTGAAGCGATCGGAAATGTGATAAATATCAGATTACGATCAGGACAGTTATTTTTATTACACCTATCTGATATTATATCCATATCATTTATTCTGTGTTGCCTGCGGAGAACCGCAATTTTTTTTAATACATTTGAACGAATATCAAAACCGTATCATTTTTGATGAATATAATCCCAACCAATTATGTAAATACAGTTAGATGATCGTATTTTTCAAGTCAAATTAATTGATGAAAAATATTTGAGGTTAGAATTATTTCCGTTAGAAGCAGAAATATCTAAGCAGGAAGAGGAGAAAGTTTTTCGAACTTTCGTGAATTGGTCACTTTACATAACATTACATTGTATTTTATACGAAGAGATGTTTACCATTACAATATCATTTCGCATATCGGAAGAAAGAAGAAAAAAAACTTCGCCAGTTTTACACTACAATCTACCATTAACTCTCTGAGTAAGTACTATAATTATATCGCAAATATACACTTCTCCGTGATCTTTTTATTCAGCAAATGGATGCAGAGAAAATTCTGTGTTTAATATCCCTCTCAATATAATCTGTTGGATCGCAGGAACAATTTGATTGAAATCGAGAAGCTATTTCCCCATTCAGGTTGCTTTTACTTTTATTGATACCTGTACTGGAAATAGACTTTTACAAAAAAGTAATTTTTAAGAAACTTAATTTTTTTTTCAAATGAATTTAGATCAAATCTATGGAAAGGCACTTTAAAACTTATTCGCTACACCGAGTGCTGTGACATTCAATAATTCATGAGAAATTATTGGAGAACAGATCTACATACTTTTTAATAGGAAATCTAGCTGACGTGTACCATGTGTAGCTCAACCTGTCTCTACTTCCAGTAAATATAATATCCATATGTCACATATATAAACCTTCCGGAAGAATTCTCTAAATGATAATGAAAACCCTATCAACCTCCGTAGCATAGTTTAGAAGAACTAAGCGCACGAACTGACAGACGCGGATAGTTACTTTGTTTTATACTATTTAGAAATGCACAAGTATCGTGGCGTACATTACAATCTCAGAACTTGCCGCTTATTATGCGCAAATCATCGTGGAAACCTTTCCTAAGGAAATACGCCCGCATCCGGGGCGTCTCTGCAGCAACAAGCTGCTAATTATACAAACTTTTTCTCATAATTCCGAATTTTATTTGTTTGTTATTATCAAATAAATTACAAATTTCGGTTGTATGTGCTGTGCGTTTGTCCTGAATGAAAAGATTCAATGAAATCAAATTTTCTTCGAATTTTGACCGGTCAGTGGCTGAGTTGGCATCGCATTTGGGTCCCACCCAGGGGTAGTGTATTCAGTTCCTCGTCTGGCTAAGTCCTCCATCATAAAGCAAGCAATATATTCCGTTTACTGTGGTGGTAGTTGGAGATTTTCTAATATTTTCAGGATATTCGTAACCCGAGAATGTTTATCTTTCTTAAAAAAAATATATATATGTAAGTGCAATTTCAAAAGTGTAACTGATTGTGCAAAGAATTTAGACAAGCGATAAAGTACCTACCTATAATAATATTGTATTTTAACACAATAATATTTCAATTGGAATTACATTTCCGCGTAATTTTTCACGGGTAGTAAGTACATTATATTTTTCTTTCCATGTGATTTATAAATAAGAATATAAAATTGAAATTAATTTACTAAATAATCACTAACCATGGTGAAGTAGAATTGTTAAAAAGATCTGTGAACTTTTTTTTTATAAGTCGTTTCTTCATAATATAACGTAATATTCCTCACCTTCACGGTGCTAGCATTATTTTCTTCATTCCCAAATAGGCAAGAATAACAGATAGATTATTGGTCCCGTTTGATTAGTGTGTTTATATTTTCCATCGACATGTTTCTATCACACGCGATCACAGTAATTAATCACAATGAACTCTGCACTTTTCTGACTAGTTAATGCTACACGGCAAACTAACTAAAAAAACCAGGAAGTGTGAAATTAATTTGTGCAATTAGCATTGTTATGGTTCAATACTGCGGCGGGTTGGTGAATTCTAGTTTTATGGGTATTTAGCTTTTATTGTTATGGTTCAATACTGCGGCGGGTTGGTGAATTCTAGTTTTATGGGTATTTAGCTTTTATTGTTATGGTTCAATACTGCGGCGGGTTGGTGAATTCTAGTTTTATGGGTATTTAGCTTTTATTGTTATGGTTCAATACTGCGGCGGGTTGGTGAATTCTAGTTTTATGGGTATTTAGCTTTTATTGTTATGGTTCAATACTGCGGCGGGTTGGTGAATTCTAGTTTTATGGGTATTTAGCTTTTATTGTTATGGTTCAATACTGCGGCGGGTTGGTGAATTCTAGTTTTATGGGTATTTAGCTTTTATTGTTATGGTTCAATACTGCGGCGGGTTTGTGAATTCTAGTTTTATGGGTATTTAGCTTTTATTGTTATGGTTCAATACTGCGGCGGGTTGGTGAATTCTAGTTTTATGGGTATTTAGCTTTTATTATTATGGTTCAATACTGCGGCGGGTTGGTGAATTCTAGTTTTATGGGTATTTAGCTTTTATTGTTATGGTTCAATACTGCGGCGGGTTGGTGAATTCTAGTTTTATGGGTATTTAGCTTTTATTGTTATGGTTCAATACTGCGGCGGGTTGGTGAATTCTAGTTTTATGGGTATTTAGCTTTTATTGTTATGGTTCAATACTGCGGCGGGTTGGTGAATTCTAGTTTTATGGGTATTTAGCTTTTATTGTTATGGTTCAATACTGCGGCGGGTTGGTGAATTCTAGTTTTATGGGTATTTAGCTTTTATTGTTATGGTTCAATACTGCGGCGGGTTGGTGAATTCTAGTTTTATGGGTATTTAGCTTGTATTGTTATGGTTCAATACTGCGGCGGGTTTGTGAATTCTAGTTTTATGGGTATTTAGCTTTTATTGTTATGGTTCAATACTGCGGCGGGTTGGTGAATTCTAGTTTTATGGGTATTTAGCTTTTATTATTATGGTTCAATACTGCGGCGGGTTGGTGAATTCTAGTTTTATGGGTATTTAGCTTTTATTGTTATGGTTCAATACTGCGGCGGGTTGGTGAATTCTAGTTTTATGGGTATTTAGCTTTTATTGTTATGGTTCAATACTGCGGCGGGTTGGTGAATTCTAGTTTTATGGGTATTTAGCTTTTATTGTTATGGTTCAATACTGCGGCGGGTTGGTGAATTCTAGTTTTATGGGTATTTAGCTTTTATTGTTATGGTTCAATACTGCGGCGGGTTGGTGAATTCTAGTTTTATGGGTATTTAGCTTTTATTGTTATGGTTCAATACTGCGGCGGGTTGGTGAATTCTAGTTTTATGGGTATTTAGCTTTTATTGTTATGGTTCAATACTGCGGCGGGTTGGTGAATTCTAGTTTTATGGGTATTTAGCTTTTATTGTTATGGTTCAATACTGCGGCGGGTTGGTGAATTCTAGTTTTATGGGTATTTAGCTTTTATTGTTATGGTTCAATACTGCGGCTGGTTTGTGAATTCTAGTTTTATGGGTATTTAGCTTTTATTGTTATGGTTCAATACTGCGGCGGGTTGGTGAATTCTAGTTTTATGGGTATTTAGCTTTTATTGTTATGGTTCAATACTGCGGCGGGTTGGTGAATTCTAGTTTTATGGGTATTTAGCTTTTATTGTTATGGTTCAATACTGGAGGCGGGTTGGTGAATTCTAGTTTTATGAATATTTAGCTTTTATTGTTGTGGTTCAACTGGAGGCGGGTTGGTGAATTTTAGTTTTATGAATATTTAGCTTTTATTGTTGTGGTTCAATACTGCGGCGGGTTGGTGAATTGTAGTTATATTGGTATTTAGCTTTTATTGTTAAAATTTTAATTTTTTTTTATGATTAACTAATGGTTATAAGACAAGGTTTTATGCATTACGACTAATTATTGCTTATTATTATTTGTTATCCTTTATTGTTATGCTTCAATACTGCGGCGGGTTTGTGAATTCTAGTTTTATGTGTATTTAGCTTTTATTTTTATGGTTCAATACTGCGGCGGGCTGGTGAATTCTAATTTTATAGGTATTTAGCTTTAATTGTTATCGTTCAACACTGCGGCGAGGTGGTTTATTCTTGTTTTGTCACTTGAAGGAGCAACCTCTGGTTTTTACCTATTGTTATGAAGTCCAGTTGATCTCTTTAATTAAATCTATTTGTGTTTAGTTAGGATCATTATAATGTTAATAAGGCTCATGTGAATTAGAAGATATAACATAAATATTAAAAAAAAAACATTTACATTTATCATTAATAGATCATTCAAAGTAGAATGAGGCGTGTATTCAAAGTAGAATCAGGCATGTATTCAAAGTAGAATGAGACGTGTATTCAAAGCAGAATGAGGCGTGTATTGCGCTCCATTTTTATTGTAGAGCGTAAGTAAATTTTTCTATATTAACTAACCCCTTGTGCAATTTTGGGAGATATTCATCAGACCTCAGAGAGAGACCTTAAACAACCGTTGAGTCTTTTTGAGAGATATGTATCCCAGCCTGACACTGTCTCATAAAAAATATGCTTTCTCATTTTGTATTACGTTGATAATTATGATTCAAACAGTGTTAGAAATAGAGAATATTGCGCTTAAAAATAATATAAACGATCATTTTTTTTTTAAATAATTCTGTGAAACAAAATTGAGCATTTCAAAAATATTTCTCAAGGTATGCAAATTTTTAAATAAAAAAAAGTTACAATAACTTTTATAATACTTTTGTCTAATTAAATATGTTTTTTGTTAAGTAGTAAATACAGTTTACACGATAAAAACCATTGGTAAGCGACTTTCAAAACATTATCTTATATCTGTTTATGGTACACACCTTTGTCATATTTGGGAATAATCACTATTAATTTGACAATAACATCTTGCGAGCTGATTTTCACAATTAACATCTTTTGACTTATTGTTTTCCTGTCATTGACTGCTGACTCGTGTAAACCTCATTGTTTCGTGTTTTTTTAATAAAATAAGTTACTTCTCTTGCACCTATCATTATCATGTCACTCCCAATGTATTATCAAGTCAGCATGAGCGACAAATAACATTGCAACTTCTAAATGCGTCAAATGGGTTTGATAATAGGTACTACATCGTTGTTTTCTCCCGCAGTCTGTCGGAAAAAGACTTCTCAGTATTAATAGTTAATATCATCGTCCTCGGTCAGGGTCGGGCTTGCAGCATTTTTCTCCCGATGCAGAAAGTATAAAAGAAGCTGTAATTTTTTTTTTAAAGTTCTAAGAATTTTTTCACCAATTCACCGTACAATATACCAACATCATCGAGGCTACAACCCTTGAAGAGTCTTGGAGTCCTCCACAAAACGCCTCAACTTCTTGTTCTGGTTCTCTGGTATTACTTTTACCCAGGGCTGCGGTATTGACCTCAACACCATCAAACGATGGTGTTGAGCCTTTATTTAAAGTTTGCTATGGGTAGTGTGCAAATGTGATGAAATAAAAAATAATACTATCAAAAGTATTTTCATGGGCGTAAATTCAAATTACAATAATTGGAAATATATATTTTTTTATTAAAGATGTTTTATTTTTCATTATATTAAGACATTAGGTAGGGTGAGGTTTTTTTTTTAACAATTACACTAACTCACAAGAATGCCATAGTTGCCACTAAAATTATCCAAAATTTGAATGGCCTATATTTTATAATTAAAACACACAAACAAATAAAATAGCACATATTTGCTATACCTTTTGATTAAAAAATATTTTTTCAGTTTGGTCAAGTATTTTGTCCTTAAATCCAAATTTAAGTTTTGTATGAAAAGGGCCGCGCTGTAGGAAGGGATCTATTGCGGGTTTTCACTATGCCCGGATTACATGAAAGAGGCAAAACAGACACCGGCAGTTCATTCCACATTCGAGTTGCATAAACGAGTCAAGAAAGGACCCGTTTTCATGAAGCCGACATCAACAACTGTAAATGGATGTTCCGATAACTCTTCCAAATTCGAACAAAATTTACGGATCAAATTAGTGTTGGTTGAAGACATTTTCTTGGGAGATTTCGAAGAATCTTCCCCTCAAAAGTGTCAAAAAAACGTTGATTGATTGCGGTATCATACATTTCCACGGTTATATTAATTTAACACCGCTGTTAATTTTCTTCCCTCGTTACACGTTCCACATGCACCCATGTTAAATCCGGCGCTGGGCCCACTAGTCCGTTAGTCAGTTATTTATACCTTATGACGTTAGCCCTGTCAGATGTTGGTTGTGTTGTGACGGATGCCATATTAATACCTGAATGGCCTCGGTGAATATTTGATTAGGTCGTAATATTAGTATGCACAACTCAGAGTACAGGGACTTGGAGAAGTCTCTTACCCTTATTGAGTATAGTTGAAAGGTTTGATGGTAAGTTAATTTACATTTAAGTAAACAGATGATAATATGATTGTAAGCTAACGCTCTCAAATATTGAACTCTTGGGACAAGAATTGTGAGGACGTAGAAGACACTCTCGGTATCGTCCTGGTGAAAAATCACAATTCAGAATTGAAACGTTACTTAAAATGGCTTTAGCCGTGTTTGGTTACCGGACCTGAATAGCCAGATCCCACCACCAGCCTCACAGCAATACCAACTGGGGATGCCATAGTCTCACTGCCTTCAGACAGTTGGGACTCTAGTGCGGTTTTCACATAAAAAAGGCACATATTTTTGGATCGTTTTTTAATTTTCATTCTGAGCTAAGGAGCTTTGGACTATCATTTTAACTGCTAAAAAATAAGAAGAGGATTCTTATTTTTGTCACACATTTTGCAATCGTTCAAAAGGGAAAAGTTTTTGTAAGGGGAAGAGGAAACTCGGACGAAGCCGGGCAGTATCTACCAATCTTAATATATAAAAATTCTGCCGGTGTATGTTTGCGCTCGCAAAACTCGAAAAGTAGTTGACCGATATCGCTGAAATTTTCAAAGTTTGTTTTTATTAGTGCCATAAGTGTTTAGAGAATAGTAGAATAGTGGTTTGAATAGTAGAAGAATTCGGGGACTCCCGAAGAATACTTAATGCAATATTTCTGCACCGGAATGATATACGAAGTTTAATTAAAGTCGATGTAATGTAGTTTTTTAACAGTTACATTCTGGTATACAGTAGTGAATGGTGAAAGAAGTTGGAGACCCCCGAGATATTAGCAATAGCGAAGCTTCACTGGTAACTTATAAATTCGACTCTCAAGTTGAAATGAAGATTTGCATTTAAAATCTCTTGAACACTAGGCAAATAAAGAGTGATAAGTGAACAAAAATGTATTTTGGAAGATTTGGATTCTGCGACAAATGTATTCTCTTCGTAGTATTAGAATGACAAACCTACCAACGTCTTTGACCATTGACAACTACTATGGTAACGATAATTTATTGATCACCATTGGCGACATTTGTATAAGTTTTTCATTTACTCGAAAACGATAATGGAAGCTTTTTGGCTGGATCCATTCTACTCTTCCGTTGAAATGTCGCCGCAAGTCTTTTCAGCAACCCTATACTCATAATCTCATTACAATACAATAGGCGGGAATATTACTTTTCGAATCGTCTTCATCTCCTTCTTCGTCAGAACAATTTCTTGAAACACAAATCACAAACACACGTAGATAAGGGGGGAGCTCACTACTTAACCCTGTGGTATTCCATTCTTGGATTCTCGCAAACATATTGCTTGAGCTAAAGCTAACTTTTTTGTTATATAAATGATCTATCCAACTAGCAATTTATCGTTTAGTGTGGGATAGATGCTTGCCTTACATCGGTGGCCGAGCTTAAACTGCGAAGAAGGGGAATGACGTCTAGTAGTCGAATTTGTTTTGAAATGAAATTTAATATTTAAAGTGTAATTAATATCACAATCACAACAGTATAAAGTGCATAGCATCGGAAGTGGTTGGGTATCTTTAGAGAGTAGACCCGCATGCCAATGAGGCAGTTGAAGCTTGTCACAGAAGACAGGAAGGAGTTGAGATAGCTGGTCACACAACTTCAACATAAAGACGGCACCTACTCATAATATCTAATTATGGTGTTTATTAAAGCTTGTCTTGTTAACATCATAAAATTGTTGTGATAACCTTATTCATTTATTTCCATGGGATTTCATAGTGTTCAAGATTACTCCAAAGATTATTACAGGCTCCCAGATTTAAAAAAAAAAACCAACGATTTCCGAGGACCATCTGAACGATAAATCTCTCTCTCTCTCTCTCTCTCTCATTGTTACGTTAGGACATTCACAAAATATTAGCATTCTCCTTACAATGCCAAAATCTCATTCAGAACTCAAAAGGTGTTTCAAAACAAGTTAGTGATTGTTCTATATTCTTACGACGTATGTACTCAATTGGGATTGTGCAAATGACTAATTACTATGAGGACATCAAGAACGTAGTTTAATATTATATTTCCCACAACCCGCTTAATTTAGGCCGCTCCCAAATCTATTCGCCCACATTATCTCGTACGAAATACTCGTAAAATAGCAACGAAAAGAATTACCCAACCTTCCTAACAATGGAGTCTTGAAACGGTTGAGGATGCGTGTAGGTTAGGTAGGTACCACTCCAGTATTGCCAACTGTAGGCATTGTAGTCTGTCGGCTGTTAATGTATCCACGGCTAACTGTTACTCTAGTCCGGCGTTGCACGCTACTCGGGCAGGCCCCGATCCGAGTGTAGAAAGCTTGACGACCAAATAACACATAACGCATCCACCGAGCGTGTGGCTTTTTCACGCTACAGTCGCGAAAATTCCGCCGGACCAGACGCCATCTTGTGGCGGCAAAACACATATTTGAACCGCGAAAAAGTGACAAGCGCACGCGATGCCAAAAAATAGATGAAATTCCAGTTTTCAAAGTTGAAATCTATAAATAAGTCTGTAAAAAACAAACAGTTTTAGGCCGTGTTTTGGAATAGTAGTTATGTTGTTTTGTGGAAAACATCAGAAGCGCGGAAAAGTGTTGTGCACGCGAAGTTCAAAAACAGAATATTGAATATTTAGGAGCAATAGTTGTTTTTATGACTGAAAAGCTTTCAAGTATTTTATTGTTCTTTTTACAAAGAGTTAATAGCCTTTCTAATCCATTGCAGGTGTTCGAATGGGTACTGTTTTTTTTTGCTTTTACTCTTGTTAATCGAGTTTTTAATAAAAATGTGAAGTGCAATCTGGTTTTGTAAGACATATTGGTTAATGTTTGCAAAATTTGCAGGCGAATGCGTTTTGTGGTGCGGAAAATCTGCAATCTTTATGAAATGGCCTATTGCAAATTTAAATGTTGCATTGTGCCCAATAATTATTTGAGAACTTTGTGTTCCATTTTCTGAATCTAGTCTCACCAATTCAAATAAAAAACGAATCGAATCACATGGTACTAATAAATAAATATATAAAAATAATATGACATGTGAAAATGTTTTTTGAACGAATTAGTATCCGATACGACCATGACGGTGGGTAAAGTTAATGAGTGCTTTTTATCGGTATTAGAAATTTTGAAGATGTACAGTTTTGGGACCTCAAAGTGTGATCTAAAATATATTGTGATAGTGTGTTGAAGATGTTGGTTCGTATTTCGTGTGTGCATTATTCGATGGACAATATTCCTTGATGAATCTCCAGGATTGCTTGCTGTGGGTAGGCACGTGCATCAAGTCATCCACGCGAAGGTTGATCTCATATTTAAATAATTATATTTTTACTAGCATTTGTTGAACAGTTTGTTTTTAACATTAGAGACCCTAGAAGTTACCATACCTGTGCTATTACTGTATGTTTCTCTTTTAAAGAAATGTGTCTAAATCAGAAAAAGTTTCAATTTTATTATAGCTTGTTCGTACGCACAGCTTCATTTTTTAAACTTATGTCTCTAATCAGAATAAGTTTCAATATTATTATAGCCTTTTTGCACAATAGTCCCAACTGCTCCCAACCATTTCGAACCAGTGAGATTATGGCATCCCCAATTGAAGCATTTTGTGAAGCTGAAGGACGTGTGAAAGGGAAGGAGTTGGCGAAAAGGAAGGTGGGGACCATACGTGGCTATTCAGATCTGGTCACCAAACATGGCTATAGCCATTTTAAGCAAAATCTCAATTCCGATTGGTGGTTTTTCACCAGGGCGATACTGAAGATTTCTGCTACTCTGGAACGGGCCGCAAATATACTATATTTTATTTTTAATTAATTTGGCGGGATTTGAACCCGCGACCTCCGGATTCGTAGTCGAGATCCTTGCCCTTTCGAGGCCGTCAATTAACACTCCTCAATTTTATTTGTATTTCAAAGGAAATCGATCCCTTCGACACTGTTATATCAAACTAAGAGTTTGAGGCAACAGAAAACGAATTTATTATTTGTATTTGAAATTTCCACTTTTCTCCCTGGGGGCAGGTACCTTAAAATTTTCAAATTATTAAATCTTATAAATCTCTTCGTAATAATAGTAATAAGTTTTTCATTATCTTCTTTTTCGTAACAAATAGATATAATCATCCTCATTGGGATATCCTGTGCCTTGAAGAAGATAATACCAACAACAATGAAACAGATAAAGGCAGATAAATTAACAACGGTAACGATCAAAACTGGAACTCGAATCCAGATTGACGACGATGTTAACTAAACAATGACCGAATTTAATGAGATCTCAATGGCTCAATTGGCAGAGACGCCAGTCCCTGTAAGACCATAGAATCTGGGTTCGAGTCCCAGTTGCGACCGTTACCTTTTTATTTTCTGTTATCTGTATTTTTTTTTACATTTGCGCACCGAGGAAAATAATTTCCAGGGCCTGTTTCATCTTTGGAGATGCTGTGTGGGTTTCTTTTGAAGGAAAGGAAGGAGAGAAAGATGAAGATCTGGGAAGGAAATAGGTGTAGATAGGAATCTGGGTGTCAGTGTGTCCAGGAGTGACGAACGTTTGAATTCATCCCTCCCACTGCGGTGCAAGACGATGGGTCGTGATAGTTCTGCTCGAGATGTTAAGATCTCCCTCAAATAGTCTCCAAATCCGGTCTGCCACATGGTAGGTGGGCAGACGCATCCGCCGCCAAGACATAGACAATCCTCACCCCCCATGAACCCGGGCACCCCTGCTAAGTCTCCAAATATAGCGAACCACTTGGGATGATCTGTGGCAGAGGTTTCGGTTATCCAATGAATGCTTCCCGGGGCGGCGGTACCCATACCCGCCTAATTGAATTATTGTATTAATTACCGTATCATATTTTCATTGAGAGTTGTTAAAATTTACCTACAAAATCTCGATCCAATCCCGAAGTAGGTACACATATAGAAACTCATATAAAACATACTAAATTTACCTACAAAATCTCGATCCAATCCCGTAGTAGATTCACATATAGAAACTCATATAGTATACTAAATTTACCTACAAAATCTCGATCCAATCCCGAAGTAGGTACACATATAGAAACTCATATAGTATACTAAATTTACCTACAAAATCTCGATCCAATCCCGAAGTAGGTACACATATAGAAACTCATATAGTATACTAAATTTACCTACCAAATCTCGATCCAATCCCGAAGTAGGTACACATATAGAAACTCATATAGTATACTAAATTTACCTACAAAATCTCGATCCAATCCCGTAGTAGATTCACATATAGAAACTCATATAGTATACTAAATTTGCCTACAAAATCTCGATCCAATCCCGAAGTAGGTACACATATAGAAACTCATATAATATACTAAACTTGTTTTCTGGATTATCTAATCTTCTCTTAACAAGGTTAAAATAATAAAAAAAATAGATTTCACATCATCTTAACTGTTCGTAATAAGCTAACGGACGCAAAGGTATTTTTCGTGAGGTGTTATTAATTTAACCTGAGCAAATATTTACCCGTTTTATTTTTAAAAATCCGAACTGCAGTAACTACCGCGTTTCGGATAATTGTTGGCAATTTTTTTAAGTATCGTACTTTTGCTCTCTGTCCTAATTACATTTGGGTAAAATTACGATGGGCAAATAACGTGGTTGTTATTTAAACTGACGGAGAATTGTTAATTGTTAACAAGCACAAAGTTTTTAAGCGAACAGGGTTGCATCACAAGTAGATATCAGAGTTTGTTTGGTATTCGAATCGTTTTTTTTTTAATTTCATAGATTAGCACCATATCAATGGAAACCTATTCCAAAAGTAATGTACAGGATTATATGAATGAGTGTTAGGCCGGGATTCTGGACGGGTTGTTGCAGAGAATTTGAACAATTCTTCAAATTTAAAAGTTAATTTTCAAGTTCTGTGAAAGTTCTTTAAAAGTTCTGTTATTATTTCAGTTCTATCACGTAACTGGCCTATAATGATATAAAAAACAGAACTTGAATAGGGCATTCAAAGAACTCGCAAATGAACGTTGAAATTTGATGAATTGTTCAAATTCTATGGAACAACCCATATCATTATAACGAAACCATTTTCTATAATTAATCAATAAATGTATCAACTCCCCGGAGGCAGTGGAACTGTAGCATTCTCATTTTTTAAGAGATGTTTTAAGTCTGAAGAAAGTTGGAGATACTTAGGATAGGTTGTTTCACAGAATTTTAACGATTCATCAAATTTCAAAGTTAATTTTCTTTGTTCAAGTTCTGTGAGAGTTTTATCAAAGATCAATCTATGTGAAACAACTGGCCCATAATGATATAGTAACAGAACTTTTTTTTTTATTATTTTTTTTTTATTTATTTATTTTTTTTTTTTTTAGTAAAAGATTATACATTTATATACATTATTTAAGAAATGTTTTGACTGCCCAACTATGAGGATTCCCGTTTTAGGACAGTCAAATTAGGATGAGTATTAACATTTTGATAAGTTGTTTGATAAGTATAGTATTAAAATAATAATGAAATAATAGGTATTTGTACTTTTAACTGGTGCCTAAGCCTACTAACATGTTTGTATAAATATGAATAACAAAGAGAAGAAATACCATAAAATAAAATATTACATTAAATATAAGATACTACTGCTTGGGTAGCATTAGAACTTGAACAGGGCTTTCACAGAACTTGACAATTGACGTTGAAATTTGATGAATTGTTCAAATTTATATATAACATAGCTAAAGTCATTTCAAGCAAATGATAAAGAGGATTGTGACAAATCTTCCACTAAATATAAAATATATATTTGTTATTATTAAACCTTTGGACCACAATACATAATGTCCAGAAATTAGTGGTACAAGGAAACTAATGAATCTCACACCTCAAACTAATGAACTAATGAAGCCCACATTTGAAGTCGATTTTTTTATGTAACTTTTTTGATTTGAGCTTTCGTTTTTGAGCTCATCGAATCGTAACTTGAAATTTTTCAGGCGAAATTTAAAAAAAAATCGATTCCTAGGGATTTAATACCAGTTATTCCGTCGAAGCAAAGAGACCCGGCTCCAAAAGTTTTTTAATTGACAAAAATTTGTGTCCTTCTACAACGTTTTTATCATAATACATCCATTTTGATCAATACATGTATTTAAAACATATATTTAAAAAACATCATACTTACTCAAATGAGTAAACACCGCTATCACTCAAGCCAATTCATAATTGGATAGTACCGATAGTTGTAAGATTTTTTTATAATTTCATACAATTTTAGAGAAATGTGTGTGTGTGTACGTGAACTTCACCAAAAGTCGATTGCATTGCATTGTCATCGACAACGAGTCTGATGTCTGATCTTGCGAGTTTCAGCTCCATCGGATGTCGGGAAGTGGGTTAATTTCCTTTTCCGAGATTCCATTTCACTAATTTATTTATTAAATCACGAAAACAAAAGAAAAATTCAAAAAGATGTACATATTTAAAAACAGCTAACTTGATGCAGGTGAGAAATTATATCCAAACAAATTTCAGCTTTCGGAATAAAAATATAAAATAATGATTGCACCCCATTTACTATACAGTAAGTAGGTACAGTGTACTATTACAGCAATGTATCAAACCGTATCAAACCAGTGCGGTGTTCAGACAGCTAGACAAAATGCGTTTTACTTAACAAACACTATTACGTCTATGGAAGTACTTAGCTCTTTGTTCCGTACGGGAATTATGATTAATTTATGTATGACTTATGGAAGGTTTTTGTGTTTATTCCATGGGATAGAGTAATGGGCCATTGTTCTGCCTGTGTTATCGTTATTCTGATTCAAAATGTTGTAACAAGACGCCTTCTGTTGATAAGATTATTACTATTATTAATTAAATCCAGTTTGCTTCTCAAATAAATTCCCTAATTTAATATAACATGTGAAAGCACTTTGTTTGAGTTTTTTGATTTATTGATCGGAGTGATTAGAAAACTGTCTGGGAAGGAGGGATGCATTAATTAGATAACCCGTAAGATTGTGATCATTGCCGTTTTGAAAGAAAACTTAAGTCGCCATTTTACATAAGACATTTCGACTCTTAGGCCCCAGACAAACCGATGAAATTGATAAAAATATAAAATAATTTTTTTAATTTCCATTTTTTTTTTTTATTAGTTTTCATTGCAAAGTTTATACATGATGTAGGTATAAAGTATAATATAAGTATAAATTCAATTTTATTCACAGTCCTCCTCACTAGGGTTCCCTGTTCTGAGGTGGCCTGTAGTTTTGTATTTAGTTTCATGTTGTCTTTACATCGTCTTCATAATGTTTGTAAGTTGAATATCAATTTGTTCTCCCAGCCATGTTTTTAATTTTGTTTTAAATATATTCATTTCCGTTATTTTTTTTTTGTTTAATTTGGTAGAGTATTAGTTTCGTATAATTTCACCAACTTTGCACACTGACACGCCCATAACACAATTCTATCGTTTTAAATATTCAGTGTAAGGAAGCTTATGCTTTCAGACAGGGCCGGTCCTATGCAGGCGCAATTGGAGCAATCCGCTCCAGGTGCGACTTGCCGAGGAGCCAAGGTGCTGATAATAACTAACACCTAATACAGCGTCCTTGAGATTTTTACTAGCGCCAGGCGCCGTTTGGCTCAGGCCCGGCCCTGCTTTCAGGTTGTACGATTGTAAGCATTTCGGATATGAAACTTTAGGTTGACAGGTAACAGATTTTTAACTATCATTACAAGGCATTTTTAAAATTTTGAAGCACCTAATGATTACGCAAAGTGCTTAATTTAAAAAATGGAGGATAAAAAATAGAGTTTATTTTGTACTAAAAGAAAGCATCTCTATACGCAGATTCCACAGTAATAACTCATCTATATGTATGTAGGTACTGTCGGTACTGACAGTTATTAATAACAAGGAAGCTATTAAAATATTTGAAAAAGAAAACGCAACCTTTCTTTCTTTCTACGTTAGGTATTAATCATGCAAATGGTAAAACGTCTCTCGAAAAATAAGCCAACAATAAAGTGTTACAATTTATTATGATTGATGGTACGATCCGTTGGTCACTAATAACAAATATAATTTAGGACGACTTAAGTAATGAGTTGTATATTTAAACGATTCTTGTAAAGTTTCTCTCATTTTATTGCTTTAATTGTCATTTTCGTGGTGATGTGTGCAAGAGGGGCAGGTGGTAGTGGCAGACCGACGCATGCGCAGATGGAAGATTAAAGATGGTGCCTGCACAGACAGTAGTTGAAGATGGCTTATGGCTAGATTTGTTTTTTTTTTTTACATTAACTCCACACAGGAGACCCTAAGGAAAAATAATTTTCCTCAGGGCTTCTGTCATCTTTGGGGATGATGTGTAGGGGTCTTTTTATTTAAAGAAAGGAGATTAATTTCTGGGAAGGAAAGGGGTATGAGATGTGGGTAAGAATCTGGGGTCAGTGTATCCAGGAGAGACGCATAAATCAATCCCTCCCACTGCGGTGCTGGAGAGGTCTCCCTCAACTAGTCTCTCTCGATCCGGTCCACCACGCAGTTGGTGGGCAGATGCATACCAAGACCTGAACAAACCTTACCCCTTGAAACCGGGCACCCCTGCTAAGTCACCACAAACATTGCAAACCACTTGAGGTGACCTTAGACCTAAGGCAGAGGTTTTCATAGTGCCATGTTAAAGTTTAATGGCGTTATTAGTTTTATGCTTTACTCATGATATAATTTCTTTTTGATAAGGTTGGACGCCCTCAAGACGGACACGCTGAAGGGCACCAAGCCCAAGCATGACAAACAGGAAAAGCAGCACGATAAGGAACTCCAGCAACAGCAGCTGCAGCGCGGCAGCGAGTGGACATGGAAGCGGCAGACAGACCTGGTCAAGTGGCAGGCGGGGCCTCTGCGGGGACCCCTGCTGCGGCTGCAGCCCCCAGAGCTGGCGCCCCTGGCCGTGGAGTGCTTCCAGTGCGTCCTGCGCTACTGCGGGGACACGCCTCCTCATCAAGATATGGCGGAGGTCAAGTGTGTCTATACGGTTCTCATGGTGAGTCAACACCTAGTACCTCATTTTGACAGTTAACAGTAAATCCATCTTGTCAATTAACAGTAAAGCCATTTATTATGAGTTTGGAATGAAATATACAAATCCCAAAATAAATCATTGATGAAATCAGCGCAACATCACAATATTTTTCTCCTAAATTCCTTATTCCAATTCTCATAACATGGATCGTATATAATAACACATGTAAAAAACTGTTTTCCTATTGCAGCACTGTCACAAGAACGCCGCACTGCGTGACGAGGTGTACTGCCAGCTGATGAAGCAGACCACCTCCAACAAGTCCCCCAACCCCGACTCCTGCCAGAGAGCTTGGAGACTCATGTCCATAGTAGCCGCTTACTTCAGCTGCTCAGATACCCTCAAGTAAGTTTACCATTCAGCCTTTTTCTCTTACATCTTAGTCCATTCTTCATCTTAAGAGGAACGGCTGCGTGGCCTTTTTCATACAAAACTTAAATTTAAATTAAAACAAACCGAATTTTTTTTTATCAATAGGTTTAACAATTTTCTAGAACGGATATGTGCAACTTTATTTATTTGTGTTTTAAATTATAAAATATGTTATTAGAGAATTCAATTTTGCACGATTTTAGAGGCAAATTTGGCAATTATTTGTGGGTAAGTAATAATTATTTAAAAATTTATTTTGCTCTTTATATAAATTTCGGGATGTATGAAATTTTAAAAAAATAGTTTAAAAAAATCATTTGGATGTTGGAACAATTTGTCATATGTATATTTTTCAATGTATATTTCAGGCGAGTAATGCTTATTATAATTTGTTATCCTTTGTTGCGATGCATAAAAACTTGTCTTATAAACATTAGTTTATCATCAAAAAATAAAGATATTTGACAAGTCAAAATATTTCACCAACTAATGTAGATATAATATATCTCGACGCCATCTAGTGGGGAATTCAGCACTAACAAAGCCTGTCCTACTAAAATAAATTTGGTTGTTTACAGGTGATAAAATATAATAATCAGTAATTTTCGATTGAAGTACACTTGTACACATTGAATTATTTGGCGGGTTGGGAATAAGCCGACGTAGCTCAGTGGACATCAGAAGGTGCGGGTTCAATTCCCGTCGGCAGCATTTATTTCTACTCGGGAGATATTTTCAGTGCGTATAGATATTTTAGGCGAGTAATTAATGCTTATAGTAATTTGTTATCCTTTGTGGTATGCATAAAAACCTTCTCTTATAAACATTTGTTTATAATTAAAAAATTACATTGATAATACGGTTAAAAACGGAAGTACAGGCCGTTTACTGATAAACTTTAAGTAAATTCACAATATATCGGAACATGTGTTCATGCACCTGCATTTTCCTCGGTAATATACAATGACGAATTGTGGAAATATTAGGATCTTTATGAACACATGCTCCGACATTGTGATAATAGATTTGTATTTTACTAAAAGCTTATTGGGAAATCTTTCAATTCATTTGTTAAGGGCCTGCTATCCCTGTTTTTAATTGAATTACTAATAATTTGAAGAGATTCTTAATAATTTATCAAAATCCAATATTAGTGAATTTTCTCTAACAGAATGGAAGATCTACAGTCTCTCATGTCTAGGATGAACGAAGTATGTATGAAGAATGAGTTAATGATGAATGTAAGTAAGTCTAAAGTCATGGTGTTTGGAAGAGAGAGTATGAAAGCAGCGTGCAATATAGTTGTGAATGAGGAATACTTGGAGCAGGTGGATGAGTTTGGGTATTTAAGAAGTATGTTTACGAGAGATGGAAAGACTAACAGAGATATTGAAAGAAGGGTAAATGCAGGTAGCTCCATTAATGAAGAACTGAACACAGTTGGCGTTAACAAAAAATTGTTCAAAGAAGCGAAGCTAGCAGTCGACAATGGAGTGCTGGTACCTACCCTGAAGCGCTTGTTTGGTAAAACCATGTATGAGAAATGTGTGATGTAAGCATAATGAGTAAGATTAAGAAAGGGACGTTTAGATGGTTTGGGCATGCGGAGCGAATGAGCGAAGAAAGGAGTGTAAAGAGAAAATATCACACAAATGTGAATGGTAGCAGAAGTCGGGGATGTCCGGGGAAGACATGGCACGATCAAGTGAATTGAGTCGGGTCATATCAAGAGTCAGAATAATAGAAGAGTATGTATGGGACAATGTATGAATGTGAATGAGGAAAGTGTATGTCAAAACGTCATATGGATAGTTAGTTTAGTGATTTTTCTCCATGCACAGTGGGTAAGGTAGATTGTTTTTATAATAATTAGAGAATTAAATAAATGCCAAAGTTGCCTCAAAAACATACAAATTTTAATTCTCTAATGGCCTAAATATCATAATTTGAAATACACATAAATAAAACAGCACAAATATCATAATACTAAATATTTGCCATACCTTTTGATTAAAAAAATCATTGGTAAATATTCGGAATCGCTGGACACGGATAATACGAAATATTTTTTAAATAAAACTTTCTGATTTACCTTAATTACTATAAAAGGAATCTGACTGCATTTGTGAAATTTTTATTTTTAGCATTTTAATTTTTAATTACGTGAAATGAAAATTCGCTTTCGTTGTATGGGATGACAGCTGGAATGATTTCTGTTGATGACATTTTCTCTTGTTGGTATTCCTGATACTAGTGGCTAGAATCATTTCTGAATGCAAATTCTAATTAGGTACTGTTTTGGTCAAACTCGAAAAATAAAATATTTTTATGTTACTTAAAAAACTTAAATTATTTATAGTTAGGTATTATTATAATTATTGTTTTATTTAACCTAAACTACAGTAACCTAACCTATAATAATCAAACCTAAACTAACCTAACCTAAATCCTAACCTAACCTATATCCTAACCTAACCTAACCTAACCTAACCCATATCCTAATAATAATCCAACCTAACCTAACCTAACCTAACCAATAATAATCCAACCTAACCTAACCTAACCTATAATAATCCAACCTAACCTAACCTAACCTATATCCTAATAATAATAATCCAACCTAATCTATAATAATCCAACCTAACCTATAATAATCCAACCTAACCTAACCTAACCTACATCCTAATAATAATCCAACCTAACCTATTATAATCGAACCTAACCTACAATAATCCAACCTAACCTAACCTAACCTATAATAATCCAACCTAACCTAACCTATAATAATCCAACCTAACCTAACCTATAATATCCAATCTAACCTAACCTAACCTAAATCCTAATAATAAACCAACGTAACCTATAATAATCCAACCTAACCTATAATAACCTCACCTTTTTTAATTTTTCTATTTTATAAAACATATCTAAATATCTTTATTTTATTTTTCGAGTTTGGCTAAAACAGTACCTACCTAGTATTTGCATGTGGTAAAAAAATCTTGCCACTCGTATCAGGAATACCAACAAAATAAAATGTTATCAACAGAAACCATTCCAGCTGTCATCCCATACAACGAAAGCGAATTTTAATTTTACGTTATTAAAAATTAAAATGCTAAAATTAAAAATTTCACAAATGCAGTCAGATTCCTTTTATAGTAATTAAGGTAAATCAGAAGGTTTTATTTAAAAATATTTCGTATTATCCGTGTCCAGCGATTCCGAATAATTACCAAATCATTATTTAGTTTTGTTAGGTATTTTAGCCTCTAATCCAAATTTAATGTTAAAGTTTTGTATGAAAAAAGCTGTGCAGTCGTTGCTCCCTTGATAACATTAGATAAGTACTTATCCTCTCTGTCCTTTTGAAAACATTTTTCTTGTTCATACAAGCTTTAAGGGTACTCAAGTCATAGGAAAGAATATACGCATTATAGCTGCTAAAAATCTAGTGTTCTATGAATTAAATATTGCAACTCAGACTTCACTGTTGTCACCTTTTAAAATAATATCTTAAAATAGGTGCATATTATGACTTTTTTTAAATGAATTAAAGTCATTGAAGAAGAAGATAATACTAATGAATCTAAAAGAAACATGAAACAGAACAAGACACAGAAAAATAAAATGGTAAAGGTCTCAAAACTGAGAATTGAACCTAGGGTTCAAATTAATTTATTTAAAACAGTTTATTAGATACAAAATCTACAAGTTTCAAGAACGATATTCTATTCAACAGGATCAGTCGTATACTAAAGATAAAATATTGATTAACTTTGGGAGAAGGTTATAGGGCAGCGGGAAGATGCCAACCCAAATCGGCAGAAGAATTATTGATGAATGGAAGGGAGTGGGAGGAGTTAATTAAGGAATTATGTACATGGTCATTAGAAGGGGAAAATGGTTGGAAAGTTAAAACTATATTAGTCAATGCCGAGCATATAATTGTTGAATTAGTTCTCCATGTTAAAAATTTAATAATGATTATTAAATTTTGGCATTAATTGTTTTTCATCTCATTAGGGCTTCATGCATTAATTGCTAACTATTAAATGCTTCAAAAAATACCAAAATAGATATACAGGGTCCGTCACTGGAATCGCATGGTTTTCAAATAAGATATACTCGGTCAGTTTTGTTATTTATGACAAAATGTAGTTTATTTAAAGTTGGGAATTTTTTTCGGATGTTTATTTATGTTTTAAAGATCGTGTTGCTCAGATGTTGGCCATTTACATTTATGCATGATTGTAGCCGGATCCGAAAACCTTGAGTAGCGTCAATTAACATCTGATGTGGAATCCGAACGATTTCCTCCTGGATTTCGTCTTGAGATCTTCGAGGCAGTCTGGCTTGTCAACTTATACATAAGACTTGAGATATCCCCACAAAAAGAAGTCACATAAGCTTTGATCAGGGAGCGAGTAGGCCAGTGAATATTGCCATATCCATTGCTATATATATATATATGGCAATGGATATGACTGTCTGGAAACTGATCACGTAAGACAGCCATTGAATTACCAGCTATGTGTGCAGTTGCACCATCTTATTGAAACCATACTCTTCTCATTGCCCATCTCGACGTGGAAGTTCTGGGAAGAAGAAGGTTTGGAGCATCGTAATGTAGCGCTCTAAATTAACAGTCTCTGTAATGTTGTTTTCTTTAAAAAAAATGAGCCTTCCCCTCAATTGCACAATATACTGTTACTTTTGGGATATATAGAGGGGACTCATGTAACTCCTGAGGATTATTTCTGCAGAGAGTAAATATACGGTGCTCCAGGTTCCACAAAATCAAAACCACCCCCCACTCTCTGGGGCCAACCACTACTACCACGTTGTACTAGCCAATCAAAAAACATGCAGTTTCACTGACGTACCCTGAACATGTGTACCAATAAATTCTATTCTATTAGCAACAATAATACCTCCAGTCTCACCACATACCCCAATTGGGGATGTCATGGTCCCACTGGATCCAAATGGTTGGGAGCAGTTGGGACTCTTCCGCAGTATTCAAATTTAAAAAAATTAATGTGACAAAACAGAACATGATAAAAGAATAGGTTGGTTTAGTTTTGGTATGGCCTGGTTAGATTAGGTTATGTTTGATGTTTGTTCTTTTCTACACTTTTCTTCAATGTTCTGTATTAATAAGGAAACGAACTAAATCACTCACTGCTCACCTTTGGAAGTAGCTTACAAAACCTAAAATTCATTTAGCCTTCCCTAATTTATATTTTTTTTGTTCCAGACCCTACCTCCTGGAGTACTTGACGTCGGCAGCGGGAGACCGACGCCGCCACTGCCAGGGAACTGCTGCCGTGTGCCTCGCCAACCTGCGCAAGACGGCCCGCTGTGGGGGCAGGAAGAATGTGCCTAGTGTTGAAGAGGTAAGAACTTACTCTCAGATCTTACCTCTTGGATTACCTGACGTCGACAGGCAGTTGTGGCCGTGTGCCTCGCCAACTTATTGATTTTCGATCACACCGATTTCCGATGGCGTTATCTGCAATATATTCTCTTCTCACCATTATCCCAATAATTGATCCTTTAATGTCGGGATTCCTTTCTACCAATGGATTAGTTTTATTTAATGGTCTTAAAACGCATTATAATGTTTCTTGCATGCAGCTGAATAGCAAATAAAGAAACCATTAAAATTACAAAATCCCGCAATCAACAGTATAATTACCATAAATTCCACGATTCTCAAGTAAATTAAGAATCATTTAATTAGATTAAGTGACCACAAACATTCTTAATTCAAAAATGTAACTATTAGTAAGCAACAAAGTTTGGCATTTTGACAAATTATAATAATTATACTCAACATTATATATATTACAGAGCTTCGTAAACTAACTAATTACCATGTTAATGGGTTCTTTGTGTGTTTAAATGTCTAATGTCATTTGCTTCACTTTCTCTCTAGGTAATTACTGTTACATGTCTTCAACATAATTGCTGTGGCACAAATGTGCCTGGCTAATTTTTATTGAACAAAAGATAACCGAATTATCCATGCTCCATGACTAAACATGGAACTCTAAATAGCAATCATTGAGAATGTTTTAACTTACTAATTCCTGCATTTCTATCATTTTCTCGTAGCCAACCGACAAATACATAATCTTTAATCTAAACCACTAAATCCATATATTTGCAACTGTACTTTGAAGGCAATCATAAAGGCTCAAATGACTAACCATCACACCATATCGCTGCAGGAGTAGGCAGAGAGGACAAAAGCAAAACAACTCGGTCTTGACACACACTTCTTGCTTCAGTCACATTCATACATTTTCTAATACATACCTTCTATTATTCTGACTCTTCACATGACCCGACTCACGTATTTGATTCACTTGATGGTGTTACATCTTATACGAGTTATTCTACCATTTACATTTGCATCATAATATATTCACCGTGCACTTCTTTATTTTTTCATCCACGCTACTGCCCAAACCATCTAAGCGTCTCTTTCTTATTCTTAGTCATTATGCTTACATCAGCCTTGCATTCTTTGGGGATCTCCACATTTTTTACAAGGTCGTACATTTCTACAACTTTCAGTCTAAATTCATCCTTCTTCTGTCACTGACAAAATGTAAATTTCAACAAAAGGAAAAAATATGTAACTCTGTATCTTCTCAGTAAAAAAATTGCTTAACCGTTTGATTGCCAATCGTCGACTTTCGTCGATTCGTGTTTTAACGAAGATTGCCGATCGTCGATTTCCGTCGATTGCGTCAGTCGTGTTCTGATTCGCGCGTACGTCGGGTGTGGTGCTGCGGCGTTGGTAAATATTATTCTAATATTATCTTAATAGTTGTAAGATCGTAGTAAACCGTTTAAATTTCAGATTCATTTATTATTTTTTTTATTTTAGTTAATTGAAAAAATATAACGTCGAGGGCGTCCTTTGAAATGTCAGACAGCGGGAGCGACGATTTCCACTCCTCTAATTCAAGTTCGAGTAAGAGTAGCTCTGATGAGAGTGATGTCAGTGATGTCATACCTGTGTTTCCCAACCGCAGGATGCGAATTTCCAGTAATTCTTCGGATCGTGACCAAGAAATGGAGAGTAACACCGGAAATTACTCATTTTCAAATGTACCTCCCGGAACCAATTTTTCTACCAAAAATTCTCATTTTTTCGAAACGCCTGGACTTCGGGATCCCCCTCCGCGTGATTCTAAACCAATATCATATTTTGATTTATCGAAATCCTTGAAAATTCAAAGAATTTATGGGGTTTTAAAAAAATATATAGTTTCAAAAAAAATAATGTTTTTTTGGTGGCATTTTACAAGCAAATGTATGAATTTTTTGGCACTCAAATGGTTAAAATAGCTATTGTAGATGTGTTATGCTATCATACCTAAATAGTCAAATTCTCCTAAACTTCCAGTACATTTTCCTCCCCTCTAATTTCCCTGTTGTTTAACATTCGCAAATATTGGCTACGAGCAGTTGTTACAAACTTAACTATAAAACCGTATTTTGTTTTCCAGGTGACAGCAGTATCTGCAGGCCGCAGTGCCAGGAGACAGATATACCGCCTACCTGGAGGAGCTGAAAGAGTGGTCAACACTCGCTGCTCCACCGTGGTGCAAGACGTCATACATGACCTGTGTGACCTGGTAAGGACTAATACAAATTAAAACAACTATGTCGAAAAATATTTAATTGGGTTTAATTAAATTTAATTCGCACTAAAAATGTGTTTTGTGATAATGAATTTGAAATGATGGCGAAGATGCTCTGTTAACGTTTTCGCCAGCCTCCAACCATTTGAGAAACTAAATTCTGAAATAGATTTCTGTTCTTGAAATAGATTTACATTATTGATTTGTCATCCATTTTCTTTAAATTATTTTGTCCATATTCTTCATATTCTAGGCAACTCCTTTATGTATTTCCATATACATTATAATAAAATCAAAAACACACTTAACACATATTTGCTAAGCACGGAAGGTTTCCAAAGCTGACCTCTATTTCGACTTGGATAAATAGCTCCTTGCAATAATAATTATTATAATTTTTTTATCACATGTACATTATTTTTATCTCGTCCCTCAGATTGGCGTATCCAACGAAGCAGAGCAGGCTGAGTTCTCACTGTACTGCATTGTGCAGGGAGACGCCTTCACCATGCCGCTGGCCGCAGACGAGTACATCCTAGACGTGACCACAGAGCTGCAGAAGGCAGGTCAACCCTTCTACCTCATCTTCTGCCGCAGCGTGTGGTACCATCCGCTGCGCCATGACATGACCAACCCACTCTATACTGAGGTAACTTAATATTACATTGTTTGTATCTTATGGAGCATTTTTAAAAACCTTATATGTTGTTGATACTCTAGCAGTCATTTCAAACAATATGATTAATATCTTGTATATATATTAATAATTAGGTATTGTACAAATAAGTACCTACACATATTATATACACACATATACGTTAATAGAAGTTTGCGAAGTTCTTAGAGTACTTTATAAGTTTCATCCGCTTGAATGATTTTTGGCATATTACGGCAAGTTTACAAAACATCTTAATTGATTGCTTGCAATAGTACGCAAAATTTATACAGAACCTAAAAAATATGGGATAGACGGTAAAATCTATGTGGATTCATTGACTTTAAACCGTAGTATGCAGTTAAACGTTTCTATATTAACATTTTGAGTAATGTTAGTAATTAAATCAAATGGCCAAATCTAAAACTGAACACCCATCGCTCGAGTGGATATAATTATCACAATATGTATAACTTTTATTTTTATCATACTCCCAATGACTGTTGCGTTTAGCTCACCAAAACAGTAAAAAATTAAACCATTTGACTATTAAAATTTGCCTGAATATCAGAATAAACATTTTTAACTACACTTTAACGCCAAGCTTATATTTGTTTAAGTGTTGTGTATTATTTAACCATTGCATAGTGACTCCTTGACCAGTTTGGAGCCGAATATTTCAAAGCTTCAGGTTCACTTCTTTGCAAGCTACATCCTTCACAAACTATAGGCTGTAACCAGGGCCGGCCTTGAGCCAAATGGCACTTGGTGCTAGTAAAAACCTCAAAGACCCTGTGCTAAGTATTAGCGCCTTATCTCATTGGTTCCTTGGCACCTTGGCAAGTCAGCGTCCGAGCGGACTGCTACAATTGCACCCGCACAGAGCCGGCTCTGGCTGTAAATGGGGGTAAAATGGAAATAGATTCTTAGAAGAATTCAGATAAATATGTATTTATTGTTTTGTCATCTTTTTTAAATTTTTCCGACTTTATGTCCGGGTTAAATCTTCCCCATAGGAAAAACTAAACCCTTCCACACACTTTTCCACAAATGATCATCTAGTCAATCAACATTATGCAAGTGCATTATATAAGCAAAATAAATACAAAACAATACAAGAACAACACTCATCTCTATCTCATATCTTTCTCGACATTACTATTTAAGGATTGTCATATTTTACAAACAACTAATCAATTTTTATAATTTTTCAGGTGCTCTTCAACCAAGTGGCCCCCGACTACCTAGAGGGTCTGCTGCTGGAGCTGCCCGGAGGGGGGCGCCCCACTGCAGGGGCTCTCAGAGATGTAGCTCTGGTGGCCGCCTTGCTGCATCGCGCTGCTGACCTCAACCATCCACCGCATCTTAAGGAGGTAAGATTACAGCAAAGTTTAATGTTTTACCATGCCAATGAAATTTATTAACTGTGAAATAGAGAATTTTAATATTATTTTGAAAATGTAAGATAAATTTGACATTACTTCAGGCTCACCAGCAAAACATTTCCATGGGCCGATCTCTTTAGTGGTGTTTCCATCTAGTATAGAATCAGAAATCTTTCGGAACCTTGTATAATATTTTTATTACTTATACTATTTTTCCACCTCGCATTGTAAAGTATTTTGTTTTTATGTTCTGCACATTAAGATGTTTGTTGTTATATTTTTATGCTTCCGATTTTGTTGTCCGGGTTAAATCTTCCCCATAGGAAAAACTAAACCCTTCCACACACTTTTCCACAAATGATTATCTAGTCAATCAACATTATGCAAGTGCATTATATAAGTAAAATAAATACAAAACAATACAAGAACAACAACACGTCAACTCACCAGAGATCAAATGAGAAAAAAAAAAATTCACCGACTCCAGATATTTTCATATCAGAGGGTTCGGCTCGGTAGAACTCCTAATAGGGCCTATAAATCCTACTGATCCCTCAACATAAATATTTAAAAAATCTTTCGTTATCCTACATGTATTCAAAATGACCGACTTTTGCATCTTTATATATAAATTTTTAGATAGATCTAATACGCCTAAATGTTTAATGAGAGAGCTAGGTATAATGCCAGTAGCCGAAATAACGAACGGTAATATTTTTATAGTCTGAGAATGCCAAATTCTTTTAATCTCATTTCCTAAATCTGTGTATTTTCTTATTTTTTCATTAACAGATTTTTGAATATTACAGGAATTTGGAATAGCGACATCAATGATATAAGTTATTTTTTTTAATTTTGTCAAGTAAAACTATATCGGGTCTATTATGTCTAATCATTCGGTCTGTTAGTATAGTTTTATCATAATATATTTTATAAAATTCGTTTTCTAAAAATGAATTTGGTTCGTATTCATAATATGGTATTATATTACGGCAGTCAATCAAGTTATGTTTAATTACCAAACTTTGGTGAATTATTTTTAAAACTTGATTGTGCCTAAATGTATACTCGGACGGTGCTAATATAGAACATCCTGATATAATATGTTCTATAGTTTCCGGAAAAGCCAAACATTTTCTACATAAATCATCAATTTGATTTGTATCTTTGATTATATGCTTCCTATAATTTTTAGTATTAATGACTCTATCCTGAATGGCAAGCATAAATCCTTCTATTTCTGCGCTCAACTCTCCAATACTCAACCATTTGTTTGACGAAAATTTGTCAACATACGTTTGGTTGAGATAATTGAAGTGTTTTGCGTGTAAAATTTTATTTGACCAGGAATCTAATAATTCCTGGTTGGGATTTATAAAAATGTTGGCATTCTCATCGTATAAATTTAAAGGTGTAATATTTCTATCTGCCTTGCAAATTATTTTGTGCATTTCTGAGCTATGAGCTTTCCTATGGAAAAAAGTTCTTAGCATTTCTACCTGATTATGTTTCAAAGAAGTTATTTTGACTATACCTCTACCTCCTAAATTTCTAGGTAAATTAATTCGTTCTATAGCTGAATTTGGATGATGGCAATTAAATTTTGTTAGCGTAGTTCTAATTAATCTTTCTAAGTTATCTAAATCATTATTAATTATTAATTATTCTATTATTATTATTATTATTGTTATAAATAAATGTACAAATTATATATATAAATAAATAAATAAATAAATGTTGTTTGTCTTTAAATAAATAAACATGAAAAGTCAAGCTGGGCTTAAAAATGAAATAAATAACCTAAGGGTTCCCAACTGTTCGATCGCAAAGCAAAATTTAATTACATAATCGCAAAGATTACGATTGTGAATTTTGAAAATAATTATTATTTCCACATTTTTAATTAACAACTATTGATGAAAAAATGTATAATATCCCAGTCGTACAACAAATTGGTGTTCCTAGATTCGTGCTTATCTTTTGAGGAAGAGCACAGTGTAAAGAAGAAGTGATGCAATGTTTATGCATTTCATCATCCATCGTCGTCTCATCAGTGGATTGGATTTACGTAAATAATAATGTTAATATTCTTTCTGTCCATTGCAGATAAAGTTCCTGCTTCCAAAGCCCGTGCTGGGTCTCCGAGAGATCAGGCCAGCTAGGTGGGCCTCCCTTGTGCAAGCCGACTGGGCCGTTGCTCAACCACTCACCACACACCAGGCTAAGGCACAGGTTAGTCGTAGTAGTTGTTGACTAGTGACTTGATTTATAAATCTGCTGAGCTCTTTTGAACACAGTTTCATTAACTGGAAAGTGATACCTATGCTGGATTCTGTTGAATATTGTGTTAGATAGGCTGAATAGTCAAAAATATTGTTGTAATTTTTCTCATAGAAATACCAACAATTTGTCTGTCCTTAGGGATAAGCAGTCGATATTGACGGCTTCAAGTAGTGACTGCATAGTTCACATAGAACAAGAACCCTGGCATCCGTGAAGTTCACATATCGACAGCTTGTAGCAGTCTGTGTATTTCCAGCCTAAGATTTTAGACAGTTAACATTTGTGGAATCTGTTTGTCATTATTTCACCAGTGAAATATAATGGTGATACAATATTTTTAAGGACTGAATTCTCAGTGATCATATATTTTGGTGGTTATCTAGGGGTGCTGAGATTTATCAGCTAACAGATCGAGAGCATTGAGCATTGCTTCGGGAACTGGTAAAGAAGTCATTCTACATCCACATATTCTGTAGTTTGCCCTTGTCCACATTTACACAATGCAAAATGCTGAAGTGCATCATACACGTTTGGAGACCGTAAATGTATAATATCCAGTTTAAAGAGGGCCATGTTTTTTCGAACGAGAGAGAGAAACCTGCAGTAAAACCACAGTAAACCTTTTTATTTAAAAAATGTTATAAAAAAATTGTTACATCATAACAAAATTTTTTTTTTTTCGTATGAAGCAATTACTTTGTGGTTAGACACTATTTTTTAATTAAATAAAACACTTTGTTTTTAACCACGAGTTTTTATTATTTTTCACATCGACCGGTTTCGCTTAGATCAAGCTTCGTAAGGATATAAATAATTGTGCACTTCAGTTATTATTTATATCCTATATATATATTGATTGTGTTATAATATATATTTTGATTTAAACGCACCTACTTAAAACAGCATCAATCACACGCTGAATTAAAGTGACAAACATGTAAACACTTCCCTTGGGTCAGCAAATCTTATTCCAACGATTGAGCGTGAGAAACTTAAATGAATGGAACTAAGCACTTGAGATAATTATGTACTTGTAATCCATTGCTAAAAAAGTGAAAACAATGCTCTGAAAGTATGCTGTAATAAGCCCTGAGTATGAATTCCGTTTTCCCACACATATAGTATTTAAATTACTGTGTGGTATCCTTATTATCATCATCTATGATTTATACATTCTCACAATGAATTTAATTATGTTTTGAAAGCGTTGCTAAAGAATTATGCGCAGTTATAAAAATAATTTCTTTCAGTTTTGTTTCAATTAATAAAAAAGCATTCACAACATACTGTGCAGACTTGGTATTACCAAAGTTTTACATCCTTTTGTTCTGTCAACGGAGTCAAGATAAATTATATTATGTGTTTATACAGAAAACATTCATGAGTTTTTTCATTTACGTGATTTTTAGTAGTAATCAATTATAATTTATCCATTTTGCAAGTGAATATTAAAATAAAAAAGACACTGACTCTTCTATGTTTTCGATTGATAATACTATGATGAAATTATTTATTAATTAATTGTTTTCTTTACAGGTTCTGGCTGTGCTATCCCAATGGCCGCTATTTGGCAGCTCCTTCTTCGCAGTGAAGCGTGTGTCCGGTGGAGTGGGCGTGCCGGAATGGCGAGATCACATCCTGGCACTCAACCGGCGCGGCGTGCATTTCTTGGATGTTCAGACGCACGAGACTTTACAGCATTGGCCCTTCGCAGAGGTCATCAGCACCAGGAAGGTATGTAATGATGAATGTTCAATATATTTAATATGTGAGATACTTTGTGAAATTTATTTAGTTTAACTTTACACTGGAGGCTATGAAGTTTTATATTACAGCGTATGGGTCATCTTTGAGGATGGATGGTGTATAGAAGGTCTTTTTAAGGAGACCAATATTACAGCGTATGGGTCATCTTTGAGGATGGATGGTGTGTAGAAGGTCTTTTTAAGGAGGCCAATATTATCAGAAGAAACACAAATTCTGATAATATTGGTGTTTCTTCTGATAATATTGGGAAAACGGAATTCATATGTGAGACACTTTGTGACATTTATTTAGTTTAACTTTATACCGGAGGCTATGAAGTTTTATATTACAGCGTATGGGTCATCTTTGAGGATGGATGGTGTATAGAAGGTCTTTTTAAGGAGACCAATATTACAGCGTATGGGTCATCTTTGAGGATGGATGGTGTGTAGAAGGTCTTTTTAAGGAGGCCAATATTATCAGAAGAAACACAAATTCTGATAATATTGGTGTTTCTTCTGATAATATTGGGAAAACGGAATTCATATGTGAGACACTTTGTGACATTTATTTAGTTTAACTTTATACCGGAGGCTATGAAGTTTTATATTACAGCGTATGGGTCATCTTTGAGGATGGATGGTGTGTAGAAGGTCCTTTTAAGGAGACCAATATTATCAGAAGAAACACAAATTCTGGCAAATCCTTCCAGCTAACCTGTTGAACACTAAAACAATTCTATGACAAATTTTAACTGTGGGTATGCATTTAATGTGTCTCCTGACTGTATTCCAGCCCCTTTTAATTACAGATTGAATACTCAAGACAATATTTTACAACCCTGACACAATATATGAATATGTACCAGTTTGAAGATGACCGTAGTATGTTGAAACCGATCCGATCTAAAAATGTATAAACACCATAACTTTAGTCAAATATGTACCAGTTCGAAGATGACCATAGTATGTTGAAACCGATCCGATCTAAAAATGTATAAACACCATAGCTTTAGTCAAATATGTACCAGTTCGAAGATGATCATAGTATGTTGAAACCGATCCGATCTAAAAATGTATAAACACCATAGCTTTAGTGGAATATCTACCAGTTCGAAGATGACTATAGAATGTTGAAACCGATCCGATCTAAAAATGTATAAACACCATAGCTTTAGTGGAATATCTACCAGTTCGAAGATGACTATAGAATGTTGAAACAGATCCGATCTAAAAATGTATAAACACCATAGCTTTAGTCAAATATGTACCAGTTTGAAGATGACCGTAGTATGTTGAAACCGGTCCGATCTAAAAATGTATAAACACCATAGCTTTAATCAAATATGTACCAGTTTGAAGATGACTGTAGTATGTTGAAACCAATCCGATCTAAAAATGTATAAACACCGTAGCTTTAGTTTTTTTTTTTTTTTTTTTTTTTTTTTTATAGTCGGAGGCGGTTTACTTACGTTCCCCGCGAGCACTTAGGCCATAGGCCCATTGTACTATCTCCCATTTTACCTCATTCCCTTGCCAGTAACCCGGTCCCTTTTATGAAGTTCACCAGGGCTGTCATTGGATATGTGGCGATGTCTTCTGGTTCCACACTGTGTCTTCCCAGGTATCTGAGCCTTATTCCCAGCAGAGCGGGACATTGGCACCATAGGTGAATTGGAGTCTCTTCCTCCTCTTCACATTTCCTACAGATGTTGGTGTTTTCCACTCCCAACAGTTGCATGTGTCTCCTGAGATGGCAGTGTCCCGTTAATAGTCCTACCAGTTCTCTCAGTGAGTTTCTGTCCATATCGAGTAGTTGCCTGGTTCGGTTAGGGTCCGGTCCGTTTATGAGTACTTTAGATTGCCTCATTCCGGGTGCCTTCTTCCATTCCTTCCAGTGTTGGGATTTGACCCACCTCTTGATATGTAGTTTGGTGTGGCAAGCTGCTACTCCTACGGCCGGCTCAGATCCCGCAAGTGGTGCTTTCGCCCCTTTCCTTGCTAGTTCGTCAGCCCGCTCGTTGCCCTCAATACCTTTATGTCCTGGTACCCAGAGCAGGGTTACTTTATTGATGGTCGCCAGTTCTATTAGGATAGTCCTGCATTCCATCACCAGTCTGGAGTCGCATCGGTTACTTTCCAGTGCCATTAAGGCCGCCTGGCTATCCGAACATATGTTTATGTTCTTATTTCTGTACCCGATACTCATATTCTCCTGTGCGCAGGCTAAGATGGCTTTCATCTCAGCTTGAAACACAGTGCAGTGCATTCCTAGAGGTATACTGAGTTCCCTCTTAGATCCCTGTAGACAGACCCCGGCCCCTGTTCCTTCCTCCATCTTGGACCCGTCTGTGAACCAGATTAGTTCCTGTTTGGAGTTTGGACCTGGGACCGAGTCCCATTCCTCCCTTGTGGGGTACGTCACTTTAAACAGCTGTCCGAAGAAGTATTCGGCTTGCTTGCCGTCCTGCTTCATCCCAGCCGTCGGACTAATTGCCCTCAGTCTTATTCCTATCTCCGTGTGACTGTTTCTGGGCAACTCTCCTCTCCATTGGCCATTGCAATGTAACCGGTAGGCTGCCGCCATCGCCGCCCCCTCTATTTCTATGTTTAGTGGGGGTAGGTTCAGCAGCACTCCCATGGCTAGTATTGGAGTGGTTCTCATGGCTCCTGTGATGCTTCTGCATGCAAGTCCCTGTATGTGATTGAGTGTGACCATCACTGTTTTCAGTGTTGTTCTCCTCCACCAGACCAGGGCTGCGTGCATGATCCTTGGTTTTACAACGGCTGTGTAAAGCCATTGCATCATTTTAGGTTTGAGACCCCACGTTCTGCCGCAGATTCGCCTAGTTGCCCACATCAGAGCACAGGCCTTTCTGCCTACAGTTTCCACCTGGTTTTTCCAGCTCAGTTTGGCATCTATGATGACTCCGAGGTACTTAACCGTGTCAGAGGGTTCTAATTCCTTTCCATAGAAGGTTGGATTGCTCCATCCTTCTAGTTTCCTTTTACGCGTAAAGATTACTAGTTCTGTCTTGTCTGGGTTGACTGACAGTCCTGTTTCTTCACACCATTCTTCCACTGTTGCCAGTGTTGACTGTATAAGGCCTCGGGTTGTGTCTGCATCCCAACACCTTATTATGGTTGCAATGCCATCCGCATACCCTTGCGTATATAGGCCCCTGTTGTTGAGTTTCCGGATGAGGTTGTCCACCACCAGGCTCCACAGCAAGGGTGATAAGACCCCTCCCTGTGGACACCCCCGTGTCACCAGCACTTTGATGCTTACCTCACCCCTTGTCACCGTAAGTATCCGGCCTGAGAGCATGTTCCTCAGCCACCTTCTGGTGGTTTTGTCGAGTCCATGTCTTTCTGCCGCTTCATCAATGGATTTAATAGTGGTGCAGTTAAATGCTCCCTCTATATCCAGGAATAGCCCTACCGCCAGTTCCCCAGTCGCTTGTGCCTGCTCTAGTTTGTACACCAACCTGTGCAGTGCCGCGTCGACTGACTTACCTGCTTGGTAAGCAAACTGTAACTCGTGGAGGGGCTTCTCTTTCAGTGCCCCGTCCCTTATGTGCCTGTCCATTAGCCTCTCCATTGTCTTCAAAAGAAATGAGGTGAGGCTAATTGGGCGGAATGCACCTGGTTGGTCGTAGTCAGCTCTCCCCGGTTTGGGTATGAACACTACCCTTGTCTTCCGCCATGGTATGGGGATGTATCCGAGGGCACAGCATGCCCTCAGGATCTTCGTCACCGGAAGTAGGATTGTATCTAGGCCCCTCTGTAGAAGTGCCGGAAAGATTCCATCCTCTCCTGCGCTTTTAAAAGGGTCAAACCCTCTGATTGCCCATTTAACTCTGGAGGGAGTAACTATTTTAGCCGCAGTGTCCCAGTCCTTACCTTACCTTAGCTTTAGTTGAATATGTACCAGTTCAAAGATGACTATAGTATGTTGAAACCGATCCGATCTAAAAATGTATAAACACCATAGCTTTAGTCAAATATGTACCAGTTCGAAGATGACCGTAGTATTTTGAAACCGATCCAATTTAAAAATGTATAAACACCATAGCTTTAGTCAAAAATATGAACCAGTTTGAAGATGACCGTAGTATTTTGAAACTGATCTGGTCTAAAAAGTAAAGTAGTGGAAAAGGGTTTTTAAAATTGTTTTCATTACATATTATATTCATTTTGACCTCTTTGATGGAATTACACAATATGTATATGTTGTCTTTATTTACTTTAATTTATTTCAGGAAAGTATTGTACGTTTTATGTTGTGGATGTTATTATCCACTTGGGCGATGGGGCATTTACAAAGTTAAAAGCAGGGTTTTTGCAGCAATTTCGTAATAAATTAAAAAAAATCATCCACCTAAAATTAGGCAGCCATCGCTCAAGGCCTAGTGCGATGAGACCTAAAACGGGTAACCATCGTTCAACTGGTTATGTATAAACAATTCCATGCTTATCAAACATCCTGATTTTTCTTATAACATAAGAAATGTTCTTTCTCAGGTACGCTCCGAAGATGGCTCCCTGTTCCTGGACATGAAGTGCGGTTCCCTCCTGCAGCAGCGAGTGACTCGGCTACAGACGGAGCAAGCCCATGAAGTATCTCGGCTAGTGAGGCAGTACATCACTCTGCAACAGGCGGGCGCAGGACAGATTAGCGACGATTAGAGGTTACTTCAAATATCTATATAAATAAAAATGTTGATTTGTTCAAAATCTTAAATCTCACAAATTTTGCTTTTAAATTTTGGCACTACTTTGCATTCGAATACGTGTGTTTTTTAATATACCTACATTATATAGATATTACATGTGTCAGGTAGAAATTTTTTTTGTTTAAAACAGCGCCATTTGTTGGACGTAAAAGCAATATGCGCTTTTGCTTCTCTATCTGCACAGAAAGACAGGGTACAGCTAGTATACTATGTAATAAAATTATCTAACTAATTAAATTAATCTAATTTTCTTTTGGACCGTGGTCTTCACAATAAAGGTGATTCCCAAGGTTCTGAGTGTTTGTGTTGGCAGGGGCTCCAACATGTAGACAATTGTAGTTTGTAGCTTGTGTGTAGTGTTATAACATCTCTTCTGAGTTGTGAGTTTATATCCCGGGGTGGCATCTTGAGTCTTTTCTCTCTGTATGTTTTTAATATTATGTAATATGATTTGAGATTTTCACGGCCAAAAGTATTATAGTGGTTAATTTTTGGGGTATTATGCCATGTTGCGCTACCTGCTTTAGCCAACGTTTTGGACATGTCCATTATCAGGGCGGATGTTTAAAATCAACCCTGATAATGGACACTGTAAGAAAGTAGCGCAACAAGGCATAATACCCAGAAAATAATCCAATATTCATATTGTTTGAACAACTAAGGCAATTTGTTACATTTCATGTGCTTTGTATCTAATTAGCTTTTTGTTTATTTCTAGGTTAAGGATTTCAATATGGAAGAAGAGGACATAATTATACAACAATTTAATATTAAAAGATAATTTAGTTGATGATGTACGGACAATAATATTTTGCATCAAGTGTAAATAAGTATATTTAAAATGTTTGTTTTAGAAGAATAGTATTCCGTTTTAATTATTTTTTTATGTTTACATAATACATATTGTGCATAGTGGGGAGGAAAGGAGATTTGCATTTTTCACAACACAAACAATCGTTAATATATTTGCTCTTCTTCATACTTCATATTTTTGTATCATGTTTATATTGTTTCATTTTAATAAATAACATATAATTACTTACCCTTTTTTTATAAAAAAATCATAATAACATTTAAATATCTATTGAAAAATACTCTTTTTCTTTGTCACTTTCGAAATGCAAGTCTCTTTTTTTAGTTTGTAGGAAAATTTAACAACACTAGAATACAAATCATATCATTTGACAATCTATTTTAATAATAATTAATTTATCATAATTAATATTCATTTAAGTGTAAGATAGGTTAAAACTTTATTAAATTAATTGTATATTTAGAAAAATGCTTTCAATAAAGTTCTTTGTAATTGCTCAAAAAATACTCAAATTCCGTCCGATTTACATTAGATAAAAAAATTATCTAGTAAACATTTAAGAAGTAGCATTTAACGTAATAAAAGCAATAATTTTGAAACCTTTATATACGTAAATAAACATTTATATTTGTGTATATATTTTCAAAATAAATTAATTATTAATAATAATTAATAAATCTTGTAAATTCTTCAATCTACCTTCATCGTACATTTCTTTAAAGTTAGGAATAAATTGTTTATATTCTAATAATATTGTACTTTGGTTTAGTTGTATAATAACAAATTAATATTGTTACAAGGCTAATGCCATTTAGTAACTCTGTCAGAGTAAACATATTACATTATTATAATGAAAAATTATCCTTAGCTATTAGAAAACATTATTTTTTTATAAAGATGTTACAGTTTAGTACTGTGAAATGAGTGTTTTATTTTACTACAAAAATAACATAAATGTCAGGTAATATCGGTAAGATTTTAATAGTTGTTAAATATTGCATGTGTTTTTTAATGAAATTGAAAATGCTAAAATTGTATGAAACAAGTCTTTCGCATTTTAATAAGGGTCGTTTTATATTTCTTTTCGACTTGTCATAATGATTTAAAACATAAAATCTATATTTCATTAAATTTGTGCTATACTTATGAAGTCTTAGTTAAAACATATTCTTTATATTTTAAATATTTATGTTTTTGATTCACAATAATTTTTATCACCAATATTATTATTTCGACATCAAAATATTTATTTTTTCAAAAGAGAATTTATGAATTGATTTCTGAATAAGATTCTACAAGAATAATTATTGTAATGTACACTTGTAAAGAAGACAGAGCAATGGATGATAATAAATTATCATTATAATATTTTTACCCAATTATTATAATTGTAAGAGAAAATGTCATATTCCAATAATAAGTCTAATAAAATATTTACTGAATAAAACACATTTGTTTCAATTTATCATATTTTTATTCAAAGTAAAAATATAATTCAACACAAAGAAAAATATGATAATATTCAGTGCAAAATATTTGTGCTAATCATAAAGAATAACCTACGTAATTCAAAGAAAATAAGTTTACATAACAAAGCAATTCTTTCATTTCTGAGACAATAGCACTATGGTTCTATTTCGCTAACCCAAAATCAATACAATATTATTCTCCGTGCTTTTGTTACTTCATTGGTAACAATAGTGTCCTTGGTCATGTAAAACAAAGACATTAAGTCATTTTAAACTCCAAACTAGCCTTGAAATATTATGGCTATGTCCAATCTGTCGATCATTAAAAATGTGTTCACAATCCTAATTTCTCCTGAATAATTCTAGTCCCACATGAGCACTATACTCTCGTAATATAAGTGGGCTTGCCCTATTTCTAGGAATGTACGGTGAAATAGGCCAAGCCCACATATATTATGAGTATGGCGCTCGTGTGAGACATGAAAGGTATGAACGGATTGATTGGAAGATATTTGCACAAAGCTTTGATTTACAGTAAAGTGACCAAGAATCATGAGCCTAATATGTATATTGTATATTAATATAAGTTCTTAGAGATTAACACATAATATGGGGAATGATGATAGAAACTTTGAGCATCCTATGAAATTATCGAAAATGATGCTTTCCTTCAATTACTCAGTGGGACTATGGCGTGGTGTCCTTGTGGAGGACCTGTGGAGTCTATCGTTCCACTGCTGGGCTGTGTACTGCACATACCCTGGATCAGTAGGACTACTGGGGCCTCCGTTATAGTTGACTTGGTCATCTGTCTTCTTGACCCCTGCCATTGGGAGTAAAAAACCAACAGCAGGGATATCATTTCTGTCCACTTGAGATGCAGTCTCTCTCTTGTCAATTTTAGGCGGTTGTTTCTGCTGAAGACCGAAATACTCGGCTATCTGTTGTAATGTGGGAGGTTTAGAATTTCTAAGAGTGCTCATTTTGCTTCTTAATGTATCTGTTTGAGATCCATTGTCTGATTTCTCTTGTATGTTATAGAGGGACAGGTTGTCATAAACTCCATAATTCTTGCTCGATCGCTTTTCTTTGATTCTGGAGAATACCGGTGTTTGCAATTCTGGTAAGTAATCTGCTCTAACGGGGAACGGTGGAAGTTGTTCTTCTTCAAACTTTTCCCACTGCTGCTTTTCGTATTCTCTTTGGGTCATTCCCATATGCGGATAGCTCTTCCTGTTGTCATCTTCAGTCAACATCCTCTGTTGATACTCCTTCATGTACTGTTCATTTAATTTAGCAAGTCCTTCCTCGTAGTCCTTTCTTTCGGTTTGTTTTTTTAGCAAATTCCTGGCATCTAACATTTTGAGATAAGTCGTATTCTTGTGATGTTCTTCATCTTGTTCAGGTATAGTATTAATTGTGTTAAATGGTCTGCTTATTCCGTTAGGTCTCATCTGTTGGAAAGCATCTTGGGTAACATTGCTTCGTTTAACATCTCCATTCCGAACGGATCCATACTTGGATTTCTCAATCTTTTCAAATAATTCATCCGTATTACTTTGGTCAGCGAATTTATGGTAGCCATTTTTTTCTGATGTGATAAAAACGTCAGTTTCAATCTCTTCGGCAGTTTGCAGATGAGAAGGTACTTCTTGGATAGGTTCTGTAACTTTGCTAACAATTTGTGGTTGTTCAATAGTTGCTTTTTTCTCTTCCTTCTTCGACTTTATGAATTTTTCTGGAAAAAACTTTGGCCGTAAGCTATTGGTGTTGGTCGGGGGCGTGGGTTTCTTATTGTCTGGAGGGAGTTTGGGGTATGCAACGCCGTTCTTCTCAGCATCTGTTGGTGAATGGTTGCCGGTTATTCTGCTGCCGCGAGGTCCTGCCAGGTCTACGAGGAACAAGGCAGCGGTGATTAGAGACAGAACACCGAGAACAGCTGCATTGTCGATGAGGCCATCGGGAATGGAATCAAGTGAGGCTAACTCAAGACCACCTGGAATAGAAACAAAATTCAATAACAAAATACATTTTATTATTGAATTTACTACAATCTTAAATGAGTATATGAATGGCTCTAATGAGCCAGTTATACAGAATTTGAACTATTCATCAAATTTCAAGTTCTGTAAAAGTTCTATTCAAGTTCTGTTATTATATCATTGTTGGCCAGTTATTTCACATAACTATAATAATAACAGAACTTGAAAACTAATTTTGAAATTTTGATGAATTGTTAAAATTCTGTGAAACAACTGGCCCTTAGGCTTAGCACGCACTGCGATTAAACACAGCGGTTTTGGAATAGCTGAAATTGCCAAACCGCTTACAAGCACGCACTGCGGCTGGCGTTTTTACTTAATTCCATTTCATGGTGGTTACCCACTTAGTATTGAGGCAAAATTTCAAACAGTTGTTTAGTAAGATTGGGAACAATGGCCGTATAATACACCTATACATAGAATAAAGAACTTGATTCTATGCTCACATATAAATGATGAAATAACATTTTTAAATGTGCAAATAATGTAATAAATAAACATATTTTTGAAATGATAAAACTCAACAAAACTTAGGACAGAACTTAGACAGACAAACATAATTAGATCTAGAATCACTAGTAATAACTGTTCCAACTTCAATGAATTATGTATTCATAAAGTGTTGGGATTCCGTTACGGACTATTGAATTTTGAATGGGATGACAGGTCTGATAATTGAATAATTGATGTCACCTAATACAATGAAGAAAAGAGCCCCAAGTCCGAGCAGAAATATTTCCAAGATCCTTCTGCCCTGCGGTACTTCTTTGAAGATTTTGGCCAACAGCAGACCAGCCGTTATGATGACATAACCTGCAAATATTAAAAAACAATATTAAAATCAATAAAAACCATAAGGAACAATATTTTTTTCTTCACAAAAATAAGAATGAAGATTTGCAGGAACTCAACATAATGTAACGCATTTGCTAATTAAGTAAGCTCAATCGATAATATGGCATTATGTAAATAAGGAGTTCAATTAAGTTATCAAAATATAGAAAAGTGACATTAAAACTTATTTTGTAATAATTATTACTGTTGAAGACAATATTAACGACAAAAATGTAAAACAGAAAAGATGGAAAAAAATTCAGTCGCATCCACAGACATATGAATTCATATGTCTATGGTCGCATCTAGAAATTGAATCCAGGACCTCTTCCTTGCTAGGGAAGTTCTCTGACCACTAAGCTAATTTAACCATATAAACTTAAGTCATTTTTAACTGTTTCATACTTCGATAGAGAACCGACTGTTTTTCTGTTTTGCTTTATTCGTTTGAGAGACGTTAATATTGTTTTCAAAGATTAAATAATAACGTTTGAAGTTTTACCAATGACTTTAGAATACATCTAGACTTGTTCTTGTCTCACGAAGTTAAGCTAAAATGTGGCAAGTAAGAAACACTCTTATGTTTCCAGTAAATTCTTAATTCAAAGGTTGTGCATATATGACAAAGACAGACATCAAAAAAATATATGTGTATGAACGAAATAAACGATAGGACAGGGCGGCGTTTTCATATTCAAAAGTTGCGTTGAATACTACCTCGAGGCCGACTAGGCTACAGACCTGGGCGCCTGACAGATTTTGAGGTGTCAAGTAATCAAATCAGTGCCGTGCCATAATAGAGCAATGATAGTTTACAAATGGCGATGATACTCATTGTTACTGCTGATTTGTGTGATGTTTTATCGCAAGCATATAAATAAACAGAGTGATTAGACTATTTTATACAGTGACGTTTACTTAGCGACAGCAGTGAGTTCGCAATTTGGCAGTTTTGCTCCCAGACCTGTACTCTAGTTGGCCTTGCATTTTCTCTAACGACGCATAAAATCTTTGGGCAGGAAACAGTTGTATTATTTATAATAATCAAGAATAATAAGTAATTTGAATGAAATGTTATTCTTAGGCTTTAACTAGCGCTTGCCGAGTAATCAAAACACTTTTAATTTAACACGGCAATTTACTTAGAGGAATCAGGAAACACATGACCTTACACGATGCGTGACAATTTAGTACTAAAACTACGAAATCGAAAGCACTACAATTGAAGTACTTTTTGCTTGCCACTTTGAAATTTCTAGGGCGCGTCTATATATATTGTAACGTCATTGGGGGTAAATATATCCCTCACTGCCGCATTTTTAATATTAGGGAAATTACAACTCCAACTTAATTACTACAAGAAACAACGATTTACACCAGGATAGATGGTAAAAGACGCATTATTATTCCATTTGTAATCAAAGTTCAAAATTTACCTTGTATAAAGAACTCTTTACTGCCATTTTTGTATGGAGTGACACTTGAGAAAGTTTCGTTTTAATCTAAATACGCATAAATTTCTTAATTAACCCAAACTAATAATCTAATTTGAGCATGTAAATAGTTGATACTTGTAGTAATTGTTGAAACAAAGTATAATTTCCATAAGCTGTGCCTAAAAGTGCGGAGTTTAGGGAAATAATTACTATTAATACAATAATATGAATTTGCTGAAGCTAGGACAAAATCATTACTTTGTCAGCAAGAACTTGCAGAAGCATGACAGTTAACTCAACAATAATTACTCATGACGGTGTGTCACTTTCTACAAAGCAATTAAAACAAGAACCCGACGTAGTACTTATCTTCAATTTACAAGTTTTACTTTCCTTTGACGATAACATAACCCATTTACTAAACGAAACATTCCACCGCTGACTGAAAAATAACACAGTACTTTTGAACCTATTTGTCAACGGAAGTCACAAACAAATCAATTAAGAAGAAAAACAGTGATAATGACAACAATCATGAGAACATACAGTTTCGAAAGGAGCCTAATTTTGTTCGTTTTCGTAAATCAAAAAACTACGTACATTATAAATTCTCTTTTAAATACACCACTGTTGATTGTCACTAACTTACCATCAAATCCATTAATACAGTTATTAGAAACATTTGATAATAATAATTAAAGAATCGATTCAATATTTTGTTTTGACAGCTTGGGCATAGATTAAGTGATTGTAGGAATGCACTTTTGCACACTTTTATATATTTTTCGGCCATTATTTCCTGTTTTTGTTTCAATGTTGGTATAATAATAGTATAGTACGTTCAAAATATTATGCAAATTATTTTGCACGTATTGATAAAATAAGAAATTATTTTTACTGTATTTTACAATAAAAATCTTTTCTGTCTGTATTTCATAAAATAATAATGTAAAATTTCATATCCTCTTTTCTGGTATTGTCTTTTATTATTTGTGAAATAGATCTTTATTAATATAGACGGGAGGCAATTGATTGATTTACTTTAGATATTAACATCTAAAAGTAAATACGAATTTGATAAGTTCAATTCAAAATGTTCGCTTTGTAAAATCATCCAAAAATAAATATTGTCAGTATCCTTTAAAACATAAATTATCTTCCTTTATTTTTTATCGTGATTACCTTTCGGCTTTTATATAATATTACTTATAGGATAAAACATAAATTATTATAACATGAGAAATAAGAATTTCGTAAGTAATGAAAGAGCCCTTTAAAAACGTATAAAGCGTGTATAGTAAATAAAATTTAAGAACATGATAAATTGATAATATTTATTTGTAAATATACCGATGGAAAAGACTTTATTCAGTGATAACAAGAAAAACCTATAAGACGTATTTCAATCACCAATCTTGAAATTTTAATAGTATAATAGAAATCACCTCCATAAATAGCGTCTCCAAACGACGCTCCAATAGAGTCCCACGTGATGTTCCTCAGCAGTGACCACTCCCTCGATATCTTCTGAAGATATAGCGCGAGTCTGACGGACTCGTCATCGGTTACTCTCTTGCAGACCAAGCATGCTACGCAAAATATCTAAAACACACAATAACTCAACTAAAATTCGTTATTGCTTAGGAGAAAAACATGTTGAAGAAAAAGTGCAATAAACTTGTGTCCATCATAAGTTCAAATAAGTATTCAAGTATATTAGTCAAATAATATACCTACCATAAGTGATACCTACATAAGACACATTATGGGAAAATTCACAATATTATTTAGCGGATGTGATGCGCAATACGCAAAAGTCGAAAATTTGAAGAGTAGGTAACTTTCGAAACCCTCAAAAACTACTCGCAGTTTTTTGTACTTGACAGCAAAGGAAGAATTCTATGCGTGTAGTTATGTTTAGTGGACTGTTTTATAAAGTCTGTATTAACGGCTTGTTCTTCTTATTTAGTCAATTGAGAGGCAGAGATAGCCCACGACTAGCCAAATTTATGCTTTCTTCGGTTTCAATCAACTTCTCCATGTTTGCATTCAAATGTACTTTTAAAAAATGCGTAGAGCTATCTAGGTATTTCCAAACATTCAAAAAGTAGTTATAACATATAGGTGTAGTAAAGTAACCCACCCGGTTATTATGTAATCCAACATATTTGTTGCATCAAATAATTCAGTACAATAAAAATAAAGGAGTATCTAAATAGTAACATACACGTAGATTACATATTAATTTTTTTTTCTGATTTAAAAAAACTTCAAACACGATTATCCCTTAACTTGTGAGTTATCAACTTTTAACAGAATACCCCTCAACGAATAGAATATTGCGAGAAACAAGGCCGGAACATTTATATTAAAACGGTAGTCCTTATGTTGAAAAAGTAATTATTATTAGAGCAATTAATATTTACAAAATACCTACAACTTCAAAAGTCTTAATAGTAACCCACTTGTCACACACAACCATTTCTGAAAAACACAACTAACACTCGGCGAAGCGAATTTTTTGCTACATTTCCTGGACAAAGACAATCCACGGCTGAGCGAAGGAAACTGACTGCACACAGTTCTTTACAATATCATTATCTACGACAATTGTTTCTCGCAGGTAGGTAAGTATTACGAGGACCCCCCTCACGCTCAAGCGGAGGCGATAACACCTTAGCGCTGCAAATGACAGAAGACGTAATGTAAACTATGTACCAGGGTCGACGTATTATGTGCAAAATGACTACTGACCTAAACTTAATATCTGGTTTGCAATCCTTAATTCACTCGTTTAAAATATCTACGTCTTTTGGTGTCATTTCCTATCGGAGGTTGGCTACTATCGGGGAAATTTTTACCCCGTAAGCTACAGTGTACCCCGCCACGCGTTGCTGGGGCTCCTTCCAGAACTTTCAAGAGCATTCATGAACTTTCCGGAACCTTCTAGACTCACCGACACACTCCGCCACTCAGTTTGGAACCTTCACGAACTTTCTCTTTTCAGAACCTTTTAGAGCATTCGAAAACCTTCCTGAACATTCTGGAACCTTCACCGACACAGTCGGCGGGCCAATTCTGAAATAATCTGAAGCGTTCGCGGCTTTCCCATAACAAAGCACATTTTCGTCACCCACGCTCAGCCACCCCACCAAACTCTCTTACTTTCGATGTGATACAAAAGGTTATCTACCATTATAACCACCGGTTGGTGGCAGTGGCTGGTTGTGAAGAAAATTTGGCAGGTAGGGACACACGGGTTTCTTTTTATAATATATATTAGATTAGATTAATTTGTCGCCATTGGCGCTGTGACCCCTGGACCATCATTCCCTTCGCTACCCGGGACCGGCCCTGATCAAAACGGCACCTGGCCCGAGTAAAATTTTGACGCCCCTTATCCTTATCAAAACCGGCAGATGTGTGATTACTGTAATCAATAATATTCGGATGATATTTATGTTTATGTAGCGCCGTTTTTTGTAATAATTATTATTGTATTATTAAACGTATTCTTGCTACATGTCCTAACTAGCGGATTCACACCAGTTTATGCAACTTTAATCGAGGTATTTCCAACAATAATTTGTAATAATAAAAAATATCTTAATAAGAAACTAAACTAATCGTCACACTTGCCTTTTCCGTCAGGAATAATAGGAACTAATATATTATTTAAATTAAGCTTTTTAGGATGAATACGCATCTGTTATGAAAATGGTTTGCATAATTATAATAAAATTTCTAAAACAATCTGATAAAACGTTATTTCGTAGTCGCGGTTTTCACCTCAACAATAAAGTGCACATTATCCGAACTCACTATCCCGTATCGACCTTTCATACCTCGGTAGGTAAGAACCACCCGCGCCTAAGAAAAATAATCCTTTCACGTCGCAATTAAAAAATCAAAGACAATAGCTTCTTAAGATGGTAGACCTGCATGTCAATCCGCTGATTGGCCGAAATATAAATTTTCTAACGGTTTTGGGGTTGTTAGCCATAACAATGTAACTCTACAAAAGGACAATAAATTTATTAGTAAATTACGAATATTTTTATGGCGGTGACTGATAATAATTTCATAGATTTAATAATGAACCATTCAAAACAAATTAAATTTTTAAATTTATATTACAACATTTATTTTCAATTTGTGAGGCGGGTATGGGTACCGTCGCCCCGAGAACAATTTATTGGATAAACAACAACCATGCCATAGGTTACCCCAAGTGGTACGCTACGTTTAGTGACTCAGCAGGGGTGCCAGGGATCGTGGGTGAGGTTTGTCTAGGTCTTGGCGGCGGATGCGCCGGATCGGGAGAGACTGGTTGAGCGAGACTTTTTGACCTCTCCAGCCGGACTCTCCCTTGACCCATCACTTTGCACCGCAGTGGGAGGGATGGATTCAAATGTCCGTCACTTCGGGACATATTGACCACCAAATTCCTTCCCACCACTCATACCATTTTCCTTCCCTGAACTTTCTCCACTTCCTTCCCTAAAAGTCCCTCCACACAGCATCCCCAAAGATGTTATAGGCCCCGAGGGATTTTTTTCCTCAGGGCCTCCTGTGTGGATCTATGTAAAAAAGCAACAGCAAATTAGTTTCTTTACAGAGTAAAAAGGTGGTCATAGAAGTTGTCAAGAAGTTTTTTGTCCTTCAGTAAAAGCTTAACAAACGTTATGTATTAAACTATCACGACAATTCATTATAAAGGGTGGAGAGAATGACAGATTTTTTTGTAAAGATTGAAAAAAGAATGCAATATTTGCCAAATTTAGGTGCTATCGTCACATTAAAGAGCTCGAGAAAAGGTTAAAAGTACTGTTCATACCATGTTATAAATATTAAAAATTTAATTCTTATAAAAGTAATCTAACCTAATAAAATTACATTGTAATTGAAGTAAACTGGAATAAATTAAATATTTTATGCAGAATTCGAAAGATAATTCACTAGCAAATTGTTAAAAAGGGTGTACTTTCAGATTTTTTAAATTGGAACCAAAATAAAAATGGATTAAATGTAAGTTTTTTTATAACTTTCACTTTATAAAAACACGAGCTGAAGCACCCAGCGTTTTCCGGGCTTTATTCTGCTTTAAGGGGTGGGAATAGAGGATCGAAATCTAAAACACAAAAACGAAATCTCACATAGAACTTCCCCTTGTTTTGAAGGTCAGGTGTCCAAAATCTCATTGCTTTCGGAATAAAACTAAACATTTATATAAAAATAAAGCTAAACCGACCGACATAGACAAGCTTCTTAAAAGCATAATTTTTTTTTAAAAATAAATGCACAAATTATTTTTACATGTTATATAGCGGATTTATAATAAAGAAAAACGAAAGTATATTTTCCTCAATATAAAGAGACGAGGCGCTTGTACATGGTGAGGAATATTATATATAGATTTGTTTTAATAATTTGTAGATATGGGAAACTATGTATTTCACTATCATTAATATTTTTCCCAAAAATGCTATATCTCGTTACATATTGATGTTTATCAATGATTAACACACACGATGATGTGAGCTAACTGAAGGTTTAAATAAGTAAACCAAAACAGTAAATACATATTTTTTAATTTTGAATAAAGTACCAATAAAGGATAAAACATTGTGTTACGTAATTAGGCAATATATTTGACGATTTACAGGATTATAGTCTTTTTCCCCAGGATATCTTCATGGGTGGTCCAGATTTTTGAATTCTTCTTCAATCAGCTGTTGGGCCAACGGTCATTTAAGTCAGCCGGTCAACGAAATCAGTGTTTTGCGCCGCGTCTTCATCAAAATTCTGTAAATACGCGCAATTAATTGGACAACCTGCCGAATCTGTGGTGATATATCAAAATAACTCATAATAATACACGAATTAAAATGAACCTCTCCGAAATCGAATCAACATCAACGATCCATATTAATAAGATATCTGACAAAGTTCGGCAGATCAATGGACAGAAGATATACAGAGATGTTCCAGAATCATGGGTTGGTGACGATCCTTCCAGGGAGTGTGAAGTAAGTAAAATATGTGCATAACTTCCATTTCTAGATATTGAGGTATTTAGAACACAATAATATTGGCAAAACCAACATGAGTTCGAGTCCACGTTGTTGAGACGCCGTGTTTGAATAAATATCCGTATGATGTTAACCAATACCTCCTAGATGTTAACTCGATTTTTATCTTTAGTATCATAGTGAACGGGTCACGTTTATTGATATGAAAATGTATTCTTCTAGCATAAAACACAAATTTTCGTTGTTTAAACACGTACTCGTTCATTTCGTAGGCATTTTGACTGGCATCAAAATTCCTAGAAAATGGGTATTTCGCTTGCAATTTAGCCAATGTATGATAAGGCTATAAAAAAAACGAACATACAATGAAAAATAAATTTAGTTTTTGAACCACTACAGTGATTGCTTTCCTCGAAAAATAAAATTTTGTAACACTATTCGTTCATTTGTATTATCATTCAAAGAATTTCCCAGATAAACATCGTATCCACACGCCAAAAATAAATACACGTTTTTCGTTTGCCACAAAATATTTCAGAGTTTGAAAGTTGAAATTAATCATGAACATTTTTAATACTATCGTTTGTTAGTTTTACATGTTAATAATGTGGTTTATTTACTTCTACAGATATTCATTGGTCGTATACCGCGCGACTGCAGCTTGGAAAAGGAACTCGTTCCCCTCTTTGAAAAGGCTGGCCACCTTTTTGAGTTTCGTCTGATGGTGCAGTTTTCCGGCTGCAACAGAGGGTCAGTTGATTTATTATTATAGTATAAAGGGAATAAACGGTGTGCTAGAAGCTTCAAAGTGCCTGTAAATGAGCAAATTAATTTCATGTTGTTATTCCTGGAAAATCGCAACGTGAAAACGGATTGCAAATAATGCAAATGGCAGCGGTTGATTAATCAGTTTTTATTGTTATTCACACTGAAGTATGTATAGTGATTTTTAAATACTTGCATTCCGGCAATGTTTGTATTTTACTATTATGGGTTCATTTATGGAAATTCAAGTTTTCGTTTATCCTATTATGATTAAAATAGGTTAAATACGCAATAATATATTGCATTTGTTGTAGAGTTGGGCAGTTTCGTTAAAAAACATATATTTTTTTCGGAATTAGCCTTGAATTATCTACTTTTGTAAATTATTGTAATGTGTTTATATGTTTAATAATATAGACTTGAAAGTTAACTTGTCGAATTCCGTGGTATGCAAAATTTCTTCAACAAAAACAACAAATATTAGAGACAAAATATTTAGGTTGGGGGTTTAGTTTGGGTTATTTTAATAATTTATGCGCATTTCCTCATAACCTTCAAACATAACTGATTGACAAAAACATAGACCCTTAATGCATCTTTTACCGACATAAATAGTTACTTTTATTGTGGTAATTAAATTTAAACCAAGTGCTATTTATATATTTTTTGCATAAGCGTGCAGCGGAATTCGACAAGTTTATCGACTTTTTTATAAATTCATCTTGAGAAAGAATCTGAAATTGAACCGTTTTTCTTGAAGGACAAATTAATTAATGACACAATTTTTTTTACTTTTCGTATTTCTGAATTCTATTTTTTAATGGTTGTTGATTTTCATCGTATTTTTTTTGAGGTAGGTAGGTACTTTATGAGTAACATACAGAAAAACTCGTGAACAAAGGCTCTGGTAAACGAGCAACTTTTATGATAATTTCTTGCCGGCAAGGTATTTCCGTCAAGATTTACGGAATGTCTGTTAGGATTGCGCAATATTGTCGTGTATTGCCTATTATTTTCGACGTATTGCCTGCCCTGTCTTGACAGTGAGCTCACTCGGATACCGATATTACGATAATATTACCAGGCGAAATCAATTTACTAGCTCTACTTAATAATATTATGTGCTTCTCTGTTCGCAACCTACTCGTTACCAAAACTGTCAATGTTTTTGAATTTGTCATATACATTACGGAAATTTTGACGGGACACTACAATATTGATGGCAATTATTGGCAATATTGATGGTCTCCCTTTTTTATGAAAATGTCTGATGTACCTTTTTTGGAGTTTGTTAAATTATAAATACGTGAAATTTCGTTGTAGGAGGCAACCCCATTGTTTGGCAATAGGCAATAACAGGCAATTTAATCTTGCTCGTTTTCCAGGTATTTTACGTCCATTTTTAAAGAAAGACGAGCATTGCCAATTACAATATTTTAAAATCTTCTATACCACCACAGGATTTTGTGATTTAAGACCAGCAGAGGAATTGCTTGTACGACGCCTGGGTGGGACCCATTTTGAGCACGCTACCGAACTCGCGAACTCTGAACTCAATTGCTGTGGATCTTAACAGCTCGGCCGCAAGGTGCCCAGATAATATCACCTTCATATAATGTAATTTATGTATTTTTAATATTATAATACGTTTTTCAGATACGGATACGCCATGTATACAAACGAAGAGGACGCCCAGCGCGCCATCATCAAATACAATGATTTTACAATTAGACCAACTTGGCAACTAGGTAAATATTACTCAATTCATTCCTTTTATTATTTGTTAATGATAAACTAACGTTTATAGGACAAGGTTTTATGCATAGCATAAAGGATAACAAATAATTATAAGCAATAATTTGGTTGTTTACAGGTGAAAAAAATATAATAAGCAGTAATTGTTGATTGAGGTACTAGTACATATTGAATCATTTGGCGGGTTGGAATAGAATAGAATTTGGCATAGCTCAGTGGATACAGAGCACCTGACCGGACATCAGAAGGTACGGGTTCAATTCCCGTTGGCGGCATTTATTTTTACTCGGGAGATATTTTCAATTTGTATTAGTATTTCGGATGACTAATTATTGCTTATAATTATTTGTCTTTCCTTTTATGTTGCCTCCGTCATCGCTGGGGATATTTCAAAGTACCCAGACTTTTTTTGTTAAGTTAATAACATAGACGTGTAATGCTACGTATGCATACGAGAGCCGCACTGCCGAGCTGAACCTCAACTAATGGGAAAGGAACGTAGCAACCTTTGCTTCGTAAATGTATAAGTATCATTGGATGGCGATAGTAATTATAATGGTTGTTTAAATCAGCCGAACAGAGTAGTGAGTGCAATACTCTGTTTCTGTCTGCTATATAAAAGCATACACATACATGAATTACACGATGATTATATGATATAAAATTGAATATGGGATAAATAAAATAAATTTTTTAACATAGTACTTGTACTACGGTGGCTTGAGGGAAAGTCTCCATCTATGGTGTAGGGGCCTGCCTTGCCACTGGGCGACGGCCCGGACGAGAGTGTATTCCGATTACCGGTAGCCCCGACTCGTTCCGGCTACTCTGTGGCTCATCAAAACAGCGAATCCATGCTCCCTTCCCTCTGCGAACATCTGCGATGCACTGCATCGCCAAGGGAGGCCGAACAGCGCCCTGTATGCGTGGTTATACCGTTATAGTCGGACTGTGTTCATGTCGCCTTGTATGTACCTCCATAGTTCACTAGTGTATAAGCTCTAACACCGGAGGACTGCACCTGTTGAATCTCCTGGCGAGCATATTGATTCGCACGCTCAGTACTTCTTTGTATTTTTTATCAATTAGGTCATCAGTGACGACATGCCCCAAATATTTTATTGTGCCGTAGATTTTGAGAGTGTCTCCGCTGAGACCTTTGGACGAAATCTCAGCACGATCAGTATTTTGTTTAAATATTCGCAGCGATGATTTTTTTAGCATTGTACATCAGCCCGTGATTATCAACGTATGCTTCGCATATGGCCATACATGTTCTCATTGCTCTTACCGATGAGGCTAGTATGACCTTGGCGTATGCGTAGCTAATATTGTTCATACATACTCCGGCAATGTGGCATCCGATTCCTGTTGTGTTCAGTGTTCCACATATAATATGTTGAACAGCACCGGAGAGATTGGGCCTCTTGGCTAACCCCGCGCTTTAATTTAGCTGCCTCTGATTGACTATCATTCTATCTGACAAATTTATCCTGTTGGTAGTACCATGAGCTCAATGTATTGATATTTTGCGATGGTACTTGTCGTTCGGTCAGTTTTTCGACAACTTTTCATGATCCTCGTGAAAAGCTTCGCTTAAGTCCAGGAAGCGTATACCGGTGTTTTTCTGACGTTAGAGTATTCAATTGTTAGTTTCATGCCATATATGACTGCATCAGTAGAGCATCCAGCTTTGAAGCCCACACCCCAACAAGTCCTCTGCATTGGCTTGTAGTCAGTTAAATTCAAAATGACTTTTTCGAAGATCTTGCAATTATTGTGCTAAGAAATATGGGCCTTTAATTAATGGATGATGTCAGGTTAAATTTGGTATCGGTATTTATCAAATCAAAAACACGCAATAAAGTGCATACTTACTGATCTGCATATTGGGGCGTGGAAGCTGTGTATATTGATGATAGAAGTGAAATTGTTTTGTTTTTTACGTAATATAAATGTATGAAGTTGGGTCTTCAGCGAGCAAATGTTTTCAAAACATCGGACAAAAATAATGGGTCGAGGCCACAACGTTTTTTTGTTTTTATCGACCACGGAAAACAAAACTTTGTGGCTCTGCCCCAATGTTTCATGTTTGCACAAACATTTGGTTAAACGTGTTTGTGGTAAAATTGTAGCTGGAGACTAGAGGTGGGTCCTGTGAGTACTTTTCGTTACTGGGTACAGTGAGTACAGATAAAAAAATACCCTTTAAAAATACCGGTTATAAAATACTCAAAAGTATTTTATACTCGGACTGAGTATTTATTACTTTCTGTCCACAGATACTATAATCCTCAGGTTTACCTCCTCCTTTTTTGTAACTGTACTCAAATAATTTCTTCCCACAACGATTCCCCACAAATTTTTATTTTCGTGTCCTCTGGTACTTCTGCTTTTCGGGTTATCCGTATTTGACTTGGGGGAACACTCTCCTCAGCGGTTTGCGGCTGCCGAGTATTGCATATTAGAGGTGAGTTCTGTGGGTACTTTTCGTTACTGGGTACAGTGAGTACAAAAAATACCTGTTCAAAATACCTATTAAAAATACCGGTTACAAAATACTCAGTTATTTAGTATTTTATGCTGGGGACATAAAGTAATAAATACTCAGTCCCAGTATAAAATACTTATGAGTATTTTGGAGATTTGTCACAGGTACAAAGTACCGCATGAAAATACCCGGTACTTTTACTGGGTACGATAAATACGCCTCTCGTCTACTGGAGACCCGCCTTTACCCCACATCTACTATGTCATCAAATTGAACTCGTAATAAAAACAAAGTTTTTTAATCAAAATACATCTATTTTAAATTTTCGAGTCATCACTGGGGCCGGCTGGTAGCCAATTTCAGAGAAATACGTGTGTTTGCGTGAGGGTCACCAAAGTTTATATAATGCATTGTCACCGACAATGAATGTCTATATGGCGAGTATCAGCTCGATCGGATGTCGGGAAGTGGGTTAATTTCCACTTCCAAGATTTGCATTCACGAAAGTAAAAACAAAATTTAAATAAATGTATTATTTAAAACATAAGTTTGTTCGTTTTTTTTCTGGCCCTGCTTAAAAACTTTATAAATTTGTACGTGTTTGCAACGGTTTATTTATTTAATATTCTAGAATTTTACTTTGATTGAATTAATTTGATTTGAAGATATATTTTTTGTTGTTGTTAATTTGCTGTTTGTGAATATAATGGATGTCTTGCGAATTGCGTTATTTGCTATTGACTTTATTTGCGAATAGTTTTGTTTGTGAATTTTTGTGTTTGTAAATTGTATTGATCGGACTGTTATTCCTCAGGTGTTTGTAGAACGGACAACAACTGCCGCCTGTTCATGAAGCGCCTGCCGATGGATTTGCCTTCGCTAGAAGTCTCCAAGCAAATCTACCAAATCTCTGATGACGTCATTGAGGTAAGTGAAATTATTCAGTAGTTTTTAAGCCTTCTTTTCGGATCTAATACGTAGTTACTAAGAAATATCACATTCCGAAAAGCCTTCATTGCATAGCTCCGCTATTCGAAGACGTGCCTGGAAGTCAAATGTATAGTTCCAAACCACCGACTTTTTCACTATTTACCAATTTGAGATCGTAGTTAGATAAAAAGTATTGCACTATCTAAGAATCAACCCCTAAGACCTAAACCAGAGGTCCCCTAACTTTTTTGTCCCGTAGACTGTGTGGTGTGGTGTGGTGTGGTGTGGTGTGGTGTGGTGTGGTGTGGTGTGGTGTGGTGTGGTGTGGTGTGGTGTGGTGTGGTGTGGTGTGGTGTGGTGTGGTGTGGTGTGGGTGTGGTGTGGTGTGGGTGTGGTGTGGTGTGTGGTGTGTGGTGTGTGGTGTGTGGTGTGTGGTGTGTGGTGTGTGGTGTGTGGTGTGTGGTGTGTGGTGTGTGGTGTGTGGTGTGTGGTGTGTGGTGTGTGGTGTGTGGTGTGTGGTGTGTGGTGTGTGGTGTGTGGTGTGTGGTGTGTGGTGTGTGGTGTGTGGTGTGTGGTGTGTGGTGTGTGGTGTGTGGTGTGTGGTGTGTGGTGTGTGGTGTGTGGTGTGTGGTGTGTGGTGTGTGGTGTGTGGTGTGTGGTGTGTGGTGTGTGGTGTGTGGTGTGTGGTGTGTGGTGTGTGGTGTGTGGTGTGTGGTGTGTGGTGTGTGGTGTGTGGTGTGTGGTGTGTGGTGTGTGGTGTGTGGTGTGTGGTGTGTGGTGTGTGGTGTGTGGTGTGGTGTGGTGTGTGGTGTGGTGTGGTGTGGTGTGGTGTGGTGTGGTGTGGTGTGGTTGGTGTGGTGTGGTTGGTGTGGTGTGGTTGGTGTGGTGTGGTGTGGTGTGGTGTGGTGTGGTGTGGTGTGGTGTGGTGTGGTGTGGTGTGGTGTGGTGTGGTGTGGTGTGGTGTGGTGTGGTGTGGTGTGGTGTGGTGTGGTGTGGTGTGGTGTGGTGTGGTGTGGTGTGGTGTGGTGTGGTGTGGTTTATGGTGTATGGTGTATGGTGTATGGTGTGGCTAGAGTTTTTTTGGAAATTAAATGCCAGATTTTCCAGATTTTACGATTGCGAAACACGTCCACCTCTCATTGCTTGTGTTCTTCTTTATTCTATGTGGGCATCTTAGCAGAGTGAATAGCCATATTTCTATTCGGAATCATGCAATACATATAAGTATCTTCCACTCTCGAACGAAGCTCAAATTCCCCTTTACATTGTTATTAGCACTTTGTCGGGTTTTGACTTCGCAACTAGTGCTAATGCGCGGTATTTGTCAAAGGATTAAGCCTGTAACAGACCACGCTATATTTTCGTGGCTTGGCCTGTTTCAGCGTATCGCTCACCATTCATTCGCATTGCGAGAGATATGCTGAAATAGACCAAGCCATGATGCGGGTAGCGTAATGTGTCGCCTACCTTAAGCGGTGAAGCTAAAATAAATAAGATAGATACCTACCATTTCTGCCGTAAAACGCGATCATATATTATAGTATAGGTTTGTACCTACCCATATGACTCATCGCCGTTTACCAGAAAGGGATAATAATATATTAGAACAAAGCTCTTAACGGTAGGACGTAGGACCGTACGTATCTCATTCAATATGCATGTCGGAAAACTATTAATATGAGCCGATAACTGCAAGCCACACGCCCTACACTCGTGATGTGGAACATTAAAACAGTCGGTGGCGACCTAATTTACGACGCGTCACACGGAAGTAACGCCGCGATGCACGTGAGTTAAGAAAACTACTAGCGGCTGGTATTGCAAAGGCATATATCGCTGGTAGCTACGTCGTAACCTCTCCCTCTTTCTCATAAATGACGCATGTAAAAGAAAAAGAAGTTAAGATTGAACTCTTAGTGGCAGCAGCGTAATGCCGTAAATGCAGTCACACGGTTTATAGAGCCACTAACATGTTTTTTTCGGTTCAGCACGAAATTGCTAAGGCATTCGATGTTTTTTTTTCAATAAATCAATTTTTTAAAGTTAATTTAAATAATAAAACCAATTTTTTAAAGTTAATTTAAACAATAAAACCAATTTTTAATACTTCTGAAATTGAAGTATATTTATGAACTAGGATAGTTTTTGTACGAAAGATAAATTTATAAATGTTAAAAGACCTACATACATCTAACTAATAGCCGTCGGTGTCACATCGAAAGTAAGAGAGTTTGGTGGGGTGGCTGAGCGTAGGTGGGAGTGAATGACAAAAATATGCTTTCTAGCACATTGCTTTGTTATGGGAAGGCTGCGAATGCTTCAGATTATTCCAGAATGGGCCCGCCGCACAGTGGGCTGAAAATCGCCTTTCATAGACATAGAGACTTGAATTTTCAAGGGTATTTTTTTTGGCTAGAAATGGATTCTGCTGATCATTACTATGCTATAAAATGTCGTACGAAGCAATTGCGTGTACAAATGAAGGAGTTATAATTTTTTTAAGAAAAATTTGTATGGCGCTGACATTAAAAATGAGGCTATCTCTGGAATCATAAGGTTGGCCGTTCTATCCTTACACACAGATAATACTATTATTTATTTGTATTTTTTTGACATACTTCATATTGTGGCGCAAGGTGCGTTTTTTTTTTTTTAAATCCTAAAGTGAAAAAAAAATCTTTTTTTTGATGATGATTCATTTTAATGCTTAAATGCTTTACATATGAGTATGCTTTGTCTAGTTTACAATATTTTATTTACACTGCAAGCCAAAACACTGTGCACAGTGGGCTGAAAATCGCCTTTCATAGACATAGAGACTTGAATTTTCAAGTGTATTTTTTTTGGCTAGAAATGGATTCTGCTGATCATTAATATGCTATAAAATTTTGTATGAAGCAATTGCGTGTACAAATGAAGGAGTCATAATTTTTTTAAGAAAAATTTGTATGGAACTGACATTAAAAATGAGGCTATCTCTGGAATCATAAGGTTGACCATTATTTCCTTACACACAAATATACTACTATTTATTTGTATTTTTTTGACATACTTCGTATTGTGGCCTCAAAGATGAAAAAAAAACTTTTTTATGTTGAAGATTCATTTTAATGCTTAAATGCTTTACATATGAGTATGCTTTGTCTAGTTTACAATATTTTATTTACACTGCAAGCCTAAAAGCGTTTAAGCATTAAAATGAATCATCAACATTAAAAAGGGTTTTTTCAACTTTGAGGATTTAAAAAAAAAACATCGCACCTTGCGCCACAATATGAAGTATGTCAAAAAAATACAAATAAATAGTAGTATTATCTGTGTGTAAGGATAGAACGGCCAACCTTATGATTCCAGAGATAGCCTCATTTTTAATGTCAGCGCCATACAAATTTTTCTTTAAAAAATTATAACTCCTTCATTTGTACACGCAATTGCTTTGTACGACATTTTATAGCATAGTAATGATCAGCAGAATCCATTTCTAGCCAAAAAAAATACCCTTGAAAATTCAAGTCTCTATGTCTATGAAAGGCGATTTTCAGCCCACTGTGCGCCGACTATGTCGGCGAGTCTGGAAGGTTCCAGAAAGTTCATGAAGGTGTTAGAATGCTCTAGAAGGTTCTGGAAGGAGAAAGTTCAAGAAGATTCTATAAGGTTCCAAACTGAGTGGCCAAGTGTGTCGGTGAGTCTAGCCAAACTGAGTGGCCAAGTGTGTCGGTGAGTCTAGAAGGTTCCGGAAAGTTCGAGAATGCTCTTGAAAGTTCTGGAAGAAGCCACAGAAACGCGTGGCGGGGTACAGTTAGTATTCTAATAACAACAGTTTGTCGATCGTCGAGCGACGCTCACGTTTGAACTATTTCTGATTAACGTATTACCCAAATCTCAAGTGTTTCCAGAGGGATCCCTACGGATGTAAGTTATTTATATTTAAGATTACTAAAAACAGGATTACCAATAAAACATTTTATCTTAAAAGCTTTGTAAATTTTATAAAATTATACGTAAGCACCAGATTTTATTTTTTCTAGACGATTAATTAATATCTTCCCGATGGAAACCTCCCTTCTAGAAACATTTGGGATTTTGGTAATATCGTTCATCAGAAATAATAAAAAAACAAACCCCACGGAAATATCGATTTTCTAGGCCTGCTAGGGCAAAGTCGACCGTAGGTCCGTCGATTACGCCGGGCTGCGCGTCGAATATTGTTTTTACACTGCTTGATCACTTATGTCGTTAAGATTCCAACTTTATTTTCGAGATTTGAAAGGGAAAATTCAACCCCAGGTCTGTCCAATACCCCGGGGCCGCGCGTCGCATATTTTGTGCATGGCTGCTTCACTTACGTCGTTAAACTAAAAAAAAATAATCATGGAAGTAACTCGTTGCAATGGTGGCAAGTGACACATGGTATGGAAATAAAAAGGCTGCGGTTGAAAACGCTTTGTGGACAGGACCGTGTGTAGTTTCTTTGAAATAAAACGTTTTTATTCTTGTTTTATAATTTAATTTTATTATGAAACCGCCGCTCCTCTGCAACGGTTGAGGTTTTGCGATTTCCACAAAGAAAGCAGACACGTTTATTTATTCATGAAAAAGAAAAACAAACTAGTCCTGCCGCCGAGAGCTGCGTTGTTACTTGTGATATAGGTATCTCTTTCAAACGGAATGAATTCAGTAGAATTACTTCCTTTTATTTTTCTTCTTATTTTCTAACTACGTATTGTTTTAGCGAAAGAGATGCAACGATATGGTGTATACTGCAAACGTTGTTCGAATTTCAATATTCGTATCATTATTATTTTTACAGTTTTTCGACAAGTTTTACCCGTAAAAAATAAAGGGAAAGTAAAAAAAAAAATGTTTAAAAAAACAAATTTGAAAATTAAAATGAAATAAAAATTGCCACGACCGAGAATCGAATCTCGATCAACTGCTTGGAAGGCAATAATACTGACCGTTACACCACCAACTGTTTTTGAAGCGACAGCATAATTTAATTTTATGATATGTACTGATAATATAATAAGATCTAGAGCAGACCCGTGAAAAATCATTGGATACATAGACATATGAATATTAGTAGACCTGCCCTAAGTGATTAAAAGCGTATTATCCCCACTCCCCATACCGGTTCCATTGGAGCCGGCTGTGCTCGCGTATGGCCTCAAGTGAAATTTGAAAACGTGACGTCATCATTCTTTTGCGAACTATGGTCGAGGCATCATCGGTTCATTTTACGAAATAACACGGCAAAATGTTGACTTGTGCTATGAAAACTTGTATGTGAAAAAGAGAATAAACCCAATTGTCGTATTACATTCCATATATTAGCATTATTTTACTTTATTTTAAGCATATTCACATCGTATAATATGGATCAGTTGTAGAAACATGTCTGGACGCGAAACACAAAGCTGGTTGGTTGCTGGGAAGTAAATTATGAACATTTATAAAAGTGTCTTAACTAAATACTCAAAGGAAATATTCGACTCTGAAAATAGAACCGAATTTTTTTTGCCGAATTTGGACTTCGCAAATTTGTTCATAACGTGGCGAGTAATTTGCGCTCCCATGTAAAAATGTCTATTCATTCAAAAGCAGATTTTACTTTTAAGAAGTAAATGGTGATATTATAATGCGAGATGCCTATTTACTGTCAGATTGATTTATTGACGAATCACAGTCAGCTTCAACCCCTTCGTTCTTCAACAGTTGATTTTACCCCTCGCCATTATCTTCTCGTCTATTAATTCCTATGTCTGTGATTGGATATTATAATTATTGTAGAATTTGCGAAGCTTAAAGTATTTATAATTCTTAGAATCATATTACTTTTCGAAAACAAATGAACTTTCTCCGTACCTAATCTAATATATATTTTTAATAAATTAGAGTACGTGGCTGCGATACCAATATACTCGAGCAAGGTAAAAAAGCAAGGAAACTGCGAACCGCGAGGCTTTTTGCACCACAAAATAATATACCAGAACGGTTTTCTTTCACGATATGTCGGACACGTTTCAAAATTAGTAATGAATACAAAATCATCTTCGCAATAATTATAATAAAATATGCAATTTATGCAAAGTTTAAAATACAAGTCGCACACCATAATGCTGCAATATTCGGAGGAAAACAATTTGCTTGTTCCGGTTAACATTAATAGGTACATAATTATTATCAGGGATCACTTTCATAATGGTTTCCTTTAGTTATATTCTCGTCTGATACACTACAAAATGAATATTGCCTTTCTTCACCATTCATTAACATCCGGCACACGAGTGATCATCAAATAACGGGTTAACTGATCAGACAGTAAAATCAGTAATTATTCTAGTTATTTATTAAGAAATATTAAAGTTATTTTATTTGATTACGGTAGATCTTAAAAGTATTTGTATAATTTTTTGAGACAATGCTAGTTTACATATTGCATAGCCGAAATGGCAAAAGTACAGTAAAAACTCACATATAATAATTTTTATATGCTCGATTGTTTTCACACATTTTAATACAAACGAATCAAAGAGTGATTACCGTAAGAGTCTCAACCGTTTGGAGTCAGAGAGAATATGGCATCACCAGTTTGAGAAGCTGAAAGCAGTGGACAGGGGAAGGAGATAGATGAAGGCTCTGACGTACCTCCAGATATTTCGTCAGGGATAGCATTCTGGCACATGCCGCTTTTTTGAAACAAAATTTATTTTTATTCAAGATTTTGCGTCCTTTTACGATATCTCCGCGTATCTTTTTCAAATTCAAAACACTGATCTGGAAAACAATATCCATTACAAAGTACCTAACGAATAAATATATTCCCTTCGAGTCCCCTTTTTTTCATAAATTTATTGAACTTTTTTAACACAGTATTACAATTTATTTGAGTTCTCTCATTGATTTCTAGTCAGTTCAAAGACAAGGAATATTGCTTATTAAGGACCGCAGATATTGCGCGTCGGTAGGTATGGTCTACGTCACCGTTAATTATGATTGGCTCCCCGGAATCCAATATGTCGGAAACATCGACCAATGACCCCGCGTCGTATCGACTGGCAGCACAATGAAATATTAATAAGATCAATAGGCAGTCTTCTTGGCGGCAAATAATGTCAACCTGAAGTGTGTTTTGAATTCGTTTAGTGTGTCACGAGGCATGGCACGATCAAGTGAATCAACACAATTTAATACAATACTATGTAACTCATTTGAAGATGCTACCTGGCTTTGCTCTTAGGAAGATATGTCAACGATACGAAGTTTCAAACAGTAAACGGTTTTGTTGACCCACAACTTGACTTTTTTTTCAGTTTTTGAATTTCAAAGTTCCAAGCTCATGATGGAAATTACTTCGCAGAAAATAGTGGCGTTGACCTAGATAACATGGCAAGCCGTGCAAATTTCATGACGCCAGATCTTATCGTTTGAATGTTTAAACTGATTCCGATAAAGCAATTAGGGTTTTATAGTTAATAGGAATAGATAAATTAGCTTTTATTTGAGAATGGCCTTGAACGCCGAAAAACTGCACAGTAATAAAAATTAAAAAAAAAAACTAAATAATGAAATAATAAATAATATAATAACTTAATAAAGCTTAACATTCTTAAATTTAATTAACCATAAAATAAACAAATAAATTAAATGGATTTCTGGGAATTAAACAAATTTGCTTACGAAAATAAATTAGCTTACGAGACAGAAATTAGTCAGTGACTGTCAGAGTACCTAACAGAGTTACAGTTCTGTAATGTAAATAATTGTACGGCTTAAAGTTTTTTAATCTGAGGTTTTATACGGGAACAAATATTCATAAATGACTAAATTTTGTTAGAATGTGACTAAGATTTCCTAGCGCTGGCGCAATAATTGATTTGTGTAGGATAAAAAAACTAGCCGCGGTTTCCGCTGTCCAAATCCTCCGGTGATAAGTTTGGAAACCACTTGAAGGTACAGTTTTACTATCGTCTGTTTAATTAAGTTCGTACTTTGAAATACGATAAACTAGATTAGTTTCCCTCAAAAATTGACCCATATTAACACAACTACTTTCCACCTTTTCTGTATTAATATAATTTTGTACTGTAAGAAAATAAGTTGTTAAATATGTCCTTGATTCATAATTGTTTAATTACAAAAGTTTCACATGTCCGTGTGTTGTCCGCGTGCGCGTCAGTTTCCTTATACTGTCTAGAACCAAAAGTCACCAGGGCCCAGGAATCGAAAAGACATCAGTTTTCTTTCAAATCGGTAGATCATAATACTTGGGATGTTGATTGGTTGATCAGCTTAAATCTTATCTAGTGATTACTATTTCATTGCGGTCGGGTCGGGTGACATTTTTACTTTTATTTTCTCAAGTTTGGAAAGCCTTGATTAAAAACTTGTAGGAAAGGAAATAAAGGAACCTATCCTCTCACAATCTTGGTGAAACTTTTCTTCGAATAATTTTTTTCTTTTTCTTATTTCTTGAGTAAAACAGAAGAAGAATTTTTCGTTTCATTGTTTTAAAATAAAATACACAAAAATTATTATCCCTTTCTACGACTAGTAAAGGTACAATCGTTAGTTTCTTAGTCCTTCCTAGGGCATTATCAGAAACAGATGTGGATGTATCAATTCAATTCGTATTTCCAAGGATCCTGAAACTTCACTACAGTGATGTGTACTTTGTGATTTTCCTTACGAATTTACTTACAAAAATAGCGTTAGACGCAAACCTAGGTTTGTTTGGATAAAATATTATTTAAATAATATAAATTTATTATTTCATACCTTATTATGTTCCTTACTGAATGATAAGTATTATTTGTTTGTTAATATGACCCGTGATAAATCACGGGATAATCTAAATCTTTAATAAATCAGTTCCAATTTTAAATTTCAATTCAAATAATTAAAAAATAAGTAAAAAATATCAAATCACGCGTAGGTACCTACTTTATCGCTTCTCTGAATTCTTTGCACAATCAGTTACATTTTTTGACACTTAATATCAAAGCAAATTTTAATTCATTGTACCAGATTTCACACAGGACTAACGCACATACAACCAACATAAGTAGATACCTATGTTTGATTGATGATAAAAAGAGCACTTGTTAACGCCGAAGTTAACATTTGGCGTGAATTTATCTTGAGCGCCACCTGTTTTTTTTGTTTGAGTAAGGGAAACAGGAAACCATTGATGGAATTTCAGGGTTTAAGTGGACAACGAGTGCTGGCATTCATAGGTTAGGTTATTGTAATAAGAAGATAAATTTATGAGTGTAAATTAGATAGATATAATTTAAAGATATGAGTCGCACAAAGTACAGAGAAGTGTTATACATCCTAATCTAGCTTTGGGCAAGAAGTTAATACGTTACTCGGGCATTTCAAGTCTTGAAATTATTGCGAACTGCGCCTTCCAGGTATGATGTCATCTTGTCAAAATAATTATACCGCTCGGGCGAGCGATGGCTTCAAATGGATTCTCCTTGTGAATCCATTTCATCGGTAAGCAGGTAGCAATTATGAATATTATCCGAGGTTCCAGAATTAGCGGAGGGTAGGCAAATTTACATCTTACTTGAGGATTTGAAGTGTGGCTTTGTATTGCCAATCCATTGGTCTTATTAGAGTTATCCTCGCCGGGATATTTAGATTGCCATTTTAATCCATCTGCCTTTTGTAAGTTGAAAATGGCGATCAGGCTGTGATCCGTCGTTTTTATGATTCCACGGTGCTCCAAGCCGTTGAACCAAAAAATGAAGAATGACCGCTTCCTTCCTTCCGATTCCAATCTTGCCACCTTGAAGAAAAGTGTTGCCAGGCGCATCCCACACAGTTCCTTTTATGTGGGGAAGGAGAAGTTCTTACTTTGTTACGATTATATACGTAACACACTGTACATTTTTCGAATAACTGTATAATCGTTATAACACATGCTCTTTGCCCCTCAATAGTTAGATTGCAGTGCCAAAAACTGTTAGCAACGCTTTCCAAGGATATCGTATCCAAAAGCTTGTACGCATAACTCTTAAGTCTTATGTGTTCTTCGAATAGATTCTAATAAGGAACTCCAGTGAAATATATTGTGGCTCAAAAAACATATATATTCATAAAGATCAACAAACGCTGATGCTGAATAAACACATTTTATTATATAAACGAAGAAAAATGAGTTAGATATTGTATTAAGAATCTCTTCAAATTATGGGCAGTAGTAGGTACATTTAGCAAGGACTGCAGTTCCTTATTGCGCGACCTACAGGTAGGTACATTTAGCATAGACTGCAGTTCCAAAGTGGGCGACCTACAGGTAGATACATTTAGCATAGACTGCAGTGCCTCATTTGCGACGTACAGGTAGGTACATTTAGCATAGACTTTAGTTCCTCATTGCGTGACCTATAGGTAGGTACATTTAGCAAGAACTGCAGTTCCTCATTGCGCGACCTACAGGTAGGTACATTCAGCAAAGACTGCAGTTCCTTATTGCGTGTCTTATAGGTAGGTACATTTACCAAGAACTGCAGTTCCTCATTGCGCGACCTACAGGTAGGTACATTCTGCAAGGACTGCAGTTCCTCATTGCGCGACCTATAGGTAGGTACTTAGCAAGATTCTAAATCGTTTGTTGTTAAAATTATGAGTAGTTTTATTAAATTTTCTTTTGTACCATATCATTGTATCTAAATATATACGAGTAGTTACAGGTACCCGTTGTATAATAGGTGACTACAAGCAAATAATGAACTTACGTAGACAATACAATGGTGTGTTGCATAAGTACAACAATGCGTTCTATTGGCATTCGTCACTTAGGTTTCTCAGGGTGCCATTAGACGGTTCTTCACAGTCATCGATGTAGGAAATATGCCATCTCTTAGTGACAATGGCGAACCTTGACTATATAACTTGGGAAACTTTGGAGAACAATAGATATACGAGTATGACGTAGGTATTCTTGGAAATCACTTACAGCTGTTGGATTGACGAAGATTATGTTCGCTATTTTGACTTTGGTACGTCTGTTATTGTTGAATATGTTTATGTTTAAAATATCTTAGCTAAATATACTAGAAACTCTTACTAAAAAAACGTGGTGTAAATATAACGCGGTGCGTAAAGTCAGAACAGTGAAAAACTTAACCTATTACCATGGCGTTTGTTTGGTTTAAACCAAAGATATTAGAAGAACGAGATATGCTATGTTGGCCGCCGGACCGTAGCCGGAGTATTACCTAATTAGGGTACTTTGAACGGTATCGGGACGTGTACGCACAGAAATCTGTTCTATGTATTAGTGCGGATACCTTAGCGATGCCTTAGCGTAAGCGAAGGTGTGCAGTAGTATTGGTGAACAAAACCGGCGACACTCGGCAAAACAATTCCACTCAGTACGAACTGCGCATAGCACATCTCGTTCTTCTAATATCTTTGGTTTAAACGGTCTTAGGCTCGAGGTCGGCTTTATCATACCAACGTTGAACCGGCGTGTAAGAATCTTATTAGTAAGACGGTTCCTAATTAATTTTTACTTCACTCACTTGATTTAGTTTTTTAACCTAACCTAACCCAACTTTCCTCTTACGCATCACTTTCCCTCCTCGACTTCCTTAAGTCTCTAACATCACCCCAAATTGGGAACTCCATAGTTCAACCGGCTCCGGGCTAGTGGGACTGTTGGGCGGTGTTTATGTAAAAAAAAAATCGTGTCACACACCCTAAGGGATCGTTGATGCGAGTTCTTCGGAGCCCATACCGTTGGAATAGCCGTAAAATACAACATATCCATCTGACGTCCACGTTACAATGATTTCAATGAAAATGTATCAAATGGATTTTGTTGTCTGCTCGTTATCAGTTGTATTAGCGCACGTCTCAAATTAATTAATAGTCACATTTCACCTTTCCCGCAAGTTATTGTCAGTAGCAGGTGTTAGACGTGTTTACTATCTATTGCGCAAACACACAAGTAGTTCACCAGTTCAGAAACCACGAACCGACCATTACTTTTATAGATCGACGAAGGAAGTTTATAGTATTATATCGATAGCTTTATACGTCCGTCACCGCATGTTATAGAAGCTATGTTCACTATTCGATAGTATTTACCTTTTGCCTTTGGTCAAATTTTCAGATAGTAGGTACTTATACAGTCGGAAATTTGACATTTTGCTATATACGTTCTATAAACAGCTAGAACACACGTCGTGTTAAATTTTCTATATTTAAAAAAATAAATTTAACGTTAAGTGTATCTAAAGAATACTCTTGCACTGGAAAAAACATTAAATCGATATTTTTAATGCCGCATAAGAGTCCCAACTGTTACCAACCGTCTGGTGCCAGTGAGACTATGGTATCGCCAATTGGGGTAAGTTGTCAGGCTGAAGGTAGTGGGGAGGGGAAGTATATGTGGAAGAGGAAGGAGGGGAAGTGCCCGACTATTGAGAGATCTAGGCACCAAACACGGCCAAAACTAATTTCAAGCAACGTTTCAATTCTGAATGGTGGTCTTACACCAGGGCGATACTGAAAGTATCTTCCACTCTGGAAGGTGCCGCAATTATAGTAAATATTATACAAATCAATCAAATATAATAAAAACTTGGGATTTGAACCCGCGACCACGGAAGCCGTCATTAACGCTTTATATGTGTATTTGCATTTGTCTCTATAATTTCTGGCAGAAAACTTAAACTCAAATTAATTGTTTTTGACTGTACCTTTTTTTTGTACTTCTGTAAACATCACATAAAATTTAAATGTACGTTTTTTGTTTATGTTTCCACAATTCGAGTGAAATCGTATTTTTACAGTGTAGATTTGTAGTGCATTGACAAGAGATTGAATCAGTCAATTTTAAACAAGTATCTTGCGAACAAAAAGCACTGTTGTCAAAATACAAACGTTTTGCAAAATATACTAATTGCTGCCATTTTTGAAAAAAAACATCAAACAAACTAATTAAAAATCAAACAGACACAAATAAAAAAAGATATATTTCATATTGAAAACAAACTTAAATGCTTGTTTTCTCAAAACAGCGATTTTAGAGTCAACGTTTTTTGCCAGTACACCCACGAAATTATTCAGACTCCGATCAAACAGACTAATTTTAATCGGGGGGTCCGTTTAATCGAAATTCCAGTGGATCGTAATAAAATACTAATACCACGTATTCAAACGTACGTACGATATGATAACATATAGTGCGACTGCTATGTAATACGAAATATAATGGGCCTTAAAGACCACTCAATTTGGTTGATTCAACCAAGGTTCAACCGTTGTGTGCCAACCGTCGAGTGTTAACCTTATCGCATAAAACGCACCTCCACACCGTCCAAATTTACAACTTAACTCCGGATTGATAAGAACCACTCAACCAAATTGAGTCGTCTGTAAGGCTCATAAGATGACATTATGGAGAACCATTCTAACAAATATCACTACTTCTGAAATGTGCTGTGAATCTTCAACTATATTTTCACTAGTTTTCGAATCTAAGATCTCGAATTAATTTTTAAATATCGAATTTTTAAATCCCGAATTATGCATAATCTTGATTTTTCGTAGGTATATATTTGATTTAGTTTATCTTTCTAATATCAGTATGCCGAACACTTGCTAATTACTATCCATGTTATAACCAAACTGGCTAATTCGGGCAACTGCTGCAACTACCAAACTGCCGACGTAAAATTGAATCATTGCACTAGCAACATTTCCAAACCATTAAACCCGTCAAATCGATTGCTAGCTAGGTACCTAACTACCTACCGCTGTGAAATTATTGAAACGGCAAACTATTTAGGAAACTGCATGGTGGGAGGTAGAACTACCAGTAACCGGTGAACCCACCATTGATGAAATAATTTCTCTCAGAACAGAATTCAATTTTAATGGTTGGTAATGACGTGTTGCGTGGAAAAATGATTGCTTGCAAATGAAATTCTGATTTCATTGAATTGTTTCTTAAATTTTATTTATCTCCTCTAGTATGTATCCATTTATTTAATGATAATACATTACTAAATAATATTATTTCCAGTGAGTTTCAAAATAACTCATTTCGGGAAAGAAAAAATTAATTGATGTTAAAAAAATAAACTTATTTTTACATAATGAAACGAATTTAAAAGGGAGTTCAATGAACAGTGTACATAGATTTTAAAACAGACTAGACAGACTTAACACAGTTAAATGGAAAATATTACATAAATTCATTTAAAAAAATAAACACAGTAGTTCTTTTGGAGTTTCAAAGAAAGAATGTCACTCATTAATAAAATTGCTGAGGAAATAGCTGTTAAGAGCTTTTGCCAATGTTTTTTTTGTTCGTCGCTGGAAGTTTTAGGTTACTAGGTAATGCGTTGTATTGCTTATATGCGATGTATTGCAAGGAGTTAATTCCAAATATAGTCATGTAAGTAGATGACGATAAGTGTTTCTGATTTTGTGATCGTGTTTTGTGCTGGTGTATGTTGGAATTAAAGACTGGTTTAGTGCTGGTGTGTGAGATTGTTGAATTATTTGTAGAATGGCAGTTGTGATGTTATATTTTGGCAGAATCGTTAAATGAAGTAATAATCATAATTTGTGTCTGTGAGTGTATGTATCTTTGACATCTGTATTGTATTTGTATCCCATGGTAGATAATATATATTCCTTTCGGCTCTATTTTGAATGACTTCTGTTTCGGATGTTTGTTTTTTGGTAATGATGCCTCAGATATTAACTAGATAACTCAGGTGGAAGTGGATCATAGCATTATATGTGGCACGCTGTAGAGATGTGGGGAGCACACCTTGTAATGTTCTTGTTTACAACAATATAAAAGTTTCTTCTCTCTTGGCTATGATCGATACTTCTTTTTTTTTCTAAGGCTTTGCATATGTGTTCGCAGGGATGGAAAATTCCTCCCCTACAACACATAAGCCTCCATGAAAATTGGACCCTTAATTTCTTTGATAACTTCAGAAAGCTACTTAAAGCTCTCTTGTACTATATATCTTTATAGACATATGTACTTAACTAATTAATACGTTATTTACGATCTTGAACGCAAATATACCCGTATTTATATTGTAATTAAATTCCATCAAACGTTGTGTAATTTTTTTGATTTATGATATAGGATTTTAATTACTTTCATTTTGTGGTAACCCCCTTGGTTCTGATCGAGGTGTTGAGTTTCACAATTTAATTGGTCTTTCCATTGCAAACCTAGACTTACATGAATTCCCTGAATGAGCTAACTTTCCTAATGTAATTATTGATTCCCTGCACCCTAACAAAATCGTAGTTAAACGCTGATAAAAGATATTATACATGTTTATTTGGACAGATAATTAAATATAACTCAAATGGTTAATTGTTAGTAAATTTGGCAATGATTAATTATTGTGTCTGGTTGGCGCCACTCCTCCATGACTCAGCTGCTATAAGGTACATGTAAAATTGATTTAGTATGGTAATGTTATTAGTTAATTGTATATTTGACGAACTCAGAATAACCCTTTGCTAGCAAAAATTTGGCTCCTTCCTCCTGCAAGTAAACGAGATGATCGTGAGTCGACAAGAAATTCGTACAATCTTTTGACACGGCTTTTTGATTGATACCTTAGTTATCGCGTCCCAAAAAGCCTTCCACGTCATCATGCACTGCCTTCAAGTCTTCCCTCGGGTCCCGAAACCTCCAAATTCCAACACCTCCTTGGACTACAATTTACTTAGGGCGAACCGGTTTCGTCCTATATACAATCATATACTCACGGTTGGTGTGGACTTACGGGTCGTGAATCCTCATTCCACGTTTAAAAGAGAATGCGAGAGTGGTCTACCGACCTAAATGCAAGCTGTATGCAGGTCCGCATTCTCCAGTAAACAGTACATACGAATAAATATATGTATACATACAGTTTGGGAAAGGTTTATAACTCGCAATACGAGGCTATCTACCTCGCATTCCGAGCTCGGATCTCGCACGAAGAATTCTGCACAATTCTTAGCTTGGTAACCGAATATATACGTAAGAATAAGGTTATACTAATAAATACTAGTAGAATAAGAAATTATTTGATAGTTTGTTTTGGAGAGCTATCGAACTCCAGGCTTTTTGTTTGGTTTTGACGTTTTTATTTAAGAGAATCGTCATCTCTATTTGGTTTGGTCAATGGTCTTGTTGTAGGAGCGACCACTGCCTCCTGTTTGATGAACTGTATTTGTTTTAAACTTTACCTCCAGGTTTCAACATTAATTTCGTTCATCCTATCCCGTGATTTCTCAATTGTTTCAAGTAATTGATTGCCACATAAGAGGGTACACGACTCTCAACTGTCTCTGGCAACTGATGGGATCTATGCGAACACTCCATCAATAATGTTCAAATGTTTCGTATAATATTTCTATATAAATCTTACTAACCCGTGATTTTTCAATTGTAGATTGTGAATGGTAGGTAATTGTAAACACGCGGCTCCCAGATGTTTCAAGTAACTAATAAAAATCTATGCGACTATCTAATCAATGGTATTCAAATGTTTCATGTAATATTCGATATAAATCTTGCTAACCCATGATTTTTCAATTGTAGATTGTGAATGATAGGTATTTGTAAATGACCCATATCGCTGCACATTGCACAATGACATCCTGATGGTTATCCTTATAACCCTGATAAATTTTCTAGTTACGGCCAAGGTCGTTTTCAAACTATGCGGTTGGCCCAGATCTTCAGCGACTCTATTTGTAAACAAATCGAATAATATAAACACCTTCTTTGACACACTAACCTAGATGCGAGATTTGTTTATTTTAAAATTCCTTAGAAGTCATATGTGCCTCTTTACTTTTATTGTGCATTGTTAATTTAAATATTTTTAAATCCTTTATTGAAGTTAAACCATTTTTCATTTTCCGAATTTAGTAAATTTACTAGAAGTTAGGTGAAAATTAAATATAAATATATATATATATATATATATATATATATATATATATATATATAAGTACACATATCTCGATTGTCAAATATGTTAAAAAAAAAGAGTACATATATTAATAAATAAATATAAAATATATGATTCTACATAGTCTGGAATATTAATAAATACATATTTTCTTTTTCAATAATATAGATATGTCCTCGGGTAGGTATTAAAAATCGCTACCATTTCGCTGCTTCGATTAATAAGTAAAATACATATATATAAATACATTACTCATATATTTATTCTTTATATACAATATATTACTTTATTTTATATAAATAAATACATAATATACATATATTCATGTGTAATGCTTTGTTTTGTTGTTTTAATAATTTAATTGATATACCATAATCAGCTGTATCTCCTCACTCCTAGGTCCTGAAAGTTATTTATAAAAAGAAAACTTACCCCCCGTCAAGGTATTTCCGGTCGGGTGTACACAACAACCTTGATGAAGAAAACCTACCTAATTAATTGTATTTTTCAACTAATTTCAAAATAAATCTTTTCGACTATTTATTCCTATTTAATATTTTATTCTCGCTTGATTCGTATAAATTAGTTGATATTTAATTTTTCTTCCGAACGAAATCCTAATTCAGAAAACCCGTTGATTTAATAACACTTTTCTAGTTTAGGCTTTTGAATGATAGCTGTTTCAAATTCCTTTTCGAAATGATAGACTGATGATTAAAATTCCGGTTAAAACGACAAACACTTTTAACACTGTCGCTATACGCACGATGGATTTTAATTGAACAATTTATTAATTCTAAATTTCTTTTTATATAAATTGATAAGAAAATTTATTCCGAATTGTGCAAACTTTTAATTAAACTCGACTCTTAATAAATTAATTTTTTTTCTAACTGTTAATTTTAGAACAAAGGTTTAAACGTTTATTATTATCGAATCCTTTTTTTTGTTTTTGTGTTTCTTTTAACCTAAGATGAAGTATTTACTATTAATAATTTTAAACAAAATTATAATCTATTTTTAAATATCAATTCACGAGCACATCCATTTTAATTTAACGATAACAAACTCTTAAGTTTAATTTGAATGTTTTCACTTTGAATGAAATAATTATTTTTAAATTTTAGTTAAATTCTTAATTCCGTAATCACTTTCTGCACTTCACTTAACACTTTTAAGCACTGAGTTTAAATTATATTTATTTTCACTGTTTAACCAAATTAAATTTCACTGACTCTAGCTTATTACTCTACTTAGTACTTTTCACAAAATTTTCCTAAGTCCTGGGGCTTATTTAAAATTTAACACTTAAAGATTTTTCACTGTTAATCCTACCAAAGACGTAGTACCGCCACGTAACAACTTTTCGAATCCTCGGCGCGACTCCCTCCTGACTGATCTGCACCGTCATTTTATACCCCTCTCAGGTCCCAAAAGACGTATCTGAATTTCTCTTGATGCTTAATTCTATTTCCTATCAACTCGTAAACTTGAATATCTCTCTCACTAATATTGTTTATACATTCATACGATCTTTCGTCGTCCAGCTTTGGGCGGCGGCCAGTTTTTATCTCACGTCGCTAACTTGATAGGGTCCGAATCGGGTAAGTCTGCGTTCATTGCCCAAGCTTCCTTTGTTCTATGGTTCATACAAAATGTAGTTAAAATATCATGATTTTGCGTTCCCTTTTTTTCTCAATTCGCGATAGGTCCGTCCTCAGTAACATATATATAGATCTCAATTTTATGCATCTCGTGCGAAAATTGTTTAAATCCATGTCGAAATCTTTACTACGCATTTTTGAATTTCGATTTGTTTAAATTCTACTTAATTTTATTGTTACTTATATGAGCTTTTCCATTTCCACCCGTACTCTCTATCTCCCTGTCGCAGATTTGAGTTTTTCCTTTATCTTTGAATTTTATATTTATCCGCGACGTTTTCTTGCACAATTTCTTCTTGATTCTTATGTCATTTCTCATAACTCTTATAATTACTCATTTTCCAAGTCGTATTTATTAATTTCACGGATAAATTCGAATTGTATCGCTTTTCTCCACATGGATCATTTCCTATCTCCGTTCTTTACCCTTCCTTTTATCTTTTCTTCACTTTTCCCGATGTGTGTGGTCTCCAGGAAAATTTCATACTTCATCTATTATTAATTAATATATAGTTTTCCACACTTCTACGGGAGATATACCTAATTAGACTCTGGGATATCTGTCATTTTTATTGTTTTACCCAATCTCCGCCTATTCTCTATCCCTCACTTACAAGATTTCACATAAATTATACGTCTGGACATATGTTTACGTCTCAGATTTTATGTACTACGGCCGTAAATTTAGTTTAATTTTAGAGCCATTAGTTTTAATCTCTTTTGCCTAATCTAAATACTTCATAAGCCCAACGTTAAAGTTAATCGCTTTTCTAATCATTTATTACCTTAACGTAAATAAAAACCATGTTCGGATTTCGATTGTTTACCCTTCAAAATATACATGAGACCGGCAACCTTTTATCTTGTTTCGATCCCTCCGTAATATTGGGTAACTCTAATATATATCTAACCTAATAAGTATGTAAAATGTCTACTTTTCCTGAATCTAATCTATCGCTATATGTTCAGTTTTACTGTCTTCTTCTGATACTCAATTTTTATGCCCCTAGGACCTTTGTAGCAGCTAAAATCTCTGTATTATCCTTCCATTCGGTCGCCGCACTTTTCTAAAATGTCTATTTTTTTTTGCGAGATTTTCATTCAAGATTGATTTACCAATATGTCCGTTTCATCTTAAATTGATAACGATTAATTTCCATTGTTTCCAACACTCACTCCTCTCTTTAGTACGATTTTTATCGAACATGACACCCTCCTTCTATCATAAATAATTGCACTACAGTTGAAATTCCGCCAGTAACTTTCCTTTGCTTTTCCCGTCCCTTTTTTATACTATCACGTTTATAATTTTTTTTCATTGCATTTTTGTGTGTGCGCTTTACAACTTGTAAAACTTCCAAGCACCCGATTTCAATGGTTCGATACCCCATAAATGTCTCAGTTATTGTAAACATTCCCAGGAGTTTGTCACCTTGAAAGTCGATGTTGACCCTAAAGTGCGTTCACCTCCAATTTCTGTGAGAATCGAAATGTCGTTAATTATCTTTTTTATTGCCTGATCCACAGTTCATTCCTTTGTCTGCATTTGATGTACGCCTCTTCGTTCACTGATTGGTTACTCAAAATTTTATAGCTCTTTGTTCAGATCTATTGGTTGACAAAATTCAATGTTTATTTTGAAGCCTCAAAAGGGGGTTCCTAGTCGTTCCTAGACGATTTTAATGACCTCTGTGTTTATACTATAGAATCTCAACATAATTCCAACTATTACAGGTGCCTACTGAAAACCAAACTGAATTAATTTTAACCTCAACAGATGTCGCTAGAATGACGGTTTTCATTAATAATTTGTATATTTTTAGCAGCTATGGTTTATCTGTTTTTCACTGTGATTTAAGCCTTTCATCACAACCTTGAAGTCAGAGTCTGTGAGTAACCCCAAATATTTCGTTACTTGTAGTAGATTATTAAGCTTGTTTCTACTTCAAAACTAAATATTTAACTTTCCTTGGCTGTACAGCTTTGATAGTCCGCGCAGTTTGGTCGGAGCACGGCGATAGTCGGCATATCTGCTTTTGTTCATATTATTATCTAAGTTTCAGACACATATTTTCATTATTGTTCTTCTTCCTTTACACACATTTAGTCAGCAGCATAGAAGTTAGCTTGTATTTTATATCCAGTTATATCCACGTAACAGTCGACCGTACGATTATACCGCACGCGAATATCGCTGCATAATTCAATAGCGCGCGAACACGCGATGGGCTGAGAACTGTGACCCACACCCGAACCGTTGTTTGCAGGTTGTAAGTTGCAGGTAACACTTATACGGCCATGCTGGTGTTAGTTGTGGATTGTCTACAATGTAGAGTGATTTATCATTTGCAGGACTACTGGAGTCACTTGATTTGTAATTTACTTGCTTGGTGCAATTGATAGGATTATTGATCAAGTAAAGTAAAGCAAAATAATGTTTTTTATCTTATGATACGGATTCAAACGGAAGGCAAACAAAAGAGTGACAAGATAGAACAGTGACTAAATAGAACATTAAAAAGCTAATAAAAAGCAAAGATATAGATCAAACAAAAACAAACGTAACGTAACCTAATCTAATCTAACGTAACCTCACCTAACCCAACCCAACCCAACCCATTAGTTTGGTTCTGTTGCTACTAGCCTACTGTTTTTTGATCTGGTTACCTATGATTACGTATCCACTGTTCGAAGCCTGGAAAACTATGAGGTTCCCATTTTGGGGATTGTCGTGAGACTGAAGAACTGCGGAAGTAAATGTGAAGATGAAGTTTTGAGAATACTGGATTTTTTACTATTATTTTGTGAATAACGCACTAGAGTCCCAAACGTCCCAGTCCCAACCGTCTTGAGCCAATAGCTGAAGGTAGTGGGGGAGGTGAAGGAGATGGGGTAGAGGAAAGTGAGAAAGTACCTGGCTATTCAGATCTGCCATAATGCCATTTCAAGCAACGCCAACGGTTCAAGTCTGAATGCACGGAGAAAAATGATCCTGTTAAAAAAGTGTCATCATCCTAACTTCCTGATAAAATATTAGTCATTCAGAATAATATCGCGAACACGTGTTATTTTACTAATAGATAACATGAAGGAATGCTACAATATAAGTATGTCAGTATCAATATTAGTATTTGTATGAACACGTGTTCAGCCGACCGCATAAAAAAATTGCTTTTGACTGATACTTTGTTACAAACAATTTTTCGTTATAAGCCTGCAGTCTCATTTTTAACAGGAAATCGAATAATTAGACCAGATTTTTAATAAATTAACAACATTTCATATCAGTAAGTTTTCTCCGAGTGGTGGTCTTTCAACAGGGTGAAGCTGAGAGTATCTTTCGCTGAATATCTAGTTACTTAACAGTTAGTTATTTCGCTATTAGCAATATATATTTTGATTATGATTAGTGGTACGGAAAGGATCTTCCCTGGTGGTGAATTTGCACCTGGTGGTGCAAATTAATACAATATTTTAGAAAAGAAAACAAACACTTAGTTTTAAACCCCTTTATTTTGAGGTACCGGTTTCGATTGGACTCAATCTTCTTCAGGACAATAAATTATAATACAGAGCAAGGTATAAGGTAAACATAAAATAAAGAGAAAGTATGTAGTAGAGGGAGAGAACATCAGAGACTGGTTGATGGAGGGGGAGGGGGTGGGTTAGGGGGAGGGGTTGGGGTTAGGTTGGAGCAAGGAAACAACTTTAAAATCGGGCGTTAGTTAGTTCTATCTGTTTATTTAAAATTTGGGAATTATTTTTTGTTGATTTAGAAATTTCCAAAGCTTCTAAGTTATTCAGGCGTATTCCTATTTTATTTTTATGAATTATTTGGACTCCCGTATTTTTATTAAATGTGTGGTTAGTATTGATTAAATGTTCGGCAAGTTCTTTAACTCTAATATTTATATTTCGCGCGGTTTTAACTATATAGGTTGCTGGGCAATCGTTGCAATTTAGTCTATAGATGCCAGAGTGGTTTAATTGATCCTCTTTGTCTTTAGAATTAATTAAAATTTTTGCTAAGTTATTGTTAGTATAGAAGGCCGGCCTTATTTCTGAAGGGAGTTTAGATATACAAAGGGAAGACAATTTACTTATATACATTTTTTTTTTACTTACTTATAGGCAATACCGTTGGTTGGTACGAAAAAACATAAAATCGCATATTTTCAACAGATATTATATAATATTTTACAAACTTAAATCAGATAATGTAGAACAAGTGTCTACAAGTGTTTTGACAAAAAATCAGTACCTTAGGCCAAGTATAAGTATGCTAAAAGGTTGAACAAAACTGCAAAACTTTGACCCCTGATTCTGGAGGATGAAACCCATGTGAATTACTGTGTATTTATTTACCACGGCACAATACCCTACAATAAGTAACAAGTCCTCAGTATCTTTGCGAATGAAGCTTATGATTAATGTATTTGGCTGCGTATTTTACTACTTCACATGTTGAAAGCCTATATATTTTCTGATACATATTGTTGACAACATTTGGCAATAATATCAATTTAATAATTTGTCAATGTATCAGAAAAAGGTTGCAACGGAGCTTTCAGCGGTATGCCTTCCACCCTGCTGTTAGCTTATTTCACAGGCTCAAGCATCTTCCTCCCTTGTTATTAATGCTAACCGGTTCTGACGTCTACCTGCACGTAATTTATAATTTTATTGGAGACATGATGAAGAGCGGTGGAGCTTATTGAAGGCTTTAAGGTTAAGCAGGGGCTGGTTTGTGAAAACCTCTTTAAAATATAATAGCGTTGATAATATTATGTTAAATTTTATTTTTTTATCTTCCAAAAGGCTATTTTATACTTAAGAGAGATAAGTATCTAAAGTCACTTTTTATTTCAAGTTTAAAAATGGTTATTTTTGTTCCTAATACTTGATCTTCATTGTTGATATTATTTAAATTTACGAATCTTTTGCGCGGTTTTATTTCGATGACTGTATAATAATGACTAGCGATTTAATAAATGAAGATTCGAAATTTTAAAATTGGAAATCCATATGTCATACGGCATATATTCTGGTCTAGTAATGTGTAATTTCTATCACCTAAGAAATTCTAAAAATATAGTACTATAGGATTCATATGTCTTATACTGATTTATAAATGAGGAAATTCTAACTATACAATTGTAAATGTTCTCTAAAATACCCTGGAAAGAATCTCAGAATTGTGATGTCCCGAAAGAAACCATTGATGTGTTCTGAATGCAATTACTAATGTTATCCAAATTGACCCTCGTAATAAATTACATTTTTGCGATTCTTTCAAGGATAAAGAAACCATCCTGTTACTTCGAATGCAATCAACAATGTTCTCAAAATTTGTTTTGACAGCATCGCCATTCCATTGTAAGAATATTATGTACTAAATACACAATTTGGCTGTCCTGAAACGGGAATCCTTCCCAGTTGGACAGACAAAGGTTCATATTGTTTTTTATTTTTTGTAATTTATACATATATAAAATAAATAAATAAATAAATTGAGCGTAGACAGCCTCCGTAGTGTTTGATAGGTTTTCGCGCGCCGCGGCATTTCAGCGTTGGTATAGTTGAGCCGGTCTTGAGCCTGGTTTTAACCATACGCCGTGGTAATATGTCGTGATTTTCACTATTCCGACCTTACGCGCTTCGTTATATTTACACCGCGATTGTAAACAAGAGAAGGGGGTCGGAAGAAAGTTTTGGGTCCGATGAAAAGTTATTCACAAGGAGTTAACCGAATAAAATGAGTGCTGCTGATTTATTAAAATCCTGTTAAAAATGTGTGTCCTAATAAAATGTTAGCACTTCCCGAATATATCGGAATACGGTTCATGCTCCTGCGTTTGCCCTGTTAATATAATAAATAATGACGAAATGCGAAAATATAATGATTTTTATGAACGCGTGTTCCGACGTCGCGTTAAAACATTCCATTTTTTTTTTACTAAAAGTTTAGTTTGAATCCTATGAAGAATTCATTCGTTTAGGGCGGCCTGCAGTCCTGTTTATAACAGTAACACGAATAATTTGAAGAAATTTTTCAATAAATTAGCAATATTTTATATCAGTAAGTTTTCTCTGTGCTGCGATTCTGTGTTGTTGAATTTTATGTTTAACCAACTCACACCTTTCTTCGAATTCTTGAAACATCAGGCCCAATTTTAAAAATGATAAATTTAAATAGTTAAAATATTATATTGCAGGTTCGCAATCAGTTCCAATTTTGAAAGTGACAATCAAAATGATTTAACATTTTGAAATAACGAAATGCTCTCTTGAACAGATAATATTCGATTATTTGGCTTGTCGGGGGTCTAGGAGTAGAATGTCAGTTTTGTTCCAAATTGGTATACATTTCTAGAGATTCCCTGTTCAGTGATTTACCCCATAGTTAGTTCTTAGTATACAGATCGGTCTGCATTAATAATGTCAACATAAGCACGAATATAGAAATACTAAAAAACGCTCGTTCCTCGAAAGATCTTGTAGCGATTTTATTAAATTCTTATAGCATTTTTTTCGAGAAATTACTAGGAGTAGAAGAGATACGTTTTTTTATTCTGGAATTGACTTGAAAACTTAACAACAAATTTAATATAATGTGTGAGTTATATAAGAAAACATTATAAAGTTCTTATATTCTCTGATACTCGTGGAAAAAGAGCAACATTCCAAAGCATCAAATTGTAAAATGGAAGCCTCAGCACGGGCAAAACATCCAGTGAGGCCAACATCATCATATAACGTTTTAATGGTGACCGGACAAATCATCAAAATGATAATTCATCTCATCTTTAAAAAGTTATATAAAGTCATGGAAAGTGATGAAACAAAAACTTTATTATCTGGGTTAAGTAGGTTAGGTTAGGTTTAAAACAAAAATTTTCATCGTTTTTAATGACTTTACATCACTTTCTAAAAGTGTGTTGAATAGTCACTGTGTTGAGTTATCATGGAACCCGTTTTAATATATGTAGAGTTATTGTTTCATATAAAATATAGCTATCATCACAATGATAATTCATCACATCTTTAAAAGTTATATAAAGTCATGGAAAGTGATGAAATAAAAACTTTATTAAATGGGTTAAGTAGGTTAGATTAGGTTAGATTAAAAAAAAATTCATCGTTTCTAATGACTTTATATCACTTTTTAAAAGTGTGTTGAATTGTCACTGTGTTGAGTTATCATGGAACCGTTAGGTAAATAGCCAAGCAATCCTAAGCAACAATAAGCCAATCAATCCTTACACAGCAACATTTCCTTCTTATAATTCCTAGTTCTGTGAACAGTTAGTAGACCTCGGGTCCAAAAAAATAAGGTTTATAATTTTATCATATTTAAATCAAAACCAAAACTTCCTCCTTTGTACTTTTACTTAAATACCTACATACTTAATTACAAATCATAATATTTTATGTAACATTGTTATTTCAAAGGAATGATACAATTTATCCAAAGATACGTGACTCAATGACAATCTTTTTTCAACAACATAAGTCCAAAAATTAACACAACGATTTTACATTTTAAACATAATCTTTCCTGAACCAAAATAAGCCTTTAATTAAAGAGGCTTGCTTGGATATTTAAGTAGATGCAGCAGATTTTCGAAAACGGAACGCACAAATTTACAGACCAACGAAATGCAAAACGGTTGTGTTAAAATAGGACTTCGCTTACGCTCAATTATGAAAGTAAGAGAATTAAAAACTTATTGACAGGGTTTATTTTCCTAACCCGGGAATGTTTGTTTTTCAAATATTAATTTTCAGTATTATGTATTCAATATTTTATGTTCATTTTATTTGTTTAATCTATGTGTTTATCCTAATTCTATTTTCTATCTTCGGAAACACGTCAATATGTTAACAAAATATCTAATTAAAAATATTATATTTCCCTGCAAAATGGCAAACCGAGAGGCCTCTCCCCTCTTCTCTCGACGGAGAAGATAACGAGATTAAATTCCCCACTGAAGATCAGCGGAGTGGCAATATTTAGGCGATATTGCTAAAGTTGGTTTAGTATGGGCCTTGTACGGCACGCATCAATGTTGTATAATGTCTTGTCGAACCTGAATAATAAAACTAACTTTTATTAATCAATGGTACCACCCCTCGTAGAGTAATGGTCTGTCTACACGTTTGACTTTGTGTTGGCGGGTTCGTACAATATTTAAACATATACCCACATGATAAATTTAAATATTAGCACGTTTCGTCGTTTCAAAGTGAAAAATAATTATAAGAATCATATATTATTACCTTGGTGGAAATCATAAATCATAATCAAATCTTTGCTAGAAACGGCTGATTTAAATAATTGTTTTAGGCACGAGAGCGCCACTGTATGTACAGAGACAGGGGAAACCTATTGCCACGGTACGGCAGCCTTGTGAGGCGGGTTATTAATGCGGGTCTTAAACAGGCCAGGTTTATTATGAAGGACGAAAAGCAAATACCGGTAGCTCGTTCCACGTACTAAACGAGTCTAAGTAACGACCCGTTCTCATGAAGCCACCATCAATTGTAAATGGGTGTTCTGCTCGTGTCCGGCTGTTGTTAAATTTTAGATTATGATGGTCAGATTAGAATAGATAGGTACTTCTCATGTTTCCTCTTCTTCATCATCTTACCCTCCCCATTGAGGATGCCGTAGTTTTTCACTGAACATTCATATTGCACTCGGTAGTCAAATATGATTTTTCTTCCAAATACTATATGCTTGCTGCCAGGTATTGTAGGTTCTGCAAATACTTAAAGATAGTTTTAATTAACTTAACAGCTGTTGATGTCAACTATTGTAAAATCTTCAACCATTGATTTTTACCATAAGAAAAAAACGGTTTCTTTTTAATATTCTAGCTTCGTGCGTGAATTAATTCCGTCTTGAATTCATTATTTTAAATCGTATTTCGTAGGACTTTTGTTTAAAGCTCGGCAATAGTTGCAAGAATTATTAATGTACGAATCTCTAGTTTGATGGTTACTGCACTGAACGAGATGATCACGTACTTCAAATAAATAACTTTTAAATAGGTACCAGCTTCTTCCTCGGTGTCCTCGTTTGGGATTGCTGAGGTTTTGACAGAAAATCCTTCCTAAATTATAAGTTCACGAAGAACCGATCCGTTGTGCTAATACTTTTATGAGATTATTAACCAATGATTGTTCAAAGTTACAGCTTTCTACTAATTTAATAACAAGGAAAATTTACAAAGGTACGAACAAACTCGCACGTTCTGTGTTTTGTTTATTTATTAGAATAAGTTAGGCGTGTATCACGTTGTACACGTGCTAAGTCGTAATTAGATTTATATATTACTTGCGTACTAATATTATTTACGACACAGCGGCGAAGTTGACACAATTCAAACGTTAATACAATAAACCGTTTGACGGAATAAAGACATTATGATATTATTTAGTCACTCATAGTGAACGCTACAACGAAAATTGATATTACCTAAGCCGAAAACAAGATGTTTTATTTATTTATGAAATGTTAAAATATAATTAATAATTTAAAAGCTTTTAAGTTTCACCAATTTTAAGTAAACAGAATACAAAATGTAAATGAACAAATAACGATAATATAGTAATACTATAATGTATACATATTTGCATTGTAATTGAACATGTACATCCTGTTAACAAACTGCTTAATTGTAGTTTAACGAGATAATACTTTAAATAACAATAAAAAATAATAATACTAACACACACATTAATTATGAGGGTACATCTTATATTCATTAGATTGTAACACATTTTTTTGTAAATTACTTTTTTGAATAAACATTAAAACATTAATAAGAAAGTAATATTGCCTGTTGAATTTCATTGAATATTTTTATGTACCTAATAACTAGGTAGGTACAGGCTGTCAACCAAATAGTAGACAAAAATGAGGACGCAACGCAAAAAAATGGCTGAATGCAGTGTAAATAAAATATTGTAAACTAGACAAAGCATACTCATATGTTAAAATGAATCATCATAAAAAAGTGTTTTTTTCAACTTTGAAGATTTAAAAAAAAAAATCGCAAGTTGCGCCACAATACGAAGTATTAAAAAAAAATACAAATAAATAGTAGTATATCTGTGTGTAAGGATATAATGGTCAACCTTATGATTCCAGAGATAGCCTCATTTTTAATGTCAGTGCCATACAATTTTTTCTTAAAAAATGATGACTCCTTCATTTTTACACGCAATTGCTTCATACGAAATTTTATAGCATAGTAATGATCAGCAGAATCCATTTCTAGCCAAAAAATACCCTTGAAAAGTCTCTATGTCTATGAAAGGCGATCTTCAGCCCACTGTGCGGCGATGCAATTCGCGACCGGCGTTTTTTGTGTGAATACCGCAAAAGTGTCAAAAGCTGTCCCCAACATAATAATTGTTCATATGTATAAAGTGCCGATTAGTTATTAAATCATCCCATGAGTGCTTTCATTTGGTTATTATGTATATAGGTGGTGTTACCTAAAATGTGTCTTAAAATTTATTTTTAGTTATGGCTATTTTTTTTAAAATACGTTTTTGACCTCATACTAAATTACAGAACATTCTTAGAAAGTAACCCGGCTCGTTGAAGGCTCTTTCCCAAACGTAGAAACAATCATACGAGCGGGTTCTACCAGTATATTCCGAGCGTGAAATGACGTTGCATATTGAAAACGGTCATGCTGGCCTAGAAAGTATGGCAGATTTCTTGATGCTACAGTTCCTAGAGATTGTGCTTGCGTTATAGGTGTATATTTATTTATTTGCAGGTGTACTTAAAACGCGGACCTCAGTACCTGTCCGCCGTGATAGAGTTCCGCAACCACCGCGGCGCCGCCATAGCCCGCAAGATGCTCGTGCCCATAGCGCTGTCCAACTGGGGGACTGCGGTCCAGGTCGACTGGTCCAGACACGACTGGTACCTGGACTTCTCTCAGGTAGGATCATTTCACATTATTTAAGTATTAAATGGAGATTTTTAGCACAGCCATGTTGCAATCATCTGAAACAAAGCAGAATCGATACGATAAAATATATTGTCGACGCTAGTTTATCAATATCGCTAGCACGCTCATCTTAATATACCGGAAATTTTATTTATTTAAAATCGCTCTACGATTGCAACAGTGACACACTTTATCAATGGCGTATTACGCCTAGTACGAAATTAAACGTGAAATATCACAATTTATTTGAATAAAATTTACCTGTGCACGTCTACGTCGGGATTCGAACTCGCGGATTTGTAGTCGAGGACTTTACCCCTTGATCACGGAGGCCCCCAATGTATTTTTATTTTAAGATACTGTATGCAGGTATATGATTATAGAAAGCTTTTCGCCTGTGTTCATATATTTTTTTATTCTCTCCTTTTTTGATGGCGGTTTCTTCGCGTTATTTTTCTCGCCAATATATTCTTGTCAAAAAACCTGATACGATTATGTCATGGCGCCTTTTATCTTTTGCCATGTTATTTGACACGTTCACCCCCTAGTTTGATAGTGATCCGGAAAATAATATTACTCCATAGTTGCGTTATTTTTTATTACGATCTATTTAATATAAAATAAACAATGAAAATCATTCGAACCTATCAGTTTCAACCATCTCTATCAGTTTGTGAAAAAGACTATTTCGTACAAAGATACAGCATTTATATGTACAGCTCACTAATATATTTGAACCTGCTAATTCATGGTGGATTTCCGTGGTAATGATTTGATAAAACAATTGTTAAACGTTGTTCCAATGCTGATTGGTAGACCCGGTCTACCAATAAATACAACGGACCGGTTTTTAACCTGTAACGATCCTCTTCAAAGTGAACAACGTGTCAGAGGAGGACAACAGGAATAGACAGAGCATTAGATATTTAGATGTCTGAACACACAGTGATTGCATCCAGTTGGTTACCAACAGTTTCCTGAAAACCTCATTAATTTTTTTAAATTTTCTGGAAACCTGTTTGTAAAATGTCTTAATAAATAAACTTTTCACCTACAAGCATTTTGTTGAGTGATGGAAATATTTTTGTGAATAAAATGTTTGCATTATCAGTAGCCTCTTTTTTCAAATTCGCTTGTAGCTTGTACAGTGTACATTTATTCCCCCTGCAACGATTTGTATTAAAATATACATTTTTTCTGATCAATCAATTGATTGTTCAATCATATCTACCTAGCATATTCCTCCATCATCGCACAAGCGAGTAGGGATAATTCAAATATTGTTACTTAATTCGTTAACTGGAAATGTTTGTCTTTCTTAAAAATACTTAAAATATGTATTGAGTTAGCATTAGCTGCACTTTTAAGGAAATAGATTTTGTATGTTAGGTTCCTATACAGGGTGTGCCAAAACTCAACGTTATCCTTTGGAGAGCTGACAGGCCAACTCATGACATGATTTTTGTAAAAAGTATATTTACGAGATATTTGCACTTTTATGAATTTCGAAAAATCGTCACCTTCGATAGGTTTTCGAGTGCCACAATCACAATCACTATTGATCTCAAATAATGTTGGAAATGCTTTTGGCAAATGACAGCATTTTTGCCCTATTGATGTGTTAATTTTTTTGTTAGACAACTTTAAACACCGTAAAAAATGTACCACGCCTCTACCATGGCAAGTTATGTAAAAAATGGTTATTTAGTGTAATTTTACAAATGATGTAACATTTGCTATATTTTACTCTAGGAACAAAGATATTCCTATTTTAATACAAAAAGAGCTCTTGTAAGTATTATTTTTTCACATTAGCTCCACACAGGAGAGCTGTGTCATCTTTTGGGATGCTGTGTGGCGGATTTTTTTAGGGAAAAGGAGAGAAGGAAGTTCTGGGAAAGAAAAGGGTCGGATAAAGGTAGGTGGGCAAACACATCCGCCGCCAAGATCTAGACAAACCTCACCTCATGATCCCGGGCACCCCTGCCGAGTCATCAAACGTAAGACCTATAGCAGAGGTGTTCGTTATCCAATAAATGGTTACCGGGGCGGCGGTACGCCTCACAAATTAAATATCTTAAAAAAATAGTAAAGGGTAATTTTTTTAAATGCGGTTCGAATGCCGGATTACCTAAATTATAGTTAAATTCGATACCGCACAAAAACTCGTCAGGGGGAAGTGAACTCGTATTACCTCCCCACGGTGCGGAACGGTTAAACATAGTAATATAGATCGCATTGACCACACTAACTTATAACTGGGATAAATAAGAAAACCCGGAAGTGGAGCAGACTCAGTTTCTAAAAAGTCCACAATTTATCCAACTTTGGCGGAATTTTCCGATAATAAGGATAAAGCGCTCGGACCAGAAAGCTGTGGGACTTTTTCATCGCTAAACTCGGGCCAGTTAAAAACTTTCTCCCGGATAAGTGATACCCATATTATTAATTTAATACGTTGTGAATAGTGTCTGCCCAATGCTTAGATTGTTAGAATATTTTATATTGTGTTATTTAAAGCGTCTTATTTTTAGACTAACTAGAGTTTTTTTTTACATTAGCTCCGCATAGGAGACCCTAAGGAAAAAAAATCCCACAGGGCCTATGACACCTTTGGCGATGCTGTACTGAGGGTGTTTTTAGGGAAAGGAAGGAAAGAAGGTTCAGGGAAGGAAAAGGTATGAGGGGTGGGTAGGAAGCTGTTGGAGTAAAGAACAATGTGTCCAAGAGTGATGGATCTATCCCTCCCACTGCTGTACAAGGCTAGGGGTCGAGAGAGTTCGGCTGGAGAAATCAAAAGGTCTCCTTTAACCAGTCTCTCCCGATCCGGCCCGCCACGCAGTAGGAGAGAAAACGCATCCGCCACCAAGAATTAGACAAACTTCACCTCATGAACCCTGGCAATCTTGCTAAGTCACCAAACTAATTGGGGTGACCTATGAAAGGGGTGTTGGTTATACAATAAAAAGCTCCCTAGGCGGCGGTACCTATACCCGCCTCCCAAATTGTTCCTTTTAGTATCGTCAACGGTGTTTGAAAAATGCTTTAGCTGTGTTTGGTGACCAGATCTGAATAGCCAGGTACTTACCTTCCTCACTTCTTTCAGCCTTACCACACCCAACCGGGGATGGCATAGTTCTGCTGGGTGTGGAGAGCCAGGATCAGTTGAGAATCTTATTATAAATAGAATGACTAACCACATTGTGAAAACAATTTTTTTAAGCAACATTCGTTTTTTTAATGACAGTTATAAATTATTCACTTGTTTTTTTATTCGATTCACACACATTCCCATTTAAGTTGTAAAAAACAATATTGGCACGCTCGTTCGTTCGTATTTGTAAATTATTGAAATTAAGTACAGAAAATGATACGTTTTTTTTTGATTTGCAGTAAAATATTAATATATGCTTTTACGTTTTATTTTTGTTTGGGAAGCTGTTATCTACGTACTTTTTTCAGTTTGAAGTTTCTTTTGGCAGCGCAGTAATGCTATGATTTTAGGCCTTAATTTATTTGATCATATTATTATTTTGTGAAAATAATCGATAAACTCCAGGAATTATTATTAAACTTTTTTTTAAACTCTCATGTTAAGCATAACTTTTAACTAGCAAAAGATTCATCCAACTGCCAGCCATGAATGTTTCTTACTGCTCACCTGGGTATTGGAAGAAATGATTCACACGAATTATAGAATAACATCCTTACTAAAGAAAAACCACATCACATTCGTTAAACGATGTTTTGTTACACATTGTATAAAGACTGCAAAAGTTTATATTCTAGTTGGTACTATGTATATCTTTAACTGAGCTCTGAAAGAACTCTGGCAACGTTGGATTTTCCGCAGACTGACGCGTGAAATTCCGGTCTTGAAAAAGTTAGGTTCTTTCGGACACATTATTCTTGACTTTTACCGCGTTAATTTCATAAGAATTATATGAAAGTGATGTTTGTTAATAAGTCAAATGTTTTACTTATGTAGGTAAATATAAATGATAGAAATCAACGTTTTTATAGCGTTAAATTTTTTTTTTAAATTCAATATAAAGTTTTTTTACAGGTGTTTTTCGATGTCTGTCTCACTAGTGTTTACAAATTAGTGTTTACATATTATTTGATACATAGAATATTTCATTACATTAAATGACAAAAATAATAAATAATAATTGACAACTAGCAGTTAAAAACTCGCTCTGCGGGCTTTTGGTTGCTGGGCCCTGCGGGCGGCACTTAATCGGGCTTCGCCCAGTTTAAGTGATACTAACAACAGTTACACGTAATAGGTAGATATTAGGTCATTCACAGAGAGAGAGAGCGAGTATATATTGTTAAAACACGGAACAGAAAGGAGTTAATGAATAATAAAATGTTCAATTTAGGCATGATAAGAATGACAGTTGTTCAGGTAAAACTTTACCTTTTTAAAACTTTTTATGGGTAAAGGTAAATTATTATAGGTAAATATTCGGAATCGCTGGACACGGAAAATACGAAATATTTTTAAATAAAACCCTCTGATTTACCTTAATTACTATAAAAGGAATCTAACAGCATTTGGGAAATTTTTAATTTTAGCCTTTTAATTTTTAATAACGTAAAACGAAAATTCGTTTTCTTTGTATGGGATGACAGCCGGAATAATTTCTGTTGATGACATTTTCTTTTGTCGGTATTTCTGATATGAGCGGCTAGAGACAATTGAACAACGTAAATCTAAAAAAAAATGGTGTAATACACTATTCCGGCAAAATAGTGCCTACTTAAACAAGCAAAAAATATTTATTTGGCTATTATTATCATTATTATTTTATTTAACCTAACCTATATTAATCCAACCTAACCTAACCTGACATATCCTAACCTATAATAATCCAACATAACCGTACCTATATCATAACCTAACCTATATCCTTACCTAACCTATATCCTAACCAAACCTATAATAACCCAACCTAATCTAATATAACCCAACCTAACCTAACATAATATATAATAACCCAACCTAACCTTTAATAACCCAACCTAACCTAAACTATAATAATCCAACCTAACCTATGATAATCCAACCTAACCTAACCTAACCGATATCCTAACCTATCCTATAATAATCCAACCTGACCTAACCTAACCTAACCTATATCCTAAACTAACCTATAATAATCCAACCTAACCTAACCTATAATAAATCCAACCTATACTAACCTAACCTAAACTGTCCTATCCTAACCTATCCTATAATAATCCAACCTGACCTAACCTATATCCTAAACTAACCTATAATAATCCAACCTATCCTAACCTATAATAAATCTAACCTAACCGAACCTATACTAAACTAACCTAAACTGTCCTAACCTAACCTAACCTATAATAATCTAACCTAATCTATATCCTAACCTAACTTGTAATAACCTTTTTTAAATATTTCTTTATTTAATAAAACAAACCTAAATACCTTTATTTTATTTTTTGAGCTCGGCTAAAATAGTACCTATCTAGTATTTGCGGAGATTAAATGGTAAAAATTCAAGCCACTCGTATCAGGAATACCAACAAAAGAAAATGTCACCAATAGAAATTATTCCGCCTGTCATCCCATACAACGAAAGTGAATTTTACGTAATTAAAAATTAAAATGCTAAAATTAAAAATTTCCCAAATGTATTCAGATTCCTTTTATATTAATTAAGGTAAATCAGAAGGTTTAATTTAAAAATATTTCGTACTATCCGTTTCCAACGATTCCAAATAATTACCTTAATATATATTACATAAATATATATACCTCATGTCGGATGTCAGAATAGAGATTTGTTGGTTAATTTAACAATCAACGAAGCGTTTCTATCTTCCGATTGTGTTTCATGTTATTTTATTGGGTTGGCAGTGCCTATACTTCCTACAAACACACGCGTATTATGCGTGAACTTCAAAATTTGTTAAAATGATGCGAAATTATTATTTACGTAAATAATATCAAATATCAATATTTTCAAAATCGTAAATGCAAAGAGTTGTTGTTTATTGTCATTAAGTTTAATCAAATGTTTGTTTTATTTGCAAATTCGTATTAAAACGGTAGTTTTACGTAAATAATTACCGTTGTTTGAATAAATTAAATTTTAAGTATTTGTATACCGTTCTTATGCGCTCTGTCGGCCAATAGGGAAACTACTCCATCAGCCGGTAAAGGAGGGATTGACATTTTAAAGGAACCTTGGAATGTTTGATTATTGACAAACGTCAAATATATAATTAACGTAATTGTGGATAATTTTCACTGTAATGTAATTAATCCAATGGATTTAACTTTCTAAAACATATTTTCTTCGATGTTATCCAAAAATTATATGAGCAGAAACGATTCTTTTGAAGAAATCTCGTATTACCTGAGGCGATCCTATTTTAGTACGAAATCGGGTCTTAATTTTCAAGTTAGCGGAATTTACCCGAAACATACTATTTGAATTCGACCAATCAGAGGGCCTAGACCGTCCAGACGCTAATACTATAAGATAATAAATGTTGTTTGAATTCAAAATCTCATTTTTGTTTTTATTCTCTGGGAATTATAATAAATTTTATTTTAGACGAGATTAAAGTGAGGAGATTGTTTTTTTTTTTTTGCAGATTTCCCAAATAAAAGGAGTGTTTTTAAAAAAATTCGCAATTTGGAGTATACATTATATTTAATAAAATAAATTATTTCAACTTTTTTCATCTTTAAATTCAATTTATAAATATCAAGTCTATTTCGAATACAAAAGTTATCTAGTTTCTTAAAAAGGTATAATTTTTTTTACGACATCTTAAAAAAGAAGAAATATATAGCACATTTCAAATACCTTGGAAATATTCTGAAATTCGATGTGAAATTTCAAGTTTATATAGCTCATAAACAACCCCCTTTGGCTGTGTAAACAATGTATATGTCTTTCCATGAACTATTTTATGTCAGTTTCTATATTAGTAATATTTCACATACACGGTCGTTTATTAATTGAATAAATTTTTACCACGTGTTTTAGTAAGACCGATTATGTATTAATTTGTACCTTCATTTGGAGAAAATTTTAATGCAGGCCATCCTTTGATGTTTGACTTAAAATTACACAATTAACCATTAAAACAAATAATGCATCAGCGTGTATTCGTTGTCCCAATGTCAATGAACAAAGTGTCATTTTTCATCCATGTGTCATTCCTCGGGTAACCTCCGAGTCTCACGAAGGTTTTTTTTAGAATATTTTTTGTTTGTTTCTCATAGTTATTTTGAAGCCACACATGCGACAATACGAATCGTTAGTACGATAATATAATAACACGTTTACTGCTATTGTGTCCACGCAAGGTTTTTTCTTCATTTTAACCACTTAAATAATACCTTTGTTTTGATAAAGTAATAACTGTTTGTTAGGTTTGCAGGTAAATTTACATACACATTTTGTGCGGTCGTACTCACATAATATACCTAATTATCTTCTAGAGAATAATTAATAAATCATGAAAACTACAATACTCGTATATAAGTATAATGTAATATAGTTATTTTCGAATTTCCTTGCAGTGTGCATCATCAGGGCAGATAAAGTGTAGAATGATGCATCTGCCAGATGTAGAAAAATGTGTACAACCTCTAATAGCACGTTCAGACGCTTCGATTTTAGTTGATCTACTCGACACTTGAAAGCATATTGACAAGTGTGAACCTTCTTTCAACAAAGTTGATTAAGTTTAAACACAGAAAGTTCTAAATTATAACCCGGTATCACACTGAACACAAAAATTAGGCCTACATTTTCAGTGCTCTATACATATATGACGCTGCAATGCTCTCTGAAATATTGACTCAAAGATATACAAGTTTAAGTGGAACACCCAAAGATATTAGAAGAACGAGATGTGCTATGCGCAGTTCGTACTGAGTGGAATTGTTTTGCCGAGTGTCGCCGGTTTTGTTCACCAATACTACTGCACACCTTCGCTTACGCTAAGGCATCGCTAAGGTATCCGCACTAATACATAGAACAGATTTCTGTGCGTACACGTCCCGATACCGTTCAAAGTACCCTAATTAGGTAGTACTCCGGCTACGGTCCGGCGGCCAACATAGCATATCTCGTTCTTCTAATATCTTTGGGAACACCTTATTTGTATACTTTTTATACGTGTAACATAACATAAAGAACATTTTAGAACAAATAAATTAAATTAACCTAAAACTTAGTACTATTTACAATCCTTTGCAATGGTGGGTTATACGTCACACTTAGATAAATAAAATGTTCAAAGCCGCAATCCAAAATTCAAAATCGCGAAAATAAAGTATCAAAATATTACGACGTCTTCAATTGTTTGTCACTTTACTTTAATATTAATATTTGAATTGTGTATTTTTATTTTGAATAGTAAATCAAACATGACATAAAAGCGTGTTTTTGTTAGGTTAAATTAGCTGAATGAACAAGAGACTGTTCTATAATATGCAAATAGTTCATGTTCATATTTACTATGACAAAAAAATGATGGACTCAACAAAGTGTTGTGGGCATTAAAAAGAATAATACCTGTACGTTTAAATGATAATGATTTTCTTTGTTGTGATAATAATTGCAGGCGGTCATACGTAATTATATGCAGCTATTCTCGGAATTCTTTATTCTTATGAATGGGTGCGTCACGTCACTTTGAAACAAACTAAGTTTAAAAAATATATGATACTAAGGGGGTTTTTCACTATCTCTGATTATGTTCTGACCAAGCACTAATCCGCGGATTAGTCATTTTTTCGTTTTCACTATATCTGAATAACGCTAACGCTCGGGTTAAAGTTAGATTTGACTAATCAGTGCTCTAACCAGACGTTAGGCGCTATTCCTCGAATCAAAGATGGCGTCAAAACATTCCGAGTTTAACAGCTGAGAAGTGAGTCGAATTTTGTAGAATGAATTTGAATGCTTGTATGATCCATCCTGAATTATTTGATTGTGTTCAAAATAAGAAACAATGTATTAATTCGACACGAATCTATCTAAAATGACCTGATAATCAACATAACATAACCAAAAAAATGCACACTTCGCGGTGTGCGGACTGTGACGCATGACAGCCGTGGCAGTAGATGGAGAAACAGCAAACATTTTGCGATGTTGCCAGACTATTTCGAGTGTTATCTATCCGGCAGCTCGAAACAATGGTGAAACAGTCGCCGTTGAATAACGAAGTTATTCTGAACTTTAAAGCCAGCCAACGGATAGCTATTCAGATATTTAGCCCGACATAGTGAAATACCCCCTAACAATGTAGGCATAAAACAGATTTGTCATTTTATGATGAACTAGCGCAGTGAAACATAATATACTTCAATTGTACAAATTGTGAAGCTGAAATTATTTATTTACCACAAATGCCTTTCAAAAGACAACCAGAAATTTACAATTCGAATGAACACCGCTAGTAAACTTCCAAAATTACGTATGTCAAAACTTTTAACAAAAAAAATATACAATTGAAATGTAGAATTATTAATTAACAAAATAATATTGGTACTGAATCGTTCCGGCAATCATTTCCTAAATAGAAAATCAAAGCACATCCCGATTCTGTAGTTCCTTGAACCGGAGTTACACAAAGACTCATCACCGAAATTATTATTATTTTTAAAAAATATATTTTTTTTTTTTATAGTGAATACCTCACAAGAGTCCCAACTGCTCCCGTCTGGAGCCAGTGAGACTATGGCATCCCCAATTGGGGGATGTTGTGAGGCTGAAGGTAAGTGGGAAAGGGAAAGAGGAAGGTGGGGAAGTACCTGGCTATTCAGATCTAGTCACTAAACACGGCTAAAGCCATTTGGAGCAACGTTTCAATTCTGAATGGTGGTCTTACACCAGGGCGATACTGGTAGTATCTTCCACTCTCAATGCATACGAATTATTAGAACAGTATTAATTCATGTACAATAGTGTACAATATAATTACATTCAACAGTATGGAATAGTTTTATTAGTGTGCAATAAAGTACAATAATACATTACCTGTGTGTTAATAGTTTTCAGAACTTTGCAATACATACCTGTATGTTAACAGAATGCGAAGTAAATTTAAGCTGTTTGTTGTTTGCTATGTTTCTAATGTTCCTAATCTTGCAAATATAGTATGAGACTCATTTTGGCCTAGGTAGTTAACCCCAGGCTCAGTTTCAGTCGTTCGAGGGTTGGATTTGCCTCTGACGTGTTCATTGTTTGTTTTTGTTTGCGTGCCGCAGAAGCAAAACATGGTTTGGCCCATTCCTTTTGTTTGAGCCATTGGTAAAAAAATAGCAAGACACTCTTGTATATTATTAAAATTATCCAGATTTCTGATTTCCAAAAGCCTGGTTTGAATAAATCAGCCTATTTTCGGAGTAAACATTCCTTTATCAGCTTGATGCTTCACATCTATTCACTTCCTTTCCCCAATATCGAAGAAAATTTATTATTGAGAAAAAACCATAAAGTATGTTTTTAATTTAATTTGAAACGAAAAATGCCACCATGAATGTGTGCGATGAGTTTTAAATGTTGAATAAATATAAGATCAAATGTATGCAATAATTACTATTATATTAATATGTAGGTTTTTTCATATATGGCTGCACAAACGTAGAATTGACAGATTTAGCCAAAATGTGACCAGAGAACATTAACAATATTAACATGATTTTTTCTTACTATCTCCCTTCACTAAATTAAACTTTTTAGGGTGCTGGTTCATTTTTGAGAATTTTATCTAAGTTATCCAAGGTTTTGTGTTCAATTTAGTTTTTAGAGTTTCAAGATTAGTTTAAGTAAATTTTAAAGGTCTCAGGTTTTTTAGGTTTCGTGTTAATTTTAACGAGTTTTATAAAATAGTCCCAGAGAGAGAGGTCGTATGTACTTACGTTGTCGACGAAGAATCTTCCTTCTCACACATGTTGTATGAAAACGAAAAAGACAGAAAATATAAGAATGATGTCATCACGTACGACCTCTTTCTGGGACTATTTTAGGGTTATGATTTAATTTTAGTGTGTTTTCAAAGGATGTGGATCTTTTGAGTTTTTAAGGGTGCGTATTAATTTTAGTAAATTTTCAACGGTACCTACCTATAGTTTAATTGTAGTGGTCTTACATAGGTTTGGGATAAATTTCTGTTCAGGTTTTTTCTTAAAATTATATTTTTAGGGTGTGGGTCAATTTTTGTGTGTGTTCAGTATATTTCAGTTTTTAAGGGGTGACGTTCATTTTTTGACGACCTTTTTTATGAAAGTTTATAAGGGTTCGTTTGAGAGTTTTAAGGACAAAGGATTGTTTTTGAAATTTCGTTTCCGTATAACTGCAGCATGCAATTACACAGCGCGATGCTGCAATCAGCATGTCGTTAGGCGGACAGTTGACGAGGCCAAAGCGTCCGAATAATGACACTAAATTTGTTGGGCGTTTACGTCCACCGTTTCGAAAATTGACAACTCTTTCAATACCTATGATTTTGTATTTTTGTTTATAACACATGTTCAAAGATATCCTTTTATTGAACTCTGATTCTCTCTTCTTTGAAATATCAGTTGATTACCAATTTCTATTAATGGTTTCATTATCTCAGTACTTTGTTATTATTTTAAGGACTTACTTTTAACAAAATATTGGATTCAAGAGTTTTTTAACATATATATCTAACAACGTAGAGTATATTTGCAACTAACATTCTAAATTTTTTTAAAGAAGATATAAACCTTAAGATTTACACACGCACCCACAAGATCATTTCTCTAAGCATAAATTATATTGAAAAAGGATTTGATAATTTAATCTACTCGTATCGTTCTGAGATAGATACCACCAATTTGTATCGAAACGTGGCTTGGAATGACTGTAGCTTAGTTAGTGACCATATTATCTTTAGTGTGTTTTCAAGTACGGAGAAAAATAAGTATTGCTGATTTATTACAAATTATTGGTAATCCTGTTAAAATCGGGACTGCAAGCAGATTCCTAAATACAAATAATTTTAAGAGATTCTTGATAAATTAGCAATATTTTTTTAGGAAGTTGTCTCCGTGTGCTGTTTACCAATTTGTTTTTCTCTGCCCTACCACTTCGCTCATCTCATCTTCATCCAACTCTCAACATTTCCCAAATTGGGGACGTCGTAGTCTCACTGGCTACGAGTAGTTGGTACTCTTGTGAATTAAAAAAAAATAATGCGACTTTTGAGTTTGTGATTTGGTGTGACCATGAACGGGTTACCCATTGCCCAATGACCCCCTGACGTGTTCGTTTGCTGAACAAACAACGTGTGTGTATTTATTTCCCGAGTAGGTACACCTAGCTCACATTAAATGTCTACATTCAGGTAATACAATAGCATAAATATAAACTAGACACAGATACAGCAGTACCTACCTACCGAACCCTAAAAAATATTGGCTATACATACCTACTATCAGTTTAAAATAAATTGGTTACAATCTTGGTTCCTAACCAAATGATGACGTTCGATAAATTATGTTTCTTCCATTAGTTACTTTGAAGCCTCAATCGCGATTTTCGATAAATTATGTTACTTCTATTAGTTAATTTTAAGCCTCATTCACATTTTTCGATAAATTATATTTCTTCCATTAGTTAATTTTAAGCCTCATTCACGACTTTCGATAAATTATGTTTCTTCCATTAGTTACTTTTAAGCCTCATTCACGATTTTCGATAAATTATGTTTCTTCCATTAGTTAATTTTAAGCCATATTCACGACTTTCGATAAATTATGTTTCTTCTATTAGTTAATTTTAAGCCTCATTCACGATTTTCGATAAATTATATTTCTTCCATTAGTTAATTTTAAGCCTCATTCACGACTTTCGATAAATTATGTTTCTTCCATTAGTTACTTTTAAACCTCATTTACAAAACAAGTACAAATTACACCATTCTGATGTAGTGTGGAATTGCCATTATGAGCGACCACCATTCAGAATCCTATCATTGCTTGAAATGGCTAAAGCTATATTTAGTGTCTTATGTCCTTTCCCTCCCCTCTTTCTTCAGCCGTTAAAGTTTAAATTGGGAATTCCAAAATCCCACTAGCTCTAGGCAGTCAGGATTCTTGTGCAAAGTCTTTATTTTAGTAATTTGGATTTTATTTTCAAACTACCTTTATTTGTCTCAAACACAAGCGTTGCTTTTTCAATAAATTCCAATTAGACACCCAGTATTCGTGGTATCATTAATCTTGATATATAAAAATCACGTGTCACTGCGTTCGTACACGCTAATCTTCGAAACAGCCCAACTGATTTCAATGAAATTTTGTGAAATTGTGTAGGTTGGTTTCAACATGAAATATTTTTGGACCCAAAATTCTTATCCAAAAACACATAAAACCACAAATTTTAAACCATGGTCTGTGGCAGAACATCGTTTTATATTGTAAAATGCATTCCAAATGGTTGAGTTAAATGGTAGAAGAAGTCGGTGACGCCCGAGGAATACTTCTGTTATTATTTATTTGGAATACTTTTAAAGCAATATCTCTGATACGGAATCGAATTAACTAACTAACTAATCATCAAGCCGTTTCCCCGCAGGGGTAGGCAGAGAGGACAGACCGCCAAACAACTCGGTCTTGGCACACACTTCTTGCCTCATTCACATTCATACATCGTCGCATACATACTCTTCTATTATTCTGACTCTCGACATGGCCCGATTCGAGTAACTTATGATTTAGTTACTCATTCCATACAGTATGGAATGGTGGAAGAGTGTCTGTTGCGGGCGGGCGGTCATTTATTTAGCTATAGAAATTTTAAGCAAATTGTTTTTTTTACAAATCTACTATTTTATTCCTAGTGCTGATGGGGTTGGTCGGTTATTAGGCCGAGTGACCAGTGACGACATGATTATGAAACAATTGTTTTTGTTGTGACGACATGTGCAAGAATGGGGGATAGTGATTTATTTATTTCTAGAGATTCTAGATGATTTTGTCCTGGTCTTATCCCATGTCCACAAAGTAATATAATACCTATATACCAGAATATTTCAGAAACAAATGATCTTTATCAATTAAATGTAACGCTAATTCTTTATAACCTACAGTATTTATTTACCTCAGGTATTCAATCACCCTCGTATGAATATGTATAGATATTCTCTCTTAATAATATATTATTGAGATAAATTAACTTCTAGGTAGGTACCCAGTTAACCAGGTATGACTTAATGGATAGTACATACTGCAACGAACATGCGACCGACATCTGCACAAGAGAGACAGCGTGAACGAGACAACAATGTCGGTAGATAGAGTGTGCAAGGTTGTCCAGTGTCTCTTCGTTATCACCTGTCATCCGATATGATACTTTTTGTTATTTACAGTCTGTTGACTATTATTCCGCCATCCTAATATCTTAGTAAAAACTTGAATTTAAAAATCCATTATACGAAAGGCAAAGATATTACAAGTACTTAATTATATTTGCGGAAATGTAATGTATATACGGAATTTTCAAGATAATTCAACTGCAAATTCGAATGATATTTTTCGATAATTCAATGATGTTTTCACGTCAGACTCCGCTCGGTGCGATATTGATTGCAACGTTTGAGAAGTGCGGCTCGAATGCACCACTATGCATTTCCTTCCACGCCCGGCGAGACTTCTCTCGAGCGAATGCTGTGACAGCAGACAGCTGCTGGGTGTATGGAGATTATAATAAGCGGAACTGCGCTTTGTGGGGTTTAATATTGACGTCTTAAATGTATTGTAATGGATTTGTGACGACTTGCTCCTTAAGAGGAACGGCTGCGCGGCCTTTTTCATACAAAACTTATATTTGAATTTGAGGCCAAAATACTTAACCGCCAAATAAAAGACCACCATTCAGGCTTTAGCCGAGTTTGGCGACCTCAATAGTTAAAACTTTCCTCTTCCCGATCTCCTTCCTCTCCCCACTCCCTCAGTATACATCTTGGGAATCCTATAGTCCCATTGTCTTGTCAATTATTTCCCTCGGGACCCGTGTCAATTTTGGGGATATGCATGTTTGGAGGATATTTTTAAGTAAAGGAAGGAAATGAAGTTCTGGTAAGGAAAAAGGTGTAAGGAAAAAGTGTGTCCATACCCCCACAGCGATGGGTCAAGAGTCCGGCTGGAGAGGTCAACCAGTCCCTCCCGGTCTGGTCCGGCACGCAGTTGGTGGGCAGACGCATCCGCAGCTGACGCAGACCTGGACGTTCCTCACCCCATGAACCCTGGTACCTCTGAAACACTTGGGGTGTCCTATAACAGATGTGTTGGTTATCCAGCCTCCCAAATTGTTGTTATGTTTGTTCCAATTTTTTCACGTTTAAATATTTTTCAAATAAATATTTAAACGTTACTGAAAGAAATAAAGAATATTATAATCGTTGAAACCTTAAAAAACAGCTCATATTATGGCAAGTCGGATATTTGAAATTGATATCAATTTGGATATCTACGTGTGCTATAAAAACTACCATTAATGAATCCTCACAAATTATTTTATTTTAAACATTTTGTAGTTTGTTTTATTTCTATATTAACTCCACGCGGGAGGCCCTGATGGAATTTATTTTCCTCGGGGCCTGTGCCATCTTTGGGAATGATGTGTTGAGGGTTGTACAAATAATATTCTAAACTATTACAAGTAGCTTCGTTTTTGTGAAAAATCACACCAAGGGCACTTTTTTCAATGTAATTATAGATTTTTCCAAAGAGAAAATAGTTGAGAAATGGTGAGATATTAAATTTACAAAAATGATCTACTGAAACAGAATAATCCGCAAACAAATTTAAACATACACATACATAGAAGCGAATAACATTTGGATTTCCAGAAACAGTTTTTTACAACAAATATTTTTTTAAATTTTCACATCTAGGTACGGAGTACCGGGAGTATTGTGTAGAATTTGTTTAAATTCTGTAAATTATAATATACATTTTACTGTTACAATGTTACATTATGTTAACGGGTACTGTTGACAAAAACAAAAACTTTTGACTTGGTTTTTTGCTTTCGTGTTGAATTTGTGTAGTCACAGAAAATGTATTCAATTTACGTTTTTGCCATTCAACAAGCCCGCTACATTGTTCTAGAAAACCTGAATCGTTTCTGTCGAGCAGCAAAACAATTCTTAGTTTCGGTTTGAACTTTTATTCGCTTCCCAGGGTTCTTTTTGTGTCACCGTTTGAACCAAACTCACCATATAACCCATTCAAATAGCCCGAAACGGATTCCGCTCGCATTTACACGTACGATTATGTCTTGTGTCGGTCTTGTCCACGAGCTGTTCAGGGGGCTGAAGAATTTTATTTTCTGCCATGAATACCGGACAACCCGTTCACTTTCGAGTGCTATTCCTCCCAAGTTCATATGGGATATTATACCACCCTATCCGTCTTTGGTAAACTGGTGTCTTTAAGAATGGTGAGGTACGTGACGTTTAATTTGTGGATTTAACGTTAAAAAAAAATAAAAGAGTTACACCAATTTGTCTAGAGGGGGGTTGGTGGAGGAGGGGGGGGGTGCAGCTGTCCCCCCCTGCCGACGCCCATGAATGGTTTCCTTCTTAAGTGCGTCTGCAGTAGAGGAAATTCTTATAACGTAGGTGCATACATCAGTACCTATCAGCTATGTTATACCTTTCTCTGGGTTTTGGAATAATGTCTTAAACATTGTATCTGTCTATTTTTTTGTGATCATCAAGCCGCACCAAAAAGCCTCGCGGGCCGTCGATCGTTTTTTTTTAAACGAATAAAACACGTTTGTACGACCGATCTAGTGATTGATCACAACCAGTCTACGTGAGCAATACATCTATGGTCTATAAAATCCACATCAAGGTTGCCAATTCGTGGATAATTCCCCAAATTGCGGGGAATTTACGTTTTTCATGAAAATAGCTTTTAATTATTATTATTTTATTTTTTTGGTAAACTAATGTTTTAAGACAAGATTTTTTATGCATAGCACAAAGGGTAAAAATTATTTTACAAGCAATAACTATTCGCCTGAAACACTCATCCACATTGAAAAATCTCCTGATAAAAGATACATGACGCCAACGGGACTCGAACCCGTGTCCCTTCGATTTCCGGTCGACATCTCTGACACGGGTTCGAGTCCCGTTGGCATCATGTATCTTTTATCAGGAAATTTTTCAATGTGGATGAGTGTTTCAGGCGAATAATTATTGCTTGTAAAATAATTGTTAAAATAGTTTTTGTTTGGAGAATCCTTTTGTTGGAATTCTGGGCATTTCTTGAGTATCAAATCATATTGAACATTTACAATAGTTACGAGGACGCACTGTCGTTTTCGTTAGCAGAAATTTTTCTGAAATTTATTTTTAAAGTTTGAACGAAAGAGAAAATCCAAAAATGACTGGACAATAAAAAGCACTTATTTCTTAAGTTTTTTAAATTATTTAAAAAGAAAATTATTATTTTTTTTATAATTTAAAAAAAAAATTGATTGTAAAATTGGTTTTATTTGATGGTGACAATTATTATTGATTCACGTTACTAGGAAATCTGAAACTATTGCACTTAAGGAAATAGACAATAAATCTAGAATTCAGACTATTGCGTGGTTTTTCGTGGGACGGCGCATTTATGAGTATATAATAATGTATTTGGGTTTTAGACGGGAGGTTGTGGGTAGGTAATCCGTGAAGCGCATAAATGTGGATAGGTACCCCACAAGAGTCCCAACCCCCGATTGCTCCCAATCGTCTGGATCCAGTGCGACTGTGGCATCCCCAATTGGGGTATTTTATGAGGCTGGCAGTAGTAAGGAAGAGGAAGGTGGGGAAATACCTGGTTATTCAGATTTGGTGGAGCCGTTGGTTAAATTGTAGCCGTTGGCATATTTCCATGATTTCAAATTTATTTTTAATTTGAGCACTACATTATTATCGGTATGGTTGGTTGTTCAGTTTAACCGTCTGTTAAACTGAACAACCTTAATAACCACCAACCAACAACCTTTTATATTTATAAAAAGAAGTGTGTCCGCGGAGGGCGATGTGGATTTGATTTTCATACAAATTTACAGTGTAATTGTGAAATTGATATAATTTTGTACACTTGACCGTCAAAACAAGAGGAAGGTCACTGTCTACTCCTTTCCCACCCCTTGCAGCCGAATGTCGATATGTCTTGATGAAAAGTTACACACTTGACGTTTAAAATAAGAGAAAATTACAAGACTAAGAGACATTTTGTCATATTATTAAATATTTTATTATATATTTTATCCATACATCAGAAAAACCAAGTTCTCTTTTTCAAGAGCACTTTTTCTTTGTTTTATAGAATTTGGACCTTTTTGGAATTTTTTCTATGAATTTTCTATAATTTAAATTATACTCGTCGATTTTGCACACACCGCATTTAATGTTTGTACGGCAGTAGGTACTAACCACAATTCACCCAGCAAAATTCATCTTATTCCTCACGTGAAACGTTCACGTATATCCAGTATCCAGTACGGCCGCCCACCGGGTGTGTGTGACGGGTGGTGAGTGGGGGTGGGTGGTGTTCCCCCCTCCCCCCGGTATGCAAGGCTCGCCGGGAGGTATTCGGCCCGCTAAGCCGGCTGTATTAAAGTCGTCTAAACGATTTCCGATCTCGCCTCGTAAATGTTTTGTGGAAATTTTATTTCGATCTGGGCACAACAGGCAGCAATTTTGGGGGTTATAATGGGAACTCTGTATTATAATGTCGTCGTTTTTGGGAATTTTTGAGTATTTTTTGTGGGTTTAGAGCAGAGGTCGGCAACCCTATTCAAATGTGTATATTTTTTTTCCATCTTTTTTTTACTATTTTCTATTATTCTGTTAAATGTTTCAACAGCCTTAATAATTCGATGATTTATTTTAAGGTTTATTTTACTTACGTTTAACCCAATCTTCTTAAACTATTGAATTTATTATGAAAAGTTTTCAAAGGAAGCAAGCCTAGCAGTTCACAGTGGAGTTATGATACTAACCGCGATGTACGGCAGTGAGGTAGGTATACGAGGATAGTCTGAAAAGTTTTCAACCTAACAAAGAAAAAAGACTTCAAATTTGTTAAAATTTCAAATTTATTTTATTTTCCAACACAATCTCATTGTAAGTATTCTCTCTCTCGTCTCACTTCCCCTGGCGATGATTCCATCTCTTTAACCCGTCCAAATACTAGTTGGTGTCTTTCTATGCAAAATAATTTACTAATTTATTTGAAGGTGATGGCTTCTTCATTCGACGAAAATTTCTATCCTTCGAGCTTAATTTTTAGCCGAGGGAACAAAAAAGTCGCTTGGGGCTAGATCTGGTGAGTAAAGAGGGTGGTTAAGCCGTTCAAACCGCAAATCGTGGATATTGAATTTTTTTTTTCTTCTGCAAATTTGTATACTAACCGTCGTATACTAGCAGAAGAAGGCGCTCATAGTGAACAGAAGTTCTGAACATTAATAATCAGGCGAATTATTAGACGATATCCAAGATAGAATTTATAGCCCTTTCGCCTAGCTTAATGATCTATTAAGCAATTCTACAAAAGTATTTATTTTGAATAGTTTTATGTAAAGGGTATTTTTTTATTATTTTTTTTTTTTTTTTTTTTTTTTATTTATTGATTTTATTTTAGTAATTTGTACATTTAAGATTACAAATGACTAATTAATTATTACATTTAAATATACTATTTTTTTTTTTCTTTCTTGATATGGCTCCTACACAACATCTTAAACTTTTCAATTGGGGCAGACTTAAGGTTTTCCGGCAGCGCGTTATAGTATTTCATCCCTTTATAAAATATACTATTCTGGGTATTCGCTTTGTCCTTCTTTGGTAGCCTGATTTCATTGCACGTCCTAGTTTTATGTTGGTGTATGTCCTTGTTGTATACAATTTGATTCGAAAAATATTTGGGTAGCAGGTTGTTTACTATTTTGTGTAAAAATATCATCGTGTTCAAGGTCAACATCTGTTTCACCGTTAGCCAATTTAGTTCGTTTAACATTTTATTTACTTTTGAATATCTATTTCGTCTGAGTATTGTTCTCATTGCCCTATTTTGGAGAATTTGAAATTTATTTTGCTCTCGGTCGTTACACAGGAAAAGGATAGTTGAGCAGTAATTAAAATGTGGAGCAATAATGGAGTTATAAATGGTGATTGCAGTTTTTTCGGACAGTTTTTGGCGAATTCTTCCCAAGAAAGATATCTTTTTTCCAATTTTCTTTTGGGTATATTCCGCATGTTTGTTAAAGTTGAGTTTGGAATCTATTATAACTCCTAAGTATTTTATATCGGTAACATTTTTCTTTAGTCATTGATATTTTCCTATGGATATGTGCACGTAGGTTTCACGGGTAATGGATTATACAGAGTGTCCGTAGGTAAAGTGCGTTAATTGATTGACGGGAGATGATTCTATGTGTATTTTTGTTTAAAATTCGAATGTTTTAGGGTAGTTTTTAAGAAAAAAAAATTGAATTGTTTGGACGCCAAAATAAAGATTCTTCTATGGGAAAATAAACGTTGGAATTTCTAAAAAAGTTATTTGTCTTTTTTACTTCTACCATAATTTTAATTCACCTTCCGAAGTTAGCGCACTTTTTTACCCCCGGACACACCTGTGTTGTTGTGATCAGAAGGATTGTTATATTTCTACGCCTGGTGACGCAAACATTAGGACGTGTTGCCTCGATATTAGTTGTAACCTTCACCATAAATCAAGCGTATTATTTTGACAGATTATAATTTTGAAATTAAACCCGTAAATCCTTTAAAAATATTCTCCTGATTTAATAAACACTAATTATTTACTTAAGTGATTTTCCGCTTTGCGATTATTTTAAACTCACCCCCTTTTATAAAGCATAAAAATCACCCAATACATCTAAAATATTTACGAACTCTCACTGTGTAGTATGTACATTCGGCCTATTATGCGATAAATGATAATTAATGAGTAAACATTCCAACCTACCCCTTCGCTTCAGCCTTCCTACAACTTTCTTTAGTCTTGCAACAACCCCTAAAGAGGGATGCCATAATTCCACCGACCCCTAGCTGTTAGAACTCTTCTTCGGTTTAATATATAAATATATTTTCAATAGATTTTCATAATCCTTTGTCTTTATTCAATCATTACTCGTCGTCGTCCCGGTCATCCCAAGGATGTTAAAACTCGAAATCCAACAGATTTGGTATTCCTGAAGTTACTTTAAAAGCACTTTATCAATATTTAATTAAAAGAGAAGCTCGCTCAGCTCACCTTAAATATTTGAGGAACTTCAATGTAACGATAAAATTCATTTGTCATGCCTTTCCTTAACAATTTGTCCAATACATTATACAATTTAATCCCAAAATACCAGGATTTCTACAATCTCAAAGATAAATAACTATTTCGGTGTTTTACAAAGGCCTTTCAATTGAAAACAAAATATAAAGTTAGAATTTACTAGAGAAACATTACAAAATGTACAGTATAAAGGGGGTATTTTCCTATTGGATACGAAGTTTTTGTAACGTAGAAGATACAATACTAAACTTGGTCGATGGTAACGTTAAATTGTCGACAGTTGATACCTTTGTCTCTCAGTCGACGCATTTGTTTTCATTTGACTTTTAATCGCACATTTACTCGACATTTTTGACTTTCAGTCGACAAATTTGACTTTCAGATTTTCACTCGACATGTTTTATTTTCAGTTGTCATATTTGAATTTCTATAGACTTGTATAGTGATGTGAATGTTATTTTTTAAGTGAATACCGCAGAAGAGACCCGAATGTTCCCAACTGTCGGAAGTCGGCGGGACCATGGCATTATAAATTGGTGTGTTGTGAGGCTCATGGCAGTGTGGAGGGGAAGGAGAGGTAAGAGGAAGGTGTAGAAGTACCGGGCTATACAGATCTGCTCAGCAAATTCGGCTAAAGAATGTTTCGATTCTAAAATGTAGCCGTTAACAAGGGCGATACGGAGTATTTACTTTGGGCTTACTCCAAACGCTATGCGCCACCCAAAATGATCTTATATATCTAAAAATATAAATCGATAATTTAAATTATCGCTTTCAAGACGCCCTTTAGAAGAAGAAGAAGAAGAAGAACCGTAGTAATTAAGTGTGAATTGATGACACTCTATCCTCCCTCAGCACCACTATGAAATAGTTGGGGCGCCCACAGTAGTGTCTTCTGCTGGGAAAAGTTCGGGAACAGTCTAACTTTTATCGTAAGGAAGTTCCGTAAGTAAAACGCATAAGAATGTTCCCACGTTTACCTACGTTATTTTCCCGGGAAACAGACTCGGGAATGTAACGATGCAAGTCTGGAAATTATTAATTCAAACCAATGTAAATAAATATTTTAGGTTCTTATTATTATCGACAGGTCGGTGGCCGAGTTGACATCGCGTTTGGGTCCCACCCAGGCGTAGTGTGTTCAATTCCTTGGCTGGCTAAGTCCTCCATCACAACACAAGCAACATTTTCAGCTTACTGTGGTGGTAGTAGGAGATTTTCAAATATTTTCAGGTAATTCGTAACCTGGGAATGTTTGTCTTTCTTTTAAAAAATAATTTTTAATAAAAATAATAATATGTTTCTTTCAGGTAGAATATATATAAATAAATAATATATTATTTGTGTCATCGAACTAAAACAACCACATTTTTTAATGCATTTAAATTCCACAATCAACATTAATTTAATTCCTATTCTTCATAACTATATTTCTATAACTTTCTCTACCTCTTATACTTTATCCTCTGTCTCCATATTCATATTATGAGGAATAGTATTAAATAATATGGTAAATGTATCTTCTTATCTTAATATATAAAATCACGTGTCACTGAGTATACGCTAGTCTCCGAAACCTCCCAACCGATTTCAACGATATTTAAAAAAAATAAAAAATTTCAACGAAATTTTTACTTCCGAAATTTTACTTCCCTACATAGAAGGCGGTCTGTGGCAGGACATCATCTGCCCGGGCCCACTAGTATATATATGTATATGACACCAATCGGTGGAGTAGTTAAAACGAAATACAATAACTTTTATGGTTCCATGATAACTCAACACAGTGACAATTCAACACACTTTTAAAAAGTGATATAAAGTCATTAGAAACGATGAAAAAAAAATTAAACCTAACCTAACCTAACCTAACCTACTTAACCCAGTTAATAGAGTTTTTGTTTCATCACTTTCCATGAATTTATATAACTTTTTAAAGATGTGAAGAATTATCATTGTGATGATTTATCCGGTCACCAACTTTTATAATACCTTTGTCTAAATGTATTTAGTTTCATGTAAAGTGGTAATTACAGTTTACATGATGAAAGCTGTCGTTAAGCCACTTTAAAACTTTGTTTATGTTTGCGTTCAAAATTTTAATTTTTTTAATTGCATATTTTTTGTCTATTTCTAATACTAAATTTCGAAGAAATACTTTTATAAACAGCGAATTCATCGAAAATCGAATGCAATGCGAACATATTTCCTGCGCAGCAGGAGCATCTTATACAATCAATCAAATTCTATCAGCATTTATACGATTCATTGAAAAATACATATCAAAATATCATCATCAATCTCGGCTATTATTATTTGAATAAAATATTAATTATAACAATGCAAAATCCTTCTCGTGTTCCTTTATTCCCCTGATGCCCTTAGTATAAACGTAAACTGCCGTTCCTCAAACAATGGCGCTCCGCCTGAGTCTGTGTGTGTGTTCATACACAACATTCTTCTGGATTGTCGCCCTCGAGGCGTTCTCCACTCGACGAAGAAACGGAACTACCCGCAGAGAGAGTTTCATCCACATATCAACATACGTAGTTTTCCCCTCCCGGCTGAATTATGGCATAGCGCGGCGGCGCCCTTATTAATTTTTGCACTTCAAACTGTCATCGTAATGGCGGCCACAAATAAGGCAATGCGTTTCTTCGTATTTGAAAAAGGACCCTCGCAAAATTTTATCACTTATCAATGGTTAAAGGCCGACTGCAGTAGAGACCTTAGCGCGGATTTTGAAGTGTCACGTGATCAAGTCAGTGCCATCGCGCAGCGACAATTTGAAAATGGCGGCGATAGTTGATATTCTCGTGGTTACTGCTGATTAGTGTATTGTTTTACCGCACGCCTATTAAATGATTATAGTTTGCCGGCAACCCGGTCGTTTATTGTATTGAAAAAAAGCTTTTTTTGACAATGTTGCTATGTAAGTTACCTGTGTCACTAGACAACGTCTGTTCCGAGGCGGGTAATAAATAAATAATATAGAAGAGATGATTTGAAGAAGAAATATTACGTCGAATTTATACAGATCAAATTTGATATAATATAGTGATGAAAAGAATATAATATGTCTCATTTGAGGATAGTTAAGCAATACATCACAACACCTAAAATATAAAAACGTATATATTACATAAAATATTCACAATCAGATCAAGTGTGAAAGTACATAAGAATCAGAAGTAAAATGGTCTTCTAAATTTTCTTGCATTTTTTAAAAAATATAATGTTTGCCATACTGCAAACATTAGAGTTGAAAAGTATATAGTATAAAAATAAAATTTATGTAAAGTCGAAAATTTCGTATAAATCATTGAGTATAAATATATAATATAACGTCAATGAAATGCATAAAATAATGTCATAATCGTAAAAATAGATAAAATATAAAGTCAAAATTTCATAATAAACAAAGTGATTATACTAACACCGCGATGCTTACTCAACGACAGCACTGACATCTCAATTCTCAAATCATATCATAAGGCGATGCACTACGTCGTGTAATATTTTAAATTGAGCCGCTATCAATAACAACCCTTACGTAGATGGCGATAAGGTTTAAATTCCCGCTTAACATCCGCCTGTTTTGATTTATGCAAGAAAAAAACATGGCCAAAAAGTGCCTTTTATTTTATTTTGTGGATGTTCAGGCATAAATATTCAATTTTTTTTCGATCATTTTATAAATAACTTAATTTGCCACATTATACAATAAAATCATAACCGAAAATGGGTTCGTAAGTAGGAGATTTTGAACTTTAAAGCAGTTCTCATAGGCCTTTACATTATTTTTTTCTGGGCTTATAAAAAGATATATCTAAAAAATACTCGATTATTTCAAAGGCCAAGATGTATTCTACTCGCAGTATTTAATAAAAGCATCGAAAACATTTGTAGGCGACCAAATTTACAAACCAAAAACACATGGTTTTGCATTACTACGTATGGCATCTCCTTAAACCCATTTATATATTTTCATCTTGCTGTGATAACTCCCGTGGTCGAGTCTACGAATTCGGAAATCGCGCGTTCCAATCCCGGTAGTAATGTTTATTGAATTACTATCTGTTATTCAGTATTCAGGATCAAAATGTTGCTTGAAATGGCTTTAGCCCCATTTGGTGACCATATCTGAATAACGAACCCTTCTCTTCCCCGTCTCCTCTCGCTCACTCAACACACCACAATTATTGAGGAAGCCATAGTCCCGCTGGTTCCGGACAGTTGGGATCAGTTTGCAGAGCGTAAACATCTTCGTTTGTATTATTTTGAACTGTGGTCAATAGCAGGGCTATTAAAGGTTGCCTAAACTCACCGAGTGCAAATTAAAAACATCCTCGATTTGTATTTATTTATGCGAAGATTTAAAATTCACCTCGTTCATCGTATAACCTGGTGAGACCGAATTTAAGGTTGCTTTAAATTCCTACGGCTATTTTTGACCAGATTTGAATATGTAAATGAGTAGGTTCTATGTTATCTCCGTCACCTACAGCATAGGCAGTTCTATCTCTCGTCCTGAAGGACTAATTTGCTAATGGTCACGCCGATGGAGAACAGTGTTGCTGTTTTGAACAGAATCAATTCGGGTATCGGAATTTTTAGCATCAATTAAGCTGCCTTCAAATGGCAAGCCCTTTTACTACTAGTATAGTTGATATACCCACGGTTTATATTTATAGTTAATATTTTACGGCATGTAATTCGTATTCGTATTTATTAACTGTAATTCTTCTTTACAAGTGTATTTAAAAACGGACTAAAATTAACAATTTTGTAATGTTTAAAAAAAATAATAAACTAAATCGATTTGAATTATCACCTAATTTCTTTCTTTATTTTATAAAGTCAAAGTTGTAGAAGGAAATCAACAACATCATCAGCTGATGATGATGACTGATGGAACCTAAGCGCAAGCCAAATACTAAGTTTGGTGATCGCGCTTTCGGAGTATCTGAGGCGAAGGCTTGTGATAAACTTCCCCCGGAACTAAGATTCATAAGTCCAATAGAATTCAGGTGTAAACTAAAAACTTACCCTTTTATGCTGTCATACCCTTAAATTAAATATACCATTCCTGAGAGAAAGTCCAATTATATCCAATTTTCCAATTATGTCCTAAATCCTGTATCTAAATTTCGCTAATAAACAATTAGTTAATGTTAACTAATTAAGTGACCTACCAGTTAAGTATGGTAATGAATATTATCTCCATATATAGATATTAATAACATAGATCATTGTAGAAATGTATTATATATTTGTACAGCGCCCTTAACCCTTTATAGGACAACTTTTGTTTTTAACGATACACCCTTAATGGTTTTATTTATGAATACTATATTCATTTTGATGAACAGAAAAAACTTTTTTTTTTTTTTTTTGCTTAGTCTTTTTGAAATTTTTCGATTTTCCAGCGGTCTTTTTTCTGACCGGTGTCCATTTAGGTAAAAAAAAAAATATATTTTATAAAAATTTTGTTTACATTACAAAAACACAGTTTGGTAAGAAAAAATGTCGTTTTATTTATTTGCGTTACAAGAGAATAACTGCTTTGATAATTTTATAAAAAAATTTCAAAATAATAAACGGTTCTAGGGCCTCGAAGACTTCTTCTTTTGAACAGATTAATGGTACAACATAAAATCATAAACAAAAAATAATAAACAATTCTAAGGCCTTGTTGGTTTCTTCTTTTGATCAGATACATGGAGCGACATAAAATGTTAACAAATTCTAAGGCTTCGTTAGTTTCTTCTTTTGACCAGATAAATGGTACGGCATAAAACACGGTATGCAAAGAGCTACTTTGCAAATGTTGCATGCTACTGAGCTTCGTACCACTTTCAGCGACGTGCTGCAATATCCACATCTACGAAGTGTACATTTTTCAGGATAATGATTAGAATTGATATCGTTAGCTAATGAAGTCTGAGGACGACCAATCCTTTTTCTTGAAGTAAAAGATCCTATCAACTGATCAGCCAATTGGTTGCGGAAGTGAATATGTGTAATAGGTTTTTTTCTTTATCCAATTTCTTCAATGTTTCTCTATATAAAGTGTACGAATTAACAATGGCACATTCAATAAGGTAATACCAGATTTTTAACCACCACCGCCTTGATTTCCACGTTATGTTATATGATGAAGCAAGTTGGTCAAATCGATCAACTCCTCCCATATACTTATTATAGTCTGCTATGCTTATCGGACAGGGCACATCATCTTTGCCGCCTTGCTTGTTGGTTCGTTTTATTGTTGTTGTTTTCGAAGGATCGTGAAAGTTGGACGCCATGCAAACTGCTTTCGTACCCCTGTCTTTCCATTTTGTTACAGATATAGAATCTGCCATAACACTGTCGTGCTCACCAAGTTTCATGTATTTATCTTGCTTAATTTTTGCACTTGGAAAAAATTTTCTGTTTGTTTGAATCGTGCCACAAGCAAACAACTTATTTGCTAGTAACTTCGATAGTAAACTAATGGAAGTGAAGAAGCGGTCAAAAAATAAACAATATCCCAAATGTTCAAACATCTGTGACAATTGCATCACAACACGTTCTCCTAAACCAATTTCGGGGTGTTGAGATGTAACTTCTTTTCCTTCGTAAACTTGGAAGTTGATCATGTACCCAGTAACTGCACAACATATCACCCAAACTTTGAATCCTCGCTTTATTGGTTTCAAAGGCATGTATTGTTTTAGTGTACATCTCCCTTTGAAACCAATCATACTTTCATCTACAGAAAGAAATCTGCTTGGTGAAAATGCAGTCCTAAATACGGCACTGAAGTGAGTCAATAGTGGCCTTATTTTATGTAGACGATCAAACAGCGAACTTTCGCGAGGCTGCATTTTTTGATTGTCATTCATATGAAGGAAACGAATAACTTTTAAAAATCTCCTGAGGCTCATAACTTTTGCAATACGGGCAACATAAAAATTAGCATGGGTTGACCAATACAATCGTAAGCTAGGTAACTGGTGAAATCCCATTATAATAATGATGCCAATGAACGCTTTTAATTCCTCTATGGATAAATCAAGGGCAACATTTTTTTGCCTAGCATATTTATTACTTTCGTCAATCATGTGCTGCAGAATAGCGTGAGTAACAAAATTGAAAAAAATATTGATTGGTGAAGACAAATCTACCTCAATATGAATTCCTTCGAATTGTGAAAACTTGTGAGAAGTATACTCGGGAGGCGCGTGATGCCTTCGTTTCCGCCATTTATAGTAGGTCGCACTAGGAGAAGGAGTAACTTCCGGTGATTGATCGGGAATGTTTGGGTCTTCATCTGAAGAACAATCAGCTTCCATAATCCTTTCAATATAAGTAGGGTCCGACACCGCATTGACAGGATTAGAATCGAAATTATTCTTAGCAGCGCTCCTAGGAACTGAATCCCGAGGACTTGAAAGAACCTGGGAAATCTCATCTTCGGGATCGGAGTCTCCTCCAACCTCCGAATCCTCAGCTTGGTCCTCCGTAATTCCCTCAAATAGTGATAGGAATGCACCTTCACCCATGTCTTCAAGGTCTTTCACACTAAAACCTCCGCCACTCTTATTTTCCATCCTAAAACAAAGTAAAAACATAGTTTTGCGCTGCAATAAAGGCTTTTACTTATACATATAACATTCCATAACTATTCTACTTCAATTTGAGATATGTATTTCAAATAATTATTACAGTTTGAATGAAAACAAAAACAATAATTTTGATAGGAAATTTTTACGAAAATCATTTTATCAAGGATGACACATATCATCAAGAAACTCGATGGCGGGAAAATATCCACAAAAAATAATTATTAGTTGTAAAAGAACATAATATTATCATACGAAATTAAATGTATTGTGGTTAAGAAATTATTTGCAGTGTCTATAATATGATAATCAAAAAGGGCCTACATTTTAGCTTTTGAGGTTAGATTTTAGACATGATGGTAAATAATTTGACTTTACTCGATTATTCCACATACAATTTTTAATTAAAATACAAAAACTATACAGTATTGTGTATATAACAAATGTACTTACTTTGTTTTCAGAAATAACTCTCAATGTTAGAGAAACAATAACATAAAAATAAGTGTTCTTGTAAAACTGGCAGCTGTCGTGTTGCTAAATGGACGCAGGTCTAGAAACTGACCAGGACGCGGTTTTCGTAAATTTACTCAACATGTACGAACTTCGGGGCGGTTGGTTTGATTCAAGACCTCCGTGCGTTACCTGAGAATGATTACAACCCATAAGGGTGATTATAACTAGTTAACACAAAGAAATATAGACCTTAATATTGCAGGTCTCAAAACTATCCGTTTTTAGCTTATGACCTATAAAGGGTTAAGGTGATTTTGCACAAAAATCATCAAAATATTATTATTTATTATTATTATATGATTGGGTTATTTCGAGCCGCAGACATATTAATTTTCGTGTTATCTAGCAGTCGTTAAAAATGTGCCCGGTCGGGTAAAAAGGGTCTTTGTCAAAAATATATTGGCTCAGAGTTCAAATGGAATGGTTACGAACAGTTAAATTAAACACATTATTACCCACGCAGTAATAAAATGGAGAACGTAGCTACCTACCTAAATTATATAGTATTTGTAATCTTTTGAGGTCAGTCCCTACCCGAGATATAGTCCTGCTGCTGAGAGCTCTGTTGTATTGTAACTTTCTGTATTGCGTTTTTTTTTTTAATGTGATTATGTGACCATCGTATAACCGTCCCAATAGCCCGGAGTCAGTACTCAGTAGGACTATACGGAGAAAACTTATTAAAACGTGTTTGCGGGCCTTTCACGAATGAATTGACAGATTTCCTAGTAAACTATCAGTAAAACGCATAAGTGTTATGACGAATTTTCGCATTTCGTCATTATATAATAACAGGAAAAACGTAGCTGCCTGAACACGTATTCTGATATCTTATGAAAGTTCGAGTAGTTTATTAGGAAATGGCATGTCATTTTTAACAGGATTTAGGTAAATAAATCAGCAATACTCATTTTTCTCCGTGTATTGTATACTCAAGTTTTGGTGTTGTTAGGCTGAATGAATTGTGGAGAGAAATGAGATGAGGACGGGTAAGGATGGGAAAACTTAGACATTCAAATCTGATTACCAAATACGGCTAAAGCCATTTCAAATAAAGTTTTGATTCAGAATGTTAATTATTTACCACCGCGCGTGGCGATACTGTGTGTAATTCTAGTACTCTAATAGTACTAACTATGACAAAATTATGCTTTTGGTGCCGGGTCTACGCTTCGAAGCATTTTAAAAGACGACCGACTTGTTTCAAATTTGACCTAAATTCCAACTTCAAACACGATTAAAAAGGTTCTACTAAAAAATCGATTCCAAATGTGATGTAGGTAGATACTACGCCAGTTTCCCGCATGTACCTACCATTCGTTTCCGGACACCGTGTATAATGTTTTTTTTTACATTAAAATTTTACTGTGATGTTGAGATGGCAGAATAGGTTCAATGCTAACTCAACACAGTGACTATTCAACACACTTTTAAAAAGTGATTATTAAAAACGACGAAAAAAAAAATCTAACCTAACCTACTTAACCCAGTTAATAAAGTTTTTGTTTCATCACTTTCCATGACTTTATATAACTTTTTAAAGATGTGATGAATTATCATTTTGACGATTTATCCGGTCACCACCGGCGGAATAATAACCAATAATACTTAACGTATTTTAACGTACTGTATTTTTTGGATGAGCTGCTGGACAACCGTGCATGCTCTTATGTACCTATCTTAAATTGATGTTCTTTCATGCTGTCTCTCTCGTACAAGACGTCAGTCGCACCTTCGTTACAGTTATTATCCTTATAATAAAAATCAAAAAATATTTGCTAACACTGGGATTTGAACCCGCAAACTGTGTCCGGAGCTTAAAATCTTACCGCTTTACCACCGAGATTGTTATTATAGGAAAGATTGACAAGTAACAACGGAGCTATCAGCGGTACAATCTTGCGCCAATAACTCAGCTTACTTGCAGCCCATGAGCGCAATCACCCGCTTACCAGATCACGATGAATAATTCATTATCCACGTATAATTTAATTTCCCTGATTTTGATGAAACTCAAGTTACAGGTTCTTGATTCGCCCCGTGAAGTAGGTGCCGCATTAATTATCAAGCCTACCAGATACAGTCTGTCAAAATAAAAGGCACTTCGATCATTTAAATGCTTTCAAATGGCAACACCAGGACAGTTGGAAAGAAAAAAAATCTACCTTTATTTAAAAAAAAAAAACTGGTTTGATTTTGTATGTGAATATTTTCCAGGGTTTCAGTATCGCCCCTATCGACCACCATTCGGAATTGAAACATTGCTTGAAATGGCTTAAGCCGTGTTTGGTAACCAGATCTGAATACGCAGGCACTTCCCCACCTTCCTATTCTCTAATATTCTTCCCCTTTTACCTTCAGCCTCACCCCAATTGGGGATGCCATAGTCTCACTGGCTCCAAACGGTTGGGAGCAGTTGGGACTCTTGTGGGGTTTCAGATTATAAAATCTTCACAAATCCTACAAATATTATAATATCTCGTGATTTTTCACGCTAGTATTAAAATATATACAGTGTAAGACCACCATTCGGAATGGAAACATTGCTTGAAATGGCTTAAGCCGTGTTTAGTAACCAGATCTGAATACGCAGGCACTCCCCCACCTTCCTATTCCCTAATATTCTTCCCCTTTTAGCTTCAGCCTAACCCCAATCGGGGATGCCATAGTCTCACTGGCTCCAAACGGTTGGGATCCTTGTGGGGTTTCACATAATAAAAGCTTCACAAATCCTACAAATATTATAATATCTCTTGATTTTTCACGCTAGTATTAAAATATGCCTACTCTAGTATTACAAGAATTCTCCCATAAAAATCAATATGATTCCGAAGTCAAACATAAGGTAACATTTAAATGTCTTTTTTTCTCCTTTTAAAATCGGTGTTACCACATTAATTGTTCCATTTTTTTAAATTTCACGATTTTATTGACACACTGTACCTACTACTACCGGATGCCTAATAGATACTGGATCACAGACTCCGCGGTATGGCACAGGGGGAAAGAGGAATTATTACTAATTGATGAAGTCAGATCATCTTGGATTTTAATTATTTATGATGAGATGCCTAATGGGTGCTTCGTTGAAGTCAAATTATCGACAGCGAAACATAAATTTTTGGTAAGTGAGTAGGGAAGATGGCTTTAACCTACCGGCGAATCATACCTATAAAGTAGAAGTGTGATTGTATGTATGCTAACGTTTGTGAGCTTTGGCGTCATTAAATTTGTACGTCCTATGCATGCATATTATGTATAGGTACTTACTGACTGAGCTGACGGCTCATCGGGTAACTTTAAAGTGACCCGATCGATAACAAAACTTTTAAGGCGATGCACTACGTCGTGTAATATTTTAAATTGAAAAAAACATGTCCAAAAAGTGCCTTTTATTTTATTTTGTGGATGTTCAGGCATAAATATAATTTTTTTTCGATCATTTTATAAATAACTTAATTTTCCACATTATACAATAAAATCATAACCGAAATAGGGGTTCGTAAGTAGGAGATTTTGAACTTTAAAGCAGTTTTCATAGGCCTTTACATTGTTTTTTTTTCTGGGCTTATAAAAAGATATATCTAAAAAATACTCGATTATTTCAAAGTTCAAAATGTATTCTACTCGCAGTATTTAATTAAAGCATCTGAAACATTTCTAGGAGACCAAATTTTCAAACCAAAATACATGATTTTGAATTACTACGTATAGCATCGCCTTAACAGAACATTTTTTTAAATCAATTGTATAGGAATTGTCTTTTGTTTACTGTGAATTTTAAGCGTGTCGTCTAAGGCATGCGTTGTATATTATGTAATGCATTGAAATTGGTTATTTAAAACATACTATCCATTGGCAGCGCGTGGGTTTTTTAAAATTTTATTTTACAATTTAAACCTGCTAAACTGCTTTTGCAGTTTGTCAGCAGGTACATACAGACAAACTTCATACAATAACACGTATAACAGAATAGAAAAAATAAAAATATAGTTGCAGTATATTCGTTATATATCAGACAAGTACAATTGAAACATTGTTACATCGAAAGAATATCCATATTTAGCATACATTGATAGGTACAATTTACTATATATTTTTAAGTTCTATTGTGAATTCCAATTAGCAAATTTGATTTTTCTATTTTTTTAGCGCGATGCGAGGTGCAAAGGGAGTGAAAATTTGTTTCTCTCACAAAGACATGGAAAAGCGCTGCAGGCGAAATGTTTTACGTGGTATCCCCAATTGGGGTACCTGTATATTGTGGGTAAAGTGAAAATTTTGTTATAACTAAAAGAAAGACACCTAAAAGCGCATTTTTTTTTACATGGTTGAGGTTCTTGTATGGATCGGGTGAAGGGAGTGGAATATGAATTATTACATTTACAATGACACGGAAAAAGCACAGCAGTTGAAATAATTTCTAGGTCGAAGGGCAAACCAATGCTTTCGATTTTTATTTTTCGGAAGATCAGAATCCAAACTATGTTCAGACGGAATGCTTTTAGTATTTTATTAAATAAAAATCTTTTGAACTAACTAACTAACCATCACGCTGTTTCCCCGCAGGGGTAAGCAGAGAGGACGGACCGCCAAACAACTCGGTCTTGGCACACACTTCTTATCTCATTCACATTGACTCTTGACATGGCCCGACTCGAGTATCTGATTCACTTGGTCGTGCCACGTCTTGCTCGGGCGTCCCCGACTTCTGCTACCATTCTCATGTGCATCGTTTATTCTCCTTACACTCTTTTCTTCGCTCATTCGCTCTGCATGCCCAAACCATCTAAGCGTCCCTTTCTTGATCTTACTCATTACGTTTACATCAGCCTTCTCTTTGCGGATCTCCACATTTCTCACATGATCATACATGGTTTTACCACACATACGCCTCAGGGATCTCATTTCTACAGCATTTAGTCTAGAGTATTGTTGAAAACAGAAACCTTTAAAAGGTATCAGCTAATAGGTGGAGTGGATAAATCTCGTTCATCCGGGTGGACAAATGCTTTGGATTCCTCCCTGGCGTAATGAGTTCAATCCAATACTTACTAAGTCCTCCATCATTGCACAAGCAACATTTTCTGCTTATATAATTAATATTACCTGAATTGTAATAATATGTTCAAAATTTTAATTAATAAAAAAAATAATGAAATTAAATTTTATTTTATTTTTTGAAAGAAGGATAAATATTCCCGCTTTACGGAATAATCTGACAATATTTAAAAATCTCCTACTACCACCACAGTAAGCGGAAAATGTTGCTTGTGTTGTGATGGAGGACTTAGCCAGCCGAGGAATTGAACACACTAAGCTTGAGTGGGACCCAAACGCGATATCAACTCAGCTACAGGCTGGTCCTGTGTCCCCAATGAGTATCATTTTGGCATCTAGCCGGGCCACCTTCCGAGGTTAGGGCAGTGTGGAAGATTTGATATATGACTATCTGGCTTGTATCCTCGGCGTGTATTATTTTCACAGCATCCCCAAAGATGACATATTATTCCCCAAGGAACTTATTTCCTATCTTCTATTTTCTATTATTTACACATAAAGATTATTGACGTTATATCTTCCAAGTAACCTTTTAATTTATTGTATGTATCTTAATAATTATTAGATGATTTGCAGTTTTATAATACCGATTTCTTGACAAAACCATTTCAATGGTCCAATTTATTTTTTATTTTTTTATTGAATATACAAACACATTACAATAATTTACAAATGTAGATATTTCGAGGCTGATTGCGAAAAAAATTGGAATTTGTAACGAAAACTGCCCAACTCAATTGAGAAATTATTTCTCGTGTTTGAGTTGAAAATTTCGTAAAATACTGAGATTCGTTGAACCCCGGGCGGCTTGGTCCGGGTCCGATAATTTGCAACCCCCGAACCCCTTCTAGGCGGCCCAGTCTATGTGCATGAGTTCGGCTCGTGCCCCGCTTGCTGAAATGCTGACCGTTAGATCCGCTCCTGGTTAGTGATCGGGTCGATCACAATCAACCCAGGACTAATAGATATTCCCCCCATTTGTGGTGCTCTGGCTCGTCGTGACGTCCGCAATGAACTACATCACCTTCCCCACCCCCCGCTGACGTCTGACGCTATTCACTTTCAGTTACTCCTCTTCGGTTGTTTAAAACCCAGCCTCTCTCTTAGGGTCTTCGAGCATAATCAGGCTTCGGCGTGGGGTGGGCGGTGACGGAAATCCATCTGTGGGCTGATCGGCGACCGGCTGCACCCCTTTGGGACTGCCGAGGACCTGAGCACTCCAAATGTATCTTAGTTTATTTATATTTTGTTTTGTGCTACTAACACCGCATGTGCATGTCTAATATTATTAACATGAGCATCCTGCATAGTGCTCGCTAACCCCTCATGCAGGGACATTTAAAGGTCTAGAGTCTTTTATTGAAAATTCGAATCTTTTAATATAAAAAATTAGCTTCTTGCGAGAGTCCCGAAGGGGTGACAATAAGTCACCTATACCGGGATGGGACAGTGGTGGGTGCCTTTAAATATACGGGGTTTTTCCAATAAGAGGTGTTATTTTGAATAGCCCGCTATTTCGGTAGATGTTACTTTTGAAGCTGTCATTTTTGACATTTGACAAATAGAAACTATGCCATTAATAAAAATGGAACGTTACACGCTTCAACAACGCATTGAAATTATTAAAATTCACTTGAGTGAATCAAATGCAAATCATCTTGAGTGATGAGGCCCATTTCCATCTCGGTGGCTTCGTCAACAAGCAAAATTGTCGCATCTGGGGCTCGAAAAACCAAGAGTCATTGTTGAAAAGCCTCTCTATCCTCAACGTGTGACTGTTTGGTGCGGTTTATGGTCCGGCGGAGTCATTGGACCCTACTTTTTCGAAAATGAGGCTTGAGCAACAGTTACGGTGAATGGATTGCGCTATCGAGAGATGATTAATGATTTTTTATGGCCGGAATTAGATGGTATTGATCTGGACAACGTTTACTTTCGACATGACGGCGCTACGTGCCACACAAGCAACGAAACCATTGATCTTTTACGGTTGAATATCAAAATAACACCTCTTATTGGAAAACACTGTATATATATTTTTTAGAAAGACGAACGTATCCGGGTTACGAATAACCTGATAATATTTGAAAATCTCCTACTACCACCACAGTAAGCGGAAAATGTTGCTTGTGTCGTGATGGAGTACTTCACCAGCCGAGAATTGAACATATTACGCCTGGGTGGGACCCAAACGCGATATCAACTCAGCCACCGACCGGTCAATATAATATGTACTTAGACTTTTTCCACATATGAACTGAAAAAAAATGTATTGTAATGTAATCTCGTTCTAGGGTTGAAGATACTCTCTGTATCATCCTATTCAAAATAGTCATCGTTGTTTACATATCGATGTCATGGTGCAATTTTCCTGTCTATGATGTGTCAATAATACACTTTTATCCAATTTGTAAGAAACAAAATGTATACCTACTAATAAAGTTTTCAAAACTGAAAGTGTGGACAATGGTTCACCGATGTCCCAACAATGTCATAAGTCACAACTGCGTGACAAAATCAAACACAACAACACAGGAAACAATCGACAAAGAACAATAACAGAGTGTTTATGACAAAATTAAGTGGATACGTAGCATACCTAAAACAAAAGCCTCGGGCTTGTAAAGTTAAACGTTGTTTTGTATAGTGTTTCCAAATTGTGTACTCGTATAAACACTAAGGCTTGGACCACTTCGATTTCAGTGCGACCAAAATTTTTGTGCGTGTTGTTTAGTCGCATGTGTGTGGAAACAACTAGCTTTATTTTTGCGACCGAACAATCGCGCGACTTGAAATCCAGGCCTTACGCTCAGTTTCACCAATCAAACTGAGTGAGTTAAACACACTAGTCAATGTCACCAACGTTAATTAACTAACCGTGAAGCTGCGAGGATGAACCGCCACAAAATCGGCATACACTCCGTGATATAATAATATCTTGTCATTCATACTCTTCGGTTATTCCTATGACCCGACTCGTTTCAATTATTTAAATAGGTGATCATGTCTTCACCATCATTGGTTTTGTACCATCTATGCCAAACGGGGTAGGACTAAACAATAAGATGGTGTTCAGTTTTACAGACCCAATCCACCATCTCATACAATGTACCAGTCAACTTAAACAGATGAGAGAGAAGGATTGTCGGGAGAACGGGAGAAAATGAAGGAAGCTAAAGCATTACAAAAGCTTCAAGGCCATTGGAAATGAGAAAAACTCACGTTTATTATTCTTAAAATCAACTTATTACAGCATTTCCACATCACGTTATTCTAACCTCAATCCAATTTCAAACCAGTCACTATCAATCTCCTGCCATTTACATATCCGTCAAAATCTTTGCTTTTGTTTAGTACACTTAACCCTTTCAGTACCGCACTTTTATTTCCCCATATAGAGCAAATTTTAAGCTTGATAATATATAGATAAAAATAATCACCAATTAAGATTTTTTCTAATTTGATTTGTATTATTTTTTGGTGTCAATGGGTTTTTTTTTTATCAACAAAGAAAAAAAACAATAGTTTAATTTTAAAATATATAAATTTACAGTGTAACATGGATAAATATAGAGATAACTTAAAAAAAAAACAATAATAATGGAGTCCAAGCAAAACAGCCAAAACGGAATTGGTAATTTTATTTACAGTATTTGTTGTTGGAATTAAATTTGCACCCTAGCATAAAAAATAGACGCCATGATATAATTATATCCCTTCACAAGCGATACGCAAAATACGGGGGGATTTTTTTGACAAATTCAAGAGATATCATTTTTTTATTCATGTTCCTCAGCAAATCTTTGGTATTGAAAGGGTTAAAATACAAATCATTTAAATATAGAATGAAAATCTGAATATACGAAAGTATTTTGCCAGATTTAAATAAAATACAGTTTTGGAGCTACAAGACGAGGTATTGAAAAAAAAACAGTTAAAATAACCACTGCTATTTTAAAACGTAATTATTTGCAACGTTAAACAACGACACAATCGTTAAATGAAACCGTTGTTTTCGAAGTGGCGCTTAATTCTCGATTGCTTTCAGAAACCGAGTGACTTCTATTATTTCAAGTGATTTATTCAAATATTTTAAAGGGCTTTACGATGCCGAAAAAACACTGGTGGCTGGATTTAATAGATTTTTCATTAATAATGCTTTACGACACGAAAGCTCGGAGAATTTTCGTATTGAATGTTTTAGACATTTTTATTAGTAATTTGTAGGATTTTTGGATGTACGTTGTATTTTTTTCTTTATCAGCAAACTAATATAAAACAAATTGTTTGTGAAAGACAGAAGGCGATGAAACTTTTTTAATCCAATGTTTTAATTTGAAAGTCTGAACAGTAGATTTGATAGATTTAATTTTAACTCACGCTTGCATTTAATCAGTAACAAGCATCTTAGGTACGAGAGTCCTAATTGCTCCCAACCATCTGGAGCCAGTAGGTCTTTGGTATCCCCGATTGGGGTATGTTGGGAGCCTGAAAGGTAGTGGGGTGGAGAAGAATGTGGGTAAGAGGAACGCGGGAAAAGTATCTGACTATTCAGATCTGGTCACCTAACACGGCTAAAATCATTTAAAGTAACGTTTCGATTGTGAATGGTGGTTTTTCATCAGGGCGAATCTGACAGTATCTACTATTTGTATAGGTAGCTGTTTATTAATACGAGCCGCGCTAAATAATGCATTCCTCAAAAGATAAGCAAAACAAATTACACATTAAAAAAAACTAAAACGAGCGTCGCCTACTAGAATTCGAGTTATTGTTTATTTAGGTACAAGGTCCTTCTGTTTATGATTATAATGTTAACTTGTCGAGGTTAATCGCGGATACTAGTTGAGGGATATTGTAGATACCTTCAGGAAGGAGTTAACTTGAGATTTTGTAGGAGAGAGCAAACCCTTTAGGCCGGAAAAATTGTTCCAAAGCCAAACTTTTGAGCACAGAAACTACCCGTTCATGCAGAAAATGTCAACAGTGTACGAATTTAAATGTTGAGACACGTCTGGTACATCTCTCGATTATGCACCGGCGCCGTGGAAAAATGAATGAATGAGTCTAACTCTAGCTAGTCGCAGCGTCGATGGATGCATCGTTGGATGCATCGTGTATCACTTCCATGTGCAACCGACGGAAGGACGGATGGATGAAGCGAGTCTATCAAACACGCATCGTCGACTCCCTCGGATGCCGATTCGAAGCGAATGCACTTTTTGTGCAGCATTGTGAATACGGCAGGCTGTGTATTGCATACTGCACGCAACTGCTGAAATAAAAACCTATTTTTTATTATTGTGGCGGTTAAAGTATTGGTGACAATATGTGATGGACCGTTCGCATTCTGACAAAAATTAAATGCACTGGCGTGAATATTTCAAAACGAATACACTAATAATTTTATAAAATCTACAATTTCACGAAGCAATCAACTGTACATACATACAGATAACGCGTGATGTAGCATCTGTTTAGCGAATGCTAAATGAGTTATGTGATATACAGTGTTTTTCAATAAGAGGTGTTATTTTGATATTCAATCGTAAAAGATCAATGGTTTCGTTGCTTGTGTGGCACGTAGCGCCATCTGGTTGAAAGTAAACGTTGTCCAGATCAATACCGCCGGACCATAAACCGCACCAAACAGTCACACGTTGAGGATAGAGAGGCTTTTCAACAATAAGTCTTGTGTTTTCCGAGCCCCAGATGCGACAATTTCTCTTGTTGACGAAGCCACCGAGGTGCAAATGGGCCTCATCACTCAAGATGATTTGCATTTGATTCACTCAAGTGAATTTTAATAATTTCAATGCGTTGTTGAAGCGTGTATCGTTCCTTTTTTATTAATGGCATAGTTTCTACTTGTCAAATGGTAAAAAAATGACAACTTCAAAAGTAACATCTACCGAAATTGCGGGCTATTCAAAATAACACCTCTTATTGGAAAACCCTGTATATAAATAGATATTTTATTAGTTCTACGGTTTTTGAACTACGTCAGATAGGTACTGCCACTGTAATGCGGACTATTACTATTATTGTACATACATAAAGATTTTCTTTATTATATGAGGCATACAAAAAAGGTAGTAGTTATATTGCTATAATGATATATGCGTAACAGTTTGTTGATGGTGTTCGTCGTCAGGCCTTGAACCGGAGTCGTGGGAAATGCAGCAGCCTCGCATAACCACTGAGCTGAGAAAATGTTTACTTATGATGATTGTATATTATTAAATGTATTTTTATTGATTTCCTGGGAAATATGGGTAATTGCAATGAATGAAGCTGTTAAGATTCCCATAAGAAAATTAGTTAAAGCATCAATCAATTATGAAATCATTTTGTTTATAAATATCCGTTTTTTTGTGGTGCTAATACATTGTGCAAGAAAGTGTCATTGATTTGGGGTGCCGTATCGAGTTTTAATGATTTTTTTCACGTAGTGAGATAGGAGTTAGGTATAGTTGGCTGTTACTAAACATAGATCACTCCACATCAAGCAACGTTTCGATTATGAACAGTGGTCTCTCATCAGGGTGATCTGGCAATATCTTCAATTCCAGTACATAAGCAATCTTGTGTTTTCTGTACCTACTTAAGTGAACAAATATGTAATTGAAGAGGGAAATAGTGTTTAGGTACAGTACTTTGCGTCGCGTTTTGATGGGGGGAGGCCATTGTAATTATTTGCTATATTCTGAGAAGTGTGAAGGTCGGTAAAATTTTACGTCGCTCTTGTTTGCTCTTAACTTATATCCAAATGACTATATAACTCGCTTAGCAATCAAAATCCGGCTGGTGAGTAATGATGACTGATTACTATTCTTACTTGTTATTCATCTCATTCTCATGGCATTCGATGGTAATTATCTTTGCATGTCGCTCGCTATTTATTTCAAATAAAATTGTTACCGTCCGTTTTTACAATCTTCGCAATTTAATGAATTCCAACATTGCAGATATAGTAAGTGCCTACCTACGCTGCATTGGTGTATTAGAGCGGCATTGGAGAACCTTCTTTCAGTCGGGAGTCATTTGGAGGTGATTGAGGAGGAGGGGGGGGGGGAGTGTTCGGGATCCCCGATCTATTTTTATCAACTTATTTTACCAAGTAACGATTTTTTAAAAATTTTATATCAACTCTTACAATAATTCTTCGAATAAAGTTTTTCTACGAGTTTTACATTCGTGAATGATATGAATCCATTAACGCACAAATCCAACTACATTCGTGAATGATATGAATCCATTAAGGTATGAAGTATGAATCCAACTATATTCGTGGTGATATGAATCCAATTACATTTGTGAATGAAATTAATTCATTAAAGATATGAATCCAATTATACGTTCGTGAAAGATACGAATCCATTAAGGTATGAATCCAACTACATTCCTGAATGATATGAACCTATTAAGGTATGAATCCAACTACATTCCTGAATGATATGAACCCATTAAGGTATGAATCCTACTACATTCCTGGATGATATGAACCCATTAAGGTATGAATCCAACTACATTCCTGAATGATACGAATCCATTAAGGTATGAATCCAACTACATTCCTGAATGATATGAACCCATTAAGGTATGAATCCAACTACATTCCTGAATGAAATGAACCCATTAAGGTATGAATCCAACTACATTCCTGAATGATATGAACCCATTAAGGTATGAATCCAACTACATTCCTGAATGATATGAACCCATTAAGGTATGAATCTAACTACATTCCTGAATGATATGAACCCATTAGGGTATGAATCCAACTACATTCCTGAATGATATGAACCCATTAAGGTATGAATCCAACTACATTCCTGAATGATATGAACCCATTATGGTGTTAATCCAACTACATTCCTGAATGATATGAACCCATTAAGGTATGAATCCAACTACATTCCTGAATGATATGAACCCTTTAAGGTATGAATCCAACTACATTTAGGACTCATATGAAATCACAATTCCAAATTGAATAACATTAGATACTATCGGAGTGCATAAATACATTCAAATGTGTCCTCTATGGTTTTCCTGTATCTCCGATTTAAAAATAAAATCTGTAATGCGAATAAACAATGAATATTTTCATAATAGAGTAAGCCTAATGTTTACTGCGGTTTTAAACCACGTGACAGCCAGCCGCAGGAATTCAGCTGTTTCAGATAGCATGGCACGTAAACGCGGCCGGCGCGCGGTTGTAAACCCGCGCTCGCCATTTTAGAAGTGGCCAACTAAATATTCTATAATAATGATGTCCTAATTTAGCATGCAACCTGACAAACCTGGCGTATTTTGAAACTAAAAATTCTACTGATTAACTGCAAACCGCATTTGCAACTAATACATACATACGATACATTTTATTACTCCCATCCCTCATAGTTATCTCAATACAGTTTATTACTCCCATCCCTCATAGTATCTCAATACAGTTTATTACTCCCATCCCTCATAGTTATCTCAATACAGTTTATTACTCCCATCCCTAATAGGTATCTCAATTCAGTTTATTACTCCCATCCCTAATAGGTATCTAAATACATTTTATTACTCCCATCCCTCATAGGTATCTCAATACTGTTTATTACTTCCATCCCTCATTGCTATGAAGTTTTCGGCATTTCTTTATTTTATTGCTACGCTCGATTAAAATTTTGTAAATGTCTCAATTTGCAACCCTACCGTCTTAGTTGTCTCAAATTGATCTTCTCTCCAACAATAGTTCCATGATATGGAACTCTTGTTGGGGAACAGGTTCAAGTTAGCCTCTCAGAAGCTGGGCGTACTGTAAACTATACAGGGCCCGCATACTTTAATATTACACAACCGCTGACCCCGCACAAATCGCAAGAACGCCCCACTGTTGAATTTGGGATCCACCCGTGGTCTGGAGCTCCTAAATACTTGATGAAAATATCCTTGATGTATTCCCCTAACTTGTGAATACAGCCGTCAGGTGGGAATGCTATTCTTGTTATACCGGTATTTCAATGGAAGATGCTCCGAGGAACATTGTCATAAACCTAGTCATTGATTCCTTCAACACTGATTCACAGTCGGTAAACACACCAAACGCGCGCCCAACATTAGAAAACGGTTGAAATTAACGTGTCACACGAGACAGGGTCGTTTTTACGACTTGTTCTTGAGTTCAAAAGCACGGCTGTGATACGATTTGCCACTGCATTTTATTCCTTCTACAACATTGTTCTCTTCAAGACTCATGTTCACTTCTTCCTTTCCTCAAATATCTAGGTGCAATATTAGATACAAAACTAAATTTCACAGTAAATATATGTAAAAAAAAAATAAAATCTTAGAAGGCTTAGGGCCGGTTCCCACTTCCGTTTTAAAAACGGAGGCGGGTCCCGTTTTAAAATCGATGCCCTAGCGCAGTCATACTCAATCTGCGGCCCGCGGGCCGCATGCGGCCCGCCAAGCTATTTTGTGCGGCCCTCGATACATTTAATATCAGGAACATCGTTTACAAAATCTGGCATTCTATATCACGTTAATTTGAGATTAATTGCGACTTTGACGTATAAGAAATATTATTATTGAAACCCGAAGAGGATAGTCGTTGTCGTGTCAACATCAGATCTGGTATAAGAGTGTTGCTACTGCACACGCTAGATCTATCTCCAAAAAACAAAGATTTGACAGACAAATATGCGCGCAAATAATTTTGTTCGTGGCAACACATAAATTTTTGACAGCTCCAAAGTTAAATGTGTCACAGTCAAAATGCCAAAAAAACGGGTGTGGTGGGTTTCATGATAATTTTTGTCATACCAGTATAATGTTGCGGCCCGCGTAGCTTTACAAACATATGAACGTGGCCCGCAGAAGAAAAAGGTTGAGTATCATTGCTGTAGCGGATGTATGGATCTGTTCACACTTGTCCGACACGATTTTAAAACGGATCGACATTTTTTGTCGGATGGATCGCCAGCGCATCGCGTCCGTTTTAAAATCGTGTCGGAACTCGTATAGTGGTAACGGGCCCTAAGAACTAAATTAAGTAGAAAGACCACATAGGTCATTTTTAAAACTAAAGTTGCTCCACATTTAGACTACTCCACGGTATTAAATTTGGCCAATTAAGAAAACGTGAACAAGCTAGAAGTTATTAAAAATAGAGCATTGACATGTATACTAAGGAAAGGCAAATATATGCAAAGGTTAATCAAATGAGAGAGGAGCTTAATTGGATTCCAATAAAAAAAGAGACTGCTACAAAATGGGTTATATTTTATACATAAAATTGTGAATAACTAAATGCTTAACTTTTACAAGGATTACAATAAATAACCTTAAAAAAGATGAAATAGTATTTAGTAAAAATATACATAATTATGAAACCTGAAATGTTAATAGATTTAGATTGCCGCATATGAGAAAAATATAATCACTAATAGCTTAAGGCGACACAAGACTAATAACGAAGGTTCGCTCGAGGCTCACATTTTAATTAATTTCGACGAATTCTTAACGATAATACATATTTTAAGAGCGATCCCCACGGATGTAAGTTATTTATATTCAAGATTAATAAAAACAGTAGGTAACTTAAAATTAAAATATTTTACTAAAACGGTTTGAAAATTTTAAATACGTTTTTAATCTATAAAATTAGCAGTAAGTAGCAGATTTTATTTTTCTAGACGATGAATTAGTAACTTCTAGAGGGACCCCACTAGAAACATCTGCGATTTTAGTAACACGTTCATCAGAAATAATTAAAATAAACCTCTTTCTAGGCCTGCTAGGGCAAATTCGACCGTAGGTCCGTCTATTACACCGGTCCGTGCTGAATATTGTTTTTACACGACTTCATCACTTGTGACGTTAAGATTCCCACTTTATTTTAGAGATTTGCTAGGGCAAATTCAACCTTAGATCTGTCCGATACACCGGACGGAGCTTCGCATATTTTTGAGCACGGCTTCTTCACTTACGTCGTTCCGGTGTTATTTTAGGGTAACATCTAGTTTTAATGTATAAAGGATTAAATATCTCTAATGAGATGCCTGAAACCTGAAGAATGAAAGAATTTAAAAAAAATGATCATGTTTACTGGAATATAATTTTATAAATATCGAAATGTAACCATGTGCATATACGTAAATGTCATATAAACTCAATATACAATCAAAAGACCCTCCACGCAGCATCTCCAAAGATGACAAAGACCTAGAGGGAAATTATTATCCTGTGTGAAGTTAATGTAAAAAAAAGAAAGAACAAAATATGATGATTTACATTTTCTACGGAATTAATTTCGACAACTGTACTTATTGGTTCACACGTCACACATTACATCTAAACATAAGTACTGCAATATTAAATTTACCGCTCCAATCGATATAACTTCCACCTCTATCTATTAGGTTAGGTTCTAGTATTTTCCGCCGGTTCCACGCAGCCCAGCCGCCGAGCCGCCCTGCCTCCCTTCACATTTATCCAAAAGCAACCAGACAACTAAACAAAAGGTGGCATTCCCCTCATATAAGCAAACAATTAGTGGATTTGCGGCAGCCTTTGTGTTTCGTTTTGTCAACAAATTCCGGATAATACAACCCGAGCTGGAGATGAGAGGAATTCTCTCATTGGAGATGAGAGGAATGCTCTCATTAGTGAGAATAGTGAGTTCGACTCCGACCCGTCACCAGCCCGCTGCCACCAGACGCTGCGGTATGGTTTGATGTGCCGGAGTGTTTTATGTCGTGGAGTGGAATTTTAACCTAATTCATTAAAATTCAACTCATTGTTTTGTCTAATTGTTTTGGGGCGACAATATCCTCCATCGGTACGGTTAGTAGGCGATTGATTTTTGAACGCTTGTAAGTCATTATTCCATCAAAATTTAACATATTTTTTTGTTTAATTTTTTTGGGACGACAAATATCTTTGGATCAATCGATATGATTAGTAAATGATTGACATTTTTCAATATCTTAATATGATGCATGTTATGTACATACATAGCTGTCTAATAAATGTATTTTAGTATAAGCATATAAAAAAATATAAACGATTTTTTCTTTATGAATAAAATTCATTTCATAACTAGTCGTTCTGTGATAGTGAACCTCGCGTCCTAAAAAGTATGTTTTTTAATTATTTTAATAAATCAAAATCAAAATTTCTTCTGAAATCGGCCTACTTACCTACCTACCTACCATACCTACCATACCTACCTACCTAACTAAATTATAAACCGTTTATTTTTGGTATCATTTTTTATTTCAAATAAAGAATTATATATTTTGTCCAAAGAAACATCACTATCTCAATGGACAATTCTTGTTTCAAACGTTAAAACGTTTACTGAACCATTAAAACGGGCACCATTTTGAGTAAGAAACGGAACGTATAAACAAATTTACAGATAGAAGAAATGCAAAACGGTCGAGTTGAAACTGCAGCTGCGCTCAGCCAATTCATAATAATTACAAAAATAAATAAATTATATTAGTGAAAAAATCGGAAAATTAAAGGGAAATAAGTTATAATAAAATATTTGCCAACATCCCCGTAAACATCAGGTAAATGATAAGTAGGCAATTTCAGTTTCTTAACTTTGTATTTTCGTAAATAAAATTTTATGCTTGGCAAAAGTTAAAAGAAAGGTAATCAGGGCTTTAAAAACTTTTAAGGTGTTTTGTATATAAAGATTTGAAAAAGTTTAACTTGGGCTTATATTAGTGAGTAAATTCCTTTTATTTCTAAGTTGAATTTATTCTGGTTAAACTTTTTTATGCGGTTACATTATTTGATTTTTAAAAAATTCTCGCAATCTCCGAATTTGTCGTTTATTATACGAGCGCAATCCCAAAAGTAAGGTCTCTTTTTTTACAAATACAAAGAAACAATTATATTTTAATCATTTTTACATCTTTTAAACCTTGAACATTTATCTCTTTTCTACAATTCGTTCGCTGGATATTTGTAAACACTGGAAATTTTTGTAAACATACCACTAGAAAAACCGGGTACATACCTATAAAGACCGCGACCGTCATATTGACGGCTGATCTTGGATAGCCCCTAAATGTAGCAGTTTGATCATTTCCCCCCCGTAAACGGCAAACATAATCCAAGTTGCATCCGATGCCCGAAATTTCGGTGAAACTAAAACAAAAAGAATTGGTCGGAAATATTAGTTCCTTTTAATCTACTAGATACTTAATTTTCTTCAGCCAACACTTAAAGCTAGACACACTCGGCAGCCGAACTTTTGGGAGCCAACGACGAACGAGCCGAGGAGCAACGCCACTTCAATCTATGTCCAGTGATGTCGTGTCGCAAAAATGAAAATCAGTTGAAAAATAATGAAAATGGTAGGTTGTAAAACATTTATAGGTGATAGTTATTATAATTCTGGTGGCCAGAAAAATTTCTGAGAAAACTTTACCTTTGCCTTTTACCCAACAATATTTTAGCAATGGCCATCTTAGTCACCACCGAGTGAACAACTCGAACTTGTGAATTAAAACTGTAGATTATGGGTACACAATAGGTTATTTTGTAGTGAGAAATAATATAGGTGCATAAAATAGGTATATATTTCTTTAAGGAATCTTTCCTCCGTATACCATACTGTCTGACTCGATGTCTGAATTCATACTGAGCGGATTTCGGCTCGGGGATTGCACACACGGCGAAGTCGACTCGGGATTTGCCACGCACGGCCCAGCCGAGCCACAACCTTTTGAATCGCCGAATGTCAAGCTGAGGCTGCCGAGCCATGCTAAGCCACATGGATTTCCCTACACCACGAGTTTTGGCTCGGCGCGTGGCTATTGGGTTTGCTGGCTCTGCCATGTGTGTCCAGCTTTACACAATCATTACTTTGGGATTTTATTAACATTCTAGTTATTCCTTTAGTTCTTATGGTGTCCTCGCCCATGGGAAGTTAGCTTTCGACAGGCGATATTCATCCCATGGGTCGGTCTTGGTGCGACGCGCAACTTTTCATTTTCATTCTCCATCCGTCTACCCGTGGATTAGGGTTATATTTAAAAAAAATACTATTTTTTATTTATTTTATTTTTTATTTTATTTTTTATTTTTTTTTTATTTAACAATTTTTTTTATATAAGATAATGTGTCCTTACTGGGGTACCCCGTTCTAAGGACACATTGTACATTAGGGTGTGTCAATTATTTCAACTTTTGAATTCAGAAACGCCTGATGTCTCAAAAGTTGCGTCTTACAAAGACAATGAGAACTACATTTAAAATTATTTTTTAAAAAATGGTTATTAGCTCGCTAAAATGCATTGAAAAACAGAAAAAAAACCTAAAACATATATTTTTAAATAATGGTAATCAATATTTTCCTCACAATAATTTAACCTTTTAACGTTTGTTTATTATTAAAAACTGCGTATAGTTGACAAAAATTAAATAAAAAAATCAATTTTATTAATGCAAGTAAATCTACAAGAATTCCGAAATTAACAAAAAAGTGGTAAAAATCCACTAAAACGTCTTCCATTGCCATTTAGTTTGCTTTAATTTTCAATTATTGGACTTGGCTTGATATTTGTAGACTCAAATGAACATCTCCCCTTTCCTTTGGTCTGCTCCACCACCTCCTTCTCCTACCACTGTACCCCTACTCCTTCCACAATAAGATGTTTGTTTTTTGTCAAGTTTAAGTTGTTCTTTCCAACAGTTTTTCAGATTCTGGTGAGGAACCAGCGCTAAGTGAAGATCATCAATCTGCAGTTGCTCATGATACATTATCTCCTCGAAATATACAATATTCGAAGATGAAGAATCCCTTTATGAAGTTATCTCAAATTTGTGATCGATACGGCGTATCACACAGAGCAGCAGCTGCCATTGCTTCTGCGATTTTACAATATGTAAATGAAGCTGGTCCGTCTTCCGTTATAGATCATAGTAGATTACGAAGAGCTAGAAAGCAAACTAGAGATATGTTATTAAATAGCCGTAAATTGACAAATATCGAAGGTTTATTTGTCGATGGGCGCAAGGACAAAACAATGTTGATTATCAAGAAAGGAAGTAAATTTTATCGACGAATAAAAGTTGAAGAACACATAACGCTTGTGCAGGAGCCAGGATCAGTGTATCTCGGACACGCTACGCCATCATCTGGTACTGCTAAAGACAGCGAAAATGCCATATGTTCTCTTTTGGAAGAGGAAAATCGTCAAATGGAGAAAATTGTTGCAGTTGGTTGTGACGGAACAAATACAAACACTGGCCTGAAAAATGGAATCATTTCAAGAATGGAACAGAGACTTGGAAAGCCATTGCAATGGCTTATCTGCCAGTTGCACGCCAATGAACTACCATTGCGACATCTGCTATTTTCATTAGATGGACCGACTAGCGGACCTGTAGCTTTCTCGGGACCAATCGGAAGAAACTTAAAAAATTGTGAGAACATGAAAATTATTCGGTTTTTTCCCATTCAATCATCCATACCGGAAAATATAACAGAAAAATTAAGCACGGACCAAAATTATTTATATAATATGTGTCTGGCTGTGTCAAAAGGTATGATAACTGTAGATTTGGCAAGGAAACAACCAGGGAAAATGTCTCATGCCAGGTGGCTAACAACTGCAAACAGAATATTACGGCTATATGTTGCAACGGAAAACCCAACAGAAAATTTGCTGATATTGGCCACCTTTATTGTGAGAGTATATTATGCTCCAACATGGTTTACCATAAAGTGCAATAGTTCTTGTATAGATGGAGCCCGTAATCTCTGGAAAATGGTTAGCATTTCCAGATATCTTTCAGCAGAATTGAAAGCTATTGTCGACCCCGTGATTCAGAGGAACGCATATTTTGGACACCCGGAAAACATTATTCTATCAATGTTAACCGATGACAATAAATGTATAAGGGAGCTAGGATGTAGAAGGATCATTAAATATAGGGCCCTTCAAACTTCAGGAGTGAGAGAGTTCATAATTCAAAAAAATAATTTCAACTGCAATAGCTACATAGAATTAATTGACTGGCAGGCCACAGATTTAATTCTGACAGAACCTCCACTCCTGAGCAACGTAAAAACGGACGAATTACTTAAATTGTGTGATGAAGGAAATGTAAAAAGGTTCGATTTTCCTAAATTTCCTTGCCACACACAATCAGTGGAAAGGTGTGTGAAGTTGACCACAGAGGCGTCTTCTTCTGTTGCTGGTTACAATGCTAGAAAGGTTATATTTACGCCAAGCAACATTCAAGAAACATAATGCCAAATTTTAATTCTATGCAAGATTTTAAGTAATTACTGTTTTAACAATATGTTATCATTCAATTTTGAGCATCCATTTTTTTTTATTCGTTGTATTTTGGTCAAAAATGTTGTTGTACGTTATTGTTTAATATCTTGAATTTAACCATAAAAAGTGTTATTTTCCCCTTTTATATTTTTAACAAACATATCACATATGTATAAAAAAATATTTATTTTTCGTTCTTTGTACTGCAGTTATGGAAATAAAATTAAGTGTGCTACAAAATATAAAATATGGACCCATTGTTTTATTTTTTTCCCAAATCACGAAATCAATTTTTTTTCAAAACTTCCGGCCATTTTAGCGAGCTAATAGTGAACACCAATTTCATTTATTTTTACGTTTTCGAATAGCTACAGATCATATGCAACTTTTGAGACCCCAGGCGTTTAAAAATTAGGCAATTTTTTTTCTCTCTATGGAGAGCGACACACGCTATTGTACATGGTTATGTGTTTGAAATAGTATAAGTACATATGTTAAAATACTATATAGAAAATTAAAAAACAATTAAAATTTTGGTTGTAACTCTGTCTTCTAACTCCGGTTCAAGGAATTCTAGAACTTCCGCCTTGAAGTTAAGTTTCATTTTCAAAATTGGAAATGCTTTATTCGGAGAATTTAGACAAGTGATAAAGTGCGAACCAGCATGGTAATATTTTTAAAAGAAAACTATTTGATTTGTCATGATTTCAGACTACCATGATATAGACATACAGATATTTTACTTATTTCAGTCTGCTCGTGCGCAGGATCGGAACTGCTCGTGCGCAGGATCGAATTGCATACGCTGCCGTCGCTTACGAAAACAATATGAATATTACGAAAAAAAGTGATAAATTAATTATTAATGAACTTCTAACGTTTCTTCAAAACAAAATCGATGTCTTAGACGAACTAACCGCGGTTCAAATATGCTCCAATCATTTCTCAGAAGACGAAGTGGAGGCTGCGAAAGACATTCTGTGCAGTGAAACAGTTGAACGCAGGATTATGAGGAAAGGCGAAGGTAGGAAGTCTAAGAATTTATATGATATCATTAAAATACTGAAGGAAACAGAGAATGAAGCTCTACCGACATTTGTGGCTCAGAATCTACACAAACTACCGCCTGTCAATTTCGATCACGTAGATGTCACTTGTCTCCTAAAAGATATCACGGCATTAAAGGGTGAATTAACCACAATTCAGTCACAAATGTCCAAACGAAGTGATCTCGAAGTATTGCGCTCTGAAATGGCTCTCCTAAGGAATGAACTGAAAATAAATAAACATAACCGTATTCCAAATCAAGACGAAAACACATCGCCGTCCTTGAACACATTGAAGGTCACCATACCGGTAGCCATAGATAAGAACCGCTCAAACTCACGGTCGCCAACTAATGAATTTCATTTGGACAACAATGCGCACTGCAGTAATGTGATAACCCCGCCCGCGCCCCTCGCATTAGCTGCCCCACCTGTCATGCACTCTCCTCAATCATGGAATAAAGTAGCGGCGTCTAGCTCTCTCACACAACAGCAACAAGTCATACTACAGACATCACAGATACATCAACCGGGTATGGGTGAACCAGCCAAAGTTGCACGCACACAATCTCACAAAAATACATTTAAACCAGAGACAAATAATTTTAATGCGGATGGTTATAAAACCGTTACAAGAAAACTAAGAAGATCGAGAAATATTATTGCAACTGGAACAGCGATGGAGAACTCCCTCAAGATAGCTGAGTTAAAAACAACGCTCTATGTGTCGAGGTTCGACAATAGTGTAACTGAAGACAATATTCGAAACTTTATCAATTGTAAAATAAAAGGAAGTAATATCCAAATAGAAAAAATAATACAACGAAATCCCACGCAGTTTGGATCTTTCAAGTTGACTATACCGAATACGGATTTCAAAACCTACATGAACAAAGAATTTTGGCCGACTGGTACTGTTTTCCGAAAATTTATTGAAAAAAAATACAATGGAAAAGAACAAAATTAAGATATTTTCAATAAACTGCAAAAGTTTTAAACGAAACGTCAACTTCGTTGTAGATATGTGCGATATCTACGATGTAATACTTTTGCAAGAAACGTGGTTATTACAAAACGAAACATCGAATCTATCTAAAATTCATCCAAACTTCCAGGGATGGGGTACTTCTGCTGTAGATTTATCAAACGGACCGCTACGAGGCCGACCCTACGGAGGAGTCGCAGTACTTTGGAGGAACGAGCTGCAAGCTTCAATAATACCGTGTGGAGATGACCGCATCGCTGGTATTCAGATAACCACCAACGGAGGGACGATAAGCATACTGACTGTCTACATGCCGGTATGTCACGCGGACAACCTTACCGACTTCACCAACTACCTTTCCAAAATACATACGATCATTCAAGATAACGAACACTCTGAAACCATTGTGATGGGAGATTTCAACGCTCACCCATCCTCCATATTCGGGAAAGAACTCTCTCATTTCTACACCGAAAATAACTACAATTGTATCGATATTGAAAGACTACCGAATGACACATATACATATATTAGCGATGCACACAATACCACTTCCTGGCTCGATCACTGTATATGCACTAATAGTCTTAAGAACAAAATAGATAATATAAAAATACACTATGATACCGACTGGTCCGATCACAGGCCGACATCTTGCGTAATCGCTGCTGAAAAATTACCTGCAACTATTTTTAATATTCCACAACAGCCTAATAACATAACATGGAGAAGGAATAATAATAAGAAAATCAGTGAATATACGTCTGTAGCAGAAGCATTACTTAGTGTGATCTATCAAAGACACTCCGAATCCATTTGTAATTCGGGTTCTATATGTGACAGATGCGACCATATACAAAACATCGAAAATATATACACAGACATCGTTGAAGCCTTAAGTAGGGCTGCCGATACCGTATTTCATCGGGAAAACGATCAAAGCAATCCAAAAACACATCGTGACATTGCTGGGTGGAATCAACAAGTTAAGGAACACTACGAAAATTCCAGATCGGCGTTGATGGAGTGGATTAAGAATGGGAGACCATTACATGGTCCCATTGCGGATGAAAGAAAACGAAAAAGGAAGGAGTTCAAAATAGCTCTTAAACACTGCCAAAGCTCTTCTGAACAAACAAAAATGGATGATATCGTAAAATCACTTGATACAAAGCAGTTTGCCCAATTCTGGAAGAAAAGCAACAACCTGATCAAACCAAAAAATCGAATCGCCAGCCAAATTGATGGGTCCACAAACACGGAGGAAATTGCTAATACTTTTAGAAGAACCTTTGCAGATATTTCCGGAAATGAAGTACTGTCTGTCCCTGATATTATGGAATATGATGGACAAAACGTTTACCTATCTGAAAGTAGTATAATGAAGGCCATAACAGGCACCAAGGCTGGTAAGTCTCCGGGACATGATAATCTAAGTATTGAACACATTAAATACGGAGGTAGATACATACCCAAACTACTAAACATACTGTTCAACGCAATACTTAAACACAACCATATACCGGGTGCAATGACGAAAACGATTATAACTCCAATCCTGAAATCGGGACAGCCTGACATGACTAACTCCAGCAATTACCGGCCAATATCTTTAGCAACTATAACTGCAAGATTATTTGAAAGGGTAATACTAAATGAGATACATGATAAACTTATGTCTAAAGATAACCAGATGGGATTTAAATGTAGATTATCCACTAACATGGCAATATATACTGCAAAGCAAATAATAGAATTCTACAAGAAACGAAAAACTACTGTATACGGGTGCTTCTTAGACCTAAGTAAAGCCTTCGACAGGGTCTGTCATAAGACATTATGGGATAAATTGAAAGCTAGGAATATACCTACCTTATTTATAAACATACTATCCCGATGGCACTCCCAACAGGAAAATGTTGTACGGTGGGCAAGTACATACTCCCAGCCGATATATTTGCGGTCAGGAGTAAGGCAAGGAGGGTGCATGTCCCCCATTCTATTTAATGTATACATGGACGAGTTATCAAGTCGCCTGGATATCAGAGCGGGCTGTCGTGTTAACAGTATATGTATGAATCATATAAGCTACGCGGACGACATGATACTCCTAGCTCCGTCGATCAAGGGATTGAGATTACTCCTAAACATTTGTGAAGAATATGGAAAACAGCATAATATGATGTACAACCCGAAGAAGACGGAACTGATTGCGTTCCACCACGGAAAAAGACAAGATACAAGTAAGATGCTCCCCGTATACCTTAACGAGGCAAAAATAAAAACATGTTCGAACGTGAAATACTTGGGGCACATTATTAATGAAGACCTATCGGACGATGGCGATATCGAACGACAAAGGAGAAGCCTAAGCATAGTGTCCAATATGATTGCCCGCAGATTTTGCAAATGCAGCAATACCGTTAAAAAAATACTATTCAACGCATTCTGTACTGGCCTCTATACGTGTGAGACATGGTGTCACTACCGAACTTGCTCGATGGAACGACTCCGAATTCAATACAATGACGCCTGTAGAATAATATTTGGATACCGACGATACAGCAGCGCATCGACGATGTTCACGGAACTAGGACTGCATGGATTTGCCGGCCTGATGAGACATCGGGTCACTGGAGCCAGGATGCGGCTAATGGCCTCCGCCAACAAGTTGGTGACCGCAGCCTACCAGCACCAAGCGCCACTCCTGAGTGAGCGCTGGGCCCAAGCGCACTCAAGACCACACCCTGCATAGTTGTCCTTATTAGTAAATTTATTATATGTATTATACAATGTAAATCTATATGTATATTTATATGGGACGTGTGGGATTGCACTAACCTCCCCACATCCTGGAATAAAATATTATTATTATTATTATTATTATTATTGTTTCTTTGTTTAATTCGTAGAACTCCATTTAATTTTTTTTTTAATTTAATTAAAATCAAATTTAATAATATAATTATTAAGTTCTGCAAGTATTTTTTGGTTTTTATTATTGTTACAGCTGTTTCGGCTTTCAAGGCCATTTTCAAACTGTGGTTTAGCCACGTTTAGACGACTTATTAATATGATTATATATATGATATTTTACGTATATTTGGACGAGACACGAAGCGAAAAAAATGGTTCCATGAATATGTTATTATGTCCATTTAATCTAATGAATACTTAAATAGACTAATGCAAGGATTCTGCAGATCCCCGTTTGCCGGCTGACAACGGAGTGACGTTTGAAGAGTCGCTAATTGTCGTCCGCCACTCCAGAGAGCCTCCGATAAATACAATTAAAGCGTCCTGCGGCCACCGCCGACTGTGTTTACCATCTGATTTGTTTGCCCGGGGTGACCTAAGCTAACAAATACGATGACTAACAACATTCACAGTGGAAAACCTCAAATCTACACAGCTTAATTGATTTGTTTGGCTATAATTAATTATTCCGCGATGAGTTTAGATCACCATGGGTGTTAGTTTCCTAAGCCAAAATATTATCCAAAAATGGCTCCCGTTTTGACTGATTAACAACCAAAAGTCTAAACTGCTCCCGAATCGGATTATTTTGTGTAGCTAAAGGGGGTGGGGAAAGGAAGGCGATGGGAAAAGGAAGGTTGGGAAGTACTTGGCTATTCAGATCTGATTACCAAACACGTTTAAAGCCATTTTTAAGCGAAGCTTAATGCCAAATCACTATTTTGATTAATCTTTATAACGAATTGGTGTAAATTATGAATACCAATAAAATATGCTTTAGATAAATTGAAGGTTTTCCTAACGTTTCGCTTGAGTAGAATACAAATAAATAAATAAATAACTCAATAAAAAATATAAATGTAAACTACTAAAAAAAATATTTTTTCAATAGAAATATATGAACACATAAAGGAAACAACTTAAAAAAACTACAGTATTATAGCTGAGATTATCTGTGACAGTTTCACTTGATTAACTTTTTTGCTTTCTTATAAAATTATTTACAAAATAAATAATAACTAGTTTTTTTTTGCTTGAAATCGAACGTTTCTAGACTCCGTTTGTCAAGCGATTTTAATGCCTATTACCTACAATATAAGGTATACCAAGAATATACATATTTTTGGATTGTAGCTTCCTCCTAAGCATTGTTTAGATTTTGAATTGTTTATCTTTCTCCAGTGCGACATTTAAAAGAAAACATATGTCACCAATTTACACGAGACCTTTCAACTAGTAGGGCATTGAATTTGATACATATGAATACTTGAACAGTCAAGAAACAATTTATATATTTGAACTTTCCGGCACACGGACACTCCCGCAACACATTTCTATTTGATTTATCTCTTCAGTGACTAAAAATATGTTTTTTTTACTTTGACGGGAAATGGAGCTAGCGCAATTCTGTAAAATTGTTTAAAAGCAATCATTTCCATAAATCACGTGGATTATTTGAAAACTTTGTAATATCAAAATGTCTGATGGCTGATTGAGTACTAAATTACGTATACCTGTTTTGATACAGTCACCTGTATTAATGACTGAACGTAAAAGCTGCTGAAGGCATTGAGGTAGGTAGGTACCTACATTATATTATTAAATATATACATATTTCTCTAGAATGCGGTGGTTTCATATGTTTCGTCACATAGTTCTTTTTATATGAATACTAAGAACTGTAAATACTAAGAAATCTAGATTTGGTAATTTATAGTTGTAATCAACATTTCAAGGTTTTGAAATTGCTAGGATTTATACATAGTAAGTTCAGTTTTCAAAAATTCACAAACACGTAAGATTCTCTACATATCCCACGTCAGAAGCCACCTTAAGTACGCTTCAGCAGTGTGGAACATTCATTGTTCTACATATAAATCAAACATACAATTAGTTCAGAATCAATTAGGGATGCGGGTTTGGGTACCGCCGCCCCGGCAACCATTGATTGGATAACCAACACCTCTGCCAGGTTTGCATAAGTCACCCCAAATAGTTACGTTTTGTGATTTAGCAGGGGTGCCCGGGTTCATTGGCTGAAATTTGTTCAGGATTCTCCTGTCCACCAGCTGCGTGGTGCGCCAGATCGGGAGACGCTGGTTTGGGGAGACCCGTTGACCTCTCCAACTGGTCTCTCGACCTACCACCTTGCGCGGCAGTGGGAGGGATACATTCATATGTCCGTCACTCCTGGACGCACTGACTCCTAGATTCCTACCCAACCCTCAAACCTTTTACCTTCCCGGAACTTCCTCTCCTACCTCTCCTTAAAAAACACCGCAACACAGCATCCTAAAAGATGACATAGGCTCTGAGGGAAATTCTTTGCCTGGAGGCTTTCTGTGTGGAGTTAATATATGTTTTTTACCGCATGCGAAATAATGAAAAATATGTCTCCAGGAACCTTAAAACTCTTGGTCAACGCCGAGATATTTGAGACCTAGTAATGCTTCATAAGATTATCCATAATTTTATTGATAGCCCGTACCTATTACAAAATATTTATAAATATCTCCCCTAAACTAAGTAAAATATTAAACGTTACAAGCACCCGTTGACAAACTCTTAAAAAGTAGTTTATAGGAACTTTTCTCTTTCCTGTATTATTTTATTTTCCTAGAAGAAGCTTTGCGCCGGTTAATATACACAGATATTGACATGCTTAACACGAACCTCACTAAAATTAATAACATTCAATCGAATATCTCAGAAAACTTATTGATTTATTTTTTTATGTTTTCACATTTTCTTTCTCCATTCAGTTTGAATTGAAAAATAGGTTTGAATAATATAATAATAGCATAATTGAATAACAGCCGTTTGAATTGAATAACACTACTTTCTCTCATTGTTATTATTGTATCTATTCTTTGTAAACCTAGAAAAAAAACACTTTTTGTACCTTTAGGTAGTTGATAAATTACAACTACCTAAAGGTACAAAAAAAACACTTTTTGTACCTTTAGGTAGTTGTAATTTATCAGAACAGATATTATTGTGAAATACAACTGTTCTGATTTATTTTTGTTTAAAATTTTTAATGTATTTATTTTATTGGTCAATGGAATAAAAATTCCTCAACACTGTAAAATATGTATGTATAACGACTGTTTATAACGTAAATAAATAAAATAATAAATTTTAGTGAGCTTATACTATTTTTCTATAAAAAAAATATTGCTAATTTACTAAGTATCTCGTCAAATCATTCGTTATCCGGTTAAGAACGAAATTACAGGCAGTTAACGAATGAATTGATAGGTTTCCGGATGAAACTTATATTAAAATACAATTATCGGAACACGAGTTCATAAAAATCCCAACGTTTTCGCATTTCGTCATTATATATTACTAGCTGTTCCCCGTCTGGCTGTGGCTCCTTCCAGAACTTTCAAGAGCATTCTTGAACTTTTCGGAACCTTCTAGACTCACCGACACACTCCGCCACTCAGTTTGGAACCTTATAGAACCTTCTTGAACTTTCTCCTTCCAGAACCTTCTAGAGCATTCGAGAACCTTCATGAACTTTCTGGAACCTTCCAGACTCACCGACACAGTCGGCGGGCCCATTCTGAAATAATCTGAAGCATTCGCGACCTTCCGATACAGCAATGTGCTAGAAAGCACATTTTCGTCGCTCACTCCCACCCACGCTCTGCAACTCTTTTACTTTCTATGTGACACCAAGGGCTATCACCACAATAACCACCGGAGGGTGTGGCTGGTTGTGAAGGAAATTTGGTGGATAGGATTTTTAATATATATTAGATTAAATTAAGACAAACGCAAGTGCATGAACACGTGTTCCGATATTATTGCAAATTTACTAAAATTTTATCATGAAGCGGCTTTCAGTCCCGTTTTTAATCAGATTACAAATAATTTGACATTTTTAATTAATCAGCAATACTCCTTTTTCTCCGTGTGCTATTGAACGCTGTTGCACGTAGGTACTGCACTAAACAAGATTCTGGTTTGTAATGTTGTCGCTTTTTCAATATTTTCTTTTATTTTTATTTGTTTATAACAATATAAAATTTTCTTCTCTCTTGGCTATGATCGATACTTCTTTTTTTTTTCTAAGGCTTTGCATATGTGTTCGCAGGGATGGAAAATTCCTCCCCTACAACACATAAGCCTCCATGAAAATTGGACCCTTAATTTCTTTGATAACTTCAGAAAGCTACTTAAAGCTCTCTTGTACTATATATCTTTATAGACATATGTACTTAACTAATTAATACGTTATTTACGATCTTGAACGCAAATATACCCGTATTTATATTGTAATTAAATTCCATCAAACGTTGTGTAATTTTTTTGATTTATGATATAGGATTTTAATTACTTTCATTTTGTGGTAACCCCCTTGGTTCTGATCGAGGTGTTGAGTTTCACAATTTAATTGGTCTTTCCATTGCAAACCTAGACTTACATGAATTCCCTGAATGAGCTAACTTTCCTAATGTAATTATTGATTCCCTGCACCCTACAAAATCGTAGTTAAACGCTGATAAAAGATATTATACATGTTTATTTGGACAGATAATTAAATATAACTCAAATGGTTAATTGTTAGTAAATTTGGCAATGATTAATTATTGTGTCTGGTTGGCGCCACTCCTCCATGACTCAGCTGCTATAAGGTACATGTAAAATTGATTTAGTATGGTAATGTTATTAGTTAATTGTATATTTGACGAACTCAGAATAACCCTTTGCTAGCAAAAATTTGGCTCCTTCCTCCTGCAAGTAAACGAGATGATCGTGAGTCGACAAGAAATTCGTACAATCTTTTGACACGGCTTTTTGATTGATACCTTAGTTATCGCGTCCCAAAAAGCCTTCCACGTCATCATGCACTGCCTTCAAGTCTTCCCTCGGGTCCCGATACCTCCAAATTCCATCTCCTCCAAGGTCTACTATTTACTTAGGGCGAACCGGTTTCGTCCTATATACAATCATATACTCACGGTTGGTGTGGACTTACGGGTCGTGAATCCTCATTCCACGTTTAAAAGAGAATGCGAGAGTGGTCTACCGACCTAAATGCAAGCTGTATGCAGGTCCGCATTCTCCAGTAAACAGTACATACGAATAAATATATGTATACATACAGTTTGGGAAAGGTTTATAACTCGCAATACGAGGCTATCTACCTCGCATTCCGAGCTCGGATCTCGCACGGAGAGTTCTGCGAAACTCTAGGATTGGTAACCGAATATATACGTAAGAATAAGGTTATACTAATAAATACTAGTAGAATAAGAAATTATTTGATAGTTTGTTTTGGAGAGCTATCGAACTCCAGGCTTTTTGTTTGGTTTTGACGTTTTTATTTAAGAGAATCGTCATCTCTATTTGGTTTGGTCAATGGTCTTGTTGTAGGAGCGACCACTGCCTCCTGTTTGATGAACTGTATTTGTTTTAAATTTTACCTCCAGGGTTCAACATTAATTTTTGTTCATCCTATCCCGTGATTTCTCAATTGTTTCAAGTAATTGATTGCCACATAAGAGGGTACACGACTCTCAACTGTCTCTGGCAACTGATGGGATCTATGCGAACACTCCATCAATAATGTTCAAATGTTTCGTATAATATTTCTATATAAATCTTACTAACCCGTGATTTTTCAATTGTAGATTGTGAATGGTAGGTAATTGTAAGCACGCAGCTTCTAGCTGTTTCAGGTAACTAATAAAATCTATGCGACCATCTAATCAATGGTATTCAAATGTTTCATGTAATATTCGATATAAATCTTGCTAACCCATGATTTTTCAATTGTAGATTGTGAATGATAGGTATTTGTAAATGACCCATATCGCTGCACATTGCACAATGACATCCTGATGGTTATCCTTATAACTCCGATAAATTATCTAGTTACGGCCAAGGTCGTTTTCAAACTATTCAGTTGACCCAGTCCCTCGTACGTCTTTATTTGTAAACAAATAATATAATCATCTCCTGACACACTAACCTAAATGTGAGATTTGTTTATTTTAAAATTCCTTAGAAGTCATTTGTGCCTCTTTACTTTTATTGTGCATTGTTAACTTAAATATTTTTAAATCCTTTTGAAGTTAAACTATTTATTTCATGTCCCGAATTTAGTAAACTTACTAGAAGTTAGGTGAAAATTAAATATAAATAAATATATATATATATATAAGTACACATATCTCGATTGTCAAAATATGTTAAAAAAAGAGTACATATATTAATAAATAAATATAAAATATATGATTCTACATAGTCTTGAATATTAATAAATACATATTTTCTTTTTCAATAAAGTAGATATGTCCATAGGTAGGTATCTAAGAATCGCTACCATTTCGATGCTTCGATTAATAAGTAAAATACATATATATAAATACATTACTCATATATTTATTCTTTATATACAATATATTACTTTATTTTATATAAATAAATACATAATATACATATATTAATGTGTAATGCTTTGTTTTGTTGTTTTTAATAATTTAATTGATATACCATAATCAGCTGTATCTCCTCACTCCTAGGTCCTGAAAATTATTTATAAAAAGAAAACTTACCCCCCGTCAAGGTATTTCCGGTCGGGTGTACACAACAACCTTGATGAAGAAATCCTACCTAATTAATTGTATTTTTTCAACTAATTTCAAAATAAATCTTTTCGACTATTTATTCCTATTTAATATTTTATTCTCGCTTGAATCGTATAAATTAGTTGATATTTAATTTTTCTTCCGAACGAAATCCTAATTCAGAAAACCCGTTGATTTAATAACACTTTTCTAGTTTAGGCTTTTGAATGATAGCTGTTTCAAATTCCTTTTCGAAATGATAGACTGATGATTAAAATTCCGGTTAAAACGACAAACACTTTTAACACTGTCGCTATACGCACGATGGATTTTAATTGAACAATTTATTAATTCTAAATTTCTTTTTATATAAATTGATAAGAAAATTTATTCCGAATTGTGCAAACTTTTAATTAAACTCGACTCTTAATAAATTAATTTTTTTTCTAACTGTTAATTTTAGAACAAAGGTTTAAACGTTTATTATTATCGAATCCCTTTTTTTTGTTTTTGTGTTTCTTTTAACCTAAGATGAAGTATTTACTATTAATAATTTTAAACAAAATTATAATCTATTTTTAAATATCAATTCACGAGCACATCCACTTTAATTTAACGATAACAAACTCTTAAATTTAATTTGAATGTTTTCACTTTGAATGAAATAATTATTTTTAAATTTTAGTTAAATTCTTAATTCCGTAATCACTTTCTGCACTTCACTTAACACTTTTAAGCACTGAGTTTAAATTATATTTATTTTCACTGTTTAACCAAATTAAATTTCACTGACTCTAGCACTTGTATTTACCACAAAATTTTCCTAAGTCAGGGACTTATTTAAAATTTAACACTTAAAGATTTTTCACTGTTAATCCTACCAAAGAACGTAGTACCGCCACGTAACAACTTTTCGAATCCTCCGCGCGACTGCCTCCTGACTGATGTGTTCCATCTTTTATATCCCTCTCAGGTCCCAAAAGACGTATCTGAATTTCTCTTGATGCTTAATTCTATTTCCTATCAACTCGTAAATCCGAACACCCCTTCCCCTAATTTCGATCGTTCTTCCATAAGATGTTCTGCTTTCCGGCTCAAGGCGGTGGCCAGTTTCCATCTCACAAATCTAAATCGATAGGGTCCGAATCGGGTAAGTCTGTGTTAATCGCCCAAGCTTCCTTTGTCCTGTGTTCATACAAAATGTAGTTAAATTCTCATGATTTTGTGTTCCTTTTTTTCTCAATTTGCGATAGGTCCGTCCTCAATAATATATATATACATCTCAATTTTATGCATCTCGTGCGAAAATTGTTTAAATCCATGTCGAAATCTTTACTACGCATTTTTGAATTTCGATTTGTTTAAATTCTACTTAATTTTATTGTTACTTATATGAGCTTTTCCATTTCCACCCGTACTCTCTATCTCCCTGTCGCAGATTTGAGTTTTTCCTTTATTTTTGAATTTTATTTTTATCCGCGACGTTTTCTTGCACAATTTCTTCTTGATTCTTATGTCATTTCTCATAACTCTTATAATTACTCATTTTCCAAGTCGTATTTATTAATTTCACGGATAAATTCGAATTGTATCGCTTTTCTCCACATGGATCATTTCCTATCTCCGTTCTTTACCCTTCCTTTTATCTTTTCTTCACTTTTCCCGATGTGTGTGGTCTCCAGGAAAATTTCATACTTCATCTATTATTAATTAATATATAATTTTCCACACTTCTATGGAAGATATACCTAATTAGACTCTGGTATATGTGTCACTTTTATTGTCTGACCCAATCTCCGCCCATTCTCCATCCCTCACTTACAAGATTTCACATAAATTATACGTCTGGACATATGTTTACGTCTCAGATTTTATGTACTACGGCCGTAAATTTAGTTTAATTTTAGAGCCATTAGTTTTAATATCTTTTGCTTTAAATAAATATTCCATAAGCTCCACGTTAAATTTTATTGGTCTTCTAATGGGTTATTACCTTAACGTAAATAAAAACCATGTTCGGATTTCGATTGTTTACCCTTCAAAATATACATGAGACCGCCAACCTTTTATCTTGTTTCGATCCCTCCGTAATATTGGGTAACTCCAATATATATCTAACCTAATAATTATGTAAAATGTCTACTTTTCCTGAATCTAATCTATCGCTATATGTTTTAGTTTTTCTGTCTTCTTCTGATACTCGATTTTCACGTCCCTAGGACCTTCGTAGCAGTCCAAAATCTCTATATTATCCTTCCATCCGGTCGCCGCACTTTTCTAAAATGTCTATTTTTTTTGCGAGATTTTCATTCAAGATTGATTTACCAATATGTCCGTTTCGTCTTAAATTGATAACGATTAATTTCCATTGTTTCCAACACTCACTCCTCTCTTTAGTACGATTTTTATCGAACATGACACCCTCCTTCTATCATAAATAATTGCACTACAGTTGAAATTCCGCCAGTAACTTTCCTTTGCTTTTCCCGTCCTTTTTTTTATACTATCACGTTTATAATTTTTTTCATTGCATTTTTGTGTGTGCGCTTTACAACCTGTAAAACTTCCAAGCACCCGATTTCAATGGTTCGATACCCCATAAATGTCTCAGTTATTGTAAACATTCCCAGGAGTTTGTCACCTTGAAAGTCGATGTTGACCCTAAAGTGCGTTCACCTCCAATTTCTGTGAGAATCGAAATGTCGTTAATTATCTTTTTTATTGCCTGATCCACAGTTCATTCCTTTGTCTGCATTTGATGTACGCCTCTTCGTTCACTGATTGGTTACTCAAAATTTTATAGCTCTTTGTTCAGATCTATTGGTTGACAAAATTCAATATTTTACTTTTAGGCCTAGGAAAGGGGAAGTACCAGTCGTCCTAGACGATTTTACGACCTCTCTGCTTTCGTCCCGGAACCTTGATTTAATTTCAACTATTACAGGTGTCTACTGCAAGCAAGCTGGATCAATTCTTTCTCCGCCAGATGTCGTTAGCATGTCCGTTTTCATAAATAATTTGCATATTTTTTTGCAGCTATGGTTTATCTGGTCTCACTGTGATTTTAGCCTTTCATCACAGTTCCCCCCTCTGAACTCAATTTGCTGTGGCTAACGTTGTATACTACTTTAGACATCGAAATTGTGTTCAAATGTAGTCTAGCTATCCTCCCCCCCCGTTCTGTTATTCCTTTTCCTACATCACTTCCTGTTATTTCCTTTCTCTACCTCACTCTATCATTCCCTATCTCTCTCTCCATTCTGTTATTTCCTTTCTCCCCCCCCCTCATTCTGTTATTCCCTATCTCTCTTTCCATTCTGTTATTTCCTTTCTCCCCCCCCCCTCATTCTGTTATTCCCTATCTCTCTTTCCATTCTGTTTTTTCCTTTCTCCCCCCCCTCATTCTGTTTTTCCCTATCTCTCTTTCCATTTTGTTTGGATTGTTAACAACCTTGACTCTGAATCTCATTGTATTTTCTATTTTCTTTCCGCGTAGATTTTATTTTATGGAATTTCTCTAATTTTGATAAACTCAAAATTAATCTCTTTTTTTTTTCTGGGAAAAAACACGCCCCTCGACTCGCGTGTTTAGGTGGTCCTCAACCTGGTTGGACTAAGACCTCCCTTACAATGATTCAGATAAAGATTGTTTGCAATCTCGCGGTCTATTGACCAACTGAAAAGTGGATGGTCTCTTGGTGTGCAAATAATTTTTCGTTTTGTTTTTGTTTTGTAAGTATGATAATTTTTGTGAAATATGTATCTTTGCACGACCTCACCCAATCCAAAAATCAGTGGTATACATGTTTCATTTAAACTTTTCCAGCATTTTTTTTTTCTTATTCGCAAATTTTTTTTTTTTTTTTTTTTGTGTAATTTCTAATTGTCTTTTCATAGATCATTCAAACAAGTTGTTCTAGCCTAGGTGTTACCCACCCTAATTTTTAAATTTCATAAATGTTCTTAACTAAACTCCAATTTTCTCATCGTTCCTGTTTCCTTTTAAATTTTTTTTTTTTTTGAAAATTTAACCTAACCATATCGTAATTCTAATGTTCCCTTTTTATCTTTACCTAATGTCTACTCTAAATCTATAGATAGCCTTATTTCAAGTTTTTAAAAAAAAAAAAAAAAAAAAAAAATCTAACTCTATGCATTGTCAATTTAAAATCTTGTTTTATAAAACGTACCCTATCCTATTTATAATATATGTATTTTTTTTTTGTTCCTTTTGTGGGTATATAACTCCCATACGCTTTCCTTCTGTGTTCTTACTTATCTAACAAAATTTTCCTACACACTAACACACAATTTTTTTTCTAAACTAGAAAATCAATATTATCGAAAAAATTTTCTCTTACTCTATTAGTAAATTAGAATATGATTGTCGCTTATTAAGAGATTTGTTCACTCAACCTTAAAGACTTAAGGACGACCCGCCCCTCGCAAACAAACTGATAGTCTAATATTTTAGTAATTTTCTTTCTCCTTAAATTATATCGTATCCTAACAGATTTTAAATTTTTCTCAATCGTTTATTTATTTAAGGTTTCAAATATTTGTAAATTTCGCATTTTATTCGTTGATTTCCACTATCTCTAAACTTGGTTTTTGTTCCTTATTACATGTATAATATTTCGCTAAATGAATTGCGCTATAATCTCCTTTTATTTCCCGAGTTACCGGATCAATTAGCGTATACGTGTTACTATAAACTTCTGACCCAATTACATAAGGTCCATCGTAAAGCAGATTGAATTTTTTTATTTCTTTTTTGAGTAGGTTTGATTGTGTAAATTTTTTCAACTTGACCAGGGTCCCAATCTCATAAGTTATTAATCTTTTGTTGAGATTATAGTATTTCTGTCGATTTGCAGCGCTTTTCTCTAAATTTTTCCGTGCTGCTAATCTTATTTCATCTATTGTTTTCGTAGATTTTCCGCAGCCTTGAGTATACCTGTCTAAACTATAAGTTGGTGATTTCCCAAAAGCTATTTCATTAGGTGAGAATCCTGTTGAACAGTGTATCGAATTATTGTAGGTTTGTTCTATTTCTTTAAGGAAAGCCGCCCACTTGGTATGTTTTTCGTGACAATAAATACGGAAAATTCTACCTAGTTCTTTATTCACGCGCTCTGTTATGTTCGGTCCGGGATTTCGTATTGAAGTATGTACGATTCGTATGCCCATCCTATTTAAGCTGCTTTCCCATTTCTTCGATGTAAATTGAGATCCGTTGTCAGTTAACAAAGCATCTATTTGTATTGTTTTATTAAAATCCTCTACACAATTTAACACGGTCTTAGTACTTGCTATCCTCAATTTATATAATTTTACAAATCTACTGAATGAATCTTGGATCACGAAAATGAATTTAACCCCTCCTATTCCTCTCGGTAAAGGTCCGTATAAATCTGCCATAGCTAATTGTCCTACTTCTTTGGTAATTATGGATTTACTCGGCCCTACAGTTGGTCGAATTTCGCGCTTCGCCAGCTGACAAAGGTGACACCCTCTCACTATGCGTTTTATCTCTCGGTGCATGCCTGGCCAATAATACCTATCTCCCAAAGCTATCCCTGTTTTAAAAACTCCTCCGTGTCCGATTTCTAAATGTATCATTTTTATTAGTTCTTCAGTCAACTCTTGTGGTACTGCTAACACCGTTTTGTTTAGCCCTGTTGTGTAATATAAAGTCTTGCCTATTTTTTTATAATTTTTTAAATACCTATTAACATTTTTTGTCGGCGGCCCAAATTTTCCCTTGCGCAAATATCCGAAAATTTCTCCCAAAAATGTGTCTTGTTTCTGTAGTTCAGTTATATTTTCTAAGTGTTTCCGAATCTGTTGTCTACCTTTAACTGCAAAAGCTGCTATCTCTGGGCACGTGTTTTTCTCCTCCTGTACATTTTTTGCATCACAAGAATAACGAGATAAAATATCAGGCCCTATATTTTCCTTCCCTTTGACGTACTCTACAGTGAAGTTAAATTGATTTAAATATAAAATCCACCGTGTTAGTCGGCCACTGTACATCTTCCAGCTCTTTAAAAATGTCAATGCTTGATGATCCGTCCTAATTATTAAGTGTACTCCTCTTAAGTATGTCTCAAATTTGTGTAAAGCATATATTATCGCCCATAACTCTTGTTCTGACGTGGTCCATTTCAACTCCGGTCCTCTTAAAGCTTTGCTAATAAATCCAATAACGTGGTGATTTCCTTCCTCATCCAACTGATATAATTCTCCTCCTATGGCGAACCCCGAACTATCTGTCTGTAAATAATAAGTACTATTTGGGTCATGATGATGTAAAATAACTGTCTCTAAAAATAATGTTTTCACCCTCTCGAATGCGCGCTGTTCTGAGTCACCCCATCGCCAGGTTCTATTTTTCTGAAGTAAATCGCACAAAACCCGTGTTGTTTCCCCATATTTATTCGCGAATCTACGGTAATAATTACAAAGTCCTAGAAAAGCTCTAACTTGTTTTATTTTCTTGGGTACCGGAAAATTTTTTATAGCATCAATCTTTTCCGGATCCATTTGAACTCCCAAAGGCGTTATAATATGTCCTAACATACGTACTTCTGTGAATAAAAATTGACATTTTTCAAGTTTACAAGTCATGTTTGCTTCCTTTAACCTCTCAAGCACTGCGTTTACATGTTCAAAATGATCTTCTTGACTACCACACGTATATATTATTAAATCATCTAAGTAATTAGCGCAGAATTCCCTCACCCCTGGTCCTAGAATTTTGTCCATTCCTCTTGAAAAACTTCCTACTGATGTTTTTAACCCCTGCGGTAATACCTTGTATACGTACGATTTTCCGTTGTATACAAACCCAGTATATTTGCGACTTTCCGGACTGATAGGTATTTGAAAGTAAGCTGAATTAAGATCTATTGTAGTTATGAATTTCACACCATGAAAACGCTGTATAATTTCAGAAGTTAAAGGCGGTTTTTCTACTTCAGCCTGCATCCTAGTGTTTAAAAATCTAGCATCTAAGAGTATCCTAACCGTCCCATCTTTTTTTAAAGTAAATGTTAGAGGACTAGAAAACTGTGTGGCCTCTCTACTGATGATTCCTAACGACTCTAGTTCTCTAATTTTCTCATCAATTTTATCCCTGTAAGCAAAGGGTACTGGATAGGATCGTTTAACGAAGGGCGTCTCGTCCGTCATTCTTATTTCGTGAGTGTACAACGTAGTTAGACCTGGTCTGTCTATAAATACATTCTTATGTCTAATTAAAATCTTTTCTAACCCTTCTTTTCCTTTTGAATCTAAATTTAACTCGGACACAAATGTCGTTATTCTACGCTCGAGGCACGCCGTATTATTTATTTCAGGGTTTACTTCAATATTAATTATTTTTCCACTTGTGCAATTTTGATTTCTAATCTCGTGTTTAGGTTTCCTATGAATTACGGATGAATTTACTAACTCTATTTCCTTCTTTCCATTTCCTGTTTTTATTTTTAACTTTCTGTTTTCTCCACATTTAAATTCAGCTGTATATTCGTCTAACCAGTTGATACCCAATATAATTGGCCTAATTAACTTTGGTATTATTAAACACGGCGTATTTATTATAACATCTCCAAATCGCAATGGTACTAAAACCAACCTAGATATTCTCTGACTTTTATGTCCTATCGCTACTTTAATCTGTATAGTCGATACAGGCATAATAGGATAAATTGTTTGATCATTTAAATAATTTTCATAAAACTCTTGAGAAACGCACGTGATTTGACTTCCGGTATCTATTAGACAATGAACTTCCGTGTTATCTATCTGTGCTTTGGCTTCCGGTAATAACGGTAAAGTGCTACCCTTTTCTACTTCCTCATAATCTCTGTCTTCGAAAATGTTGTTGAACCCACTAATTTCCCTTCTTGTTTTCTCTTCGTTCACTTTCAATTGATTCCATTCATCCGTTATTTGTTGTAAAGAATTGACACATACTTCCACATCTATTTCCGCTTCCGTTCTCGTTTCTTCCGCTCCATCCTTTCGTCTTCTCACATTCCTTTCTGCTTTTATTGGGACAGTCATTCCTTGTTCATTTCTTACCAATCCTTTCATCGGATTCCACCCCCATTTCATCATAATCTTCAATGCAGTGTTGTGTTTTGGTGCCGGCGTCCCTCTCCCTGTGTGAGTCGTATTCATGAGGGCTAATGAATCAACCTTCGGCCGTTTCCCGAATTGTTCGCGATGACTAGCTCCTTGCCGCTTGTAGTTTTTGTAGAACCTCCCTGTGAAGATGTCGTAGCTTCTGCACACTTACTGCAGCTAGCGCCTCCTTCCACACTCTCTATTGCGTGAATTCTCTTCTTTATAGCGTGGTAACGGTCACGGTATTTGTCCTTCTTGGTGAACTCCTCCCCACTCCTTTTCTTTGTGTTCCGTTCTTCCGGTGTGCAAACCATTGTATCTAGTTTTCGAAGAAACTCAGCAGCGACAATCTCATCTCCTGACTGTCCTGAAAACCATAGCGATTGAACTTCTTTAGGGTAATGTCTCATAATCTCGCCAACTACGCTCAACGGTGTCTCGGTAATTTTTAATGCTTTCGCTAAATCCCAATAATTCGCGAAATGAGTGAGCATGGATATATCTTTCTTGGCATCATATACCCCTTCTGCAAGACGACGGCGAACCTCATTCTTCTTTATATCTCCCCAATAGGTAGCTAAAAAATCTCTTTCGAAATCCAACATTGTTTCCCATCGCTTGTTGTATAACTTGGCCCACGTTTTTGCTTCTCCCTTCAAATTTTCCCGTACGACAATTAATGGATCTGTACGTTTAACTTTTCTAGTATATTCTTTTAAATCTTCTAAGAAACTTATGGGGTTTTGATTTCCACCGGAAAATGAAGGTCGTTCTTGCTGCGGTAGCATTTCCACTACTTGGAGAACGTTTTTCGGCGCACTATCCTCTCCTGTCACCGCCACTGTTGTTGGTCTTCCTAATTGTTTCTCAAGTTCCTGCATTTTATCAACAAGCGGTGCTAAAGCTGCTTGAATTATTGTAGTAATATCTCCGATGTTCACTGTTGACGTCCCAGCTGTAGCATTTTCCTCGATTGCCGTCACTAAAGCTTCTGTTTGCCTCCCCATTCCACGTTTTCCCACCATTTTCTTAGATTTTCCGAGTGTTACCCACTTATGTATCTATATTTTTTTCTTACTAAGCGACAACCTTAATATTCCTATTTTAATTTTCTCAATTATTTATATATGTTGCCTTTCTTATTCTATATTTTTCTTTTTTCAAATTTTCTCGTTTTTCTTATTTTTTTTTGTTTTTCTAGATTTTTTCCTGTGTTTTGTCACCTGGCTGTTCCTGTAAAATTTCAAGTTCGTTTATGATTTTCACATCACTCTCTTGTATACCCTTGTCTTGTTTGATATCCGACCTATTTTAAATTTTTTTACAATACCTATCAAGATGTTCCGTTTATCTATTTTCAATTTACAAAATCTATTAGGATTTTTTCAATGCCTAAAATGAATTTCCTTTTAATAGGTATATATACACATATATATAATCCCATCATAAACATTCGTCAACGACATTAAAAGTCTCGAGCCGACTCTGGATTGTATTTTTTTTCTTTGAGATTGAAAGTCGAATTCTCAACTAACACTTTGTCTTTTCAAAACAACGTTTATTTGTTTGGCCCATACTTGAATTCCTTATCGAATCCATTGACTGGGTTCTTTGTGTCTTAAAATATGCCTCAATAGTCAACAACCTAACCTGAATGTCAACAAACTTATCATGAGTAAATCTTACGTTATTTCAACTTACCCGTTTATATGGTAAATTATATTATGTAAGATTAATCTTACCTCACAAAACAAAACATCAAATGTTTCACCCTCATTAATGACTCTGTCGATTATCGAGATTTGTGATCCTGACTAAATCTATCTACTCGTGCATTGGCGGCACGTAGAGCGATCATTTGAATTTAACACGTGGTCCTAATGATTAACTATGATTTAATACAATTACACTTTTCTATTTTGATATTATTGTTTTCATAGATCTACCTATCACACGATATGGGTGTAATATTTCCGTTATTTATTATGTTACAGATGGTCATAATAGATAACACCCCAACATGTCATAATAATTGTTTTTTCTTTTGTTTTATAATGATATTAATGTTAATCAAAAAAAAAAAAATATTTTTTTTTTGTTAATCAATTGCTATCAATCAATTTTATATTTTAAGTAATCATTATTTTTGTAAAACCAATGATATCTAGTAAGGTACATTGGGTGTTGTAATACATTAATCAATTTAATTTCTCTAAACCTTTCTATTCTTCTAATAAATCTGTCGAATGTCTAGTGATAAAAATAATAATATCTTTTCCTGACTTTGTGAATAATTTGTTAAGTACCACGGCCCGCCGCTGGTCTGTATTTTTGAATATAAGATAAACAATAATTGTTTACGTTAATACTCCACGATATCCGAATGCAATGTTTATGTTATATTTGTTCCAGCTATCTCGTTTTTGTGTCATTGTTTATTTAATCTCGACGTTTGTTATTTAATTTTTTGTTCCTCGGAGTGATACGTATTACTTAACGATGTTTCCGACTTTTAAGATATATAGATGTTTTTACGCCCGATGTTTATCTTATCAATTTTTTCGATGTTCTTTGTTTTCACAATAAGTTCGATGTTTTTCGGGCTTGTCTGTTTATTAAACTTGCTTCATATCAACATTCCGATCTGTTCGGTGAACCCAAAACATAAACAATGTTTTTGTTTACAGAACGCATTCCTTTTGACTGAATGACATCATTAACCTACATATCCTTTGTTTTTGTTTACATTATCGTATGAAAGGAATTTTTTATTGACTCTTAAGTTCACGGTCATTTGAATGAACACATTTTTATTTATAAGGACACTTTTTGTGTTATAAGTTTATTCGTTAACACATTCTTTTTGGATTTATTGTTTATTTACGTTAATCTATTATTATTTTTTTTTATTTCACTGTGTATTTATGTAATGTCGCACTTTTCTGATTTTTTTTTTTTTTTGTTAATTCTTTAATTAATTACGTCCTATTTATTATTATTATTTTCTCCGTTTTTGCAATAGGTTGACCAATAAAACCTTTTTTTTTCCAATCTTATAAAACCTGAACCTCCTGGTCACGGCACCAGTTGTAATGTTGTCGCTTTTTCAATATTTTCTTTTATTTTTATTTGTTTATAACAATATAAAATTTTCTTCTCTCTTGGCTATGATCGATACTTCTTTTTTTTTTCTAAGGCTTTGCATATGTGTTCGCAGGGATGGAAAATTCCTCCCCTACAACACATAAGCCTCCATGAAAATTGGACCCTTAATTTCTTTGATAACTTCAGAAAGCTACTTAAAGCTCTCTTGTACTATATATCTTTATAGACATATGTACTTAACTAATTAATACGTTATTTACGATCTTGAACGCAAATATACCCGTATTTATATTGTAATTAAATTCCATCAAACGTTGTGTAATTTTTTTGATTTATGATATAGGATTTTAATTACTTTCATTTTGTGGTAACCCCCTTGGTTCTGATCGAGGTGTTGAGTTTCACAATTTAATTGGTCTTTCCATTGCAAACCTAGACTTACATGAATTCCCTGAATGAGCTAACTTTCCTAATGTAATTATTGATTCCCTGCACCCTACAAAATCGTAGTTAAACGCTGATAAAAGATATTATACATGTTTATTTGGACAGATAATTAAATATAACTCAAATGGTTAATTGTTAGTAAATTTGGCAATGATTAATTATTGTGTCTGGTTGGCGCCACTCCTCCATGACTCAGCTGCTATAAGGTACATGTAAAATTGATTTAGTATGGTAATGTTATTAGTTAATTGTATATTTGACGAACTCAGAATAACCCTTTGCTAGCAAAAATTTGGCTCCTTCCTCCTGCAAGTAAACGAGATGATCGTGAGTCGACAAGAAATTCGTACAATCTTTTGACACGGCTTTTTGATTGATACCTTAGTTATCGCGTCCCAAAAAGCCTTCCACGTCATCATGCACTGCCTTCAAGTCTTCCCTCGGGTCCCGATACCTCCAAATTCCATCTCCTCCAAGGTCTACTATTTACTTAGGGCGAACCGGTTTCGTCCTATATACAATCATATACTCACGGTTGGTGTGGACTTACGGGTCGTGAATCCTCATTCCACGTTTAAAAGAGAATGCGAGAGTGGTCTACCGACCTAAATGCAAGCTGTATGCAGGTCCGCATTCTCCAGTAAACAGTACATACGAATAAATATATGTATACATACAGTTTGGGAAAGGTTTATAACTCGCAATACGAGGCTATCTACCTCGCATTCCGAGCTCGGATCTCGCACGGAGAGTTCTGCGAAACTCTAGGATTGGTAACCGAATATATACGTAAGAATAAGGTTATACTAATAAATACTAGTAGAATAAGAAATTATTTGATAGTTTGTTTTGGAGAGCTATCGAACTCCAGGCTTTTTGTTTGGTTTTGACGTTTTTATTTAAGAGAATCGTCATCTCTATTTGGTTTGGTCAATGGTCTTGTTGTAGGAGCGACCACTGCCTCCTGTTTGATGAACTGTATTTGTTTTAAATTTTACCTCCAGGGTTCAACATTAATTTTTGTTCATCCTATCCCGTGATTTCTCAATTGTTTCAAGTAATTGATTGCCACATAAGAGGGTACACGACTCTCAACTGTCTCTGGCAACTGATGGGATCTATGCGAACACTCCATCAATAATGTTCAAATGTTTCGTATAATATTTCTATATAAATCTTACTAACCCGTGATTTTTCAATTGTAGATTGTGAATGGTAGGTAATTGTAAGCACGCAGCTTCTAGCTGTTTCAGGTAACTAATAAAATCTATGCGACCATCTAATCAATGGTATTCAAATGTTTCATGTAATATTCGATATAAATCTTGCTAACCCATGATTTTTCAATTGTAGATTGTGAATGATAGGTATTTGTAAATGACCCATATCGCTGCACATTGCACAATGACATCCTGATGGTTATCCTTATAACTCCGATAAATTATCTAGTTACGGCCAAGGTCGTTTTCAAACTATTCAGTTGACCCAGTCCCTCGTACGTCTTTATTTGTAAACAAATAATATAATCATCTCCTGACACACTAACCTAAATGTGAGATTTGTTTATTTTAAAATTCCTTAGAAGTCATTTGTGCCTCTTTACTTTTATTGTGCATTGTTAACTTAAATATTTTTAAATCCTTTTGAAGTTAAACTATTTATTTCATGTCCCGAATTTAGTAAACTTACTAGAAGTTAGGTGAAAATTAAATATAAATAAATATATATATATATATAAGTACACATATCTCGATTGTCAAAATATGTTAAAAAAAGAGTACATATATTAATAAATAAATATAAAATATATGATTCTACATAGTCTTGAATATTAATAAATACATATTTTCTTTTTCAATAAAGTAGATATGTCCATAGGTAGGTATCTAAGAATCGCTACCATTTCGATGCTTCGATTAATAAGTAAAATACATATATATAAATACATTACTCATATATTTATTCTTTATATACAATATATTACTTTATTTTATATAAATAAATACATAATATACATATATTAATGTGTAATGCTTTGTTTTGTTGTTTTTAATAATTTAATTGATATACCATAATCAGCTGTATCTCCTCACTCCTAGGTCCTGAAAATTATTTATAAAAAGAAAACTTACCCCCCGTCAAGGTATTTCCGGTCGGGTGTACACAACAACCTTGATGAAGAAATCCTACCTAATTAATTGTATTTTTTCAACTAATTTCAAAATAAATCTTTTCGACTATTTATTCCTATTTAATATTTTATTCTCGCTTGAATCGTATAAATTAGTTGATATTTAATTTTTCTTCCGAACGAAATCCTAATTCAGAAAACCCGTTGATTTAATAACACTTTTCTAGTTTAGGCTTTTGAATGATAGCTGTTTCAAATTCCTTTTCGAAATGATAGACTGATGATTAAAATTCCGGTTAAAACGACAAACACTTTTAACACTGTCGCTATACGCACGATGGATTTTAATTGAACAATTTATTAATTCTAAATTTCTTTTTATATAAATTGATAAGAAAATTTATTCCGAATTGTGCAAACTTTTAATTAAACTCGACTCTTAATAAATTAATTTTTTTTCTAACTGTTAATTTTAGAACAAAGGTTTAAACGTTTATTATTATCGAATCCCTTTTTTTTGTTTTTGTGTTTCTTTTAACCTAAGATGAAGTATTTACTATTAATAATTTTAAACAAAATTATAATCTATTTTTAAATATCAATTCACGAGCACATCCACTTTAATTTAACGATAACAAACTCTTAAATTTAATTTGAATGTTTTCACTTTGAATGAAATAATTATTTTTAAATTTTAGTTAAATTCTTAATTCCGTAATCACTTTCTGCACTTCACTTAACACTTTTAAGCACTGAGTTTAAATTATATTTATTTTCACTGTTTAACCAAATTAAATTTCACTGACTCTAGCACTTGTATTTACCACAAAATTTTCCTAAGTCAGGGACTTATTTAAAATTTAACACTTAAAGATTTTTCACTGTTAATCCTACCAAAGAACGTAGTACCGCCACGTAACAACTTTTCGAATCCTCCGCGCGACTGCCTCCTGACTGATGTGTTCCATCTTTTATATCCCTCTCAGGTCCCAAAAGACGTATCTGAATTTCTCTTGATGCTTAATTCTATTTCCTATCAACTCGTAAATCCGAACACCCCTTCCCCTAATTTCGATCGTTCTTCCATAAGATGTTCTGCTTTCCGGCTCAAGGCGGTGGCCAGTTTCCATCTCACAAATCTAAATCGATAGGGTCCGAATCGGGTAAGTCTGTGTTAATCGCCCAAGCTTCCTTTGTCCTGTGTTCATACAAAATGTAGTTAAATTCTCATGATTTTGTGTTCCTTTTTTTCTCAATTTGCGATAGGTCCGTCCTCAATAATATATATATACATCTCAATTTTATGCATCTCGTGCGAAAATTGTTTAAATCCATGTCGAAATCTTTACTACGCATTTTTGAATTTCGATTTGTTTAAATTCTACTTAATTTTATTGTTACTTATATGAGCTTTTCCATTTCCACCCGTACTCTCTATCTCCCTGTCGCAGATTTGAGTTTTTCCTTTATTTTTGAATTTTATTTTTATCCGCGACGTTTTCTTGCACAATTTCTTCTTGATTCTTATGTCATTTCTCATAACTCTTATAATTACTCATTTTCCAAGTCGTATTTATTAATTTCACGGATAAATTCGAATTGTATCGCTTTTCTCCACATGGATCATTTCCTATCTCCGTTCTTTACCCTTCCTTTTATCTTTTCTTCACTTTTCCCGATGTGTGTGGTCTCCAGGAAAATTTCATACTTCATCTATTATTAATTAATATATAATTTTCCACACTTCTATGGAAGATATACCTAATTAGACTCTGGTATATGTGTCACTTTTATTGTCTGACCCAATCTCCGCCCATTCTCCATCCCTCACTTACAAGATTTCACATAAATTATACGTCTGGACATATGTTTACGTCTCAGATTTTATGTACTACGGCCGTAAATTTAGTTTAATTTTAGAGCCATTAGTTTTAATATCTTTTGCTTTAAATAAATATTCCATAAGCTCCACGTTAAATTTTATTGGTCTTCTAATGGGTTATTACCTTAACGTAAATAAAAACCATGTTCGGATTTCGATTGTTTACCCTTCAAAATATACATGAGACCGCCAACCTTTTATCTTGTTTCGATCCCTCCGTAATATTGGGTAACTCCAATATATATCTAACCTAATAATTATGTAAAATGTCTACTTTTCCTGAATCTAATCTATCGCTATATGTTTTAGTTTTTCTGTCTTCTTCTGATACTCGATTTTCACGTCCCTAGGACCTTCGTAGCAGTCCAAAATCTCTATATTATCCTTCCATCCGGTCGCCGCACTTTTCTAAAATGTCTATTTTTTTTGCGAGATTTTCATTCAAGATTGATTTACCAATATGTCCGTTTCGTCTTAAATTGATAACGATTAATTTCCATTGTTTCCAACACTCACTCCTCTCTTTAGTACGATTTTTATCGAACATGACACCCTCCTTCTATCATAAATAATTGCACTACAGTTGAAATTCCGCCAGTAACTTTCCTTTGCTTTTCCCGTCCTTTTTTTTATACTATCACGTTTATAATTTTTTTCATTGCATTTTTGTGTGTGCGCTTTACAACCTGTAAAACTTCCAAGCACCCGATTTCAATGGTTCGATACCCCATAAATGTCTCAGTTATTGTAAACATTCCCAGGAGTTTGTCACCTTGAAAGTCGATGTTGACCCTAAAGTGCGTTCACCTCCAATTTCTGTGAGAATCGAAATGTCGTTAATTATCTTTTTTATTGCCTGATCCACAGTTCATTCCTTTGTCTGCATTTGATGTACGCCTCTTCGTTCACTGATTGGTTACTCAAAATTTTATAGCTCTTTGTTCAGATCTATTGGTTGACAAAATTCAATATTTTACTTTTAGGCCTAGGAAAGGGGAAGTACCAGTCGTCCTAGACGATTTTACGACCTCTCTGCTTTCGTCCCGGAACCTTGATTTAATTTCAACTATTACAGGTGTCTACTGCAAGCAAGCTGGATCAATTCTTTCTCCGCCAGATGTCGTTAGCATGTCCGTTTTCATAAATAATTTGCATATTTTTTTGCAGCTATGGTTTATCTGGTCTCACTGTGATTTTAGCCTTTCATCACAGGTTTCATCGCCATAAATTGATTTTTTTTTTCTTATATCAGAAATTATTTAGCTGCGAGAATTCACTGCATTATGAAGCTTGCTGTTAGTTCCTTCACCTGTCAAAACTTTAAATATTAATCGAAACAGTTTTGAATTGCCTGAAGGACCGAAATACAAAAACAAACATTCATTAATTTACATTTTGAAATAATAATTTATTTCCGACGCGATCAACTTTTTATACGCCGCGGCGCCGGGTTAAATTAAAACATTGCTTAATGCTTATTTATATCAAATGTTTAATCAGGCGGTTGGGTTTAATCTCCGGGCTTACATGGAACAACCCAATTCGCAGTTTAATATGGGGATTACAGATTTATCATGTATTAATCTGTTTTTATTTTTATACGATGAGGATCCGGTTTTATTAATACATTACTAGATGGTCGATTGATTACATTGGTTTCTCATGCCTATGTCGATAGACCAATTGGTAAGACGTTTGGCTTACAATCAGGCGAGCCGTGTTCGATGCTCACAGAGGGTAACCGACTTGCAACAAAATCCTCCGAGACAAAATTAGTGCTTATGAAAACAGTAGGTATATTTTTTAATATATGTAGGTATTATAAATTTTATTATTTTATACCTTCTGAAGTACAAAAATAGAATAAATCATCTGTTTATTACTGGAATAAAGAATAAGGAAGTTGAGTGAAAAATATTTTGACTTATAAAAAATATGTTCATGTAGATCAAAAAATATCGATTCTAAATATATAAATCTATTTCTATATTATTATTCTTAGAATTAGTTAAACGTTCTTGAAAAAGCATTCAATAGCAATAGACTGTATACGCTCCACGATTGGTCGAAAGAATTCTGACGTCACATGTGTCGTGACTTGTACGTACAACGGATCACCTATGGTGCATCTCTTTCTATTACATGAGAGATGGTCGGTTTAGATGAGAGAGGTGTATACGTATAGGCCAAACGATTATTTGGGTTTGTCAAATATATGTACGTATTTGTTGTTATTATTATATGAAATGGATTTCTAAAGATACATATTCGTATAGTGCTTTATAATAATATGTTGTTTATTGCATAACTTAGAAGTTTTTATTATTATACATGTCACATAACATGTGATACACTTCAGGCCGCCGGCCGCCCAGAAAAGTCTCACAGTGAACTGGGCTGTAAGCCGTTATTTTACTTTTGGTCTTTACTTTTCTGCGCGGTGGTCCTGAATTCGCGCGGGGCACGTCAACAAATAGCGACGGCAATACCGTACAAGTACCGTACCGGGCGGGAAAAGCAAATATTCTAACTTAAAATATTAATTTAACTATGAAATCTTAATCAATTTTCTTTTTTTTAATAACATCAATTCTAATAGACGTTTAACATTGGTAAAAAAATTACTGGAATTCCTTGTTGAAGAATTAAATTTTTTTCCATACAAAATGCTTAAGCGACGTGGTTTTCACAGTTCGAATGACGTCACACCCACACCCCGCCTCTTACCGCTCGGAATCCGCTCGTTTTGGCGGGCTTAATAAAATTTAAACTTTGAGAATTAATTTAATTATGAAAACAAACTTAAAAAAAAAAAAATACCAGTATTTAAGTTTGAATGCGAACATTGATAAAAAAAAATAAAAAAATGGACTCAACTTCCTTATTATGTTTATATTATTAAAATATTTATAAAATACTAATTCTCTATAATTGTGGATATTGAAGTTGATTTGAATATTGAATGATGTTAATTTGTATATTGAATTACGTTTGTAGTTATTTAATAGGTCTTTGAATATTGTTTACACATCGCCTTTTAAGTGTTATTTCCTTTTTTGTAAAAACTTACTCCTCCCATAAATACGAGCTCCTGGAGCTCACGTTATAGTAGAATAATTTTGAAAAACATGTTTATTTTGCATAATTTGAAATCTTGTAGTATTTTATAATAATAAATAAAAATGAATATTTTTTATTTTTTAATGATAAACTAATGTTTATAAGACAAGGTTTTATGCGTGGCATAAAGGCGGCATTTATTTTTACTCGGAAGATATTTTCAACTTGTATTAGTATTTCAGGCGACTAATTATTGCTTATAATTATTCAATAAATATTTAGAAATACTACGGTTTAAGGTAATTCCCATATATTTGAGGGATTTTATTATTTTTTTTTCACTTATTTAGGTTTCCCCCAGGGCTTATATTATCATCTCAAAAACTGCTGTGTTGTGTTAATCGAGAAAAGTCTGTTTTTAAAATTTTCTTAGTGGCATTCACTATTGCTATTATTGAATCACTACACGTAGAAAAATGACCGTGCTAAAAAGTGATAGAATGCCAATTTTTTGATAAAATATTAGTAATTTAGAATATATCAAGAACACGTGTTCTTTTCTTAATAAATATCACGACAAAATGCGACAACATCTGAATGTTAATATCAGTATTTGTATGAACACGTGTTCCGCCGTCCTCATAAAGCATTTGCTTTTAACTGATACTTTGTTAGGAACTTTCAATTCATTCTTTTACAGGTCTCTAGTATAATAATGTAATACTAATAATATGACTTAATTTTTAATAAATTAACAGTTTTTTTATATCAGTAAGTTTTCTCCGTGTAATAAATCATTTCTGCGAACTTAAATGTGAAGAATCTCTTAAAAGGTCATTTTTGTATTAACGTAATTATTTATTAATCCAATCTTTATAGGTACACATTATACCTATAATTAATCACATATTAATTGCAGATTTATTGCTAGATGGCAATTTTTTTAGATCTAAATTATAGTAAATATTTATTGCATGACTAAATACATTTTATTTACTTCCATACTCATGGACAATTAATTATATCAGTAAGTCGACTTGAAATAATATTTATTTTAAGTTGAATCGTGCAAAGAATGACACAATTTAGATAACACATTTTATGGTTAAAACTACACTTAGGCTAACCCTTACACATAATGACACAATTAAAATTGTGACACTTAGAGAAACAGCTGCGCGGCCTTTTCATGCAAAACTTTGGATTAACGGCCAAAATACCGAACCGAATTGAATAATATTTTTTTGATTCGGGAGGTATTGCATGGATATGTGATATTTTATTTATTCCCGAATTAAGAAGAAGGAAATATAGGATGAACACAATAGTAACCGGTACCTAATGAAATAACTCATAAATTGTTATATTTCGCTAACTAATTTTTTTATAAAAAAAAGGAGCTATATCATTTGAAAAACGATCTAAAAAGCTAAACCACTATTTTTAGTGCTGACGTCCTCAATTTAGAGCTAACACTACTTCTAAGGGAGCTGAGTTGGCAACACTGCCCAGGACCCTCATCCGTCTATGCAGAGAGCGCGTGTTACTTTTACGTCCAACATATGGCGTTGTTTTTATAAAAGAGGTTGTTTTTCCAACAGATGGCACTCAAAAAAAAATCATGTGTTCACCCGTCACCGGTGATATCTATATAATATAGGTATATAAAAACACACGCGTATTCAAATGCAATGTTGTGCGAATGTTTTAAAGCAATCGGCAAAGAAAATTCTGAGTTTTAAGTTTTTGACCAAACGAATATTTACATTTTTATTTATATAGATTTATTTATCCAAGACACATTGCATTTAGTTCGGGTAGAACTTGCAATCATAAATAAAGATAGCAGCCAGTAAAAATATGCGTTCAGACAATGAAGATTATGCTGGTAGCTCTTTGTCGAAGTATCATACAGTTAAATATGACCTGAGAGGATAGGGTCGAATTAGAGTAAAGCCCAGCAAGGCTGAGGTCCTGGGTTCCTAGATGCGACCAAATCTTTTTCTGATTTTACTGTTTTAAATTTTCCATTTGAGAGGCGTCAATATTGTCTTCAATGATTACATATAATAGTAACCATACTTATTTGTGGTTGAAACCATCTCGCGTGCAGAAGAACATACGCATTATTTACTATGGTTACGTGCCTACACGAACGATAGCTCAAATGAAAATATTTTAATAAATAATGGCTACAAATTATTATTATTTTTTTATATTAATCCGCACAAGAGTCCGAACTGCTCCCAACGTTCTGGAGCCAGTGAGACTATGGCATCCCCAATTCGGGTATGTTGTGAGACTGAAACTAGTGAGGAGGGGAAGGAGATGGGAATGAGGAAGGTGAGGAAGTACCTGGCTATTCAGATCTGGTCACCAAACACGGCCAAAGCCATTTCAGGCATCGTTTCAATTCCGAATAATGGTCTTACACCAGGACAATACTGAGATTATCTTCCTCTTTGGAACGTGCCACAAATATACTATTTATTATTTTTAATGAGTAATTCGTGAAATAACACAAATTTATCAAATAAAAAATATTATTTGGTGCTAGTCGGAGAGATCCTCGACCACAGAAGCCGTCAAAATATTACAATCACGTGTTTTTCTGTAAATGTGTCCTACGATATTTTTGAAATGGCACATTTTTAACATGGAAAAGTAGGGGTAGTTATCTCATTTCATCGTCAAATGTCAAAGTCAGTTTATATCATGATACATTCAATGAAATTCTGGCAGTTAGAAGCCGCTCGTCAACCCCTGCCATAGAGCTATAATTAGAGGCGCTACTGCGTACTATTTCTACGAATTATACATACTATTAGAAGGAGTTGGAGGTAAAAAATCGGAACCTAGTTTTTCGCTTCATGTCTCTTCTAAATATAATACCTCAATGACAGCTGCAGAGTTTTCAATAATGAGTCACGTAATATTGGAAAACCCACGCCTTATTTATCACGTGAATATTTTAAAGGATACTGAACCGTGGTGTACGAGTAGGTACCTATATTATGTAGTGTAGCTGTGACTTGCTGTTACATATTTACAGGTTTTCGTTTTTTTCCAGGTAAATGTTTTCATCCCTACCAATTTTTTTGTTCAAGTTTCTAACTTGTGAGTGAATTCCAATGAAGTGGATATTAATCTTACTGGAATGTGCATAATACAGTTTTTTTTTAATCTTCTTTTAATTTTATTTGATTATGTGCATGAGTCATGTCTGCTCGTAGTCAGTCGGACTATGACTCATATAATACAATGTTGAGTGGTTGAAGAAAGTGAGGTGTGGGAAAGAGCAAAGACAGAAGACACTTTGGAAGTAGGTAGGTACTGGTTTTATATATAGTCAATATATATCATTCTATCAAATATATATTTATTTAAAGATATACAGGGAGTTATGGGACGTACTTAACTTACTTTAACCAGTACTTCCTGACATTATTTCGTGTAAAAAATTTGAATGAAATTTTGGTCTCCGTTAACGTTTTTGATGTTTTTTTTTTTTTTACTACTAAAATATAGAAAATCAGTAGGAATTGGAAAGCTAGGTTCACAAAAAGTCGTCGGAGACTAAGATTTCACAAACATATTTTTCTCCAAATAATTTCGAGAATCATTGGTTAAAGTAAGTTACGTCCCTTAAACACCCTGTATCATATTGTACACTCGAGGAACTAGACTATCAAATTTTCGTCTACACAATTTGAAAAGTACTTACTAAAGTATTACCTACTTAAAGTGGAGACCCCTCCAATAATGTAAACTATTAATACTGAAAGAAAGTCCTTTGAAGTGGTTCATCCCTACGGCTTTGGTTTATCAAGGAGATTGGAATATTTAAAATGCCCTCTTCGGGAAGGATGATCGGAGATTTTAAAAACGAAATACACTCGTTTCTAATATCTTCGCCAGGGCCGGACGAGTACTGTTATTTTTTTGCCATTTTTAAATAAATAAGTGATCTCTTTGCGATCCAATTTCAATGCAGCTTATTGGCATTTATAAACTTGCTCAAAAGTCATCATCTCACAAGAAGGTGCTCTCATTTTTCCAAATGGCGTCTTGTCATCAATACTTTAACATTGTGAAGTAAACAGATGAATACTCGTTGACAAACCGTGGATCGGTATACTGCCGTGGTAACTAAAACACAGTGTCTTCCTTGAGCGTCTTGAGGAAGACACTGTGTTTTTACTTATAATAGAATAATTAGGAAAACTTGTGAGGGCTTTTGCGCGATACTTTATTTTAAGCTTGCCTTGGTGCTATGTAGTTTCTTGTTCCTTCACTGGCTAAGACCTCTCTTCGTTCCATGTTACCAAAGTTTCGGAATACCTACCTATCATCAGTATCAAATGCTTATTCTGAACATCATGTTTGTTAACTTGATGTTTTGTTTTTAGTTTTAAGTCTACGTTCTCCGAATTAAATCAATTCGTAGATAAAATCCAGTGCCCACCGATTAAAAAATAAATATTTTGTGATATCATGATTTCTTTGTTTTAGAAGTTTTAAATATCGTTGTGTGTTTTTGTATCGTATATGATTATTTATTTCTTCAAGAATGTTCTCAGGATCCATACCTTGGATTTTGTTAATTAGTATGATTATGATTTTTGCTTTTTCCCTGGTTTCGCATGCAGATTCGAGTATCCACCTTACGATCGTTCATGGCCAAAGATTTTCTTAAGAATTAAGTAGCACTGTTATTGAATACCATGATTATTAGATAAATTTAAACGAAACATTTGTTTTAACCACTGCTTCTGATTTCTTCCAGAACATTTACCTATCTGTCTCCTTGTATTTTTCCTTACATACATAGTATTAAACCTCTCGGGTCTAGGAAATAATATTATGTCATCAAATATCTCATCTTGACGTTCAACTTCAAATAGATTGGCAGTTTTTGAACGAACTCCAAAAAATACGACTTAGATTTTAATATTACAAACGATTAAAATATATTTTTTTTCCTTAAACGTAAGTAGGTACCTAAAGTTTTTAAAATCACTTACCGATGGTTTTTTTCTTGTCTACTTTATTTACCATTTTATACGAAACTAAAAAATACGTTATTTAGACAAACATATTGTAAAGGTTTACATAATTATTTAAAAGAATACAAACCAAGACCGGGTGAACTGTTTGGCGGTTTTCTGTTGTATAGAATTATTTCAAATCATACTAGAGCGTGTATAGTAAACTTTTAAATGCAAATAGAAAGCTTGGTGTTCTCTCTTTCTAAATCTATTTATACTTTACGTCTGACCAAAATAGAAAAGAAGATAGAACGAATTTTATGAGGACATTTCATTTGGTGAACAGAGAGAATTAGACACAGAAATGACAGATTTTGGTTTAAAGAAAGTAATTGTTTACAAACAACAAATCAGTGTGCCCAAAATCAATCATATTCAAGAGTAGAGCCTTTTCCCGTGGTCTATATCCTATATCAATGCATTTAATTAATACAAACTCATCATATCTCGGTATAATATTTTAGTGGTAGGTAGACATTTCGCGGCCCTGCCCGCCGAATATGCTTTTCAGCCAGATCGTTAGGGAATAAAGGGCCGGCTAAAGATGCTTTTTCTCCCGTAATTCCTCATTGTACTACACAAATAGGCTTTATCTCCGGCGGGCTAGCGGGATTCACCTAAACCTTAAAACCTTCCCGCCGGTAATTTCCTTCCATGTATTTTGATCTCGGATTGCGCAAATGGAGAAGATGAAGATACGCGAAATTACGCGAGAAATGTTAGTTACAGATTTATTCTCTTTATATTAGCAGCCAGAATTATTTACACAAACACAGTATTCACAAATTAATTATTTGCATCCCCAATTGGGGAATGTTGTGAGACTGAAGAAAGTAGGGAAGAGAATGAGATTGGGAAGTGGAAGGTTGGAATGTAAGTAACTAGATTTCGTCACCAAATCCGACGAAAGTCATTTGAAGCAATGACAATGCAATTTGAATGGTGGTCTTTCACCAAGGCGATACTGAGAGTATCTTCCGTTATTGCCGAAAATAAATACTGGCAATACTATTTGAATTAATTGTGAAACTATATAATCTAATAGAATTAAATTTACTTGCACACTTTTACTCGTAGTATATAATAAAAAAACGCACCTTAAAATGTTTCGTTTAACTACGAAACAACAGGCTCGTACAACAGGCTGTTTCTCGGTAACGTTTCGCAAGCACGTCATTGTCGTAAGCGTATACATATTCACTAATCCACACAATATTAAGTGTGCGTTGTTTGTATAATTCAACTATAAATATCTTCGAATAAAGTTTTTTATTACATCACCAGAAATATAAATAACTATTAAGATTTTAAAATAAAATACAGGGTGCAGCAAAACAAACATTGCTGTTCTGAAGGCCGTTACATCCTGTGTGGCGGGGGTAGGAACCTGGGAGGGGTCTCATTGTGTCGGGAGGGTCGTGCAGTTTTCTGTCGTTACCATGGTTTGGTCCGGCCAACACCGGGGCTTCGCCGTCCGCACGATTCTTGACAATGGTCATCCAGGGGGCCTTCCGGCTGCAATTTGCGACTTTTTCCTGTGGGGCTACCTGAAGGAAAAAGTTTTTAAACATAGGCCTACCTTGGATGAACTCGAGGATCAAATTCGGGAGGATGTCGCCGCTATACCCGTCGAGATCTTTCTGATGTCATCTTCAGGACTTGATGCATAAAACGGCATGATGTACCGAATAAAATAAAATGAACCCCATTTCTGTAAGAAAACTTCACTGTCTGTTTTTGCACTGCCTGTTTTTGCTGCACAGCAATTTTGAGTTTTTTTCCCGTATCCTCGAGGTTTTAATTTGTACTATAGGTATTTTTGTGATTTACCCCCTTCCCCCCTAACCCTTAATAGTCATTGACTAAATTACATTAATTTTTATTCTTTTGAAATTTGAATACATATCATATTTCCGAATGTTATTTCATCATTTGGCAGAACGTCTCTCCATCATTATAATATTGTTGATTTGTACCGTTATTAAGGTGCTTAAGGCTTGTAAAGCACCATTATTAAAAATATTTCTTACAAATAATATGAAATATTGATATGAATTTTTAATGAAACAGATGAAAAACAGGAGTTGTTACGAGACAACACGCAAACTAAAATAGCACCTGCTAGCTAAAAACACCTTCTCTTTATAATAAGTAATTATTAAAACAATCCAAGGTCATTTATGTAACCATACTTATACACTTTTAACCCCGTTTTTTGGCCGAATCAGAAGGTGCAAAAATGATAAATATAAAAATTTACATCGTTTTAATGTTTTTCGAGCCATTTTCATTTTACCTGAATTCACTCTGACTTGATGGAATAATACTGACCGTATTTACAGATTTCGTTTGAGGGTATTTACTGTAAAATGTTAAGAAAAAAAAATACGTTGAATAAAACTCGCAAAATAATATATCTTACTTTGACTTGCCATGATATAACCACGTTTACTCGTAATAAAGTTTAAAAAATTTTAAATATCTTTTTTTTTCATAGTTTTTTTTCTAATTGTCCTTATTTTATCGGTATTTCAATGGAAGATGCTCCGAGAAACAAGCGTCACTGATCTCTTCGGCACCGGTGAATGAGTAATCGGGAAACACGCCAAACATTTGTACACGATTGACATTGGTTGCATGAGAGAACGATTTGCCGGTGTCTGTGTTTCTTCCCCCCTACAACAACTCTTTCCTCTCCTCATAAAGACCCCCCACGAAGCATCTCCATCAAATTATTATCGTCAGGGTCTCCTGTGCGCAGTTAATGTAAAATAAAAGTTTTTGCCGCTTTATAATCACATGTATTTCAATAATTCATTCCTTTTGAGAAACTGTATAAGTGGTCGGAGGGAGCGTTGAAAGATCAATGCATTGATCTTTCAACGCTCCATTGCAATGTATTGAAAAAATCATGGAATAGCAACGACTCTAAACCGCAAGGAAACTAGGTCCAAAACCCCACTAGTGTCAACCCTGAATTAAAAATGCAGGATTCTCTTCAAGGCAGCAAACCCACAAGGATCACGATCCCAAGAAATATGACTGGGTACCTAATCATTGGCTTCATTCATATCCCGCATATTAAAACGTCTACAAATATTAGTTCCATAACCCTTGAAATTAGGGGTTGGAACTCCTTCGCTTTTACGCTGGAATAAGTCCCAAGCCTTCAGTTTACGGACTGATGTACTCACCAGTGCCGTTCGGTGAGTATTCATTTTAAAAAGTTTCAAATTAGTGACTATCAAATTCAGGTATGCGACTGCGGACGAAGTGCGTGATTTAGTCGAAGATTTAAGTCATGAATTCGCTAATAAAATCGAAGAAGCGTCTGTGCTACGCTAATATGTTCCATTTTATATTTGCTAAATGCCCTATTACTCGTATAGTGGAAAGCTACCGACCCATTTCAATCAATATTAATTGGTGTCGTTGTCACTTTTATCAAGTATCATCTAGTTTTCTATGAATTATGAAGGTCATAATTTTTAGGAATGTTCTTGATATTGATTCATAACTAACTAACCATCACGCCGTTTCCCGCAAGGGTAGGCAGAGAGCACGGACCGCCTCATTGACATTCATACTTCGTTTCTTTTATTACTCTGGCTCTTTACATGGCCCGACTCAAGTGTATAGTTCACTTGATCGTGCCTTGTCTTTCCCAGGCCATTCTTCTACCATTCACATTTGCGTCGTACATTCTCCTTACACTCCTATCCTCACATTGATAAAAATCCATTTAGTGTTTTGAACACCAGATATTTGATCAAAATAAATCGACTATATTTACCAACCCAGAAGTTTATCGCCAAGAGCAACTCCTTATGATTTTGAATCAGATGATATCACAAAATTTGTCAATCTCACCAGATAGCTCCGCATTGATGCTGCAATCGGCAAAGATTACGTCACGGGTCTGTGACGTAATAATTTTACGAATGACTATATTCAATAAAATTAATATATTATTTTTGCACAATTAATTCACAAGAATTTTCATTGGAGTCCTGAAAGAAAAGTTTCAGCGCGCCTCTGTCACTCACAAAACCGTTTTGAGAAATCGGCAGCGTACTGCGGGTCGCCTCCGGTACGAAGCTTTGGTGGGTCCTTATAAGAAAGTCTCCGCAAGGTCGAATTTTAAAACCATACTTCAGCATGAAAAAAGTTTATTTGCTTACATTTATTTATTTGTTGAAATAATTAACTCTAGACGTCATGTCAATAAGACAACTTTACGCCAAAACTGCTCTCCTACATCTAATCCATAATAATCTTCATATTACAAATCAACCAAAAGCCATAATAAAAACCAGGTCATCAACAAATAAAACACTGAACATTCCGATAACACACACCACACACAAACATAACCAAAATATGATAAGTAAAATTAAATATTATACACGTTCTTCAAGAATTATCCAAAAATACATACACGCACATATAAATGTGTGTTTTCATGTTTCAATATATGTCTGTGAAAAAAAAAAAAAAAAAACTTTCTACTACAACACATAAATACCTGTCACACGTAAACACCTCAGCACAGGTTCTCCTAGTGAGGTGATAACGTAACATACAATATCACCCACACACAGTTTTACCTATATCAACCTGTGTTCTTTATTTTTTATACCTTTTTTTCTGTACTTTTTTTCTTTGTGCTACAATATAAACCACTGTAATCATTTGTAAAATGTGTATTCAAGAATAGACATAAATAAATTCCGATGAAATCCTGTTAAATACTTTTATAGGGTAAAATTAAATTTGAAAGTATTTTTTTACTCGCAAAATCGGCTTATTTAGGTGTGTTATGTGGCGCCATACGGTTTTGCACCAGATGACATCACAAAGTTAGTTAGTTACAGTCAATCTCTCCGCGATTGCTTTTCAATTGGATTCCGATGACGTCAGAGCCAAGCCGGCGCCGCTCGCTTCGGGTCGTCAGATTCATAGATTTCTTGTTTTTATTTCATTTTTCAATATTAATAAGCGTTTATTAAGCATAATGCATATGTAATGTTGATCAATTATGTCTTTGTTGGTAGTTTTTTCTATTCACCGGATGCAGAAAAAAACCATTGAACGGTGAAATCTATCGTCAATTTTGCAGTCCACAATTTATAGGTTGACGTACCTACCTACAAATTTGTAAAACCACAAAAACACGCCAAAAATATTCGCATCTAGTCACATATAGGTATGTATTACGGTTTTATGGTCAGTGTGCGCAATTAGTTTTCTGTTGGGGAGAACAATCATATTGAATAGAATTGTTTCGAATATGGATTTTTTGCATCAGTGGCAGCATTACGCGGCGAGTGGAAAATTTTATCGGTGTTGGAAAAGATATGTACCAATTTTCTCCCTTGTTAGCTGTATTTTAATTTTACACTGTTGTTCTTTTTTCCCTTTCGCTCTTTACTACATTGTAATTTTTTGTGAAAATAATTCTACGTAGTACATAATAAGTCTAAGTACACGGTTGTTCTTTTTCCCTTTCGCTCTTTACTGCATTGTAATTTTTTTGGGAAAATAATTCTATGCAGTACATAATAAGTCTAAGTACACTGTTGTTCTTTTTCCCTTTCGCTCTTTACTACATTGTAATTTTTTGGGAAAATAATTCTACGTAGTACATAATAAGTCCTAAATACACTGTTGTTCTTTTTCCTTTTCGCTCTTTACTACATTGTAATTTTTCTGGGAAAATAATTCTACGTAGTACATAATAAGTCTAAGTACACTGTTGTTCTTTTTCTTTTCGCTCTTTACTACATTGTAATTTTTTGTGGAAAATAATTCTACGTAGTACATAATAAGTCTAAATAGTACGTTATCTGTTTCCTAAAGCAGATTAAATCGTGATCACTAAGATTGGCGTTATGAATTTTGCCTAGCATTTTTTGTTCCAAATGTCTACGTTAATGTAACTATTTTCAGATTGGACAATATTTCCACCATAAGCTTTATTATGTAATTCCTACATTCATATCGTAACCATACAAATGAAAGTAAAGCAACAAAACTCTCAGACTCTGGGGTCATGAAATTTGTATAGCATTTTCTTTCTGTAAATTATAGATTGACGGAAGCATTTATATCTTGAAACGTCATTTTCTGCATGAGCTATAAATATTTTTATAAAATAAATGAAGGTACTTTAATTTCTTATAAGGTTTCTTATTATTTATTTCTTATATTTCTCAATTGTTCAATAAGATATAGCAGTGTTGAAGCTCTGGCGAAACCGAGTAGTAACCGAGTAGTACTAGTTATTATTATAGTAAATATCTATGTGATTTTGTTTTTTAATTCGGGCCATTTCCTTCAATCATTTATTTCCTTTCAAGGTATCCTCCTCTAGCCGACCATCCATTATAATATCATCCCTTGCTGGCTTAAACTCGCCTCGTGCATTCCTGCACCCTAGAGCACACCCTGCCCTTTCGCAGGCCGAACCCAACTTCTTATGCCCTCCACGTTATGTGAACGCACGTACCACGGAGGTAGTTTGGGAACCTAATTTATTGAACCGCCAAAAACGAGACGTTGATCGGAAAGTTGACCCGTCTTTTAATATTTGATAATGATACTCCCATTAAAAATAGCGAGAAATATTGCTTGTGCAATGATGCAGAATTGGCAGAGGACTTCTCCCAGCGACACCTTGTAGAGAACCCTACGTTTTGAACCACTTGACCACTAACTTGAAATGTTTAAGTAATCCATAGGAGTTTAAATCTCATGAGAATGAAAAAAAATCGTTTAGAATTTGATTGAGGACACTGAGAAGTAGGGACAAAAATTCGAAGTTTTACCCATTAAGTGATTTAAAAAATATATATTTATAAATATACAAAAATAGAATCAACAGATGTCACAACATTACAAAATAAAAAAATAGATATATTAATCCAAGACGCTATCTAGATTGCATTTAAATCTCCAATACGATTTAATTATGCGGTAAACGATATACAACTGAAGATATTTATTAAAATTAGAGACCTCTGAGTTATGTTTGATGAAAAACTAGAATTCGTACATCACATTACAAACTTATGTATGAAAAGATTGGGATTTTTGTTGCGAACCATTAAAAACATTAATTCACTTCCTGTCATGAACATTTTCTTTGTCTCATTGGTTCGTAGCCAATTAGAGTTAGATATTATTTTAATCAATTAGATTATAATTCTGTTATTTGGTCACCTCACCATAAAATTCACATTAAAAATGTGTAAAGAATTCATCAAATTTTTTTACGATTTATTAATTTTAAATTAAATGGAACAAAGAACTATTTTTTATTAAATACGTTAAAAACATATACAGTTTTGTCTATTCAAGAGTACCTACTCGGTACACTTGGCATAACGACCTATTTCACAATTCACAAATTATGTTTCAAACTCGCCGATTCTTCGCCTACATAGTTCAGCAAATGATACCGACATCTTTAATGTAACAAATTCGATATTTAAAACATGCTTAACCATTTTTTAAATGATATTGTTTCTGATAAATTCAGTTAATTATTATTTATTTTATTCAGTTGTAAACCACTGTGATGCAAGACATTTTTGCAACCATTGTTTATAACACTTTTGTAAAAAAATGTTAACATTTCACCAATCCAATTCCTATGTACCCAATGTAAAATCCCCGTGGGTGTATAAAAAGAGCAAATAAATAAACATATTTAGTTCGGCTAGAATTTTGCAATCATACATAAAGATAGCAGCTAATAAAAAATATGCTTTAAGAAAATGAAGATGATGTTGGTAGCTCTCACGGCTGAAGATTTCAGTCCCTTATAAGTCATGCATTCGAAAAGGAATGGGCTATCTATAGAGTTATGAATAGTTAACCATTCTCTTCACCATACCTTTCCCCTTTCATATTTTCTACTTTCATCTTTCCTGCTTTCATCTTTCCTGCTTTCATCTTTTCTACTTTCATCTTTTCTACTTTCATCTTTTCTACTTTCATCTTTTCTACTTTCATCTTTTCTACTTTCATCTTTTCTACTTTAAGCTTTTCTACTTTCATCTTTACTACTTTCATCTTTTCTACTTTCATCTTTTCTACTTTCATCTTTTCTACTTTAAGCTTTTCTACTTTCATCTTTACTACTTTCATCTTTTCTACTTTCATCAGTCTCGCAGCATACACACAAATAAAATGACGTATGACATAATGCCATAGTATCTCTGATACTCGTGGTATTTTTCCGCAATAGTCATTTATTTTTAGTCCCTCTGTTATAATGTCCTGGTGATAAAATCATGATTGTCCATTTTAATGTTATTCACAATTATATTTGTTATTATTGCCTTTTTATTGTATACCTTATCTCTACGATCCTGATTTACGACCAAGCAAACATTAATATTATAACGGCTGAAATTATTACTATCCGTATTTATTTATTATTACTTCACCATAATAATACTATTGCTTGCCAATTCGAACGTTAATCGTTTTGTCTGATTTCTATAATAATAATTAATTTCACCGTACAATCATCAAATATGACTCAGCTTTATAAATTACTGATAACTACGCTCGGCCTCACCAGGATTTAAATGCATTATTTTCCAATTTAACAACATTATAAAGTACTATATATATATTTATAACATTATGACGATTCACAACCTAAACGATGCTTGAAATGGCTTTAGCCGTGTTTGGTGACCATTTGTGAATAGCTCGGTTCCACCTTCCTCCTTCCCCTTCCCACTTCATTCATCAGCCTCACAACGTACTCCAATTGGAGGTGCCGTAGTCCCTTTAGCTCCGGGTCGTTAGATCTGTTGTGCTGTCTTCACAAAAAGTATCGGAATTTTTGAAAACTTTTTTTTGTAAATTGTTACATGTTTTTAATTTTTGCAGCACCGGTATTTACTTCTTTGTATTATAGAAATGAAGTCCCGTTGCACGGGCTTTATGCAGTTTTACGAAATTTCATGTAGCAAGTGTCCTGGCCAGGGTCAAGTGTGTAAAGTTTCATCAATATCAGATAAAAGCACACTTGAGCAATATAACATTAAACTGGGCTATATAAATGTTATTTTAATATTATTATAAAACTTTAGATTTATATAAAAATCAAAACCAGGTCACCCGTCTGGTGTCCGCCACGCGGCATCCACCACAGACACTCTTCTTTATAAATATAAATAGATGGACAGACTGCTAACTCCACGGCGTTCTCGGGGAATTTATCTAGTCTGTCCTTAATCTCGGAATAAAACTATTGATTTAGACTTATCAAACAACTTATCAAAATGTTAATACTCATCCTAATTTGACTGTCCCAAAACGGGAATCCTCCTAGTTGGGCAGCCAAAACATTTCTTAAATAATGTATATAAATGTATAATCTTTTAATAAATTAAAAAAAAAAAAGTAATATTTCCCTTCAATAATATAAAGTAATAATCTTTCACATAACAATAAACATACTATCAAGTATGTAACATAACTAGTTATAAGTCTTAATTGTAAGTCACTAGCTAATAAACTTAGTTATAAGCCACTAGTCATAAGACTTAGTTGTAAGTCACTTAAGCCACTAGTAGTAATAAATCGAGGTTATAAGTCTAAATAATTGGCAATTAGTTAAATTTATAAATGAAGTTGTTACGCTCCCTTGATGTGATTTTCTCACGAAAACGGCGCAATAGAAATGATCCAATCATTTATTATTAATATTGCCGAATGGCGCCTGGCATTCCGCTAGAATGGTAGCTTTGGTGCTATGCGGTTTGCGAACATAGCTATTTCAGGCGCAGTGAGATTATTGCCGAATGGCGCCTGGCATTCCGCTAGAATTGTAGCTTTGGTGCTATGCGGTTTGCAAACGTAGCTATTTCAGGCGCAGTGAGATTATTGCCGAATGGCGCCTGGCATTCCGCTAGAATGATAGCTTTGGTGCTATGCGGTTTGCGAACATAGCTATTTCAGGCGCAGTGAGAGAAATAAGAGAAATAATCATACCTCGCTTTTCGAAGTAATCATAATAATTTAATATTAGAATTCGTATAAATCTAATTAACAACACTATGATGTTAACTATCTATAACATTAAACACTTAATATTATTACGTAAGTTCACCTTGCCGCTCATTCAGGTATATACAGTGGGTAGAACGCCTGAAACTGTATTTGCTTCGTCGATTAATAAATATTTTGTGAAGGCTAATATTGTATGGATCATTTTTTATGTTGGTTGACGTTTGATGTATTTCGCTTCCTCTTACCGCTTTGACAAACGTATCGAACAGCTTTGCAGTGTGCATCATCTCGGCGTAGGTGTGATGTATAAAAACCGTGAACACCCCTTAACTTAACCAATTCTTCATAAGTTCCAAAATTTTTCCTTTTACAAAATATTAAATTACAAAAACATGCAATATGACATCTTGTGTCATTTTGACAGTAACATTAATATTTTAAAGCACGATGGAAATGATATTATAAACTGAAAACTTTTTTATTATCTATGAGTTTCCAGAAAATAAAAAAAGCTCTGAAATTTAAGATTCGAGAGTTTTCTTTAGCAAACAGATTTTCTGTTTTCCAGTTAAAATAAGTTCTCCCATCATTGAATTTACATTTTGCATAAAAATAAAGGTCATATTATAATTTTGAGATAATTACTGAATATTATGTTCTAGGTTTGCATATGTAGTTATTTACTTACATGGTATAGCTATTTCGACACGAGAAGTTTGCCTTCGATTTTGGTAAGGTTCTTAACCAGAATGTTATTCGTACACAAGTAATTAAGGTTGTGGCTGTGCCTCCAACTGGTTAGGAAACCGGTAGTTAGTACATGCTGTCTTAAACGTTGAATGTACGTAACTAATTATTATGCATCAAGCTTCTTTCTTCGCCATGCAAACTTTAAACTTCGTTATTTCGAATTAATTTTTGCCACAAAAGTCTTAATCGATAAGTTTTAATAATTTAACGGCCTTCTCACTAGCGACATGTTAAAGTGTAGCAAAATCAATTATTTAATAATTTTATGAAGATTTCGTGTGGGTACTATGTAAGGGTTTAATTGTTTAAAAAAATGTCTATCTCGATTTTTAATTACAAAGCAATACCCTGTTCCGGAGCTGCAAAAACCCTCAAACTGTAATCTATACATGAGAGTTGAAATTTGTGTACATATTTATTTATATAATGATAAGATGAGTCGTATCTAAGATTGAGATCGTTGTTTTTAAGAACTGTTTTCTGCAACATATTTATGTTAAGTATTCCGGTGATTTTGTGAATTGCCCTCCCTAAAATAAAGTAGTGTTCTATTCTCCAGTAAACTAAAACAAAAGAAATAACAAATGGCAAAAAACAAAGTACCTAAATATTTTATTCAATTCCCATGAGCTTATATTTTGACATTTATTAGAAATGTATATGTTACAAAAGCTACAGTACCCAAATTTGACATCCCCGCACAAAGTACTCCCAAGTCATAAAAACACGTCATTTCTCTAAAATCTAATAGCTCAGTAGATAAAACTGCCCAAAGAGTCTCTAAATTTCATGCGGAATAGTTTCATTTTGTAAATTGTATTGAGATAAGCGAATTTTTCGGTTTGGTTTCCTAACATGTATTGTTGGGATTTCGGAAGAATAGAATGATTCTTATTTTCGTTTTGCTTAACTTCACTTTGAATATAACATAAACAGCGTCACTTTAATGGTACGCAGATAGTTTTGATCGCCACTCTCCGCATCACATAGCATATCTAGAACAATATTGAATTCATTTTTTAATTTTTTAAAATTATTAACTTTATGTATTCTTTTACATTATATACTATCTATTATGTTTTATATTCTTTACTTTTTTATTCTTTTTATATTTCATTCTTTTCATATTACTACGTACTTTACATTAACACTCTTACTCGCACATATAAAATTTCATCAGTTGATTTTTTCCTTATTTGTTTACTTAGTAGTGCTTACTTTGATTTTATGTATATGTTTTTGGGGATCTGGTAGTGAGACGACGGAAGATAATGTTGTGTTGTGTCACAGCTTTTATTTTGAGTCGGTAGAGTTGCTCAGTTGGGAGATGACTCTGGACCGATGACGATGATACCAGGTGTAGGCGGCGATGACGGCGGTGTAATGGTCGAGGCGGTGGTCAGTGAGTCGACACCGCGTTGGTGGAGACCGGACTCGTGGATGTGTTCAGCACTGGTGAAGACGTGGAGTCTTCCGCATACTCCAGTGTGAACAAGGTAGCCGAAGGTGCGAAGTACCTGGTCGGCAGATGTGCGGGAGATGCAGGCCGGCGATGATGCCGCGTGGCCGAGGCGTGGTCGAAGTAACGAAGGTGTCGCAGGGTCTAGGCGTGTGAGGAGCGCTCGCCAGGGATGATAGACGGGGCCAGGGCGCTGACGTGATCCCTAGGAGTACATAATGATTCGTAGTCCGTGCAGAGTCGGGTGTAGGTAGATAAGGTCCTGTAACGGCGCGGTGAAGTAACAGCGGGGCACGACGCTGGCAGTCGGTGGTCGGCCGCTTCAGTATGCTGTTACAGTGCTCGCATGTTGGTCACTCGTAAAACTGCTAATTAATGACTGACTGAGTACATCTCGACGCGTCTCATTATATAACCCCCCGGGTGCATCGAGAACATTTCAGACCTGTAGGTAGAAATGCCGAACGCTCGCATTGCATCTAGAGTGTTCCCGCTACAATGCGTTTTGCATAGGCGATCGTTCCAGAATATTCTCGTAGCATCGCTACATATTTTTTCTAAATTATATACTACTTATATTCTTTTAAATTCGAAACTCCTTATTTCCATTTACATTGCCTACTTTTTATTTATCTTTTAAATATTTCTTTGCATTTCTAATTTAATATATTCTTTTAAATAATAATTATTAATGTAATTTATACATAATCGACTATTATAACACGGGCATGTGGCTAGCATGGTGGTTAAAAAATCTCAATGACTGTAATAAACTATGCACTGAATAAAGAAAAAAAAGATTATTCTGAATTATTATTGTGGTTTTTTCAGAGTTATGTACGGAGTTTAAAGTGTAACGTCCAAAAATATTACATTAGTTTCTTCTGCATCCAAGCATAATTATTATTAGTGTGATTAGTCCATTTTTACATGTTTTCACATCTCCCGAACTCCAAATGGAGAGACCGTGTGATTTAGTAACCATTTTAACACTAATTTTAAACAATAATTTATAAATACCTACTCAAATCTCCAATAGGTACTGCATTATACATTTTGTCCTCAAAATATTTAGATAGCTATTTGAAAAACGTTAATTATTTTGAAAGTTCGATCAAAGCTTGACCTATATAGACTCCTCAAATGCTCAGTCCTTCTACGGTTCCTCCCCCCCGTTTGTCTAGTGACAGGGTTGTTAATGATCCCATCGCGGCGGCCTGACATGCTTTAATGAATGTGTTGGTGGAGCGCAGGTCCACCCAGAAGCCTTCTGCTATCCTGTCCTGGTACCACCCACCTACAGAGAGATGATCTCTTCATTACTGGAACTTGTGAGGTTGTACACAAGTCTTTTGAAAGTACAATGAAATCAAAATCGTTCAATCATACCATCATAAAAAAAATTTGAAACAAGTCAGTTTAAGCTCAGAATTCCCATTGATTACATTAATTATGTCAGTTTGATGAATCAATTGAATCTAATAACACTGTCTGACAGGAGAATTATTTCAGACCTGGTTGTGTTACATAGAGTCATTAACAACTTAATTGATAGTCCTGCCATCGTTGCCACTATTAAATTCCATGTACCGACAAGGAATACAAAATATAACATTCTACTGCAATACATACACGACCAACTATCATACACACTCATTGACCAATAGGATGCATGATCTGGGCAACCAGTATGGGGTTAAGTATGTTATTTATTGACTCCATTTATAGAATTAAACATAATCTATACCAACACTTAGTCGAATCCTAGAAATTAGAGTACCGTTGGTAAATTATTTTAAATGTTTTGTCTTATATGTAGTGTTGTTGTAATTTCTTTTTTACTTTATGCTACTTTACGTTTTACTAATATTGCTTCATATTTAGTTTTTTTTAATCACAATTTTACAATTGTGTATTTTGTACCTACCTCACAATGGATTACATCTATTTACTGTCAGTATCTCCTGTATAATACAGATATTCTCCTATGTACACTGCATCATGTATATATATATATACGCCTAAAAAGGCTTTTACATAAAAGTGATACATGATGCAGTATATATATAAAAATAAATAATGCTATCCTAACCTGCGTTGTATTTTTTATGGGGACATAGTTTTCTGTACATTCACTTCACTCAACTATTCGTAGGCAGTGGAACTATGGCATCCCCAACTAGGGTATGTTGTAAAGTTAAAGGAGTTGAGGAGGGAAAGTTGATGGGGAAGATGAGGGTGGGTAATAGCTGGCTATTCAGAACTGGTCACTAAAAACGGCTATTGTCATTTCAAGCAAAGTTTCATTTCTGAATGGTAGTCTTTCACCAGGGAGGTACTGAGAGTATCTACCTCCGTTTGATATCTATCTACCCTCATTATCCACTTGGGTTATTTTACACATTATTCAAAGATATTGATCATGCAGTATCTATATTTTTTTGCGCTATGTTCTATCTTACTCTCAGTATCGCTCTCGTGACCTGCTACCATTAAAAATTGAAAAGTTGTTTGAAATAGCATTAGCCATGTTTGGTGATCAAATCTCAATAGCCAAATAGCCATCCTTTTTCCCATTTCCTTCCCTGCCCCACTCCCTTATAACGTACCCCGATTGGGGTTGCCAAAATCAAACTAATATTAACCATAATATTTTCTCTTTCCACATAATCCTATTTACATTGTTAAAAAACCGCCATTTTATTGCACGTAACTGCTATCGCAATTCATCTACAAAACACGCAAAGAAAACTGCATTAGCCATAAAAACCCACGCTGTAACAGTTCGTGACCAAACAATAAAAACATAAAGAGAGCAACCCTAACTTACTACCTCGATATCAGCCGTTCATTGTATCGGCGTCTTAAACGTCAACAATATGAAAGCATTTTCCCTTCGCGATTCAATCTTCGTCCGCCTCTAATGAAAAGTAAACCAACTTAAAATATCGAAGGGAAGAAGTACTAAATTAAGTGCTCCGAAATTAGACGTGTCTTCCTCCAACCTTCGGTACCTAGAAATAATAATAATAAAGATTATGTTTGTATCTCAGGCAATATTTAATTCATGGATGCAGCTTAGCGATGAAATCGTTTAAAATTTAGGTATCTACAAATTTTAATGTTTCTGCATCCCATCACTCATCTTAAAAAAAAATATCCGCGGCTGACGCACACGTATGTGACTAGGAAAGTATTTGATTTGGCGCGGCCGATGCGTACGTGATCGAGCGGCACCCAAGATTTACAATTCGGGTTTTAAATGTGGCTTATTCTTCATTTCATTGACATATCCAAGACGAAATATCTTCATATCTTCATCCAGATAGTAAAAAAATAAGGTATTTTCACTATTTTTTTACTCTTGACTCCCGAAAAAAAATTCATAAAATTAAAATAATGGAGGTATTTTTTATTTTATTTTTATGTTCACGAATAAATTTTCTACATAAATTGAAATGTGCAATTTTCAATTTACTGCCAAAACGACATGTTTGTTTTCATTCGTGAATTCGGCGGCGTTTACGTAACGCGGGTGACGTTGGTGACAGCCGTCTTACCAGATATTGGCCTTTTCCGTGTCACAATGACGTTGTAGCCAGTTGGAACCGTTTCGGAACGTACGGTCTTAGGTCGTTTTGAAATCAATAATTATGATTGAAAAAATAAATTTTAAATGTTTATAGTTATTCAAAGTTTGTGAAAATACAATCTCGGTGGAGGCGGAGCACCGATCTCCCGTCATTTAGTGGATAAGTAGGTACTTATTAACCTTTCACCAAAATTAAAAATTTTGTTGCTCTTAGTTTGCGAAGAAAGTAACAAATGTCCAAAAAGTTTTTATTAAATATAATTATAAAGTAATTTATCTCAAAACTAGCTTTTTGGAGATACAGCATATTGCCATTCCACGGAAGTTGAATTATAAGACTTAACTCACGAAGTCATCTCCATCAGAAAGCAAAAATGAAATGTGTAAAAAAAATCAGAACTGTCATTTTGCTTGTTCCATCTTTTCCAATTGTTCAGTCCAAATTTTCAAAAATCACACCTTTTTATACAAAAATTAAATTTTAATTTAAAACCTACAAGTCGATTGCAAAAAATATAATACTGTGAACGTATTGCAAAAAAAACAAACATATTATATAAATAAATAAAGAAAATGCTTTTCTCAGTAGTCGAGTAATTAATTTAATCGAAATTTCTCACAGTGTCAGTTCTTGATTTCAATATCCCAAAACAACCTCGTAGAAAGTTCTTAGTAAATATGTTATTTATTGTCCCTTATATCATGTGACATATTTATTGTCCCTTATATCATGTGCCATAGTTATTGTCCCTTATATCACGTGACATATTTATTGTCCCTTATATCATGTGACATATTTATTGTCCCTTATATCATGTGACATATTATTTATTGTCCCTTATATCATGTGACATATTTATTGTCCCTTATATCACGTGACATATTTATTGTCCCTTATATCACGTGACATATTTATTGTCCCTTATATCATGTGACTTATTTATTGTCCCTTATATCACGTGACATATTTATTGTCCCTTATATCATGTGACATATTTATTGTCCCTTATATCATGTGACATATTTATTGTCCCTTATATCACGTGACATATTTATTGTCCCTTATATCGTGTGACATATTTATTAAATATTTCATCGTTGTTTGAGCATATTTATTTTATTTCCATTGAAAGCGCCCTCTAGGAAATGCTGACCCTAGTAGACTTAATTAATACATTTAGGATTTTCGCATCATTTGGTTTTTCATTCTGTTTGATTGCAAACATTAAGATCAACTGAATTAGTCGTTTGTGTTATTTTATCTCGACTTTGTTTTCTTTTGTTAGAATTATTCTAAGCTTTTTCCTTTGCATTGTTATGAAAATAACATATGATTATTACACTAAGTAGGAACCTGTCAAATCTGTGATTTATCTTGTCTATTGTTTATGCTCTGGCAACAAGGAACTTTAACAGGAAGTGAGAAAAAATTCAAGATGGCTTCACTTCCCGGCCGGTGAGAGCAGAGAGAGGGTGTCCGGTCGGGGGGTCAATTATTATTTCTGGAGGTCTGAGGATCTAATCGAAAGTTATTTCATGGATTTGCGATTAATACCGAAATGTTCAGTTAGTGCTTCGAGATTAGAAGTCTAGTCATATTTCCCGCGAGTGCAATTCGCCCCGGGTGGCGTGAATAATGAAAACGTTTTTTACCATGTGTGGCCATGGGGGTAATCCGAGTTTATCCAAGCGATCGGTGATTATTTCTGCCGATAAACTGTTTTCGCCGTGTGCATTTTGATTCAGAGCATTATTAAGTTCCACCTTGCCTCGTGGAAGGGCAACTCACGGATTAACCGTCTACTCTGGGCTGGACCACACTGGGCCGTTGGCCAGCCACATTCTGATGCCGTCTACTCCTCTTGGCTGGACCACACTGGGCCGTTGGCCAGCCACATTCTGATGCCGTCTACTCCTCTTGGCTGGACCACACTGGGCCGTTGGCCAGCCACATTCTGATGCCGTCTACTCCTCTTGGCTGGACCACACTGGGCCGTCGGCCAGCCACATCCTAATGCTGCCGTCCTCTAGCTACATGGCTGATTCATCTACTCCGCCATTCGCGGCACTCAGTGTTCGTTCCTCATAACTACGTACGTACTTATTATTTTAGACAGGGTAGATAGATTCTACGTTCTGGTCGATGGGGGTAAGTTTACACCTTTTTGTATTTCACTGTGAAATTTATCAAATACAACTTGTTACGGTCAGTCCAAAGTTTAACCAGATTACTTTCATTCTATAACCTTGCAACTTCCTTTCAAACATCATGTAGATGGGATATATTTTTCCCCGCCCTGAATGGAGAATTATGCTCTACCGTCGGTAGGTCGGTTTGGCGAGCTCTTTTCCAGTTCAACCACTGGAAGGGACTCTGGCGCGTTGGCCTTCAAAGACCAACAAAGTCAAACTTGGCCACCCACTATTCATTCAACATAACAGTCAATAATGTACTTAAGAGAACCAAACCCAATAACAGCCTATTAACTCAACTATGGGCTAAGTAAGAATCTTAACATTGTGACCCACTAATTTACATAACATGCATTCATCCGTTTAAACGTCATGCATCTTTTATATTTTCTCCCGCCCTGTATGTAAATTAAAACATATTATCATAACAGCATGTTAAATGTATACATTGTTCTCCGTTCTTCTGTTGCCCTTTCCTATTTAAGGTTGGATGTCATCATCAGAATATCAGACTGGTTGCTCGGAATTTAAGAACCTATCTAAGTTTAGAGCCAAATGATCAAAGTTATGTTTTTCTGAATGACTTGGGCCACCTTTTGTTGCTCATAATAAAGTCGGTACCTACTCCTATTATTTTTTATCATATTATCGTGCGACATGTATTATACTTGTAAAAGCCTCACGGGCGTTCAATAAATGATTAAATAAATAAATATATTGTTTTTGGTAAATCTTTATAAATAAAAATGAAAATGTTCGTTTGTTCAAAATCTCAAATCTCCGAAAGTTCTTCAATGATTGCTTGGAAATTTTGGCTAGGCGTGTGTTTTATATAGCAATATGATATAGATGTTACCTGTGACAGGTAAAACATGCTTTTAAAAAAGGTAGCGCCATCTGTTGTACGTAAAAGCAACACGCGCTATTGTTTCTCTACGCGTGGCTGGTTACAGCTAGTAGTAAATATTAATTGTCAGGTCGCTGGGATTATTGCGATAGGAAATACAAAACACTTTATGTTAAATGATACAATTTCAGCAAAAACGTAAAAAATTTGGCCAATTCCTATGTTAACTATAATGGGTTTCTCTCTTTTTTCTAATAAAAGCCAAGAAAACGCGATCTCATTTCTAGAAAACTCACGTTGTAGGTACATAATTGTTACATCATATTATTAAATTGGAATTTACCTGTATGTGGGTATGTGTTATTTGAAACGTAATGGAACACGACGTTTCTAAAGTTTCATATTACTTTTTCTTCCTTGTGTGAAATTCGTGTTAAATTTCATCTCACCCCGCAAACATCTGAAGTTCTGCGGCGTCCGTGGATTCCGTGGAAAATTTCCACCGAGTTCTTCCACTCTTCCACAAGAATAGCGATAATATTTCTGTAGAAAAGTGGACTTCTTGACAAATCTTTGTGCGAGTTTGTCGTTGGTTATCTCTTAAGGTACCCACTATTGGTCACTGAGATATCAAATAATAACCCATCAATCGGTTATGTCGATAATAAAACCAGACAGGAAACATATTTCATATTAAAAAATGAGCTCCAGTTTTTACATTAGTCAAATACAGCGTGCCACCGATAATAGAGGGTGGTTCATATTTAACATTACATTTAATAACATCGCGTTTCGCCGCAAAATTTAAAGACAAACGTTTTTTGTATTTTTTTAATCATTTTTTCAAGCGATCGGTTTGACAAAGAGTTCGTAAAACGTATCATCCCGATGTGTTATATATTGATGTATATTATATTATACACAATGTATGAAGGTAATAATTTCACCCAAGTAGCCGTCTAATTTAAATTTTTTATTTTATAAATTTTGAAACATTACCCTTAGTGATATTATCAACTTCCATACCAGGCTCATGCCCGTATTATGGTAGTCGTACATGATTTATGTAATATAAAAATAATATTTAGTAGAATAAATAATAAAAATAAATGAGAAAAGGACATGTTATGGTTAAACAAAAAAAATACATATTAATATAGAAACCATATTAGTAATAAAAATAAAGATTAAACTGAAAGAGATATTTTAAAGAAAATAAACACTGTAAAATAAATTCACCCGGTTATACACAATGTCAGTTGGTTGCTATCAATACTCGTACCAACAACTTAACCTTAAGGCGAAGCTTAATGCCAAATCACTATTTTGATTTTTTTATTTTTTTTATTTTTATTTTTTTATTTCATATATATCCCGTTAAACTACAGTTAAGTAGTTTGTCAAACAGGATTTTTGTTAATTAATTCATTATTCATTAATCTTTATAACGGATCGGTGTGCATTATGAATACCAAAAATGTGTTTTAGATAAAATGAAGGTTTTCCTATCGGTTCGCTTGAGTAGAGTATAAATAAAAAAATGGATTACCTACTCAATAAAAAAATTCTTTAAAAATAAAAAAAAAAATTTCAATTGAAATGTATGAACGCATAAAGGAAACAACTTAAAAAAATACAGCATAATAGCAAAGATTATCTATGACAGTTTCACTTCATTTACTTTTTTGCTTTCTTATAAAATTATTTACAAAATAAGTAAAAACCAGTTTTTGCTTGAAATCGAACGTTTCTAGACTCCGTTTGTCAAACGATTTTAATGCCTATTACCTACGATATAAGGTTTACCAAGAATATACACATTTTTGGCGTGTAGCTTCCTCTTAAGATGAATTATTTGTTTGCGCCCGTACATACGCAATATGAATGTGAATAAATAGTTGTGTCTATATACAAACACAATTCTTTCAAGAAAGACATACATATACAAAATTGCATTGAATCACCGTTACAATATTTTATTTGTATGCCTTTCTTGATAGTATAGAGTTTCTATGCCCAAAAAACAGTTCATCTTAATGTTTTAAAGCGTAACTTGCGAAAAGTGCTTTTTCCGAAAATATTAAAATTAACGCCATCTATGAACGCGTGGATTATATCGTAGGTTATGTTTAACTTTAATATTTAAAAGATTATCTTGCAAAAAGGTTTTTTCCTAAATGTTAGCGCCATCTATGAAGAACAGATTATGAATTCTTTTAACGAGCTCCATCGACCTGAACAATAAATCCATACCTGCACATATCATCCTCAAAGACGACACGTACTCTACTAGGTAGAGTTAACTATAAAAAAAAATAAAACTCACGTTTTATATCTTTTTTATTATTCTTGTCCATTCATACTACAGATCGATAAACATAGCTTTTCAGTTAATGTGGTCGCATCTATAGGAATTGGGGATACCAGCGCAAATAAATCCCTGGACTGGATTTAACCAATTCAAAATTATATGAATATTTAAATGGAGATAGTGTTGTAAATTATGATTGGTGTTTTCCAATCATAATTCTTACGAAGCATTAAAATGCACATATTTATTTATTAACATCATCATGAAAATTAAAGCTAATACAATAATAATTTTACTAAAACAAATTATATTAGCATTATTTTATTTTCCGCGAAGTTGACATTACAACTTCAACTGGCGGCAACTTGTCCATACCGATTATGTAATGAATATTCTAACCGATCAAGCCGGAAGTCTATTATCAAGTAAAAGATGCGTAAAACAAAATTCGTCTGCAAGTATCAATAGATAAGTGCACATTCAAACTCTGTTTTTTTTTATGTTAATGTGTAGAGAATATTAAATAATATTAAACATTAAAATGATTTTGGAACGGAGACTTTATTGTAGGAAAAGTAAAAAAAAAATAATAGTTATATAAAGCGACATGGTGCGTTGCCTGCGACTATATACGAACGATAAAGACTTCGGTTGAGCCTAGAACTTCTTTAAGACTTCGCTCAGGTCACGTGCTGCTCGTTCAAGGCCGTGCGTCCAATTGTATAGGCTGTCCGTGGTACATCATTCGATAGGTAGCAGCTCCAGCCACTGATTAATTGGTTTATAATTTGCGTAACCAGTACGAGATCTACGATATTTTGCGTTTATAGATAGGGATGTCATTATAGGTTTGAGCGAGAAAGTATTCGTAGTCGCGTGGTTTGATCCCGTTACAAATGTCGATTAAATTACTATATCAATGGGCCTAACCCATATAATATTATTAATGATAAATATAATTTTATTAGTTTTGTTACGCACCAGCGTAACTGTTTTTCAGTCACTCTCGGGTATAGTCATTTCATGGGTACACGCTAACCCACTAGGAATTCATAAAATGTATAAATTCATCATATCGCATCGCCATTAATCCGTAATATTATGATTATATGAGATTCTCCCGGTAGGCTTACCTTATTTTCATACTCGTGTTTAGCATTACTTTTTTTTTGAATATTCAATATTTTTTGTTGTTATTTTTATACTTTGTACTTTTTATACTCCATAGGTATGTTTGTTACTTTCTTTACGTTGTTGTAGTATATCACTATCAATGGAACGTGTTGTGCCGTAGATACATTGAAAATAAATTATTAAATATAATTTTCGGCGCGTTTTATAGATTTTCATACGTAATACTTCACACACCACTTCACAAAGGCTTTTTCATCCAATAGATAGTAATAATAATAATAACTAGCTTTTTGCCCGTTGCAGGCAACTAATGGGTAAAAATTAATTGCGTGGTGTAGTATTTGAATGTAGATGAGGCGAGGGTGTGGGACTACAATTTAAAAAAAAAGAAATGTATATTTTCAGAAAAAAAAGAGCCAAGGAGCTTACTGATCATTTTTTCACCGAGCCGTTCGGGTTGTGTAGGTCGAGACGCGTAATTTGATACCCATATCGTATGTACGGTTTTGTCACCGACATTCTACAAAAGTTGTTATTTTGGAAAAAGAATTGCTCAATTAACACGCAAAATTTAAAAACTTTAAAATGTAATATGTATTTTGGCATATGAATGAAACTATGAGTGTGTGACCACAAATATATTAAAATATATGTATGGATAGAAAGAAATGGATATTTTGAGAAAAAAAAGTGCCAAGGAGCTTTCTGATCACTTTTTCACTGAGCCATACGGATTTTGTAAGTCGAGACGCGTAATTTGATACCCATATCGTATGTACGGTTTTTCGTATGACCTCTACCCGGTACCATCTGTGTAGGTACCTGCACCACCACTACCACTACTACTACTGCTACTCCTACTCCTACTACCACTACCACTACTACTCCTACTCCTACTCCTACTCCTACTCCTACTCCTACTCCTACTCCTACTCCTACTCCTACTCCTACTCCTACTTCTACTCCTACTCCTACTCCTACTCCTACTCCTACTCCTACGCCTACTCCTACGCCTACTCCTACTCCTACTCCTACTCCTACTCCTTCTTCTACTCCTTCTCCTACTCCTACTCCTACTACTACTCCTACTACTACTCCTACTACTACTCCTACTACTACTTCTACTACTACTCCTACTACTACTCATACTCCTACTCCTACTCCTACGCCTACTCCTACTCCTACTCCTACTTCTACTCCTTCTCCTACTCCTACTCCTACTACTACTCCTACTACTACTCCTACTACTACTCCTACTACTACTCCTACTACTACTTCTACTACTACTCCTACTACTACTACTACTCATTCTCCTACTCCTACTCCTATTCCTACTACTATTACTACTTCTACCACTCCTACTCCTACTCCTACTACTACTACTACTCCTTCTCCTACTCCTACTCCTACTCCTACTACTACTACTACTGCTACTACTACTTGGTACAATTTATAAATTTGCGTGACGCTATCGATGTAGTTTTTCACTACGGGGCGACGGTATCCGTGTCAAATTATTTTTTTTATTATTTTTTTTTTTTGTTTTTTTTGGGGTGTTATGCCGTGTTGCGCTAACTCCTTCTTTAGCCGACGTTTCGGATCTACCGGATTTGCCCTGATGATGGACACTGCAACGCTGTCCGAAACGTCGGCTAAAGAAGGAGTTAGCGCAACACGGCATAACACCCCAAAAATAAATAACAAAAATGCTTTTGGCCGTGAGAATCTAAAAACTTACCATTTATTTTATTTCGTTCAAAAGCATTATTGATTTAAAAAAATAAACTGCAAAAGTAAGTACCTGCACAGATTTTGTCGTTTTTTTTTAATTTTAAATCCATACTTTTTATTACAATACAACGGACCTAACTTAGAAAACGGGCTAAAACACGCTCTCAGTACCTGCCTACCTAGGACCTCTACCCGGTACCATCTGTGAAATATGAATTGCTCCCAGGCTAACCTTTTTCAATTTCTGCGCTCCTGGTAGAAATTAAAAATTTGCGTGACGCTATTGATGTAGTTTTTCACTACGGGGCGACGGTATCCGTGTCAAATTATTTTTACCAAACTTTATTTTATTTCGTTCAAAAGCACTATCGATTTTTAAAAATATACTGCCAAGTAAGTACCTGCCCAGTTTTTATAGTTTCCTTGAATTCACAACATTTCGCTGCTTGTCTACAATCGGCTATTATCTCTGACTAACCAAAAGCCCGCCTGTTGGCATTTTTCGGTTCAAATTGCAAATGTCAAAAGTTTATCCGCTTATTGTAAGACATTTTGAACCGAGCGCCATCTGTAGGACGGCCGAAAAACGTTCCCCAACCTTCGGACGATGAATTTTTTCGAAAACTTTAACCGTAGCCTCCATATTTTCGACGGAATGCAATCATCAGTTTGACCGTGTACATTTTATAAATAAATCGTACCACGTGGTTTCGTCATGACCACGAAATGGAAGGAAAAGTCGATTACCAATCGAGAAGCTCCGACAATTATACGGCCGCAAATCGCCTTTTCGCCAGAGTGGGGCCCTCCTGGCGGCGGAAGCGTGAACTTCGGTACTTAAGTATGGCGCGGCTCGAGCGCTTCCAGTTTCTGCCGCCAATTTTTGTCTACGTCTTCTTCCGTACGAATCCGGTGGGGCTTCCTTCTAAAAACACTGACTGGAATTTCACGTTTTTGCACGCTGAATTGAACGCCGGGCTCTACGCGCGCAGTGAGGCGTCTCGGTTGCTTTTTGCTTAAACATCGAAACAAATGAAGGGCAACTTTTTCCAAAACGCCGGGCACGCCGAAACGAACCTCGACTTGTATAGAATTGAGGGGGAGAGAGGTCGCTTTTTGCCTAAAGGCCCCCGAAATGAAACAAATGCCAATAGGATATTAATATATGTATTCGATAATTCGTCATAATAACAGGACCGCTGTGCCATTACGATATCCGATTTTTATCACTTTATTTGTTGTATCTCTTGTCTCGACACGGGGATGCCTCCCAGTGAGACAGGTATAGAAAAAAATAATTTGTACAGTAATGTTAACAAAATAAAAGTGTGTACACACATTTATATATCATAAAAACAATAAAAAACACTGATTAAACTCAATAAAAAATGTGTTTGACAAAACTAACATAGACCTTGGCCTATTTAGCTCAAATTGCTTAGCCTGTCGAACTATAGTATCCTCAATTATTGGGATATAGTGAGGTTACAGGGAGTTGGAAGGGAAGGTGACGGGAGAGAGGAATATTGGAAAGTACTTTGCTATTCAGATCTAGCAACGAAATATAGCTAAAGCCATTTCAAGCAATGTTTCGATTTTGAATAATGGTACTTTTTATTTTACCTCTCTGAACCGACCGCCTGTAGAGTAAACTATTTTAAATTTGTAAATAGAATTCTGTCAGTATTTTACAAGGACACTAAATTGTGTAGTAAGTTAGTTGCGAAAACAAAGTAGTGTGCAGTAAAACAAAGTTTCAATAAAACAGATTCATTCTTCCCGAAGCAGGAATCATAATTCCTGGCAACGACTATTTTACGCCCTGAAACTCCGTGCTGAAAGGTTCTGCAATCGAATTTCTCCCTCGCTTTGTGCCCCGTGCTACTGCTAAGGAATTCGCGCCATGCTCGGCGCATAAAACTAGCAGCGAATATCGTTAAATCATCGATATAAGAAATGAAGGTTGGTAGAGGAGGTACCAAAAGTGATATTATGTCGAATCAATAGTTGTCGAGCATAAATGCTAGAACAACTGGAAATCTGATATTCCACCATTTGTTTCTTAAGAACTGCAGCCGTTTTCATACAAAACTTAATTTTAGGCCAAAATACCCAACTGAACTGAATACTTATATATAAATATAAATATTATTTTTTAATTAAAAATGTATACCAATATTTAGTACGGGAATGAATTACAGGATTTTCCCATAAGAGGTGTTATTTCGAATAGCCCGCTATTTCGGTAGATGTTACTTTTGAAGCTGTCATTTTTTGACATTTTACAAGTAGAAATTACGCCATTAATAAAAATGGAACGATACACGCTTCAACAACGCATTGAAATTATTATAATTCACTTGAGTGAATCAAATGCAAATCATCTTGAGTGATGAGGCCCATTTTCACCTCGGTGGCTTCGTCAACAGGCAAAATTGTCGCATCTGGGGCTCGGAAAACCCAAGAGTTATTGTTGAAAACGTGTGACTGTTTGGTGCGGTTTATGGTCCGGCGGAGTCATTGGACATTAACTTTTCGAAAATGAGGCTGGAGCAACAGTTACGGTGAATGGATCGCTATCGAGAGATGATTAATGATTTTTTATGGCCGGAATTGGATGGTATTGATCTGGACAATGTTTACTTTCAACAAGACGGCGCTACGTGCCACACAAGCAACGAAACCATTGGTCTTTTACGATTGAATATCAAAATAACACCTCTTATTGGAAAACCCTGTATTTTAATTTTTTTGTTTTAAATTAAAATAATATAAGCCATTAAATAATTAGTTTTTTCATGATTTTAGTGGCGACTTTGGCGATTATGTGTGAGTTAATGATAATTATTTTAAAAATCGTTTTATTCTCTCTACTATATTTGATTATATTTACATAACAGGAAGGGTAAAAATATATTTTTTAAATAATTGCAAAAGTTGCCACTGAAATCTTGAACAATCTAACTCTTTAATTTCTGTATTTCATAATTTAAAACACAAATAAATAAAATTGCTTACATCTGTACTAGATATTTCCTTAACCATTTTTTAATTATTCTGTTTGGTTGAGTATTTTGCCTTCAAATCCAAAATTAAGTTTTGTATGAAAAGGTCACACAGCCGTTTTTCTTGACAAAGCTATCAGTGAAATCACTATTTTCGATTAACCTTTAATACGAATCGGTTTTATCGATATGAATCCCATTAAATATGTTTCGAATAAAATAAAAATTTTCTTACTTTTTTTCCCCTTTCGCTAGGGTGGAATTGAAATAAAATTGTTAATTTCGTTGAATTCATGTAAGAAACAACTTCAAAATTATATTCGTTGGTTCCCACCAAAGCGTAGTGTGTTCAATTCCTCGGCTGGCTAAGTCTTCCATCACAACACAAGCAACAGTTTCCGCTTACTCTGGTGGTAGTAGGAGATTTTCAAACATTGTCAGGTTATTTGTAACCCGGAAATGTTTCTTTCTTTAAAAATAATTCACTTTTGCGCTTAAAGCAATCATTTCCATATTTGGCTAGCTAACCAATTTTTAGCTCTATGTATGACCTGTTTTCACGGTAATAAGACATAATTTTTAGCTCTATGTATGACCTGTTTTCACGGTAATAAGACATAATTTTTAGCTCTATGTATGACCTGTTTTCACGGTACTAAGACATAATTTTTAGCTCTATGTATGACCTGTTTTCACGGTAATAAGACATAATTTTTAGCTCTATGTATGACCTGTTTTCACGGTAATAAGACATAATTTTTAGCTCTATGTATGACCTGTTTTCACGGTACTAAGACATAATTTTTAGCTCTATGTATGACCTGTTTTCACGGTAATAAGACATAATTTTTAGCTCTATGTATGACCTGTTTTCACGGTACTAAGACATAATTTTTAGCTCTATGTATGACCTGTTTTCACGGTAATAAGACATAATTTTTAGCTCTATGTATGACCTGGTTTCACGGTAATAAGACATCATTTTTGTTGTCCTGGCGGCGATTATCCGTGGTAACTTAATGTATTTAAAAAATATATTTATGAAATAAAAAGTTTAAAATAATTTGTAAGTTTGGGGGGGGGGGGGGATGATATTTAATCTGCGTATAGTAATAATATGTGTGAATGTTATTTATTGATTTGAGGTTTAAAGTTGTGTGGTGCTGAGTTAAGTAAATCAAATTCTTTGAATGGAGTGTTAAAATAATATGAAGCGCGGTGAATGAATGTACCTATGTTTTGTTTTTAGTTAGTGTTGCATTGGGGGATGTTTAATGTGTGATTTTGTCTGGTTTGTCTGATGGGCACTCTCAATTGAATTCTTGCAAGTAATTAAGGGCGATCTTTAACGGAGATGGCTATTTTTTGGCAGACAAACCTATTTGAGTTTTGTATTTTACTATTAATTTTAATCTAACAATCATTATAATTAAATAAATATCAGATTTTAAAATAATGCAACTACTAAATATATGTCTCAACGAAGTCGAATGACGAAACTTTAAGCTTTTTATGTCTACTTCTAATATTATTGCAAATTGCTTGGCTCGTAATTTCAATTCATTTGTAGTAAAAAATAGTATCTGCTTAATTTAAACGGCTTTCCAGTAACGAAATCCTGAAAAACACGACAGACTCCTTATGACTCAGATGGGAAAGATAGCGAATCCGAGTCGTGAGAAGTAAAATATATTTAGTTTAGTCATTATTACGATGTATGGATATTATTTTCAAGAACGGCTTTTACACTATTCAAAACTCGATGTGAATTTATTCAATCTCATTCTATACGGCTGCTAATCAGTCCTACTCATCGAGCTATATCGATCACCTAAACAGGACTAATTAAAATTTGCTTGCAAATGCTAAAAACTTTCTGTATCTCTAGATATACGTAGAATATGCCGCTATAAAATAGCAAAGTGGGCTCAATTAAAATATCGGTAGCTTCACAACATAATATTGTGTATTCTATTTCATTGCTTTAAACCTTATCGTACTAAATCGCTCAACTCGTGGAAGAATGGAGAACTTATTGCAAAATAAATTCAGCTTATCCGGTAATGTATCTTTATTATGCAACACGAACAACTTCTTTACTAAAGTAGCCAACTTCGTATTACCTTATTTGATGGAAATCGAAGTGTGTTAGTATTTATGTCGATGAAATTACCTTCGACAGGTGTTCCGTGAAGCCATTTTCGTAGGTAGGGAGTAAGGGGTATACTAACAAACTAACAAACTGTGTTGTGTATTTTATATCTTGACATGATTACATTTGATCCCTTCTTTATTGATTCCTTGACACAGGTGCATAGCCAAGATACACATTAACCCTTTATCGGACAACTTATTTTTAACGATACGCACTTATTGGTTTTATTTATGTATTCTATATTCATTTTGATGAACAGAAAAAACCTGTTTTTTTTTTTTTGTCTTTTTGAAATCTTTGATTTTTCAGCGGTCTTTTTTCTGACCGGTGTTCATTTAGGTAAAAAAAAAATATGATCTAAAATTTTTGTTTTCATTACAAACAGACAGGTTGGTAAGGAAAATGTACTTTTATTTATTTGCGTCACAGGAGAATAACTGCTTTGATAATTTTATAGAGAAACAGACAGGACGCGATTTTCGTAAATTTACTCAACATGTGCGAACTTCGGGGCGGTTTTTTCGATTCAAGAACTCTGTGCGTTATCTCAGAACGATTACAATAAGGGCGATTATAACTTGTAAACATAAAGAAATATAGACCTTAATGTTGCAGGTCTCAAAACTTATAAACCGTTTTTAGCTTATAACCTATAAAGGGTTAAACGCGTGCCCAACTTTTAATACAGTTCAAATCTGCCGTCAAATGAACAGTTCTTCAAATCGCATAGTTTTCGTCATTACTTTTGCTAAACAGCTTGGCTGTGGAAAGCAGCTCTTGTATTACATTAATTAATTTATTAAAAATGTCTTTAAATTAAACGGGACTGCAGGACTTTAACAAATGAATTGACAGGTTTTCTACTAAACTATCAGTAAAACACTAGTCTGTTATGGCTATGTCGGAACACGTGTTCGCATTTCGTCAATGTGTACTATCAAGACAAACACAGGTGCATGAAAACGTTTTTGGATATGTTATTAATGTACTAAAAGTTTATTAGGAAATGGAATGTTATCGCTTTTTAACAGCGTTCTAATAAATCAGCAATACTCATTTTTCTCTGTGTAATACTCTCCATACAGCATCTCAGAGATAAAATTTGCCTTAAGTGAGACCTCAGTGGGCCTCATGTGTGTTTTGTATTTTTTTAATTAATTTTAATCTAACCATCATATTAATTAAATAACTAACAGATTTTTAAAAACTACTAAATATGTGTCTCAACAAAGTCGAATGACTTTAAATCTTAAAGCTTTTCATGTGTACTGCTAATATTATTGCTTGGCTCAGAATTTCAATTCACTTTGTACCGTGGCTGAAAAATGCTTATAAAATAATTTTAATCTATCTGACTTAGGTCGGGATATTTCAATCTCCCAGTCTCGATTAACATCCAAATCCATTTTGTTTTTTTGATAATTGAACGGTCCCGCTAAATGCCGATCTCGGTCCGTTTTAGCTTTTGATCAAATTATGAAGAACCGTCAGTCATAAGAGCACGATCTTGATATTTAGCATCTACCAAGTAAGGCTTTTTTCATATAAATGCTGGTAATCCATATGACAAATCCGTATCAATATATTAGTTCTGAGCTTCGGTGGTTATCGATTTTGGAAACCATTTACTCAAAGTCAAACGCTACATTACGAAGGCGTTAAAATAGTATGTCAATTTATAAAAAAGGCATTTCGCGTTCGCATCTCAACTGGCGTCTCGTCGAAATCAAATATTTACGATTTTTACTTTTTTTTCTGAAAACACTCGCCGCAAAACCAAGTTCAGAAAGAAGTCTAAAAACTTTAATAAATTTTAGTCGCCAGGAACTGACTTTTCCCAACATTAGATTTTTATTTATTAATATTCTGTATCATAGGTATTTAGTAAAAAGTCTTCTACGAGTCGCTTTTTGATAATTTATTTTTATTTATCGAGTCACCTTTTTATTTTTTTCTCATTGAAAACATTATTTTAAAATATCTTTATTCATAAAACTGTATAATTTATGCCTTTTTTAATTTAATGTTTATTAAAGTTTTACAAGGCTTTTCAAGTTTCGCAATATGTTGCGAGCTGAAAATTGTGTTGTCCTTGAAATTATAACCAGAAAAAACTTGAAAAAATTCATAACGCCAGAACCCATTATATTAAAGTTTTTATTACTTCAAACAAAGATTTTCTCTTGAAAATTTTGATGAATTCTTTATCAGCGCTTTTATTTTTGTGTAATGAGTAATATTGAATAATGAGCTATTATTCTGTATTAAATTATTCCGAGTTTAATGCGGAACACCAACACCCTTAACCCCGTTAACATTGTGTAGGTAATATGAAATCTGGAAGCTCGCATTCAATCTGTGGAACGATTCGATTAAAACTGCCATCACTCCGTCTCGAGTAGTGGAACCGAAGCGGCTGGGTCCGCAATCAACTTCGAGAAATGGCGGGTCGGGAGCGAAGTTCCGTCTTTATTCGCAGAACTGCATATTATCAAGGGTGGACCGCGGTTTGAAGCGAGAGAGATCTCGAGTTATTCTGATTGATATTGCGGATTATCGGTTAAATACTTCTAAAGAGATTATATAAAGAAATTAGTCGATGAGTACCTACCACAAAGAAGAGAAAATTACCGACTTATTTTCTAAACATGTTTAGATTATAGGTATACGCTCAAATACATATCGTATTTCATTCACTTGATCGTGTCATGTTTTCAACTACTCAATATAAATGTAATATTTTTATTGCAAAAATAGATTTTTCTAATACTACCTTCCAATGTTACAGCAAATAAAAGTTTACATGTAATGTTTCAGATTATCAGAATTATATTGTGAATATATCCAATTTTTAAACTGCTTTGAACAAAGGAACTATGAATACCTCTCCACTAAGCTCTTTCACCGGCAATTAACGGATGTAACTATTTTTTTCAAAAAACCAATCGAAACCTGTCTTAAAGAAATCAAATAAGAGGAATTATATAGCACTTTGAAAAAAAAACATGTCATAATGGTTGAAGCAAATAGTATTCAACCTCTCAGACCTCTGACATTCTGTCAGAAGGTGGGAATATATGGGCTTTGCAATAATGTAAAAATAAATGGAATATTTCTGATCGTATCCGAAATTTAAAGGCTTTCTAATTTTGTTGTTAGAAATAAACATATAATTTTAGAGATATTAAAATAACGCAAACTTAAAAAAGTTTTTTCGTCTAAACACCAAACTGAAATACTGATTGACGTTTTATTAGACAATAATTTATTACAAAAATTATTGTCATTTTTTTCGTTTCATTTAAAAATAATTGATAAATAAATCACAAAGTTTCTTATATATTTCTCAAATTATTGTCGGAACATTTGGTTTCATAAAAGTGTACGTTTTAATTATTTTGCGTTTAATTTATAGATTTGAATACAAAGCGTGGTGTTTTTTTGTTTTTATAACACCGTTTAGTTAATATTTCTAACAATGACAGTAAGGGCGTAAACGGCACAACGATTTCTATGAGATCATAAAATGAGTTGTTCCCAAAAGCCAACAAATTAGCCTGAGGCGTTGAATAAAATCTAGTCCGCCTCAACACAGAAATACCTTGAGAGAAGGACTAAGAAAAACATTATGAATTACTCTTTTACCTTATAATTGGTATTATTTTTTTATTTGTTCATTTTCGGGAAATCAACAGTTTACATTTTCATCAGTTTGTAAATAAGTATTATATAGTAAAATAAAACCAATTATGGATTTCCTTCTTGTGACTTTACCTCTAGTGAGTCAGCATAATATGGAATAAGTTATTTAAATTTGTGAGAAAGGAATATGAATTAAAAAAATTATGCAAAACAAAAGATTATATAAAACGAAAAATTTACAAAACACTACATTTATAGCCATGAAGAGAAGTTGTAGATATAAATCAAATCATAATAGAGATATAAACAATAGAGACATAAACATTATTCACAAACCATCAGAGAAATATTCTTTTATGGACCTCTTGTATTTGGTAAGTTCGCAACTGAAAATATCAACCTTGGATAATACGCTATTGTTTATTGCTTTTATTAAAAAATACATCCCATTAAACCAAATAAAAATACAAATAATGATAAAACAAAATTATGCTGGACACATAGTATAATAAGAATTAACAAAAACGTCACAATTATTAATTATTACAATTTGTGATATTTGCAATCATCATGTCTCTGTTGAATTTAAACTTAATTTGATAATAATAGAATAACTATATTTTCCAATATCTGTGTAGGTAATGACATTTCACTAGATAAAAAAAATAATGAACCGAACCGTAAACTTTTAATTACAAACGTGCTACGAGTAACTACTATTTGAGAGCATAAAAAGATACATTCATTATTTGGACATGGGTCAGTTATTTAGTAAAGTGTTGAACTTGTTTTCGCTCTGTATTTCCACGTCGTGGAAAATGAACGTCGTCCTTTTTGATAAATGTGTTTCTCCTAATCACTTGGAACATAAACTCAAATTTACGGCTTCTGTACTGTTACCGTTTGTACTAATTATTATCGCATATATAAATTATTTGCACACATTATTGTCGTGAATGACAGTGGCTTGGTTTTTCGTTCATCGTTAAACATACTCGTACATGCTTTTTAAATATGACTTTTTATCGATTAAAACACCCTTATTACTGAACTCTGATTAACACCTTTATAACTGTATTCTGTAGATACCGTCATAAAGTGAAACAGGTCCGGAAATTAATAAATAAGTGAAATAAAGTATAATGGTGTTTATATTTAATTAACAACTCCTTGTGGTGATTTTTTTTACAAAAAACGGCGTTATGTGAATAATCTATTTATTATTATCATTAATTACATAAAAAGTCATTTTAAATTTGAATTCCACCACGAATTAATGTTTATAATTGAATTTTATAGTCTGAATTCTCAACAAATCATTTTTGAAAATGGTAATTAAAATAATTTTCTGTGTAAGTTCCAATTTTGAAAATGATACCTACATTAAAAGCTAATTTAAGTTTATCGAACAAAATTTCACGCGGGACTATATTTTTTCTACTTGTCCATTCCTATTTGAAAGGTTTTTGTATGTAGCGTTGAAACGATTAAATTACTTGATTAATTAATGTGCTTTCGCGCAAGAGTCCGAAGCCAATAAGGCGTTCCTATTCGCGAAATTTGAATATGAATGCGTGATGTGATCTTTCTCTTTTGAATGGTGATCTATCTATCTCTTTTAATTCACAAAATCCAAAATGGCCTCATACACACAAATACTTCATTTATGAAAACATCACAAGTACATGACCACCACACAAGACAACATAATAAATTATACACAAATTCAGCAAAGACAGAGTGTGGTAAAAGAAACAGGTCATGAGGGTGTACACATATATAATCTCCTTCCTGATAGCCTGACAACCGTAAATAGAATAAATATATTTAAGAAAAAACTGTTTGCCCTCAAGATCAATGAGCAAAACCAAAATGCTCTTACTTAAGAAAAATATGTTACTTAGGTAGTAAACCATAATTATTAATATATATTATTTTTGTTTTAATCAATGTACACTTAAGTTAACAAAGCGAAATATGTATTTCTTTTAACTTAATAAATAACTAACTAACTCCAGATTGATACTGAGAATTTATTCAACTAATTACGAGTACATACCGATATTGGTTAAAATAAAAAAAAAATGTTTTAATCATCCTGCGATTCGAAATTCAAGTGAAGCTGATATTTTACGGAGTTGCCGCAAATTTAATTTCAAGCCCCTTTCTTACAAACTCTTTTTTTTAATGTAAACAACACTATATTTCACCATTATTCAATATATCTATATTTAACGAGAACAACTGCCAGAAATCAATAAATGCATCTGCTTTCTAGTTGAAAACAGAAACCAAACTAGAGAAAGTGCAACACAATATTTTATAATTAGCGAGATACGACACACTTTCGCAAGTAAATAATGTAATGTTTTATCTAAAAAGGGTTGAATTTTGAATACGAAAACAAAAGCATACTATATTAAGGTCTGTTTTACTAGTAGATTTACAAATGCCATTAAAAAAACGCTTGCAGAAATGCAGAAACAAGTACAAATAAAGTAAAATAACATTTTATTGCATATCTGGTTGCGAAGTCCAGCTGCCGGCGCTGGCGTAGGGTTCGACCAATCTCGATGACACTCGCGTCACATTTTACATACTATCGCTGCCATTTATATATATTGTCTTGTTGTAGCGTAAGCTATTGAATTTCACCGTCAGAGGGATTGTGTTGTTTTTTTATTAATAGTATTTTATGCTGATTCTTTAACGCACAACATGGGAATATCGGGTTGCTCTTCGAACGTATTTTTCAGTCACGTGTGTTGTAAAGGCGGAATTTTGATGGCTCGCCGTTTATAATGTATTAATATTATTATAATGCAAGTTCGTCTTATTTTTTCAATTTAATTGGTGTTCACTGCACAAACGCATTTTAAAGAAAACCGCTACTGCTAATGATTGTACTATTTCGTCAAATGCCAATTATGTAGATACCCTTTGAAAAGTCAATGTATCGAGCTATCTTATGTAAATTATGTTTTTATTTATACATATTTATATTTTATGATTCGAAAATTTAAACTATGGATAATTTTAAACTTCAATGCAAAGTTGATAATCTAGGTAAGGTTGATAATGCCTGTTTATGTTACCCATCTTTATTAGGTAAGTGATATACAATCGTATATTGATGGACACACGCAACACGGCATAGTAACCCAAAAATGAATCACAATAAGGTAAGGGTGTGTTATCAGTTCTGTGTGAGTTCGGCTGCTTGTAAATTCGATAAAGTTTCCATTTTCAGAAAACATAAATTATTAGTGCAAATCCTGGCCTGAGGGCCGTAAACAGTATAAACACCCATGTGCGCTAGAGCCTCCAGCCCCCAGCTCCAGTTAACCTTTCGCCAGCCACCCCGTATCTCCGTCACCTGCCCCCTGCGAGTATTGTTTGCTGCGCCATCCAGTTATTTTGACGCCGTTAGAGCCTTTTGTTTGGCACCCATTAAATTTAAGGGCTATTTAGTTGGGGCCTTCCCGCACAGGTGCGACGAGTAATTGCAAATACCTGTAGGTGTGTTAAATATCGGGCATGGATGGGGGGGGGGGGGAACCATGAATTTATTGAATGTTGGCGCCTCTCACAAATTATTACCGAAATAACACAGAAAACCACAACACGTAAAAAAACAGAAAACAAGAACAGATAAACAAGATAAAAGTATCAAATACATCTTAAAAGATACTGAACAATATCAACAACGATTATACACTCTACAAGTGTGGTAGATAATTTCCGTATCGCCCCTAGTGAAATACCACAAAGAATTCAGAATCAAAATGGCTTTAGCCAGGCATTTCCTAATGTTCATCTTCCTCACTTCCTTCAGCCACGCAATCATACTATGTACAATGCGATATTTTCACTGTTTTTTTTATTTTCAAAAAAAATTACGATTTAATGTATTTTTGTTTTATTTTTACGTTGACGAATACATTTTCTACAACAAATTAAAGTGTGCCATTTTCGGTTTGCCGCCAAAACGACATGTTCGTTTTTATTCATGAATTCGGCGTCGTTGACGTCACGCCGGGCGACGTTGGTGACAGCCGTCTTACCAGACCTTGGCATTTTATATGTCACAATGACGTTGTAGCCAGTTGAAACTGTTTCTATATGTGCGGTTTTAGACCGTTTTTTAAATCAATAATGAAAATAACAATATATTTAGTGCTATAATCATAATCAGAAAAATAAACTTGAAATCTTCCACACATTTTTACGGTATTCATAGTTTGTGAAAATATACCATTGAGGATGCTATGGTTCCACCGGCAGTCGGAAGCAGTTGAGACTCTTGTGCGGTAATCTCCTTAAATTATTTTTTTAATCTATAAAATGCTCGTTCTCTGAATTCGACAGATTTTGAGAGTTTGCGATAATTTATTACCATTTATTACTGTTAATTTGCACAACAAAGTTACACAATACAACGTAGCACTCACTCTTTATTACTACCCATTTTCAGGAAATTAGGTAGGTACTGAATGGATACTGAAAAGTTTTCATTTTCTATCGCAAAACCGTTCCGCTTTGTTCTACACTGCAGACAATTTATCGACGTTATGCAATTTATTATCAGGATGCATCGACATAGAACACACAAGACGCCTAGCATGAATAATAATCTTGAAAAGTGATCTCGGGCGTCATTAATTTCCATCATGAGTTATGGAGCTTTTGAATATCCCTATCCTGTCAATCAATAAAATGAAAGAATTTATAAATTACGATTTTCCAAACCGTGCAAACAAATAATTAAATTTATGCTGACTATTTGTAAACGTTCGTGACAGCACACAACGTTTGGTGTGAAGTGCTGGTGACTCGATACTTAGGTACTAGATAAAAAAAGTTAATTTAAACAATTTAGTAGGATTTACGGACCGAATGTAATCACACCGTACTCTTACTGTAAATAAGTTGGTTTATCGTAGGTAGGTTATAATTTTAACAGTGAATGAATTTTAATAGTACTGCACGGAGAAAACTGAGTAATGCTGATTTATTGAAAAACTCTTCAAATTATTAATCATCCTGTTAAAAAATGGACTGTAAGCCGCTTCCTGATAAAGTGTTGGTAAATTCGTAATAATATCGGAACACGTGTTCAGTCACCTGCGTTGGTCTTAATAATATATCGAAATGCAAAAATGTTAGCACTTGTACGAACACGTGTTCGGACACCGTGACAAAACAATAGTATTTTACTTAAAGTTTTTTAGGATACCTATCAATTCATTCGGCAATGGCCTACAATCCCGTTTGCGACGGGAATACGAAAAATTTTAAGAGATTTTTAATAAATTGTATGATCAATATTTAAAATATATTTATCACACCGTCACAATATCTTAAATAAAAGTCTTACTGCGATCTGTCCGTATAGTCATTTTACTTTTTATCAGTTTTGGGTTTCTTCGGCTAGGGCACACATTAGGTGAACTTTTTCTGTGGTTAATTACAATTTTTCAGGGTTAATCTTGAACCCATTGTTAATTTTATTTCTGCTTGAAACTTATTGTAGAATAGATCCAATTATTTCGCGTTCAATGACTGCTACATTCCTGCCACTGAGAGCTTTGTTCAAGGTCTCGCAGTAAGCGTTCACAGATGGTTTGAATGATAGATATGTAAATACGAATGTTAGAGGGATCGCGCCAAATACTGTACAAAAATTGTGAAAATATTTAATAAAACACGACTCATTTGAAATAAACAAATCTCTCGAAAATGCTTTAGTTGCATTTAAAGATACACTGTAATTTTTTATGGTGGTTTTACGGGGTGGTTTGATATCACAAAAGGTGTTAAACAAGGCTGCGTAATGTCACCGTGGTTATTCAATCTATACATGGATAATTGTATGCAAGAATTGAAAGAGGTGGGATTGGGCGCGAATTTGAATAATTTGAAAGTATGTTGCCTGTTGTATGCTGATGATGCGGTGCTGATTGCCAATAGTATAGATGATCTTTAGTCTCTCGTGTCTAGGATGAACGAAGTATGCATGAGTCAGTCAGTCAGTCAGTAATTTTTTTCATGCCTATAACATATTAAATAACAACAAAACGTGTTTTTAATATTTTTTGCAGTTTACTTTTCGATTTTTTTCTATCTAGGGAGTTTTATATAATTAACGTTTCGGCATAGCAAATATATAGATTTTATCTTCAAAAATAACTTAAAAAAAAAAATTAAAAACTTAAAGAGTTAACCAGAAACTTGTTATAAATCGGAAGAAATTGCGTATGGTGAAGAAATTAAATAGTAGCTAACAACAGTGGTATGACTTTAATTTGTAATATTTCCTTTGGGTTAATTATTTCATCCTAATACTCGTACAATGGGTATCGAACTAATTTTTCTATGTGTATACATAGAAAAATTAGTTTAATTAAAAATGCTCGCATGAGCATTTTTCTCTTTTTTACTATTTTTCGTGATATGAGTAATTTTTAAAGTTTCGGTAATATCATTTTTGATTTATCAATGGTGTTGTGTACTACATTGTTCGCTGAATGGTTCATAAATCTACCGGATTCCGTGTTGCACAAAAACACATCCCTTAGCCATTCCCCATAGCTCCCGCTCGGGCAGACAGTGTAATGTTAAATTGAAATTCCTAATAAATGGCTCCTGACTCCGAACCATATTTATGTAGGTACTGGATACTAGACTCGTCGGCATTCTAACATGCCTACATACGAGTACGTACCTACTTTCCCCGTAATTTTATCTAGCTCGTAATGTCGCGTGGTGGAAATAATGAACTTTTTACGAAGGTTGAAATTATTAATATTTAAATGAAAGATACTGTCAACCGATGAAGTTGAGTGTTGCCATATTTTAAATTTTTGTCTTTGGCCTTTGAGTAGCATGCGTACTTGCGTAGGCTTATATAGCATTGTAACGAAAAAAAAAGTTTTGAATGTTTAGAACAAAACACTGAAACAATAGACACTTTATGTGAGTATCTCAGATATATATTTGAATAATCTTTTTCTACGGATATCCGTAGATACCATATGGTCTAAGATAAAAATTTAATTGAAACCTCTAGCTTTTTACATAGAAAATTCGATATAAGTTGCCTTGTAATTTTGAAATATTTTAAAAAAGTTATTAAAAAATATTTATTATAATCTTTCGTAAGGCAATCTTTCGATCGACCAGTAACATATTTTATAAATAATATTACAGTATATTATATAAGTATTTGGTTTGAAAGAAAGTTTTGGGTACGAACAAATGTATGAAAGGTGGGATAGGAATCTCGGGGTCAATGTGTCCAGAAGTGACGGACGAATGAATTCATCCTTCTCACTGCGGTGGAAGGCAATGGATCGATAAAATCGGGCTGGAGAAATCAAAAGGTTTTCCCCAACAAATCTCTCCTGATCCGGCCCGCCACGCAGTGGGTTGGCAAACGCACCCTTTGACCTCTAACGACCTTTTGACCTCTCCAACAGGACTCTCTCCGAACATCGCCTTGCACCTCAGTGGGAGTAATGGATTCATACGTCCGTCACTCCTGGACTCACTCACCCCAAGATTCCTACCCACCCTCGTACCTTTTTACTCCCCAGAACTTCCCATCTATCCTTTCCTAGAAAGACCCTCCTCACAGCATCCCGAGAGATGACAGTGTGGAGTCCTCCTGTGTGGAGCTAATGTAAAAAACAAAAAAAGCTAAATACTAACATACTTAACAATAAAAATTATTAAGCAAACATGCTTAATAATTTTTATTGTTAAGCGTGTTTGCTTTAGCAATTATAGTTAGTATTTATACTAACACGCTTAACAACAAAAATTTCATATTTATTTTATTAACATCAACAATGTTTTTTAATATTGTTCGGCTACTACTTTCATAGTACCTTAAGTAACTATCTTGTACTCTTAATATTATATTTATTTATTAAACAACTATTACTTGAATTCACAACAACTCTCAACAATAACTAATATTGTACCTGCTTATATTTTCCGTACTCGGCCTATTATGCTATATAATATACACTCATTATTGTACTACTCATCAGCTTAGCTTAAACATGTAAAACATTGTATACACGTAAAACCCTTCATGGCGTGAATAAATCTATCTTACATATAAATAAAAATGTAAATTTTTGTTTGTTCAAAATCTTAAAACTCCGAAAGTTCTTCACCGATATTGCTGAAAATTTTAAAATTTGTTCTTATTAGTGCCATGAGTGTTTATAGAGTGATTTGAATTGTAGAAGCAGTCGGAGACGCTCGAGGAATACTTAACGCAATATCTCTGCACCGGAATTAGATACGGAGTCGAATTAAAGTCGATGTAATATAGTTTTTTAACAGTAACATTTTGGAATACGGTAGTGAATGGCGGAAGAAGTTAGGGACGCCAGAGAAAGACATTAACTAGCAATAGCGAAGCATTGCGGGGTCTGCTAGTAAATGAGGTATTATTTTGTGTATGTACTGGTTGGTAATATTTTTGAAATGACATTAACATGCCAAAGAGTGGCAATGAATGTTGCAGACATTCCAAATAAATTTAGCAGTGATTTAGTAGGGTGTAATAGCTTTTGAAATACTTATGAAACTTGGTAGAGTAGCCCGTTAAAATTTCAATCTTTAACTTTGTTCTTGAGAATGCTGAAAATAGTCTCGGCAGTTGGCGCGCCACTCGTGATATGGATTTGCAATGATTTAACCACTGCGTTAGGTTAAATTTTATAGCTCAGTGCTCTACAACCATGACATATTTATTTATTAATTTTCGGGAAATCGACAGTTTACATTTAATCACTTTGTACATAAGTATTATATAGCTAAAATAAAACCAATTATGGATTTCCTCCTTTTGACTTTACCTCTACTGAGACAGCATAATATGGAGTAAGTAAATTAAATTTGTAAGAAAGGAAAATGAATTAAAAAATTTATACAAAACAAAAGATTATATAAAACGAAAAATTTACAAAAAAAATACTTTATAGCCATGGAGAGAGGTTGTAGATATAAATCAAATCATAATAGAGGTATAAACAATAAAGACATAAACACTATTCACAACCCATCAGAGAAATATTCTTTTATGGACCTCTTGTATTTGGTAAGTTCGCAACTTAAAATGTCAACCTTGGATAATACGCTATTGTAATTATTGCATAGTCTGTTCACAAACTCCAACGGCTCGGAGGGCTTTGAAGCAGAGAATGGACGGTTATCTCGAGAGTATTTCCTCCTGGGGTAAAAATAATCTCGTCGAATTTAATGTTTCAAAGACCCAATCCTGTCTGATTACGTCTAAAAGGGATCCAAATGATAATCTAGTCTCCTTCAACGGAAGCAATCTTCCGAACAGGCCTTCCATTGATATGCTTGGTGTAACTATAAGTGACCAGCTCAGGTACGGGGGCTCCATCGAAGCCAGAGTAAAGTTGGCCTCTCAGAAGCTGGGCGTACTGTACAGGGCCCGCAGATACTTTAATAGTACACAACTGCTCACCCTGTACAAATCGCAAGTGCGCCCTACTGTCGAATTTGGCAGCCATCTCTGGTCTGGAGCCCCAAAATACCTGAAAAAAACCCTTGACTCTGTGCAGAAACGGGCGGTCCGTTTGATAGATTCCCCAATCTTAACAAACGGACTGCAATCTTTAGAGCACAGACGTCGGGTAGGTATGCTGTCCTTGTTCTATCGGTATTACAATGGAAGATGCTCTGAGGAACTAGCGTCATTGATCCCTTCGGCGCCGGTGCGTAGTCGGGATACACGCCAAACGCGCGCCCAACATTTGTACACAGTTGACACTTGTCACATGAGAACGGGTCGCTTCTACGATTCGTTCTTAAGTTCAACAGCTCGGCTGTGGAACGAACTGCCGGCCTCTGTGTTTCCTCCCTCCTACAACATGGGACTCTTCAAGACCCATGTTCACTCCTTCCTCTCCACAAAAAGACCCTCCACACAGCATCCCCAAAGATGACATAGGCCCTGAGGGAAATTATTTTCTTGAGGGCCTCCTGTGTGGAGTAAATATAAAAAAAAAAAAAAAAAAAAAAGGCAAGAATTCTGCTTAGAGTTCGTTTTGCATTAATCCACCCTGAACAGGACACAAGAGCGTGTTGAACGCGCAGGTACATTGAATGGAATCTTATTTAGCAACTCTGGGCATTGAATATTATTGTGAACTACCTTATACAGGAATAGTGCATCCTTATGATGCCTCCGTACACTCAGTGATGCAAATTTAAAGTATGAAGCTGCCTCTGCATAATTATCAAATCTTACAAATGACTAATAACACCGAATTTTTTTTCAAAGTTCCTTTGCATGATATTCTTATTCTCAGGCATAGCAGAACATTGATTTTACAAAAAAATACAATGGATACGAAACAATTTATTTTTTTAAATGTAGTATGTGCGTGCTTTTCTAGCTTTCTTTCAAAGCTAATTTAGTGAATACATTACATTATTATTTATTGCATATTTTTGATCGATTAGAGAAAACAAATATGATGTAGGTACTTGCATGTTCGGATAGTGTTAGTAATTCAAAATGGGAGTTCGGGATTGATAAAAAATGATAGAATGTAATTGGGTGGCAATGGCACATATCCCGGCGCCAGTCCCGGTAAGACTAGAAGATACGGGTTTAAGTCCCAGTTGGGGCTGTTACCTTTTATCTTCTAGTCTTACCGGGACTGGCGTCTCTATAAGACTAGAAGATAAAAGGACTGGCGTCTCTACGTGCCATTGCCACCCAATTTCATTCTATCATTTTTTATCAATCCCGAACTCCCATTTTGAATTACTGTTCTGCTATGGGAGTTCGGGATTGATAAAAAATGATAGAATGTAATTGGGTGGCAATGGCACATAGAGACGCCAGTCCTTTTATCTTCTAGTCTTATAGAGACCCCAGTCCCGGTAAGACTAGAAGATAAAAGGTAACAGCCCCAACTGGGACTTAAACCCGTATCTTCTAGTCTTACCGGGACTGGCGTCTCTATGTGCCATTACCACCCAATTACATTCTATCATTTTTTATCAATCCCGAACTCTTACATTCTATCATCCTTTATCCCCGTCACTTGGACGTATTGGACGTTTATTAGAAAATAAATATTTACTAATAATTTTGTTATATTTAATCATTGAAGGTAATACTATCAACACAAAAATGATTGAATGTAATTGGGTTTAAGTCCCAGTTGGGGCTGTTACCTTTTCATTGTCTGCCTTTATCTCTTTAATATTTAAATTCATTGAAAAGTGTTGATAGTATTACCTTCAATGATTAAATATTACAGTGAGATTTATTCTGAGCTTCATCTAATAAATTGAAAATTATTAGTAATTATTTATTTTCTTTCAAATGTGGCACACCAGTTGCATATCCCTGATACAAACCACTCTACTGCAGTTAGGAGGTATTGCCTTTAATAATCTAATACACGTCCAATACGTCCAAGTGACGGGGATAAAGGAGTTAAGTTCCCTCGCGGTGCGAGCGGCTGGGCACCACTGCCACTACTGGCACTACTGCTACTACTGCCACTGCTGCCACTACTCCAAACCAACCGCGATACTTTCGCTGTTTACTGTTCACTGTTCACTCAATAGCACGTTGTTATTTTCTGGAAAGCTTTTTAATATTGCAGACACAAAATGAGAAATTGGTTTTATGATAGAAATCGAGAGAACTTAAATAAAATGTAAAATGTATAAAAAAGTTCAATAAATTTTGTATTGGGAAATTAGAGTATCTATTGCTTTATGCATATATTTTTTTTGTGTGAGAATAATATACTATTATATTAGCTATATATGAGACCCCCCTGTAAAACTGTATAACGGTTTTCACATATGTTGGGAAACTGAAATAAAACATTTTTATATATTTCGGTTTATTCTTATAAGTATTTTTGTCGATTTTAATATATATTTTTATGTAATATTAATGACTGCTTATTATTACAATCAAATCTCATTAGCTTTTCTGATTGGTGTATCCTAAATAAGTTAACCCTCAATGTAAAAAAGTGTCAAGTCATGAAATTTTATAGGAAGAAAAACCCATTGATTTTCACATACTGTATGAATGATCAAGTCTTAGTATCTGTACCCGAAATAAAAGACCTGGGGATAATATTTGACACCAAATTAACATTTATCTCCCACATTAACAATATAACCACTAAAGCGATGCAAATGTTGGGTTTCATATTAAGAACTGCAAAAGATTTCAAAAATTTAAAAACTTTAAAAATATTATATTCATCCATTGTCAGAAGCCATTTAGAATTCAACTCAACCATTTGGAATCCATTTTACAATATTCATGAAAAATCTATCGAGCAAATCCAACATAAATTTTTACGTAACATAAATTATAGATTAGGTATTCCTATTGAAAACATTTACTACACCTCACTGTTGAAAGTCATGGGCCTAGCCACATTAAAAGAAAGAAGAATATGTTCTGATCTCTTTTTTCTTTATAAAATTGTTAATAACATGTTTGACTCCCCTGAACTCCTTAGGTTGTTCGACTTTCATGTGCCTAGTAGAACGGTTCGTCAGAAGGTACCTTACCATTGTAATATTGCAGGTACCTTAGCAGAAATAAATTCAGTAATGAACCGACTACACAGTGCAGGGAATAAATATTGCGTGAACACTAACGGTACTGAATGTCTATCAGCCTATAAACACATTATTATTAAATCTGTATGTCAAATATGAACTTTGCAAACATTAAACGGAGTATGTGCGAACTATTTCCACTACTCTACAAATTACGTTTAAATAAATAAATATTATAATACTTAGTTTAATATAACTTAATATTATGGTACTTTGTTTAATATTATAATACTTGACTGAATATTGTAATACTTAATTTAATATTATAATACTTGGTTTAATATTGTGGTACTTGACTTAATATTGTGATACTTGGTTTAATATTATAATACTTAACTAAATGTTTTTCTATTAGACTTTTTGTCGTTTCTTATCCTAATCTTGCGTAATAGAGATTGTTAATTAGAGTTACATAGTTTATAGGCTAATGTGAACAACAATTTCATCCTTTTTTATTCAATTGTTTTGGAGGATATTGGCAGATCATATATTTTTATTTCATTTACTTAAATTTCATGTTACCTACGTTTCGTAAACTCTTGTTTCATGTTACCTATATTTTGTTAACCTATGCATTGTTCAATCTTATATTTTATGTAATCTGTATATTCTTATATATTATGTAAACTCTTTATTGTTATTGTATTTAAAAAACATAATAGCATTGTATGTAAAAGCCCTATGGGCGTTTAAATAAAATAAATAAATTTCTGTCAATAGAAGTGAGTTACGGGTGCGTTCGTGTGCCCGAGGTAATTCAATTGTTCTTTACTCCTGGTAAATTGATCAAACAGGATACCAAAATCACGTGAATATACTCGGAGAGTCGAAATAATACTGACGGTCAATATATTATATAGAATAGTATTTGCTGTAATTCTATCTCCCCCCTCTTTTTTACAATTATATTATGCTATTGCACAGTGGCGGCTCGTCTACGAAGGTCTTTTGGTCAAAGACCTCGCAAAATATGCCGCAATAGTATTAATATAATAAAGGATTTAACAAACTACTCGATTATTAATTTATTTTGAATATTCGTATGGTAATAGCGAGTTCAAGAGCCATCTAGGGTCCAAATTAGAAGCTGCTGTATGTACCTAGCGTGGGTCACTTTAAGTTTTATCCCAAAGCTATCTTCTTTCTTTATCTTTGCTATACAGACACAGGAGGTAAACACAATCATGTCTGACGTATGCTTAGTATCATACAAAATTTCTTTTCAAGGCATTTTCCGATATGACCGCGGTAAGATAGACATATCTACGACCTAAGATTATTGAAGTATTAGATGGAGATGTGAAAAGATGTCAGTCGTAAGTTTTTTGTGGTATAAATGATAGCCACCTTGAACGTAAAATCTTGAAATTTTTTTATCCATTGTTGAAGTAATTTGCATGGAATAATTTAAAATTTCAAATTCTGTGGATATCATATCGAAAGAAATCGCAAACAATTCATTGAATCATGACAAACGTATTCAAATAAAGCGACAATTAGTTTATTTTACAAGAGAGAAAAATAAAGAGGTTAAAAACAAAAGTTATCATTTCTATCCGTGCATATGCGGGTGCAATAAAATGAACGTATAGGTAGATTTCATTGTTTACTTTTTAAGTGTACTGATAAATAATGTACTGAGTTTGGAGTCAATACAAATTAAAGTTAAAACTTTTGATAGGAAAAGATCTTTATAAGAAAAAAAAAAAAAAATTATATGTGTAAACAAATAATCTTAAATTAAACAATATTGTACTACCGGCTTCAGAATATGTGGGTACCGGCAAATTAATTACATATATTGTCGTTTTTATAATATTCATTACGCATTAACAATTTTTTTCGATTAACCTTCCACTTTTGGACCCCTGGCCTGGAGTCGCCTCTGCTATTGCAAATAATTCATTTATTAATTTGAGCCCCTCGGGCTTTTACATAAAACAAGTAAAAAATAATTAGATTACAGAGTGCATTCAAATCAACATAATAATAAAATAAATACTAATATTTTTTTCCCAGCTGCACGAATAGGATTTGTAATTCAAATATGTATCGCAACAGAAGAATACCTCTCAATTTTAATTTGATGTGGTTTATAGTATGGGGACAAGTTATTTGAATTGTATTTTAAATCATTTCATACTAAGGCGGTGAAGAGAATCTTTAAAAAACAGAGTGACGTAAAATCTTTTCATGTTCTTAAAATAAATCCCAAACATTTCGTATCATTTTTGTTATTTCATTGTTAATAAATGTTAAATTTTCATCAAAAAAATCAATTTTAATCATATTATTGCGAAAACGGTTTTGAAAGACACGTAATAGAGGGGATCAATATTCTTCTTTCTAATAATAAAGATAACTTAAATACCTCAGAAATTATGAATTACCTTAATTACTGAATGTATTATTAACAAGAAAAAATACCATCTTATTGCTCCACCTTAATATGTTTCCATTCGCCGTCCGTTCTATCTCCTCCCCCCACTCTTCACTAATACGTAGTCACGCCTTCACCCCAACTTCAACACCTAATAATATATTATGTTCAACCTTCAATTTATAAAATTAAGTTTTATCCATTTATTTTGAGGAAGGTGCGGTTATTCCGAAACCGATCAACGTTAATATAAAAAAAATTTGGGGTTGAAACTAATATTGTACCGTTTAATTGTAATGGATAACCACAAAGTTATAGCTGCGTTCAATAGAAGTAACTTTTGGTGTTCATTCCCGAATTAACGACTTTTAATTAATCTTTTGTGTTTGTAAAAAGCATTAACTTTGTGGTTCACCATAATTTACAATATAAACACATCATAAATTTTTTTACCACTTTGTTAATAACACTAAACCGGTTTCAAAATTACCCTTCCTTCGCCAGGAGAAAATTAAAAACTGAACACGTGCCCGATACTAAACTTAGCTTTAGCTTTCTAAGAATATCGCCAATTAAAAGCCGCCACAGTATTTAAACTATAAATGCCGTTATCAACACATTTTGACCTATTTATCGCTATTTCAGTTGAAGCATAAAAACACACCGTTAAATAATCAAGTTGTCATTAATCTTGCAATACCTCTATTTTCCCCGAGACAGACTTATTGTCGGTATTGACTTTCCAGGCTCTCTTGAAAAGAAAATGATCAAATCATTATTTGATGTGATCGTGCCTTCTTGTAAAATTTACAATATAACTAGGTTTTAGACGAAACAAGCGAGTTTTTGCTTATTTTTATATTTTAATAGTTTCTACCTGACTCCGCCCAAGTTAATGGAACAAACGATTCGGCATATTTTCTTTAACGAATTCCTGAAATTAGAAATTTCTTTAACTGTACGTATCTACCTCCATAATATAAACTCTCTTGCTCATTTTGTAAATTTTTAAAATCTATCCGATAATGGGCTCTTTTTTCGCCCAAGTGAAAAAACAACCTTGTAATCTCAACCCACCACCATCAATCGTTTGCTCTGTCCTGGATCCGGAACGAATTTCGCTCATTACGCGTCGGGTCTCAGGTCTTTTATTTATTGACTGATGTTATTTTATGAGAAAAGTGTGTATGAAATTGTTTTGTTATGTTTGTTTGTAAACTTTTAGTTTTTCTATTGATTGCAAAGGCAAAGTTATATTAAAAATAAAACGAGATTGCTGTCGTATTTATTATGACAAGTACGCTGTTTTCGAATTACCTATATCCGAAATAAGAAATTTTTTTTTACTTCCTTTTTACGTTTTATTTTTTTGATTTCATCATGTGTTTTTATCGTTCACAATGTTTCATATCACAATGAAGATTGTTTTTAACCAAGACTCTCAGTGTGTAACGATGAAATTGAATATCGGATAATGAAGGAGATTTGTAACGTAATCACAATGACATTTTACTCCCGGAGATTTTACCCTTTTCAATGTTTCTTGCCAATTAATTACTTTGCGTTAAACAGTTTATTTTAAATATTATCACGCTATCAATGTTTAGTTGTGTAGTATACTGTATCTACCCACTATATATTTTTTCAATTTTTAATCACCTTATTGTATACAGACAATGTTAGGCTAGACCAGGGGTTCCCAACCATGGCGCCCTCGGAACGATTTGTATGTGCCCGCCACTATTCGACAGTGAAATAATTTTTTCAAAAATATTAATTAAATATGTGAATTATTTTTATTTATTTGTTAGAGTTTTATTTTTTTTGAGTGCCTAGGTTTATTAAATACTTTCGTATGTTTGCGATATTGTATGTATGAGTGTTTCCTTTGTTGACAGTACGTGTCGCAACCTGCCTAGCGGCAAGCCAGACTGCACTCTTCACGCTAGCCTTGAACGGAGAGTTCTATTTGCACATTACTCCTAGTACACGCAAAAAACCCGAAGTGAACGAACGCCACGAACTGAGCCGATGAACGCCGAAGGCGCCAAAATACATGACACATGACTCTGCCAGCTCTGGCTGTCAGTGAAAGCAATAAGCGTGGCCCCGGCAGCCAAACTAACAATAGTGCTCATCGGTTCGGCGATCATCGGCTCACTTCGGGTTTTCGGCGTGTACAAGGAGTGATGTGCAAATAGCATTTCCCGCCTGGAACCGCGTTGTTGTCATTTTGATTGCGATTGCTGCCCCGATTTTGTTGATTAAAAATAGGTGGTGCCCGCCACCCTACCGATATTTTAGAATGTGCTCTAGAGTACAAAAAGGTTGGGAACCTCTGGGCTAGACTGATAATGTGCGTGTGTGGCATGAGGGTGAAAAAAAATATGCGTGCATGTTTATAATATAAATAAATCAATGCAATTTATTATAGGCAGAACAATTAGTTTATCTTAATATCTGATACTTTAGTTTAATGAACATTCTTGGGCGACGTGAAATAATTTTTACGATTGTCAACTTTATAAATGAACGGGTGCTGTGATTATTTTTATAGATGACGCTAAATAAAAGTTTTTTTTGCATGATCGCCGTAAAACATACTTTATTAAACGAATCGTGTTTAAATTATAACAAGTATAATAAGTATACATACATATTAACGTTCATCAAGTATTTTTTTTTACTAATAATAGCGGTTTACTAAAAATTAATTATCTTACGGTAGCAAACGAAGATTCTTCCCCTACAAGAATCAATTACACCTACCCACGTATCCCATCCGTTTTTCCACTCGAGAATTTTTTGTATTTATTATAAATTATTCTTCAATTCATATATACCTACCTACTGTTATTTTAAGTTGATTTGACAAAATAGGCATAGATCAATGATACCACATTTAAACAACCATTAAGAATATGTATATATATATGTGCAGGCATTCCGCCTCTCCATCTTTCCCATAAACAACGCATTTAACTTTTTTTCATTTAAACCATAGATAATGTTACCACTACTGTTTTAATTTTCACTTTATAATGCCCACGCACAGGCTTCGCCTTTGTGGGATTTTTTGTTACTGCCTTATATTTTGTATAATTATATATGTACCTGTATGTATCAAAAAAATTTCCAAAAAAAAAAACTGAAATATATGTTACAACTAAGCTCTACAACGAATCTAAAGTGTTAATAAATTTAATTAAAAAATATTTGACGAATCGGTGACACATATAAAACACATGTTATTAACTACACTTTTCAAATCCATTTGCTCCAACAAATAAACGTATGATTCGATATACTAAGAAACTTAGCCATTTCAAAGGTTTGGTTTCTTAGAAACTTCATTTCTATCATTTTAGATATTATGTACAAATAATATATTACACACTGATATATAGATATATGTACAAACCGCCAGGTTCTTATAAATTCAATTACACGTGTTCTAATGAACAGGTCTCTATTCTGTTTTCCTGGAAATTTCCTATCCAATTAAAACTGTAATCGCTCATTAATTTGTGAAGGCAGAACTAGTCACAATTAAATTCAACCAGTTACCAAGAAGATAAATTATTTATTCTGTAACTTAGAAATCAAACGCTTTCAAATCGGGTTTGACGGTCGCTCTCATCATTGAAAGTGAATAGTCAATTCAATTTCCCTTTATAATGATAATAATGTTTGGACCATTTCTATGGTACCGTTTTTGTGAGAAAATCACCCCAAGGGCGCAAGGGCCCTTGCATTTTTTTAACTGAGTATTTTTTTTATTCAAAAATATAAATATTGTTGTGAATAACTAACTAACCATCACGCCGTTTCCCCGCAGGGGTAGGCATAGAAAATGGACCACCAAACAACTCGGTCTTGTCATACACTCTTTACCTCATTCACATTCATACATCGTCTCATACATACTCTTCTATTATTCTGACTCTCCCGACTTAAGTATCTGGTTCACTTGGTCGTGCCATGTCTTCCTCGGGCGTCCCCGACTTCTGCTACCATTCACATTTGCATCGTATATTCTCCTTACACTCCTTTCTTCGCTCATTCGCTCTACATGCCCAAACCATCTAAGCGTCCCTTTCTTGATCTTACTTATTACGCTTACATCCACCTTGCACTCTTTGCGGATCTCCTCACGATCATACATGGCTTTACCACACATACGCCTCAGTGATCTCATTTCTGCAACATTCAGTCTACTTTTATCTTTTCTCTGCCAGTTCCATGCATCACTTCCGTTTATCAAGGTAGGTACTAGCACTCCATTGTGTTGTGAATAAATATTGTTGTATTTTGCAACACATTTTTTTTCCAACACATTTTAGTAAATCAACATGTTAGATATTAAATAAATAAAATTATTCTATTTTGATACTTTTAATGCACCTGCAAATACGATTTATACTTTATAAATAAATATAAATCAGCCAAATTTAACAAGGGGCCTTCATATAATACAGGTTGTCCGATGGTAAACTCCAGGAGGTGATTTTATATGATGGTAGGAGTAAAAAAGTCAAATTATTTTTTCCGAAATTATTAATAACTTTTTCCCATAGAAAAAGACAAAATACCCACTAAAAATCCTTAGTGTGAGGACAAACTTACCCGATAAATTCGCTGTGAGCTTGCCGATAACGAGGTGGCAACGTTGTGATCGGCCCGTATCCATTAAAACCGTAAGTAAAAAATTACATTATGCCGAGTGTTTGAAATTTACAATTATGCTACTATTCGGATGTTTTAAACCAAATTCTAAAGAGGACTGTACTAAAATTAACAAAATATAGTCAATACTTTATACAATATTATTGCTTTTGACTAATATAACGAATTTTCAAAATGTCCACATTCTACGTGTATTTACATCATGTAGCCCGTAAGCCTGATGAATATCTGCCCATTCTTCGTGGGTGAAGCCAGATATAATCACAGTAATTAAAATTAATCGCAAATAAACACAATGTTAAAAGTATTTGAAGAAAAAAACGCACTTAATAAAGACGATCTTTCAAGTAATATTAATAAATGCACACTTAAGATAAAGACACACTCAAGTTTTGATTAAAACAATCAAGTTTTTTAAAGTTAAACACTGCTAGATAAATTAAATAATCAGATCCTTTGCGAATAAAATAGAAGCTATTGACACGAAACGCGGCAATTAAAGACTGACTAAACGACAGCGCTTTGGTAGGACGGTAGATTCAGAAACAGCGCAGTAATAATGCTAGACCAACATGGCCGAGCGATTTTACGTTTTTACCTGAAAAGTACCCCTAAAAGATGGAATTTCGAAAAAAGTTTTTATATTTTTTACTTGTACTATTACGCAGTATCACCTCCCGAAGTCGGTGCACTTTACCCCCGGACACCCTGAATATAGCTATCAACTCTGTACTCAAATTATTCTGCGACTACGAGTTGATTTTAGTTTCAATAGTTTACTTTCTTTTAAAGAATCCGTTTTTAACGATGTAACCGATCTTAGCTATGTCAGTTCTCTTAAATAACAGTTTAGTTTGGATCTCGCAATCTCTATAAATATTTCCAATGATTTATTTATTGCATCTTGCTACGTAGAGTAGTTGCTAAGGTTACTTGCTACGTGCAGCCTACAATACTCACCAGACATTTTAGGTTGTAATAATGAATGTGGAATCACAAACTTTATCCAGTACTGGAAGCGCCAATTCTTGAGGATTAGATACCCACAAGAATGTTTGTGATCCCAGGGTTCTCAGGGGGTTGGGTACGAAACCAGAAATGTGTCAAGTTACAATGTGTACTTTAGAGTCAAGGAAAGAAGATTTTGATGTAACAGGAATGTACATTATTTCGAATACAATAAAGACTACACACTCTACCGTGTGAGTTATAACGAAAACAATATAATGAAAGTTAGATATAAGCTTACCCCCAAGGTTCCGACCACGCTTTATCTATCTATCTAATTAAGTAACATCCTACTCGAGCTGGAGCAGCACCTCCTCAGGCTGAGCTCCTAGGGGCTCCAGCCGGAGCAAGAGGTAGATTCAGTTCCGCCTCCTGGCGACTGTCCGTGGCAGGAAAATGTGTAATCTGGCGACTGAGGAAGAGGTATCTGGTGCCCGCGGTCGCATCCGTGTATCCTGGCGAGGATTCCCTTTATGTAAGGAAAAATAGGCCTCAATACGGCCCTGGTGAAAATGCGGTCGAAGTAGTGCTAAACCGCGAGAAAGAATACTATCCTTAGGTTTCCGGGAACCGGGCACAATATTTTAAGCCACTGGCTTCTTCATCCCAAAGGATGGGTCGGATTCAAGCAGTTCACACGTCTGACTCCCTTTGCGATTCATGATCCCGCGTGGTTACAATAAACGAACGAGCCACGGAACTAATTCAATTATGGAACTTCGTATTTACACCATTTATACGATTTTATTATGCAATCTCCGCATATAAGATTAGACTTCGCCTCTCCGATTAAAGGGAAACCATTCCCAAACAATTTCACTCCGGAAAACTGTGACTGTCGTCTGCCGAGAGATCAGGCCCACTCCCTGGTTTCTCCGCAGGCAAGCAAGTGTTTTTGTTTTTTTCTGTTTCCGCCCGGTACAGATTTTAAATTTTAATTTATGATTCGAAATTTTACCAAAACCAATACCAGCGACAATCGCCCAGTTCCTAACTAGGTTAGAGAATCGGCGAGGATAAATGTGATGATGCAGAATAAATTAATGAATAAAATATTAAAATAAAAGGAGTCTAGCCCTGCATCATAACATTCTCACTATACTCGAATCAAATGATATCATATCATCACGATTTCAAATAACATTAATTCAGAATGCAAATTTTATTGTATTCTTTTAATTGATACAACGATCTTCAAAAATATCTAAAAGATTCCAACGAGTTATGACGTCATAATAACCTTCCTAGGCGTTATCGGACACGAAGATGAACGTCTATGTGACGAAAAACTTAATAAATTTGAATGCGTTTTAAAAATTAAGAAATAAATTTAAAAAATGTGAAAACATATACAAAATCTGGTACATTCGTCATTGATATGTAATATTTACAAAAATATATTACGTTTACTGAATTTCCTTACTCCAATAATAAATCGAGTTTCCAATTAATACTCAGAAGGTATTTACCTACATTCGAAGTTTTTTTATTCGATTGATAAAAAAGAATTTCACCTGACACAGCTCGTAGCGCCAAAACGTTACGCGCATATGCAGGGTTACTAATTGGAAAGATAATTATTGCTAACGCCGGCGTTTTGATATCGTAATTACCGTAGGCACCTTCCTACCTTTATTTTATCTCTTTTATTTGAATTTATAACTTTTTTTTATTGGTTCCTTGAAATATCAACCAGAAGTAAAATACCAATTTACACTCATCATGCTGCGTGTAAAGAGGGAACCGCAACTCAGTTTACAATAGTAATATTTTTATGATTTGTGAAGCGCCGTTTTTGTGCAAAATAACCTCAAGGGTAATGTCAGTATTTTGATCTCCGGTACAATGCGGTTTTAGAAATGACATTGAAAAATACACATCGCTCTCCTAGACTACAAACAAAATCTGCAAAGCGAGCTTGTGGTGATTTTTCTCAAAAAAGGCCCCATATAAATCAGCCAAATGTTATCATTATGAAAATGTTAATATTTTTATTTTGGTTTAAACGTTACTGTTTTTTTACTAGTTAAATTTCAACTTTTGTAACGTGCTTTTAGTCACTTGGTTTTTAATCGATAAAACACCTAAATACTTGGGTAAAATCTGAAATTAATTACTACAATTTTATAACAACGAATTCAGGATATTTTTGAACCCGCGGCCATTTACTCGCCATCTCCAGATTTATTTGTCTTTGCACATGCGTTGCTCTGTCATCCATTTATCTTACAAACAAATACATACGTGTTGTGACAATTGATCTCGATCAAAAGGACAATAGGTTTTTTCATAATAATATATAATTTTTTTACTGTAAAGCGTCCTTAGTGCTTTCTTTTCACAAAAGCGGCGCTGTATTAACCATCCATGTTACTATTATAAGAGACAGTGTGAAGCAAACTATCTAAGTTATTTAGTGCGGTGTAAGATATAAACAAATTTACTGATAGTATTCTGCGACACCATGTTGTATTATTTACACTTTCAAAATAATTACATTCCAGACTTGTAGAGGCAGCCTTTGTTTAACAGTTTGTCTATCTCAGTTATTCACTAACTACCAAACACGGAATCCAGTCTCAGCACATCCCGTCTGTACCCAGACTGGAAGGGTGGCCAACTTCATTAGGTGCTGGGACCCCTACTCCGGTTGTATCGGATGTCACAACTGGCTACATGGCTAACCCTGACGATAAATCGATAAAACGCCTAAATCGCTATCGTTGACGATTGTCAACTGTTGAATGTAACCGTTGGAAATAACACTACCGCACATTAGTAATAATATTAGGGTATCCCAACGTTATGGACTACCTATTGTTGGGACGTAGGAATTGTTAAGTAGGACACACACTGCATAGCCAACGAGCAAACTAGCCCCGCGCCGAGCCAAAACTCACCGTGTTTGGGGAAATTCATGTGGTTTGGTTTGGCTCGGCAGCTTCCGCTTGATATTCGGCGAGTCTAAAATCTACTGAGCACAGCCAAAAAGCGTGACTCGGCTCAGCCGTATGTGGTAAGTCCTCGAGCTGATGGCTCGCCGGTTCTGCCGTGTGTGAGCAATCCTCGAGCCAAAGTATGAATTCAGACATCTCGAGTGAGACAATGCAGACATGATTTTGTTCTGGATGTTGAAAAATACATACCTACCTATTTTTTGTACATACCTATATTATTTCTTACTTATTCATTTTAAATGATCCTTTGTCATATAAAAAAGCTTTTTTATTTACGTACATATTTTTTAAATTCTAAATTTCAAATAAGCTTTATTGAATTAAAAAAAACCTATTTTATTTTTGTAGATTATTTTTAATACCTACTTTAAATAAACCTTTCTGGAATTTGTGTGATAAAAACCTATTTTATGTACCCCGTATACGATTTTAATTCGCAAATTCGAGTTGTTCACTCGATGGTGACGTAGGTAGTGATGCCATTCCTAAAATATACTGGGGAAAGTTTTCTCTCTGAAATTCTGTAGCCACCAGAAATATAAAACCAGCCCTTATAAATAAGTTGATGACCTACCGATTTTCAATTTTTTGGCATGGCATCATTGGATATATTTATATCAAGACGCAACCGAATCCATTTGGACACAGTCCATGACATTTGGACACGGTCCACGGTACAGAATGTATGAATGTCTGCTGTGTATATCCAGCTGTATAACGACAACTGCCAACAAGTTTACTTGCCACGCCGACAGAATTGCTTGACGATAGGAACTGGGCATCGGCCGTATTGGATACGAAAGTAAACGGTTACACCTTTGAAAAATGTATATCGTCGCATTAATTTGTAGACTGCGTAACTCCAAATTACGACTTAGAAGAAAATTAGACCCGCATCGACTAGTAAAACTCGAAAATTAAAAAAAAAAATTAACCTTTTAGATAAACACAAATTAGGAAACTGCGTAAAATTATGGTGCCATTTTTACTCGCGAATACTTCGTAACTCCTTAATTCAGTATTGGCCGGTGAGCCGTGCACGCTTGTTGTGTTTTTGACTGAAGAAATTTATTTACGGTGTAATAGTTTTACCGTGAAATTAACTGAGATAAGTTGATTAATCAATTTTGAACATTTTATAACCTTAATTTTAATTGTGAAGTCACGAATAGTGTTTTGTATCTGTAGTCTAAACTGACGTCTTCTGCACCGTGTGACGCTCTGCCGTAGCTCTCTTGTTTTATGTGCCTCTGCGGTTTCGTAAATACCTAATAGGTCCTTGTTCTGTGATTATCTCTTCTTCAAGGTCACCATCTCTTTGCAAGTGGATCTCCTCCTGATGCATATCCGGATCCGGTTCTTCACTGTCCTCTTCAAACAAACCCAAAATATTTACGGTGGAACGTGCGGCAATTCCATCTCGTCTCTCCTCAGACACAGTCCGTTCTCTGTCAGGCATCTTCCGCGGGTCAAGCACATGTCTTGGTATGCCATCTACTTCGATGTTGTTGACTGAAGTAAGTCCTGTCACCCTTCCATGCACGATGTGCATCTCCCATCTACTGGTTTAACCGCAAGAAGATCGCCCACTTAGAGCTCAGTCAATACTTCCTCTTCTATATTCACTTGCGCAGAAGGGTGTCTCCACGAGTGTAAAGTGTGAACTATACTAGACAGCGCAATACCTCGATCATCCTGACTTTTTGCAGCCAAAGATTGTACCGAAACACTGCCTGCAGGGGATCGCTTCCACTTCTGGCTGCAGTTCTCTTTATTGTTTGATGATGTCGTTCAACTATACCGTTTCCAGCTGGTCGGTATGCCGCGCAACATCTTTGACGAACATTCCATCTCTTACACTTATCTGTAACACTGTAGGAACAAAATGCAGTACCATTATCCATGAGAACTACTTTGGGCGGGCCTCTTTCCCGAAACACTTCTTCCAAATGTCTGATAATCGAAGCTGCATTATCTGACTCGATTTCCCGCCACACGGCAAATCTACTTGGACCGCAATCGATAAATGTGAGTAAACATTTCCTACCGAAATGAGTAACATCAACTGCCAAGCGACTCCAGGTTGTCACAACATTAAGATTACCCGCTTCATGGGATGATGGTGGAGGGTCAATTGTCCTGCATTGTATGCAGGAACGCACGCATCTATCGACGTCCTTTCTTCTCGCCTCGGGATCGACCAGCCGGGCAAGATGAAGCGTTCACTTTACTCCAAAGTGATGCTGAGCATGAAGAGTTTCTACGCTTGTTTGCACATGTTTGCTCACCAGTTCCACTTTCAAGTCTCTCCCACCTATCTTCACACTCTGAGGAGTCTCTTTCACAACGTTTCCTGTCATGGCTACTCTTTGCCCGGGTCTTGCAAACCCTAGTAAGTACATCAGTTTTATTTCTACAGGACAACAAGGGTGATCGACAATGTCAGATCAAATTCTTCTACAATCTCCTTCATCAACTCCAAGCGTCACTTAACGATCATCTCTGACACGACTACTCCCGGTCAGTGTAGATCTCACCCAGCACAAAACCGTCGCCGAATCTGTAATAATCTCCAGAGTTTGAAGATTTCACTTGAGAGTCAGATTTAATCCCTTAAGGAAGGAAAAGTACCAGCATTTACAAGACTTAAAACAGACATTAGAAAAGGATTACCACTCCTTTAACGATAACCTTCCGCATCATTAAAATCATTAAAATACATCTAAATAGACTGCCTCGACATACACATACATTGTTGTGTTTTATTTTGTAAATGTAAAAATTCCTATCTCCCAAATTTTCCGCTAGGTTGTTCATAAAACTGTTCGCAGAAAAGTATGTATCTTTTGTAAAATGCGTATCTCCATTCTCGGTTTTTACTTAAACTTCCTAACTCCGATTTGAAATAGAAAGCCTTAACTTACAAAAGTTTAATGATTGAAAATAAATTTCCAAATATATTATATGTTCGAAACATAAATAAAAAGAATAAGCCGTCTTTCATTTTTTTTCACTACGAGGTTTTTTGTGCCTCCTGTAAAATTTTACATTTGGGAGTTACGCATTCTACGAATTAATGCGACGATATGGGACCTAGACATAAAAAAAACAATGCGTATGAATGCATGATAGTTACCGATATTCTCAATTACAGTGAGATTGTCTCCTAATTTCTTTTTCATTTTGTGGAAATCTGTTATCTATATATTTTTAAATAGGTAGTCATTTTGATATATACAAAAACGAAGAAATTATGAGCTAAGTGAAAATACCCGTGGCGTCACGAGACAATTCACAATTTGAATGGCGGTACTTCCGCGCTAGTCGTTTTATGTTCCTTGACGTCGCACGCTTATAGCTTATATCTTCGGTATCTAATAATCGGTATATTCCCAAAAGTTTTCCTTTTTCTAGCTTTAGCATGATCTAATTATGATATTACACATTATATTTATGTAACATGAAATTTCGTTGAAGGAGACAACCTCTTTGTTGACGCAAATTTTCTTAAATAGCGTTGGGCGTTGACGCAAGCTGTTATTTCTAACGGCTAGTTATATTTTTATGCACTGCTACTGGCTACCCCTATTCCCCCCCAGGGGTGGCAGGGGGGATGGAGGATGAGGGAATGGGGAGTATGTTGCTGTAGTTGGCAGCCCTGCACACTTTTATGAGGAGCTTCGTCAAGTTTGCCCAAACAGTTTGCGCTGCAACCCCCGGGTTGGGGTGGCTCCATGCAACTTTGGAATTGTTTCAGTTCTCAAGACGGTGCGGTGGGAAGCCGTAAAAAATAATAATTTATATAAATAATATTTTTTTAAATTATTTAATTACTAACTTTTCAATCTGGTTTTATCTCTCATTTCAACAGTGTTTTTCAAGTATTTTTATTTCAATAAATTAGATGTTTGAACAGATGTATTGCGTCTTATAGCCCTCGATGGAAATGACGCTGAGGCCTGAAACTAGTTGGGTGAACTGTTTTGGGAATAGGGTTTTGATTGCCAATTAACGAATTTAACAAAAAAATCTAACTACCCGGTTTCGCCCAACTTTTTATTATGGAACAGATGAAATATTTGGAACAAACAACATGGCGCCTTGTCACATTTTTCGACAGTTCAATTCATATTTTTTAAACTCAATCCCATTTGATGATATTTGGATTGTCCGAGAAAATTGAAAATCAACGTTGTGAGATTTTCATGACGGTGTTCACCGAGTTGATTTCTGATTTATTGCAAGTGATAAAGCGATTTGAGAATTTTATCTTAATATATTACTAATTATATTCGGATAAAAAATGACGTTGAAAAATGTGCGCCCCTGATTAAAAGGAAGCAATTAGATCTTATTACAATTAAATGAAAAGGCACAGACGTTCCCTTATCTACAATTTGGCTAGGTCTGTATGGCCTAAGTGCCAAGTAAGTCGAATCCATAAGAAAAACCTTTTTTTTTTCTAATAAATTGATATCTGTTTGTCTCGTCCAATTAAAACCGACAGACGTCGTTTCATCCCTTCTAAGTCTAATTCACGATCAATTAGAACCTTCTCTCCAAATCTTCCCCTAACTGGGAACCTTCGAGTATGTGAAGGTATGTGGGCTGTATTTGAGGGTGGAATACAAGGACCATTGTAGGTTTTCGGCCTCGGAATCAGACCTTAGGGGGAACGCAGGGTATTTTTTTAGGGATGTCACATTTTTTCTTTTATTTGTCTTTGATCAAAATAATTGTACCTACCTATACAATTTGTTTTTATTTGCCGGTTACTTGTAAAATTATTGAATATATTGAATATAATTATTGAATATAAAATAAGACATCCAAATACTCTGTTATAAAAATGTAATGCACTTGAAATCAGAAAATCCATCAATAATAACTCCAGTATAATAAATAACCAAATTAATCTGTCTTATAGTCCTATTCTTGACATATTTCCAGTTAACCGCTCTGTTCTTCCTGGAATTCCCGTAATTACCCCTTCCACCTTGTCGACATCTCTCTCAAACACTTAACATTTTTGTATTTATGTGTCAATATTTTGTGTAGTAGATTAGTTTTAAATATTCTCCTGACGAAGGAAGGGATCTTCCGAAACCGGTAGAGTGAAAATAAAACTATCGTGGTCAAAAACAAATTTATGTGTTTTTATTATAAATTATGATGAGCCACAAAGTGAATGCTTTTTACAATTACGAAAAATGTAATTGTTTGTTTGTTCAAAATCTTAAATCTCCGAAAGTTCGTCACCGATTGCTTTGAAATTTTGACACATTCGAATACCCGTATTTGTTTATATACCTATATTATATAGATCACCTGTGACAGGTAAAAATATTTTTTTTTTTTAAACAGCGCCATCTGTTGGACATAAATCAACACGCGCTATATTTTCTCTATCTGCACAGACAGACTGAGCCACAGAAACGCGTGGCGGGGTGCAGCTTGTTTAGAATAAAATTAGACACTACTGCCATTCTTCGTCCAGTAAAGCCCGTGCATGGAAAACACCATTATTTATTCCAGCAGTAATGTTATCGAACCAGCCTTATCCATAAATGCATTGCCAATCAGATATTCAACTTATACAACCCGTCTTTCTTCCTTAGATCACACTCTTCTACTTAGTTTATTGTCATCTTAACTTCATTCGATTGAACGACGCTCTGATGATAACTATGAACAGGTATTTCACCATTATTCGCCGAATCTTTCGAGGATCAAAATATCAGTAGGTAGGTACTGAAAACTTCAATTGCATTATACCATGCAGCCACAATATGTTTTTACTGACATCATGATTTATATATCAATCAAAACACTCTGCATTCACTACAAATCCAAAGAGTACCGATGTTATGGCCGGTACTGTTGTACCTCCACAGGACTGGGACTTGGCAGTAGCCAGCGCGGCCAGTAGTCGTGTCGGCAATGGCTGTCCGTGACGTGTAGTGTGATTCACGACGGTTCTGACCGCCACTGTAAGAGTAAGTACCTAGAGTACACTCCACTTGAATATTTTACAGTATTATGCTGGATTTTGGGCTCAATGCTGGGTTTGCGATCTGCAGTCATGAATAGATTTTTTTGCTGTTGGAATAACTAGGAGTAAAACCTCAAATTGTAATATTTAATTATTGAAGACAATAAAAGCGATTTTTAAACGAATATTTAAAATAATAAAATTATTATAAAATACGGTAACATCTAGGACTTTTCCGGGGAGCAGCTCTACCAACTGAGCTAATGGGACCCTATTTCTTTCGGTCATATGAAACTGTATCATACTTCGAATAAGAACTACCAACATTCGAACTAAATGCAATCTAGATAGTGTCGGGGATACATATATTTTAATTTTAATGTGCAAGAAAAGTCAATAGAGTTCTGCGGGTGTCGGCGTCATGGGGACGGAACCATTCGCTTTGTCAGCTTTTAAAATACACCTTTCTTTTACGTATGTTATTGAACGTCTACGGATGAGCTACAATAATAAGAATAAATATTTAATCAATTATCTGGAATAGATTTTCGCGACATTTCTACCTATGCAACCCTCCTGGAGCGAGGTCGTCTTTCGAATAATTACCTGAGCTATATTTAGTAACCAGATCTGAGTAGCCAGATACCTCCCAAACCAACCACTTTGTCTTCTTCTTCCCATCCCTCATTCTCTTTAGCATTATGAAATTGGGGATGCCATAGTTCCAGTAGCTTCTGGTAATTGAAAATACTTGTACGGTATCACTTTGGTTTATACTTACTGTGAAGCTTTAATGGTATGTATTAGCTTTTTTTAAAGCTTTTCATGCTAGTATAATAACGTAATATCAAATTTTAATAACAGAGAAGCTCATGGATTTATTCAATTATCTTTGATATTTATTACAAATGTGATTTTGTTGGTTTTTATATGAAAATAATTTTTTGAAGAACATAATGTTTTAGCGCGTATGCTTTCAAACGACCTATTAATTTTTCCCATAAATTCAGTAAACGCAATAAAAGTTACTTTTATGTAAAGTGTATTATTACTTTCATGTTTCCCTACACCGGTGAAATAGAATTGGTGACCCATGTTCCCAATATTGATGAGAAAAGTTAACTCAACTGTAAAACTCTGTGGGCAATTGATCACAGCGGACACTCCTTCAAGTCGATGGACTTTTTACTGAAAATCCACTTCTTGGTCAGGTCGAGGTAAGGAAATAAATAATAAATGAACTCTAAACTCTGCCTTTTTTATTTATTACAAAATAATACGAAATTTCAAATTGTACGCAAAATAATTTATTTTTTTCTTAATCTACTACTCCATAAAATGAGCTCCAGAAATAAAATAATGCTTAAGGCGAAGCTTAGTGCTAAATCACTATTTTGATTAATCTTTATAATTAATTAATGATTAATTTAAAAAATATACTTTAGATAAGTTGAAGGTTTTCCTATTGTTTCGCTTGAGTATAATATAGTAGAATAAAGTAGAAATAAAAAATAAATTACTCAATAAAAATATAAATGTAAACTACTAAAATTTTTTTGTTTTCAATAGAAATGTATCAACGCGTAAAGGAAACAACTTTTAAAAATTACAGTATTATAGCTAAGATTATCTGTGACAGTTTCACTTGATTAAATTTTTTGCCTTCTTATAAAATTATTTACAAAATAAATAAAGACAAGTTTTGTGCTTGAAATCGTACGTTTCTAGACGTTTGTCAAGCGATTTTAATGCCTATTACCTACAATATAAGGTATACCAATAATAAACACCTTTTCGGCTTGTAGCTTCCTCTTAAAATGCGATTAAGACTTATTAAATAACTACAAATGTAATTCAACATACAAGTTAACATAATTATGTATGTACATACAAGTAACAGCTTGGGTTGAAAAGACTTCATTATTATAAAGAAACTCTCCGGGAGAATCGTGGAGAATTCATTGGCAGACATTGGGCCTGAAAACAACCTTGTTATAATATTTACCCTATACAACTATCAGAGTTCTTTCTACCATAACCCATTACATTCACTGCGCGAATATTATTATGAACAATAGTAATGGGTCATTTGGATTGTGAATTATATGTTAAAACAAACTACCGAAAGTATTTTAGAAGAATGTCTACGATGTTCTTTACTGGAGGCACACTTGTACTGAATCAAGTAACTCCCGATTTTGCCGACTGGCTGAATAACCCTTGTATTTGAGTTTGACCGCCACAATACGAAGAAGAATGACGACTGCCTGTTATGACTATGACCTATATACAGTAACGGTTTTCTCTAAAGTGCGTTTGTGCATCGAAATCTCATAATAATAATAATAATAGAATTTATTCGAGAATGTATGCAGGGGTAGTGCAATGCAATACGTTCCATATTTGAAATAATATACATAATTAGCTTAAGAAAAAAAAAATAATAAATGATAAGAAAACAAGACAAACTTATATTATAATTCGAAAGGCGCACTTTGAACAGTGCGCCTTTCGAATTCAGTGCTAAAAAATCCGCCCATCCGAATGATACTCGTGCTGCCCAGGAGCTAATGAATCGCAAATAATAAATAAATAAATAATAAATAAGTCTTTTAAATAAATAAATCGCATTTTAAGAGGAAGCTACAAGCCAAAAATGTGTATATCTTGGGATACCTTATATCGTAGGTAATAGGCATTAAAATCGCTTGACAAACGGATTCTAGAAACGTTCGATTTCAAGCTAAAAACTGGTTATTTTTTATTTTGTAAATAATTTTATAAGAAAGCGAAAAAGTTAATCAAGTGAAACTGTCAAAGATAATCTTGGCTATAATACTGTGTTTTTTAAAAGTTGTTTACTTTATGCGTTAATACATTTTTATTAAAAAAATATTTTTTTTAGTAGATTGCAATTATATTTTTTATTGAGTAGTTTATTTTTTTATTTGTATTCTACTCAAGCGAAACTATAGGAAAACCTTCAATTTATTTAAAGCATATTTTTTGGTATTCATAATGTACACCAATTCGTTATAAAGATTAATTAAAATAGTGATTTGGAATTAAGCTTCGCCTTAACCTGCAAACCTTGGGAATCTACTAGTTGCTATAGTGCGCAGAACTTAGTGATTTGTCAACACGGAATAGTATTTTGCAAGAATCAACAGATTTTTTTCTGTGATTATTTGTGTTAAATTGTTATTAAAATAAGTTAATTTGCTGAATATGTTATTTAAAAAAAACAATCATTTTTTTGTAACCAACCATATTATAACAGATTTGTTAGTAAGAAATTATTTTAGATCTGAGGAGAAATACATATATTTAATATGGAGAAGGCCAACATTGTTTATATATCTGAGGAAATTTTTTTCTCAATTTTCAATGTCCGATTGAACTCCCAATGACATGAGCCACTGGCATATGTATAGTAATAACTTATCGTTGATTTATTTCGTTCGTCTTGCGATGTAGTTCACAGATCATCATTTAATATGATACACTATGCGACAAGTGACAGGCTGTCTCAGTGACAAGTTACCCGGTGACAAGCTGCCCCCGTTCCGCCCGGAAAAGCCAGGCTTCCGGGTGCCTATTGCCCGTCGTGACCCGGAAGTGTATTGCAATTTAACTGGATGATATATCGCCTATGGAAATGACGTGTGCTCGATATAAATTACAACGGTCCCCTCAATACGCTGCAATGCGTCAAATCAATTTTCAAAACGTCGACATGAGTTTAATGGTGGTGATTGATATTATTGGCTTTTAATACGTCGCCCGTTGAGTTACGACAATGTCATTATTGATAGTTTATAGACTAAATATGACATCAGACCGGTTAGCCTCTCCTATCTGAATACCAAATAGTAGTTTAAAATACCTCAGCGAGGGTAAAATAGAAAAACTAACTAACCATCACGGAGTTTCCCCGCAGGGCCGCCTATGACCGGCCTCCGTGGTCGAGGGGTAAGGCTCTCGACTAGCAAGTTGAAGGTCGCTGGTTAAAATCCCGGTATGCGCAAGTAAATTTTATTTGATTTATTTTTGTTATTTCGAAATTTAATCGTTTACATTGTTTGTCTCATTTAAAACAGGTCTTTCTTACACACTTTTATTTATACATCGTTTCTCTCATTTTCAACAGATCTTTCTCACACACTATTATTTATACATCATTATTTGTACATCGTTTTTCTCATTTTCAACATACTTTTCTCACACACTATTATTTATACATCATTATTTGTACATCGTTTTTCTCATTTTCAACAGATCTTTTTCACACACTATTATTTATACATCATTATTTGTACATCGTTTTTCTCATTTTCAACAGATCTTTTTCACACACTATTATTTATACATCATTATTTGTACATCGTTTTTCTCATTTTCAACAGATCTTTTTCACACACTATTATTTATACATCATTATTTGTACATCGTTTTTCTCATTTTCAACAGATCTTTCTCACATACTATTATTTATACATCATTATTTGTACATCGTTTTTGGCTCATTTTCAACGGATCTTTTTCACACACTATTATTTATACATCATTATTTGTACATCGTTTTTCTCATTTTCAACAGATCTTTTTCACACACTATTATTTATACATCATTATTTGTACATCGTTTTTCTCATTTTCAACAGATCTTTTTCACACACTATTATTTATACATCATTATTTGTACATCGTTTTTCTCATTTTCAACAGATCTTTCTCACATACTATTATTTATACATCATTATTTGTACATCGTTTTTGGCTCATTTTCAACGGATCTTTTTCACACACTATTATTTATACATCATTATTTGTACATCGTTTTTCTCATTTTCAACAGATCTTTTTCACACACTATTATTTATACATCATTATTTGTACATCGTTTTTCTCATTTTCAACATATCTTTCTCACACACTATTATTTATACATCATTATTTGTACATCGTTTTTCTCATTTTCAACAGATCTTTCTCACATACTATTATTTATACATCATTATTTGTACATCGTTTTTGTCGCATTTTCAACAGATCTTTCTTACACACTATAATTTAAGCATCATTATTTGTACATCGTTTGTCTCATTTTTAACAGATCTTTCTTACACACAAAAAATAGCAGCATTATTGTCATGAAGAACTTACAAGTATGATTTATGTTTTTTTGTGCCGTTGCCGTAGGAGTCAGGAAATTTAAAATGCTCTTTCCCCTTTTTCAGTCAAATCTCAAAAACATTCATGATGAGATAGTTTCACTAAATTACCGTCACTGAACAGTGAACACAGCTAAAGCCAATTCACCAAAAAACTCAACGGCTGTTTCAATCCATTATAATACTGACGGTAGGTACCATTACAAAAAAATTAACAGTACCCAAGGGTCAGTAGCTACTTGAATTCGAAACCATTTTTTATTCGAGGAACTATGTATTTACCATTTCGCTAAATCGTCAATCTGTCATCCCGAAAATTACCAAACAAATACTATTCCATATTTTCATTGTTCATAATATTTCTCTTTGGCAGAGGCTACTGTGCTAAATCGTTACGGTCCTTCTACCGAGAGACCCATTGTATCCTCTCTTTCTGATACTAGCATAGTTTATGAGAAAGAAGGAGATATCGCAACGGAGCTCTCAGCGGTACACCGTTCGTGTTGCGGGTAGGATGTTAGTCATTGGTCATTCAGACTGAGGGAGCGAGTTCATAAGAACTGTGAAGGTACTTTCAATGGACATGATTTATGAAGCACATCAAATATTGCGTGCAAGCTTTTTCATGTACAAATGACGCATGTGTTATTTTCATGCTATCTTCTTTATTCTATTTCGGATCAAAGTTTTGTTTTTGCATTTGTATTTGTTACCGTTATTGTTTGTTTTTGGAACAAAGGTATTCGTTTAATATAACATTTAATCATTTGATGTCCTTTCTGTGATCTTTTTCTTTGATGTTAAGAAACTCGGACTGTGAAATAGGTAATTAATTTGAAGCTTTTTATATTTTAAACTTATTAGTAACTAGCTGAAGTTACCGGCGTTGCACGGGTTTTACACAGTTTTTCGAACTCAAATGTTTACAGTAACTTTCCTCTTATTTCGAACGTCAAGTGTACAAAATTTCATCAATAAGTATCAAAATTCTGCTTCAAGACTTAGGAAAAAGAGATGGAAGTGGTTTTTCGAAATATCACGCAGACTGTGACCTTCCTCTTGTTTTGAAGGTCAAATGTGCAAAATTTCATCTTTGAATAAAACAGGTTTGTTTAGCAAACAAACATAAAACCCACACCGGACACTCCTTTTTATAAATTTATATAGAAGATAGAATACCTATTATTTTACATCTGCCAAACATTTAAACGAAAGAAACACCCATTTCAAATCATTTTTTTTAATTAATAAAATAATTTTGGTACCAACTTTATCGCTTATCGTAATACGATATTAAAATTATCTGTTCCAATTTGGAAAACAAAAAGTTTTTAAAATACGTAGACATCACTTCACACATGCACCCATGCACCGACAACCTAAATCAGTATGTTTAATAATAGGTAATAGGAAACAAATGTACAGGCTTCGCTTATAATTAAAGGTATTTCCTGCAGCAAAATATAAAATTAATGTAATAACATATAAATCTATTCCATAGCAGCATTAGTTTTTGGCTCCTTTGTTTTTTATTGCAAAATGTCTTTTTACAACATATTTTAAATGAAAGATGTAATGTATCAATTTCCTTTCATATCAAAACCATTCCGCGATATAAAGCTTTATATTCCCTTTACACAGCAAATTTCCGCCCCCCACTTAGAACACTGCATACCGATCTGAACTCGCTTCTACCTTATACCTTCTACCGAATTATGTTTCACTCAAGTTTCATTATATTAAAAATCGAAATTGGACATGTTTGAACTGGTTTTTTTTCATTTGTTTCAGTACCTCGAGGTAGCCCACCTCGAAGGCGATGAGATTCGCATTCGAAGTATCGACAAGGTTAAGCTGAGAGGTAACTTCGTGGCAGGGAGATCCGGAGGCAGGTCGCACTCCAGCTACAAGAGGAACAAGATGATCATGGAGGCGCAGTATAAGAGAAGGTAGATTATCTCCTTATTTCAAGTTTCACTTTGGCTTTCACCAATAAAACCGCGCAATTTCGGAGTTCCACAGCTGAACACATATTTTACTTAGGAGTGCACTTAACGTTTGACTGTACGTTATGTATGGATTAACCTAAAAAACAGGATTATATGCATTTCAGCATCCGAAATACAACAGTAAAGTCGCAATATACAACAAAATACTACAGTTTATAAGACAAAGGGTGATACGGTTATCACATGTAACATCCGTGTAGGATCTCGGTGTCGAACTGACATTCTCTGACCACACATACGCAGCTCATCCAGTCATGCTATAAACTTCTTGGGTTTATCAGCAAGCCTAAACCATGTTTAATAACCATGAAGCAATTCTGACATTGTTCGATGGCATACCGAGAAGCGAGCTGTAGTTCGCGAGCGATGTTTGGGCATCATAGCACCGGAAGTAAATTAATATGTTGGAGCAAATCCAGAAGAAATTCCTCAGGAATGTCCGGAACCTGTCCAAGGTTCATGCACCATATTGGTTTACTTGAGGAAACTGTAAGTCTAAAATACCAGGTGGAATGCAAGTCTATCTATTATGTTTTTCAAAATTGCAACAATTTTATCGATAGCCCATTCCTCTTGGGATGCTATGATTTATATGTACTAGACCACAACTGGCAGAACCGACGCCCTGACAAAGCATAGCATGGCAAGGGCAGTGCTGTTAAATGAAATTGCAAATCATTCGGATGTGGCTGGCCGTTCTCTATATGCCATAAAACTATATTTGAAGAGTCACCTGCCTAAATAATAAAATAAAGAAACTGTCAATTGTTTGTAATACTGACTTATTTGTAATTTCCACAAAATTTTACCTTAGTTGGATTATTCGGTTGTACAATGATAATATAAACAGATATTTTATCTAATACATTGCAAAATTATCGCAGTGGTAAAAACTCCTTGTAGGTTTCGAAAAATATATCTAATTTTACGACCACTGTTTTCAGATAGCATGTAATAACTACTTTAAAGTTATAATGTATTAGCTGTTTTTGATAAAGAATGAATTCTAAAAAGAATTAATACATTTTAGGGATGAATTTTTATATAAAATTAGCTTTTTATTCTTTCTTTAACGCATTTAACGGAGATTCTACAACGGAGCTCTCAGTGGAAAAACATAGTGTTTCACTTTTCTCTTTCACTAGAATAATGTCTTTTTCATAGAAGAAGGTATTTTCGGCTGAAAAATACCTATAATAAAAGTACCCTAATGTAAGTTGTTCCGGAAAATTGAAAAGCAGGTACGGCACGCGCCAGTAAGTGGGTAATTCAAACTGCCTTCTCCCGTCTCTTGTCGGCAGAAATTAATTTTTTCGTCACCTTACAAATTTTCGTCACGTCCAATTCAATAAACCTCCTCCGATCCCCACCCCCGCAGCAGGGGTTAATAATTCTCGCTAATGAATACCGGCTTCAGAAATGCTTTTAATTAAACCTTAAGATTAAAGACGCTTCATTTTTAATTATCATTTTATTGCACGGACCTCCCAATTTAGGTATTGTTGATGGCGAGAATATTCTGCATAAATTCTTTTGAATCTGTCTGGAAACATCGTCATTTTGAACAAACGCAATGTTTGTATCAAAAATCAAAAATTTATAAAATTCAATCTTAAACATAAAACAACTCACTATCGCCGTAGTGAAAGTCGTTTGCTTAAGCCATATTTAGTGACTAGATCTGTAAATAGGTACTTAAAAACCTCAAAACCTCACAACATACTCCAAGTGGGGATGCCAAAGCCCCGCTAGCTCGGGTCAGTTGGGACTCTTGTGCAATATTCTCATTGAGAAAAAAAGCCTTACTTTTATTAATATACCTTACGTAGATAATAATTATATTATACAAGTAGTTGGTAAAATATGATGTGTTTTTCTATTATATGAGCCGTCCCACGTAAAGGAGTACCTACTAAGAAAACTTTTTTTTTGCTTGAGCTATCTTTAATGCTTTTTTCGTAATTCTGTCGCAAGTTTTCACAAGAATTAAAATTTATGCGTAGCACTAATGTCTGTACATCTTCTTAAATTGTAAAGTTTACTATTTCAGGATAATTTATGACAAAAGTACAAAAAGATGAACTTCAAAGTTGAACGTAGCGCGTAGATAGGTAGATACATACACTATTCTGTTATAGTTCTTGTTACGTGGTAAAGATGATTCTAGTGTTTATAGAGTTCATAGAGTTCTTTAACAGATGTCGTTAGTGCGTAGTACGAAGGAAGGGGAGCAGTTAGCATTCAAGAAATGGATAAATTCTAAGAGCGAAAGAAATCGGACATTAGCCTCCTGGCAGTCATATACCCACACTCGTCACATTGTAAGAGTTATGAAGTGTAAGTTTAATAAAAAAAATAGACGTGTGCATTTGTGAAAAAGGTTTTCTTATTAAATACAACAACTTTACATATTTTAAATCATTATTTGATTATATGGGCCTCACTGGATGCTTTACCTGTTCTGAGGTCCCTATTTTACAATTTCAAAATATAATCTAGTATAAATTATGAAAAGAAATCCTTTTTTGTACCCGCCAAATTTTCTTCACAGCCAGCCACTGCCACCCACTAGTGGTTATAGTGGTAGATAGTCCTTGGTGTCACATCGAAAGTAAGAGAGTTTGGAGGGGGTGGCTGGGCTGAGCGTGGGGGGGGGGAGTGGATGACGAAAATTTATGGGAATGCCGCGAATGCTTCAGATTATTTCAGAATGGGCCCGCTAACTGTGTCGGTGAGTCTGGAAGGTTCCATAAAGTTCATGAAGGTGTTCGAATGCTCTAGAAGGTTCTGGAAGGAGAAAGTTCAAGATTCTATAAGGTTCCAAACTGAGTGGCCGAGTGTATCGGTGAGTCTAGAAGGTTCCGGAATGTTTGAGAATGCTCTTGAAAGTTCTGGAAGGAGCCACAGAAACGCGTGGCGGGGTACAGCTAGCATTGAATAAAAATATAATAATATCAATTATTAAATTGAAATGAAAAAAAGTGAGATCTAATATAATAAAATACAATAATATAGGCGGTAGTGAAAAAATTCGGCGAATATTATGAGGTACGGTTGTATCTAATGATTTGTTTATTGTAATGGTATTGTGTATTACTTATTTTATTATTTAACTTTATAATTTTTTTTGGTAATATTGCCTTCTTGTTATTTAATCCAACTTTTCACAACGTATTCTGTACACATTTGTAATTTGTATTTTAGCTGCATCTTTCTTACACCAGTTGAAAAGTAATTAATATATTCTTTACCAACATTCAACAACACCACTGTAACTTATTATGTAATAATATTGAAATCAATACCTCAATTATATATATTGGGATCACTATGGACCGATGCCTAAAATGGTCAACCCATATAACCATTCTCAAAAACAGCGTTCGAAAGTTCACCAATATCTTTGCTTTATAAAAAAACGGCTCGGAACGTCGAACATAAGAGTAAAAAGACATCTTTGATGTTTAAATAATAATGCATTTTCTGAATTCTCGTATCATTTAACCCTTCAGTACTTACATCATTTTTGTACAGTTGCCAATGTTTTGTGTGTATTTCAAATGCGCTATATACTCGTACATCTTATTTTTTTTAATCTTTCCGGTGTATGCATTCAAAATAACCATTAAAACTGTACTTTCACTTTTACCTCGTTCATATAATTATTAAAGTTATAAGATTGTTCGATAGCGGCGCAAAATATGAATTATTCGTTTTGCCTATTTTTAGGATTTTATTAATCCAGTAGAAATATTTGAGGCAAACTGGAATCATTATTTCTCTTTTTAACGTCAAAAAATTAAGTATTTCAGCATGATAGAAAAAAAGATAAAAATACTTTTATAAAATATAGACGCCCGGTCATATATGACCCTTAAATGCTGAAGGGGTTAATATAAACTATTCACTCTTTCGATTAAACTTCTGGAACGTAAAAATGGAATTGGAATTAGGTAAGATATTGTAGAAGCCCTAGAAATTAAGAGAGCCGTCAATGATGAATCCAACATAATATATAATCAAATAAATTTAACTGATAGTCCCATATTTAATTTGTTCCGTTAACCTCTGCTGAAACTGTTTTTCCCTCCCCTTACCTACCCCTGTGATAATTTGTTTACCTCTTTTCTATTTGATGGAGACAAGATACTATGGGACGTGTATATTTTATGGTATGTATATTTTATCGAGTTTTCAATCTTAAAATTCAGTATTCCAGTAACATCATAGGGAATGTTTAGCAAAACATTTTTGTAATGTCGTTTTCTTATTCATGCCAAAAAAATCCTAACCCTTTTATTTATTTTAGAAAAATAAGATATAAAAAATACCCATTTCGATACAGTGTAATGATCACAAGCGTGCACACTTATTCCTTTCTAAATAAAATATCATGCCAAATAGAATAGGAAACTGCATGAGATAAGATACTCATGTCGGTTGTGTTCTGAACCCGCCTTGTAGATATTATGCAATGACCTTCTTTCTGCACTCGTTATCCACAGCAAAGGGTTCAAAAGGGTACTTTAAAACAGTGGTAATAGAATCTTCGAAGAACACAAAGAGATCCAGATAGGTCGACGTACAAACGCACGTTATAGCTCCATTGTAGCTTCTCCTTCTTTCCCACAAAGGACGCGTGTGAACAGAGAACATGTTTAGGGCTGAGCTCTTTAGATTTTTTTATGTGAATACCGCATAAGAGTTCCAACTGTTCTAGGCTAACTTGAGCCAGTGAGTCTATGGCATCCTCACTTGGGGTATGGTGAGACGCTGAAGGTTTCGGGGAGGGGGAGGAGATGCGGAGGAGGCATATTCAGATTTGGTCACAACACACGGAAGCCGTTTCAAGCAACGTTTCGATTCTAAATGGTGGTCTTTCACCAGGATGATACTCAGGTACTAGCAGGTATCTACCGCTCTGTATTGTGTATTATATTATTACTCTGTATAATATTTTGTATGAATTTTGTATGAAAATTACTTGCGCACGGACTTATTCGAAGCCTCGGTCTCCGGATTCGAAGTTGAGGATCTTACCCCTCGACCACGGAGGCCGTTTACTTCAGTTTTTTTTGTGATGATAATTTTAGGCCACGCAGAGAATCGAACCCTAGAATACCTGACTCATGGTGTTAACTCGCTTTCAGAGCCTTAGCTTTGTGAGGTCTTAAAAGTCTAAAGCTTTCAATTACGCTAATAGATGGCAGTACCTTGCTGCCACTTCTAGTTAAGTAGAAGCGATTTACATGGCGGAGAGAATTTTCATTGTGAGAAAACCTTCGCGGCTGACTAGGCGATTTTAAAAGCTTCGGTTTTCATTATTTTTAGTGGAAAGCGGGCCAGTCTTATCTGAATGAAAGTTCCATTACTAAATCAAATGTGATTTCATTAAACTTTTTTCTAGCTTTAATTTTTACCTCACCTGACGAAATTTGATTAAAACCAACCTTACTGAAACCTTCGAATCCTGGAGAGATTAATGACACTTATTTTTAATATCATAGATTCCGACTAATAAAATCATTTACTAAACCTAATATTTTCGTTATTGAAATGAACGAATGTACAAAATTCATTTCAATAAATTCGGATGAATGAATGAATTTAATATTGGTATTGATTCGAATCAATACATCGCTTGATTACACAGATTGATCTAACTACCGTAGGTAAGTTAGTAACTGGTAACTCAACTGAATTTCTGTAAAGACGATCCCAATCAGGGTGTGAAATGAATTTTAACAATGACGAATAAAAAATATTCAGTCATTGAAAATAATATTAACTCTCTATTATATTGATGGCCTCCGTGGTCGAGGGGTAAAGCTCTCGACTAGCGAGCCGTTAGTACATACCCCAAGGTTCAAATCCCGGCGTGCGCAAGTATATTTTAATTGATTAATTTTTGTTATTTCAGTATTAATATATTAAATATAATATATAGTATACTTGCGGCACGTTCCCGAGTGGAAAAAACTTTCAGAATAGCCCTGGTGTAAGACCACCATTCAGAATTTAAACGTTGCTTGAAATGGCATTGACCGTGTTTGGTGACCAGATCTGAAATGAAGGTACTTCCCCACCTTTCTCCCCCCCATCTCCTTCTTCTCTACACTGACTTCATCCTCACAACATACCCCAATTGGGGATGCCATGGTCTCATTGGTAATATATATTGGATAGCTCACTGGCTCCATACGATCGGGAGCAGTTGGAACTATTGTAAGGTATTCACATATTGGGACATACGCGACAGAGGCTCGTACCCAGATCCTCTTGTCTTATCGGGACCAACATTCTTGAGCTACTGATCTCGTATTACTAACATTATGTATCCTCAACAAGTTGTTTTTCCCATAAGTATCTGCATAATATCTATCTCTTTGAAAGAAATAACGGTTCATATCCAGGGATATTGTAATATTGAAATATATTGTCTTTCAATCCTTTACTAGGCGATACTGAAAATGTATTTTACTTTATTTTATCTTTATTGAAATTGTCGACGGTGCCAATTTAAATTTCAATAAAAAGCAACCTTATTTGTATTCCAGAGGCGTCAGTGAATAGAATAGAGCAATAATATCTACGAATGTTTCGAGGGAGATACTGAGAGTATATTTAACACCAGACCTTGTCGATGTAGCCAATTTAAATCGCAATACTGAGTCAACAGTATATTATATTCGAGACCAGGAACAATGTTGTATGCTTACTTAGTTATTTTGACAAAACAATAATTTCCTTGAATCCCCCATTCATTGAATTAATCATTAATTCGATAAATAATATTCAATAAGTCTGAAATATTCAACTTTCATGAATAATAATAATTCACTTCCAACTTCGTTCAACTTTAAATAATTGAATTTCATGCATTGTTCTTCCTCTCGAAGTGTTGGCTTAACCCTTTCACTCCGCCGCAAATTTATTCATCCTTTTCAAACATTTCCAAACCCTTCTAAATTCCTTCAGTATCTTTCATAAAACCATACGCACCGATATGTCAATAATTTCTAATTGACAGTACAGCTAGTAAGCATAGATACAGAAAAGACGAGGCGAATTCTCAACCAACCCATAATTTATTTGAGCTGGCTGCTAATTGATCCCTAAAGAAGCGCACTTTTTTTTTACGAACATTATTTATACAAAATATAAACATAATTGATAAGTGTATGATTTGAGATTTTCACGGCCGTATTATAGTGATTTGTTTTTGGGGTATTATGCCGTGTTGCGCCACCTCCTTCTTTCGGACAGCAATGCTGTCCGAAACGTTGGCTAAAGAAGGAGGTAGCGCAATACGGCATAATACCCCAAAAACAAATGATAATTGATAAGTGTATAGTATAAAACAGTGTAATTTAATTTTTATCATCATGTATCAGTATTTTTTATTTAAAGATGTACCTAATTCCGTAAAAAGCTATGCTTGTGTGTATAGGGAAGGGGTGTTATTTGTGTGGTAGATAAAAAGATTTTTATTACCATTGTTGTTTTAATTTTAAAAAATGTTTGCTTTTTTAGTTTAAGTTTTCAGTTTTTTTTGTTGTGAATATTTTGCAATCTTTGTTATTGTTTAAGGATCTTATATTTTCTGGTAATTTATAAAATAATTTTATTCCTAGGTATTTGTAGTTCTGTTGACTCAAAGTTTTGTTTTACTTATCTGAAGCGGTAACATGTATTGCCGTTTTGTTGTATTTGGTGTTATTGTTATTATTTGTGTGGCTTCATTTAAAATATCTTCTTTATACACTTGTAAATTTGAGTGGTATAGGAACAGAGTAATTCATTTTCTGACCTTAAATTCATTAGTTATGAAGGATATAAAAATGATTTCTTTAAGATTATTTTAATTATTCAGCACTTTTTATTAATGAAAGCTTGATTTCTAAAGTCCTCAACTACTGGTGAATAAATTATTACTAGATAAGTCCCCCAACTAGTGAACTTTTTTACATTGCCATATTAAGAATCCTCAACTAATGAACAATAGATAAACCCTTAGTTATAGGCGAAGTATTACGTAGTATGCAAAATCAAGTGTTTTTGGTTTTAAAATTTGATCGTTTAGAAATATTTTAGATGTTTTAATAAAATACTGCCAGTCAATCACATGGCCTTTGAAATAATAGGGCGTTTTTTTAATAAGCCCAGAAAAAACAAAGTATATGGCCTTTAAAAACTGCTTCAAAGATCAAAATGAACTACTTACGAATCCACTTTCGGTTATGGTTTTATTATATAATATGAAAAATTTAGTTCTTTAGAAAATGATCATAGAACATTTCGATATTTGTGCCTGAGCTTCGCAAAATAAAATAAAACTTGGTTTTTTGGCGATTTTTTTTCTTGCAAAAATCAAAACAGGCGGCTGATGTTATGCGGGAATTTAAACCTTATCGCCATCTACATAAGGCGTGTTATCATATATAGTAGCGGCCCAATCCCAAATGTGAAATAGGACGTGGTATCATGTTATTAACAACGTAAACGTGGGTATTATACTTTGGTAAAAAGCGCATACGAAATATTGAAACTGTCCATTATTAAAAGTTGGTCGTTTCGAACATAAAGTTTTCACCTGCCTAAAACTAATTTCGCAACTCGATTAAAATACTTACGGATTCTGTAATGGTCGCGTTCCTTGCCTAATCCGCCGGAATTAGGCAAGGAACATTGGGATTTCTAGCCAATTCCCGTCACACGTGTTAATATTCAACATTTTCCCCTTTTCCAACAACATCGTTACTGAAATTTTTCGAGAGATTATCGTTCTCAGTGTGGCAATTCTCGGGCGCTTATTATTTTATTTATAGGCCCCATGGAATTTTAATTGTGAGTGTTGTGCATATTTAATTTAAATTTTAATCAAAAATTGCAACTGCTTATTTTTTAAACAAAGCTAATTTAGTGTTACTATTATTTAATTTGCACGGCCTTTTCCGTCAGGATTTAGGAAAAATTAAATGTTTTCAGCTTGCATGTCATTTTCACCATGATGTCTATTCATCTTTAAATGTATATTTAATTGTATGAAAAATAAGATAAGATATCATATTTTTGTTCCAAATATTGTTCAATAAAAAAAGGTTTCGGAAAAATGTAAAACTCGAGCAAAGCTTTTTCACACATATAGTTTTTTAACGCGGTGCAATTTTCTTCATCCACCTTTTGGTATAGAATGTGCCAGAAGAATTCACGCCGTAATTCTAGCACTGGCTGTTTTCTTTTTAAAAGCGCCTACTAAAAGCTTGAAGTAGGTATTTATCTAATTATTGAAGATCCATCTTTGACCGACGGTTGGCATTTTGAAAAAAAATATATCTGAAGGAAAATAAATGTATTTTATCGTTTTGGTATTTGATATATTTTTTGCTCTAAAAATCTACGAACGTAGGCTTCATATATTTAAGTCAGAGTGTAAATGTCAAACTGGCGATAGACAGCACGCTTGTAACCAGAAGTGGCTCTATCGCCCTTGAATGGCAATGCGGGGACTCCCACGTGAAGGCGTGCCACTGATAGCTCCGTTGTAACTTCTCACTCTTTATCTAAAACCACGCGTATAACGGAAAGAGAGGTTATGACAGGACGTTTAGTGGAACGAACTTGTATCACACACACGCAACTTTACTGCCGTAAGTAAAAATATGACCAATGTATATACACATTTATACAGGTTTTTGAGTGACGTACGTGAATTATTTTAATTAGTGATTTTAATCACTCACATTATTTGTAATTTAAAAATGATAATGAAATTATAGTCTCCGGATTTTTAATTTTTTTTTCAAAAACAAAATCTTTACTAGTCACTTTTTAATCTGCTGATTAACCGCTGAACCGTCCAGCGTCCACCCGACCCCAACTATTCAATACCTACTGATTTAAAATAAAAAAAATTTAGTTGAAAAAAAAGTCTATGGAGACCAAAATGTCACCAACACTTTTTTTGCTCAGGAATCAGTCTTTAACATCCTGTATAAACATTGATCAAATGCATGTTACACATTGAAAATTTGAATGACAAACATTAATTAAACAGACAAGTTATTATATTTTTTTCACCTGTAAACAACCAACTTTATTTTTGTAGGAAAGTCTTTGTTAGTGCTAAATTTCCCACTAGATGGCGTCGAGACATATTATATCATTTGTTGGTGAAATATTTTTGACTTGTCAAATATTATTATTTTTAATGATAAACTAATGTTTATAATTATATTTTTTTCACCTGTAAACAACCAACTTTATTTATTTTTATGCTATGCATAAAACCTTGTCTTATAAATATTAGTTTATCATTAAAAATAATAAATTAATTGTCGCGGGAGTGCGATATACTCGTAGGCGTACAACTGATCCATCATAACTTCTTCCCTTTTCCCACATAGTTCGCATTTAACCGAAAGATATGTTACAACGGATCCGATACTGGCAGGACTAATGGCGTAGCATTTTGATTCCTCGGGCGGAGGGCCAAAGGTCGCAGGTGCAAAGTATGCCGAAATTACAAAACTCATAATGGAATAGTTTCCATTCCAAGCGATGTTAATAAAAATGATTGAAAGTTAGTCGAACTTTTGGGTATTGCGGATGGGTCATTCTGATATTTTGGGTATAAACGTAAATGTTTGAAGAATGTTTTAATATCAGGTTTACATTGGTTTCCATCCTTTCTGTCTCGTGCTTATCAATATTTTATGGGATTATATCTTTTGCTCTTTTTGAATTAACATCTGTTCTGAAAGAAACGGTTTTTTCTTTTCTTTTTTGAATACATCTTATTGAAATTAACCCAGTTTCTGAAATCCGATTAAGCTGAAACTCGGCAGATAGACTCGTAGCATCCTAATGTATATTTGTGAAAATCGCATACAATCACGCGGACGTATACGCATTTCTCTGAAATCAGTTAATGTTCGAAATCAATTTCGGGCCCACCCGATCGGCATTTGGCGAAGTTGGTAGAGTTGACTCCAGTTCCTGGGTAGGAAGATTAATCATCAACAAGAAGAGTCGAGCTGTTTTTTTTAAAGTTAAAAATCCTTTTAAAATATTGTATTGAAGTGAATTTTTTTTTTATTTCTAATTGCCACTTTTAATTTTTTTCACGGCCTCCGTGGTCGAGGGGTAAGGCTCTCGGATAGCAAAACTGGACGTCACTATCTTCAGCCTCACAGCATACCCTATTTGGGGATGCCATTATCTCACTGGCTCCAGACAGTTGGGAGCAATTGGGCCTCTTGTGCGGTTTCACACAATTTATCAATTAATATTTTTAATATTATGTTAATCAAGAAAGGATGCTGACGTACAAACTGATGGATTTACGTATTATTTATTTAATTAGCGCATACCCGTAATAAATCACGGGAAATTTTATTTATTTTATTTTATAATATAGAAATAAACAGTACATGATTTGCTTTCCTTGTAATGTCTGCTAAGTGGTATGTTTATTCCTTAATTACCAGGTGACGTGTGTAGTATATAGGTGTGTGTGTAATGTATAGGTTTGTGTGTATGTGTATGTGTGAGTGCGTGAGTAATGTATTTGTGAGTGCGTGTGTAATGTATGTGTGAGTGCGTGTGTAATGTATGTGTGAGTGCGTGTGTAATGTATGTGTGAGTGCGTGTGTGTGTGAGTGCGTGTGTGTGTGAGTGCGTGTGTGTGTGAGTGCGTGTGTGTGTGTGTGTGTGAGTGCGTGTGTGAGTGCGTGTGTGTGTGAGTGCGTGTGTGTGTGAGTGCGTGTGTGTGTGTGAGTGCGTGTGTGTGTGAGTGCGTGTGTGTGTGAGTGCGTGTGTGTGTGAGTGCGTGTGTGTGTGAGTGCGTGTGTGTGTGAGTGCGTGTGTGTGTGAGTGCGTGTGTGTGTGAGTGCGTGTGTGTGTGAGTGCGTGTGAGGGTGAGTGCGTGTGTGTGTGAGTGCGTGTGTGTGTGAGTGCGTGTGTGTGTGAGTGCGTGTGTGTGAGTGCGTGTGTGTGTGAGTGCGTGTGTCTGTGAGTGCGTGTGTGTGTGAGTGCGTGTGAGGGTGAGTGCGTGTGTGTGTAAGTGCGTGTGTGTGTGTGCGTGCGTGCGTGCGTGCGTGCGTGCGTGCGTGCGCGCGTGTGTCTGTCTGTCTGTGTATGTATGCGCATTGAACAGTTTATATTATTGACATGATGCCACTACCATGATGTTAGAATTAAGACAAATATTATTTAGAGAAAAAAGAGCTTGGTTAATTGGCGAATTAGAATTTATTTAATAATTAAGCGTGTGGAATAGCACTGTATATATTATATAATAAATAAATAAAATAAAATATAAGCCTCACTGGTGGCTTTTTTCCATCGTTACCAACAAGTACGGCTATTTAGGAGTATTATATTATGTACTGAAAAAATGAGAATTTTATGTTATGTAAATCACAAGTAAAACGTTCATCACAACCAAAATTATATTCTTCAAAAAAGTTTTTTGTAAATAAACCTCAGTTTATGTGTATATTTTAAATTTAGTTTTTGTTCTGTTTATTTCATATTGTTTTGGTTTTTCACTACACTCCCCTTTACAACCAAAAAGAAAGTCGTTCATGAAAACCATTAAGAAATTAACAAGGAATTAAATTGTCGAGTTGCATGGCTCTTTCGTGAATAGTTATTTTTTTAAACACTGATTCGTCTATTTCTGCTTCAATAGCCATTTCGCCTATCTAGTCGTAAAATACACCGAGCTGTCCAATTAATTGAACAGCTAAATTTCCATACCAAGAGATTTTTTTAATTATTAAAATCAGGTCAATCCTTTGTGTTTCGGTTCGAAGCTAGCTCCTGTGTCACTGACACAACACGTCAGAGTGACCTGTCAATTGACGGGCCATATGTGACCGAGGGTCGTCTACCGGACCCACATGTGGCATTATGTACTCGTGTGCTGCGTGAACGTATTATGTATTGGGTATATGGGTGAGGCATGAACACTCAACTGTGAAAACACAATACTACATAATGGAATAGTTTGACCGAAATCTGATTACGCCATTCAATAATGTTGCATGTTTGGATTTTGGAAGCTGATTTGAATAGACATACAAGGAAATTGCTCTGTGGAATAGTGACTAAAATATTTGAATTTCGGGAGATTCCCGTAAAGATGTTATGACATATTTTGATATTGACAAATTGGCATCGTATTGCAATGGTGGTCAAATGGCAAAGTTTTGTCACATAAATATTTTGTGACATGTGTAGTTCTTGCTTAATTGGGTTTATTTTGTCTATGGTGTTTTTTTTTAGCTTTGGCAATATTTTTAAGGAAGGAAGCACAGTTTTGTTTTTGAGCACTTCCCCCCCCCCCCAGCTTTTGTTTGCCAGCTGCTCGCGGATCTTAACACTCGCCATTTAAGGTGTTTTAATCTGAGTTAATCATGTGAATAGAAGTCATGCTTTTCTTTTAAAAAGGGCGCGGGGTGTTTTACCTTTCACGAATAGTTCGTGTTGATTATTATTTTAGTGGTGATTATGGAATCCCGTTTTTTATCCAGTGTTGGCCGGTGGTCATATTTGTAGTACTCGTGTTTCGGTTGTGAAACCGCAAATGGATTGGTCCTAGCTGTGGCTAGAAGTTGAAGGCTGAGTGTCCCCGCGTCGCGAAGGATCGGATTGCTGTTCCCGAAGTCCGTAAGACGAGTCTGGTTGGTTGCCACGTGCTGCAGACTTGATGATCCTGCAGGCGCACGTTGAAGGAGTTGCGTCCTCCCGTTTCCACTAAGAGAAGGATGTCCTGGCTCCTTAAGACGAGTCTGGTTGCTTGCCACGTGATGCGGACTTGATGTTCCTACAGGCGCGCGTTGACAAGTGACAAGAGACAAGTTTTCGTTCGCCACCCGTTGTTATTCCTTCGTTTCTCGACCACGTAAAGTTAGTTTAGTTTGGTTCAGGAGTCCATCTGGTATGTGCCTACTTTTATTCCTATTGTTACATGGTTATTATTTGTACTCCTTTGTTGTAACTTTTGATGGTTTCAATATAATTTCTATTAAGTATTTACTCTTATTATTTCTGACTTTCCTCCTTACTTGACAGAGAATTAACCCCACAATCATGAGATTGAGATCTTTGCTCTACCGTATTTGTACCCTTTAATTGATCCTATAGATCTCAATATTACATGTAAACATTGGAATGTTCCTACTTTACATCCACACCGTTACAGTTTGAAATCTCGTTTAAATTCCATATATGTATAATGTTTAATAGTGTTTATAGTGAGTTGACTAATTTTGAAATATTAAAATTAAAACACCAATAAGTCAATCAAATCAAAACACCAACAAGTCCATAAATGACGACCTCCGTGGTCGAGGGGCAAAGCTCTCGACTAACAAGCCAGAGGTCGCAGGTTCAATACCGGAGTGCGCAAGTAAATTTTGTTTGATTAATTGGTGCTTTTCAACAAATTACTAATTAAAAATAATATTCTGTACCGAGTGGAGTGGAAGATAATCCCAGTATCGCTCTGTTGTAAGGTCAACATTTAGAATTGAAAAGGTTGCTTTAAATGGCTTTAGCCGCGTTCGGTGACCAGATATGAATAGCCAGGTTCTTCCCCACCTTCCTCTTCCACGTCTCCTTTCCCTCACCGTTATCTTCAGCCTCACAACATACCCCATTTGGGGATGCCGTAGTCTGACTTGCTCCAGACGGTTGGGAGCAGTTGGTACTCTTGTGCGGTTTCAAGTTTTTAAATAAAAATCGGTAATATTATCAAGTTCTACTTTTTTCCTGGAATGAAATTTGTTACTTTTCTCTATTTTCCTTGCTATCAATTGCTATATTTCTGTACTTTAACGCTGGAAAAATTCTAAAAATTATGTTTTATAGCTTTTGTCGAATGGATTACCTTTTTTACTACGATAGTTTATATTGGTCAGAAATAGACAAGCTTTTTCGCTTTCAATATGAACAGTCCTTTACATCCTACATCAAGTGTTCCCATCCTTCCTGCCAGGTAAAAGACTGCCATCTAGAATCGAAAAGTTGCTTGAAATGAAATCAGCGCTATTAGCACTGCTTGGTGATAGGTACTTGCTATCCTTCCTTTCCCCATCTCCTCCCCTAACTCTCTTCAGCCTCCCAACATACCCCAATTGATTATGTCATAGTTCCATTGACTCCCGGCAGTTGGAACGCAAAAGGACAAAATCAAATTAATCTGTTTTTTGATAACAAAATTGTCAGTTGTCACTTGCAATTTTCTATCTGTGTAATTCCACATTTCCCCATAGTTGACAGAGTTCACCGTCGAAACTCCAGATGTTAATTCAAACACGGTGTAAACGACAATCCTAAACTAAAGTCTCTGTCGCCAGGTTTGAAGGGGCCTTTGTCTAAACCCGGGCTTAAACTAACCCACCACCTCCCCACTCGGTCGGCATCTCCACCCACTCGGCACCTACAGCCGCCACCCGTTCCACCCAACTCTTATACATCCAATCTTCCCACCCACGCCGTCTTAACCTAGGTGGAATTATTCCTTATTTAAACTACGTACCCAATCAGAAATGCTCTACAATGATTGGTTATGTGTGGATATGACGTTTAATATCGACACGTAGACTAAACTTATGTATGAGGCCCCTAGTGCAAGAACGGCCTAACTCAAGGATTGCACTGTTAAGATTGTATGCTTTATAGATGTATTTGAACTAAAATTATTGATAACGAAAAAAAACATTTATTTTTATTATACAATTGTACTATAAACATTATTGCCACCTCATTTTTTGTCGTTTCATATAAAAATAATTTGTAAAAAATGTACGTAAGTTTCATTTAATTATTATATGGTTAATTTCTACATGTTAATGTAAAGCTTGGTATTTTTCTGTTTAAAATCGTTTAGTTCATATTTATAACTATAACGGTAAGGGATACACAACGATTTATATGCGACCAAATGAGCTGTTTCGAAAAGCGAACAAATGAACTCGACGGATAATAGCTGATTGTTATAAAAACCGAACAAATTAGACTGAGCAGTTAAGAAAATGCTCATTTAGGACGGGTTGTTTCGGAGAACTTGAACAATTCTTCAAATTTCAAAGTTAATTTTCAAGTTCTGTGAAAGATATTTTTAAGTTCTGTTTTTATTTCAGTTCTGTCAAGCAACTAGCCTATAATGATATAATAACAGAATTTGAATAAGACTTTCACAGAACCCGTAAATGAACGTTAAAATTTGATGAATTGTTCAAATTCTCCGAAACAACCCGTCCTTAGTGTTGTTTTTTTAAAATGGTTTAACGTTTGCTGGTTTGCATGGTCATCTCATGTGGTTCGCCACGTTTGGCGACTTAGCAGGGGTGCCCCAGCTCATAGGTAATAACCAATGATGATGACTGTTTTTAAGGTTTTTAAATATTCCTTATTGTCACTTATGAATTTGACATGTATTTACTGATTACCGTGATTCCTGACATTATTTGGAGTAAAACTGTAAATGTAATTTTGGTCTCCGGTGACTTTTTTGTTGTTGTTCAGAAACGACTTTCACATGTCATTACTGGTCACTCAGCCGTGTCAACCAACCTCGTAACGCTACCCTAACAATGCAAGACCAACTAATTTTAAAATGTTTTTGGTTGGAAAAAAAACACCAAAACTGTTACCGGACACCAAAAATTCATTTACATTTTTTACTCCAAACTTTGTCAGGAATCACTGATTAAAGTAAGTCAAGTACGTCCCAACAGTCAATAGTCAATAAATAGTCTATAAACGATAATAGACAATCAATAATGAATACTAAATAATCATTAAACAGTAAACTAAACAAAATTTACCAACGATAAAAAATATCGTGCGATCTTTTTGTTATCAAGTCCTGACTATGTATTTCCATTTAGCAGTTTTGGCTTTAAAATTTCATAAATCACCAACAGCAAATGCAGCGAAACCAACAAAACTTTCTTTTAGAAATTTAGTTGTGAAATATACCGCGAGCGCTGTGATAACTGCAAAGGGGAGGAGGGGAAATTATCACTTCCCCGTTGGCGCGCTGCCCATAAGAGGCCTTGCACTTTGTAGACGAGACTTCTACCTTGGAGTCTAACCTCCCCTTTTGAATGTTATTAGGGGAGTTTAACAATTTTATATTAGAACATTAAAATTAATGTTAAGTTTTTTTGTGTCGTAATAATTATGTTAACACTATTGATTCTACAGAAAGCTTTTTAGCGTAGGTAAATTAATTTCTTAAAAAACTTTTATGATTATCAAAATAATTTAAGAAAATATGTCGTTAAAAAGTTCTCATTGAATTATTGTTTTGGAAAGCTTAATGTGTACGTTTATATACTTACATATTTTAAAGTCATTATCATCCTTATTAATATTATAAGGTGAGTCTCTTGAATGATGATGATTCGGTGTTGATTTCTAACAGTACGGGGCATCTAGTATTTCTACAGTCTCTCGTATCTTAGATGAACGTATGTGTGTATGAAGAACGAGTTCATGATGGATGTAAATAAGTATAAAGTCATGGTGTTTGAAAGATAGAGTACGAAAATAGTGTGCAATATACTCGTAGTTATGAATGAATAGCAGGTGGATTAGTTTGTGTATTTGGGAATTATTTTTACGAGAGATGGAAAGGCTCATAGATATTGAAAGAAAGGTAAATGCAGGATACTCAATTAATGGAGGACTGACTGAACGCGGTTGGAGCTAGCAAAGAATTATCCGAAGAAGCGAAGTCAGCAGACTACAATAGAGTGCTGGTACCTATCCTGAGGCATGGAATTGGCAGAGGAAAAATGAACATAGATTGAATGCTGTAGAAATGAGATCCTTGCAATGCAAGATTTAAGCGTAATGAATAAGATTAAGATTAATAAGACGCCCTAGGAAGATACGATGAAGTGAAAAAATAAACTAAATAAACAGAAGAATATGTATGAGACGGTGTATGAATGTGAATGAAGCAAGAAGCGTGTGCCAAGACCGAGTTGTTTGGCGGTCCGTTCTCTCTGTCTACTCCTGCGAGGAACCAGCATGATGGTTATTTAGTTATGAATGTGAGATATTTCAAGAGAAGGGAGGGCAGTCAAAAGGTTGAAGTTGTTTAGTAATTAAAAATTCAGTGAGAACTAAAAATGATGTACACACGTCAAGTCAAGACTAGTCAAAACTTGTAGACTATTAGGATAACGACATGTAATGAGAAGCCTCAATGTCTGACTATTGGTATAACAGTAGCCTGGTTTCAAAGGATTCTCAAGTTATCTCAAATCCGCCCTATCCTATTTAGCACTCCCACAGCGGAGGTAAAAACAGAGGTGAATTTAGCATTTTCCCCAAAGCCAGATGTGAATTTCCGTGTTATTTTCAGCCAGCGGCCATTAAACGCAGACTGCAGATATGCACACAACTGGAGCCCGGCGCACTAGCGACTAAGGGGAAGGGAAGGGAAGGGAAGAGTGGAGTAAGGGAAGGTTAAGGGGGGAGGGAATTATGTATTATTGCATGCGAGTTGTGCATGTAGCAGAAGTGCACTGTACTGCAATAAAACAAACAATTTGCTGCAAGTGGCGGTTAAGTGTTTTAGTCTAATGAAAGCACGCAATAACAACGTATCCATGGCAACACCGGGTTGAATAAATAAATCAACTTTGTACGTTTTACATATTATGTACATACTCACCTGTGAAGTTATATGTGCGTAACTCTAGATATTGGGGTTTCAAATGCCAACATATTTTTTCGATCGTTCGTTTTTTCCCCGTTTGACCGCCCACTTTGATGATTTTGTAATTCCGTACCGATTTATAAAAAAAACCCATAAAAACTTTTCCTTACTTGAATAAAAAGATATATAACAGAAGAAGTTTTGATTTAATTTATTTTGAAGGCTCTATAGGTATATATTCTTCCATCCAACTCTTTTATTTATGAGCTTGTAAATGTATGCCCCGACTTGATGGCCTCCGTGGTCGAGGTAAGACTATCTACTAGCAATCCGGAGGTCGCGGCCTCAAATCCAGTCGTGCACAAACAAATTTTATTTGATTAATTTGTGTTATTTCACAATTATTTAATAATTTAAAATCATATAAGGTATATTTGCGGCACGTGCCTTCCACAGAGTGGAAGATACTCTTAGAGCCCTGGTGTAAGACCACCATTTTTTATTTTTTTTTTATTTCATCCTAAAAATTACAGTATATATAATATATCATTGGGAAGTAAAATACCTATATGTAAGTTAGTAACAATGACATTGTTGAAAAACTAATGTTACAATAATAGAACAGTTTCTAACAGAAGAGAAAGTAAATATGTATGAGTGTTATAAAGATATGGCATAATATATCTACTATATTTTAAGTTGTGCATAACCTGCCTCACTAGGCGAACCTGTGTTGAGGCAGATTTTTTGTTAATTATTTCTCGCATTTTGTTTATGGTTTACTTTTAAATATTTAATATATGTTCCTATACAGCAATACATTGTTTTAGGTTACATTTTTATTAGCATATACACAATACAAATACAGCAAGTTTTAGCACAATACATACTATAATAACTATCAATGACATGGCGTTTGGTTAGGTTACATTATTGTTTGCATATACACAATACAAATACAGCCAGTTTTATCACCATACATACTACAATAACTGTCAGTGACAAGGCGTTTGGGTGAGGGCACCAGTATATGCTCGATCATTTGAATAAATCCAAATTTTGATATATATTTTTAAAATTATTTCTGTGTTTGACTCAGTTTAATATTTTTTGGGAGCATGTTGAATATTTTTGTGGCAAAGTATCTAAAGCTACGTTGACCAAAGGTGGAAGAAATTGCTGGAGCTTGCAAAATGTCTTTGTTCTAATTACGCGTAAATCTTAAGTTATTTTGTTTTTCGTAAAGTACGTGTTTTTTTTAAAGAGATGCATGATGATATTTTTTACATAGATCTGTCGAACATCAAATACTCTCATTATGTGGAAAATTAAGTTACTGCTTTCAGTTTGAGGAAGTTTGAGAATAATTTTCATAATTGTTTTCTGCGCCTTTTCAACAGAATCTAGAGCTGATGAAGTACTCCCTCCCCATGCAATGATACCATACTCAATGATGGATTGTGTGATTGCAAAATAAATCGTTTTTAAAATTTGTAATTTAAGGAAGTTCCTTCTGGATCTGAAGAAATGCATTGTTTTACTAATTTTATTTGCAATGATTTGAGTATGTAGATTCCATTTGAGGTATGGCTCAATGGTGAGGCCGAGATACTTTATCTGTGGAGTGCGCTCTATACTGGAGCACTCATTACATTCATTGGAATTTGTAAAGTTCTGTATTTTTAAGGAGTAATCATCATTAGGTTGGCCTGTAGTATTGATGCTTGAAGTGACATATTTTGTTTTTTTCGTGTTAAGGGTAAGCGTGTTTATATCTAACCATTTTTAACTACGTTAATATTTTGTTCAGTTTTTTTAAATACAGCTGACCAATTGTTGTCTTCGAACCGTAAAAAAGTATCTATATATTTAGAATTGAAACGTTACTTTAGCCGTGTTTGGTCATCATATACGAATAGCCAGGTACTTCCCCACCTTCCTATTCCCCATCTTATTTCCCTTCCCACTACATTCAGCCTAACAACATACCCCAATTGATGGGATGCCATAGTTTCACTGGCTTCTTTTGTGTCTTTTGCGGTATTCACATTTAAAAAATCACCGTTGTTAATTTTCTTCGTAAATATTTTTTCAACCTTCTTGTTCTTTGCGCAGGCTAATGGAATAAGTCAGGGACGCCACAGAAAGACGACTATGTAAATCAAATACTTTAAAAAATTAGGTCATGTCTTGCTTGAGTCAAGAGTCGTTATACGATTGGAGTATGTATGTTTGAACTGGGATGAAACTAGCATGGATGGAGTTATGTGGCTTTCCATTATCTCTGCCAACTCATTTGATGAAAAGGCTGAGTGACTAGTTAGTTCATTTTTTCGTTGCCAACTTTATAAATTATTTTTTTGTTGCCAACTTTATAAATTATATTTTTGTTGCCAACTTTATAAATTATTTTTTGTTGCCAACTATATAAATGATTTTTTCGTTGCCAACTTTATAAATTATTTTTTTGTTGCCGTCTTTATAAAAAAATTTTTTTTGCCACATACATTTTTTTATTTGAAATCTTTATTTTAAAATAAAGATTTACCTACTTTATCGCTTGTCTGATATGATTTATATTTAATCAGTTCCAGTTTTAAAAATTCATTGCACTCGAACAATTTTATGCACTACGTCCGAATATAATTTTAAATCACGCATGGACTTATGCACCGAAATTATTATGGTTAGTAAGGTATCAAATTCAATACACAACCAATGACAATCCAAGCAAAAATCGCGCGATATCACAGTGACAATATTAAAAATCGACTCGAACGCCTTGATAAAGTGTATCAGTTATTCAGAACAGGATCTCGAAGAGGACTAAGAAAATTATCCACATCTCTTTTATATTTCATATTTGTATCTTTTTAAAATAATAATATATTTTTTTTAAAGTTGTTACATCCAAGGTAAATAAAAGCCATGGATAGGACTTTTCGGGTAGAAGACTGTTGGCTATTTCACACGCCTAAAACTATAGCGCTGTCGTTGAATGATTTAAACTCTACATTTAAAGTTTCAGTTGTTAGTTCAATGCTGTGTGGTTTGTTTAGTTGGCAGTTTGAATAATACATAGGTCGTGAATCGCTTTCTGGGAAATTTTAAGAATGGAGTTTGAACTTTGATGTTGGTATTATCTGCGTCCGCTCGCGCAGTAAGCATTATTGGAATTTGACTTCTTGTGTAAGATGAAAGTGGGACTATGGCACCCAGTGCTGTTAAGAAGAGAATGGTTTGAGGTGGATGGCAGTAAGAGAAGGAGGAACAAGTATGGTAGTTTCCTATTCTTATCTGTTTAGTTAACATAGCTTTTGCCATTTTAAATTTTTTTCGTCTTTCTTCCAGTCAAGAACGAAGTAGAAATAAAATAATTCATAAAACTAAATAAATAACACTCCCTCCCCCCCTCACACAACTACTGATTTATAAGGTTACATATTTGATTAATTACAGATATTACTTAAAAGAAATTGACACTAGTTATTTTTAAAAGGCAATGAGATTCACAAACCCTACGATAATTATAATATTCTTCGAATTTCACGGGTCTGTGCTAGTCTCTAAATAGTATTAAAAGTCGCTATCCGCGTCTGTTTGTGCGCTTAGTTCTTCTAAACTACGCACCGGATTTTGATAGAGTTTTCACTATCATTTAGAGATTTTTTTTCGGAAGGTTGACATATATAATACGTGCATATTATATTTACAGAAAGCAGAGAAAATATAATATAATATACAAATATATTAAAATCGTAAATTTTTTTTTTCGGGCCCTACATTGCTAACGCTGTCTAAACCTTATGAGATGCATCAAAATAATGTACTACGGAATTTTATAGCTTAAAAAGGCTTCTAAGGATAACCCCCAACAATGCAGGGTACACGTCAGCGTATTATAATAATTACTTATTTCTCTGTATCAATTAGTTTTGAAAAAAAAACTATCCTACGATCATCGTCTTTGCAAGATTTTTATCATCACTTTTTGGAGCTCGTCATTCACGAACTATTAGTGAGATGCGCAAGTAGGTTTTACATCATATTGAAAATTCAACCTAAAGTCATTTGCGTTCAACAGATTTTTAACCAACCACAAAGGTCATTTGTCGACTTTCAGTACAAAAATATCTTTTATGTCATAATTTGTGTGATGTGTTATTTTATGATACTCACTTATTGACAGTTTGAAATTATTGTCGAGAAAATGATATTTATTGAGAGTTAAAAAGACATGCTAGTAGTATCATAAAATATTTAAGAATTCAGTTCTGGCGTACATTTTTATTATATGTTTATATTAGTGGATATCTCAAAAGTATCAGTTTTATATGAAAATTTAATCTCTTATTTAAAAGGTTTTTTCGGAACATGAATATTTTCATATTTTTTTATGAACACACAAATGTACTCGTATGAATCTATAATTTATAAAGAATGTAATGTCTCGGGCACCTTTCTTTTTTATACAAATATAGTTTTATTTCGAAATTGATGAAATTTTGCACACTTCACGATTATTTTGAAAACTGTCTACACTGGCCGTTGAAAACTACCCCCATCCTCTTTTACCACTCCTCAAAGCAGTATTTTGATACTTTGATTTTGATGAAATTTTGCACACTTGATCTTCAAATTAAAAGGAAAATTACTGTCTAAGACAAATTATGCTTAAAGCTCGGCAACTCCGTGGACTTCAGCTAGTTAAAAATATATTAGGGTAGGTACCTCATATTTTTTATATTACTTATCAAACTCTTATGGTTTTATTGATTGGATTCACACATTGGATGCACATCTTTTAATATGGAACCGTACAAAGCCATTCCAGTGCGGCGTTTCAATATTTGCAAACAAGCAATTTCATAAAGGACCATATTGCAGTGGAGACTGCGCCTGCGGTCCAATGCATCGCATTTAGGGCTCGGCTGCAGATTGCGAATCCTGTAATATTTAGGTACTCGTATATAGGCAACAGTTCCTACAAGTTCCCCCGCTGACGCTGGAATTAAAGATTAAGAATGTCTGCTTATTTATTGCTGCGCTAAATATTAAGGAAACGAAATTTTTGATTGTTTGGTTTCGTTAACTTAATAAATTTATTGAATATGTTAGGTTGGGTTAGGTTACAGTAATTGAGAATTTTTGACCACCATGCTAAAAAACTTAAATTATTTAAGAGAATATTAATTTATAAATATAGAAGAATTTTAAAGAAATATGGAAAGGATACAATATAAAAGGAAATAAGGAGTATAGAATTTAAAATAATGTAAGTTGTATATTACCCCACAAGAACCCCCTGACTTTTAATGAGAGATTTATTAAGGGCCCACTATTCGAATTTCATCCAATTTCCGACATACTTTCCTTAAAATTTTGAAGTTTTTAAGCTCTTAAAAAAATATATGTTATTCTTTAAGATAGTATCTATTTGTTCCAAAAGCCGAAACGGTAATTATTTGAAATTCCCTCGATAGAAATAAATCGCAAAGTATGCTCCGAAAAATATTATTAACACGTTTATTTCTGTTATTTTACAAGTTATATGTATGAAAAAAATCACAATGCTTCTTTTAATGCTACTCAATAGACCCCATAAGTAATTTTTGCTATTTTTGAAATACGCCGTGATTTATTAAACATTTTCACAACTGTCGCTTACGCCTATTGCTTTTAAATCATATTTATTATAGCGCGCTCGCTCCGACTTGCAGATTAAACTATCTTTCTTTGAGAAGTTCATTCGCCAACTCGAGGGCTTTGGGGGCAGACGTGTCGTTCATCGTTCTATGATCTACAGACGTGCGATTACGTGCAAATATTTGAATTTATAAAGATAATTTTTACGCGTGTAAAGTTTATGAGTTAATAAATATTGTTTTTTCAAAGATGGGAAATACACGAAAGATATCCCGTATTTCAAAGAAAAAATGTTATCTCATAAAATTATATCCTATCTAATAGGTGAGAAGAAAAAAATACAATTTTTGATTTATAAGCTTATATTTATTATAAACGATAATTTACTATAAAAATTAATAATTCATATTTTTATTTATGTATTGTGTAGTAAAAAGTTATTATTTTTTTTTCAGAATAGGTACTTTGGGAAATAAAACTAATTCCAATGCATTAGAAATTACGGGGTAAATTTTTATTAATTTAATTTTCTTGTTGTCTTGTCTCTTTTCTTGTTCCTATACGATCGTGATTTATTTGCGAATTAACTTTCTACGTACACAAATACACACGTCACTTTACATCTGCTCCTTAGAGTAATATTACTCTAAGATCTGCTCTAATGATTCACAATGCAACGATGTCCGAAATATAATATAATATGTAATAATAATATGGGCCACCTGTTTCAAATAACAATACTCGAACTTGGAATCCAGAAAAATAATGAACGGGCCAGCGAAAAAAGCTATCGAAAGTTCTGAAACTGTGGGGAATATAATTAAATAAAATAAAATACTTTTTTGTTTTAAAACCACGATATTTATTAATTTAAGAACCGACCGGTTTCGCTTTACTTAAGCATCATCAGGGTACAAATTAATACTAAACAAAAAGTACATAATGTGTGCATATATATAACAAAATATAGAGGGAGACAACATGATACAAATATAAGCAACACAAAGATGGTCATAAAATACATTAACATAAGTGCACAAGTAATGGAAAAACCGCTAGATAATTATGTAGACTAATGGGTTATACGAATAAATCGGGAGAAACAAAACATCAACTGGCAAGGTGGTAAGGAGGTAAGGAGAACTGGGAATTTTTTATGGGTTTATTGGAAACAGACTTAATATTGGACTACTTGATATGTCTAATTGATTATTAAGTATCTGACTTTTGGTTTTTACAGCTTTTTTAATTTCTAGTGCCTCTAAATTGTTTAGTCTGTTACCATGCCCGTTTTTATGTAAGATGTTAGCACCGGTTCTATGACAGAATGTATGATCTTTATCGATCAAATGATTTGCAAATTCGGAAAAACCGTTATTATTGAGGTTTTATTGATGTTTTGTTTTTCCCGATTTATTCGTATAACCCATTAGTCTACATAATTATCTAGCGGTTTTCCATTACTTGTACACTTATGTTAATGTATTTTATGACCGTCTTTGTGTTGCTTATATTTGTATCATGTTGTCTCCCTCTATAATATATTTGTATCATGTTGTCTCCCTCTATATTTTGTTATATATATGCACACATTATGTACTTCTTGTTTAGTATTAATTTGTACCCTGATGATGCTTAAGTAAAGCGAAACCGGTCGGTTCTTAAATTAATAAATATCGTGGTTTTAAAACAAAAAAGTATTTTATTTTATTAAATATGTCAAACCACAAAGTGATTGCTTTCTACAATAATATAATTTAGTTCAGTGATGTTATTTTTTATGTCGGAAGGAGGCCCTGAAGAAAATAATTTCTCTCAGAGCCTGTGTCATCTTTGAGAATGCTGTATAGAGGGTCTTTTTTGAGGAGGAGGGAGTGAACCTGTCCTGAATGTCAACTGTACAATTTCTTCCCAGAATTAACTTTATTGTACGTTTTTTGACTAACCGTACCTTGGTGTTCTATTTTCAATAAACTCTTTAATTATGTTTCAGATGTGAAATCTATACTCTGCTACAGAATGTTTTGCCCAAGTCTTGTAAAGATGCAAAGGCACGGACGTAACAATAAAATCATTTGAGCCCTTTACTGTTATTTAAAAGGTCACTTGAAGTGCAGTTATAATCAATGATTTTATTTTTTTTCTAGCTTCCACGAATAATTTGAAAAGGCATTATCTAAGGATTATACTCTTAAGGAGAATATAGAAAATGTAGAAAGGTGAAACGGATTTAAGATTTTCGATGAAATTATTGTGTTGTGAAATATTTATTTTGTTATTTATTACTTTATTTTTTTTTACAGTTTTACCGTACGCGGCCTTGTTGTAGAGTGGTATATCTAACTGTCATGGAAAGTTTTTTTCTGAGCTTTAAGAGAAAGGTTTCTTAAAGATACTGGAGTTATTCTAGGGCTATGTTAGATTTTTAACATCGATCACCGTAATGCTTGCCTTCCTGAATAAATCTAATTTTATTTAATCATTTACGGCCAAGATGTTTTTGACAATGGTGTGTTTTTATCTTTCTGTATTCCAATCATTTAGCTTGGCTTCTAGGGTTGTGCCCCAGTATTGCTTTTTGGAGACTGTAAACGGATCTCTCGGCATTTAATGAAACTGCAGCAGAACAAAGGCTGTTGCTATATTGACGTTCATGGTATGTTTTGCTCAGATTGACGATAAGGTTTCCAGATCCGCATTTCGCTCGAAGCATGTTTAGGGCAATAAGTTCATAGTTTAGGGTTCTTTCACCGTATTTATGGGAACATTTCAGAACCACCAATCTTTCATTTTGAGTGAATCTTGTGTTTGTGATTAAATTATATTTGACAATTTAAACAAATAATATTTAGAGAAGTTAAAAATAAAATTGAAAGTTCACTGAAAGCTTAAACTATTAAAAGTAGTAATTTCATAAAAATGTAAATAAATAGAGCCCCTTTCACATTTTAGAATGTAATTTTATGTTGCTTACATGTTTTATTACTCTTTATAATTATTGAATTGTTTAAATGAATAAATAAATAATTACAAAAAAGTCTTCTGATTTGTAAGTCCTCAGGAAGCACTAAGGATCTTTCTATCTATCTTTATAATATAATAAATTTGATGAGCATAAAAATGTAAACGTGTATATAATTTATATAAATGTACAAAAGTAGATATTACACTTGTATAAATATTATATTGCGCATATTATACAAGATGTCGGGGGTAAAGTGCACAAACTTCGGGAGGTGATTCTAATTGATAGTACAAGTAAAAAAGAAAAAAAAACTTTTTTTGGAATTCCAACGTTTTAAGATAGTTTTCGAGTAAAAAAGTTTAAAACCTTATTGATGTAAAAATATATTTATTGATTTTATAAAAGTTATAAATTACTTTTATAAAAGTGAGAATAGTATTTTAGTAAAGTAAAGTAATTTTTATACCTATACAAATAACTTTCGTAAATGTTTTTTGTAAAATTAAAAAAAAAAATTTAATTAAATCCGTAATAAAACCCATATTTTGAGAACCATCTTCATATCGACTTCGTTCTCATTTGGTCGGTGCATTATTACTCTAAGGTCGGTGCTAACTAAAAATGGTTCTGTTTTTCTAAAATTGCAATAGATGTCGGTAATTTAATTTCATAATCCCCAAAATTATTCCTAATACGAATTCAGACACCTCTGTCGGATTCTTTTAACACTAAATTTTGTAGGTGTTGCCCAAATCTAAATTCTTTACGCGGAAAGCGGGCCCTTAATGCGGGTCTTGAAGAGGCCCGTATGCAGATACGTGCACCGGTGCACCGGGGATTATAATATTAGTGCTGCAAGCTCCTTAGAACAAACTCTACCCGTAGAACAGACTCAGCATGCCCACATTGCATATGTGCATTAAATATGGCAATCGGTCTGTTAACAATGGATTGTAAATCAGGACTGCTCTCCTTTGCGCAGAATCAAGTAGGTTTATCAAGTATTGTGGGGCTCCAGCCCAGAGGTGGCTTCCAAATTTAATTGTTGGGGGTAACAATAGATTGTCAATCATACTGACTGCCCTCCTTTAGACATAATCAAGTAGGTTTATCAAGTATTGTGGGGCTCCAGCCCAGACGTGGCTCCCAAATTCAATTATTGGGCGTACTTGAAATTTGTTGTTAGCATGGAGTTAGCAGCTGATTACTACTGAAGAATGAATCTGCTACAAGACGCCCAGTTTCTTGGAAGCCAGATTTTCTCGGGCTTCTATAGAGTCCCGATACTGCCGGATATACTTACTCCAAGCATTTCAAAGGAGTCTTTATTGGGGAGGGTGCATCCATCAAATTGCACCAAACAGTCATTGGTCTCCCTTTTTGGCGAAATCAGACACGTTTTGGTTTTTGAGACGTTGAAACTGGCCAGATTGGCCTTACCCCAGGCACGAACCTTCTCGACGTGGTGGTCAACTTTTTGTCTCAAAACTTCCTGAGCCGTACGTATGATCAATAGTGGAAGGGAACTAACCAAAAAGATAACCCTCGTGAACGGTGCTTTCATCAGCGTAGCAATGAATTATTCCACATTTAACGAGATCGTTGATGTGCAACAAAAACAGTGTCGGCGACAGCACAGATCCTTGCGGGACCCCCGCATTGATTTGGTGCGGAGAGGAAGAAGAGCCGTCAACTACCTTTGAGAAAGTCCGCAATCCAACTTAATGTAAAGTTCTGTGAAGCAACTGGCCCATAATGATATAATAACAGAACCTGAACGGGACTTTCACGGAACTTTTTATTAATGTTTACGAAATAATGGAATTTTTGGCACAACTAATTGTAAATAGTATTTATTTTGCTGGAGTCACTGCACTCTTTGCGAAAACAGACTTTTTCAAATTGGATCTTTTAAAAACCCTCTTATACCTTTACAGACTGTTATTGTTTGAGTACATATCTCCCTATATCAATTAATATAATCGACATTCCTCATCGCTTGATGAATCAACGAAGTCCATACTGATAAAAATAGTCAATTTAAGTAAATTTTTGTGAAAATTAAACTTTTTATTCAATGTTTAACGTCTTTTTTTCTTTCTTTTTTTAAAAGCAAGCCAAACATTTCCGGGTTACGATTAGTGGCGGCTCGTGACTTTTGAGTGGGATGGAGTGCTTAGTTGGAAAAATTCGACCTTATTGATGTTGTTTAGACCAAAACGATTTATTTGTTTTCGAAATTCGATTTTTTGTTTGAAGATTTCATTAAATTTCAGTGTTGCCGTGCTCCGCATGGATTTCCTTAAAATCTTGATACAAAAAACCTATTTTTTGAAATAAAAAAAAACTTCTGCGGTTACAACAACATCAATAATGCCATATTTTGTAATATTAACATTCTAGTACACCCAAAAGTCACGAGCCGCCACTGGTTACGAATAACCTGACAATATTTGAAAATCTCCTACTGCCACCACAGTAAGCGGGAAATATTGCTTGTGACAGCCAAGGAATTGAACGTGCGACGCCCGGGTGGGACCCAAACGCGATGCCAACTCAGCTACTGACCGGTCACGTTTTTCAACCATCCATCTCGCCGCGCCGCCCGGTGGTTCGGATTATAGTGGGTTAAGATTACAGATACCATACTCTATTTTATTTGATTTACGTGACATATCTTTTTGATGCGACCCTTACTTATTCTTCCATAAATTTGCACTTCCTCTAAAATATATTTTTTGTTATGTTAGTTAAATAGAATATTTCTTTTGTTGCAGTTCTTCTGCTGAGAATCCTTTCCCTCACAACTTCAACGTGAAGGAACTCACCGCTAAGATCCTGCAATACACCGGGAGGCAAACTCCCACCATGTCAGAAAACGAACTCTCCAGCAGTGGAGCCAGGTATCGTGCTATTCTCTCAACGCCCGCTATTCACGAGATTACAGACAGCTGTACCAGCTACCAGGAAGCTGATACTCCACTTCGCACCGGGAAGTGTCCAATCCCTCAACCGTTGGACCTGTGTAACCGTAATGGCTTTCAATATTACGGTAGTGAAATTAGTGGAAGTCCTAGTTATGCCAATTCGAATATGTCCAGTTTATCACCTAATTCACAAGAAACGACACGCTACAATAGCAAAATGGACATTTCTCCACAAAATCGTGGTAATTATAACTCTTCCACCATATATTCTCCACGTACCCCTTCAAACTTCACTTCATCCAACCCGAATCCATATAGCTTCATTCCATCAAACTTTTCTTCTTCCAGCTACACTTCTGCAACCTTTACTCCGTCTCCTTCTTGGTCCAGTCAATTGGATTCTAACTCCCCACGCTTTAAGTTCCCTAGTTCTAGCAACATTGCATTTTCGTGTTCGCCTTCTGTGTGTTCTCCATCTATGTTTGACGACAACTTGTCTCCAATTTCCCCAAATCAGAACGAACAAATATTCTTTCCACCCAACTTTCAAGTTTCCGATTCTCGAGGCTTTTCTGGAAGATTTCCAACTGATGGAGTTGGATCTTTCGGTCAAAGGTCTCAAATCAAAAGTGATATTGTTTCTCGACCGACGTTTGATTTTGATCGAATCATGGCGACTGATCCGTTTTATTCATTTTCCGGACAGTTGTCATCCGGATTAGCTTCTGGATATTCAGGAAAATATCCAGAAGCTATGCCGGATGTGGCTTCAGGAAAAGTGGGTCATGCCAGTTCGTCTCAAGAAGTTGACACTTTCGGTGTGAAAGGTTTGCTGGAAAAGGCAATTGATAATTCGGAGTCGATGTTTTTTGACCGAAGTGTTTTACCTTCCGAAGATAATAAGGATGACAATGTGTTGCTTAATTTTATGAAGAGAACTAGCGGCACACTTTCTGACGAAGAGTATAAAATTTGGGGATTAAACTCCAATATTAACCCAGGGGAAGGCACGAAGTAAAGGAATTCCTTCTTACCGCATAATATAAATATTAAATTATTGTTTTCTCTCAGATTAACCTGTTTAAGAGTAACCTGTCTGTCGAAAAATATTTAATTTTAAAATTTGTTTTTACTATTTGAGAAACGTATGTTCATTAATAATTTAAAATATCAAGTATCTTACACATCAACCTGGCCAATTCCAAGTTGAACCTTGCAAATAAACTATTATGGAACCTAAAGTAAAATGTCTTCCTTCTGCCTTCAGTACCAAAATGAAATATTGATACCTAGATAATTTGACAAATAATTTTTTTTTTTTGTTAATTCTTAGTAATTTTATCTCTCGCAATGTACTCTATTGACAAGGTTACATAAATATTAAATATATGTTTTTTCAACCTACTTTATTTAAACATAAACCGCAAAACAACACAATAATTCATACACAGATAAAAAAGTCGTTGTTACCATTTATGATGGTCTGAGACAAGTCAAAAATCAATGGTTCGTAAACAAATTGATTGTCCCTTATAGCACAAACAAAAAGTTAATTTAAACATTTTCAATAAGTCATATGCTTTCAAAAATTAGACAACATTTGAGTTGATTTTCTCTATTTATATCAATTTTGCAGCACTAACTCAAATTCCGCATTTTTTTACTTGTTTCCGGGTTAAAATAGGCCATCGTTAATAGTATTGGATATGGATAGAAATGTTTATTTTGTCGTTAGTTAGTGTGTAGAACCAATGGTTAACGATACCTACTCAAATAAGATTTAGTGGTAATATTTTAGCTATACAAGCAGAAGCGGACCAGAAAAACTGAAATTTCTCATTAATTCGCTGTTCATGCAGAAGTTCCTATTAATATTATAACATACTTTCAACAATTACAACGTACCTACTCTTGTATACTTTCTATGCATTTATATATTTTGTATTCCTAATACCTCCAGTACAAAACTGAAAACTTTGTATTTATTATTTTTATAAATTATTATTTTATTTTAGTATTAATTTTATTTCTCGCATGTATTCTATTGACTAGGATAAGAGAAATATTTTGTTTTTAAATATCGTCGTTTATAATGTATTTGACACGCCTATTTTGTAACGGTGTGTTTTGTTGAGATGTTTTTCTTTTTAGATGATCTGAACTAACTAAAATTTTTAAGGCCGGGTTGTTTCACAGAAATTGAACAATTCATCAAATATCAAAGTTAATTTTAAAGTTCTGTGAAAGATCCATTATAAGTGTTGTTTTAATTTCAATTCTGTGAAGCAACTGGCCAACAATGATACAAATTACAGACCTTTGAATAGGACTTTCACAGAACGTGAAATTTGATGAATTATTCAAATTCTGTCGAACAACCGGTCCTAAATATTTTTTACCAACTTGTATACGTACGTATATATATTTTCAAACCTAAACGCGAACTGAGACACGAATTGCGGGAAAGGAAGCGGCGTTTCGCGCCATTTGCGGTTGCTTCGTTCCTTTCCCATAAGTTGTTCAGCTCGGCTCGCGTATGTATACGTAGCATAAGGGTTGGTAACAACCACGCTCTTATAATGTATGCGATCATAGTTCAGTTATTTGAAGCCCACACAACACGATTTTATTTTCAAGATAGATTTTGTTGGATTTAAAAATATTGTAATTTAAAATGTAAGTAATGTTGGCATGAAATGCAATCGATAAGAGGTGCTGAGCCGCAAATGGTGTCAAAACACTGTTAGGGCCGGTATATCAGTTGCTCTTTATGCTGAAGAGAGTCAAGTTGCTCTCTGATAGGAGGCTAGATAAGCCTGTCACCTAATTACTAAAAAAATCTGATATTCCGGTCCTTTAATTGTCAGCCCATGGATAGATTAATTTGGTAATTAATAATGTTAGTTTAAGGCTCGAAATACTAGTTATCAAAATACTAAATGACAAGTAATATTTTTCCTTATGGAGAGAATGGTGGCTAACTGATAGCAGTTACCAAATATTAGAATACTTACTAGTTCTCGTGTACCTGGCTTTGCTCGGGGCTACTGGTAGGTTGGTTTGGAGTAAGGTTCAGCGAACCAAACTTTAATGTAGTCCTATTTTTTTACCGGCAGGGTGAAGAGTTCTCACTTTCACCGTCAGTGGCGAAAGCAGCGCGTTAATTGATCTCTCTTTTTTACCGATGTTTTTGTGCTTTAATTTGTAAGGTAATTCTAGCTCTTATGTTTATTGATTTTGGTTTTTTTGTGTATTTCTTTTTGTATCTGTTTCTGTAATTATATGAATGTTTAAAAAAATGTATTTTATAAATTAACACATGTTATTTGGGCACCATCATTCACAATAAACCTTTTACACTAAAAATAATATTACTGTTACACAAATGTGCAAATAACAACAAATAAATGTACATGTCCAATTGTTTATTATATCGAGTAAATATTTTTTTTCATGGTATACCCATTTTGTTGTCCAAATTATGTGTAATCAAAATTAACTGCGAGCTTTCGCAGAATTTAAAGAATAAAATGTTAACGAAACATCAATCGACATTTTGAAATTTTTTTTTAATAAAAAATCGTAAAAAATGCCAGATAATATTTTTAATAGGTTTTAATTTAACAGCCAATAAATAAAACAGATAATAATAAATCAACAATTATTTTTTTATCACTTGAAAAACATATAAAAATCGTCTTTCCACTTGTATAACGTGAGTTGTTGTTTTGTACTACTTATCTGTTTTTACTTAAAATTGTAATTTACAGAAATACAGTATTTTTTTTGATATATTATTTTATATTTATTACACATGTGTTAATATTGTTGACTTGAAACATCTTAGACATGTTTTTAATGTGTAAGGGTAACCTGTAAAATTTGACTAACTGGTTTAGTTAGGTAATTCTTTAATATTTTATTTAGATTATGTAATTTGTGTACTTTTCCTTTTAAAAAATAAAGTTTCTTTAATTTAAAATGCGTTATATTTTTTTTTTGCTTTAGACTTATTTCAGTTAAGCAAGTCTTCAAAGTTAACTACAAAATTGTCGTACCTATACAAACAAAATATATACAAGTGCCTAAACAAATCATCGGAAAGGGTCATCCCCCTGCAGCCATTCCTCCAATTTAAGACGTACCTACGAGGAATCATTTCCAATATCAAACAAATATAGATATCTAGCATCAACAACATCAACAGTAAAAAATTATTATTATGTTCGACCACCATAGTGCGCCTAGCTTAGTGGGTCATTTAATAAATAATCATTTTAAAAGTGCAGCTGGTGGCCTAATTGACCAGTAGGTACTCTTAAGGCTGTCACACGCAGCCATTAGCAGGGACAGTGATAAATGGAAACTCGGCAGACATGGACAGATTTATTCACAGCAGTGAATTGATTCAATCTTATTACCCTGGTTTTGTGAATTGATTCTTTTTATTCATTCTTTCAATCCTACCTCCCCCAAAATGAGTAATTCACAGCTGCATTTAAGATGTTTTCGTTGTATAGCTAAGGTCTACGATTAAATCTTAAAAATAAATAGTTTTTTATTTCACCTGTATTATTTTACTAATTTTAACTTCATGTGGTCTAATAAAAACATTATTTTATTTTATTTTAATGTAAAAATTTTAATATGAATTATTGAATGTGACGAAATCTCACTTCTCTCCATCTAAATCTTAATAATAATAAGTTTTTTTAATGAATAATACGTACCCATCTCATTAGTAAATAATAGTTAAACAACGCGTGAAAATAACATAAAAAAGGAACAAAATATAACATATCCTACTCGATATCTACCTGTAAAAGTATGTAGGTGAGTATCATAAAAAACAATAATAATATTATCATCATGTTCACGAATCATAATAAGGTTCGAAATCGGAAGATATCGCACTACAATGTAAGGAAATTGACGGCTTGGCTCATGCAGGAATGAAGGGACACCCGGAACTGCCAAACAGATTTACGGCGGGCATTGATGAATAAATTGGTAACTTTTTAACTAGCGATCTTCGTTGAAACATACTGGGATCTAGGGTTGTATAGGATAGTGGGATTGTACGGGATATTTAGTTGACTGGATTACCTAGAATCTTTTCTACTTTACGGTTTTAATAGCCCGCTTCACGCTGCACGTGCACCTTTGTAGTTATGTGAGGCCATAGACATTTAAATTAATTGCCCTAACATGAAATCCGGGTATTATTCGACGAGCTGGAGCTGGCAAATAAATTTTTTCTTTGCTTTGAATAAACTATGAAATCAGTCTACATTGACCACCTAAGAGCGCACATTGAAATAAATAGACCATGTGCAGAAAAGTAAAATGAGGTTTGCAGCGCTGTCCATCGTGAAATCTTAAACGAATCGCCTGGCGTAGGGAGTAAGCTGGCTAAATTATAACACATTTGTAAAAGTGTCTAACTAAACAGTGTAATGCCCAAACTTTTGTTAATCCGATTTGAGATATTTAGTTAAGTGCCTGCAATTTGCGCGCCATTGTAAAAATTACTAGTAATTCGTAAGCAGATTTTATTTTCGAGGACCGAATTCGCCATAATTTTGGGACGGTCAGGGCCTCGATTCTCAACGAAGTCATTCCACAACATACGTGTGGGTCGAACCACTCTTTGTTCGAGTGGAATGACTTTTGATGTTTGGCGTATATAAGTGTGTACTTTCGACGAAATTCAAGAATAGGAATGTCGACCAATGTATGTATTTTCGAAGGCGATTGCGAGAAGCCTGGATAAAAAAAATCGATTCCCAGACCGCCTGTTGATTTGTTCGCCTTTCCCAGATTGGCTCGTCTGCACGTAAAAAACCTCTTTTGGAAAATGCTAATTTATTAAAAATCTAGACAAATTATTCATATAGACCGACGCAGGTGGCTGAACACGTGTTCCGATATTATTTAGAATTTACACACACTTTTTCGGGAAAAGCCGCTTCCGTTTTTACCAGGAAGAATAATATTTTGAAGAGATTTATAATAAATCAATATTACTCATTTTTCTCCGATGTGTGAAGCTGTTTGGAGACCCACACATTCAAGTTTTACTACAAATACAAGAATTTACTAAATCACTTACTCAATGCACGACCGGACGGCACTAAACTTATCACTTTTCTCAAGAGAGTGATTTAGTTACCACTTATCACTTTTCTCAGGAGAGTGATTTAGTTACCACTTATCAATTTTCTCAGGAGAGTGATTTAATTACTACTTATCACTGTCCTTGCTACGCGCGTCTCTGAGGCTGGTTAACCTTCGGCGCACTGTGAACACTGCAAATGAATTCAAATAATATGCAATTATCGACAACCTTTTTGGAAGATTATTGCTGTAATTTACTAACTCTGTAGCGTATTGTACCATGTACACATTTATATTTTATGGCTCGATGGACCTTATAAAAATGACTGGCTTTAATTAGGAACATAAATAAATTAGACTAAAGAAAGATAATAAGGAACTTAATTAATTTAAACCAAATCATTTTACACCACTCTTTTAATGTTTCGCTGCCACCGAAGCTCCGTCAAACTGTAAGCATTATTATTATTAGAAGCAACCGGTTGGTCGTGTGTACGTAAAATTCATAAATAAATAATAAGGCTGTTATCAATTAGATTCCAAGAATAGTTGTTGATGTAATGGAAAGCATAGTTGCCTTCCAAGCAATTGATAGAGGATTCTCGGCTGTGGCAAATTTTTATGTAATTATTTAAAAAAAATATTTTGTCTTTTATTTTATAAATATTATGTGGTTTTTCACGGGTCTGCGCTAGTCTATCTATCTTCTATTTATTCCTAGATTACCGGGGTGGCGGTACCTAAACCCACCTCCCAAATTGAATTGAGTTATTGTTTTGTTTTAAATTCTAATTTCACAAAGTATGGGTTTTACATCAAAACAAAATTGAATTAATATCCGATTAACCGGCATCAGAAAAGGAAGTCGAATAATCGACGTTCTCCCGAAATCTTATCGCAGATAAAGAGACCTAGTTGGGTTTAATTAGAATAAATACTGGTTTGCAGTATTCGAGCAGTTGAGGGAATTGATTGGTTAATTAGAGGCCCCGATCACTATTCTACCCAGCTCCCGGCACTAGAACAGTAACTAGAGCATTGAGCGGCGATGTTGTACAGAGTTATTGGAATAATTTGCTCTGTAATCTGTAATTTTGGTTCCCAGTCGCATTCCACCCAGTCGGCCTTGTTATTGGAATTGATTATATTTGAATATAAATAACTAAGCCCCTTGAAGATGCGAATAAATAGATTCCGGGAAAATGTTATACGGAACCTCTACAATCTAACGGCATAGTGTTTCTATTAGAACTCACTGAATATTACATTTACTTAATTGAACGAAGAAAATAATATCAGGATTTGATAACGTGGATTTTTGTGGTACGTGTAAATTTTGTAATTTTTTTTCTGCAAATAAACCAATGTTTTTTTTACATTAAGTCCACAGAGGAAAATTATTTCCCTCGGGGCTTATGTCATCTTTGGAAATTATGTGAGGATGATGTTTTTAATGAAAGGAATGAAATTAAATTCTGGAAAGGAACAAGGTACGAAGGACGGGTAGGAATTTGGTGGTCAGTGTGTTCAGTAGTGACGGACGTATGAATTCATCCCTTCCACTCTGCCGTGTCTGCCGCCACGAACAGGAAAAACCTCACCCCACGAACCCGAAAACCCCTGCTAAGTCATCAACGTAGCGAACTACTTGGTAGTCATGGACCCGGGGCAGAGACTATTACCATCAGACTACTCTAATCCTTATTAGAGTAGTCTGATGGTGTAGAAAGGAGATCTCTGAGGCTTAGGTGTGTGAAAAGTTCTGCCGTGGTAAGTAAATACACAGTAATTCACATGGGAGCTGGGAGTCATTCTCCAAAATCAAAGGTCTAAGTTTTGTTCAACCTTTTAGCAAATTTGTAATTGGCTTAACGTACTGACACAACAGTTGTAGACACTTGTTCTATATTATCCTTAAAAAAATGTTAAATATAATAATATCATTTTTTGTATTTCTTTGGCATTCACTATGTAACAATTTCTAGACTTTTTTTGTTTTTAATGAGTTTTATTATTCACAATGTACATTTGTTACGTATAAATTTTGTTAATTAGCGACCGGTTTCGGCACGTCATTGTGAATAATAAAACTCATTAAAAACAAAAAATAATAATATCAATTGAAAATATGCAATTTTCTGTTTTTACATACCAATGGTAGTGCCTGTAAGTATATAAAAATCAGTTTAAAGAGAATACGTAACAAGAGTAACACTACTCTAAGCCCGTAAGACTATTTCATCCCCGATTGACGTATGTTCTGAGGCGAAAGAAGTGGGGAAGGGAAAGAGATGGGAAGAGAAATTTGGAAGTAGCTGACTATTCGGATTTAGCAACCAAACACGGCTAAAGTAATTCAAGCATTTCAATATTGTCTATTAAATTTACCAGTGTGACGTAAATACACTTTACAGTGTATTCCTTCAAACCGAAACTAGGATTTTTGATTATTTTCACAGGAAAATAATAATATTCAATCCAAAAAAATAAAACTTAAAGTAAGCGACTATGATTGTAAATAATATTAACTATTTGTTAAGATGTCATACTGTAGTGACTTAACTGTTGTAGGATGTTTACACTTTGTGCTGACTTAATCCCTTGCACGATTGTATCTAGTATTTTTTATATCCATTATATAATTAGTATTTTTTTGCAAGTTTTTTAACTGCGTTAACTCAAATTCTATTGTACAGTAAAATAAAAATACGTGAAAGGTTCTAGCTAATAGGATTGTCATATTTCTTCTCACATACAGGATGTCCTGGGGTCAACTGCAAAAACTTGGCAGGTAAATGGTGGTAGAAGTAAAACAGATAATTATTTTTTTTCTAAATTCCGTTTTTTTCCATGTAGAGAAATATTTATTTTCGGAAAATTAATTTTTTTAAAATATTTTAAAATGTAGTGAAAAAAACGCAATGACTGAGTGATCTTTAATAATATTTATGTGTTTTTTGATTAACTTATTCTATTTGCATAAATATTTATATAAAAAAATGGCAAAAAAGTTTTCCTAGTCATATGAAATAAAATGCCGATTTTCACCCTATGAACCCATTTAACAATATTTTTGGCCACCCCTATTTATTTTCTAACTCACGCTGACCAATTCCCTTATATGCAGTTTTCACCAGACCGGACCGTCGTATTCCCTGACCTTGTTATGTATGGCGACACTTTTATAAACTAGAAATATAGCTCCCAGGGGGTGTTTTGACCCGGGGGGCGCACTGGAATAGGATAGTCCGTCGCCGAATGATGGAGATCGAATGATTCGTTTGATAAATAATTGGAGATAAATGATGTTTATACATTAACAACATTCTGGAAAAAGATTAATACAGCAATCATCCAATTGATAATGCAAATAATGATACCAAAAAAACGTGGAATATTATTAACGAAATAACGAATAAAAAAAGAATAGCATCAACGGAGGTTAAGGAGATTAAAATAAATAACAATATTATAACTGACAAATCTGACATTGCAAATAACTTTAACAACTTCTTCACAAATGTAGTAGACCAAGTACTTGAATCATCCAGTAAGATTGCTAATACAGCGCCCGTTGACTCATCTCTGCTTTTGGTACCAACAAACAATTCAATTAACTCATTAGATTATTTTACACCTATCACAACTAATGAAATTGAAAAACACATTGACAGCCTAAAACCAACTAATTCTTCAGGAATTGATAATTTATCAGGTAATACACTAAAAAAAATAAAACAATATATTTTAACTCCTTTGCAACATATTTATAATATATCCCTAAAAGAAGGGTATCTTTCCCAGAACAATTTAAAATCTCCACTATAATACCAATTCACAAATCGGGTGACACGCACATATTAGACAATTACAGACCTATCTCCTTAGTTTCAAACCTTTCAAAAATATTTGAAAAATGTATCAAAAACAGAGTTATGAAATACCTAGAACAAAACAATATTCTGTCCGAAAATCAATATGGCTTCAGAAGTAAATTAAGCACTGAAGATGCAATATTCGATCTGACAAAAAATTTATACACATCTGTTGATCAAAATAAAAAAAGTCTAGCTATATTTTTAGACTTAAGAAAAGCGTTTGATACTGTAAATCACAATCTACTCATAAACAAAATTAATCAAATAGGTTTCAAAAAAGATGCACTAAAAATTCTCACTCACTATCTCAAAGACAGATTACAAAAAACAAAAATAGGGAACTTTTATAGCACAGAAACAGTGATAAAAAATGGAGTACCACAGGGGACTGTGCTTGGCCCAATTCTGTTTCTAATATATATTAATGATTTATGTAATGTTGTAATCCCTGGTAAAATTGTATCTTACGCTGATGATACAGCAATAATAGTAAATGGAAAATCCTGGCCAGAAACTTTTTTAAATGCAACAAAATGTATTTCATATGTCGTATCATGGCTAACTTGTAATAGACTTTTCTTAAACTATAATAAAACATTTTACCTAACTTTTTATAAAAACAGTAAAAACAAACCTCCCAATAACCTTAAAATTAGACTACATAATGCTAACTGTAATAAAGCAACATGCACCTCTTGCTTTGAAATTGGAAAAATTGAAAAGATCAAATATTTGGGTATATATATTGACACAAATTTAAACTGGCAAGCACAAATTAATAACACTGTTTCTGAATTAAGATATCTGACGTACATATTTTATAGACTTAAGGAAGTACTCAATGTTGACAAATTGAAAATGATTTATTTTTCTCTAGTGCAATCCTCAATTATGTACGGTATATTAGGATGGGGTGGCGCACTAGATACATTTATAAAACCACTACAAATAGTACAAAATCATATTATCAAGGTTATATATAATAAAAAGAGGACATTTTCGACTGATCAATTGTACAAGGAATCTCAACTATTCAATCTCCGTAAACTATTTTTACTTCAAAGCCTGAAATATGTCATGAAAAACCAAAATAAATTTCAAAAATATGAACCCAAAATCAACTTTAGAAGAAATCATGTATTTTATACCCCACAAACCAATACCAAACTAATGCAAACTCACAGTAGCTTTATTGGACCTCGCACTTTTAATCTACTACCAAAAAAAATTCAAGTAACTACAAAACTAGCGCAATACCAAAAAAAATTAAAGTTGTGGTTGTACAATGCAAATGTTGAAGCATTATTCATTTAATTTTTACTTTTTTCTATTTTGTTTCTGTATAGTTATTATTATTTTATTTTGTGTTCTTTTAATTCATATATATTATGAAGGTTTAAGTGTTTTTTTAATTCATATATCTTAGAATCTTTATTTTTACTTTGATTTATTTTTAATATGCACCTCTTGCACAATCTTTTAGACTTTAGTTTTTCTTTATTATGCTTACTGTTTTTAATTTTATTTTTATTGTTATATATTTTTAGGTACAAAAATCTAATGTATTAACTTATATTACCCACGCACAGGCTGCGCCTTAGTGGGTTCCCTTTCCTATTATTATAAAACTTGTAATGTGAAATATATAAATTGGGAAAAAATAAAGGAAAAAAAAAAAAAAAAATTATAATCACTCTTATATTTATTTATATATATACGCCTAAAAAGGCTTTTTATATAAAAGTGATACATGATGCATTGTACATAGGGGAATATCTGTATTATACAGGAGATACTGACCGTAAATAGATGTAATCCATTGTAAAGTAGGTACAAAATACACAATTGTAAAATTGTGATTACAAGTATAATGAGAAAATATTAAGAAATAATTAAAAGAAATAAAGAAACAACAAAATATGAAGCAATATTAGTAAAACGTAAGAGTAACATAAAGTAAAAAAGAAATTACAACAACACCACATATAAGACAAAACATTAAAACTAATTTACCAACGCTACTCTAATTTGTACGATTCGGCAAAGTGTTGGTATAGGTTATGTTTAATTCTATAAATGGAGTCAATAGCACCCCCATACTTGTTGCCCAGATAATGCATCCTATTGGTCAGTGAGTGTGTCTGATAGTTGGTCGAGTATGTATTGCAGAAGAATATTATATTTTGTCTTGTATTCCTAGTCGGCACATGGAATTTAATAGTGGCAACGATGGCAGGACTATCAATTAAGTTGTTAATGACTCTGTGTAATACAACCAGGTCTGAAATAATTCTCCTGTCAGAAAGTATTATAAGATGCAATTGATTCTTATATAATCTCCCTTCCGAATTGCGCTGTATTACGAACCAACAAGAACAAATCAATAAAATCAAACATTTTTTCAAAAAAAACTTATATTAAAAAAAATATATGGATATATTATATTTATATTTTACACATAACATTGAATCACTGAAGTAAGAATCGTGGCTCCCTTATCAGGCACAAGAGCTCCTCTTTTCTGATAAGGTATACATGACCAATTATGTACCTAAATATTATATTTAGCAAAAAAATGTATGTATTAATGTAACTATGATCTATATTAAAATAATAAAAAAAAAAAATAAAAAAAAAAAATAAAAAAAAAAAAAAAAAAAAATCTTTATTTCACTAGACTTTTTATTAGAAGGGGCTACTACATACCAGGTATCTATTACCAATCAATAAATGCACGCGATCTACAATGATTATTGTTTATCAAATGTTTGTTGTTTCACCTTTTAAGGATATTTTCAACCGCTTATTGGTAATTTATTTGATTATGAAAAAATGCGAAAACCTTCATACTTTTTAACGCCATTTTCACCGTACCTGATCTGACACACACTTCTTCATTAAAAGATTTCAGAGTGTCAGATTCTATCAGTATCGCCCTACCACCTACCACCATTCAGAAAAGAAACGTTACTTCAAATGGATTTGGCCGCGTTTGGTGACCAGATCTGAATAGCCATGTATTTCCCCACCAGGCTCGTCCCCATATCTTTTTTTTTTGGTACAATATTTTTCATTTCTTAGTACAATTTAGTAATGTTGGCCTCACTGGGTGACTTGCCCGTGCTGAGGCCTCCTTTTATCTATTCTATCCCCACTACATTCAGCCCCAATTGGGGTCTAGCTCCAGACAGTTGAAAGCAGTTGGGACTCTTGTGCGGTATCAAAATAATAATAATAAAATAAAGTAAAAATATTTTTAAAAAAACTGTTCAAAGATGCTCAGAAAAATTCACAACGAACCTAAACCTTCCAACTCTAAATTAGAGTGTGTAGTTTATATCATTCCAAAACCTTTGACTTCCAACTCTAAAGTAGAGTGTGTAGTTTATATCATTCCAAAACCTTTGTCTTCAAACTCTAAAGTAGAGTGTATAGTATATATCATTCCAAAACCTTTGTCTTCAAACTCTAAAGTAGAGTGTATAGTATATATCATTCCAAAACCTTTGTCTTCAAACTCTAAAGTAGAGTGTATAGTATATATCATTCCAAAACCTTTGTCTTCAAACTCTAAAGTAGAGTGTATAGTTATATATCATTCCAAAACCTTTGTCTTCAAACTCTAAAGTAAAGTGTATAGTATATATCATTCCAAAACCTTTGTCTTCAAACTCATACATACCTATCAAATATTGAGAATACCATTGTCCCATTGGCTCCGGGCAGTTGTAACTCTTGTGCATTCACATATAAAAATACAATCTCTTCTTTACGATTACATTGGCCTTGCGCGGTTTGGACTCCTCACGTAATTCGTTCGTACTTCGTTTTACGACACATAATCTCCGGGGATCTCATTTATACCCCATTCACCTTATTTTCGTCTTTCCTCCGTCCTTTCCGCACTCACTTCCGTATATATACGTGTGCCTACAACGGCAACTTTCATACAGTCGCGTCAGCGCGGCTTCGCGCGTCGTGTCAATTACGTCTTACATCGTACCGTCATGTTCAACATCGTTTAAGCACAACATAAATAATAACATAAAAAATGATAGAAAGATAAATTGATATTAAGGTAGCTGTATTTCATCTTTGAATAAATCAAACATTTCACAATATACGTTAATTTGGCGCTAGTGTAAGTAGTGTGTCAAATTCAAAATTATTTTTTTGTGAGAAATGAATTAAACATTTATGTTTATCAATTTGGGAGGTGGGTTTTGGTACCGCCGCTCCGGGAATCATTTATAGGGTAACCAACACCTCTGCCATAGGTCACCCCAAGTGGTTCGCTACGTTTGGTGATTCAGCAGGGCTGCCCAGGTTTATTGGGTGGGGTGTGATCAAGATGCGCATATTCACCAGCTGCGTGGCGTGCCAGATCGGAAGAGGCTGGTTTGGGGAGACCCATTGACCTTTCCTACTGGTTTTTTGACCCATGGGAGGGATATATTTATATTTTCATCACTCCTAGACACACTGATCCCTAGATTCTTACTCAATCCTTTTACTACAACCTTTTACCTTCCCAAAACTACCTCTCCTTCCTTTCCCTAAAAAGACCCTCACAGACACACAGCACCCCAAAAGATGACATAGGCCCCGAGGGAAATTATTTTCTTCAGGGCCTATTGTGTAAAAAAAGGGATTCTAGTACCTTTGTAAACTGCTTCAGCTGTTGACGGTAATGACGAATGCCGAAAACTCTTATAACCTCGCGCAATAAGCGAAAAGCTAATAAAATGTTGAGCTGTCTTTTCCTTTACTAATATAACTATGATAAATTATCTTCCATAATGATTTTTTCAAGGACCTCTTCGAGATCAATTACACCGAGAATGGATTCCGACGGGCGCTAATAGGACAAGGAGAGAAAGGATGAGAGGCGACGGAAAAAATATCTTCCAATCCCGTGACAAATTCTCCGGGATATTTCCTGCAGCAAACGAAAACGCAGACTAAGGATATTTATCGAATCCGATTTCATTAAATTAATTCCATTCGCGGGTAAACTGTTTCACTTACGATTCACGGGGAGGAGTTATTCAAATTAATGTCAGACTCGTCTATTTTCAGCGTTTGAATGAAAAGTTTTCTTCTTAAATTAGTGAAGATCCACCAGAAAGCTAAGGAAATTAAAACTGATTTGAATGCCGAAGCTTTTTAAAAAAACTGTCCAAAAGATGCTCAGAAAAAAATCACAACGAACCTAAACCCTCAAACTCTAAAGTAGAGTGTATAGTTTATATCATTCCAAAACCTTTGTCTTTAAACTCTAAAGTAGAGTATGTAGTTTCATTCCAAATCTTTGTCTTTATTTCATTTGTCGAGTTTAATCGCTGAAGACAAAATTAGGTTTGCAGCAATAAGCTTAAATACACGAATTTAGGTAAAATTTTGTCAGTTTCAAATTTTAAAATTTTTTTACCCATCGCAGAATCTATGTATTGGACAGTCTGAATTATCGACAAATCAGTTCCAATTTTGAAACCGACATGAAATTTTCTGTTAAGAATATTGTACTATAATTTTTTTTAAATATTATATTATAATGGAGTCAAATTTTTCAATTCATTACCAGAAATAGAAAAAAAAACAATTTAAAAGGTTTTAAATTTTACCCTAAATAACGTCGAAACTTGTAAACGGTAAAATAACATAATATTAATAACAATTCTAAAATAACACTTCTCATACACAAAATCTGAATCAAAACGGATTACATCGTATGTATAGACATATTATCATACCATTATTATTTATATACATAGTGATATATTTAAAAAATTTGCTTTTCTGAAATCGTCAAAAACTTCAGTTCCAATTTCGAAAATGATATTAAAATTCAAAGCAAATTTGAGTTTATTGAATTATATTTCACAAAGGAAATCACCGAAATTATTATGTTTGATGATTAAAAGTAGTGTTTACGTCATAAAAACAGTAGATACACAGGTACCCACTCAAAATTTTTATTTTCTATTCATTCCTAATGTTCATGTTAATTAATACCTCCTTAATTCGGAAAATCTCGCGTTTAGAGAGGGAGTACGAGAATGAGTTATTTTTACTCCAAAGATACTCAAAGACAACAGACTCGAAAAGGCGTTCCATTCCAATACAGAGGTCGCCAGTTCATTTGTCATTCTGTATGGCTGGAGGAGCATGATGGACAGGTGATCTATCATCTCCCTGTAGTCGCCCGTGTCACGAACACGACAGGTTGGGCCAAGTGAATTCTAAAGAAAAAAATACATACTCGCTTTAGAATAAGAACTGGCGACTTGTTATTAACCTTAAAGTTATGAACATTTTTATGTTGTGCCTACCTACTCATATTAATTGTATAAGATTTGCACAATGTGATGTATGGTAATAAGGTTAAGTACTTAATCGATAGATGGCGGTAGTCATAAAGCTTTCGCCAGAGTCAGTGAGATGTCGCTAGGGTGTAACAGGTACTTGCGAGATTATATTAGATTGATCAGAGAGCAAGCTCCTGGGGGGCAGAGAACTACCTTCTCTCGGGTAACAAACAGTGTAGTTTAACCAGACCTTTTATGGTAACGTAAATAAACGCAATTATATTAAGAACTTTTTACTGTTTTTAAAGAGTTCCCAATACCCGAAGTCTGCATAAGTAAAGGTAGTTATAACACATAGGAAAGTACAAAACGTTGAGTTTCCAGAGCAGATACGTCAGTATTGCCCCAGTGAAATACCACCATTTAGAATCGAAACGTTGTTTAAAATGGCTTTGACCGTGATTGGTGACCAGATCTGAATAGCCAGGTACCTACTTCCCAATCCATCTCTTCATCTCCTTTCCCACTCCCTCGCAAGAAGCTTTAGCCTCGGAACATACTCCAATTGGAGATGCCATAGAACTTATATTCCAGGTATCAGAAAAGTTTATTTTACGAACTCCTTTTTTTAACCAAAAAATTCCAAATATCCACACTAATTGTTTAAAAATTTAAATGCCGTGGCATTGAATTGAAATTTTGCCAAAGAAATGTTATCTAAGGCCTTCGAAAGCAAATATATAAAAAGAGAATAGCATAGGCTGAGAAGTTATGGTCTTTTATTTTTTACAAGGATCCAATGGAAAATTCCTAACTCGAAAAAAGTTTGTTTCAATCTTCACTTTCCGAATAAATCTTTTCCCCTGTCTACCTCCGTTTAAATGCCAATTAAAACTTATCCGTCTCACTTGCGGCTTGAAGAACTTCCCGTCAAGTTTGTATTTATATGTCAAAAAACAAACTGAGATAATAATGCCTTGATTAATTTTCGCGGTTGGTAATTATATTTATTTTTCTTTCTTATTTTTACAACTATGAAATAAATTGGAGTGTAAAAAGCGTACATTTCTAATTTATAACTTTAAAAAATAATAAACACTCTTCGTTAGTGATTCTGTATACAGGTGTAACAGGACGTAACCAGGTGAAAAATGTAACATTTTTTTAACTGTTTCAGTTCCAATGTTAATATAAATTAACATGAACATCGTGAATTTTTTTACCGTAACGGTAGCGATTTAGAAAAGCCATGTTTGTTTTCTTATAGCTTGTAATCTTTTCTGTGTCGTCTATTTTTTCCGCTTGGTTGAAATCCTTATTCCCGCCACAACAACGATAAATATTTTCACATCTGCTTATTGTGAGTTTCATCGAATTTCTGCCGTCATTAATTACTTAATTTATGGTGAGGTGTCAATATTTTTTACTCGAATTACAAATATTTTAACGCATTAAGATGTGTTCTATAGTAATAACATCAGTTCAATTCAATGTTCACAGTCATTTGCCAGAATATCGTAAATGTATTTCAATGTTCATTCAAATTAACACTGGTAGTGACGGACATGTTTTCGACTAGTTTGGCGAATTTTTAAAGATTTATTATCCTAGATTATTTCTTTATATCCGAATGAATTAGTTAAAATGTTATTTGTTTCTACCTTAGAGATTATCACTACATTGTAAATGTGCATTTTTGACATGAAACAGTTATTTGTATTACTTTTGTGTTACGTTTATTTTACTTTACTATTTAAAAAATACCCTATGACATCCAATATCCAAATTAACATAGAAAATTTTCTAAAAAAAAAAAAAATTTAAGTAGCAAAAATTTTTTCAAATAATTTTCTGAGGGGTAAGTTTTTAGATTCTCACGGCCAAAAGCATTTTTGTTGTTTGTTTTTGGGGTGTTATGCCGTGTTGCGCTAACTCCTTCTTTAGCCGACGTTTCGGACAGCGTTGCAGTGTCCATCATCAGGGCAGATCCGGTAGATCCGAAGATGTGTGAATTTTGGTTGTCGAGTTTGTGCTTATTTATTTGTGGCCATATTTTATATATGTGGTAACAATAATGCGAGTGCGAAAGGGTTAAGGGAAAATATTTTTTATGCATTTTCATTTCCCGTCGGCGGTATTTACTTTTTCTCGGAAGATTTTTTCAATTTATATTTGTGTTTCAGGCTTATAATAATTTGTTATCCTTTCTGCTTTACATAAAAAAATTAAAGTTTATTTTTAATATATATTTTTTTTAAATTTATTTTGTAATACATGCTCATCGCCACTGACTACAAGCTATTGCCAGTACGCTTTATATGATATGCAAATATTTTTTCTTTCGATGTGTTTTCCTGTTTCCAGTAGTTTGAATTTTACTATTGTTATCTGAAAAATATAAATGTTTTAAGCACAATGTACCATAGTACGTTCTACTAGAGGTAAATAGTTACATTACATTTTTTCAGCTACGCAAAGTTTTCACCGAGTAGAAAATGAAACCTTGTTTAGATAGTTTCATGGTAAGTAATTTTTCAGACTTTAACATGCGAGTGAAATGACAAAAAGCAATTCTAACTTTCGCGGTACCTAATTAAAAAGTTTCGAGTATTGCTCAAGTTTACATAAATGTACATATGACAGATAGAGTCAGAGTAATCCATTAGTTTGGTGCAGCTGGCAAGGTTTTTATTTGACTTAATTGTAAAATTGCTTGAAATGGCTTTAGCCGTGTTTAGTGATCAGAATGGAATATCCAGGTGCTTCCCACCCTTTCTCTTCCGCTTTTCCTTTCCCTTCCAACATGTTCCAATTAGGAGATGCCATTATCTCACTGGTTCCGGTACTTTAGTGCGGTATTCATTATTAATTTCTTACGACCATGTATCTATTTAAATATTGGAAAGAAAAGTAAACTGTGATCAACCTAAACTGGGTCAACCTAAAGAGATGCATAGCATTTTTGTACACCATTGCAATGCCATAAATGTATGTAAATATAGTACCTTAGAATGTGTGGACAGTACTAAATATCTAGGAATTATCATAGACAAATTTCTGAGGTGGGATAAACATATAGACTTAACTTCCTCAAAAGTCAGGAAACTTACACATCTTTTCAGGGCTATTAGAAATATTCTCTGCATTAAAGACATGAAAAGAATTTACTTTGCCATGTGTAATTCCTTATTAGATTATGCTTCCTTAGGTTGGGTTGTACTAAAACAATACTTGATCCCTTAGCAACAGAAATCACTTCTTAAAGTTATACTTAAAAAACCGTTCAGATCCCCAGTGATTCATTGTTCGAAGAGTTTCGTGTTCTAGATGTAAGGCAATTATACATGAGGAAAATCATATTACATACCCAAAAAACGCGTTACCAATACACTTCCGTACTCCATTATCACGATACTAGACATGCTAAGAGGAACCCAGTTGTCCCTCCCACCACTTCTTCATCCTTAGCTCAAAGACAATTCTCATACTTAGGCCCTAAATTGCTTAATCTTATTCCCGATGCATGGAAATCAAAAAGTGCTAACATTCTCCGAAATCTGGTAAATAATTGGCTTCTGATCTTGGGGAGAGATGAATGCGAAAATATGATAATTAACAGTCATTAAACTTGCTTTTCTTAAATTTCGTTTTTCGAACTACCCTGTATTTTATTTTATATATAAGTATTACAGTAAATTTATGTGTTTACCATTGTAAATTCAAAATCTGCTTATAACCTTTCTCTACATCTTTTTATTTTATTTTTCCTCGTTTTAGTTTCTCAACTCTCTTTTAAATTTTTATTTTTTATATATATTGATTCTCTAGAGAATGGATAAAAAGCAGACATTTTTTTTTTCTTTTTTTTAATATTTATTTAATATTAACTTATTTTTTAATCTTATATCTATTTCTACTCTTCCTTTCAATTTCTTTTCTTTTTTATATATTTTGGATTCTCTGGCGCATTAATTTCACTAAATTAAAAGTAAGATTTCACGGAATGGTTGAAAAGCTTACATGCTTCATGTTTCTTTTTTTTTATTTTATATTTATTTATACATATACTTTTTTCTTTTTGCATATTTTTTAATTCCCTATTTGTATTTTTTTGGCTTATTTTTATTCTCTATTTTCTTCTAATCTCCTTTCTTTCTTTTATCTATTTTTGATTCTCTAGCTTATTAATTTCAGCTAAATAAAAAGTAAAATTTCAATTTGATAAACTCACATGTCAATAATTTTTTACTATATTGCTATTTTTGAATTATCATATTTGAATATTCTTTTAGTCTATTCTCTATGTTTATATTATTTAAAATATATATTTAGCAACTTCTTTATCAACCAAGAAAACTTTTCATATTATTTATAAAGTGCAATAACTAAGTAAAATTCAATACACTAGACTAAACAAGAATCGCATTTAATAAATCTGCCTATTTCTGACTGTCCTAAAACAGGTAATCTCCTAGTTGGACAGCCAATGATCACTGTAATATGTAATATGTCATGTTTTTTTAAAAATTAATAAATAAAATAAAATAAAATAAAGATACGTTTTTATTTAAAATATTCATTGCGAAATTCATTCTTATAATCTACTGCATCTTGTCAACCTTGAAGTCGTAACTTAATGATAATATGACTTTATTATTTGAGCATGATTTTCCCCAATAAACACATAAAAGCCTTGTCTCTTTATGGTGAGGAAGAACTTTAATTATTTTTTTTATTTTACAATTGCAACATGTAATAATTTGATTATTGAAGACAATATTAGCGATTTCTGAAACGAAACGAAAATCTGAAACAGAAAAAACAGAAAAGGATACGGTCACATCTAGGACTCGAACCCAGGACCCTTGCCTTGCCGGGGCACCGCTCTACCACTGAGCTAATGGGACCCTATCCCCTTCGGTCACATTTAACTGTATCATACTTCGAATAAAAACTACCAACATTGTCTTTTTTTTCACCGCACATTTTTTATTGGCAACTATCTTTATGTATGATCGCATGATTCAACCCGAGCTAAATGCAATCTAGACAGCGTCTTTTTAGATAAACCTATCTTATTTTTTTATTTTTTTTATTTAATGTGCGACATCTTTTGACTTTTCTGCAAGTCTAGGATGAATATTTAATGTTTGGAATACCTTTTTTGTGTACTAATAGTGTGTCAATTTATTAAAATTTGCCCTGTTCTAAAACGGGAGTTCCTCTTAGATGGACACACAAAACATTTTACAAATGTATATAATAACATTTATAGAATAAAATAAATAAAAACATAAACAATGTACCCGGCAATATGTATCGTTCGTAGCAATAAGTCGGAGACCAAAATTCGCGCTATTTTCAATATAAATAGGTACATGAAACATAATGAATTTTCATAATTATTTGTAATACAATATGTACTTAATTTTAATGTTATTATGACTTAAGACGTTTAAATGTTTTTTATCGAATTTGTAACCATTATTATTATGTATCTTTCCGAAACTTTGAATTTTTGTATCATCATTATATTATCTTTACTGTGTATTTTGTCTATCCTTTGTAGGTATAATGCTTTTCAAAGTAAAGTATGGGCATATGGTTCACGAGTAAACTATTGCATCAGTGTAATAACATGATCGTTAAGGTCTGGCCTCCACTTGCGATTTCTAGTCGTGGCGGTCAAAAAATCGCTGTCGCAGAAAATCTACAACGGTTTTGAAATGGATGTCATTAAACTACTAGCGTGATCGCTTTTTGGCATCGGGTAAGAATTAAACGGCGGGAATGAAAAGAATTTCTCTCAAGGCCTATATCATCTTTTAGGATGCTGTGTGGAGGGTTATGTTTAGGGAATAAATTTAGGGATAGGAATCTAGGGATCAGTGTGTCCAGGAGTGACGGACATATGAATATATCCCTCCCACTGCAGCGCTAGGGTATGGGTCGATATTCCAGTTGGAGAGGTCAAAGGGTCTCCCTAAACTAGCCTCTTCTAATCTGGAACGACACACAACTGGTGGGCAGGTGCATCCTGCACACAACTCACCCAATGAACCAGGGTACCCCTGCTAATCACCAAACGTAGCTAATCACTTATGGCGACCTATGGCAGAGATTTCGGTTATCCAATAAATGCTTTCCGGGGCGGCGGTACCCAAACCCGCATATAAAATTGCTGTCCAATATATTTTTTTATTTTTATTTACTTATTTTATTTTAATATTACATTTAGTTACAATAGTGACGTATTGCCCATCTCACTAGGTGTGTAACGCCTGTGTTGAGATGGCAATTTACAGAGGTTGTTAACTAGGTTTTAGCTAATACAATATTTTGAAAATTCCAGATAAAATAAAATCAGTATTTTTTTGTTTTTTTTTTTAAATTATACAATTCAAGAATGAATGTAGAAGGTGGAGGCGAAGCAATAATAATTTTAAGTAATTCAGTTTGACCAAAAGGCGTATTATACATATATACACAGTAGGCACATTTTTTAGTATGTTATGAAATAGTAATGTATATTTTTATTGGAGGTAATCAATGATTTTATTTTTAAATAAAGTTTTGATTTGTGTGTTTCTAATGTCAATAGGTAGAGAATTGAATAGCTTAATAGCATTGTATTTAAAGCTTTTTTGTCAATAAGAGGTTTGACAAACTGGGATGTTAAAAGATTTTACATGTGAATGCCTCAAGGCTCTAGTGCTTGTTCGTTCTTCAATAAGAAGTCAGAGATTATTTAAATGGTAGTTTTACAAGGTAGTTGAAGATATATGTGAGCACCCCGCAAAGTTTTTTCAATATTACCGAATGATAAAAAGTGGATTTGAACAAAATAAACTGGAAATAAAGAATAATATATAAACGAACCATTGTCTACGTAGAGCGAGAGTCGCGTCGGTCGCAGCGAAAATAGGAGTGGTTGAAAATTTTAATAGCTACGGTTGTTTAGTCGCACGTGTGTGCACTTGTACTTGAAATAACGAGTTGAAGTGTGACTGAAAAATCGCGCGACTAGTAATCGCAAGTGAAGGCCGGGCCTAACTAGTACCTAAACACTTCAATCTCGCAAGCAAGAAAGCCCATCTTAATCACCTCATACCAATCATGTTTTTGCATACCAACCAACATTAGTAATTAACGAACACTAATTCAGCGTGTTTTTTGCCCTAAAACAACCTTAGCGAAGCCCTGTCACCTAAATAATATGCAACCACCTTCGCTTCCCCTAATTAACGGACTTAATCTATTTTCCCTGAATACGGCAACTACTGTTGTAGAAAATAAATCTTTCTCCACAGCCCTAATTAGTTCCCAAAACAAATAAACCCTCCCTAGGATAACATACCTATGTATCCTTACTACGATAGCGTACCTACTTGCTAGAGATTCCAATTCAGATAATCCGGATTTCTAAACAATTGGATTTTCAGATTATTCACAGTGAACTCCGGATTTCACTATTTGAAATCTGAATTATTCGGATTTGGAATAAAAACAGGAATTTAATATGAGAATCAATGTAATATCTCGTGAAATGGACGCTTTCAACAAACATGCAATATTTTTTAATTAGATATTTCCATTAATAAATTAGTTATATGTACATACGGTGTAACAGTGCGTATATGTGCGAAGTGAATATCTTAAATATAAATTCTTCGTATTTCATAAGATTATGAGAATACTTGTTAATTTTAACCTTTGTTTTTTTTTTTAGCTGTGTTCCAAAGATAATAATTCGGTGTGTCTTTTATATCTTTTGTGTTTCAAGAAATGTGAAAATCCGGATTTTCCGAAATAGCTCCGCATTTATAATCCCTAGTACCCACCCCTACTAGGATACCGTGCTTGGCCTGTTTGTCTCGTTGGCCAGTTAAGCAAAAAACTGTTATCTTGTTTAGGATCCAAGCTTAAGCTTAACTAACTTAACTACTGTCCAAAATTGACACATTAAACTAAGCTGGAAGTTTGTTTTCATTGTCCTCTTTAAGTTGTCGAACAACAGCATAAACTTATGTTAGTTAAAAAAATTTTCACTATTTATCAGTTTTTTAACTAATTTTATGGAATTAACATTTGGAAGTCTGTGGGTACATACAGGGTTTTCCAATACGAGGTGTTATTTTGAAAAGCCCGCTATTTCGGTAGATGTTACTTTTGAAGCTTTCTTTTTTTTGACATTTGACAAGTAGAAACTACGTTTTTGATAAAAATGGAACGGTACAACGTATTGAAATTATTAAAATTCACTTGAGTGAATCAAATGCAAATCATCTTGAGTGATGAGGCCCATTTCCACCTCGGTGGCTTCGTCAACAAGCAAAATTGTCGCATCTGGGGCTCGGAAAACCCAAGAGTTATTGTTTAAAAGCCTTTTTATCCTCAACGTGTGACTGTTTGGTGCGGTTTATGGTCCAGCGGAGCCATTGGACCTTACTTTTTCGAAAATGAGGCTGGAGCACCAGTGACGGTGAATGGATTGCGCTATCGAGAGATGATTAATGATTTTTTATGGCCGGAATTGGATGGTATTGATCTAGACAACGTTTACTTTCAACAAGTGCCACACAAGCAACGAAACCATTGATCTTTTACGATTGAATATCAAAATAACACCTCTTATTGGAAAACCCTGTAGAATAAAGAAGAACACGAGTAATGAAACTCCGAGGATTCTCCGCTTAAATTTAATTTGCAGGAATGTATTTCACCATCATTATAAAATTCAAATCGGAGGACATTATACGATGTCAGGCATGTGTAACAAAAAGGCTAGAAGAAAAGTTGACATTGGTTTCCATTTGAATCTATAAATATGAAAAGCATTTATAGTATACAGTTTTATTCTATGATTGGAACGAATGCAATTGACTATAATTTTAGAAAATACTTTCCTGTTCTAAGTATTTAATTTAAGGGGATTTTCTGCTTAGTTCAAAAAAGTGCTTTTGACTTTATTTTCCAAAAAAAAAATTGTTTTAAATTATTTATTGTGAAAAAGCTTCTCGAGATTGATCTTCCAGGGAGGAGGATAAATATATTATTGACCCTTTTCGGTAATACAAAAATATTTTTATCTGTGAAAATTGCGTCAGTTAAAAAAATGGTACAGAATTGTTTGTTAAAACAGAAATACATTCATAAATTAGTTAACTAGTCGAGAGGTCGTACATATTCTGTATTTTTATTTTTCATACAAGAGGTGTTTTTTTAATTTTTTAAAATTATTAATTACTAATTATTTTACTCATATGGATGAGATAAAAAAATAATTAGTAATTAATAATTTTAAAAAATTAAAAAAACACCTCTTGTATGAAAAATAAAAATACAGAATATGTACGACCTTTCGACTAGTTAACTAATTTATGAATGTATTTCTGTTTTAACAAATGGTTGTTCTTCAAAGTTTACAAATGAATATGGCTTCTACAATCCAGCTTAAATCTTTCAATTGGTGCAGAATTTATGGTGTCCAACGGCGCATTATAATATCGTATTTCTTTGAAAAGTATTTTGGTAATAGGTTGTTTATTATTTTATGTATAAATATCATCGTGTTCAAGGTCTGCATATATTTCACAGATAGCCAATTTAGGTCAATTAACTTTTAAGTTGTTTTTTAAAATATATTTCGCCTAAGTATTATTCTCATTGCTCTACTTTAGAGAATGTTCAACTTATTTTGTTCTCTGTCATTACACAAGAAAAGATTTCTTCCCAAAAAGGAAATCTTCTTTCCACTTTTTTTGTATATACTCGGCATGCTTGTGTGAGAAGGAAGAGGATGATAGGGTATGACTTAAGTACGAGCTGTTCCTGGGACTAATTTAAACGGCTTTCTAATAAATTTCTTTTCGAGACAGAGTTAACGATGGCCTACGATTCATACGAATATTTTTTTTGTCTATGTCGGTCAATTTATCGATGTTCTTACGATTGTTTATCTACTTTTGTTAGGTTAATCACTATAACTATATAATCATCGAAACTACAACATCCCAACATACATTTAAATGCTTGCAACTCTACTCAGCAAACCAACCATTGGGAAATGAGTTCTAATTATGTATAATACATATTAGCAGTTAACTTCCCACTTTGGCGATATTTTCAATGGAACATTACTTTTTTAGGACTACGGATGAAAGCTAGAAATCTTGCATTAGCTTCACAGGTATTTCAATGAATTCAATAGAACCAGTGAAATTTGCTTTCGGTACACATTTGAGAGATACTGCAAACGCTGGCCCTGCAGTTGACATTGCTGTTTGAACTATATTATGTGTACACAAAAGCTCGGTTCTTGAATGACCTATAACTTTTGTGTGCGATCACTGCCACGACATTTACCCCGTTATATTTCTAAAAATAACCTTTCCACATTGTCCCCAGAGACGCGGCATATTGCACACATCCTGTGAAAACATTATTTCGCTGAAAAGTTAGCATTTTATTTCATATTTTTCATTAATATTTCCGTCTTTATTTTACACAATATCCCAAGTTCATAATAATAATCATAATTTTTGATTAAATTTAACCAGTATCCTCATAATCATACACAATAATTTCTATATTCTTAATTATATTTATTATACTATTAAGTGATTTCAATTTTAATATAAACATTTCCTTATACCTACAATTATAACATCTCTTTTTTTAATGACTTTATATCCGGGTTAAATCTTCCCCACAGGAAAAACTAAACCCTTACACACACTTTTCCACAAATGATCATCTAGTCAATCCACATAATGCAATTTTTTTATTTTTTTTTATTATCAATATAAAGTTTCTTTTACAGGTTTTTTTTTCGATGTCTGTCTCACTAGGATAAACCTGTGTCGAGACAGACGTATTTGATACATTAAAAATGTTTACATATTTTTTGATACATTAAATATTTCACTACATTAAATGACATTGTGAAAAAGATAGAAAATAATGAATAATAATAATAAATGATACATTTGTTAATCAGCATCTAGTTGGAGTACATACTTATGTAGGGATTTTTATAAAAAAATTTATCATGGATCTGTCTTGGCTGATGATCCAAGATTTGATGTCTGTTTTATATTTCAGAAAAAATTCGTTCAGTCTAATGGCTAGTGGGAGAGCATTATATAGCCTTGTTGCAAAATATCTAAAATTTCTCTGGCCAAAAGTTGTTTTAGCGAAAGGGATTTGTAAGAAATTATGTCCTTTTGTTCTAGTATCACGAGCAGTTTGGATATTGTCAAAAGTAGTTTTGTGTTTGAAGAGGTATGTTAGTATGTTTTTGGCATAAAGTTGCCTAATGTCCATAACACAGATTTTCCTAAAGATTTCATCCGAACTGCTTGTGATTGGTAGTTTGAGGATAATCTTTATTATAAGTTTCTGAGCTTTAGATATTGGATCAATGGCGGCAGCGTTTGCTCCTCCCCATGCTATGATACCATACTCTATTAAATATTGACAAAGTGCATAGTAGATTGTTTTGAGCTGGCTTAGGTTGAGAAAGTTGCGAGTTTGTCTAAAAAAATAAATGAATTTTCTAAGTTTGTTTGCTGTAGAGGTTATATGTTCTTTCCACTTTAAATTGCTATCAAAAATAATACCTAAGTATTTAATTTTAGTTACCTGTTCTAAATAAGGGCAATCACATATTATCGGATTTGTCAGGTTGCAAGCACAAATTTTAATTTGATTTTCTGGGTTTCTTAAGGACGGATTAATACTAAATTCAATGTATTTAGTTTTGGTCACATTCATTGTTAGTGTATTATTGTTTAACCATCTTTTAACCACAGTTATGCCCCTGTTAGCTTTTATGTATATATCATTCCAATTGCTTGATTCGACGAGGAGAATCGTATCATCAGCGAAACTTACAATTTTGGCATCTATTTGAAGATTACATAATTCATTTATGTATATTAAGAACAGGGTAGGACCTAAAACACTTCCTTGAGGCACGCCGTAGCTAATTGGTAATTGATTGCTATTGCAGTTGTTGATTTTCACACTTTGCTTTCGGTTTGACAGGTAATCGCTAATAATAGTAAGTTCATCACCATTTATACCAATATTAGATAGTTTTTGTAAAAGTTTAGAGTGAGAGATAGTATCGAATGCTTTGCACAGGTCTAAGAATATTGATATGCATTTTGATCCCTTGTCTAAGTTTTCATTTAGAAAATCGGTAACTGTTGCCAGGGCTTCGGAGGTGCCTTTATTTTTCCTGAATCCAAACTGGTTGTGTGATAGTATGTTATTTTGTTCAAGGTATTCAATTAGTTGATTATTAATAGTTTTTTCAAAGACTTTAGATAGTGAATTTAGTAATGTAATTGGACGATAGTTCGTTATGTCCGCTCTAGAGCCTCCTTTATGTATTGGGATTATGATTCCGTGTTTTAGGTTGTCGGGGAATCGGCCTTTTAGGATGCTTAGGTTAATAAGATTTGTTAAGGGAGTGGTTATTTCTGATACAAGTTTTTTTAAGGCAATATTTGATATATCGTCCAAGCCAGTTGAAGACGAGTTTTTTAATGAGTTTATGATCAATCTAGTATCTTCATTTGAAATTTGTTTTAGACTAAAATGCAAGTTGTTGGGCAAATTTGTATTACAGCTTAGTGAACTGGAGTTGGTATGGTTTACATCGATATTTTTTGCGAGTTGTTCACCTATTTTTGAGAAGTATTTATTTGCATGATTAACAATAATATCGGGATTACTAGAAAAACTAAATATTATATCATTTACTTTTAGTTGTTTTAAGTCATTCGTAGGATTAGGTTGAGAGTGGGTGGCTTCTTTAAGTGTTTTCCAAAGTTTTTTAGGATCATTATTACAGTTTTCTATTTTCTGTTTGTAATATATCTCTTTAGCCTTTCTTATTATTTGGGTACAAATGTTTCTATATCTTTTATAAAAGTTTCGAAGTTGTATATCATAAGGATTGTTAATAACGTTTTTATGGAGTTTGTTACGTTTACGGATAGATTTAATAATAGTGTGGTTAATCCATGGCTTAATTGGTAAAATATTATTTGGTATATGTTTTATAATTATGTTTGTATGTTCGTTAATGGTAGTCTGTAAGTAATTGATAAAGTACGTCCAGGCGTCTTCTGAATTTATAATGTTAAGTAATTCTGACCATGATTTACTCATCAGAGATTGACGAACACAATCATAATTGATTTGAATGATTTTTTTCTTATTTGTTGTGTTTTTATGTTTGTCTTTTCTGTTGCATGTTTGTATGGAAAGAATAGTGGTGTAGTGGTCGGTAAGTGTAGATTCATATACAACAGATATTACTGGGCAGTTGGATTTGACCATGATGTGGTCGATGCATGAAATGGAGTCTAATGTAGCACGTGTGGGAGTGTTTATGGTGCTTTGGAATCCATGGTAAGTGAGCGTATTTAAGTATTCTTGGCACTGAGAATGTTCGTTTGTGGGCAGAATATTTATGTTGAGGTCACCAGCAATAATACAATTTTTAATATTACATATTTTAGTTAAACAGTTATTAATTGATTTTAGGAATGGTGAAATATTATAAGAGGATGGAGAACGGTATATTGCTAAGATACATGTGTCATTTTTGAGAGTTATTTGCAAACAGTTTGCACCGCTGACTTGGATTTCCTTGACAGATAAACCAATCAGGTCAGTTCTGGTATAGACAACAACTCCATCATTTTGTTTAGTATGTATTGAAGTGCTGTAGTGATCATACCCTTTCAAAATTTTAGGAGCATAATTTTTTGGTATCCAGCATTCAGTAAGAATAATTATATGAAAAGAGGTTCCAATATTATCAAGTTGTAGCAAGAATTCGTCAAAATTCTTGGAAATTGATCTAATATTTTGCTGTAAGATTTGAAGAGAGGATGAGTGTGTTTGTAGTACATTTTTACAGAATTTAGGACTTGACGTCCTATAATTGGTAATACATTCCATTTTTAATAATATCCATTACAGTAAGGGTTTTCTCTAGAATTAAAAATCTACAATACCATTTTTTTAATGTCACTTTCATGTTTGACTTGAATGATTTTTTCCCCCGGACCCTTACGAACGAGTAATTTATTGGCTTTAAACCACACAAATTCGAATTTTGTTTCTTTAGCCTTTTGTTTTGCTTTCCACAGCAATTCCTTATAGTAAGGCGTAAGCACTTCACTAATATAAATAGGTGATTTTGGGTTAAGTATTTTGGCTGTATTTTTGAAAGATAAGACCATATCTCTCGTTTTCTGGTTGTAGAAATTTACTTGCAGTTTATCGGGGGCGTTAGTTCTGCGGTCCTGGGTCCTGGTCACAAGGCGTAGATCTTGCTGCAACAATGGCATACCAAGGGAATTGGCTACCCGAAGAACGGCTTCAGCTGGTTGTTCTCCCGGCCGCAATTCAACACCCGCCATTTCCACACAGTCGCAGAGATTATTTTGTTCCATAGTGGCTAGTCTGGTTTCCAGGCTTAAAATTCTTAAGTCATTCTTTATATTTATTTCACGTAAGGATTGTGTATCTTTTTGTAGGTCTTGTAGTACTTTAAAATTTGATAACAGATCTTCATATTGATTACTTATAAATTCGTTGCTTCTCTTCAGTTCCTTAATTTCGTCTTCGAACATTTTTTTAAGTTCAGTGACCTTTTGGTCAAAATGTTTGGTCAGACGAATAAAGAGCATATCATCATCATCGGTATTTGCAGCCGAGGATGTAGACGGTGATCCTGGTCTGATTAGGCATTTTGGGCATTTCCAAGAAGTTTTATTTTTTTCTGCCATTTTTTTGTATTTGGAATCAGAGATATTGAGGCAATTATTGTGAAATGTTATTTTGCACTTGGTACACGTGAACATATACTCATCTTTATTTATTGGGTTGAGGCAACCTTCACAGTTAAACATTGTGGTTAATAATCCTCAACGCCTAAAAAATAGTTTTCCGCAAAATTTTAGCACGAAGCGATCTCACTTTTGACCAATAGCGAGATAGGTATATTGTTTTGAATTTTGTTTAATGTCAAAGTAATTATGGACACTGATAAGATGATCCTAAATTTCACTTAGATACAATCTTAAAACTTAAATAGGTGTTAACTTTTCACTTATCAATATGGGTAGCCACAGAGTAATTTTTAGACCGTTAGGTTTCACCGTTTTACACACGATTGCAGTTTTAGTTTCACTATTTTATCACTTGACTATTTCGATTTTTTTATACTTAATTTGTTTATCACATTTGTATAAGCAGCGCGAAATGCAGTGATGACACTGTGAGTAGAGTTTGACACTTTTTTGGTTTTATTACAGTGATTTTGGTGATGTTTTTTAGATTTTTATGTAGAGCGTTTGACAGTCGACTTGTAGGTAGGTAGGCTAGTTGTTGTTGTTAATTGCATTATATAAGCATAATAAATACAAACCAATACAAGAACAACACGTCAAATCACCAGAGATCAAATGGGAAAATAGTTCACCGACTCCAGATATTTTCATATCAGAGGGTTCGGCTCGGTAGAAGTTCTGATTGGACCTATAAATCTTTATTTTTTTCCGACTTTATGTCCGGGTTAAATCTTCCCCACAGGAAAAACTAAACCCTTCCACACATTTTTCCACAAATGATCATCTAGTCAATCAACATTATGCAAGTGCATTATATAAGCAAAATAAATACAAAACAATACAAGAACAACACGTCAACTCACCAGAGATAAATTGGGAAAATAATTCACCGACTACAGCTATTTTCATATCAGAGGGTTCGGCTCGGTAGAGCCACTAAAGGGCCTATAAATCCTACTGATCCCTCAGCATAAATATTTAAAAAATCTTTCGTAATCCTACATGTATTTAAAATGACTGATTTTTGCATTTTTATATATAAATTTTTAGATAGATCTAATACGCCTTAATTTTTAATGGGAGAGCTAGGTATAATGCCAGTAACCAAAATAACAAATGGTAATATTTTTATAGTCTGAGAATGCCAAATTCTTTTTATCTCATTTCCTAAATCTGTATTTTCTTATTTTTTCATTGACAGATTTTTGAATATTACAGGAATTTGGAATAGCGATATCAATGATATAAGTTATTTTTTTTAATTTTGTCATGTAAAACTTTATCGGGTCTATTATGACTAATCGTTCGGTCTGTTAGTATAGTTTCATCATAATATATTTTATAAAATTCGTTTTCTAAAAATGAATTTGGTTCGTATTCATAATATGGTATTATATTACGACAGTCAATTTAATTACCAAAGTTTGGTGAATTATTTTTAAAACAAGATTGTGCCTGAATGTATACTCCGACGGTGCTAATACAGAACATCCCGATACAATATGTTCTATAGTTTCCGGAAAAGCCAAACATTTTCTACATAAATCATCAATTTGATTTGTATCTTTGATTATATGCTTCCTATAATTTATAGTATTAATGACTCTATCCTGAATGGTAAGCATAAATCCTTCTATTTCTGCGCTCAACTCTCTAATACTCAACCATTTGTTTGACGAAAATTTGTCAACATACGTTTGGTTGAGATAATTGAAGTGTTTTGCGTTTAAAATTTTATTTGACCAATAATCTAATAATTCCTGGTTGGGATTTATAAAAAAGTTGGCATTCTCGTCGTATAAATTGAAAGGTGTAATATTTCTGTCTGCTTTGCCAATTATTTTGTGCATTTCTGAGCTATGAGCTTTCCTATGGAAAAAAAGTTCTTAGCATTTCTACCTGTTTATGTTTCAAATAAGTTATTTTGACTATACCTCTCACTCCTAAATTTCTAAATTCGTTCTGTAGCTGCATTTGGATGATGGCAATTAAACTTTGCTATCGTAGTTCTAATTTATCGTTTTAAGTTATCTAAATCTGTATTGGACCATTTAATTTTGCCAAATTAATACGTTAATAGAGATATTGCCCAAGTATTTATTGCTTTTACTAAATTTTTAGCAGATAGATTGCATTTTAAAATTTTCTTGATCCTAGTTTGAAATTTAATCCTAATATCATTTTTAATACTAGTATGGTCTAATCTATTTGATTGTGGGTATCCTAAATACTTATAAAACTCATCTCTTTTCATACTAGTAATTTTGAAATTTCTAAATATACTATCTTCCCCATCTACAATTTTGCCTTTCTCTATATGGATCGTTCTATATTTATCTAAAACAAAAGTCGTTTTGATATCATCTGAAAAGTTTTTAACTACCTCGATATTTTATATTTTTTATAATAAAAAAATTACGATATATATTTAGTATTGTAGAAATAAATAAATAAAATGAAAAACTCATTTAAAAAGTACAAATTTACATTTTTCTCTTATTTAATATATCAAAACTAAAATTTCATTGGAAATTACAAGATCTGAATTAGGTTTACACACAGACATAGGAATTAATAGACGAGAAGATAAGGGCGAGGGGTAAAATCAACTGTTGAAGAACGAAGGGAGTAAGGCTGACTGTGATTCGTCAATAAATCAATCTGACAGTAAATAGGCATCTCGCATTATAATATCACCATTTAGTTCTTAAAAGTAAAATCTGCTTTTGAATGAATAGACATTTCTACATGGGAGCGCAAATTACTCGCCACGTTATGAACTAATTTGCGAAGTCCAAATTCGGCAAAGTAAGGCAGCTTCTATTTTCAGAGTCGTAGTTAGTTTCAGAGTATTTAGTTAAGACACTTTTACAAATGTCTCATAATTTACTTACCCCAGTAAACAACGATGAGCACACTTGAGAATCGCTACATTGTGATGTGATAGTATATGTTTCTAAAACTGATCCATATAATACGGTGTGAATAAGCTTAAAATAAAGTAAAATAATGCTTACTTATGGAATGTAATACGACAATTGGGTTTATTCTCTTTTTCACATCTATTTTTACAAGTTTTCATAGTACAAGTCAACATTTTGCCGTGTTATTTCGTAAAATGAACCGATGATGCCTCGACCATAGTTCGCACAAGAATGATGACGTCACGTTTTCAAATTTCACTTGAGGCCATATGCGAGCCCAGCCGGCTCAATTGAACCGGTATGGGGAGTGGGGATAATACGCTTTTAATCACTTAGGGCAGGTCTACTAATATTCATATGTCTATGGGTTTACAGAAAGATGAAACGCAAAACGGTAGAGTTGAAACTCCCAATATTTTTCTTTTATTTTGATAATTACACCCATACAGTCATACACTTCCCATGTTTGTAGAAATGTGGAGAGATTGTCAACAACTAGCGTGACGACATCTGTTTTAACATCGTATGGATATTTAATTATGTAAATATCATTATATCATTTTTATAATTATATATTATATTATACATATTATAATTGGATTTCCGTGCTTTAAAAAAACTATCAATTAAGTTTGCCAGAGAATATTGGTTTTTATACTGAATATTGTCTTTTGTCTATACAAGCATCATAATCCGCTTGCACTGTTTGGTTGGTTTGTTTGCTCAGTATAAATTAAATTAAAAACGCGTAGGCAGCTGCAAAAGTTCTATTAAACGCGAACTGTCTGTGACGGATTGAACAATGTAATATTAATTGGAACCAGCGCTGCAATATAAATGCAAATATAATGTGTTATAGCAATATGAAATACATCCATCGTGATATTTTAATTAAAGTCCAACTGGCATCTATTTTGAAAGGCCTATGGTAACCGTTGGCTTTTCCCTGACTATTATTATTTAATTCAATTTTAGTAGTTTCTGTATTAATTTCAAATTTAATTTTTGTGTGCATTATTTTATATCTGGTGGCCTCAGAGTCGGAGAAATGATTTTGAAACAATAATGTTGTAATTCTCCGATCACGGTACTTTAATTTTTTTTGCTATAATTTTATATCTTGTATGTATTTTTTTTATCGTAACTTTATTGTTATTATTTTTCACTGTACTTGAAATTTTTGTTGCATTTATTTTTAATTCATGTATGTGTGTATATTTCGTTCTCATGTTAAATTGTACTGCCTTTATGTATACATGTAAAAGCCCTCTGGGCGTAAAATAAAATAAATAAAAAATTCTTAATATGATTATTAAATGTCGAACTTGTGGAAGAAGTTGAATTTGTGAGGGAAGTTCATTTGGGATAGAAACTAGTTCTGTTTGTTTACAGACTTAAGTTAATCCCGGTGAATAGCGTTCTTTTCTCATTCCACCTTCCCATATCCTTACGAAATCTTCTACTCGGAGTGCCATGGTTTTATTTATTTATTTATTAACGCCTTTTTTTGGGGCTTTTACATGAGAATATTAAGAAATATACATTATTTATTGTACATAACTGAATTGATTCATTAACAATATTTTATATTTGTTTAAATATACAATTTAAATTTTTAAGACTTGGTTTAATTTTTTCCCTCCATTAGTATTCTGGGCAAAGAGGAATACATATGGTAGTTAGTCGCAGAATTTCTGCACTGAAATAAATCCTGACTTCCTCAATTCTAGCAATACCGGACTATAATACAATACCGAAAGCTCTAGTTAACGGAATTCTGGTGAGGTGTAAAAAATCAACCCTTCATCTTTATCACGGCCTTCGTAGTCATGGAGTACTTCAAATACCGGAGTGCGCATGTAAATTTTATTGAATTATTGTATGTTGTTTCACAATTAAATCACTTTAAATAATATAAAGTATATTTGCAGCAAGTTCCAGGGTGGAGGATACTCCAAGATCGCCCTGGTGAAAGAGCACGATTCAGAATTGAAACGTTGCTTGAAATAGCTTTAGCCGTGTTTGGTGACCAGACCTGAATAGGCAGGTTCTTCCCTAACTTCCTCTTCCCTATATCCTTCCCCTCCCTACTGCCTTTATCTTCACAAAATTACCCAATTGGGGATGCCATTTTCTCACTGGCTCTCAAGATGATCAGGAGCAGTTGGGAATCTTGTGCGGTATTCACATAAAATAAGTTTATTTAGGTTGGTCTTTTTCCAAAAATGATTTCCATCAGCGCCTGTCTCTCCATTCGTCTCCCTTCTTCCCGTCGTCCTTCTTCCTTTATCTACCTCTAGGACATTTCCAATGGGGACCTCACTTGGTTATGGTCTTTGGTGTCCTGTCAAACAAATTACAAATTCATGGGTACAAGTGGTGTACCTCAGGAGTCGCATTTAGGTCCAATACTAATTTATTTTTAATTTTTATTAATGTTATTGTTACTGCAATCGATAATATATAATATAAGTATTGCTCTTCGCAGACAATCTTTATCTTTAAACGTTAAAAAACTATTTGTGACTGTATTCACATTCAAATAAATAACAATATTGGTGTACATCTAACAAACTTTATCTAAACATTAATATATGCCATGTAATATATATTTTTCAGAATAAATCAAAGTTTTAATGATATAAAATTGACAAAACGTTGACGAAAATGAATTCGAAGATCTTGGCATTATCTTTTATTCCAAATTTCATTTTCTTTCTCGCATCAATAAAGTAACAAATAAAGAATTAAAATGTTTGGCTTTATTCTACGTAATGGCAGAGACTCAAATTACTAAACTTATTTATAAGACTAAAATTATTTCTATAAAAATCTTATATTCAGGTCCCCTTATTTTAAAATCATACATTTCTAAGATATATTAAACATAAACTCGGTTTAAATATAGAAACCATAAATTACTAAACAAAATAATCAAAACTATTAAATCTAGCTACCAAATACCAACTAGTACTCGATCAAAATTCTTTTTTAATTTAATTTAATTATTATTAATACCCCAAACTAGGCAAATGCTTTTATTATGGTGGTAACATAAATAAGAAAATATAAAAACAATTATTCAATGTTGTACATAATATATGTCGTAAAACAAATGGTACCGTTTCTTTATATAATTGTTAATAACATGTTTGACTCCCCTGAACTCCTTAGGCTGATCGACTTTCATGTGCCTAGTAGAACGGTCCGTCAGAAGGTACCTTACCATTGTAACATTGCAGGTACCAAAGCAGAAATAAATTCAGTAATGAACCGTCTGCACAGTGCAGGGAATAAATATCACATGAACACCAACGGTACTGAATGTCTATCAGCCTATACAAACATTGTTATTAAATCTGTATGTCAATCTTGATAGCTATGTAATGTTTATAAATTTGTAATAGCCCTAATTGGACGTGTACAAATAAATAAATAAACACAAAAACGAAAATAATTATTACAACTATATATAAACGATATTAGGGATATGGATGAAGTCGGGATGATTTCAGTTTAGTGTCTTTCTTCAGTCCGACAATGATTTCATTCAGCAAGCTTTCCGATTCCGTTCTACCACCATCAGCCATACCGTAATTTGGTTTTTAAGAGGGTCTGTTTTATGCTTACTGCATTGTTGCTTGAACCTATTATACATCTTAGGAGCCATGAATACATGGAAACGTTGTCCAAACGATGTACTCATTTTGGGTACTATCATACTCTTGTCGTGTAACTATGAAGTTTGGGGTTGGTCGTATAGTACATTATAAGTCTATGTATATACATCTGTCTTACATCTAATAAGTATGTTTCCTTGAAGAAGGGTATCGTTGGATATATATATAAGGTATTTTATCCATCACTCTTATTACAGCTTTTTGTGCCTTAGATAACGGATCTAGTTTAGTTTTGGCTGCACAGCCCCAGCTTAGTATGCCATGTAATATATATAATAACTGTAAGGCACAATGCATAGTACACAATTTTAATGGTTTTCTTAGCAACAATGTTGCGAATACCTTTTAAGAAGAATATTAATTTGCGTATTCGTTTGGCCGTATTTTCAATGTGCACTCTCCAGATTAAAGAGTCATGTATTAAAATTTCCAGATATTTGACTAATTTCACCTCTTCAAGGTCTTGGCATTCGGATGGATGTAGTATTTGTGTTCCTGGCGTACATGTGCCATCTGCTTGGACTTATATATTCATGTTACGGTTCGGTTTACTTATCTTGTTCATGGAAAAAATGTATTTTTGGCATTTATTGTCAAGAGGTTACATTCTAGCCATTTCGATATTTTTACTAGCCCTGTTTCTGATTTTGATTTTATCTCCTCCCATGTCTCTCCTTTATAGTCAAACTGTATCGTCGGCAAATGAAAGTTTTCTTATTTATTTAATAAAGATATAAGTGTGTACAGTGGTGTTATATAAATTACATATCGGTACAAAATATATTTATAATCGCAATCTCACCAGAAATATGAATATTAAATTAAATTAACAAAAATTTATTCCACGTTTGTGGTTATTTTATACATAAATCCTCCCTGTCTGAGATACTATTTTACACTGAGCTCTGCAGGGTTCAAAAAGAGCATAATATCACTTTATTGACATCTTGCAAGAACAATCGGTCATGGTGACATTTTCGGGATTGGTACATTGGGTAGGTAGGACAATTGCAGTATTATACCTTCTAATTTCATATACATTGCGTGAACATCCACATTGAATACAGTTAACAATACTTTCTCAGAAATAGTAGATGTGTTCAACTGCACGGAATTTAGTTACAAGAAGGCTATAATAACATACTTTATAAATAAATATTAATGTACGCTTTTATTTTCTTTTGCATGTGTTCTTTTTTATAATTTTTTTAACATACTTTAATTCTTTAATAATCTTTCACTAAATTATTATGTACCCATATATCAGATGTTTGTAAAAGCCCGAATGGGTGCATAATATAAACCAATAAAATATGTTATTGTTATAACACGGTCAATGGTAAGCTCAACGCAATTTTTTAAACAAACTGTTGAAAAAACTGCGTGAAAAAACTTTAATATGTAGATTTAGAAAATTAATTCTGGAAATGAGATACAGATTCATAACACAAAAATAAAGATCTATCTCTGTATTCAATCATTTACATACAAAATTATGTTGATATGAAATATGAAAACTTGGATTTGCTAATGGCTTTAGCCGTGTTTGGTGACCAGATCTGAATAGCCAAGTACTCTTCCACCTTCCTCTTCCCCATATTCTTCTCCTCCCCACTACCTTCAGAGGATGTCATAGTCTCGCTGGCTCCAGACGGTTGGGAACATTTTGGACTCTTGTGCGGAATTCATATAAAAAAAACAATGAAACTGAAAAATTTAATGCAAGTACACATTACATCGAGTTGCAGCACATTGTTCATCAATTGCAGCGAACACAAAGTCCGTAAGTAATTCGATGTTAGAAATAATAATTTAATTTCACGATACTTGCATACGTTTGGAGGTTACGAATTCCGATTTACAAATAAGATTGCATAGTAAAAATATATTTTTCATTTCCAAAGTAGCCAATCTATACCTGCTTTCTAAAACTGAGCAAAAAGTTTGATCGTGTTTGTCACAATGAACTTTAGGAAAAGAGCAGTTACGAAAGATATAATAGCGATTCTTTCAATTTGGCACACGCAGCAAGAAAATATGGTGAAATGGTCTGGCGAGTTTTCCGACCCATTTTATTTGAAAAGTGGCGTAATGCAAGGAGGAAGCATATCTCCAGCACTGATGAACTACATAAAATACTTAATTACAAAAAAATAGGTAGCCATGTTTAAGGAGTATGTGTAAATAATTTTAATTACGCAGATGATATGGTTCTTCTAGCACTGTCACTTAGCACACTAACGAAACTCCCACAAAGATGTGAAGATTTCGTATAATACTTCCAAATCGATCATTATGGTTTTCAAATGTAAAAACGAAATTATTCAAACCTCTTCATTATGGAAGGAAAATGGATGTTAGTCGTAGCGTCAAATCGTCACCTCAGTGCTTAATTGTCCAAACGACCATTTGCAAATTTTACAGGAGGAGGTTTTCTTTGATTATTTCAATGAAACATTATGACAGGTGTTTAAGATGAAGATATTTCCGTCAAGCTAAAGGTCTGATCAGCTTAAATAATTCTTTGTAAATTGACTAAGGATAGTTTTTGATACTTTTTTTTACATTTTAAAATGGAGATTGAACAAAAACGCACCACCAGAATTTTGTAAATGGAGATTGAACAAACTGGAATTGGAGATAGGGCAACTTTTGCGTAGAACTTTCCGTGCTTGTTTGTTCAAACGACCACCTTTAGTTATATACAGGGAGTTTATTTTCAATATTTCTATTATGGATACTGACAATTCGTGGTGGAATCTATATATATATATTTATATTTATAATAGTGATTTTTTCTTTGTTTGTTCCTTCTTATTTCCTATACCTTTTCTATACATAAAAGTGAGCTCTGGCGTTATGAAATTTATATACAAATTCACATCTTATTTCCCATACCACTCTACCAACTGCGATAAAACTTTGTAACTTTGAGTTGTGCGGATGCCCGCGAAGGTTTCCCTATATTATATTGAACTATGGCGTTGTGAAATTTGTATAAAGATTCTCTTATTATTTCCTATATCATTCATCCGATTGCGATGAAACTTTGGTGAGTTGAGCGAAGAAGTGAGCGCACGCCGGCGAAGGTTTCCATACATAAAGGTGAACTCTGGCGTTATGAAATTTGCATTCAGATTGTATAATAGGTGGCGATCGAGTTGTTATAAAAATGTGTGCATTATTTCTTGTAGCTTAGCAGTAGGGACTGAAAGAGGGAAGGGTGAGGATAATCCGTGAGGGGGGAGGGTTCGTGGGATGCGGGACAAATCTTTCTTTGAGTGGCATTGAAACGCGTGCCAGGTACTCGACAGTTCCATTATAATAATTTACTTCAATGATAATAATATATTAAACAATGTCCAACTTTTTTTTATTTCTGACCGTGACCGGGTTTAGCCTATCAACCATCTTTAGACTTCCATCTTCGTTGTTACGACATAGCAACGAAAATGGGATATCCATATAATTTGAATAAAATCATTGCATTCCACCCCTTTTAATCCCCCTCCCTAAATTTAATGTATATAAAGCACAGCTTAAGGAATATCTGTACCAGTCTGAAGATGACTGCAGTAGGCTGAATCTCTTACGATCAGATTTATTTTTATGTGACACCTCACAAGAGCGTCCCTGCCAGTATACAGACAGGGGAACTATGTAACCACCCGGTTGGGCGGCGTTGTGAGGCGGGTTAAGGTAGGGGCTGTATGAAGGGATTTATTAATGCTGGCCTTGAAGAGGCTCGGATTATAGGAGAGAGATGCCGGTAGCTCGTTCCACATACGAACCGACTTACAAAAAACGACCCGTTCTCATGAAGCTAACGTCAATCGTAAACGGGTGTTCCGCTCGTGTCCGTCGAGTTTCGCGCACGTGCACCGGTGCATCAGGGATCAATGCTGCTAGTTTCTTGGAGCAGGCTCCATTGAAATACCTGTAGAACAGACACAGCATGCCTACATTGCGTCTATGCATAAGAGAAGGCAATCGGTCTGTTAACAACGGATTGTCAATCAGACTGATCGCCCTCCTTTGCACAGATTCAAGTAGGTTAATTAAGTATTTTGGGGCACCAGCCCAGAGGTGGCTCCCAAATTCAACTGTTGGGCGGACTTGAGACTTGTACAGGGTCAGCAGCTGGTCACTGTTGAAGGATATCCTAGCCGTGTACAAGACGTCCAGCTTCTTGGAAGCCTGATTTACTCGGGTTTCTATGGAACCCCGATACTTGAGCCGGTCTGATATACTAACTCCAAGCTTTCAATGGAGTCTTTATTGGGGAGAGTGCTCCCATAGAATTGCGCCTAAACAGTACGCGTGGCCAAAAAACTAAATCACTTAAATTTTATGAAATTTATGCAAATTATTTCAGTGAATAATATACCTATACATGTTTTTTTGGCTAAAAATTAAAATCCTACCGTTTTTGTTGGTAATGCTCAGAATCGTAATCAAAACCCCAAAACACACAAATGAGGAAAAAATCAGAATTATAATTAATTATATAACTATAATTTATTTCAACAAACTGCATAATCACTATAGATCAATTTGTAAATCTCAAACGGCTACATACAAATACGGATATACTGAAAATTTCGAATTGAAATACTAATCTAACTAGTTTAATATGAATCGTCAGTCAAAAAACCAATTTTGACAGCAAAAACTTGCAAAAAGTAGAGTCTGAGCGAAAACAGAAAAGTGAACACGCTGTATGACAAAGTTCATTGCAATGTAAAAAACAAAACAAATTTGGTATTGATAGATATATTTAAAACTAACACTTACCGCTCTATTTCCGCACTGCTGCGTATGTATGCACTTTTGTAATTAGTTATTGACATTTTCCTGTTGTTTTGTCTATCAAAAACTCCTTGGTATATATTTAAATGCTTTTTTACTTCCGCGTAACACCAGAAAACAAACACCGTTGGAATGTAAAAACTTAAGATGGCGGCATCACGTGATCCTCGCATCGTGCTGTAATTGGTCGGTTGGTGGAGTTTGAACAAACTAGCACGCAATTTTAATTCTCGACTCTAGGAGGTTGGCCTAGTAAGGAGATTGGCCAAACAAGGACTCACTTTTAGAATATTGTTGTGGACATTGACATTTTAAAATGCTTATAATTAATTGTAGGAGGCTGATAAAACTATTTTTTCTTCATCGAACGACGCGTAATTTGATTCTTAACAATATTGCGTTAAAAACTCATTTTCGCTAAAATGGTCGTTTGGACAATTAAGCACTGGGGCGACGAAATGCCTGGGACATATTATCACAGAAAACCTAAAAAACATCGAGGATATGGAAAGACAAAGAAGAGCGATATACATAAGAGCAGGTATGCTGTCAAGGCTCTTTCACTTTTGCAGTATAAACGTCAAAAGGATAATATTCAACGCATTCTGCACATTGCTGTACGCGTCAGAACTGTGGATAGATTACACTGCATTCCAATGGCATATGCTAAAAGTCGCTTACCATAATGCTCATCGCCAACTATTCCGTCTACCGAGATACTGCAGCGCTACGGAATTTTCCTGGAGCGCCAATCAAATAATATAATCATCACTGCCATGGTTGCCTGGGCGGAGTCCCCCCTGATGGTACTCTAGAGAGGACTTGCACACATTTTTTGGGTTGCATTTTTTTCACTTCAGTTCCGCATTTTTTTGTGACTATTTATGTATTATTGTTATTTGTCTGTTATTCCAAAAAATGGAATGTGTTGCATTGCACTACGCTCGCATACATTCTGGAATTAACTATTATTATTATTAATATCCCATTTTTTTCTCAGAAAAGGGTTCATGAAAGGAAAAAAAATCTACAAAAACAACTCAGGAGTTTTCCAAGTATGAAAACTTTCAGAAGGCGATATCACTGGATGCCGCAGTGCCTTGATGTTAGTAAAGCCGGCCATACACCCCTGATCAAAGAATGCGATTCTTTATTTATTTAAATTAAAATTCTTAAGTTCTTTAAAAATTAAAAAAAACATCCTTTTAAAAGTCCTTTGATTATTATTTGTTTAAAAATGTGTTATGAAATTATTGTATGTTAGTACCTTTGGATTTTTTTTTTGATTGAACAAATGTATTTACCACCTTTCATCGTTTTTTTTGGAATCGTCGCCGTTTCAGCAGACTAAAAAGAGTAAGTAAGTTATTATTTATATTTAATAAAGCATCAAAAAATACCTCAACAAAATTAATGTAAAAATTATTATGTGATCATTCTCATAAAAAAATATGTGATCATTTACACCAAACAGATATTACAATTTTTTTTTAAACATGTCGCATTCCTGCAGTTATTGTTTTTGGTTTTTCTACAGCACAGAAATAACCACTTTTTGAAGATATTATTTCAAATTAAATAAATAAATTAACGAAACACCTTTCCCAGCACGTCTTGATCTATATAACTTTGGTATTATATTTAATTATTTTGTTAAAACTAAGAAATATTCTCATCACAAACGAAGTTACCAAGATCATAATAGACATTCAAAATAAGCACTTTAACTGTTACTGTGTATGTCTAAATAAAAAAATATTCCTTTTTTATTTATTTATCCGATATCTATTAGAAACATGATACTAATTCACTACGACTGACTTCGCATAATATAATATACTAATGTAGCACTTTTCACATTTGGCCGGTAGTGAGTGGCCGGCTCTACCCCTACGATTAATATCCCAACACTCCAAGATTGGAGCCGCGAAGAACTTTGACATTATTTGCAAGAAGTAACAATCTTTGATGAAGAGAACTCTGCTCCAAACCTGAGAGTTGGGAGTTGGGAGACTTAGCCCCCCCCCCGCGCTTACGTGTCACTTATCTGTTTTGAAGTTTTGCGACTCTTATCGCTACTCGCAACTCTTGGGGCATAGGATAATACCTACATAGAATCCATTGGAATACAATACAAAAGATTATTACACTTTTACATTACCACGCGAGTAACATAAAAATACTAATAGCCCAGGTGGACGTAAAGCCAAATAACACAAGTATCCCACTTGAGAAAAATCACCGTTCAGGTGATTCCATTCCATTGTCGTCCTCGGAAAATTCCGCGAAAGCCACAACATGTATTTTTAAATTCGTGTAGCTAATGTAAATTTTATTATTTATTGAATTTTACCTTCTAGCTAAGCCAAACTAAGCTTCATCAGGGTTAAACTGTTTAAATTAAGCCGAGCGAAACTGGTTAGTTAGTTTTAATAAATTTTTGGTTTAAAACAAACCGTTTTTTACATTGAATAATATGTGTCAAATCACGAGTGATCGTTTTCAATTTTAACCCTATGAATTGCAAAAAAAAAATTCGTTAAAAAACACAAATAATGGGTAAACTTTTCTCTTGCGCTATTTTTTTCATTCTTCTTGAAATTGAAGATTTGCAGGATATTCTAAAATAACAGTTATATATATATATATATTCAAAATATATATTTTACATCTATATCACGCACAAAGGTCGATTTACACATTGATTAAGTGCGAGTGCAAGGGATTACGTTAGCACAAAGTGTAAACATCCTACAACAATTAAGTTAACACATTAAACAGTTAAGTTTGCATTTATTCGTTATCTACTAGGTAAATCGGCCTTCAGTTATACTATTTCTAATCGTAGTCACATATACCTCAAGTAATTATTTTCTAGATTTAAAATTTTTGATTAATTGAAGATTTTGATTATTTTCTGATTAATTACAGAAAATTATTTTAAATCTGTATTTGAAATGTGCATTTCTTTTGTTTAAATTTCTTAGGGTTCATCTTCACAAGCAAAGTCACTTTTTTATTTTTAAAGGGTCTACGCTACCTAACTAACATGCAATTATTAATAATCCTACAATAATTATAATATTCTGTGATTTTTCACGTATCTGCGCTAGTATATGATAATAAAAATGGTAATAAAAGAAACATAATTTTTTTAATTTCACTACGATTTCCTTTGGCTAGAAATATATATTGGAAACTTTTTGCTCTTAGTTTCGTTTTGTGTGCTTGTCAAAGAATAGTCAGTCTCCATTTCTCCCAAAAGGGTTCACTAGTCATTTCTATATCGAAGACAAATTGGATTAATTTCTGACGTAAGCCATTGTAATAATTTTAATACAATCGCTCAAAGCGGATCTTTTAGAATTAAGCCTTCCCCTAAGCTTATTCCTGAGATGTTTAACAGTAGGCACCTGCCTACTGTATTTATTCAACGAATATTAAATTCAAGTAACATCATTTTCTAGTCAACATTGTGGTTTAGTTTTGGACTCAAATAATTTAGAAAAATGTTGTTGAAATGTAGGCTAAAGTTATATTGACTAGTTTTTAATAACATACTTCTTTTGAACAATAATCAAGAATTATAGCACAAAAATAGTTATTATGGTACCTTGTTCTATGTTTTGATAGTCGTTTGATGTTTCAAAGATGGAAATAATGTTGAAATGAAGTTGAAAATGATTGCGTTGATATATGTACGGTGGGGCAAAAGTAATGTTATAATGGCAATGTGCCATTATTTTTTGCAACTTTCAAATTTCATTATGCTTTGACATTTATGTTGTAAATATATAGAGAATTAGTTGACAATTAGCAATGGATCGATACACACCTGAAGATCGCGTAATTATTATTACTGCTTATTTGATCAATTTCCGTCTATTGTTTTAACGTAGCCTGAATTTTGTCAGAATGACGTCAGAACTCACCTTTGAAGAGTTTCAAGTTAGACGCAGTTTTTTTTCTTTAAATTTAAGATTGTTTTATTCTTGCGTATCATTGTATCTTCTATTAGAATAATTGTTGAAAAGTCTAACCTCTTGCTAACAGGCATCGTGGTACATAGGAATAAATTCTAGTGGTAGGTCATGTTGGAATAACAATTGATATATGAATGTTGATAATGCACGAAGTGTATGTTCCATACTCTCTGCCTAAAAATACTTTTTAATGACACTACATGGAGAAAACTGAGTGATATAAAATATTGTTCATTTATTAAAAATCTCTTCAAATTATTCGTAATTCGGTTAAAAACGAAATTTGCAAGCGTTTAACGTTGACTATGTAACTTATCTAGGTGTAAAAATTGATTAAAATTTAAAATGGTTTTAAATTTTAATCAATTTTTTCAAAGATTTTTCATCAAAACCATCAGGAATGTCCCAAAAAAGAGTTAATAAAGATCTACACGGCTCTTTGCAAATCACTCTTAGAATTCGGTATTATCTGATGAGGTAGTACAAATGAAAATATCCTAAAATCACTCATTAAAACCCAAAAAAGCCATCACGAAAATTATACTGAAGGTCCCTGTAAGAACTAGCACTGATGAAATCTTAAACAACTCTATTCTTAAACAATACTCCATTTCATTCATAAATACAAAACACAGGAAATAACAACTAACACATATATTTAGAAAACCTGTATCTCAGGGTCAAAAACATATCCAACAAGAAACTACAAAAACAACATTTGCGTAAAAAAGCTTCCTTTACTATGGTATTAAACTCTAAAAAAAAATCCCACTATATTTTAACATTTAAATCTAAAAAAAAAACTGGATACAAAACTTGGGGTATCAGAAATATAATATACTGAATTTGCATGTTTTTTTTTATTATGTACTAAATGCCACCAGAACTATATTTGCCAAAGTATGTGATGTCTGGTGGGCATTGGTGGCTTCAAAGGCAAGATGGAACGCAGCAAGGGTCGGAGACCGTAATAAGAAGGGGTGGAATTAGTTAGAATTAAAATATTTAAAAAAAATCTATGTTTACACCACAGATTACATTATCGTGAGTCAAACTATTAAAATTATTCAACATTGATTTATATTTCAGTCTGCCGTTTTAAATGATAACCAGAAATTATGCAATATTTTAACCGTTTGATTTCCAAGACAGGTCTCAACAAACGCACTTTGACGATTCTTTCGACTTGTTTTTTGTTTCACTTTTAAATGACAATATAGATTGCAAAAGTATTTTGCAATACTAAAAATGTAATTATCAGTCAAAATGATATTATTTTTCTGTAAGAAAGTATGAGAAAAATAGACGGCAATAATTGAAAAATATATTAAAAGAAAACACAAATATCTCTGAAAATGGGGTGAATGAGTTGGAGAAACGAATATTTTTAAGCATTTATAAAAGTATTTTCAAATTTTTTTTTGCATCACACACTATCATTAAAAATAAAGGTCTTTTTCTGAAAACACCAAACTTTACCAGGGAAAAAATATTGCGTTAACCCTTTCAGACCGGAATCAAAACTGACAGCCGTTGAACATATATGATGCTTGATAGCAATTCGGGGCCTTGGGATCATCAGAAGCGGGCATAGCTTCAAAAACTGGTGATTTGATTTAAGCTTGGTTTCGGTAATGCCATTATCATATTTATTATTGACATGAACCTCTATCTCGTAAATAAGCCGTTTAAGAGATACATTTGGGCAGATTAGCATTCCAATCTTTATTAGCGTTTATTTCAAAATCATGTTTTTGTAGATAGGCCCTGTGATCCCAACCCTGAAATGGTAGAGTAATTTCTAAATTTTCGCTGTTTTTTATGGATTAAAAATTACTGCTAATTGAAAGAATGGTCTCAAAGGGCGTGTTTCACTTAATATGACAAATCGTACACTGTGTTCAGAAAATATAACTTTTTATTTAATATTTTTTTTACATAAAAATTAAACATTGTAAAAATTACATTAAAAAAAATATTGGGAATAAAATCGATCGAGTTTGAACGTAAAAATCACATTTAAAAATATAAAAATGGCTACCACCGAAATTATTAGCCAAAATCTAATAAAAAAATAGCTTGCAAAGGCAGTTATACCAGCCATTAAAAACAAAAAAGCCTATTTTTATTTGATCAAGATAGGAAGGAATTTAAAAAAAATCTATTTAATTTCCAAATATACACTCTGCTCGATAGGGTTAACGACTTTTTTTACTCCTATATGCTGAACCTATATATAAAAATTTTCAAAATCCCTTTTAAGAAATTATGAAATATAACATATTTTCATCACTTATTCTCACCCCCCCATTAGAATTAATGAATCCTTTCTCACTAAACTAGAATATGATAACCCAAGCAATAGGCAGTAAGCAGTAAAGTGTAATACAGTGTAGGTGTTTAAGTGCTAAGTGTATAATAGTGTAGTGAAATCCAGACAATGGTCGCCAGCAGCCGGCAGCCGGCGGCCGCAGCCGCAGAGCGCCTACCGTATTGTATCAGGGCGGAGAAACTTGCCGCTGGATATTAATTTAGTTAAACGTGCCTTAGGGATACCGCACAGTGGGTATTGGGCAAGAAATTAGCAAATCAAAATACTGTAGAATTAATTAAAGAAAATGTTTAATCGATTCCAAATGTAAACTGTCTAGTGACAAAATGCATATCGCTGCTTTTTAAAAGAGTGAATAAAAAAAATTTAATACTATTTTTTAGTTGATTATTTCTTCTTTTATGGATCTAAAATTAATGTTATATATATCAATGGGAAAAAATTTGTTGCAAGATGATAATTTTAATTCTGAATTTGAAATATGAGATCGATAAATATCACTTTTAATAAATAGGTCCCAATTGTCAAGTTGGTTAAGATGCCTGTCCCGGAAGACTAGAGATCCTGGGTTCGATCCCGAGTTGTGACCGATATATCTTTTTTATTTTTTCTGTGTCTTGTTCTGTTTCATGTTTCGTTTACATTTATTAGTATTATTTTCTTCTTCAATAATATAATGTTGACACCAAATACAGACTGAAACCGAAACGTATATCAAATAACTTCTTCTTTTTTTAAAACTATTTTAGTTCAACTAAAACTTATATTGACTTGGAACGGTCGATATTAATTTTTATACATAAACTAATTAAAAACAAAAAATAGCTTGCTTTTACGTAGTTCGGGAGCTCTAAACGGAGATTGCACTTTTTCTAAAACGAAGAATAAAATAAATATTTATAATATCGTGAAAAAATATATTTACGTTAATAGAATCTCAATCAAACTGTATTAAAAAACGACGCATTTTTGCATAATATTTATAATTGTTCGAATTGGACAGACGGGAAAAGTTACGTTTGCTAGCCTTTTTTCATAAAATATTTTATGTAAAAAGGTTTAAACATTTTATAAAACGTTTTTCAACTATAAAATTAGCTGTAAGCCACAGATTTTATTTTTCTAGACGATTAATAAGTAACTTCCTTTACTAGAATTTCAGAAATAATTAAAATAAGCCCAGCGGAAAGATCAATTCTCTAGGTCTGCCAGGACGAATTGACCGTAGGTCCGCCATTACACCGGGCCGCTGGCCGAATATTTTTAATACAACTTTACTCGTGTCGTTAAGATTCAAACTTTATTTTACAGATTTGCTAGGGCAAATTCAACCGTTGGTCTGTCCAATACATCAGGTCCAGTACGTCGCATATTTTTATGCATGTCTTCTTCACTTACGTCGTTAAGATTCCGACTTAAATGATTTTTTTTTGTTTGGCTATCTAATGTAATGAAAGCTGTTTTTTGTTCAATTTGTATGTTTCTTCTTACGTTTACTGACCCACTGTGCGACATATCACAACAGTTGGCGGTTGCCAAACCAGAAGGCGTTAAATAGAGGATTTAGGGAAATCTGTCAATCATTCACAACTGTTTTTGGACATGTTTAATAACCCATCTCAATGGTGTCAATATTGTTCCGTTGTTTGAGTTCATATCACTTCCAGGAAAGATTATGAAATTCCGCCTTCAGCTATTGCACAAACTCATGTCGTTAAACATGCTTTTGCTACAATATTCGTTATTGACACATATAGTACAGCTAGATTCTAAAATGTTATTTGAGGACCATATTGAACATGTTTTTTTTTTTTTTTTTTTTTTTAATGAATATTTTATTTAGTTATAAGAGTTTACATCTTATACCTAATATATTATTTTCTATGACTACTACAATATTATTTACTTCTTACATACTAAAATTTAGATTTCACAACATTGAGACATAATCCACGAAAAACTGCAAGACTTTTAGCTTCCTTAACAATTACCGGGAGTTCATTGAACATTTTAAAACCTTTATAATAAATATTGTTTTGTGTTTCTGATAAGTGTGTTTTAGGAAGCCTAAAATCGTTGCAGTTTCTCGTAGGATATAAATGACTGCACTATTAATTCTAACATTCTTTGACATATAGTCAGGTAACATTTTATTTTTTAGCTTATAAATAAACACTAAGGTATTATAAACTAATCGTTGCCACACACTTAAAATATTGAGTTGACGTTGCATGGTTTTTATTCTGGTGTACCTGCTACAACACAGTATTGACCTCATGCCTCTATTCTGGATTACTTCCATTCTCTTAATTTGGGTTTTGTTACTTAGAAATATTACACTTGTACAATAATTTAGATGGGATGCTACAGTGGTATTGTAGACCAATATCCTTGTTTTAATGTCCAATTTTCCTTTTATCCTACTTAAGAAATTAACCTTTTTCGCCATTTTTTTATTTAAAATTTCAAAGTAGTGTTAAATTTTAACTTGTTATCTATTATGATTCCCAGGTATTTAATTTCGTTTACTTCTTCCATATTTTGATTGTCTATATTTAGGACAGTATGTACGTTTAGTTTTTTCCCTAATACCATGAATTTACTTTTAGTTACATTTAATTTCAATTTATTTATGTTTAACCACTTAGATAATTCATTAAGTTCATTTTGTATTTTTGACAACGCATCTTCAATATTATTTGCTATAATATATAAAAGTGTGTCATCTGCAAAAAGTTTGATGGAACAGTACTTTAAGCACTTCACTAAATCATTAATATATAAAATAAATAGGAGCGGTCCCAAAACAGATCCTTGAGGAACTCCAATGTTGATTTCTTGTTCTTCAGAGATAGTATCTCCAATTTTGGTTTTTTGTTTTCTATTTTTTAAGTAATCAATAAACCACTGCAATTCATTAGCACGGATTCCTATGTCCTTCAATTTCATTATTAGTCTTTCTCTGTCTATCGTTTCAAAAGCACGTCTAAAATCCAAGAACACTGCTATTGTGATTTTCTTCTGATCCATAGCTGTTTTCCATTCATTTATCACATAATTTATTGCTGTTTCACAGGAATATTTATTTCTAAACCCAGATTGTTCTTTTACTAGGATGTTATTTTTTTCTATAAATTTACTCATCTGTTCTTTCACAATGCATTCTAGTAATTGTTCATATTTAGGCAATCCATTTATTGGTCCGAAGTCTTCGAAATTTTTAGCATTTATTATTTTGGGCACTGGTGTTATTATGGAGGTTTTCCATGACTGCGGAAAAATTCCCTTAGTCAGAGATTCATTTATTAGTGCAACTAATCTGTCTCCTATAGCTGGCAGTGCATCTTTGATTATGCTTATAGTAATTCCATCCGGCGATGATTTTGGTTTCATTGTTTTAATGATTTTCATTAAATACTCATTGTCAATTTTACTAAACCTGAAAATATTTTTATTCTCTCTTTTTTCCGATGATTGAGAAGAAGTATCTGCGACTAATGGAATACTCTTATTTATGTTTTCGACACTAAGTACAAAATTTGTGTTAAATTTTTGGGCTATTTTAAGTGTATCATCTTCAACTCCATCTGGAAACCGAACTTCCTTAATGTTTTCCCTCTGTTTGCCGCTTATAATTTCTTTAAGTGTAGTCCACATTTTTCTTTTTTTTGAAAAAGCTTACAAACAATTGGGATTTATTATACGCATTACAAAGCCTTTCACTGTAGCACACACACTAATTCTGCTATATATGTCATATGTTAGGTCACAACTCGAGTTTGCTTCAGTAATTTGGAATCCTCAATATCAAACATACATTGATCGTATTGAAAATATACAATCCAAATTTATTAAACACCTATCGTATCGCTTTAGTGATCAACGGTTTGACCCTACCACTTTATACAAACGCAGAAAAATTTCTGATGACCCATTATTATACAAAATTGTGAACAATCTTGTAGATTCATCATATCTGCTAGAAAGGATTGCATTTCGTTGCTCTGAACACAACACCAGATCGAACGACTTTTTTAGAACACCACACTGTAAAGCCAAATATGCGCAAAACTCTTTAATATGACGTATCTGTAAAACTCACAGTGCCTCTAGAGATGTAAGTGTAACTTGAAAACATATAAAATGCTACTTACTAAACTGATAAATAATTTTTTTTATTTTGTGAAATAATCCTATCATCTTAGTTTATTTTATTGTTTTCATTATAATCATGCGAAAAATGTATTACTACTAACTGTCTTTAATTGTTTTTATAACATTTTGTAATTCCTTATAATGTTTATTCTTTATATTTCTAGGACATTTATAAATATATTGTATAGGTGCAAAAATTGAATCAACGACTAGAATTAATAGAACATTATTGGTCTAATATTGTAAATAATCACTGTTTATGCTTAATATATCAATGACTGTTTGTTTCCTAAATAAAATAAAATAAAATATATTATCGAACAGGCAAATTTGATTAGGTTATGTGCCAAGTTGGTGCAAATAGAATAACAATTATTTATTACATGTTGTTTCGTATCCTTCTTTATAGGCCTTTTGGCTTCAAGCTTTGCACATCTCATCTGAAGTTAACTTCTGTTTCTCTTTCCGACCATCTGATAACATTGGAAATTCAACATTCATATGTTAGTCGAACTACGAGTACGTACCCAACATTCTAGTCACACTTGAACACGGAGTTTGTGATGGCATTGTCGGCCACCATAAATTGTCCTTCTGTTCTATATAGATACCTAGCATGACTCTTTCCATGATTTGTGAGCACACAAAATACAAATGTAATGACTAATAACATTATGCAGTTATTGAATACGGATATACTTATTTCGGTGATGCATCACCATAAACAATTGCGCGTTTCCTTTATTAAAATATAGAAAATAAATTAAAATTGTCACTTTTAAGATATTTTATTAAATATCATGTTCTTGAGATGCTTTTAATACGCGTCGGTAGGGTGGGTGTTTTTAAAGCCCTGCTAAATCAAAATATTATTATCGGATTTCACTGTTCGGATTATTCGTTAGAATTATATAAGATTTTACGGGTCTGATTCTGTAGAAGATTACAAAACATTTTAAAATTCTTCTTTTGAACTTCTGCCATCTCAATATATCACTACCAAAAATAATATAACTTCTGAAGCAAGGAAATTTAAAAAAATAATTTTATTTACCAAATTATTGGTTACCCCACTTGTAAACGCGCTTAAATTGAGCAAACATTTACCTTGCGGAAAGCAATTTAAATTAAAGGGCCAAAAGTAAGATTATTTTTTCATTTCGTCACGTGTCGTTTGCCGAAATATAAATACATACCACTTATCCCGAAATTGGCACGTTTCGGGGTGCCGATTTGTCAGATGTTATTACCGAGGCGTTCGAGCGTCGGGAATCGATGCCTGTAATGCGATTTCCTATCATTTGAACACAATCCAATAAGCGAATTGTCCCCCTCCCTTATGTATCTTGTGGGAAATGAGCGAATGATTTTCCCTAGAAACAGGGAAAGAAAGGGAAAAAAGAGAAAAACCGGATTGCGCTGTCGATAAAACAGTATTTCAGTAATTTCGTGATGAATTGGTCAGATAAAAAACAGCTGTGTGGCTGTTCTATAAATGAGATTTGGAATAATTTTTGGTTTTTGCTCGGTTTGATAACACGATAAAATAATTTGGTTATTTATAATGGCAAATATAATGAGGAAACGATGTGATGAAGTTCAATTTAAATCATTTTAATTTATTTGAAATTAATAAAATACTTAGTTTTTACCACTTTTATTGTTTTTTTTTTCTTTATTATTTATTTATTAAGTTAAAAGAAATTTACATTTCACTTTCTTAACTTAAATATATAACATTAAATAAATTGTATTCTAATATTGTTCTAATAACTTAAGATTAAAAAGTTTTTTTTTAAATACATTTATACTCTCCGTTTTAAGTTTATCTGGAAGGAGATTGTATATTTGTACACCCTCGTGGCCAATGCCTCTTTTGCCACTTTCAGTCCTTACAGCATGTGTGTACAATTTTTTATGTTGCCTAGTATAATGTTCGTGTACTTGTGACGTTTGTTTAAATGTTGTGTTTGTGTGTATAAGTCCATTTTGGATTTTGTAGATTAGGAGGCATATGTTGTATTCGTACAATTTTCTTATTTTCAAAAGTTTCATTTCCTGATACAGTTTTTTTGTGGGAGTGTCCGGGTTATAATTGAAGAGTTTTTTAATAACTTTGTTCTGTATTGTTTGTAAATCATTTAGGTATGTAATGTATGTGTTTCCCCATATTTCTATTAAATAATTTAGATGGGACTGGATTAAACTAAAATATAAGCCCCTCTTTACCTCCGTTGGTAGGAGATGGGCAACTCTACCAAATACACCAATTAGTGGGATGATTTTTGCTTTTAATTTTTCTACGTGTTGTTTAAATGTCAGATGTATCAAATATATATCAAATCCGATTGAAAATAAGCTGGGTGTACCGCAAGGATCTGTATTGGGTCCGATATTGTTTATACTCTACATAAATGATATGGTAAAAATATTAAAACTTTGCAAAATAAGACTGTTTGCAGACGACGCACTAATTTATATTGCAGAAGATAATTATGAGAAAGCAATCAAAAAGATAAATAGTGACTTAGAAACATTGTCAAAATGGCTCAAACTAAATAAATTAAAACTAAATGTAAATAAGACAAAATACATGCATATAGGCAGAACAAATACGCATGAGGAACCAAAGGTTTCTATAAATGGAGAAATCATAAAAAAAGTGGAAGAAATTAAATATCTAGGTGTTATTATAGACTCAAAATTGAACTTCTCAAAAAATGCAGACTATACAATTAAAAAAATTGCAAAAAAATTTCATTTCTTGGTAGAATCAGAAACAAAGTAAATAAAGAAACATGCCAGATAATATACAATACAATTATATCACCACACTTTAATTACTGTTCGAGTATTTTTTTTCTCTGCAATAAAGAGAAAATGAAAAAAATGCAAATACTGCAAAATAAAGCAATGCGAATAATACTTAAGCGCAACATGTACACACGGATAAGAGACATGTTAAAGGAGCTGAATATTTTGACGGTGAAGCAAACTGTGTATTTGAATGTACGTATTTTTATACATAAAATTAACTTAGGGATGATGTCTAAGGAACTGAAAAGAAAAATAAATTACAATAACGAGATACACGGACACGGGACGAGAAATTCTAAGCAAATTAGATTGCCAACAAGAAAAAAAACAAGCACCCAAAAATCTCTGATGTACCAGGCCGTTCAACTCTATAACAAAATCCCGAAGGAAATTGCTGTGATAGAAAATATTAATAAGTTCAAAAATGAATTAAGAAAATATGTCTATCTCAATTATTAATGTTTCTTTTTTGTGACTTTATTGAAATATTTAAAGAAAGATTATGTTTGCCAAACAATGTACATGCTTATATGTTTATAAAACTATTAGCACACACGAAGATGTGAGCTAACTTAAGATTAATAAATAAAATAAAATAAATGTTTATCAATATGTAAGCCAAGGTATTTTTCGCTATTCCAAGTCCCTTTCTTCTATTTGTAGAGGTTTATGCGACATGTTTATACATGTTTTTTTTATACCAACATGTTTCATGAGCAACGCTCACTTCTTCAGGGTTTTAATAATACTAATTATAAATAATAGACATAGATTATGGTGTCAATAGAGAAATAATAGACATAGACAATGGTGTCATTAAAAATATAATAGACAGAGACAAAGGCAACAATGAAAAGATGAGAATGGATAAGGGAAAGATAGGCAATATGGAACAATTTACAAAGGGAATAGGTTTAATATTGGGTCATTTAACAATAATTTTTGATTTTTAATAATATTCAATTTTGCATTCACACTCTTTCTAATCTCTAAAATTTCTAGTTTATCCAACTCAATGCCATTGACATTACAATGTATTAATTCTATTCCACTATTGAAGTTAAAGGTATGACTAGTTTCCAACAAATGGTTGGCGAACTCCGAGAAACTGTTATTGTTTAAAGATTTCATATGTTCTTTAATCCTTATTTCAAAGTTTTTCGAAGTTTTACCTATATAAAAGAAACCACAATCATTACACTTCAATTTATATATTCCAGATTTTTTCATTTTTGAATCTCTATCTTTATTATTTACTATGTAATTTTTAAGTTTGTTATTTGCATAAAATACAGGAATAATTTCATTATGTACATTTATTGTTAAGGAATTAGAAATTTTGTTATTAAAATACATAATTTTCCTCCATTTTTTCTTTTTCTCATCCCTTTGTACAGGATAGATGTATAATTTGAGGAATTTATTCTTATATTATTTGAATAATGTTCATCAATCCTGGTGTCCACTATTTTAAATTGATACATTACTATAGATGAAATAAGCCTTGTTTAGTAACCCGATCTGAATTGCATGAATTTCCAACCTTCCTCCTCCCATCTCCCTTTTCTCCCCACCTAAATTTCCAAAATTTGTGAATTAATGTATTTTAATTTTTTTTATGTATACTGCAATAAATTGTTATGTTTACTGCCAAAAAATAATTTGGGAAAATGTGACCTAATATGTACATTTACATATTAGTTTATATAGTAAATTGTTATTTGAACTATGTCAGTATACAATAAAAAATAGATTCATATCTTTTTTGCACTTAGAGACGCCATTAGTGGTAAAAAGATTTTTAAATTTTTAGAATTTAAATTTTTTGTTTTTTTTTCAGTTTAAGAATAGTAAGGAATTTTCAGAAAACCCCAATTAGGTACTTTATTTTTACTGAAATGAGCTGTAAGCAATAGTTAATAAGTATCACTTAAAACTTTTTCGCGTTCACGCAATTCATAGAAATTAAATTTAAAATTGAAACATAAATTTCATGCTTGGGAATGAAAAGATTTAAAAAATTTACAGTGACTTTGAGAAATATAACGTAGAGAGAAGCGATATCAGAAATTTGCTATTTGCCAAAGTGCATTTTTTGAATTTCAATTTTGTTTTCTTGATTTAATAAATAAATTAAATGTTTTTTGGAATTGGAAATTAACCCACTTTACGACATCCGATCGAGCTGAAAATCGGCAAACACACTCGTTGCCGATTACAATTTCGGTGGCACATACTTGCGCACACATGATTTTTTCTGAAATTGGATGACATTATATTCAAAAACTTACAGCAGTTATTATACGAATATTTATACAGGGTGTATCAGCAAGTACCCGACAAACTTTAACCAGCTATTCCTCAGCACATTTGGAGTAAAAAATGTTATGGGCGCTTTGCTGTCCGGTAACATTTTTTTTCCATTAAAAACAAAAAAAAAATAAAAAATCTACACTCCGTCACTGTCATTTGCATTGTTTCTCGCGTCCAACAGCTGTTATTAGCAAGTGTGTCAAAAAGTATCCTCGCTCTTTCGTACACACTAAATAATAATAGTTAAAAATGAGACGAATGGTGCCGTGCCATTTCGTTGTGATTGTAAAAGCGCGCCAACGAAACTCGAACAAAATATTGCCAGATGGGTTTTAAAACTTTGACAAAGGATAAAACATTGGTGACATGTGGTGAAAATATGAATAGTAAATTTTTTATTTAAAAAAATGTTACCGGACAGCAAAGTGTCCATAACATTTTTTACTCCAAATGTGCTAAGGAATAGATGGTTAAAGTTTGTCGGGTACATGCCGATACACCCTGTATAAGTGCTATCCGAATTGGGTTTGGCTTAGGTTTTAGCGTAGTTGCTTCCAGTCCCTGGGAAGGAAGGTTCAATCCTTAGTCAAACCAAAAAAAAATCTTTCAAATTGTCTACTAGCCGGCCCTAGATATGGCGCTACTAGGTCGAAAATTTGAAAATAGATTAATAATAAAATAATAGATTTTTTATTCCTTTTAACCAGCTGCAAGCCTGATTAAATTATAATGGTTAAAAAATGGTAGTACATATTAAAAAAAATATTTGCTTCATTTCTCGTAGCTTTGTTATGACCCAGACTGAAACTTTTAATTATTTATTTGATTTAACATGTTGTATTTTCACAGTTTCACAGAGTATAGGTTGACAATTTAATAGCGACTTAATTAACTTATGGACTCACTCAAACTACTGGCGTTTGAATTGAAATTTATCAATTATGGTAACCTTTGGATACAAGTCATCCGATATAACTGAGAAACAAATCAATGCACATTTCGAAATCAGCTTTCGAGCTCTCGGTACTTACCAGTGGTTGAAGTCTGATGTTGTTTAATCTTGTATGATGTGTATTTGATGACGAGAGATTTAGGCGTATAAACACTACACAAATCACCCAAATACGGCTATAACTTGACGTTGGGCTGATCCTTCAACGTGCGACTGGTGCACAGAAAAAAAGTAGGTAGGTAGGTATTCATAACACACATTCAGTGTGAAACACATTACATTTAAAAATAATACAACGCTACACAAATTATCCAATTATTATTATTATTATATACGCTATGTTATGTAAAAAAGAATTTTCCAATAATATTTTTTAAATTGAAGAATCTTTTTCATTTGAATCGTAAACAATCGTAATCATCAACATAAGAACAAATCCAAAAATTCTGATCATTCGGTTCCGCAGAGCCTGCGGTTTTGTCGAATCGTATACAGTTAATCACCCAACTCACGAATCAAGACGAATCGCAACAAATCGATTCGCCAAAAAACGAAAAGTGTGAACTCGATTATATGTTTTCAATGACGGACTTTCTACCGAATATTGGACGAATTCCGTCATTTTTCAGTTTCGCCCAGCTAGGTTCTTGCGAATTCGCTCGCAGATGTACTTGTGCCACGAAAAAAATAATGATTCGTTTTAAATTAACATTATAAAAAAGAGACAAATGAACTGCAGTGAGGCGATTTTAATTGCTATTTCGGACCGCGCGGCTCGCCTTTCAGTTCATTTGATTCCTCAGAGTCCATGGGATAGACCGTACAGTAAACGGTTTTTAGTTACGCCCTGAAAGAAATTAAATAAAAAAAATAAAAATTATACATTAGAAAAAGTAAGAAGTGAACACAGAGATCGGCAAATCATTCCACAGCCAAGCTGTTGAATACAAGAACCAGTCGTGAAAAATGTTAACGGTCTACAAATATTGGACACATTTGGCGAGTGATTACGCACGTTTCCCGAAATACCGGAAAAACAAAGACAGAATTGCCACCTGACGTCTGTGCTTTAAAATTTGCACTAGATTATCATTATATATAAATACACAGCATCTATCAAACTCACCGCCCCTCTCTGTATCAATTTAAGGACAAGTTGTTTGACAAAATCAGATTTTGTGAAATTTTTACTCAAGTTCTATTTTCATTTACCTTATGTAAAACAACTGGCCAGTAATAATATAACAGAATTTGTATAGAAGTTTAAATAATTCACAGAAATTTAAAATCAACTTTGAAAGTTGATGAATTGTTTAAAGTCTGTGAATCAACTGGCACGTGTTTAGCGTCTTTTACGATTTTTGAACTGGTAACACCTGCTATCGTCTGCCGAAATGTAATGGTCATCCAAACAATTTACAATACAATACACCTGGATACTCACTGTGATTGGAAGTATATTATGGATGACATTATTGAAGATTCGATGCAACAATGATATTAATCTCAAAGTGCTTTGACGGCGTAATGATACATCGAGTCCGCTGGCCGAGCACCTCCCTAAGCTAATATCCACTGTAATTTTAAGCCAGAGCAAACGTGCTAGTTGGAAATTATGTGCAAGTCCGTACGAGAAACAATATGCGTTTATCAAACGACAAGCATCCCATATTAAATTTGTCAACATAATTACTAGGGAAAACATGCCTAACTCCAAACAAATCATCTCCGTACAAAATGAATTGTGTTTTTGTTTGTCTATATTCTGAGTAAGACTTTTTGTGGTTGATTCCGATTGGGAATTCTTTTGAGGAGACGAAGAAGAGGAGGATGAAGGTTAAGAAGTGCTCGGCTATTCAGATTTGGTAACTTAATAAGTGGTTAAATTTCGACATGCCGATGGAATTGTTTATTTGTTCAAAAAAGATTTCGATATCTGGAAATGTTTGATCAATTCATCAAAAGTAAGGAAAAATGACCTTAATTTTTGGCACACTGTTATTGGTTTATCTATTTAGATATGTGTGACTGTACGTTTGCAGTTCGACAACTAAAAAATATCCGTCTATTCTTCTTTTTCTCTCATTTCTATTTCTTGTATTATACCTTACAATGTTCACATTTTTTATGTAATAAGTTTTTTTTTTTTATAACTACGTATTTATACATGCCTTATATAAAGGACTATGGATGTATAGGCTTAATAACTTTCACATTCTGATTTAAGTTTTTCGATTTTTTTTCTTGTATTCACTGGAAGAAATAGGATACATCTATTTAACTCCTTGGATTAAATATTAGAAATAGGTTGGATTAACTGCAGCAATAGGATTCAACTTCAGAATTGCGTTTAAAGGATAAGAAAATAAAACAAGTTAAGATAATAATCTGTTAAAATTCCACCCTCAAAATACACGCGACTGAAAAATACGGTTGAAGAGCAACCCCATATATACACGTTGTGCGTTATAGCATCAGCACAAAAAACATACACGAACACACAATCCTCCTGACGGTGAAGTCTTAAACTAACACCAAAACAAGACAATTTTCGTGTGCCACGATTGGTATGTTGATGGCAGCGATAGTAGAATTTTTGTGGCCACGTGACCTCTGGAGTGTCAACAAAATTGGCCGAGCCTCACGCCCTTGCCGGCAGCTGGACCTTTCAACTAAATGTAAGATAAATGTTATTTTACTTTATAGTAATTTTGTAAAAAACTTTTGTATTCTTGTTTCTACTTTTCTCTTACCATTTGATTTTAATGGTATATGTACCAGATTAGTAAAATAGTATAGATTTTAATATAGCGTGCTTTAGTTTTCGTATTCAAAATTCAATCGTCTTTTAGATGAAAAAAATATTTACTCCTTTTTTAGTTTTATTTTCCAATGTGTATTTGTTACTTAAATTTTGTTTACTTTGCTACCAGTTTCGATACAACCGTGTCATTAACTAGCAATTTTAAAACTAACTTGAAAATTATACACGTACAGAAAGATTAGATTTTATTAGGTGGGGGAAGTGGGTGGGGTGTTTTTGGGGTGGGCGAAGGGATAGAATAGTCTACAAAATAGCGAAACATTATCAATAAAGGTGACTTTCAGAATGCTATTATTTTGTTAGCTAAATTATTTTTTTATTGTAAATTTCTGAAATTTCTAAAGCTCACAAATTGAATTATGTATTAACGTTTTAATGTTTAGATTTAGTTTTTTATTTGTTGAAGCTATGGCCTGTCTCTATTAAATGGTTAGCGAACTCGGAATAGTTATTATTTCACAGAGTTCATGATCTCTGATTCTAGTTTTAAAATTTCTAGTATTCATACCTACATACTGTGCGTCACATTCATTACATTCTAAAGTGTATATCCCATTTTTTTGAATTTATCGAAAACATCAATAATTTTTTTAATTTTTGAATTAGTGTAGAAAGCTGCAGAAATTTGATTTGGGAACATGCGGAATATTTTTAAGGATAAGTCGCCTGTATAAAGAAGTTTTTCAAATATTAGGTTGTACTTTTAGTAAAAAAAATGGCTTGTTTCCTATTGACTAAGCCGTTAATTATTTCAGGTTTATTTATATCCGTTGTTTAGGGCTATTTGTTTTATAAATGTCAAAAAGTAGTTACATGGTCAGTGCCCAAGAAATACAAAAAAATATTTGCTTTATCTGCAAAAGTTTGGCGAACGCCGAATTGTCTTATTATTTTGCTAGTTTTACAATATTGTGTTGAGCTTTCCCTAGTTTGATTTCGCCTTTCAACTAAATAGCAATTACATTAATTAATTTATCGCAGTTATTCTTGTAAGGTATACCAATTGTTGTATAATTTCAAAATAAAGTGTTGTTTACATTTTTATGTAAACAACACTTGAAGTTATAACCCAGGGAACTCCATAATAGACACATAAATTGATGAAATAGACACATTCAAAACCCCTCTTGCCTTGTATATATTTTTTTTAAATCTTGCATAATAAAGATTTTTTGTTTAGTTGTACAAATGAAAACAAAAACCCGAACATGAACCTACTTTACGAGTTTACGAATGCATTAGTATTATGAATTCATAGATCAAACATGAAAAGTCGTAGTGAAGTGATTATTGATTGGGATCCGATTAAACCAAACACAATCGTCCGCTTAATCTGATAAGTCATCTCTCGACCACATACTGGCGCTGGTTCATTGTTGACTCTGCCAAACGTTATACGTTATTCCGTCGCTCGACAATGGAACTCCCTCTTCCTCTTCCCCATCTCTCGTGCACCTCCCTCAGTCACCACCCCCCGCCCGTCAGGCAATTCAGCCATTAATCTTAATTGACAACGGGGCGGCTGTTAATTGAATTTATCAACTTATAACTGCCCCACATACAGATGTGTTAATCTGCCGAGGAAATTTAATGGATGAGGGTTAAAAAAGATGACCACACATTTTATAGAGGCTAATTTTGTCCAGTTTCAATTTTGAAGAGTAGGTAGCTATCCAGTACCCAAAAAATATATATTTGTAAAGTGATACGCCGATAGAAACGTATTGTGGGCGTGTCCGTGTGCGCGAACAAATCTCAATTTTGAAATATATCTAAAACTTTAAAATATATAATTCTTTCGGAATGGATAATCAAATTCATTGGTTTTATCTGGGGCCTAGGAGTCGAAAGGTATTTTGTAATCCGGTGGTAAGTCAAATTGGTTTAGATCATTATTCTTGGGATTATTGTTCAGTGCTGGTGGACTATAGAGTGCCCGCTCTTCGGGTTGCAATGCATCTACTAAACCAGAATTATTCTAAGCAAACTGCGCGTTACAAAATTAGGTGAAAAACTTAAAATATCAACACTTGAGCATTTAATGTATGAGTATTTCTTTATATCAATTGTGAAGTATCTTTATTTCAATAGTGAAGTATCTTTATTTCAATAGTGAAGTATCTTTATATCAATAGTGAAGTATCTTTATATCAATAGTGAAGTTTCTTTATATCAATAGTGAAGTATCTTTATACCAATAGTGAAGTTTCTTTATATCAATAGTGAAGTATCTTTATATCAATAGTGAAGTTTCTTTATATCAATAGTGAAGTATCTTTATATCAATAGTGAAGTATCTTTATATCAAAAGTGAAGAATCTTTATTTATTTATTTATTTATTTATTTATTTACGGACAAATAGTCCATTAACAACATATTAATTACACGAATAAGTTTTATAAACAGAGATGACAGTGAAAGGAGAGCATATATAAATGAGGAGCGAAGACAATAATAATGACAATAATAATATAAAAGTAAGAATGGGATATAATAATAAGTCAAAGCATGAAGATGGTTCAAAGGGCATTAGAAATTAGACATTGCGTATTGACTGTCGAAAGTCATTTAGGCATATACCACAAAATTCAATGCTTTGACTTGACAGTGAGTTGACAAGTCTCGACATTCTGGACAAAGGAGAATGGTATCCATAATTGGTAGAATGTTGATTGACGAACAGCAATTCATTATTTCGGAGTCTACGGGAAGGGATGTTGAATTGGATAAGTTGCAACAAAGCAGGTGAGTCTGTAATACCATTGATAATCTTAAATATGCAAATCAGATCAGTGTCCCTTCTACGTTTCTCCAAAGAAGAAATGTTTAAAGTTTGTTCAACTTCATCATATGAGTACTCTCCTCTTTCAAGACCCAACCTCCAAGCGATTCCTCGTAGGAAGCGATGTTGTACGGATTCTATGTGACAAATGTGGACAGCATAGAAAGGAGACCAAATAACACTAGCGTATTCAAGGTGAGGGCGAACTAACGAGCAGTAAAGAGTTTTAAGGGTACTTATATGTTTAAAGTCAGAGGTTATTCTATGAACGAAGCCGAGTAGTTTAAGTGATTTGTTAACAATGTTGTTAATGTGCTCACGGAAAGAAAGTTTGCAGTCTAGAGTGACCCCAAGATCCTTGATAGATGTTACAGTAGATAAACAAACATTGTTTAATTTATAATCAAACTGAATAGGTTTTTTGGTTCTATAAAAGGACAAAATTTTACATTTATCAACATTAAGTTCCATGCAGTTTATTTTGCACCAATTATTAAACGAGTCAATATCACGTTGAAAATGTAAGCAGTCAAGGTAGGATTTAATTATCTGAAGAATCTTATTATCATCCGCAAAAAGCCAGAAGCGTGTATGAGAAAAAACTTTGGTGATATCGTTAATAAAAAGGTTGAAGAGAAGCGGGGCCAAATGAGCTCCTTGGGGAACGCCGGACGTTACGTCAATGTTAAAGGATTCAAAGTTGTTTATTTTAACCCTTTGTTTTCTATCGCTCAAGTAAGAGCGAAGGAATGATAACAACGGGTTTCTAATGCCTATAGCATAAAGTTTGGCCATGAGAATCGAGTGATTTACTTTATCAAAGGCTTTGGAGAAATCAGTATAGAGTACGTCAACCTGAGTGTTGTCTTCCAAGGCTTTAACAATGGTATTTGTAAAGGACAATAAATTCGTTGTTGTAGATTTCGCCGATCTAAATCCATGCTGTTCATCAATCAGAACATTTTTGAATATAGGAGTGATTATCTTTGTAATTATCGACTCAAATATTTTTGGAATACAAGATATAATTGATATTGGTCTGTAATTTTCAATGTTTGACTTGTTCCCGGATTTAAAAATGGGTCGAATATATGAAATTTTCCATGAATCAGCAAATGTTCCAGATGAGAGTGATAAGTTGTACAACATACAAATTGGGATAGATAATGAATATTTACATTCTTTTAGCAAGATTTCTGGAATGCCATCAGGTCCGGTACTTTTTTTGTTAGAAAGTTTACTTAAAGATTGGTATACCTCTACAAGTGAGATTTGGCAATCATTCAATTAAAAAATAATACATTGAAAATAATCTTGTGTGTTTGTGAGTGATGTGTGTTTATATTTCAAGACAGACAGTTGTACATAGTTATTAAAATGTTGTTGTAATATTTATGTTAGATTCGGTTAGGCTGATTTTTATTGAGAACCAATTTATATCAATAGTGAAGTATCTTTATATCATCATCGAGCCTTTATTACTTTCCTAGAAAGTAAAATGATACAAAAAGCTTTTATTTTCCAAGATTCCCTTCGAATGAAAATAAAATGCCAATTAGAAAAACCGTGAGACGAGTGCATTCGTTAATAAAATAATGTTCCCTAAAAAATATCTTCATGCCTTTTCCCCGAGTTGCCTGCGCACTTCCGATGTAATGTAAGCCGTTAAATTATTTTTTAAATGGATAGTTTCACAAAGGAAATTTTTTGTACTCTAAAAGTCACACTCCAGTACCAGGTTATTTTTAAATGTTTTCCAGTGGTTCTCAATAAAAATCAGCCTAACCGAATCTAACATAAATATTACAACAACATTTTAATAACTATGTACAACTGTCTGTCTTGAAATATAAACACACATCACTCACAAACACACAAGATTATTTTCAATGTATTATTTTTTAATTTTAAATATATTATTATGTATTTTTAATTTTAAATGTATTATTTTCTCTTTAAATGTATTATGCAGATTATATTTTCATATTATAAAATGAGGGCTTCAGCACGGGCAACTGCATATAATTTATTTTCTTCATCGTTATTTTTGTCACTGTTGTTTATCACAAAGAAGTAACAGAATAGATACAAAACAGAACATGATAAAATAATAGATAAGTTTAGGTGAGGTGTTTTTTCCTTCCCTTTTCTTAATTTTTCTTCAATGTTCTGTTTCTTCATTATTTACTGCCTTCCGAGGTATTTTATTAATTACTGTTTTTGGACTATTATTTCGCCATCCCAATATTACAACAAACCCCTAATGTGAATGCTCGCTATTCACGAAATTTTTCTCCACGCCGCACAGTGGACGGAATGAAGAAAAACCACGAATTAATTGTTTGCTGGCTAAATATTAGTGCAATATATTTTTTTTTATCTTATTAATGAATTATAACTATTTTTAAGTAAAAATATTAATATACTCTTATGTAGAAATTTACAACGACAAATAATTCAATACAATTTGAAGATATACAAATATCTGGGAAAATAAAACATATTAATCATAAATATTATATATTATAAGTCACTTCTATGAACACAAAAAGATGGGCAATAATCAGGTACACACATATTTTATTAGAAATATGGTCGTATAGAAAATCTAGGTGCTAAAGGTGTCTCCGTTGTCATCGGAGTCTAAATCATCACTCAAATTTCCAGAGCCATTGGACGGAATTCTTAGTAGACTTAAAACTTCAGTTGGTAACACAGAACTTTTTTTTTTAGGAAGTGGTCGAATAGAGGAAATTACGGGGTCTGATGAGATTAACAAATTATTTAATATATCTTGATTGGTGCTTGTTCTAGAAACTTTTCGGCTATGATGTTCTCGGTAGTACCTTATCTCTTTATGCCTCGATTCTTGCACATCTTCACTTAGTTTTCCTATTGGGAGTAAAAAGAATTTCATTACTGACGCACCATGTATTAGAATTTTATGAACGCTTGTCGGCATAGGGTACCATTCATATAGACGTACATAAAGTCTGGCAGTGTCTAAAGCATATTGTTCGAAACTATTTTCGTCAATGTCATATTCACTGGACATTACTTTTAAAATTACTGAAAATCGCCATATTAAATCCGCATCGATTCCTGTTATTTCCGAAGACAGAATATGATTGTCAAAAAATCGACGGGCAGTGTTGCCATCATTGGTACTACCAAAACCCTGCTTTGGCATATCTACCAATAAGCCAGTTTTTTCTCGGAACTCGTTAATAATGTTCGTCTTTCTTAATCGAACTTTAAGTTTATTTTCTTGTCCACGGACTTGCCATGATTTAATTTCGAGACGGTATGAAATGTGCAATAGACATTCAAAAAATCTAATATGTGCGTGCAGCGTTGACAGACCAAATGAAAACGTGCTAATCTCACACTCCAGATTTAACACTCTACTAAGATCATTCATGTCTTTGGGTCTGGCTTTACATATATAACACATTTGTGTCCAGGTATTGTTTGTCAGTGAGTTGCACACCTTTCCGTCGACCATTGTCTTAAAAAACACATGTTCAATTTCAATTTCCTGATTTCCCAAAAATATTTTTGTAGGTACTATCTCTGAAATTTGTCTCTCTATGTACGCAAATTCATTTCTTGTTATCTCGGGAGTTTCTTTTTTAAATTGTAATCTGATTGGTCTGCAGTATCTTGTAGATGAAGGTCGTGGGTTTTGCCATATAATCGTCTTGCTTCTTGAGTTTCCTTCGCTGTAGAGCTGAAGTGGCACCAACGACGTTGTGAGGAGATTAGAGTCATCATGATACTCTCCATCATTATACCTTTGCTTGTAGCGACTGTGACTACCACAACCATCACAGCCCCATTTGTACATCATTTGCAAAGGTGGCAAGAGTTCTGTCGATTGCACCATTTCTAAAACCTCCCTTTGAACCTCTGACAATCTACTGACCGTATGATCGACAAGTGCTTGGAGTTTTACTTCAACCAAATTATCGGTCACTGTGATATCTTCTTTTTTAGGGAAACACTTTTGTTTGATTATTTGTACTAAATCGTAAGACGGATATAACGTTTTCAGACACCTGATTTTTGCTTCCTTTCTTAAACCTTTGTATTGTTCTTTCGTTAACTTTAAGCCCACAATAAGCGCTAAAGCCTCTTCCGGTGAGTATGGATTAAGGATGTTTTTACATTTCATTGCAAAAGCTTGACGTATTCTTGATGCTCGACGAGGTGAAAATGTTATCTGTTTTACGAGTTTTGCAGCATCACTTTTTCCTGCGCTTCGAAAACTCATTTCTGCTGCTAACTGGAGTTCATCAAGAGTGCGAGACTCTAACAGATCGTGCACTTTTTTCTGCTTTGATCTAGAACCACTTTCTTGAAATATTTTATTGCGGCGCGCCGTCAAAATAAATTACTTTTTTTTAATAAAAAAATATTAACTGAAAATCATCATTCTGATTTTTTTTATTTTTACTTTAAAATTTTTATTTGTTTAAATTTACACTTTGTAACAAACAAAAATAATATACAACAAAAAAGAAAAGTCAAAATACTTTTTAGTACTTTTTTAATGGGTTTCTTCTGTAACATTAAGGACGGGTTGTTTCACAGAATTTGAAAAATTCATTAAATTTCAAACGAGATTTTCAAGTTCTGTGAACGTTCTATTCACGTTCTTATTATTTCAGTTTATTGAAACAACTGGCCAAAAATGATAAAATAACAGAACTTGAAAATCAACTTCAAAATTTGATGAACTGTTCAAATTCTGTTAGAGAACCCATCCTTAAACACCCATATATTAATCATCTTCATAATCGGCAACACAACTCTTGAATAGTCCTAACCGTCTTTAGGAGAAACCTCGATTCTTGCCGATCTCCTGCTGTTTCCCTACAGTAATATACACTCAAGGAAACTGTGTTCTCCTCCATAACGTTCAGCTAAGTTTACATCTCCCGAAACTCTACTCCACTCAGTGGTGTGCACACAGTTTTTTTTATCAGGGTAAGTAGTAGGAAAAACAGTGAATTAATTGATAAAAAAAACTTACCACATGGTAATGGCTAAACTGCTGGCTTTAGCCGATGTTGGTTAGCCGATATCAAATATCTACGTAATATAACGTCGTTTACTCATATTACAAGCCAATTACTGGATATTTACATTATCAATATTACATTTGACGGCCGGCATAGTCCAGTGGTAACGCATTGGACTGCCATTCCGAAGGTCGCGGGTTCGAACCCGGCGTGCGCAAATAAATTTTATTTGATTAATTTGTGTTATTTCACAATTAATTAATTAAAAATAATATATAGTATATTTGCGGCACGTTCCAGAGTGGAAGATACTACCAGTATCGCCCTGGTGTAAGACCACCATTCAGAATTGAAACGTTGCTCCAAATGGCTTTAGCCGTGTTTAGTGACTAGATCTGAATAGCCAGGTACTTCCCCACCTTCCTCTTTCCCTTCCCCACTTACCTTCAGCCTCACAACATCCCCCAATTGGGGATGCCATAGTCTCACTGGCTCCAGACGGGAGCAGTTGGGACTCTTGTGAGGTATTCACTATAAAAAATAAAAAAAATCAATTAGTGTAGGGATATTTATAATTGTATTTTTTTATTTTGTAATCCATAATTAATGTTTTTATAAATATCCTGTTTGTGTCTCGAATAAATAAATAAATAAATAAATCAATATTTTGTCGACCCACAATTGCATGAAAGAAAGTTGTATGTTTATTTTAGCTGAACAGAGCGGTGAGTGTAAAACTCTGTCTGCCATATAAAAAACATCTAAATAAATACATTACATGATAGTGATAAAATAAAATAAGCACTTGTACTACGACTACGGTGGCTGGGGGAAATTCTCCATCTATGGTGAAGAGGTGCGCCCTGCCACTGGGCGACGGCCTGGATGAGAGTGTTTTCCCGGGTACTCTGTGGCGCATCAAGGCATCATAAATGCATTTTATTACATTTAGTTTGCTTAACAATGTGTTTCTTTCAATCTATTTAGACTTTTATAATTGATGTCGTTATAATGTTGTGCCATTCAATTATCAGATATGGCATATTAAGCTGGGGCGGTGCAGCCAAGATTATACTAGATCCGTTAGCCAAGGCACAAAAAGCTGTAATAAGAGTGATGAATAAAAAACCTTATATGTATCCATCCACACCCTTATTTAAGGAAATAAAATTACTAGACGTAAGACAGATTTATATACATACACTCATAATGTACTATACGAACAATCCCAAGCTTCATAGTCTTGTAGATCACAGTTACACAACAAGACTAAGATGATAACAAAGGATGATAGTACCAAAAATGAACACATCGTTTGGACAAAGTTTCCATGGCCCTAAGGCCTTAAGGCCATTCCTGGCTTCTAAGGTGTATAATGGGTTCAAGCAGCAATGCAGTAAGGTTAAAACAGGCCCTCTTCAAAAGCAAATTACCGTATGGCTCATAGAATGTGGCAGAATAAAATCGGAAAGCATCCTGAAAGAAATTATTGTCTGACTGAAGAAAGACCAATGAGTGAATTCATTCCGAGTTTATCCATATTATCGTATATATATATTTATTACTTTTGTTTTATCATTTGTATAACGATATATGTACAACATTGCACATGTATTAATTTTTAATAGAAAATATATTCATTTTTGACAAAAAAATAAATTCCAACATACACAAAATAACACTAACAGACCAGTTAGACAAGCGTACAAAGAAAACATAAAAACTCCGACAATAAATTCAAGCTTTGGACAAAGACACTACCAATACCATGCTATAAAAGCTTTCAACAGTGTCAAACTTGAAATTAAAATTGAGGAAAATAAAAATAAATTCACAAACAAAATTACAAAATGGATTAAAGAACAAAAAAGACAATATTACCAAAATGTCATAACATAAAATAAAAATAAAACCTACACGTAACACACAAAACCAATAAAAACACACATCACTCACAAACACACAAGATTATTTTTTAATTTTAAATATATTATTATGTATTTTAAATTTTAAATGTATCATTTTCTCTTTAAATGTATTATGTAGATTATATTTTCGTATTATAAAATGAAGGCCTCAGTACGGGCAATTCACCCAGTGAGGCCTACATTACTGGAAAACTTTGAAATGTAAAAAATATTGTACCAAATAAAAAAAAATAAAAAAATAGTTTAATATTTTATTTTATATGTTTTTATATTTTCTTATGTTTTCTTTTTATATTTTCTAATTTATGTTACCACCATAGTACGGGCATTTGCCTAGTTTGGGAAATTAATAAAAAAAAAATAAAGTCAAGTCCAAAAAAATCTTCGATATATATCTGAATACTGTTTTCTTAAGTAAAATTTCGACTTTCTTGAGTATTGAATTATAATATTCCATTTCATTTTATGTTATTACTGCAGTTTTGGTAATTTTGGCCTTTATTTAAATAACATTAACGTCCATTAGATAAAATTTCGCACAAATGTTGAAGTTGAAGCTAATTTATTTTTGCTTTGCTTACCAAGAAAAAATATTTTTTTTTATAATATGTATCTCGCGCAATCAGAACTAATACTTAGGATTGTGTGTATTGGTGCATAAGTACACTTCCGATAGCCTTTTCTATTGCTTAGCCTAATTATTGTTACTAGCGAAAAAGGAACAAGTGTATACGATAACCGTATTTGTATTAGTTTTCAACATAATTTGAAAAGTTTTACAGTTAATTTTTTTTTATTAATTGAATTTTTTTTTACATTTCACCTGAATTTTTTTCTTGTGGAAATAAAACTAAAAATATGCTTATGAAACATGTAATTAAAAAGAAAATTATATACTGATAGGCCTCTAGTCCCGTTTTAAACAGGAAAACGAATAATTTGACCAGGTTTTAAATAAATTAACAATGTTGGAAATCAGCATTCCTCTGTAACTAAAAGGATTATTTTGGTATTCTTGTATTTCTATGAAATTTGTCAAATACTCTCCAATGAAAATAATTATTTTTAATTTCACTTAGTTTGAAAAGTCGGGTATCGCGCCGTGGTATACTCATGGTAATTGTCGTTACAATTAATGAGGACGAACGACTTAAAAGAAAAGTCTTTTCACTTGCATAATATTCCCGGGGGAAATGATAAAGTTAGCACAACTTGAAAGGAATTAATTTTAATTGCACGGCTTGGCGCGGTAACCGCAGTCATTTTGCAGTGGCTTCGTTTGGCTTTGCCCGAGTTGGCGACGTATCTTGCTTTTTGTACGGTTCGAATTATTTTCATACTGAGAAGGAACGCCGCAAGTTTGTTGTCCGGGAATCAATTCAAGAATTGAAATGTATTTTATAACAAAGTGAACACGAAAACGACTAAAATGAATCGTATAAAGTTTCGCCTGGCTGGTACTAACGCCGAACTAACTTTAACTTCATTTAGGTCACAAATACTGTTATCATTTTATTTTTCATCTTCATTAATTAAAATCCTTATGTTGAGAATTTACAAGCCCTGACATGTTGTGAAGTATATTTTTTGTTCAATTTTTTTTTGTGGCAAAATACGCTATCTTATAATTTACATGGTTCTGTCGGCAAACTAGATGCTAGAATGAAGAAAGATGTGTACGGAGAATGTATGAGGTGGAAGAGAATGGTAGAAGAAGTCGAGGGTGCACTAGGAAGATATGGCACGATCAAGTGGAACACAAACTGTCAAAACATCACTGTTGTGAAATAAAAGTCGAATGCTCTTTCAATAAATTTTAATTACTATTGAAATTTCGCACGCATCCCGAATAATGCATTAGAATTCATTCAAAATTACAGTCTAAATTCACCAAACATAATTAACAGCACCTACGGTTATTATACAGGGTTTTCCAATAAGAGGTGTTATTTTGACTAGCCCGCTATTTCGGTAGATGTTACTTTTGAAGCTGTCATTTTTTTAATATTTGACAAGTAGAAACTACGCCATTAATAAAAATGGAACGATACACACTTCAACAACGCATTGAAATTATTAAAATTCACTTGAGTGAATCAAGTGCAAATCATCTTGAGTGATGAGGCCCATTTCCACCTCGGTGGCTTCGTCAACAAGCAAAATTTTCGCATCTGGGGCTCGGAAAACCCAAGAGTTATTGTTGAAAAGCCTCTCTATCCTCAACGTGTGACTGTTTGGTGCGGTTTATGGTCCGGCGGAGTCATTGGACCTTACTTTTTCGAAAATGAGTGAGGAGCAACAGTTACGGTGAATGGATTGCGCTATCGAGAAATGATTAATGATTTTTTATGGCCGGAATTTGATGGTATTGATCTAGACAACGTTTACTTTCAACAAAACGGCGCTACGTGCCACAAAAGCAACGAAACCATTGATCTTTTACGATTGAATATCAAAATAACACCTCTTATTGGAAAACCTGTATATAAAATTCAGTTCGAATTTATGAAAATCATCACGATTTAATGCTTACGTTTCAGTACAAAATGCCATGAATTAACAAATTCAGTACAAAATGCAAAATTACAAATTGAACATGAACATTGGACCTGTCAATAACGATATTAATTATCATCGTATGTGAATATATCGCTGAAAAGTGTCATTATTTTTCAACTAAAATGCTTAAATCATTTAATGCACTTTATTATTATTTTAACTCGGTAGTTTCAGGATGTTTGAAATAATAATATTTTTTCTTTTGACAGATATTAATCACATTTACTAATTTACTGCCAGGAGGTCATTGTTTGAACTGTGCCATTTCCGCTTTGCAATAATTAACATCACATTTAATAAAAAATAAACATAGCGTAAATCAATGAAAATATAGTTTACATATATTTTGCTTCGCTAATGCATTGCTGAGAGAGAAATCAAATTAGGTCGAGTTTATGTTGTTCGGCCTTTGTCTTATCCTGTCTATTCTAAATGAATGATTTGTTAATAATAAAATAATTTTTTCAACTTTTATTGTTTATTTTGTTTATTTATTGTTTATTTATTGTTTGTTTGTAAATATTACATAATACAATTAATGAACTTAAAATGTCCAACTAGGCGATTGCCCGTTTTAGGACATTCCAATATGATAATGTTTTTACATGTAAATTATAGTGTTGACTATTCTGTTGTTAAAATAATACATATGTACATACATATTCTAGAATACTTTCAGTTATACCATGATATATTTTAATATTGTTTAGCTGATAAACTAAAGAAATATTAATAGATAAAAACAAGAAAATGAATTTGAAAATGAAACTGAATTGAAGAAATTCTGTTGGTAAAGTAATACAAATGTATATTCATAATCTAGTATACATTCAGTTATACCACGACATTTTTTTTTTTTTTTTTTTTTTTTTTTTTTTTTTTTTTTTTTTTTTTTTTTTTTTTTTTTTTTTACTATTGTTTAGCTGATATAATAAACTAAAGAAATATTAATAGATAAAACAAGGAAATGATAAATAAAAAAATAAAAAAATTAAAAAATGAAAGTAAAGAAGGAACTTTTCATTTAAGGAAAAATATCACGAAGAATTGAGCAATTTTCGAACTTACTTTATGTAAAAATACAGTTCCTGTAATGCTAATATAATACCAATATAAATTAAAATGTAAAAAAGAATGTAAAGAAAAACAAAGTTTACAATTCAATTACTGTTTTTTAGCATATTCTCGCATTCAGCTCTCCCCAAGACCAGAAGCCAATTGTTTACCTGCATGCGCAGAATATTAGTACTCTTTGCCTTCCATGCATCAGGTATGAGATTGAGCAGTTTAGGGCCTAAGTATGAGAATTGTCTCTGTGCCAAAGATGAGGAAGTGGTGGGCGGAACTGTTGGGTTTTTTTTTGCATGTCGTGTATTATGACAGTGGTTTACGGAAGCTAAGTAGTGCCTCTGTTTTTGAGTATGTAATATGATTTTCCTCATGTATAATTGTCTTACATCAAGAACGCGAAACTCTGCGAACAATGAATCGCTGGGGTATCTGAAAGGTTTTTTCAGTATGACTCTTATAATCGATTTCTGGGATTTAGCTAAGGGATCGAGTATGGTTTTAGCACAACCTCCCCAACCTAAGGAAGCATAGTCTAATATGGAATTGCACATTGCAAAGTAAATACGTTTCAAATCATTTAGACATAGAATATTTCTTATTGCTATAAACAGATGTGTAAGTTTCCTGACCTTTGTGGAAGTAAAGGCTATGTGTTTGTCCCATCTCAGAAATTTATCAATGATTATTCCTAGGTATCTTATATTGTCCACACATTCTAGGGTATTGCATTTACATGTAATAATGTCGTAACAATGGTGTATTCTAATGTTAATAATTTCTTGTGGTTGACCCGCTTGAGTTGAACTGAAGCAGATGAATTTCGTTTTATAGGAGTTAAGAGTGAGGAGATTACTATCTAGCCACTGTTTAACTTTGTTTATGCCAAATTCAGCTTTACTGCAAGACTCATTCCAGGTTTTGCCTTCGAATAAAAGTACTGTATCGTCAGCAAATGTAATAATGTGGTCTGCAAATGAAGTATTACATAAGTCATTTATATAAACATTAAACAATATGGGACCTAGTGTACTTCCTTGTGGTACGCCATATTTAATATTGGCTGGATCACTTAGAGTACCGTTAATATCCACTCTTTGGCTCCTGTTTTCTAGGTAACTAACCAACCACTTGAAAATTTGACCCTGTATCCCAATTCGCTGTAGTTTATTCAGCAGAATTTTGTGCGAGATAGTGTCGAACGCTTTAGCTAGATCTAAAAAAAGTGCAATGCATTTACTACCTTTATCTAGATTATTAGAGATGATTTTTGTCAAATTAGCGATGGCGTTTTCAGTGCTTAAACCTTTGCGAAAGCCGAATTGTCTACTAGAAAGGATGTTGTTATTTTCGAGATAATGGATGAGACGGTTCCTTACAATTTTCTCCATAATTTTAGAGACAGAGTTGAGCAAGGAAACAGGCCGGTAATTATGTATCAGTGATTTGTCCCCACTTTTATGCAGTAAAATGACGATTGACTGCTTTAAATGGTTAGGGAATTTCCCTGATTTAAAGCTAAGATTCGCAATGAAAGCAATCGGTATGGCTATGTATACTTTAATGATTTTTAGAAGATTTGATGAAATCTTATCGGGACCACATGCTTTTGATGACTTAAGGTCGTCAATTATCTTCATGACTTCGTTAGTTGAAGTTGTGATTGAGTCTATTTTGTGACCGATCCTAGGGATAGTTAAATTGGCGAGAGCGGTTTCTGATTTCTTACACTTATCGAGAATTTTTTTCGCAAGTGTGTCACCCACAGATGAAAAGTAACTGTTTGCAAAGTTTGCCATATCTTTGGGTACTTAGAGTTTGATGTGTTAATGTAAAGCGATTTTATTTCAGAAGATTTATTGATTTTAGATTTGGTTAAGTTGCGAAAGGTATCCCAAAAACGTTTTGGATTGCAGTTGTTATCGTAAATGAGTTTTTTATAATAATTTTCTTTCGCCGATGTAATTAATTTCTTACACAAATTCCTATACTTTTTGTAATAACATTGCAATACCAAATTCTCAGGATATGTTTTTGCCTTTTCATGAAGATGATTTCTTCTGTGAATCGATTTAACTAGCCCCAGGGTGATCCATGGTGTGAATTTAATTTATATTATTTATAACTATTGAGCCTTAACTAATCCTTAAGGGAATTTTACAAATAAGTAATAGAAAGAAATCCTTATAAAAATCTAACACCAACATATTATTACTATGCAATTTATTTCATAGTTTTTTTTACAGTTGAAAAAAATTACGATAATGTTGCAATATTTATATATAATTTTCAAATGATTTTAAATAGATTAATGGACCTATGTCCTTAACGTTAATTTAACATACATTTAAAAAATGTATTTTTTAATATAAATTAACTATACATTTTTTGCAATTTAAATTTAAATTTGTTGAAAGTTTCTTCTATTTTTATATTAGCTCTAAGTAATTCGTCAAAATCTTCATCGTTCCATATATCTAGGTCTTTTGACTACGGGTATTTTTTCTGTAGTGAAATCTTATTTGATTTCTTTTCCTCGTCTCACATGTTCGCTTGTACTGCAGGTTTTCATATTTTTAATAATAATAATATTTGGATGATTTGCATAGCGCAGTTTTTATGAAAAATCACCCCAAGCGCGCTATGCAAATATGAAAGAATTTTTTGCAATGATCAGTGATTTAACGATGTCACTAAGTTTTGTGGAAATAGGTTCCGTTAAAAATTGTCCCATATACCGAGAATTGAAAGCCATCGAAACTTCAGAATCCCTAACCGGTGTTACATATAAACATTGTACATCGGTGTTTCTTCATCATGTTCCAGTTTCTTACAGCTATTTCTTCCTTATGGCAGTTTTACATGACACTTTTTTTCATCCAGCTTGTGTAATCTGGATAACAAAAGGACGTGTACCATTTTGTTAGTTGGTACCATGAGAGACGAGTGTTGGTATTACCGATTTTGGTACATTTTAAGATCGCGGACATTATTTGACGTCTTTTACCTGTCACTGTTTTACGTAACCATATTACGTGAAAATATTGCATGTTTATTCAGTTTTATATTTAAAACATTAGTAAAAGATTACAATATCTATTTATCACTGATTGTGAATGTGTATTATTGTTAGGTATTGTAAATTTCGCTTGTACGTTTGATGATTGTTTTTCCTGTCATCTCTCATTATTTTACGTAAAATTACGAGAAAATGTTGCATTTTACGTTTAAAATATGAATAAGAAGATAAAGTATTAACTAAAATATGTATTTATTACAGATTGTGAATGTGTATTAGTGTTAGATGTTAAAAATTTCGCGTGTTTGATTATTTATCATTTTGTTTTGAGGAAATAATACACGAAAACTTTAAATACTCATAGAATAAATATATCAAAAATCTTATAAACTGATACTCATAGAGTAAAGAATACATATCCATGTTAACATGATATTGTAACATACTTTTTATTTAATATATAGAAACAGGTTGCATATGTTTTAATTAACGCGTGGTCTATTTATGGCAACAGGGTTGTGAGAACCGTTGATTTGGCATCTGCGCTGCTGTGTTTTGGTAGTTCCACCTGATAAATTATACTAACAAGATACGATCATCAGGTAGGCAATTTTACCAAGGCATTGGTACCTATAAAAATGATTATGACAAAGGTCCAAAGACAAACGGGTAGACAAAAAACATCGATTGGGCAATGATAAAACACGTTACAAAGCCCGCAAATGACAGTAACAGATGATTTCATGATTTTCACATTTTATGATGGTGTTACCATTTTTTGACGATTTAGTACCGTCTCAAAATATTATTTCTTCTATAATAGCAACTATCTATATAAATTCGTAAGAATGAAAATAATTGAGAACTAACTTGAGTTTAAAGCGAACGTTTTTCGTGTGGGTCCCGATTTGGGGATCGGTATGGTGTAAAGCAGTCATTACTTACCAACATATGCACGATTGCGTCCCCTAAATTGGTCGTATCCTGTAGTTTTACAACCTTCTTCAGGAAGTAGTATTCCATATTGAATAGTTGGCGATGTAACTGAATATGGGATAATGTGAACAATCTGAACAGATAAAGTGAGATATTTGCGTTTTAATTTTTGAAGTCCCAACTCCTATCACATCTCTGGAGGCTTTGAGACTATGGCACCCTCAATCGGGGTATGTTGTGAGGCAGTGGGGAGGGGTATGAGATGGGGAAGAGGGAGGTTCGGAAGGAGAACTGGCTGTTCAGATCTAGTCACCAAACATAGCTAAAGCCATTTCTAGGAATGTTGAACAAAATAAATTAATTAATTTACGTCTGCTCCGTGGCGACTTCCGACGTTTCATAAGGCTGTATGAGGCATATGACTCGAAATGTCTCCTGATAATAACTAACTATGATTATCCTGGGCTACCGTTTATAATGACTGGATATACCTATTATTTATACATAATTTGATGACTTCCCTGAGCTACCATTAATGATGACTGGATATACCAACTATTTTTACTTGATATGATGATTATCTTGCCTTACCATTTATAATGACTGGATATACCTACTAGTTTTCCTGTGCTTCGTTTGTAGTCTTCATTGTGTCATATTCTCCCTCGTATTAGCATTAAAACATCAATACGTAGGATTTTCTAAATATTCCGATATTTCAATTCACCAATTAATTTTTGAAAGCGGCGTTCGACATTTCCAGAACCCGTTTAAGATGGAGTAACATTGTTTCGCCGGCTCGATTCTTGATTCCGTGGAATGTTGTAACCGGAAATATCCCTTGCCGGAAGCTCTCAGCGACATCTGTCGCGGATTTGTAAAGGACCAAGAGGAAGTGGAACGATCCACCATCGCAAGAATCTAAGGGATAATTATTTTGAGGAAAACGGTCCCCGGAAACAGGAAACACAATGTTAAATATTTGACACTATGTCTAATTGTGTAATCAGCCTATGTTCTTTTTTGTGAAGAAAAACGTTACTTTGTTTTAAAACAATTTCAGAAATTTTTACTTTTATTTCCTTTTTTTAAATATCCAATTTATAATATAGTTATTCGCTGATTTTGTATTTTCGTAAAATAATTTATTGCTTATATATTAACTCACGCAAAAAATAATCTTTCTCAATAATAAATACTCTCCTCAAAAAGACTCACCACGCAGCATTCTCAAACATGACGTAGGCCCTAAGGGGAATTATTTTTCGGCAGGGCCTTTTATGTGAAGTTATGTTAAGTTGAACATGATTTTAAATTTTTTAAGTCAGAATTTATAAATTCCCTTCAGAATGCGATGTCATTTATTTAATTATTATTCAATTGTTTAATGAGAAAACCCGTTTGAATCTTGGACGAAGCCGGAATGAATTATTAAATTTATTTTTTAAAATAAATTTATTGTTTATTTTTCATCCTTTTCCACTTCGTGGTTCATCATTTCTAATAAGCTCGCCCCGATATAAGGCTTAGAAGTATCGCTCACGGCAGGAAGCGGATGTCACAGCCCCGCTGAACAACGTGTTTTCCACCCCAAACCACCTACCTACATTCTACAGTCAACCTACAACCCTTAACCTGAAGTATCCCCCATAAGCCATAACTACTTTCCATTATGTTAAACAATACGGGGTAATGCTCGGTACTCAAGTGTTATGTTTTTTGAATTGCTTTACCAAACTATTTAATATGAGATGAATTGATGATCTTAATCGTCACTATTATAATATTGTATGTTTGTTCTAAGCAACAAAATTCTCTCAAACAGGACTTCTGGTGTCTTTAAATCAGCTCGACTTTTTATGATATAATTTTCAAGTCAAACGTAATTAATTTTAGTTTGCTGTATCTTTTTCACTGTAAAGTTAAGTTTTAAATGTAATTTAAGACACCATTTTGTTTGATTCAAATTCAATAAGTACTCGTAACATTGTACCATTAACATATGTTAATGCTACCACACGGAGAAAATTAGTAATGCTGATATATAGAAAATTTCCCCAAATTATTAGTCATCCTGTTAAAAACGGGAGTGTAAGCCACTACCTCGTATAGTGTTGGAAAATTCGTAATAATAATAATAAATGTTCGCACATTGCGACAATTCATTCGTTAATTACAATTCAATAAGTTAGCAATATTTTTATCAGGAAGTTTTTTCTGTTCATATTCTATCGTGTAAGATACCTACTCTGCTACTCTTCGTATCGCTCTGATGAGGGACCACCATTTAACTTAACAATGGTTTTAGACATGTCTGGCTAACAGTTCTGAGAAGGCAAGTTCTTACTTCCCAACCCTCCTTTCCTCAAATCTTGTAACACTTACTTACTCACTTTCTGACATCTCACAACATTCTCTAAGTTATCAGTTTATAAGACAGCAAGCTATAATATTTAAATGCCAACATATAAGAGCTAGCTAAAATATTAGTTGGATATTTTAGAAGAGTTCTATTTTAGTTAGAAATTTTGATAACCATAAACGGAGAAAATAAAAATAAAATCAAAAAGAAAATGTATTTGATTGTGTTGAGAATCGCTTTGACTACTCAACGAAATAAGTTTTTTTATGTATCCCAAGCGAATCTGGGTAAAAGATATCTCTGTTATCTGGATTCGCTTGTTTTCTATCGAAAAAAGTTCCCTATAAATAGAATTATTGTCAAAATTATCAAAAATGTTATCGCTCAAAGAATGATCAAGTCCCAAGAGATTTATCTCAGTTTTCGTATCTCAAAAAAGGCAAAATGAGATGCTGTAGTTTGAGCATTTTTGATAATCTTGTATCGTCTCCAGCGTCCCGATATGTGTGAAATGTCTGGGGACCTGAACAAAAAACACACCCCAACTTCAGTTTTCATGAAAGGTTGTAGGCCTTGCCAGTATTCTATTATTTTTATAGGCCGAAAAATAAGGCGGAAAATTTTTTGATAAAAGATATGTATATCTATATGGGAAGACATAGAATGAACGACCTGGTGAAAAAATACACGAGAAAAAAGAAAGCTGTTAATATATAATTTATATACTTTGTTTACACGACTTTTTAACTAATAATAATCTACATGTTTTAAAGCCAATGGATACTGCGTCAGAATAATGAATGAACTAATATACATATATAAGTAGGTATTTACACTGCTAGAAGGTACAGAGTTTAAAAACAATACCAAATGTCCTGTAAGTAAGTACTACAAGTCGTTGGAAACAGGAGTCGGGGACGCCCCGGGAAGACATGGAATGAACGACCTGAAAAAATACATAAATAAAAAGATAGTAGTTAATATATAAATGAAATATTTTGTTTACACCACTTTTAACCAATAATAATCTACAAGTTTTAAAGCCAATGGTTACCGCGTCAGAATAATGAATAAAATATAGTATAATCAAAATTACGCACAAAGTAATTTAACAACTATTGAAGAAGAAAGTAGTTTATTTGTGGAGCCGATGTACTTACTCGTATCTGTAATAAAGTAATATGTGGGCAAAGATGTAAACTTCTTTCTGCCTACTCTTGCGGAGAATTGGCGTTGAGAGAGTTAGGACGGGTTGTCTCGGAGAATTTGACAATTCATCAAATTTCAACATTCATTTTCAGATTCTGTGAAAGTCCTATTCAAGTTCTGTTATTATATCATTAAAGGCTAGTTGCTTGGCAGAACTGAAATAATAACAGAACTTGAAAACATCTTTCACAGAACTTGAAAATTAACTTTGAAATTTGAAGAATTGTTCGAATTCTCCGAAACAACCCGTCCTTAGTATTTTTAAAAAAAGCTGGTGAAGTCGGAAGTCGTAATGAAAGACGAGCATTCCCAGATTAAAAGTAAAACATACGCAAACATATAACCATTATATATTTATTTAAAATAATATAAATAATAAGTGAAATTGAAATTTAAATGGAATTTCTTATTAGAATTCCAAGTTATCATGTGAATTATTGTTACTTCATAAAATAAACGGCATTTTGAACTCTAATTGTTGATAGAACTGAAATATATCAAAATAATTTTTTTCAGAAAATGTTTATTTTGAAGTTTAAATGGATGTTGCTTGTTTTCAAAATATACTCGTAGTCTAATTTATAATGGTTTCACTATCGCCAGACTTCGTGCATTTACAATTCGGATAACATGCGTGGCAAGGGTAAAAGTAATTAGTCCGTATTCATTATGAAAATCACAAACAAGGGGCGGTGGCTCTGCAAGTCTACCTTGCGGACCCACCGCCCAACTCCTCTTTCAGGCCACCCTTTGGGCATGTGTGGACTGGAAATCGTGCTTTGACTCACAATTAGCACAGCTTTACAAAATCATCTGTGGCAGAGGAAAACAGATTAGTTTCTCGCACCACGACAAAAATTATGGATGTATCGTTCTCTGCATTGTAAATTTTCAAACAAAAATGATATCAGTATTATGTTTTGTTCATATTTAGAATTAAAAAAAAATATTGTATTATACGCACCATTAGAGATAAATTGTCAAGAAAATACAACCTTTGCACTAATGATCACCGTGATGTTGAAGCGCTGAGAAAGCGCTGACAAAGTTTTTAATTTTTTTTTTATTTTAATGGATTTTATTTTTTAAATTAAATTATACCCACATGTTGTGTTATAATGTTTTTTTTCAAATGTTTCTGACTTTCACCCTTCAAGGGTGTTTTTTGCCACCATTTCAAATTATGGAGAAAGAGAATGTGAATTTATATATTAATTTTGTTTAAATTGGCAAATTTTAAAAATTACATGTTATAATGTTATAAATAATGATTTCGTTTACTTTTCGTTCAGTTTAAGACAGTTTGCACATTTTGTTTTCTTGTTCATTATTATTGTATTATCTAGTCGAACCTTGATTTATAAGATCCTGGATTATCTTCTCCATGATTCATTATTTCCACTTAGTTTTTTGAAATGTCAAAACAAAGCATTCTTAAACTTGCTGATCTTATAATTTTTTTCACTTTATCGCTGTATATCGCCTACTTATGAGGACAAATTAAATTTTATGTAATTAAATTTGTGAAATGAAAAAGGAGTTCGGATTACAAAAACTCTACAATAGCGAACAACACAGTGTGTACAGTTTTTGATCTCAGAACTCCAGAACCAACAGGAGTTTGACAAACCTCATCTGCACGAAGACAGTAGGAATAACTATGCGATTCTTGAATCCTTCGAGCAGGATTGTGTAAAATAGATACTCGTCAAGTGGAAAAGCAAATGGTGGCAACTAGAACCACACGAAAGCTAATATGTATAAATTATATTACCTAACTACAAATTGATATATTCTCTTATGGGCTGTTTTTCTTATTTACAAATCTGATAATAAATAATTTGGCTATGTAAAACTAATTTTCATCTAAGTTAAGAAGTGGGTAACTATAATGTTAAATCAAACTATCCGACGCTTAAGCTAGTCTCACACTACCGCCATATATCGTGAGAGTATATCGCTCGTGTGAGACTAACATGAAGCTAGATTTTTATTGAAATTGAAAGGCCAGATTGAACGATAAACCAAATAACAGGGAAATATTTTTTTACGATTAGGAGATATTCTTGCCTATTTTCTGCCGTAATACCTTAAAAGGCATAATGCCAGACTGTACTGATACTGTACTATCTGTTTGATTACTGTACAGAATAAATAACCACACTGGGACCAAACGTAATGGTTCTTAGATTTCACTTTTTCAGTCCCATCATCTAGTAAAATCTAATACTATATCTGCAGCTTCTCTCTCGCCCATAGAGCAGTTAATTATATTTATATGGTAATTATATTTTAATCAGATTCTACATGTTTTCCATCAAACCATTCTTCAGTACTAGATGATAATGATTGTGAAATAGGAACCGGCTTCCTCTTTATAGATCACGTTTGGTTTTCAGAAAAAAAGTTAACCGAATTTTGCATGGCAACCATCTTGATATTTTTACATTAAAAAACTTACACATTCTCATTTAATTTAAATATCTATGTCGTTTCACGTTAGATACCTACATTAGCTTTATACACGTGTACCTTCAAATATCGATATAAATTATTTTAGAACATACATAATATACCAATATACTATTTAGTATAATACGGTAGATATATGTTTATGGAATACAGTACACCCAAATTGTATCAAAGATTTCCTTTGCAGTATTTCATCTCACTACCTTATTGATGTTAAATTCAAAAACAGATAAAATCAAATCGTATTGCTTCCATTATAAAATGAATGCAAACGGTACCGTATAAAACCCAATAGGTATATTTCTTCGTACTCTATTTGATTGAAAAAGCGATCTTAAGTTTAGGGGTGGGAGAATGGGGAAGGTAAAACAAACCCTTTACACATTTGCATAATGTTCCAGGGGGCGGGGATATCCCTTTGACGCGGCGTACTATCCCGCAGACAGGTAATCGTACGAACTTATATTGACTTAGTAAGGGATGACAATTACGGAGGGTTTGGTATTATGATATTATAATGCACACTGAAATTTGTCGTGAAAGGTTATGTGTTTTGAAATAAATCTCAACAATGAAGCAGACGCACTATTTTTAAGATCGTGCAAAATAATGTATGAACCTTCAAAACTCTCGAAACGGTGAGCTATGGCTTCTTGAAATTTACCCAGCTCTTTTTGTTGAATAAATCTTTAAGATGAAACTGTAGCACTGTTCGTATGAACCTTCAAAACTCTCGAAACGGTGAGCTATGGCGTCTTGAAATTTACCCAGCTCTTTTTGTATGAAATGTTAAGGTCAAAGTTGGAAAAAATCTAAACGATAAAACTGAACTACTGTTTGTAGGAACCTGGAAAAAACTCTCGAACAGTGAGCACGTGCACCGCAAATTTTGTGTAAAATTTCATTAAACGCAATATTTTTGAGCTCGCAGTTACATTTCCACTATGAGCTATGAAGTCCTAAAAAATATTGAAACTTTCTTAAAAATGATAAAGCTCTTAATATTATTATCCGTTCAACATTTTTTCCAACAATTTCTTTTTTTAAGCTAGTATTTATAAGTGAACCAAATACAAACAAATTATGTAGATTGCCAAATACAAATTCATCAGGTGTAGAGAATGGCTCGCACGGCTGGTCCTATTTTATATCAATCTGCGTCGCTTTGGAAAACTCGTATTTATATAGCTAAATAAATATATAACAAGCTTGATATACTAACAATATTTTTCGCAAGCTTTCTCTAAATTTTTAAGATACATATTGGCTTCGATATTTTATTTCTAATTATGTTTAGGAATCAAATAGTAATTTTATAATAAGTAAATAATGACATTGTGAAAACGTAAGATAAACCAGCTTAATTCCATTAATAAAGCAGTGTGTACATACCTACTGCATTACGAACAAAACAAAAGACAAATAAATAATATATTTTAAGAACAGTAAAAAATATTTTTTATTGTTGAGCCTTAAATGTTTAACATATTCTAAAATGTATTTTAGATATTTACAAATTTAAGTTGAAAATGAATACAACTCGTAAGGCATTGTATATTTTATAGATACGTCCCACTAATAATTCACACTTACGCTGGACTGACCACATAACTTTCATTACTAATAAACTAAAAAGAGTCATGCATCTAATAAAGTCAATTAAAAACATTTTCCCACATTCAATACTTAGATCTATATATTTTGCACTCTGTCAATCGATTGTTACATATGGCATACTGGCTTGGGGAAGCGCTACAAACACTGCAATCGACCCAATACAAAAAATTCAAAAGGCAATAATTAAAATCATCTTGCAAGTACCATTCTACACAAATTCAAGCGAAATTTTCAAAACATTAGACGTCATATCAATAAGACAACTTTATGCCAAATCTGCACTACTAAATTTCCTTCAACAGAATCTACACATTCCAATGCCACCTCAAACAACAATAAAAACAAGGTCGACAACAAACAATACCCCGAACATACCGATAACATACACCACACACGGACAAAGACACTTCCAGTATTACGCTACAAAACTTTTTAATTGTATGCCCACCACTCTGAAACTACTACTAATGGGAAATACATACACAAACATTCACAAAAAACTGATCACAGCCTGGATCAAAAAACATATCCTTTGTATACAAAACATTATAACACCAAACCAAACATAATCATGGATGAATGTGTATGTATGTATGTATGCATGTGTTTACTTATATGTGTGTATGCATGCATATATGTGTATTTATGTATGTATACATGGGTGTATGTATATATGTGCATATAAATAAATATTTTCTTTCCCTTTTCTTTAAATAACAATGTACAATAACCATTTTAAAAAAAAATTATTTAAAATCCCAACTTACACTTATATAAGAAAATTTAACCAATACACATAAATACATGTACCATTTAATCATAACCACGTGAACACCTCAGCACAGGTTCTCCCAGTGAGGTGTTCACGAAACATATAACATTACCCACCACAGTGTCACCTACTCAAACCTACCTCACACCCAGCATAAAACACCATATTAACAACAGTTCTAAATTTATGTATTATATACAAATGTAAATATTTGGTAGACACTGTAATGTATGTATAGAAATAAAAAATAGAAAAAGTATGAATTTTGCATATATTTATATTTAAAATGTGGTATACCTTCTGAAAAATCGTTCGATATGATATGGCGTTCAGGGCAACGAAATGCAATCCTTTCTACGGATATGATTAATAATAATCAACAAGACAGTTCACAATTCTGACATTTCAAGCAACTTTTTGATTCTGAATGGCTGTTTTCAATGAGAGTTTATAGCAATTTGAAATAACAAATAATTGATCCAATAAAAAAATTGTCATGAAATTTTTACAAATTGTTAGGTACCTCGTTCTTGATTTATGTAACATTCTTCACATTTCTAAAAAAGAAACAAAAAGTTTAATAAAAGCTTTTACGATAAAGTAAATAAAAACTCCACAGCAGTTTGAATCTCTCATGAAACTTTTTTCATTTCTGAAAAGTATTCTCGAATTTCGTTCATTTATATCCCAATCTTCGTCCTTGCATATGGAGTTTATGCTTTATCTTTGGATAACTTTTATAGTACATGAAGTCTGGTAAATGATGTGAAAAAAATGTATAGTTAAGTAATCTAATTGTTTAGTACTTGATTACTGAGAATCTTCACCCAAAGTTTGTGGGTTTACAAACCGGTTAAAATTTTCAAATTAAAATGTACTATGTTGATGTGGGATTATTTGGATTGATAGTTTAATTTACAGTATTAAAATGTCCATGAATAAAAAAATGTGTGCATTTTTCATTGAAAAGTCCATCCAGCAAGAAAATTAGTTGTCATACAGTTTCCTAGCCGTGGGAGTTTTGTTTATAAATATATTTATTTTATAAGACAAGAAACATTAACTCAATCATTCCTCAGAATGCTGAAAACTATCGGAATTCCTACAAATAATTGAATATAATACTTGCATAATTACCTACGGGAATTTTTTTATATCGGTCATAACATACGTTTATGACAACGTTAAAGCCTATTTCAAGCTGCAATGTGTAGGGTAAGTTTTTATCTGATGATAGCCAACCTCCTACAAAGGGAGGGCACTGGAAGGAAAAGGCATATCTTCAGAAAGGCAAGCAACATGACCAGGCAATTTCAACATATTTTGACTGGTACAATGATTATCTAGCAACCCTAAAGCATTTTTTGTAACACCTTAACCACTGGGGCCACGTAGTGCTGAATTTGTCACGAAACATCAAATGCCGTTGTGCTTTATCTATCACCATACGACAAATCATCACTTCCTCACTGTTTTTTTTAATCTTTATGGTATGACAAAAATACTTTTAGAAATTTAATTTTGCATTTAAAAGTTGGCATATATTTATTCGAGTTCAGAAAATATATTAACATTTTAAAACCAATAAAATATTAAGGTTATCTTTAAAAAAACATTATCATTTTCTACTGAAACCCATTTTTTCACAATTTTCAATTTACCTACAATAAAAAAAATGTATAAATAATTTTTTATTTTATTTTTTATTTTTATTGAATGTACAAACACATTACAATAATTTACAAATGTAGATATTTCGAGGCTGATTGCGAAAAAATTAGAAATTTTTAACGAAAACTGCCCAACTCAATTGAGAAATTATTTCTCGTGTTTGAGTTGGGGAGTGTTGGGAGTCATTATGGTTTATAGGTTGTAAAATTTCACTAGTTGATGTAGCTAAAAATTAACAAATAGTTATAAAACTAGATGATAAATTTGATAATACAATATAATTAAGAAAATAAGAAATTTAATTACAAACTAAAAAATATAACTTAAATAATATAATAGTTATTAAACTTAGAAAAAATAAGATATAAAAATAAAAATGTACTTATTAGGTACGAAATAATAGAAGGTAGGTACAGTACTGGTTGTAAATTGTTCAATGACCGAGTTGGCAAATATAACACAGACATACATTTAAATAACTTACCATTCATATATCAACAAGTAATCAGATAATATTAAATTTACAAAATTAATCACCAAGCACATTCAAAATACCTACTTCTATCTAGGAATGAATTATTTCAACAAACTAAAATCTAATTCTTAAAATAAAATTATTCATGAATTTTAAATTAAATTGAAAAATACCTCAATATCTATAAGAGTTTATATTTATTACAAAAAAACATGTTTTGGCAGTTTTATATGATAAATTTGGCAGTTTTTCCTATTTATTCTCTTTTTATTATTATTTACAATATTTTATTATTTTTACGATTTTATAATTTGACCATGCAATCCCTCAGCATACACAAAAGCCTTGACTCTTGATGGCAAGGGAAAGTTTTTATTTATTTTTCTTCACCACAGAACCAAATGTAATACTTTGTGTGTTTATTGTGAAAACGCATATTTACATTAATTAATAGATATGGTAAAATACCAAATACCAACCCCCGTGTATTACAATTTTTATTTTATTTCTTCACATAACATCCCTCTCGCAATAAAATCTCAATTTCCGTGAATTAAATCGTATTCTAGGAAGAACGATGTATGAATGTCCCGGAACACGAGAAACTTATAAATCAGTTTCTTTTGACGGCCGAGCGTTACTTTACAATACGAGCAGTCGAGCATTCGAGCAGCCACTTTGCGTATTTCTCTGCCCCTCGTTCGTACTCCGGCCACTTCGATATTTTATAAAGCAAAGTAATGTAACTTTTAATAGAAATTCTTTATACGTACTGTTGGTATTCATAGAATGCCTTTGATACGACAATTCTTGGGGGTTATTTATTTATATTCTATTTCAAGATCTTCACTGTGAACCATTTCGACAATATCCTTAGTCGAGCACTTAAGACCTCCGACTACGAAACCAGAGGTCGCGGGTTTCAACCAAATATATTGTACCGGACAGCAGATGGATGTATCTAATAATTATTAAATAATTAAGAAAATGAATATTCTAATATCACACATTTTACGATGCCGACTCCTTTGAGGCTTATCTCGCACGATGATAAGATTTTAAATCACCGTTAACGTGTCATATCGCCAAGGATGAATTACTCGCACGACAAAACTGTGGGATCTTAGTAATTAATTCTCGGCGCTATGACGCCTTATAATATTTCTGTTTAGATATAAGAATAATTGCTAAACATTAACACGTGTAGAAACTATATTTTAACACAATAAATACGCAAACAACTGGTCCAACCAGTCAGTTGTTAGACGACATTAACGAAGTTGTGTTTAATTGCAAATCCTTACCCAAGGTACCCCGAAAGGAAACCGGCATTTTACAGTCAACGTCTCTGGCGTAGGTGTCCAGTACACATATGTTTGTTAATATTCTGTTTTATTTTACATTTAATTTTTATTTCAAATATGCCCAAATATGCTGATATATAAATTGAGAGTGTCTGTGGTGGGCGGCAGGGCTTAATTAAAATAAAATAATAAATTAAAAGTTAATTTTTAGAAATTAAGGAATGAATACCTACCAACCCATGTTTATTTTTGTCCAGTATTTTTGTATCTGAATAATCGTTGTTTAAAACACAATGCACTGTGACAACTACTTGTCGATATACCTTCCTATGTTCCAAAGCATTCCGCGTCGGAATTTTACCTAGGAAGTATTCCAAGTGACATTTATTTCAATCCCCGAGGTAATAAAGTGACATCTGTTGCCTGTTGCTTATACTACATACCTTAGACAAAGCACATCGAGTAAGCTTGACAAATAATACCTGATACAAGCCAGGATTGTCCTTGTTCTGGCGGTGTACTTTATTTGTTAGTTGAACAGAAAATCCTAAGTTGCTTAACATTTAGATATAGGTTGAATCGATAACCCCTATTTCGCACTCTAAAATAGAGAATATATGCAAAATTTGTGGTTTTGGTTAACGGCCTTCTAACTGCCTCCGTGGTCGAAGGGTCAGGCTCTCGTCTAGCAATTTGGAGGTCGCTGGTTCAAATCCCGGCAAGCGCTACTAAATTTTATTTGATTTATTTCACATTTTATTAATAAAAAATAATATATGGTATATTTGCGGCATGTTCCAGAGTGAAAGATACTCTCAGTATCGCCCCGGTGTAGGAGCTTCAGTCAGAATTGAAACAATGCTTAAAATTGTTTTAGCCGTGTTTAATGATAGCCAGATACTTCCCCACCTTCCTTTTCCCCATCTTCTTCCCCACCTTCCTCTTTCCCATCTCCCTACTCTCCCCACTACCTTCAGCCTCACAACATACCCTAATTGGGGATTTCATAGTCTCACTGGCTTCAGATGGATCGTAGCAGTTGCGACCCTTGTGGCGGATTCACACAAAAAAACTAGCTTTTGTAAAATTGTGAAATCGCAAATAAGCCTGCAAAAATTGAGATTTCTGAGAAGTCGAAGGGATAACCTAGTAGCTTCGCTCTCTGCTAAAAAACTTTATTATATCTTTCCAGGGTAATCGTCTAATTTGCTTACATAAATATTTCCGTAGTGTTTGGAGCTGTGTAAATAAGATAAAAAAGAAGTCATTACATAGCTGAAATAACCTCTCACCTGTTTAATTAAATCTGAGCGTTTATTCAACTGAATCATAAAATCATCTGTTATTCCTCAAATCCAAATAAACAAATTATCTATTGACCATTTTCATTTGATGAGCGCTGTAATCCATTTCATATCTAACTAAATCTGCCTTTGTGTGAAACGATTAGTTAAATTTAACAGCTGTAGTTAAATTCTCTCGCAGTTAAATTTTATGTGTTGATATTCACCGTTCTGTGTCATTAAAATCTTAAGGTGTTTACCCTATTTAGGATAATGTATTTTTTAATCTCTCAACAGGTAACCGTTTAACTGTAGATTTTTTATAATTACGTTCGGGTTATTAAAACGTGTCTAAATTGAAAACATGGCTAGCGAAGGCATGTTTTTAATTAAATCCATGTTCTATTGATAATTTGATGATGTTTTTAAATAAACGATACAGTTTGTGGCTAGGTAATCTGAAATTTAACGATTAAACTGATTCATTAACAAACAATTGTTATATGAAGGAAGAATTAACATTATCAAATATTTCTTCTCTTTTTGTACTGTTGCCGACAAAAATAATGGCTGCTTGTATTATTTCGACTTTCGGGTAGAATGGATCAAAAAAAAATTATGGAGAAAAATGAGTATTACTAATTTATTTAAAATCTTTATCTAGAAAATCGGAAACAGAAAAATTAGAAAAAGATACGGACACATCTAGGACTCGAACCCAGGACCCTTGCCTTGCCGGGGCACCGCTCTACCAACTGAGCTAATGGAACCCTATCTCCGTCGGTCATACTTAACTGTATCATACTTTGAATAAGAACTACAAACATTGTCAAATATGATTTAAGATTTTCACGGCCAAAAGTATTTTTGTTATTTGTTTTTGGGGTGTTATGCCGTGTTGCGCTAACTCCTTCTTTAGCCAACGTTTCGGACAACATTGCAGTGTCCATCATCAGGGCAGATGTGTTATTTGCCGAGCATTTGATTGACACCGGGCATTACTTTGGATTTGTTCCTGAAATCCTGGGGAGACCCAAAACTTATAGAGCACGGCTGATTACGGAAGCCATTGAAATTCATAAAAATCCCGTAAACATTAATAGAGACGATGGAGCTAAGCTCAATAGTTCTTGGTATCCGGTAATTGACGGATACACCAGAGCTAAACGTAGAAAACCACTTTAAAATAAAAAAAAAAAATTAAAAAAATGATACGTTAATGTTAGCTCAGAGGGTTGGAGCTGGCAACACGGTATCACAACCTCATACATAAGCTCACATTTTTACACAACCTCAAATAACACATCTGCCCTGATGATGGACACTGCAATGTTGTCCGAAACGTTGGCTAAAGAAGGAGTTAGCGCAACACGGCATAACACCCCAAAAACAAATAACAAAAATACAAACATTGTCGTTCGAGTTCTGATGTGACCGTATCTATTTCGGATTTTTCCGTTTCAGATATTCGTTTAGTAATGGCTAATATTGTCTTCAATAACTAAATGTTATTGTTTACTACCATCAAAAGTACATTTTAATTTTGCTCGCTGATCTAAAGGGCAAACAGTTTTTTTCTTAAATATATCAATTCTATTTACTGATGTCAAGCTATTGGGAAGAAGATTGTATATGCGTACACCCTCGGGGCCCGTGTTTCTTTTACCACTTTCAGTGTTTGCTGAATGTGCGTGTATCGAATATGAAAAATGATTTTATTGCATTAAATATCAATTGCAGCTAAAGTTACACTCCTGCAAGTTTGATGACCCCTTTTTCCAAATCATAATATTTACCAGTTGAAAAATGCATCAATCTGTTACCAGGCGGCAAAAAGACTGGATCGAACATGAAACAGTTTGATAACCCTATTTTCTAAAACGAAATTAAAATATTGACAAAGCTAAAAGCTGTTGCTCGGTGAAATATTATTCGCACCACAATACCTGCATTTTGAAAACGTAAACATGTTTTGCAAGCTGACGTCATACAAACGCTTGTAGGAGATATTATAAAAAGCCCATTTAAACAAAATTTTGGAGGATTCAAGTTTTAAAACTAGGAGTAGCGACAACGCCGGTAACAACGCGATCTGTTCTCAAAATTTCTGAGTTTCAACTGAAATCTGTATTCGCTTCTGTTCCTCCATCACGGCAGAATCATTTTAAAGATTACAACTATGTGCAACGAGCTGTTTACTGCTGGCACTCTATCAGCTGATCTAGACGCATCTGTCATCATTAAAATAAAGGGGTGTCTCCGTGTGCCGGTCCTTATAATCAAATGACCATGCCACCGCTGAATTCCTGCTGGCTACCGACTGAACTGGCCACCGCTGTTGATTGCCCAAAGACTGGCCAATTTCTGCTGCTGCCGATTGCTGGTCACTGATGCTGACAACATAGAGGCTGGTCAATTCCTCCTGGCTACCGATTGAACCAGCACTGATGCTGACAACCTAGAGGCTGGCCAATTATTCTTGGCTACCGACTGAATTAGCCATTGATGCTGATAACCTAGAGGCTGGCCAATTCTTCCTGGCTACCGACTGAATTAACCACGGATGCTGACAACATAGAGGCTGGCCAATTCCTGCTGGCTACCGACTGAATTAGCCAATGATGCTGATAAAGGCTACCAAATTTCTGCTGGCTAACAATTAAACTGGCCACGGCTGCAACAGTCGCCTACGCCATGTATCGTATGGCGTGATGATGCACAATGTGCTCCAATCTGAAATTATCGCTGAAAGAATTCTGATTGTCTCGGTTTCTATATGTGTATTAAAACCAAGTTGTATTGAAATACATTTAACTATTTCTTGTGAATTGGGTTGGCTGTAAGAAATAGGAAGTACCTATAAGCTACTCCCCTTTGTACGTTCTGTATTTACAATACTTCTAATTAAAATGTGAATTTTGATTTGAATCGTCTTTCTTTGATGACGGTTTGGATAGAACACCTCACGGTGTTTTACTTAAATCATTACCCAGGTTGAGGGCTGATGTGTGCCGGTGCTTATTATTTATAGTCTTTTCTTGTACCGGCAAACACGTTCCGTACAGTGCATATAGTTTATTATGTAGTCTTGTGTAGTGTTCATGTACCTGTGATGTGTTTATTAATGATGTGTTCGTATGTATAAATCCATTTTGGATTTGTAGATTATTAATCATATAGTATATTTGTCCAGTTTTCTGATTTTCAGTCATTTCGTTTCTTGGTAAACTTTTTGTTGAGGGTATCTGGGTTATAATTCAAAAGTTTTTTATTACTTTATTCTGTATTATTTTTAGGTACTTTAAATATGTTTCCCCATATTTCAATTAAATAATTTAGATGGGACTGGATTAAATTAAAAAATATTTCCCTCTTTACTTGTGTTGGTAGAATATGGACTAGTCTACCAAATACACCAATTAGTAGGATAATGTTTCTTCAAGTTTTTGTATGTTCTTTTGTAAGTGTTTATCGATATGTAGTCAAAAATATTTTTCACCATCTGAAATTTGTAGGTTTGTTCTTTCTATTTGCAATGGTTTATAAGATGGCGTTTTTCATTTGGTGAATTTAAGTTAAGACCATGTAAACTTATATTTGCCGAATTAAAATATAACAAAATCGTCTGCGTATAACAAAATTTCAGATATCATATAGATATATTTGAAAAAGGATATGCTGTTTTGCATATGCTTGCAAGTTGCAATATTAGCAGCTTCAATAATTTGACAATGAAAGAGGAACTCAACTTGGTGCTTGGAAGAAAGCGTAGAGCCATACCTCAAGTAGGAAACTTCAAGACCTAGAATCTATTGAGAACGGAGGTATCAAAGGGAGAAACCTACAGTTAACTCACAGCTTTTTAATGACAGTCCCACCAACAAGTAAATATGGAAGCGTTTGCCGCTGCAGGACCTTTGTGCACTAATTTAATGTTCGTTCACATATGGGTCACAAGACTCTCCGTAGTCTGTTTTTACTGTCTAATTAATTTTTGTCTAGGTTTTTTTATATTGCTTGTTATGTACCATTAAAATAACTTTTTATAATATTACTTGTAGCAAAGGTGATTGATACCAAATAATAAATCATATCGATTATGGCATTATTTTTGTTTCATTTCAATTTAACATCCTTTAATAATAACTCCACAAATCCTGCAGGATCAAACTGAATTTATAAAATCTATCCCGCAAACCCGCAGGATTAGAAAAGGGTGCGGGATATGCAAACCCTCATCATTCTATTTATCCTTATCATTCCATTTCTATTTATCTCATTCTATTATTATACTTTTCTAACGGGTGCAAAAACCATTTATTTAATTCTATATTGAGGAATAACAACAACCATTATACACAAAAACAGACATCTCCTTAAAAATCAAACAACTTAACGTTATATTTTGCCAGGCTCATTTTTTCAGGACATGTGTTGTATATGTAAGTAAATTACTACCGTACGTGAACCTCCAGATGATGCCAAATGATCAGTGATTTGAATTGCTCGCAAAAGAAATTTCATTCCATTTGGAATGATTTCTTTGTTCCCCGTGCATTGTCTTGCCGAAACTCAGAGGGCTTCTCTAAAAAGCTTCTGGAAAAAAGGTTCTTGAAAAAAGCTGTCATATGGGGCTGGGTAAATAGAATCACAGAACAATGCCAGCCTTTTATTCCAGGCAAATTGAATTCTTGGAATAGATTGTGGGAGGGGGTGTTGGTGTTGGGGGTGGTGGAGAAGTGGAGGAAAAGCATTATTGGTGGGAATGAGTGCTTACACTCTAACTCATAAGCATTTATTTATATTTGAGGAGTATTTCTGACATTTCTATACCCTCATTCTGTTTCCGAGAAGGCCATTTTTTGCTGTGATAACGAGTATTTTGGAGTTAATGCAATACTGTGGTTCCCAGTGACCAGCCACGTATATATTTATATTAAAAAGTCGGGCGGCAAGGATTGGATTTTATGAAAATCTACAGTTTTTTTCCGAGATTGATGAAATTTTGCACACTTGACTTTCAAAACAAAAGGAAGGTCACTGTAAAAACGAGATTTGAACAAACTAGCCTCATCCCCCTTTCCCACATATAAGCAATATTATGATCTTTTTAAATTTAACTTTCAAACATGGCGTTCAAAATAAGAGGAAAATTATATTTAATTTCGAAAAATGCCGCGCAAAGCCCGGGAAAATCTAGGGATTCCAGCTAGTTTAATATATTTAACAATTGCTGTTGGCCATGTTTGCTAATCGTATTGGGTGACGGTCAAGGTAAAATTTAACTCTCATTCAATTCAAGTGTCACGAACGTGACTTAGCGTTAGTTTTCCTTGGATAGTTCAATGAGACTCCCACATGGCAGTTTCCAAAGGTTCTAACCACGGTAAAAAACTCTAAAAATAATTTGATAAAAATACTTATCTTTCGTGTTTGTTATGCTCTTCAGGCTTAACACTTTGAAATCTAATATTTTAGTTCAGGAATTTTGATTAAAGGTACTTTGTTTTACACTTTGACCGTCAAACAAAGGTAAGGTATAATATTTTGTTTCACATATTCTTCACATTGCTAAAAAATACGTTTCTTATGAAAATGTCCAGTTTGTTTTTCAAAAGCTTCCAGGATCACGAAATAAGTAATATTGTACTAAAATGCCGGTCATGGTAATACGACGTTTGGGAACCCCTGCTCTACACGCTTTTGAAAGTGTTTCCCAGAAAAGCAGATTGGCAGATGTTTTTGCTTCATATATTTGATGTGAAATTATTAAAAATGAATCTTCCGAGTTCGGCAACATTATTATTGATATAAACACGGCTAAATCACTTTACTTATGTAATGTAATACTTATATGGAATACACACCTAACACTAATATCCTCCACAACACTGGTGAACTTCTAGCGTGGAGGACAATAAATACAATATCTTTTTATTTTTAATATGTGAAGAACAATAATAAAAAAATTATTTAATTCAATTGTATAATCACTACTGCCGCACAAAAGAAGTATGTTCCACTGGTTTTCTTACCCCGCATCAGGCGTATTTAATTATCTTCCACTGGTTTTTGTACCCCGCGTAGGTCGTATTTAATTATCTTCTACTGGTTTTAGTACCCCGCATCGGGCGTATTTAATTATTTTCCTCTGGTTTTTGTACACCGCAACGGGCGTATTTAATTTGCTTTAAAATTATTTCCTTCATGATCTACGTCTGTCGACGTCATTTGTTCAATTATTATCAACTAATCGATTCCACATCAATTACATATCGATTACCACCGATTACAGGTTTTCTTGTTACTTTTACTTTTGAGAGATATACGAGTAATGTGACTCCGAGACAAGCAATTCGTAGAATTGAGTAGAATACTTTGAGCGACTAGACTATCCTTGTGACTTATTCATTTGTCTTGGTACTTGTATTCGATAGCTTTTATAGAATATTTATTGAAGTACCTTAACTTACTTACCAACATAATGCGGTCGTTTCCTACTGCAAAATTTCGCGTTTTACAGATAATTGGAGCAAGCTGAGATCAGAACTTTCTATATTTTTTGAAAATGAAGGTTAGTACCGTAGATATATACCGGCAAATGTTGATATTTGCGGCCGGCCGAAACGCTTGAGCAATCACGTCCATCGTAGGTTCCTGCACGGTGATAGTGTATCACTACCATTCGAATTATGATTTGTATTGACTCATGTCTCGTGCGATGATTTTTTTAGTGTGTAACCCTACATGAGTCATAACTGCTCCCAACCATCTGGAGGAAGTGAGACTATGGCATCCCCAATTGGGGTATGTTGTGACGCTAAATTTAATGGGGAGGGGAAGGAGAGGGGAAGAAGAGGAAAATGGGGAAGTATCTGGCTATTCAGATCTGGTCACCAAACACAGCCAAAGTCATTTCAAACAACGTTACTTACGCCAGGGCGTTACTGATAGTATTTTCCACTCTAAAACGTTCCGCAAATATACTATTATTTTTAATCAATAATTTGTGATACGAGTATAACAAAAATGAATAAAACAAAATTTTCTTGCGCACCCTGGGATCTGGCTTGCTCGTCAAGAGCCTTACTCCTCAACCACGGAGGATGTTCGAAAAATAATTCGTCATTTTCGGAAATATCATAAAATATTTTTACTGCCTTTAAAACCCTTTTAAACATAGTACATTTTTATGAAAATAAAAACAAAATTTGAAAATAACCACATTTGCTTCTTTTAAAATGGAAAATTCTTACATTTTTCGGAGAATAGCCTTTTAAATCAGGAGGTAAATATACTCTTAACTTTTTATTTAAGGCGATGAACTACGTCGTGTAGTATTTTAAATTGAGTCGCTATCAATAACAACCCTTACGTAGATGGCGATAAGGTTTAAATTCCCGCTTAACACCATCCGCCTGTTTTGATTTATGCAAGAAAAAAACATGGCCAAAAAGTGCCTTTTATTTTATTTTGTGGATGTTCAGGCATAAATATTAAAATTTTTTTCGATTCTTTTATAAATAACTTAATTTTCCATATTATAATTAAATCATAACCGAAAATGGGTTCGTAAGTTGGAGATTTTGAACTTTAAAGCAGTTTTCATAGGCCTTTACATTATCTTATAAAAAGACTTATCTAAAAAATACTCGATTATTCCAAAGGCCAAGATATATTCTACTCGCAGTATTTAATTAAAGCATCTGAAAAATTTCTAGGCGACCAAATTTTCATACCAAAAACACATGATTTTGCATTACTACGTATGGCATCGCCTTAAATTCCTTATTTAAGTGTTAAAGAAATCTAGTGGTTTCTTTCACGGGAAATTTCAAAGGATCATAATTATCTAAATGGAATCTACCATTTGAACTGAGAAAAAATATTCCCATGTGAATTGAATACATGTAAAGAAACATAATTTGTTCAAAATTACTAATATTAAATTGATTATTAATATAAATCAATGTTTATCTATACCCCATCATTACTGAGTAACATTCCCTTTCATCGCTGGCTCAAGCAAGATGTTTATGGTTTTGTGAAGCCTACCAAACACGAATCTAGTTTAGCCCCCACCTACATTATTCGAACTGATGTTTTGGGGGCTTATTATTTATAGTACCTGGTTTTGCCGGTACGACTGTGTTCAGCTACCAAAGATATTATAATACAAATAGATATGCTGTAAAGTATTTTTACTATGAAACCGTATGTCGACGTTTTTGTTAAACAATACTATTACACGCCTTCGCTTACGCTTAAGTGTCCGCCCCTTTCCAAACCTACACATGAAACGTGCCAATTACATTGACAGTAATACTAGATCACATTATCTTGCCAAGTTCCGACAGCGTTCATCATTAGCAATACTTTAAAATACAGACGGGTAGGGATTACAAGAAACAAACTGATATTTCAATTGTTTTATTCAAGTTTATCTTTCGTTTGATAAAAAGTCATGGGACTTTTACATTGGGTACATTGTAATGTTTACAGTTTTGTACAGTTATAGTTACAAACAATTGTTGCAAATAAATATTTCTTTATTTGCAACCATTACAGAGAGTTTTTCGAAATCAGAAACATTTCTCAAACTTTTGTCTACCATATTCACAGGCTTTAAACTAGAATAGAATAGAATTGAAGGGTTTGCATCCTGATATTAGCCTTATATTACACCGACTCATCAGGTCTCTGACTCCACTGTCAGAGCTCTAAAACAACAATTGAAGATCTGCATTTATCAGTTTTTTAATATATTAATGACATCTGTCAGCGATTTAAATATATTTTGATATCGCCTTTTGATTGCTTGAAGACGTTTTATGTGCAATTTTTGAAATCAATTTTAATTTTTTTTAAATTTTCTATTAATAACTGCATTTTTTTCCCCATTCGAATCTTCAATTGTTGGTGTTTTTGCTGCAGCGCAAGTAGAGATTGAGAGTGAGCGAAGTAGAGGTTGTGGGTTCACTTGAGAGATAAAAAATATTTACTCTTCTCATCTTACCTAAAATTATAAAAATATTCTTTATAAAAAATAAATGAAAATCACACAGTGATAAGTGGTAGTTGAGTGTAGGAACTGCCCATGCAGTAAGTTTGCAAATTTTGGTTAATGGTTTAAAATCATTTTGTTAAAAGTTAGACGAGCAAATGATATTATGGCAAGTAAGAAACCAGTTCCTTTTCTTCCCGTTGCGTAATCTGAAATAGTGATACTTTAAGTTATGACACATGAAAACTGAGATAAATTCATGGGTAAAAATAAGTAATAGATAATAATATTTTGCATTGAATCCATCAGCAATAATTATTAACAAAAATTATACATTTAAAAAATAAATATTATGGTGAAATATTGATAGTCGGTATTTAAACTTAATCGCGTCCCATCACTAGCTTTGCGATAACAGCTTCGCCGGCGAGGTAGAGGGTTGACGTCAATAAAAACTTTAAAAAATCATTAAAAAAATTGTTATCGTATTCTAATTTTGTACTTACAGGTGAAATGATATTCCATTTCTTTTAAAGTTCACATGGCGTGTAGCATTTTTACAAAGTTGCGCTGAAAAAGACGGTATTTTTAATAAAACGAGGACGAACTATACTCAGCAACAACAGAAACTCAACTAAATGAACGAAATCTTTATGTATTTCCTTATATTCTATTATCTTTGACAGCTACCTTTCTCCAGTCAGTATGCCAAGCGTTGTACTGGAGAAGTCGTCCTTTCAGTTGCTATGATTTTTTTCGTTGAAGTAAGAATTCACAACATTTAAATTTACAATTAATCATATACTTAACCACTGGAGCGCTTCGTGTTGCGCAACAATTCAGCCATTCGATACAATTAACATCATTCCTCAAAATATTAGTAAAGAAACAATATGAAATGATTACTGCGGTTTATAGCCAGTGAATCCACCTAGATTTCACAGTTTATTCCATATTTTTAGACTCAATAAGTACTCTAGGATGTACCTAGAGGTACTACTAAGATATTGCGCAATACTTGCAAAAAATTGTCGCAAAGCGCTCCAGTGGGTGAGTCCATTAATCTACTTTATAAATTTATTAAATCAGTTGCGATGCATCATCGTGTTAAAAAAAAAACTTATTCTAATCTTGAATTCATTGAGGTTTGACTGAAACATGTCTATCTCTGAAGGTTGGTTTCTGGACTCCCAGAGGCATGAGCATTGGTAGGTTGGTCCTACCTCTTGGAAAAATAAAAATCTTGTGCTGCCTAGCTCTGGTGAACTTATCGGGGACATAAAATTTGATTTTTATTAGGTCCGAGAGGACCTTGAGATGTAGCGTCTTTGTCGATATGCAGAAAAAAATCAATCAAAAAATTAGCCTTGTATGTCTTTCCATCGTATGCGTTTTCTTTCCTTTAAGAAATACAGGCCTACCAAATCCACACCCACAATACTAAAAACCCTGTTTAGTGTAACACGAGCTTCTGGTAGACTAGCCATGAAAACGGTTGTCGGGGATGACCGCAATCTTGCGCATCTCACACTTTTTGAAACTAATTTCTTGATTTTATTACGGGCAGATACAATACAGTAATTTTTTTTGAATAAGGAACTGAAGGTTAATGATCCGGCATGCAAATAAGCCTTATGGTAATAAAATATGAAAGTTCGCTGACAATTGTTTTGTGTGCTCGTCGTTTTTTTTCACCATTGCTGATTTTCGTAAACAGAATTTTGAAATGACAAACATTTTATCCAAAGTCTACAGGAGACGAATTATGAAATGGATAACACCCTGAAACAATGCAACATCAAGACAATGTTGATTTGTTTTTTCGATGTGAGAGGAGTCATCTATTCAGAGTTTGTTCTCCATTTGTGGTTTTCAAATTTGAGTTTCCCCATAGCATTATCCTTATAGGGCGTTTTTAACACTTCATGATCGTGCGCTGTTTACGAAAATTAACCATCGAAAAAACGGCGAGTAAACAAAACAACTATCACCGCTTGTCATACCGACATAACCCAGTAATACAAAAACTGAGCCACAGTTCGGTTTCTTTTGGGTACCTCCTCGTATATTCTACATATTATATGTACATATATACCCCATCACTAATTAACGTGTTTTAAATTTTAAACATCTGATAAATTTGGCCAAGGGGTGATTTACATAGATGACGAGTAAAACTTCTCAAGAGTGTTTGATATTACGACAAACTACTCAAATAATCGAAGATTGATTTTATCATGAATACATCTTAATAAAAAAAACTTCACTTCCTTTTCGGTTTGTAAATATTCTAAGTGCTTTAGAAATGAGATTCCTAAGTGGTATGTTTGAAACAAAGCATGAACGTATTACAAATATAGGGTCACGGAATTAACGCATTTATTTATGAAATACATGGTAATTAATTGACATTTACAAGTCATTGATGCATTGAATCACCATACTAGGTAACCGCCTGTTTCATGATGACCAATACATTAAAGTTTTTTTGTATAAAGTGTAAACAATATAATATAAGATTTTGGGCCAGATCTGAATAGTCAAGTACTCCCCCACCTTATTTTTCCACATCTCATCCACCTCCCCACTCCCTCCAGACCCACACCAAATCCCAATTGGGGATACCATAGTCTCACTGTCTCCAGACTTGAGAGCAGTTAATACTCTTGTGCGGTATTAACATAAAAAATAAGCTAAAAAAAATATTTCAATATAAACCGCAATGAAGTTTGTAATTTCATACCAAGGTCAAAAATGACCCACAAAAAGGAAAACATTTTCGTGGCACCGCTCAATCTCTTCCGAGGGCCTTAAATTAAAACCAAGGACCCGCCTCGGCGATAACAAGGATCGTAAAAACCGCACCAACAAAAACGAGAATGTTGTCTCAGCTGTGAGCTTTAAGCTGCCTCCATACCCAATAATACACATCCGACTTGTCCACAGATTGAAAACATAAAAGAGGGGATCGAACAATAGGCTTCACTTAAAGAAGGGAAGTGTGGACGGTCGAGCTTTTCGATGCGGTGGCATCAGTTAGTACGGCCGCTTGGAAGCACTATTAATATTAAGCTCGGCTGATCCTTTTCAGGCCATCGGGAGCGGGGAGTAAAAAGAGCAGAGCTTTTGGTCTTGGACTGCTCTCAGGGAGACTGGGAGATGAAAGGAACGCAAAACGTGTGAATTTGGTGAGACTTTTTTAGCAGGGTTGCCAAAAAAGCTTTATTGAATTACTAACACGTCTCGGTTCAGATGGGGCAATGACCAAGAATATTATGTATAAGATATCACACATCGAGGAGATGGGGCTTAGAAGTGGATACAAATGGTTTAATAATATCTGGTGACAGTTTTATTACACTGTGTTGTCCGTGATTTGGTTTCTGGTAAATACATTTTAAATTCACCGTAACCAATTATTAGTCAAACAGAAAAATTTCTTTACCCTAAGCAAATTTTAAATCTCTTCTCATTAATTTGTCTGTCTGAATCTTTTATCGTATCACTTGGAAATACGTAACAATAAATAAGGCGTATTATTTTTAACAATAAACTGGATTTTCTCTCTTTAGCTCTTGATGGAAATGACTATTTGAGATGAAAGTATGTGAATTGTTTTCGCCCATAAAATCCAAACAGAAAAAAAACTCTACAAATATAATTACGCCGTTTCAGCACAAAGGTTTTCCGCATTGTACCCACCAGCATTATGTACATACTATATTATACATACAGCATTATTTTAGAAAGCGTCGCTGATCGATAACATTATTGTTAAATATTTTATATAATTCATCAAGCCTACATGTTTAACTTCAAAATATTTTTGAAAAATTAATTTTATAAAAAACACATCGAAGTATATTTCAATTATTAGTAATCAATATGATTATTATTATTACCAATAAGAACAAAGCCAACACGAAAAATAGTTTATTCTACAAAGGGATGACATACTATCATTACTAATTAGCATAAAAACTACACTCAGTAATAATAATAATAATATTTTGATGATTTGTGTAGCGCCGTTTTTGTACAAAATCACCCCAAGGGCGCTTTACATAAAATACATTCAAAAGAGCTTATAAGAACTACACCACCATAATTAGTAGGATATTATCACTATTACTTTATTTGAACGACTATATTTTTCAAATCAAAGCCGACCGGTTTCGAAACGACCGTTCTTTACTCAGAGCAAAATATATAGTAACATAACATTACAAAATTAATATTATTTAGTGCTGAAGTGGGGGTGGAGGCGTCACTAGGGATTAGTAAAGAGTTGCTGAAGGAGTTAGAACAGACGGCGAATGGGTCCATTCTATCCTAATCCTTAACCTGACCTAACCACAAAGTTATAGCCACATTCAAAAGTATTAATAATAATATTTATTAAATAAACATCATTACTTTATGGTAAAATTAAAAGAAAAAAAACAATGTTGAACGCTTTCATCATAGCACAACCCCGATGTTGTGATTGCTGAAACGTGTCTTAACAAGAAGTCTCTGTTGTTGTGACATACTATTACTCTGCTCCAGTCTCGTATTCTGGTTCCATATATATATTATAGTATATACTTTCAATGTATTACATGAGACTGATTTTCTTTGGTGTTATTATTAGGCGAACGGCAAAGTAAAATAGGTTATTAGAACGTAAAGACGAAAGGAAAATCTCGGAACGTATTATTTAGAAACAAAACTTTATCACTTTGTTGTGTCGGAAGACGGAGTATTAGTACGTATGCAAATGGTAGTAGGAATTCTTCTGTTTTCACAACTTTAAAAAGTGATATAAAGTTATAAAAACCTTACTTACGTAACCTATTTAATTTCATCACTTTTCATGACTTTTTAAAGGTGTGTTGAATTGTCATTTTGGTGAGTAATCCAGTCACCCTTTTTTTAATACCGATTCCTGTATGGAAACCAAATGGCGACCCATAAGGAAAATATTTGTTAAAATATTCATTCTTACGATTTCATTTACTTTTTGTCATTTGTATAAGATTTATATTTATACCGTTGATATTGAATAAACAATTTTTTTTCCATTGGACCCAAAAGGTCTGGAGCAGCTGAGACTGTTGTGCGGTATTCACACATGGTATTTATAAAAACGATATTAAAAAAATATATTAGCTGTGTATTATATTATGTTATATGCAAATTAAGGCGAAGCTTAGTGCCAAATCACTTTTTTGATTAATCTTTATAACGAATTGGTGTATATTATGAATACCAAAAAATATGCTTTAGATAAATTGAAGTTTTTCCTATCGTTTCGCTTGAGTAGAATACAAATAAAAAATAAATGCAAACTACTAAAAAAAATATTTTTTCAATAGAAATGTATGAACGTACAAAGGAAAAAAAAGTATTATAGCTAAGATTATCTGTGACAGTTTCACTTGATTAACTTTTTTGCTTTATTATAAAATTATTTACAAAATAAATAAAAACCAGTTTTGTGCTTGAAATCGAACGTTTCTAGACTCCGTTTGTCAAGCGATTTTCATGGCAATTACCTGCAATATAAGGTATACCAAGAATATACACGTTTTTGGCTTGTAACTTCCTCTTAAAGTAAGAATGGGTTGTAGGTACCGTAAATTATTTATAGATTGTGATGTTTTGTGAATTCTCCTCACTAGAAGAACCTGTGCTTAGGTGTTCACCTGCTCAGGGTCGGTCTTGGGTCAAACGGAACTTGGCGTTGATAAAAACCTCAAGGGCGCTATTTTAGTTTTTAGGTATTATCAACGCATTGGCTCCTTGAGTCCTTGGTGCCTTGGCAAGTCGGCGCCCAAAACGGACAGAATATTTATTTTCCCATAAAAACAATTCAACTTTTTAACCTAAAAACTACATTAAAATATTGGAATTTCAAACAAAGTTAATTTATCTTTTTTACTTATAGCATCATGTAGAATCACCCTGCGAATTAAACGCAATTTACTCCCGGACACCCTTTATTATTATGTCAACTTATAAGAATATGTTATTAGTGCTTATTCCATGATGCTTATAGAAAAAAGTTATTCTTCAATTTAGTTTGTGGTCAGCTAAACATTCATTTGTTTTTAGAAGACCACAAACTAAATTGAAGAATAACTTCATAAATTTAGTTTGTGGTTTTTTAATAACATTCATTTGTTTTCGTCTGAATTAAGCGAAATATTTAAAAATGCTGTGATAAAACTGTTTTACGAATATGATGAGAAGAATTAAAAGAGGGCAGAGTGAGAAACGTGTATTTTGATCAAAAAAACAAATACATCCTTATTATTCATTGGAAACATAATTGCTTTGCAAGCCTTAGCTAATAAACTGTTCATTTTCATCAAAATTATTTTCGTTCACAAAGGCTTTGTGCCGTAAGTATTTAATGTAGAAATTTATGTATGAACCTTAATTAGAAAATTTTATTTGAAATGTCAACAAAGGTTTTCTTTAACAAGTTTGCAGGTATTATAAGTACACAATTTCTGCTTGTTTTATATTAATTTACGCGGTTCTTTACTTTGAGAATTTTTATAAGCTTTCTTAAAAGTTATTATAAAGACGAAATTATTCAAAAATGGTTTTAGGACAGACTATGATTTGAAAAAATTTAGGATGGGTTGTTTCACAGAATTTGAACAATTCATCAAATTTCAGTTTTATCATATCAGTTTTGTGAAACAACTGGCCAATAATGATAGAACAACAAAACTTGAATAGATCCTTCACAGAACTGAAAATCAACTTTGAGATTTGATTCACGTATCTACCTAAAAGTCAATTCTGACATTTAGGTACTAGGTACGTTAATATTTCAAAGCGCAGTGATACAAATTAAATTTCAAGATGAAAATATTTGCATCGATTTATGTTATTGATTAGATGTGAAAAAGTGTGTGAACCACAAGAGTTCTGCTCTTGGGATCCTCTGGAACTATTGCATGAAAGTAAAAATAAATCTAGGTTAATGAAGAGGAAGAGTACTAAACAGCAAATTACTGTTATCTATACCGATTTGAATAACACTGTTACGAGTATAACATAAATTAAATGTTTGATCGATTACTTATCAACAACTATAGGTATTAAGTATTGATCTAACATACTAATATTTGCTTACCTACGAAAAGTAAAGAACAAAAAATAGCAGGTAGTGAGGAAAAAATGAGCTTACTTGGGAAACACGGTTACCCCACAGTACACTTGTATCGGTTATATCTTTGGTGGAGAAAATAATGTTTAGGTTTATGATTAAACAAATCTAATTAGGTATCTACTGTATAGAGCGCAGTCCACGTTCTGATTTTGGTGGTCCTTCAGAAGGGATTAAATCCACCCTTAGGAGGAATTCTCAGGATGAGATAAAGGAAAATCAATTTAATATTATTTATTTGAACTGCTCCGGAATCTAGTCTAGACGTCTTGTCAAAGGATTTATCGGAAATTCTGATGGATATTTTCAAATATCTACTGGACTAACCAATTTTAACCAAAGATTTTTAAAATAGATTTCTTTTTTAATCGGATTTGATTTTTAAGATTTTTTAAGATAACTTTTTCGCTTTCTGAAGATATTTTCAATTGTATAAATGAATCGAGATTAATAGAATCAAGTCGAGATGCGGACGGTAGAACAAAGTATTTCCATTTTGACCAGTGGCGGTTCGTGGTTTTTTAACAGGGGGTTCAGAAATTCAAGAGAAGATAAACATATCTAATTAAAATTTACTTACTGTTGTCCTTCGTCAAATAGTCGAATACGGCAGCAGTCACACAACTTAAATAAAGTTAGTGGGAGGGGTACCTACATATTATTGTTTTTAAATCACTTTACACTAGACACAATTATTAGATAATGATAAAAGTTTTATAGGAATTAAATTATATTTATAATTATTAATAAAGGAAAGATCGTTTACTCCAATTTTACACCACGATGGGTCGCCTCCAAAAACTAAACAGGGGAAGCAAAATAACCGATTGGTTTCCTCCAAAGATATTAGAAGAACGAGATGTGCTATGCGCAGTTCGTACTGAGTGGAATTGTTTTGCCGAGTGTCGCCGGTTTTGTTCACCAATACTACTGCACACCTTCGCTTACGCCAAGGCATCGCTAAGGTATTCGCACTAATACATAGAACAGATTTCTGTGCGTACACGTCCCGATACCGTTCAAAGTACCCTAATTAGGTAGTACTCCGGCTACGGTCCGGCGGCCAACATAGCATATCTCGTTCTTCTAATATCTTTGGTTTCCTCGCAACCACATAACCAAGTACACCTCGCGTACCACTCACGTTTAAAAACTCGAGTGAAGATTTCTCGGTTTTCGCGGCACAAACCTGGTTTAATGAGAGGTCAGGACGCGGAGGCCCTTTATTTTTAATTTCCAACCTTTTTTCATAAGTATTGGCGTTATTTTTTTATATAGACAACACTGTATTCCGCCATTGTATAAAAAAATTATGACAAAATATTCGCGACAATCAATAAACGCATACGCATAAATAAACATATACGCAAACGCTTTCAATTTGAAATCCGAAAGAATACTGGAGATGGAGAACTGGACAAAACACAAAATTGCATAACTAGCGACGACAATGGGGCGTTTGCCGAAACTTTCGCAAATATAATTAAGGAATATAACGACTTATTTAAAAAAAAAATACGAAAACAGAAATCAAAATCGGTCTACTTCAATAGGTAGTAGATTTACAAATGCCATAAGCAAACGGTTGGAGAAATGCAGAAACAAGAAAACAAAAATATGTACAAAAATGACTACAAAGTTAAATACCATAATATAACATAAAAAATAACACTTGCTTCCCTATGGTTCAAAGGTCAAAAGTCGGCCAGTCAGTCCGCGAAGTGCTCGGGTTTCTTCGGTTACATTCGTCAATGTTCGGAGGTCACGTGATATCACAACGCGTGTTCGGCGCACACAATTTGTCTTAGTTTTGCAAAGAAAGACCAAATTTTGTATATGTCACCGTCATAGGGTCTGTACCGGCTAAAATTCTTTTGTATGAAGAGTTTGGGGCGGATTTTAACTCGCACAAACTTGGAATATGTATCGTATTTTTCGGTGGCGCGGGTTTTGAAGGCGAAATTTTAATAGAGTGCTATCTATAATGTGCTTATATTATTATAAAACAAGTTTGTTTTATTTTCTCATCTTTTTAATGGGGGTTCACCGCACAAACGCACTTTAGAGAAAACCGCCACTGATTTTGACAATTTTATTCATCGGAGAATTTGCACATTTGACAAAATTATTTGTATTTTACAACTTTTCGTTCGTGGCCTCAGCACGGGCAAGCCACCCAGTGAGGCCAACATTACTGGAAAACTTTGAAATGTAAAAAATATTGTACCAAATAAAAAAATAAAAAAAAACCCATTGTTTAAAAGTGAATAGTACGGAGATAGAAAATACTATGAAGATTTGCTCATTACAGACATGAACGCTGTACCTAATCAAATATCATTGATTGCATAAAATAGTTGTTAATTTCTCCAAATTCTACAAAATTTCCAATGGAAAAGGTAAACGGGATAAAGTATTTTTAAGCAGGATGAAATAAGGTTTTCGTGTAAGTAAACATCATTGTATCATCATCAGGAACAACGTGTATAAATTTGTACGAAAGGTTCTTTGTAACGAAAAGTATCTCACAAGAGGTTCACTGGAAGATTATGTTGGTAACGTAACGTTGTCAGCTATTTTATCTGGAGTCGACTTTTATGCGGTTATTTTGTCGTGCATCGCTGGGATATACTCAACTAATATCATCAACTTTCAAAATAGTATTCTGCTAGGAATAAGAGGTGTTATTTTGAATAGCCCGCTATTTCGGTAGATGTTACTTTTGAAGCTGTCATTTTTTGACATTTGACAAGTAGAAACTACGCCATTAAAAAAAAATGGAACGATACACGGTTCAAAAACGCAGTGAAATTATTAAAATTCACTTGAGTGAATCAAATGCCAATCATCTTGAGTGATGAGGCCCATTTCCACCTCGGTGGCTTCGTCAACAAGCGAAATTGTCGCATCTGGGGCTCGGAAAACCCAATAGTTATTGTAGAAAAGCCTCTCTATCTTCAACGTGTGACTGTTTGGTGCGGTTTATGGTCCGGCGGAGTCATTGGACCTTACTTTTTCGAAAATGAGGCTGGAGCAACAGTGACGGTGAATGGATTGCGCTATCGAGAGATGATTAATGATTTTTCATGGCCGGAATTGGATGGTATTGATCTGGACAACGTTTACTTTCAACAAAACGGCGCTACGTGCCACACAAGCAACGAAACCATTGATCTTTTACAATTGAATATCAAAATAACACCTCTTATTGGAAAACCCTGTAGTATGAAACAAAGTCGCTATCCGCATCTGTCTGTTTGTGCGCTTAGTTTTTCTAAAGTACGCAACGGATTTTGGCTAAATGTGTTTTCACTATCATTTAGAGATTTTTTTCCGGAAGGTTTAAATATATGATACACCCATATTATATTTGTAGAAAGTAGAGAAAAGTCTCCCAACAACGCCGGGTACACATCCACGTCAGCTAGTAAAGACTAAATGTATAAGAAATAGTACATTTTGTGAGAAAAATATAAATTTCGAGGTGGAAGACACCCTCAGCATCGCCCTCCATCGACCATCATTCAGAAAAGGGATGCCATAGTCTCACTGGCTCCAGACGATTGGGAGCAGTTGGGACTCTTGTGCGGTATTCACATTAAAAGGTATAGGTGTCAAGTGGAACTCCTGACAAATTTAAACGTCGGCACAAATCGACGATCTATACGTTTTCATCTATAAGACAGTTGTATTTTTATTAAAATAATTAATGTATTTGAATTTCGATTTTGTTTTCTTGATTGAATGAATAAATGAACGCATAGATGAAATAGAATCTTGGAATTTAACACGCACAGCGCACACACGTACATTATTTACTCCAGTTAATGTCACTACTATCCAATTAAGATTTGCCTTAAGTGTTAGAGGTGTTGACTCCAGTCCATGATGGGGGGGGAGGTACGCAGTCAAAGTAATTTATTATTTTTATTTTTATGTTTTATAAGACATTTTAAAAGTTCACAGATAAGAGCAAGTCCCTGTGGAGAAATGTTCGATCGTCAGTCAAACAAAACAAAACTTTAAAATTGGCAACTAGCCGACCAAACACATGGCGCAACTAGGTCGAAAATTGAAAATAGATGTTTTATGGTAAAATAAACTTTGTTTTTAAGCGGTTTTATTTTTTAAAAATTTTATTTAATTGCTCTTTTATAATTTTCACATTTTCACAAGATAATATGAAATATAAATACAAAAGATATGCACAACATTTTCTTTGTCCGCCTCATTAAAAGATCCTGTACTGAAGGGAATTAGATTTTGGGTAGAGGATTTCCAGCAATTTCTACTGCGGTTTAACTACATTTTTTTTTGGGTAGGGAATTTTTTTTGTAACTTCTACGACGATGTTTTTAAAATAATAGTAATTTCTTTTTCCGATGATTCCCTATGCCTTTGATGGACTTAATGTAGTATTTTTTTTGTTTTGATTTATTTGATACTTGTTTGAAATTTGTTTTGCAGCTAAAAATTCAAAGCGTATTTGTTAAAAGTTACCTCTTCAAATATTGGCTACCGTTACCTACTGATTTTCAACCGGTATCACAGCGTTTGAAAATATTTTGACCATCTGTCAAGCCTAACGATCATGCTGTTATGCTTGACGGTTGATCAACATATGATCACACTCTGACACGGGTCGAGAATCAGCGAAAGGGACCGTTATTCAAACAACATATTGTATACATAACGGACATTTTTACATCATTATTCGACAATTATCAACATTTTAAAATGGTTGCTGGTTGTCCATTTCTGACGATGCCAATTTTACGGGACTTGAAGCAACCTTACTTAGGACGGAATTTGAACAATTTATTAAATTTCAGCGTTCATTTTTGAGTTCTGTGAAAGTCCTATTCAAGTTTCGTTATTATATCATTATAGTTTAGCTTGATAGAACTGAAATAATAACAGAACTTTAAAAAATCTTTTACAGATCTTGAAAATGAAATTTGAAGTATTGTTAAAATTCTCCGAAACAACCCGTCCTTAACTTAAAGTATTATTAAATTCGTTGAATTAAGTATGGGCGCAAATATAAAATTCGTCTTAATATTTTAAAAAATTAATTGCAAAAGTGTAATTTCTTAATTTAATTAAATTAACGATATTTATGAACGCGTAAATTATAACGTGCGTTTAAGTTTATCCTCAAGAACCACGTGGCGGAAAAACAAACCGGAAATGTTCTCATTATGGAATCTTATCAGAGTCCAGATTCAAAATTCCAACATCGAAGCACACTGGAGAAAATGTTGGTCCTATCAATCTCAAATATTACAGATTATTAACATTAACTTCTATTTTTAGTTATATATTCTTTGCTTGTACTTTCTTACGTGTATGCAGATAATATATAGGTACTGTATGGCGCGTGTAAGATCGTACTAACCTTGCCACAGTCCGGAATAAATAAATGATTATTATTAAAGATTCATCGTACTAATTTCCTCAAGAAAATGTAATCTCTACCTTCTCGTGTAAGAAACAGATCATCGATCGTGTAGCAGCATATCATAAAAGCTGTTGTGCGTTTAATGTTCACCGTTGTTTTGAGAAAATAATATTACCAAATTTCCTTTTCCTCTTCTCGAATTACATGTATTACCTCATTTCCAAACCTCAGTCTAACCAATCTCGAACCTCGTTCTTACCGTACATAATATAGTTTTTCCTATTTCCAAAATACTCTTCTCCTCCAATAATTCATCTGTCAAAATCGACTTCTTTGCTTTTGTTTATTACGCTATAAAATGGAACACATTCAAATATTGGAAAAAATTTACCGAGGACGTACCAACCCCAATTTCTTTACGATATTATTTATGGGACTAGTTTCTGATGGAAAAGCTAGAATATGAGAGAAAAATAAAGGAAAAACATGTAATGTTGGGTGGTAGGTTATTGCGAACCGGTACGAATTTGTGCAAGTATTTACTATCAGAAGCAGTACATTTTCATTGTACTTAATATTTTGATTGTACTTAACGAGTAGGAAACTGTTGTCTTTGTATTTTTTATGAATTGTTACCGCTCATAAGTTATTATTTTATTCTACACAAAGTTTTTACTGTTTTTTTTTAACACGAATTATTATTTTAACATGTATTATTTTTAATAATTGGTGTTTAGGGAGGGAGATGAATTATTAGTAAATTATGTTTATGTATTATTGTTTTATCCTATTACAAATTATTACCAAAATTCAGGGTGTTAAGTGACGTACTTGACTTACTTTAACCAGTGATTCTTGACATTATTGTTTGGAATAAAAAATGAAAATACAATTTTGGCCCCCAGTGACAATTTCTATATTTTTTTAAAATCAAAAACATTTTTAAAAAATCAGTAAGTGTTGAACAGTCAAGGTCGGGTGAGGGATTGGTTCGTTACTTGGCTGAGTTACCAGTGGAGACATATCGGAGATTATTTTTATTTTGTATTTATAAATTAATAATTAATTGGAAAACGTGGTAAAATGCGTTTGAACCTTCTATTTAATTCTTTGAATTAAGCAACTGTTAAAATTGATCTCATCTTCCTATTTTCATCAATACCCATCACTAACAAATTTTTTTAATGGAAAGAAATAAAAAAATGATCTATTCAACCCTTCAAAGAAGAACGCTGCAACGAATGGTAAAATCGTATTTTAATAAGGATGTTTAAAGGCAAATTTCACCGCAGTAACCATACAATATGGTCATATATTTTTACAATATTATCATTTATTTTTACTATATTGTCATATGTCATATATATTTAAAAAATTGTCATATATTTTTACAATATTGTAATATATTTATTCAGTAAATGATTTCACTATTTCTCTAGTGAAAATGGCATAAAAAACCGGGTTAAAAAGTTTCTATATCATACCGCTCGCTACCAGTTGATCTCTGACGGGGGGAACGAGGAGGAGAGTTTGGATATTACCTGGCTATTCAGATCTGGTCAATAAATATAAGCTCTGAGTTAGAAACAACGCAGCTTATGTTGAAAAAGAGCTTCAAAAAAAGTGGATTGAACCTAACTTAACATTTGAATGAAACTTTTGTATTTTTTTCACTCCTGACTTCAGCTACTTTGTCACCAAGCCGGCCTAACTGTCGTGTTTTATAACATTATACAGGGTTTTCCAATAAGAGGTGTTATTTTGAATAGCCCGCTATTTCGGTAGATGATACTTTTAAAGCTGTCATTTTTTAACATTTGACAAGTAGAAACTACGTCATTAATAAAAATGGAACGATACACGCTTTAACCACGCATTGAAATTATTAAAATTCACTTGAGTGAATCAAATGCAAATCATCTTGAGTAATGAGTCCCATTTCCACCTCGGTGGCTTCATCAACAAGCAAAATTGTCACATCTGGGGCTCGGAAAACCCAAGAGTTATTGTTGAAAAGTCTCTCTATCTTCAACGTGTGACTGTTTGATGCGGTTTATGGTCCGGCGGAGTCATTGAACCTTACTTTTTTGAAAACTAGGCTGGAGCAACAGTTACGGTGAATGGATTGCGCTATCGAGATTATGATTAATGATTTTTTATGGCCGAAATTGGATGATATTGATCTGGACAACGTTTACTTTCAACAAAACGACGCTACGTGCCACACAAGCAACGAAACCATTGATCTTTTACGATTGAATATCAAAATAACACCTCTTATTGGAAAACCCTGTATTATGATAATGAATATTTCGAACATTGCTGTGACGTTTTTATGACGTACTAATCTGTTGTCAATCACTTTCTGATAGACGCAAGGTTTAGGTTGTCACGAAAATGACTAAGATAAATGTTCCTTTCACACAATGTTGTACATCACATTATTACAGATGTGTCGAGTTACGCGAATATAATAAATGTATTGTGTTATGAAAATGTCTCGCGCGAATGATAATTGAAATTTATAATTATGTTTTGCAACTAAATTATATTTGAAATGTGAACAATTGTATTTACGTTCAAATCTGACGGCTCAGCTCGGGAAATTTTATTAAGGTAATGTTTGTTTCAACTAATTTGAAGTTGTTTTAATTGCACTTCGTTACACAGATGTAAATATTCTCAGTATCGTCTTGGAGTAAGACTTCCATTCGCAATAGAAACGTTGCTCGACAGGGTGTCGGACGAAATTACAGATGGACGAAATTACATAAAGAGACAATTATTACTCACAAAATTACTCACTTTAAAAAACTGTATTTTTTCAATTTTTGGTTTACATTTTAGTGTGTGCTATATAACTGTTTCAAAGCTTGTGCTGAATAAATTTCGTTAAAAAAACTTATTGTTTTATTTTTCTCTTAATCTCAGAAGGATTTTATGTGAAAATAGGTAGTATAACATTAACATACCACACATCACACATCCTTAACATATCACACATCACTCACAAACACACAAGATTATATTTTAAATGTATTATTTTCTCTTTAAATGTATTATGTAGATTATATTTTCATATTATAAAATGAAGGCCTCAGCACGGGCAAGTCACCCAGTGAGGCCAACATTACTGGAAAACTTTGAAATGTAAAAAATATTGTACCAAATAAAAAAAATAAAAAACATGAGAAATAATTTTGAACATGAGAAAGATATAATAAAAATAAAATTACAAATAGGTACAAGTTGGTGGCCTCCGTGGTCGAGGGATAAGGCTATCGACAAGCAAGATTTTATTTGATTAATTTGTATTCAATTTAATATAGAATGTCCAACCACAAAGTAATTGCTTCCTACGGATTTAAAAAAAAAATTATTTGTGTCATTTCAAAAATTACTGATTTGAATAATATATAGCATATTTGCGGCACGTTCTCGAGATAAAGTTACTCTCAATATCGCCCTCGTGTAATACCATCATACAGAATTTAAAAGTTTTTTGAGATGGCTTTGCCCGTGTTTGGTGACCAGATCAGAATAGCCAGATACTTTCCCATTCCTTTCCCAACTCCTTGCCCTCCTCACTACGTTCAACCTCACAAAATACCCCTATTGGGAATGCCATAGTCTCACTGGCTCTAGATGGTTGGGAGCAGTTAGGTCTCTTGTGCGGTTTCACATAAAAAAATAAAAAAATAGATGTAGATAAAAACATGAAATAAAATAATACAACAAACAAATTAAAAAAAAAAAAACTTTTTAATGTGATTCATAAAATTTAACGAGTTAATATTATTGGTTCCACATACTGTGAAACCACTTTATCGGGGAATGAGCAATGTAGTTGCGCTTAGATAAATGTTGCATTAGACTACAATATTGTGTCGTGATTTTCTTGTGGGTATGTGTAGGTTTATAAAATGCAAGATTTCGAAACAGTCTAATTTAGAGTTTAGAATATTAAATAAGAAAGTTAAATGTGTTAATTTACGTTTTTTAATGTGTGAATTTTAAATATTTAAAGTTAGGTTCGAATAGGTTTTTTGAAGTGTGTAAAACCAATGAGTGTAAATTAAGCAAGTGTAATTATCTCCGTGTTTAATTTCGTCCATGAGTAACTCAGTCCGTGTGCAAATTTTGCTTTGTAACGTATGTATGTGAAATCCATGCCTATTTGTAATTTGTAATTTCCTCATTAAACCGCTCGAAAGGTGTTTGGAGTCATGTTTAATAAACATATATAAATTAGCAACTAATTTCAAAGTATTCTCTAATCTTACTTTTCTCCATCTCCTTCCTTCTCCACTTACCTTTAGTCTCACGCATTCCCAAATTAGCGATGCCCTAATACCACTGGCTCCGGACAGTTGGGTTTCTTATGCGGTAATCAAATAAAGATTTAACAGTGGGTAAATTTCTGATCTTTAATGTTTGTCCCTTGATGAAAGGTATTTATTTTTAAATATTTCCCCATCGCCGAGTACAAAAGATAAAATGTCAAAAAAGTTATTTTAAAAAGATGTTGCAATAAAATTAAATAATAATTCTGGACTTGCAGAAAAATTTAATGGGTGTCCCATATAGATAAAATCGGATTGGTATATCCGAGACCCTCTCTAGGTTACAAATAAATTGGTGTAGAACTTTCATACAAAAAAATTGCAGCCAAAAATATGGAAAAGTTTAGAAAGAATGTTAAGGATAAATAATGTCAATTTTTCTGAGATTGAAATGTGAAATAGACAAAAATAAAACAGGTCACAATAGACTAATTGTTCGAGGCGTTGTCCCGGAAAGACAAAGATCCCGGGTTTGATTCCCAGATGCGACCGATAACTATTATTTTTATTAATATTCGATCATTTATTCGTTTTATCTTCTACTACAATGATTAATATAACATTTTTGGGAACCTTAAAAAATAGTTCCAATTAAATTTACATCTGTTCTCATCGCCTGTGCATTGATAATGTTCTATATCTCTAAAAAGTTATAGCTTTGAGATTATATATGACTAAACTTTTTAAGACATTTTTTTTACTTTCTTCGCAAACTAAGAGTTAGTAGTAACAATTCAAAATTTGGTGAAAGGTTAGTCAACCCTCAATTAGCAAAGTTGTTAAAAAACTACATATCATGAATTTTGAAATTCATAATATATATTTTTTTCTTTCAAATAAATTCTCAATCATACCTTTCACCTAATTTTAAGTTGTTAAAATAAAAAAATTTTCAAAAAAAATAAAGTCATTTAACTCAACATTAGTTTTGTGGAGATACAGCATATTGAATAGCTGCCGATAAATGAGGCCAATTTGTTGTAAGTCAAACTTCCTATCTCCCGCAGTGCAACGGCGTTGTAATGGCAAAACATTGTTTTTATGAGGTTGTCCTGGTAGAATGCTTTATTTTAAATATCTATCGATGAGTGTTCTTTTTATGCAGTTAAAGCTAGTTGTTTCCATACTCAATTTTTTGGGAAGTAACAATAAACAAAATGAACAAATAAATGTAAATTAATATGACGAAACTCGGCAAACAGAAATGATTGAACGCTGTAAAGCCAAAATGATGTATCTATAAATGTGGCAAAAGTAAAATACACAAAAACCCAAATAAACACAATGTGAAAATAAGATTTTAGGAAGTAGGTACGCTTTATCTCTGAAATAAGGTTTTCATCTAAATTATTTATTTATAGAAATTACTTTCTGAAGAGATGAGTTTTGAGATTCGCCCTGAATTGTGTTGAGTCTTTTATCCGCCTTCGCACGTGTGGTGTTATTATTTATTCAACGACGTTTAGACCCCTCACCCACAACTGTGCGTAAAATAGTAACAAACAAGAATGTGCATTGTTATTAGTGAGAATCGGTTAACTGAATTGGAATCTTAAAAAACTCCGCAAATTGCAATTCCATTCAGGAAAAAATGTTGGTTATGCCAAGTTTTTACATCAATTCAAAAATATTGGAATTGATGTAAAAAAATATGATTAATGACTCTTGCTAATTTATCTAAGAATCTCTTCAAATTATTGATAATTATGGTTAAAAACGAAATTGCAGGCCTAACGAATGAATTAACAGGTTTTCTGATTAACTTTTAGTAAAATACGAATAAATTATCATGACATCGGAAAAAGTGTTCACGAAAATTCGAATATTTTTGTATTACAATGAAATTTTTTTGAATAATCGTGATAATGTGTTTTCTAGTCAGATCGATAAAACATTCTTAAATTGATGTTGTTATGAATATATTAATGAATACACAGGGCGGGGAGAAAATAAAAGATGCATGATGTTTGAAGGATGAATGCATGTTATGTAAATTAATGGGTCACAATGTTATGATACTTACTTAGCCCATAGTTGAGTTAATAGGCTGTTATTGTGTTTGGCTCTCTTAAGTACATTATTGACTGTTATGTTGAATGAATAGTGGGTGGCCAAGTTTCACTTTGTTGGTCTTTGAAGGCCAACGCGCCAGAGTCCCTTCCAGTGGTTGAACTGGAAAAGAGCTCGCCAAACCGACCTACCGACGGTAGAGCATAATTCTCCATTCAGGGCGGGGAAAAATATATCCCATCTACATGATGTTTGAAAGGAAGTTGCAAGGTTATAGAATGAAAGTAATCTGGTTAAACTTTGGACTGACCGTAACAAGTTGTATTTGATAAATTTCACAGTGAAATACAAAAAGGTGAAAACTTACCCCCATCGACCAGAACGTAGAATCTATCTACCCTGTCTAAAATAATAAGTACGTACGTAGTTATGAGGAACGAACACTGAGTGCCGCGAATGGCGGAGTAGATGAATCAGCCATGTAGCTAGAGGACGGCAGCATTAGGATGTGGCTGGCCGACGGCCCAGTGTGGTCCAGCCAAGAGGAGTAGACGGCATCAGAATGTGGCTGGCCAACGGCCCAGTGTGGTCCAGCCCAGAGTAGTAGACGGCATCAGAATGTGGCTGGCCAACGGCCCAGTGTGGTCCAGCCAAGAGGAGTAGACGGCATCAGAATGTGGCTGGCCAACGGCCCAGTGTGGTCCAGCCAAGAGGAGTAGACGGCATCAGAATGTGGCTGGCCAACGGCCCAGTGTGGTCCAGCCCAGAGTAGACGGTTAATCCGTGAGTTGCCCTTCCACGAGGCAAGGTGGAACTTAATAATGCTCTGAATCAAAATGCACACGGCGAAAACAGTTTATCGGCAGAAATAATCACCGATCGCTTGGATAAACTCGGATTACCCCCATGGCCACACATGGTAAAAAAACGTTTTCATTATTCACGCCACCCGGGGCGAATTCCACTCGCGGGAAATATGACTAGACTTCTAATCTCGAAGCACAAACTGAACATTTCAGTATTAATCGCAAATCCATGAAATAACTTTCGATTAGATCCTCAGACCTCCAGAAATAATAATTGACCCCCCGACCGGACACCCTGTCTGTCCTCTGACCGGCCGGGAAGTGAAGCCATCTTGAATTTTTTCTCACTTCCTGTTAAAGTTCCTTGTTGCCAGAGCATAAACAATAGACAAGATAAATCACAGATTTGACAGGTTCCTACTTAGTGTAATAATCATATGTTATTTTCATAACAATGTTTTAAATAAGGTTGTGTCAGGGTGTCTGTAAGAAAATAGTCTTTCAGCGTTGGTCAGTTTATTTCTCTTACATACAGGGTTCACAGCTTATGGTAAAAAACAGAGTACAGGAAAGCTGTAGCACAAATTAAAGTCATTTAGAGTTTAAACAATGATCACCAATGTCCTCACTAAACACTTAGCGTAATAACCTCAACAGAGGACCCGTGGTCTCTTAGTTGGGTTGAGGTTTCCCCGACAAGTAATGTCCCCGAAGGAGCTGTTACTTGAATTCCCAAGGAGGACCCGGGGAGTTCTCTCGACTTGGTACTGGGGAGGGTTTAGCTGGGCAATGACCACTAGGATTTTTTTGCTTAGTTTAACCAGGAGACTGGATACTCAGACTCCATATAGGCCTGCACGGTGTTATATACCCTTTGGGGCAGGATAGTGCCGGCTGATGACGAAGGGGTGGAGGTAGCTCGGCCAATGGCGTGTCTTCCTGTATGGGTGGTGAGCTGAAAGTTGCCGAGCGAGACGGCGATATGCGTGTGAGGGAGAAAATATTCGGATCCGCGCATCGGACCAAATACCGCGCGCTACAAGGTCTATTAATTTTTCGTGAGGGAAAAAATGATTTCTCTCCCTGTGTTAAAAGTAATCTTTTTAAATTCAGATTAGTGATAAAGTACCTACGTAACATATTTTAAGCACGTGTACACACCCACCACACGTTTCTTTTTGTTTATCTCATAATGGGAAGAGTGTTTCCGAAACCGAGAAAACGGCAAACGATTTTTGTATAGCCAGGTAGGTAGCTAATTTAATATTGACTTAGGTACCGTAATATGATATGGGATATTTTTAAAGGGGGGTAAGTGATCATCGGGGTATCTGCTTATAATTCTTGCTACCACTGAGAAATTACTCACTTCTTTCTAATGGTTTTTTTCCGGGAATACAATTACACTTAGAAAATAAGTGTAATTGTATTCCCTTGTAAGTGTTTAATATAAATAAATTACTTATATTAAAAACTTGAACTGAAATGACACTAAAATGCGCTATATAAATTCCAATGTTATTATTATTATTAAAAGATATTTGAATTATGAAGCTGTTTTTTTATATACTTTCAGGCAGAGAAAAAAAGTAAATACATTTTATAAACTCCTCAACGATTCTAATAGTTTTGTGTAATTTGATTGTAAAGTATACATATCAATGTATATTTATTATAAATATATAATGTTATCATTTATAAGGACTTTCAAAATAGCCCCCTTTCTGTATAAAAATAAGTCTGAATTGCTCATACAATATTTTAAATTCCAGGAGTAAATAATAGCATCTCCAATAACACGACATGAGTTGCACTATTATGTCCTCTCTAAGTCCTGTGTCCTCGGGTAAGTATTGTCCAGTAAGTACATATATTAACTGCCTGTACATACATATAATGTAATATATTATGTAACTAAATGTAAACACAGCATCGTGTTCATTGGTGAAAATGCATTGTACAATGTACAGATACTTTTGTATTATTTTTCGATTAACTGGTGATTGAAATATGTTGGCCATAAGTTGTTATAATAAATAAATAATATATTATTTAAGAAGTACATAACACTAATAAATCTAAACAAAACATGAAATCGAACAAGATAAAGACAAACCCGTAAAGATATATTACATTGATTAGTATAAATAACCTCCAAAAGAAAATTGATTACAATAAAAATTGAAAAACAGATTGTCCCTAGTTAGTTGTAAGATATAAGTATTTGTACATCGCCCTTAAGGTGACTTTTTACAAACACGACGCTATACAAATCATAAAAAAAAGGTTTTTTTAGTTCCAACATCTCATTAATCAGACGAAAAATTTAGCTTTACCACGTCATTAAACATATTAATTTCGGTAGTTTGTTATATGAAATATTCCCGCGGAACGAACTCAAATTTTCTTTGACATCTTCAAAGTTGGAATTGATGATTGTGTGAATTCAGACAAGCGATAAAATAACTAGTACTTACCAATAATCAGAAAATTATTTTATTTTTATTTCATTAATAATTCTAATCCTGAAATGTGAATTTATTTCGTCCAATTTTTTTACATATGATTTTTCAAGCTCACTAATTGTGTTTCTTATTAATGTGATCCTATTTTATAAAATATTTGCAAAACAACAATTATAATATCCCTTTAGTTTTTACGGTGCTAGTTTTAAATATTTCAGAAAGCTAAAAGTCACATATACATATAAAAGAAAGATGAAAATATTCTAGACGAAGCTTTCTCTAGACGGCGGGTTCTGACAGAACATTGACCGGACCCTCACGTGTCGGTCGGCCGCGTGCATTGGTTCGCTCACGGGTCTGTATAAAAATGCGATATGTAAATTATTTGAATAGTATTTATTTTTTAGTTGTTGTTAATACTATTTATTTTAAGATTTGTCTTCCGACCAATGTGGGAATGGCCTTACTGTAAATCGACAAAACCGAGGTACGTATGACGTCACGCGTACCTCGCTAGATTTCGATCGTTGGCGGACATTAGCAATGATTTTAACTATGAAAACGCCAGATAAAAATAAAGTTATTGAGTTAGAAAGTGAATAAACATTTAAAAAATACTACGAGTTTTTTTTTAGTATACACTCACCATTCAACAAAAAAAATTCCAAGAAATACCGCAGATATTTTTATATTGTTTTATTAATTGACGCGGATTGCCGTTCATTAAATGAAGTGATTTTAAAAAAATCAAACAACTTTTTGAAGCATTTTACAAAATTACATTTTTTCCACGAGTTTCCGAACACAGTGCAAGATATAGAGTTTAGTGGTGAGTTTCAAGTAATAAGTATGTAGAAATATCAGGCTACAAGAGCGCTCTGCGGGCAAGTACTTTACTAGGACTTATCTAGTACCAACAAGCTTTACTAAGTATATTTTACAAAAAGCTTATCTTACTTAAGGGGTGGCAACATTTTATTAAAACATTTAAAGCTTTGGATTTGTATTACTTAATTGCATATTAATTAAATTATATTAAATTCTGTATTCTAACCCACTTGGGTTGAAAAACTAAGAATATAAATAAATGCCAAAGGGCAATTAAATTGAACAATTGTGCAATTGTTTGTATGCATCAAAAATGCATATACGTTTATCATATTTTTTAATTAATATCATTCCTCAATATATTAATATGGAAACATTTTAACTGCTTACTGCGGTTTAAAGATAATGAATTCACCTAGATTTCTGCGTTCATCTCATATTTTTAGTTTCTATATATTTGGCACTTTATGACAAGCGATCGCGCAGAATGTTATTGCAAATTTTAGATAATATGCCAAAAATCGCTCGAGTGGTAAAGATTTAAGATTTTTACGACAATAGCGTTGGCTAAACATCGGCTAAAGAAGGAGATAACGTAACACGGCATAATACCCCTAAATGTGCAATGGTTTTTTTTTTCATGGTCTCAATTGATATATTCAACCACGTAAAAATCAAGGAAATTATATCAGTATACGATGATCAGTTCCTTTATCTTTTATCAGTATACGATGACCAGATCCTCTATCTATTATCAGTATATGATCAGTTCCTCTATTTTTTATCAGATATCGTTTGCAATTTTACATTACGGTTTGTTCTGATGGGGATTTATTGTGTATGAGATCTTGTTTATCGAATGATTTACTGTGTGAATACCACTCAAGAGTTCCAACTGTTGGTAATCATCTGGAACCAGAGAGACTATGCTGACTACTGGGGACTATTTGTTATTAGCAAAGTAATTTGCAATATACGAGCAGAAATATTTCCAACTATGGGTTATTGTCAAATACGAATGGATCTCAATATTTATCGATGACTGGTGGTATTAAATCATTGGACTTTGGTTAGAGATAATAGCGTAAAAACTTTAGCTATAAAATACTAATTTATAAGACAGTTGTTGCATCACACATTTACTTGTTCGAGTATTCTCTATCTGAGAAATTTATAAATATGCCAGAATAGAGCAATGATTCAATTAAGTCAAGTGCATAAAGTCTATAGAGAAAATGCTAAAGAAATTATGAATAATAAGTGTTAAACAAAATATTTCAATAACGTTAACAATATATGGTTGCGCCAATACGCATTACACATCAATTTATACACACATTTCATGCATACATACATGCGACCACTGTACTGAGAGAATACTGTTGTTCCTAGTCCTACATACTTCCATTCGTATATCTTTCTTCGTACACATTCGTGCAAATTGTGTAGTCAGTCTGTTACAATAACCCGAACCGCATAGCTCACTATAAAAAAACCGCATCCGCGCTCAGATCTTATCTCGCTTACCTTATTACATTTTCATCCGCGCCGATATCGTGCAAACCATTATGTGTTCAGTGCCATTGCTGTGGGGGGAATAAACAGGAAGAAAACGAGTGCCCTTGTTCCCAGTGGTGAGTCCTTCCTTCCATACAACATATTATTGTCTCATAACTTAACTTAACTTTTTTTAAAGTTACCTTAATGAGCGCAAACTACAAGTTAAAATAAATAACATACTTAGCAATACTTGTTCATCTAACTACGGTATACCACAAGGTAGCATATTAGGTCCGTCTTTGTTCCTGTTGTCAGTGCCCCTACATTGAGCGCTCTACTCAGATGAAGTACCTCGGCCTCACCATTGATCCATATTTGAAATGGAATCTACATATTCAAAGAATTGTAAACAAAATAAGAAAAACCATGCACTTTTTCAGAATCATACGAAACTTTCTCGACTTACAACACATGAAAATGATTTATTATTATTATTGAGTATGGTATCATAGCATGGGGAGGCGGCACTTCATCTGCACTAGACCCAATCACAAAGGCTCAGAAAACAATTTAAAAAATAATTCTAAGGCTACCTATAATTACAGATTCGAATCTAATTTTTAATATTATGAATGTGTTTAATGTTCGGCAGCTATATGCAAAAACTATCCTAACTCATCTATACTCAAATATACATAATTACTACGAAAAAAGTTCAAATACACGATGAATTCGAAGCAACAACAAAAACTTACTACAAATACCGATAACACATACTACGTTTGGTCAATGAAACTTTAAATACTTTGCGACAAGACTCTACAACATTCTTCCAGACAGCATAAAACAATGTGATTCACAAAAAAATTTCAAAGATAATGTAAAAACTTGGATCAAAAATAAGAATAGGGCCTTCACCGGTGCATTCACCCAAATTCGCAGTTATTGAAGTCACCACATTATTGAGTGAATACACCTTAATACAAGTAAAGGCATGTTCAAAGGTATTAGGAACTAACACGAAAAATTCTGCCTCAACACAGGCCAGCCTAGTGAGGCGGTATTTGAGAAACCTCAACTAACTGCACTTTTATTTTCTTTTTACCTTCATAATATTATGTTTGTATTTTTCTGTTAATTTTATAACAAATCTATGTACACCATAATATGTATTTATAGTTGTAATGTGTAAACTTTCCCAAATAAAGATATTATTATTATTATGTTCAGTGGTAATTACACTAACATTCAAGGATCTTCGAAAAACATTTTTACACTCCTAAAACAAAATAACATAACATCTTTTATACACCAATATATTTTTTATCTACAAAGTTTTTAACAATTTACTACCAACTTACTTTAAGGATACACTACATTATAAGAAAGACTCCACACACACGATACAAGACAGAAATAAAACATTTGACTAAAAAGATTGAACAAATCAAAAACACGATCAAGAAACCAGTTGGAGAGGTCAAAAGGTCTCCCAAATCCAGACTCTCACGATCTGGCATACACTACATTATAAGAAAGACTCCACACACATGATACAAGACAGAAATAAAACATTAAACTAAAAAGATTGAACAAATCAAAAACACGATCAAGAAACCAGTTGGAGAGGTCAAAAGGTCTCCCAAATCCAGACTCTCACGATCTGGCACGCCACGCAGCCGGTGGGCAGGCGCATCCCGTACACATCTAACTCGATGAACCCGGGTACCCCTGCTAAATCACAAAACGTGGCGAACCACTTGGGGTGACTTGTGGCAGAGGTGTTATCCAATAAATAGTTCCCGAGGCGGCGGCACCCAAGCCTGCCTCTCAAATTATAATAATTGCTTACCTTATAAAGGCATCGAAAAATTCAAATCTATATTTATTTTCGTTTTCGTAAAAAATCACCTCAAGTGCGCTGTCCAAATATATTTACTAAATAAGAAATAATCAATACAGCTGAGTTCTCAGTAAAATAAAAAATGTACCTAGAAACGAGGAAAAGCTACGTACGTAATAAGTTATTTTAGGTTTGGTAAATACATAATGAAACAAATATAAATTTAATTATTGAAGATAACAAACAACTCTAAAAATGAAAAATGTGAAACAGAAAATTGAGAAAAAGGATCTATCGCATAAGAATTGAACCCGGGACTTTGCTCTAAGCAAAGTAACAGTAAGCTACAGTAAAACCATTGCAAAGCTGATGCCCTGGGTTTAATTCCTAGATGCGACCAAATATTTTGTATGTTTCACTTTAATGTTTGAGTTTTCCAGATATCAAAAATAAAATAAAATATTCTTAAACAGATATCAAAAAAAAAAAAAATCTGCAGAAAATATGTTCTTATTCCCCTTTTTATAACTACGGGCTTGTACCAAACATTACTTAGCATTGCTGAAACGCCCGGATTAAATTTCACATTATCTGTCTTAGGAATTCGCCACCCCTGTGTTCCATGTCTATTTCTATCACAGCGCCCCGCTGCAGATGTCGGGGTGCACTTAACAACCCCTGTCCAGTTTATAAGTGAGTCTTCCTCTTCGACCTCTGGCTTCCCACCCCTGGCACGTCCGGGCATGACCAACACCCCCACCCAACCCGCCCCCTGCTTGGCTACCCCACTCCTAGTTACATAGAGCAGGAAACTAAAAGGGAAAAAATGGAACCTGCGAGTATACTTACAGCTCTTCCCGGCTCCGTCCATTGAAGATTTTAATTGATCGCAAGTTTTATTCGAGAATTGGATTGAGTGAGGAAGTTGAAGTAAAGAGAGAACAAAATACTTTCAATTATTTAAACGTGCTCGATTTGTAATTTTCTTTAATAAGGAACCTAATCTAATCTAATTATCTAATGTAAATTAGTTTAGGTCGAATAGGGCAAAGTTAGGTTAAGATCTGTACATGGTGGCAAGGGTTAGAAATTTATATTAATTAGAAAAACCTTTTAATTATGGTGATGTGTAATATTTTTTACAACAACAACTCAAAAAACACAATCGAAAGAAAAAAACATCTGATTTTGTTTACATCAATTATAAAACATACTAATTTCGGCTGTTCGTGTGTAAAATGTGAAATTATTCACGTTAATGAACTCAAGTTTGCTATGAATTTAAGAATTATTTTCAGGATTGGAATCAGTTAAGTGAAGAATAATTCGAACAGGCGATAGAGTTATCTACTGTCTACCTTAAATATAACATTTAAATAGAAATATATTTTAATTGTCCTTTCAAAATTGGAATTCTTGAATGATTTTTGTAATATTATGACAAGTTGGCAAAACGTCTAATATTTAAATCTAAAATTTAGAATAAACGGTTAAATCTGACGGCCTCCATAGTCGAGGCGTAAGGCTCTCGACTAGCAAGTTGTAGGTCATGGATTCAAATCCCGGCCAGAGCATGTAAATCGGTTATTTCACAATTTGCTCATTGAAAATAATATTTAGTATTTCTGCGGCACGTTCCAGAGTGAAAAATTCTCTCAGTATCGCCGTGGTATAAGACAAACATTCAGTATTTACAAATTGGTGGCAAGATCTGAAAAGTTAGGTAGTTCCTGACCTTCCTCTCCCCATCTCCTTCCCCTCCTCACTACCTTCAACTCTCCAACATATCACAATCGGGGATGCCATAGTCTCTCTGGCTCCAGACAGTTGGGAGATTGGGAGAAAAAAAAATCTTGGCGAATTCATTGGTAACCGCAGTAAGCAGTTAATAAGTTTTTTTAATTAATATTTTAATGTATTCGCTAGTACTTGTACAAACACGCAATATTGAGGAAAACATGGATTGAGAACACGACAATATTATTGTAGTATTTGAAAGGAATATAACCAGGATGGTTGCCTAAAAAAGACAATCGATTTTATAATAAAGTTAATAATAATATCGATAATGACATTAGTAACAACTTCATCAACAGCGATAACAACAAAACACTGACAACATTGTAAAGATGCTTACGCAGTTTTCCTTAGAATGCCTTATTCAAATAAAGAAAGCTTATCTCAAGAGTAGTAATAGGATTATTTTATCGATATCTTTCATCTTATTAGATTGGATACAAATGATTCCATTATAAAACTGCTGAAAAATGAGAATAATTCTTTCCTGTAAAATCTTTTTTAAATCTTCTCGGATACCTTATATTTAAGGCTTTATAGTCTTGGGGCGTCGATTAGGTAAATAATAAAACTTAAGTCCCCCTTGCTGAGTCCAAACACGAAGCCTTAATCTCAATTTTATATTTCAATTGCGTCTATCGATTCAATTTATCTGTGTCATTATAAGCCCTCGTGCAAAGAACTGAGGAGGGTGATTCGGTAGAAGCGAACAAAAATACTAATGGATCGAATTAACGAAATCTTAGCTACTACACGAATGAAATCATTTCGTATTAAATAATATTTTGTCACATTTTTGACGTTATTACAATGTGATTCTTTTTCAAATCTACATTGCCAGTAACTTGAATTATTTTATCATTATAATTTTTTTAAACATTTCTGATAATTTCTGAAAATTAATCACACCAAAGATGTCTACAGAACAATCACAATAGAATCTTGTTTTCCTTTTTTACTGTTAAAAGCACATTTCAAACTTTCATAGATCACGATGGAAACGACTTTTCAATGAAAATATTTAGTTAAATAAATAACATTGACATTCTTAACATAAGTTATGCAAATTTCATAATTCCAGTTCCCGCAGCCACGGTTTGAGAGCTTATGTACACACATATTGGTAAGATTTTAATAATTTCACTACCCGGGAAGTTAAAAAAGGTATAGATCCAAACTTCAAGACACCAGAGTTAAAATTCAAGACACCAGAGTTAAACTCCAAGACACCAGAGTTAAAATTGAAGACACCAGAGTTAAACTTCAAGACACCAGAGTTAAAATTCAAGACACCAGAGTTAAACTTCAAGACACCAGAGTTAAATTTCAAGGCACCAGAGTTAAACATTCGAGTGTTTTTGTTGGAATTTACAGATTCTTCGTAATATATACACAATAAAATGAGGTGAAAAAAAGGCTTTTGTTATTAAAAATTATCTGTTTCAGATCTTTGAATGAGAATATAATGAGAAATCAAAGGGAACGCCCCTCTTTGTATTTTTAGGCGTTAGACTTTCTTATTAAGTTCATTGAATGGATTTAAAGTCCTCCAATAAATTAAACGGATTCACGTGTTTAATGGAGTGTAAATGCACACCAATTTTAAAATGAAATACTACGTTTTAATCTGGCGGATTCCAAATGAAATACTCAGCCAACCTGAATATTTCCGCGAATTATTAATATTGATAGTACCTAGGTATTACATTTTAATTAATGTTGGTTTATGCTGAAAACTTTGGTATTTTTTCATTAATTCATACCTTATGCTGAATTTTAAAGAAAAATCATTTTTTTGGGTACGTGGAAATATATTTTGTTACTGTCGATTAAAATGAAATAATAAACATTTTTCTTTATTATTTTACCATTCTTACAACCCGGCTTTGCCTGATTTTAGAAAATGTTATACTTCTTGTAATATGATTCAATCGTTATATACAGGGTTTTCCAATAAGATGTGTTATTTTAATATTCAATCGTAAAAGATCGATAATTTGATTGCTTGTGTGGCACGTAGCGCCGTCTTGTTGAAAGTAAACGTTGTCCAGATCAATACCATCCGATTCCGGCCATAAAAAATCATTAATCATCTCTCGATAGCGCAATCCATTCACCGTAACTTTTGCTCCAGCCTCATTTTCGAAAAAGTAAGGTCCAATGACTCCGCCGGACCATAAACCGCACCAAACAGTCACACGTTGTGAATATAAAGGCTTTTCAACAATAATTCTTGGGTTTTCCGAGACCCAGATGCGACAATTTTGCTTGTTGACGAAGCCACCGAGGTGGAAATGGGCCTCATCACTCAAGATGATTTGCATTTGATTCACTCAAGTGAATTTTAATAATTTCAATGCGTTGTTGAAGCGTGTATCGTTCCATTTTTATTAATGGCGTAGTTTCTACTTGTCAAATGTCAAAAAATGACAGCTTCAAAAGTAACATCTACCAAAATAGCGGGCTGTTCAAAATAACACCTCTTATTGGAAAACCCTGTAGCTCATGATAGAAATACAGATGAAAATAAAAACAATATTGTGTTGACCTCTAAATTCCACACGAAAAACCCTTCACACGCAAATTCCATCATGTCAGAACACACCGTTTTTGTTTATTTAGCATATAACTGTTCTGCTCAATGTGAGATTGCTTAGATAATTCTGATAGCTATATTAGATTTTACGCTTAACAACTGTGTGGCCTTGTCGGAGTGTGGTGAAGCCATTGTTAAGACAATATACGAATTCCCTAAAATAAAGCCAGAATCTTAACGACGTAAGTGAAGCAGCCGTGCATAAAAATATGCAACGCGCGTTCCTGGTGTATTGGACAGACCTACGGTTGAGTTTGCCCTATCAAATCTTTAAATTAAATAAATAATAGGAATAAGTGATGAAGTCGTGCTACGGTTGACTTTGATCTAGCAGGCCTAGAAAATAGTTCTTTCTGAGGGATTTATTTTAATTATTTCTGATGAATGTATTACAAAAATTTACTAATCTACTACATATAGATAATCTTCCTTTTACGTTCTTCTAGACCAAAACTTTAACATTTCAGTCCGTTTACTGCTTTCCACTTTTATTGCACCGTAATTGTCACTTAACCGCATTCTTCGGAAGGTCCGTTCGTGATTCTTTAGCCGGGCTTTTGCCTCGACGCCGCTGCACGGGAACGTCGGTGGGTATACAGTAGCATCGGAACGCTCCCGTGACTAGCGCCTACGTGACGCGCCCACGTGACGGGAATGCCGACGGAAAAGCCTGACGCGTCGGCAAACGCTGTTAAGTAATTATTTAATGGGACGGAGTAGACGCGATCGGAATATTCATGGACTTAAGACTCCTGCGATTTCTGCCCCCTGATAACTCGGATTGGACGGAATTTTAAATCTCAATTTGGAATCTTTTTTATGTTTATTGTAAAAAGAACCCATTAAACTATTAGAAGGGTTTGCAAGCATTAGGGGGCAGACAGTAAACAATATTAAAGCACACTGTTTGTAGTAGAGAGTGGTCGCTGAAATGATTTCACACATGTTTGTCATTTATATATTTGTTACATCTTCTATGATTCTTTCAAAACCAATGGTTTCTTCGTTATAATAAAAGTATAATTAACATTTACGAAATAAGAATAGACAAATAAGTGCTTATCGACAAAGATATTACAATGAGTGGAGATTAATTAGTGATCAATATAAATAATCTAAATTATGTAATTGTTGCATTTACGTATACATCAAATTTTTTTACAAATTAACACAACAAAGGACTTTAGATTATTGACGAATCAGTAATATTTTTACGTGTATTGTGTAGGAACATCACATCCTTTATTGGAGTGTGTTGTGAGGTTGAATAGAGTCTAGTGGGGAAGGAGATAGGTTAGATGAAGGTTATATAAGTACATAATAACTCTTCAGATTTAGTATCTAAACAAGACTAAAGCCATTTAGTATATCGATTCTGATAGGTTATCTTTCACGGCCACACTAATAGTATCTACCATTCGAATAGCATTGCCGAATAAATGAATTGATAATTTAGCAGAAATTGTTTAAAAATTTCAAATGGGGTAAATTAATACTGCTGCCATGGGTGGAACTACAGTAGCTTCCTTGAGTAGATTTTTCTTATGAAGACATGATAACACATTAGCTTAAACAGGCGAACACCTCAGCACAGATTCTCCTAGTGAGGTCTTTCCAAAACACTGCTACTAACCCACACAGATAATGAATATTAACATATTTTGTATAATGAATTATGTAAACTTTATGTAAGATAATAGAAAAAAAAACAAATAAATAAATGATAAATTTAAGCTACCGTAGCTATACGTCTTAAACGCAGAAGCTATGTTAACTCAGTTATATTTCGAATATTCATCACCACGACTTTATTTTCTATGGTTAAAGTAAAATATTATCTTTCGTACTCCCTCGGGATGTACAATGTACAAACTAATGTTTATTTCGTTCCTTTGCGCGGTACAAATAATTATATACCGGGGGAAATCAAGTAAGTACCTGTCCTCGAATAAACAAATAGGTAGATTTGTAATTGCCATTCATACTAAAATGACGTTCTCATGGAACTGAACATGTAATCGTTAACTAAATTCACGACTGGTAGTTTAATGGAGTCTCGTTCTTATCATCAAACTTACAACTGGAACTGAAAGTGATAATGGAAGTACTTAAACGTAATAAAGTACTGTAATAATTAATAAGACCGCGAATAAAGGAGAACCTTACTTTCAGAACATTAAACGCAAATACGCTTCTAGCAGACTAATTAAAAAATATCTGAAAATACGATGGAAATGTTAAAAAAAACGATTTAAAATATACACCATTTTTCCAACTGAAATTCCAAAGTCATGGCTCTTTCTTTTCTGCTCGATATGCTGTTCCATCGTCATATTTTTTATTTAAATTATAATATTGTTACAACAATAACACAATAATATAATGACGTAAAAGATAATTAACCTTAGATGAATTAAAATAGAAGATAGGTTACTGACACAACGCGCGTGGTTTCACTGAACTAGGTCCAATGGACACACTTGAGATTTAATGCTTTTAGTTTCGCACATGAGTTCTTTGGTTAGATTAGCTGTCACCAGCTGACACGAAAACGTCGCTCTAGGCTCTTTTTTTTAAATGCCTTCCTGTGCTCTTGAGAGGTGCACAAATTATTCTCGAGCAAAAACCCAATCTGATGAAATTTATTTCCATTCGTATGTGTTAAAAAAGCACTTTTTATTTCATATATACAATTATTCACTTGGATGCTTGTTACATGTCAGCGGGCCGCCGCATACAGAAATGACGAGCGTTCATAATAATATAGCTGTATCACCCGTACACACCCTTTCTTCGCATGGCTATCCCTTTCTAATGCGTTCCGTTGCATGCTAGACAAGCTGTTATATTTAGATATGTTATTGGCAATTATTTTCATATGCGTTTCGTTATTTTGCTTGTCATCTCGAAACTTTATTTATTTTATTTATTGATTTTATTTTAGTAATTTGTACATTTAAGATTACAAATGACTAATTAATTATTACATTTAAATGTACTATGTTTTTTTTTCTTTCTTGATGTGGCTCCTACACAATATCTTAAACTTTTCAATTGGGGCAGACTTAAGGTTTTCCGGCAGCGCGTTATAGTATTTCATCCCTTTATAAAATATACTATTCTGGGTATTCGCTTTGTCCTTCTTTGGTAGCCTGATTTCATTGCACGTCCTAGTTTTATGTTTGTGTATGTCCTTGTTGTATACAATTTTATTCGAAAAATATTTGGGTAGCAGGTTGTTTACTATTTTGTGTAAAAATATCATCGTGTTCAAGGTCAACATCTGTTTCACCGTTAGCCAATTTAGTTCGTTTAACATTTTATTTACTTTTGAATATCTATTTCGTCTGAGTATTGTTCTCATTGCCCTATTTTGGAGAATTTGAAATTTATTTTGCTCTCGGTCGTTACACAGGAAAAGGATAGTTGAGCAGCAATTAAAATGTGGAGCAATAATGGAGTTATAAATGGTGATTGCAGTTTTTTCGGACAGTTTTTGGCGAATTCTTCCCAAAAAAGATATCTTTTTTCCAATTTTCTTTTGGGTATATTCCGCATGTTTGTTAAAGTTGGGTTTGGAATCTATTATAACTCCTAAGTATTTTAAATCGGTAACATTTTCAATAATTTCACCATCAATTTTGATTTTGCTTTCACTGGATGTCTTCTTATAACCAATTACCATACATTTTGTTTTTTTTTGTATTTAATTTAAGCTTATTTATTTTTAGCCATCTTGATACATTATCTAGTTCATTATTTAAAATATGTATTAGTTCTTCATAGTTTTCTCCAATTATATATATAAGTGTATCATCGGCAAATAGTCGTACTTTGCATTTTGAAAATATTTTCACCATGTCATTAATATAGAGTATGAACAATAGAGGTCCAAGGACTGATCCCTGTGGTACTCCTAATTTATTTTCCATTGGTTTTGAAAATTGATTATTAATTTTTGTTACCTGTATTCGGTCTTTCAAATACTCTTTTATTAATTTAATGGCTAGAGTTGAGAAACCAATTTCTTTAAGCTTTCTTATCAATATTTCTCGATCTATGGTTTCGAATGCCCTTTGAAAATCCAAGAATATTGCTAAGATAAATTTATTACTATTCATTCCTTCTTTCCATTCTTCAACGATTACATTTAACGCTGTTTCACAAGAATTATTACATCTGAATCCCGATTGTTCTTGGTATAAAATATTGTGTTCATCTAAGTATTGCAATATTTGTTCTTTTATTATTACTTCAAGTATCTGTTCATATTTCGGTAAGGTGTTTATTGGTCGAAATTCTTCACATTTTCTGGTATTTTTAACCTTTGGGACCGGTATAATGGTAGATCGTTTCCATGACTGTGGAAATTTTCCCTCTTCAATTGTCTGATTAATAATATTTAATAGAGTAGATCCAATTACTGGAAAAGCATCTTTTATCAGACTAATAGTTAATCCATCTGAACTATTTTTTGATTTAATTTTGTTTAAAATGTTAAATAAATATTCTGCAGTTATTTTTCTGAAGACCAATAATTTTTTGTTTGAGTTGTTATTATCATTTGTGGGGTTGAAAACAATGTTAGGTATTAATTTGTTAATTTGAGTGATGCTTTCTATAAAATATTTATTAAAGCTATTAGCCATGTTTTCTTCGATTATATCTTTTGGGAAGTTTACTATTTTTATGTCGTTTTTGTTATCGCCATGTACTAATTCTTTAATGCTTTTCCTAATTTTTTTGGGATCCCCGTCTTTCGATTTTATTTTATTTTTTATGTACTCATTATGCGTTCTTTTTATGTCTTTAGAGTATTTATTTCTCATTTTTTTGTAGTTATTCCAATTCATAGTATTATTAGTAAGGCGTGCTCTCTTGTAAAATGTATCTCTATCATGCTGCATTGTGCGTAGTTCTTTTGTGAACCATTTATTATTGTTTCCTTTACGTATCTTCTGTTCTGGAACTACTTCATCAATGGATTTTTTAATGTTTAATATCATCTGGTCAGCTTTTTTGTTATATTCCATTTGATTTATTTCATTCCAATCAATAGTCTCTAAGGTCTGAATGAAGAGTTCTTTATTGTATCTTTTGTAATTTTTAAATGTTATTACTTGTGTTTCTTTACTGGAGTTGTAGTTTTCTCTGTCATTTAATAGAATTTGAATCATATTATGGTCGGTAATTTTATGTTTACCTAATACATTAACACATAGGTTAAATTTATTTGAGAAACTGGAATGTGATATATGTTTTGTTAGCCATTACTATGAACATAACTCTTCTCTGTATTTATGTCCATATATTTAAGTATTTCTACGCCAATGCATGGAACTAGATTTTGAATCGCGTTTCATTTCCACTTGATTTTTAGCTCTCGCGACTTAAAAATAATATTTTGAAGAGTGCTATCAATTCATTCGTTAATAGCCTTCAATACCATTTTTAATGGGAAAACGAATAATTTGTAGAGGTTTTTAATAAATTAGGAATATTTTTAATCTGGAACTTTTCTCCGTGTGGATCGTTAATGTTATTAGTAGTAGTTTATATTATGTGTTAATAGTAGTTCATATTATTAATAGTAGTTAATTCTTTGTTTTAATAATAGTCAATATTATTAGTAGTAGTTAATACTATGTGTTAAAAGTAGTTAATATTATTAATAGTAAACAATAATTTTTCCGACTTTATGTCCGGGTTAAATCTTCCCCACAGGAAAAAACTAAACCCTTCCACACACTTTTCCACAAATGATCATCTATTCAATCCACATTATGCAAGTGCATTATTTAAGCATAATAAATACAAAACAATACAAGATCAACAACACGTCAACTCACCAGAGATCAAATGGGAAAATAATTCACCGACTCCAAATATTTTCATATCAGAGGGTTCGGCTCGGTAGAACTCCTAACTGGACATATAAATCCTACTGATCCCTCAGTATGAATATTTAAAAAATCTTTCGTGATCCTACATGTATTTAAAATTACTGATATTTGCATTTTTATATATAAATTCTTTGACAGATCTAATACGCCTAAATATTGAATGAGAGAGCTAGGTATAATGCCTTTTGCCGAAATAACAATAAAATAACACAGTAGTTAACACTATGTGCGAATACAATACACACAAGATTATTTTCATTGTATTATTTTTTAATTTTAAATATATTATTATGTATTTTATTTTTAATTTTAAATTTATTATTTTCTTTTCAAATTTACTATCTTCTCTTTAAATGTAATATGTAGATTAGATTTTCATATTATAAAATGAAGGCCTCAGCACGGGCAAGCCACCCAGTGAGGCCTACATTACTGGAAAACATAAATTGTAACAAAATAATGTACCAAATAAATAAATAAATAAATAATAGTAGTTAATATTATTAATTTGACCAAAAGATTGAACACTACAACTTTATAATACAATCAAATCTAGTATCTAAATTTTGTTATTTGTTTATGCGAATACTGTAACAAGAGTCCCAACTGCTCCCAACCGTCTGGAGCCAGTGAGACTATGGCATCCCCAATTGGTGTATGTTGTGGGTCTAGAGGTAGCGGGGAGGCGGAGTTTACTGAGAAGCAGAAGATGGAGGAGTACCTGACTATCCAGATCTTGTCACTAGACACTGCTAAAGCCATTTCAAGCAACATTTCATTTCTGAATAGTGGTCTTACAACAGGGCGATACTGAGAGTATCTTCCACTCTGAAACGTGCCGCAAGTATACTTTATATTATTTTTGTATTTATGAATTGTAAAATAACACAAATTCATCAAATTTACTTGCGCACGCCAGGATTTGAACCAATGGGCTTCGGATTGCTATTTGTGAGCCTTAACTCGTGACCATGGAGGCTGTAAAAGATTATTTATTAATATATAAAAGTATAAACATATATAAAATAATTATTTATTGTTAAAAAATATTGTTTCTTAGCGAAAATTTATTAAATCTATGAACAAAAACCTTTCTTAAGACAATTAAAAAAAAAATCAAAACCGTAATTGAGAAAATAGTATTTGCCTTTGCAGGCTTTGGAAACCGTATTAATTAGACCCACAGCCAAGCCTTCCTACACTCTCTTTCTTCTGCCGCTTTGTGTTATAGTGAAAAAATATATCAATAACTAAAAATAATAATAAAATATCTATATTGTGATAAATTAGCAACCGTAACTAAAAATATACATATAGTGTACAGTGTTTTATATACTAGATACAAGAAATGAACAATTGAAAAAAATATGGCGATAAGCTGTAATGAATTACCACACCGTCTAATGACTTCATAACCAAAATTTTACGGCAATCCATGTACAATGTAGCCAACAAATTAGCCTAAAACAATACATTGCACTTAACCAGCAACTTAAGCCTAACTTCAGTAATATGGTTTGGTATTGCATATTTTTATTGTTTAAATTTTTATTTTTCTAATTAACATTCCTGCTGTGTCACGCGTTCTCAAATTTGCTTTGGTATCCCTGCATTTCGTTGGCGTGGAAATTAACACGGTTTTATGGTTTCAAGTATGATTTAGTGACACAATTCTTGGAGAAAATTGTGGAATAATGGCGCTCTTTAAATGCTAAAGAATTCACGTTTTCTTTCATCGCCCAGGGTAAGCGAATTTTCTTGCTAAACGTTGCTAAAAATAATAATACAAAGATATTGCAATGCTTTGTCCTTTGCTGGAATATTCCAAAGGGAAAAATACTTTATCAGCAATTTCGTTTTGTTTTTTTAGTTCAGCAATTTTGTTCTATTTGTAAAATATTCATGTGAATGGCTGCTCTGTTTGATATTTATATATATATTTATATACAATATCTTTATTTAAAAATAAAACATTTTTTGTTTTATTTTTAAATAAATTTATTTCGATTTATTGAATAGAAAACAGGCAGCAAGGTAAGAATTATAAATACTTGTGAAAATGAATGAAAGTTATATTTCTTAAAATGTAAATGAATACAACGATAAATATAAATTAATTATGATTTATCCAACATACGTATAGGTACTCATATATTTTTCTCCGAACATGTAAAATTTGTATTTGCCCAATTAACGAGGTATTTCGAAAGAAAACATAATAACAGTCTAGGTAGAAAATCTAAATTATGGGGTTTCTGATGAGAGCTCCAGGGGTCAAACGAAATCCGTTATACGTCACCTGGTTCATATGATATATACCCTTTCCGTCCGTATCGACATGTATCCCATTATCCTTAAGGACTTTACCTTTCATACGACCCAAATCCTGTTCTACTAAGCAGATTGTCCGCACCATTGCGCCTCTATGGTCTACCCTTTACCCCCCTAGGGGCGAGGGGGGTCGTGAAATTGAATCGACCAAAGAAAAAGGGAAGAATGACTCTATGGAAACAAATGCATTATGCTATAAAGGTTGGTGAGGAGCCTTCAAATTTTGTCAATAATGAATATTATTTTCCAAAAATATTCTCCATATTTTAAACGCTAAATGACTTAAGCTACTAAATAAATTATAGTCTGAGTTGTCCGGTAAAATGCATCCACTCCATAGAAAGGGCAGAACGTTTTGAGAGAGACAGTTGAAACACGATACAAAAATTTGTGAACTACCTAATTTTTAAAATATTATTGATGATTTGTTAAAATCATTATTGTACCCACCTTTGTGTCCAAGTAAAAAAGGACGCCAATATCACGAGCGAGTTCAGACACTACACAACCAATAATAATCCAAAAATGCATGATACGAGAGTGAAAACAGTAGTACTCGGGTCCTCTCGCCTCAGGTAGTCTTGTTGAAAGCTCAGAGCAGGCATTAAAGGGGACAGAGGCCGTGGTTTAAGAATCTACGGCAAATTTACGCATTAAAAGCATATAATTTATCTTGAAAAAATTATATGCTTTTCGTTATGTATATAAATCACGCACTCGTAATATCCCTACAGTAAGCAAAAATATATCAAACGGAGATAATGGATTTCTAAATTTCTTCTAATTTTTCCAAAAGTTCTAAATCTTCATTATGTACCTACATAGATGAACATAATGGTAACGTACCGTTTTTATTACTAAAAATAATTTACATCCGTCTGACAAAAATGATATTATAGAATTCATCGGAATTAATTAAAATGCGAGTCTCGAACAAGACGTAGAGGCATGTGTAGTTCTAATAAGACGTAATTTTGTTTATTGTAGTAACCATGTTAGTTTGAGATCTGGCACTGTTCTGGCACAGTTCTTTCAAATGTACTTTGCAAAACATCGGATTTATTACTTACGGCAGTGCAGTTGCATGAGTGTGATGTATGATAATAATTATCTAGATCTGAACGTGAAATATTAAAAAAACTTATTAGTCAAACACTTTTGTATGTACCTATTGTTGGAATAACAAAAAAAGCACAATCTCTTGAATAGTAAGAACAAGGCTTAACAAGAAGTCCGGGAGGGTTTCCTGATATCATTAAATTCATCCAATCGTTAACGAAGGTTCCGTTAGGAGTAAGTGTATAGGGACAAGGGACTGGATACCGGACAGTATCCTTATATTGCCGGGTGTAATGGCGACCGTGTCTAGGGAAGGAAAATTACGTTTCCCCAGATTTTTACTTAAATGTGGGGAATTCCTCCACAAATAAAATCATGTCAGGTGTTGTTTTTATTTATTTTCGTCAAAACGAAAGTAACATTTGGTTTTTATTGTAAAATAAGATCAAATTGTAAAAGTAGGTAAGCTCCCAGCTTGAACACGCTATTTTACGCATCTTAACAACGAAGCATAAAATATTTATGCTGAAGCAGCGAAAAATCTTGAATGATGAATTCTGATGTCTTGAAATTTGCGTGGATTTTACTGTTTGGAATAGAATTTTTTTAGTGCACATCGACATCACGATTTGTGGAACTTTAAAATATCCAGTTCGTTTGAAAAAATGTTACAAGGCTTTTGTTTCGTATTGTTCAATGCCCAAATGAAAAGAATATTGAAACTCGGGCGAACCCGAAACTAGAAACGCGTAAGATGATAGCAGATAAAATGTTTCTTAGGTAATTATTAAGTAATTACTCAATGATGCTAATGATTAAAGATGCAAACAGGAAAATTACCTTAACGAATGCAGTATTTCTATAACACGCTAGTAATAAATACTTTTAATCATCTCATAAATTTGCCCTACTCTGTGGGAGAATGGCTTTCGTCAGGGCAATCTTCAAGTAAGTTTCAATTCCTTAAAGTGTTCGTTCTTTTCTACATCGATTTTCTTATGTAAAATCTTGTAGATTTTACCCCTCATTGTTATTTTCATAACAAGTACATTTCCACAAATTTTAGCCATTTAATACAGAATCTTCTCATTAGTATTACATATAAAATTTATGTTTTTAATCTAAGTACCTACAGTATCTTTTATAACATCCCTGTTACTAGTTCGGTCGGAGAATGGGTTCGGTAATCTGGGATAAGATTAACTATAATACATTAAATTAGTTTTAAGTTAAGTTGCAACATGGTGTCCTCCTTCTGATATACAATCCTACAAGTATATTAAATTTCTAAATCTTAATGCTTTTAGCATTTTTTAAAATTAAAATAAATATAAAAATGAAATTGAAATTCAATTTGGAAACTTTAAATCTTGTATATTTTTAATTCTATCAATTTTGCATATCTGAACTTGTGTCGGTATTTTATAAAGATATTTTAATTTAAATTCCTTGTGCGTCGTTTCGTTGTTCATTTCATTTAATATATATACAGTAAAAAAATAAAAATGCAGAAAAAATAATTAATATAAAGTTTAAGCTTTTAGACATCTATGATATTAGGAATTAGTTCCATCGCTTCTAAATAAGAATCTGTCAGAAGTCCAGTGTTGCCATCACAAGAACGTTTTCGGTGTGGCTAGAGGCGTGCATTTATAAACTTAAAAAAAAAATAAAAGTTATATTATTGAACACATAAATATAAAATTTAAAAAAACGATAATGTGTAAAAGTATTTTACATAAGTAGGTAATATCCAATTCGGTCGTGGCTAGTCGTGTGCTTGTGATCCGTTTTCTGATTAGGGCATGGAATCTAGGAACACGCTCTTCTTCAAATATCTCAGTGGTACTGCAGTATCGCCACTGTAATATAAAGATGTTTGCATAAACTTATTTTTTTTAATTCATTGAAAAATATAACTGCAAATAAACTGGAAAAGAAAATGGAAATTACTTACGTAAAATACTTTTACACATATTAATTTTCAATTTTATTTTATATATTCAATGATATTACTATTTCATTTAAAAAAAAGAAAAGTTTATTCATTAACAGAATATGAAGTGTAATAATTAATGAATATACAAAAGAAAAACATTAAAATAAAATGGATCTCTGCAAATTAAACATGATAACGATAAAAATAACCATTTTTATGTGTGTTCAAATTATTGCTCCGTTATATGCAATACACTTATCGAAACGTTTTTCTACTACTCAAAACAGTGTTTTAACCCATGGATCTTTTTTCCTTTTAGCGTATATTGCATTTTTTGTTTCATTTCTTCGACATTTGCAAAACGTTTCCCAGGGTCCCCCTTCTTATATGTAGGTATACATATCTATTCTACCACCAGAAATAATGTGGTTTAATGTATAATGCAAAAATTTTAGCTATCCCGATTATAAAAAATGCCTTTTTTATTATTTATAAATAAATATGTATTATAAAATAATATTTCATGTTGTACAGGGTGTAGCAAAAACATACAGTGCAGTGTTCACAATATTTCGGCGACGAAAGAACGGCTATTTTCGAAACATGCGGACGGCGAACACCCGGTGTTGTCCAGACCAAACATGGTAACGACTGAAAACGGCACGACCCACCCGACACAATGAGACCCCTCTCAGGTTCCTACCCTCACCACACTGGATGTACCGGCCCTTCAAAACTGCACTGTCTGTTTTGCTGCACCGGTGTAACATGTGAAGTTTGTTCAGTATTTATGTAGTTAAGATTAAAGTACTTTAAATAATAAGTATTGTGTTCCGTGAACACTTCACCAGGAAAATCAGTGATTATTTTTGTGTATTGATTATATTAAAGAAATTTATTAAATATAAATAATTTTATGAAATGTTAATGTTATTGTGTAATGTTTGATTTTGTGTTATTTAGTTATGAACCTTTATTTTTATCCAGACCGAAACAATATTTTCGATTATATTTGTTGGTGTTTTTTTGGATTGGAATTTATAACCTACCTAATTTTATAGCTTACCTAATTGAAACAATCCACATAAAAAACACCAATTAAAGTATTGTTGCGGTCTAGATAATATGTTCGTTTATATTTGTTGGTGTTTTTTTTTTATGTGGATTGTTTCAATTAGGTAAGCATTTGATTTTGGAGTTTAATAGCTAACTACGTCTTTGTGATGTTAGTTTTTAGTTATGACTTTGTTGAAGGTCTGGTAATTATTGTTGATTGGGACTGTAAGGGAATATGGGGATTGGATTTGAAGACATTAACAATTGCTGATTTAGAGTCAAGTATGTTTTATTTTATTTCTTTTATCTGAGACACAAACAGAACATTTAAAGTACATTTTTGTATAGTATAAAATAAATTTACATACCAATATAAATGTCCCTAGACTAATGTGTCTGTAGCAATCACATTTGCACATTCAAAACTATATCATTATTTTTTTTATACAAAGCCTAAAATTACAGAAATTACAAGACATAATAATTTTAAAAATATGTTTAAATTATGTATATAATAAAAAATATCAAACCAACAAAAATCAATAAACAATATTTGTTTTTTATTTTTTTTTTGTTTTTTATTTTATAATATAATATATAACCATCATAAGATCTAGAAGCTACAATAGTTGAGTAGAGTCTTTAAAGTATGGTACTTGAAGATTATTTTTAATAATTGGGGTTGGGAAGGCTGACAGAGATATTGAAAGAAGGATAAAAGTAGGTAACTCCATTAATGTAGGGCTGAAAGCGGTTGGCGCTATAAAAAAATGTCCGAAGAAGCGAAGCTAGCAGTCCACAATGTAGTGATGGTACCTACCCTGATGTATGGCTGTAAGTCATGGAACTACCAGAAGAAGCATGAAAGTAGACTGAATGCTGTAAAAATTAGACCCCTGAGGCGTATGTGGGTAAAACCATGTATGATCGTGTGAGAAATGTCTGATGTAATGAATAAAATTAAGAAAGGGACGCTTAGATGGTTTGGGCATGTAAAGCGAATAAACGAAGAAATGAGGGTAAGGAGAATATATGACGCAAATGTGAATGGTAGACAAGGTCGGTGACACCGGAGGAAGACATGGTACGATCAAGCGAATCAGATACTTTAGTCGGGCCATGTTAAGAGTCAGAATAATAAAAGAGTATGAATGAGACGATGTATGAATGTGAATGAGGCAAGGAGGGTGTGCCAATTCGGAGTTGTTTGGCGGTCCGTCTTCTCTGCCTACCCCTGCGGGGTAACGGCGTGATTGTTAGTTACTTAGTTAGTATTTTGTACTTTTACTAGAGGGTCTACACAAATGTGAGTTGCACTTTCCCCAAGACTCTAATTAATTAAGCAACATGTGTCATTAGTAAGTCGTAATTAGCCACTCTCTCTCCACTGCCATATGAATGTCCCCCAGGTCTCGGTTTTGGTACCTTGCACTGCCACGTGTATTGCCTCGATGACCTTGTTGACCTCGTCGACCTACACGCCATTAGGGTGGCCTTGAGATTTCTCCGTTTCTCGGGCGCCACTGAAACGAGAGAGATTTGTCCACCCGTCCTCTGAGCGATGTGCCCGGCCTATTCCCATTTTTTTCATTTTTGCGTATTCAATTACGTAGGCTACTTTTGTTTGCTTCTTAAGATTTTCTTTTCTTTCACGAATCTGTTCCTATGATGCCTAGTAATCATTTTCCCAACCCAGGCTGCTTAATTTTAAATTTTTACACTAGTTTTAAATAATTTATATTATAATATTTTATTTATTTTAGTTGAATTATTCACTAAAAATAATATTATATAGTATACTTGCAGCACGTTTCAGAGTGGAAGATATTATCTTTTTAAACTCGATTTAAACTTTGTTTTAAATGGCTTTAGCCGTGTTTGGTGATCTGAATGAACGGATACTCGCCTACATTCTTCTTTCCCATCATATTATCCTCTCCACTACCTTCAACCTCACAACACACCCCTAATAAGGGATGCCATAGTCTCAATGGCTCCAGACAATTAGGACTTTGGTGCGGTATTGATATTTTTGCTTTTAAATACTCGTTGTCAGAGTTAGATATTGGCTATAAAAATATGGTTTTCTGATACTGTCATCTATAGTGTTTTTTTTAAACAACGAATTTTTGGTTTTACCACTAATTATATCGAAAATTAATTAATTACGGATTAGCAAAGTCTCGTTCCTACCCACCCATTTCAGTATCTACACACTTTAAGCAGGTACGGAAAGGTTAAAAACCTTTCTTTATAGACGGCGGTGCTGTATTTCAAAAATAATTGGTTGTTTTGATTGATATTTTCATGTAAAACGTTAAACACATGTTTTTAGTAAATGAAGTACATGTATATTTTAACAACAAAAACAAAGTATGAGTTTGGTAATAACAAAGTTTGGCACATTATAATAAAATATGTAGAAAAAGGTGTAACGTAAGAACGGTTAACAAAGCATAAAAAAATAATTATATGCGGAAACTTCACTGGTTTGTGCAACCCAGCAAACATGCAATATATCAAATTTGTATTTAGAACGGTTTGTTTGTGCGAATAAAGTTAAAATAAAATATAACAATGTTTAAACGAAAACGTTTTCAAATGTATAACAATGATTACGGAGTGCAAACAACAGATGTTTAGACAAAGTATAATCCAAATGCATAAAGTTTGCAGTGATTTATTTACATATTTCACTAGCCAACGTTTCGAACAGCATTACAGTTCTGCTGAGAACACATCTGCCCCGATGGTGGAAACTGTAGGTAGCGCAACACGGCATAATACTCCACAAATAAATCACTATAATGCTTTTGGCCGTGAAAATCTCAAATCATATCCAAAATACATAAGGAATTTGAACTATGCGAACAAGATTACAAAGTTTATACCATGTTAAAACAAAGTATAGCTTAGTACTATAAAGTACCTAAACTACGTAAACGGGGCTAAATCAAAACTTAAACAAAGTTTAAACTATGTATACAAGATTTAATCAAATTTAAACAAAGCTTATACCCTATTACTAAAAAGGGTAAAAACCATCATCAACGCAGATGTATAATTATTATATTTAAGCCCTGATAATGGACACTGTAATGCTGTCCGAAAGGTTGGCTAAAGACGATGATAGCGCAATACTGCATAATACCCCAAAAATAAATCTCTATTATAGTTTTGGCAACAGCACTGTAATGCTGTCCGAAACGTTGGCTAAAGAAGGTAATAGCGCAACACGGCATAATACCCCAAAAATAAATATCACCATAATAGTTTTGGCAGTGAAATTCTTATTTCATTTCGTAAGTGCATATGGGGTTTAAAATATGTAATTAAACAAAGTTCCTTTGTACCATGTTTAAACAAAATGTAGCAAAGTGTGCCAAAAAAAGAAACATTTGACAAAACGGTCTACACAAGTAAACTAACTAACTAACCATCACGCCGTTTCTCCGCAGGGGTAGGCAGAGAGGACGGACCGCCAAACAACTAGGCCTTGGCACACACTCCTTGCCTCATTCACATTCATACATCGTCTCATACATACTCTTCTATTTTTCTGACTCTTGACATGGACCGACTCGAGTATCTGATTTACTTGATCGTGCCATGTCTTACTCGGGCGTCCCCGACTTCTGATACCATTAAGTAGGTACAGGAATAAGGTAATAAGTCCACATCCTTCCGTGCCAAGCATTTGGTCTTCGATAATCTAAATAATAATCATTATTTACCTAGTATATAACTTAGGCGATGAAAATATTTTAAAATAACCGTAAGATTCAACTGCAACCTTCTCATGGAGTTTTGTCTTCAAACGCTTTTTCACTAGTTCAACGTTTATTGAAAACGGTGTATTCTATTTCGACTCCGCGCATACAAAGGAAGTAACACTGGCATTAGAGAACGGATGTTTGGTTCCAAAGGTCTCCGCTAGGCTTTTTAATATTGTTGAAGTAGAAAGAAATTGACATTCTATGATTTTCCTGGTTTCCTCCGTTTATCAGAGGATGTTTTTTCTGGTTTAAATTAATTCGAATGATAATTCTATTAATATTTTTAATGTTTTAATTTAGTTTACTTTATTAACAATGAACCACTTATTCCTTTGACATTTAGGAATACTGTAAGGTGTATGTAGTGTAAACTACATCTAAAACTTATTCTTTACAGTATTTAGGCACACCCACGAAAAGCAGCAAGGCTTTCAGCTTCTTTAACATCTGTTGGTAGTTCATTGTAAATCTTAAATCCTGTAAAATGGATATTATTTTGGGTTCGCGACAACTTTTTTTCAGAAGTCTAAAATCTCCACGGTTTCTCGTGGGGCAGCCATGTATTTCGAAAATAAAATTTACATTCTTAACATGTATTTTGAGATATTTTTTTAAGTTTCGGCATTTGTTAATTAAAATGTGTTGTTATTATTATAGACATACCTGTTTTTGATTTGGTGCCCTGCCATTAGCGGCTTGGGACTTTGCTTATATTAAACAAATTGCATTTTTGATATCGTTGTAGCCGAAAAAATTTTCTTTTTTTTAAATGTTATCTATTGCTGGAAGATTTTAAGGAAATCGGTAAGGCGAAATTAAAAATTTAAAAAAAATAATCGTTTTGGGCATCAATAATATCGGTTTTTTCAAACCAGTACTCAATCTCACTTAGATTTTGTAGACAATAGAAATGATGATTGTAAAAACTTTTTTTCGTTAATAACTTGTTTGTCCGATTGTAAAGTAAAGTTTACGTGTAAGTAAGTTATGTGTCAATATTGTTTTGGAAATATTTATTTCAGGCCTGAAGTCTCGTTGCCATGAAGTAAATGAGGAAACAAATTTATTTCGTTCAAAATCGACTAAATAACGAAATAATTCACACATTTTAGGATAATGTGTGTTTTCTTATTCGATAAGGCTTTTTGGATGGTCGCTGTTAAAGTGACCAAATATCCAAAAAATATTTTTTGGATATTTTTATGAACAACATTTATCAGTCAGCATTCATAAATTTATGTCAACGTAAAATAAATAAAACGTTTATCTCTAATGCATACTTCTTCAGAAACCGCGCTCTTACCTCCAGACACCAGGGGAGGTAGTTACAAAGACATTAAAGAATCGGACGACTGGAATATTAGAATTCCTTTCGGTGGAATGATTTCCGCCATGAATTGTTTGTCCCAAATCCCCGAGATCTTGATGTAATTTATATTCTCGGACAGTCAAGAAGGCCCTCATAAAATATTCCGCTCACAAAATGATTCCGCGATAATAATTCGAAACACATTTCCCCGAAAAATTCGGACGTGGATAAGGAAAAGAACGCATGCGAAAGTTTAAAAAAATACGTTTCAGGAGACGTAAAAAGATATATTACAAAAGCACAAAAAGACCGCCTAAAAATATTCTTTAGAAAAGTACGAAATAATACGACAAGAAACTTAGCTGATACCGCCCACCATTTAAGGACAGATATCCGCTCGTTTTTTACTAGAAAAATAAAATAAAACAAAACAACAACGAATTCGTCCCGCCAAGAAACACCCCCCTCCCCCCACCCCGACCCCCCATCCGCGATTTCCTGAAGATTCAGAAACCGGAAATTTGCGACCCACCTTGTTTCCCGTCACAACTTTGCTATTTCAACTGTAAACATCATAACGTTTACTTTAGAATATATTTTTTTAAAAGTCTTTGTTGTTATGCCGATATTCGATTGTGTAGTTGAAGTTATTGAAGAATTTATTGAAGAATTTATTAAAGAAGTAATTGAAGAATTTATTGAAAAAATTGGTAATTATTTGGAATCGCTGGACACGGATTAAACGAAATATTTTTAAATAAAATCTTCTGATTTATCTCAATGACTATAAAAGGAATCCGACGTTGGCCAAAATAGTACCTACCTAGTATTTGCATACAGTAAATGGTTAAAATTCTAGCCGCTGATATCAGGAATACCAACAAAAGAAAATGTCATCAACAGTAATCATTCCAGCTGTCATCCCATACAACGAAAGTGAGTTTTCATTTTACGTAATTAAAAATTAAAATGCTAAAAATATAAATATTCCAAATGCAGTCAGATTCCTTTAATAGTAATTAAGGTATATCAGAAGTTTTTAATTAAAAATAGTTCGTAAAATCCGTGTCCAGCGATTCCGGATATTTACCAAAAATGTATTAAAGAAGTTTTTGATGAAGTTATTTAAGTAGGTAATCCTAGAAAAAAATAACACAATGTGTATTTAAAGAAACTTTAAGACATTTTCCATTAGGTTTCAATTTGTATTTATCTTGAAATGTTGTATTATAACCAAGTACCTACTTTAATATTCGATTTATTTGGCATACCGTTACCTAAAATTCAAAAAAGCAAAAAAACTTGTACTCTCTCATTCGACAAAGTGATGTTAGAAATAACATTATGTGGACTTAAACAAATTGATTTTAAAACGATAGCATTAATAAGAATCTCATTACTTTATTTGTATGTCCGGTGTACTCCAGCCCATTGGCTTGAGTTTGGTTTCGTAGAATTGGTGTTTGATATCTGCGATGTCGTGATTTTAAAAACCAAGTACGAAATTGGCTTCGCTACTTTGCAGATATTATTCAATAAATATATAATAGGTACACTTTAAAAATCAAGGAGGCAAAAGCTTATTTTAAACTGGAAAAAATTTTCATTGACGTTTTAATTCTAACACGGTTGTTGATAATTTATAGAGAAATAGTCATTAGGAGTAACAGAATAAAATACTTATGGTAACTTCCCAACAAAGTAACCACCACCACATTTCTCCGTTGCCTATAGAATGCATGGTTATTTTGTAACTCTGACTTTTTCTAAATGTCTGATATTATGGTTTTAAGTTCACTGTTTTTTTATGACTTCTCATTTCCCCCCATTAAATGCTTGGAAGACAACTATACTAACCATTACACCACAACTACCGCAAGAACGGCGCAATAAATTCGCTGTAATGAAAATATACGAAACATATTTGTTAAACAATATAATTTCGGTTGTTTATACGTAACATCCTAAAATGTGTGCGGAATTTTAAAATAAAAAAAATGGAATTCTTATGTATATCCAATGGTCGTCACCCATTTGAGTGACAATCAGCGTTGAACATCCACTGTTAACCGATAAGAAGATTTTTTGGTTTAAGCTGTGGCGTTACGAACTAGCGTGATTAAATGCTGTATTTGGGCAACCGTGAAACAAGCCAAGCCACAAGCTTTGTATTAACGTTTTCACGGCTTGTGAACGTGGGGAAAAACCAATCAAACCATACAACGATTTCATCTGGAGTACCTCAGGAGTCGGGTATTACTACTAGGAGTGGGGCTACTACTCTTCATCCTATTCACAAATGAAATCGCAAAAATAATCGAATCATTTGGCCTTTAATCCCAATGCTACGCTGATGACCAGTAAATTTATTTTTACTGTTTACCAGAAGAAATAGACAGTCGAAAATTTGCATAAGTGAGTGTCTAGAAGCAATTGATCGTTGGATTACCTCAAGTAGGTAGAAGTTGAATCCATCAAAGCCTTCGTCTGGACGGTTACAAGCAGATGTCAGCATAACATTGATATCTCCCCAATAACCATTTCAGTAAGTGACATTACTCCAAAAACACATATTAAAGTACTGGGTGTTAATCTGGTAGCTGATTTTTCATGGCTCCGGCTTACTTATTGGAAATTTGTAAAGCAGCGTCATCAGCTTGAAGGTTGAATGAACAGAAGCACACACCAGATAATAAGTTCGGTAAGCTTTCGGTAAGTTAATGCCTGAAATGGACAGCCGCGTGATTTGAGAATTATTTCAAACTCGACAAAATACACTTTAATTCAAAATATACAATTTCATATAGTAATATCGATAAAATCAGAAACTATTCTCTTTCACAGTCCTCTACATTTTATAAAAATCTCCAGTCATAAAGAGTTCAACTGCTCCCAACCATCTTGAGGCAGTGAGACCATGACATTCCCAAATATACACCAACACAAAACATTCATTCACCGCCCTTTATACATGTTTAACACTTCAAACAGTGAAATCGATTTATTTAATAATATACACACAATACATATTACTCAACACAGACTAGATCCACCCCTTTTTCCCTTTTCCCTTTTCTCTTTTTTTCCATTTCCTCTTTCCCATAATCCCACCCCCTGGGCTAGTGTAACTCTTTCTTGCTTATCACAAAAAATTAAGATACATCAGTAAAAATCTCGTATTGGTTTAGTAATTATACACATTGTAAATACTAAAACTATTATTTTACCAAAATAAATCAAAAATAGGCTGATGATATAGGAGAGGAGAAGGAGGTAAGAAAGGGGAAGGCGAGGAATTACATGGCTATTCAGTTTAGTATTAGAATAAGTTTATCATTTTGATTATGTTACTTATATTGGTTTAGTAATAAATTTTTTACCACTGACACCAATCTTGTTTACTATCAAAATCACTATGTACAGGTTAAAAAATCGGATATCAATAAGTTCACGGTTCACATTTCAGCGCGTCAAACTAATGAGACAGTCCGGAGGCGGATATCAGGCAGGCTGTAGTACACAGGAAGTCGAAAGCAGTGGGTAATGCCCCCAGTAAGCGAAGTGTAATTTTAAATGGGAAATTTTCCGTGTTTGAAGGTTCAAGGTATTTGGTATATCATTAAAATAGTTTTAATCAGCTATCGGAACGTTACACAAATAATGAATGTGGTTCATTAATAGATATTTCCCAAAGCAGTGTATAAAAGACTATGTATCAGACGTAATCGTGACACATAAGACTGTAGATAGGGCCGGTGATCCCAATCTATGGAGGCGTAAGATGTCTTCCTTCAGTGGCGTGGAGGGGTAGAACGGGGCCGTCTCTGAAGCCGCTGTAGAGCTGGTCCGAATGGTGTTTTCTTGTTCTTGAGCTGTCTACTTTAAATACAGTAATCCTGTCGGACCACACATCCTGAGCTTGACGCGCGCCCTCAACGCGCTTAAAGGCCGTAACATAGTTATTGGAGGTGACTTTAACGCTCGCTCCCCTATGTGGTTTGACGATAATAATCACAGAACGGAACGATCAGACGCCGTTGAAGACCTAATTGCTGCGCAAGGTCTATCACTTTTAAATGAAAATTGTTACTTAACCACTTTCGCAAACACAAATGGGGAGAGCAACATAGATCTAACTCTCTGCTCTGGATCAGTTGTGGCCAGGATGTCTAACTGGATGGTCCATGAAAGCGCTATAATTTCTGATCACAGACTAATTACTTTTACTGTGGGGGTCCAGAAGACCCAAGCTCCGAGAACCTCCTGGAACTTTAAAACCACAGGGGCGAATTGGGATAACTTTGGGGAGGCTCTACGTGACACTTTAAGGGGTTTTCATAACGTAGCAGCAAATGATCCGGATAATTTGGGGAACTATTTTAACGCGGCCGTAGTGTCAGCTGCTGAACGGTCCTTGGGAAGATCAAACCCGAAAACCGCTATTAGAACGCCGTGGTGGTCGAGTGAGTTGACTTTGCTGAAGGGCGAATTCAAGAGGGCTTTCAGGGCACTCGGATCCCTTAAGAGGACTGGGGGCACGCAAGAGATGATTACATCTCTTAAGACACGTGTCAGTAGGGCTAGGAAAGCCTTCAAATTGGCTATCCTCTCAGCAAAACGAACTGCTTGGCATAATTGGGTTAAACAAGTGGGTAACGCCAACCCGTGGGAAATCCAAAGCGCAATCGAAAAAACGGGAAAAGGATCTGACCGGTATTTGACTAGTATCATATCGGATAATCCCGATGGGAACTCTGAGAGTACCGATGTGACCAGCACTCTTAATACCTTGCTGGACAAATTAGTTCCACTAGACTCAGTAACCGGGGAAAACGACCACCACAAACAGATAAGAGCTCTGTCACGGCTTCCACCTAGGATCCTCGACCATGAGGACAGAATGTTAAAAATTTCTAAGGCCGAAATTGACGTTATAATCAAGGGTTTGGGTCCGAAGAAGGCACCAGGGCATGATCGACTTAACGGTATAATAGCGAAGAATGTCTGGATCCATGCCAAGGAAGAGTTGTTCCAGGTTATGGAGACATGTCTGCGTAGAGGAGTTTTCCCTACGGAATGGAAGAGAGGTGTGCTCAAGATTATCCCAAAGGGTAACGATAAACTAAGAACGGACGTTAAGGCCTACCGTCCGATTACCATCCTGCCTGTTTTTAGCAAAATCTTGGAAACACTCATCAGTAATCGGTTGCAGCAAACTCTTTCCCCAGCATGTGAGCGGCAATTTGGTTTTGTCCCTGGGAAATCTACCGAGCATGCCATCATGTATGCGCTTGAATGGGTGAAGGTCTGTCCAAAGAGGTACGTAATTGGAATCTTCTTAGATATCACTGGTGCCTTCGATCATGCGTGGTGGCCGATGTTGATTACTAAAATTAAAAATAGAGGTTGCCCACAAGACCTTTTCAAAATCAACTGTGACTATTTAAACGACCGTACAATAGAGATCGTTTATGGGGATCAAAAAATAGTCCGGAAGGTTGATAAGGGATGCCCGCAAGGCTCCATTTTGGGACCTAAATACTGGAATATTGATTTTGACGACTCCTCCAGGTTACCCTTACCTGAAGGATGCACATCGGTCGACTACGCTGATGATAAATTGTATTTGGTCTCGGGGGACAGTAGAAGGGAAGTGGAAGGAAAGGCTGAAGAAGGTTTGCGTGCAATCCTAAGCTGGGGTGTGAGAAACAAGTTGAATTTTGCCCCCCAAAAGACCGTGGGACTCTTGATGAAAGGTTTCCTCAGTAGAAGAAGAAACCCTTCCATCAAAATGGGAGCCTCCACTATTCACTTTGCAGACTCAGTCAAATATCTAGGTGTCACTCTAGATCGATCGTCCTCCTTCTTAACTCACGTTAAAGAGGTCTCCAGCAAGGCCCAGGCCCTTTTCTTTAAGCTGAGAAGAATCTCTACAACTGAGTGGGGGTTGCGTTCCCCTGCCCTGCGACTACTTTATAGGGGTATATACGTGGCGCAAGTCTCGTATGCCGCCTCTGTGTGGGAGCACCGTTTGGGGAATTCGCTTATACTCTCGGCTCTCAAGAGGGGTCAGCGAACCCCCTTGCTGGCGCTCTCCGGTGCATACAGAACCGTTGCTTCGGACGCTTTGCCCGTGTTGGCCGGTATTTTACCAATCGATCTGGAAATTAGGGAAGTGTTAACAAAAAAGAAGCTCTCCAGAGGACTACCTGCTACACATCTCGGCGTAATTCTTACGCCGGGCGGGGTAGGGACTCTCCCTGGTCTACTGAAACAAATGAGTGACTTATCACTCAACGAGTGGCAGTCTCGATGGGATAGGTCGAAAATGGGAAGATGGACCTTCTCCTTCTTCCCATCAGTTAAAATCAGAATGGAAGGAGCTTTCATCAAATTGGATCACCACATGACCCAAATATTATCAGGACATGGTGAGTTCAGGGGGAGACTACACAGACTCTCCCTGTCCCCACACCCGAACTGCGCGTGTGGTAGTTCCGATCAAACCGCTGAGCACATTCTGTGGCACTGTGAGATTATGACGGATGCAAGAGATGAATTATTGGCCGGTTTGGAAGTAACAACGAGACCAGTTTGGAATTCTGATCTCGTGTCGAACATGGTGAATTTCGAGTGCTTGAGGAAGTACACAAAAATCTGGGTCGAGAGATGGTCTGATCTTAGAGTCGAGAATTGAGATTAAAATCAGTAGCTTTTAATGCCAGGTGTTGCTCCTGGCCTCATCGGACTACGGGACTTTATTACTGTAAACATACCGCTATATGTAAATTTTGTAAAATTCTTTTGATATAGTTATTATTAGATTTTCCTGTTTATTTTTGCTAATTTTATTGGCATTATGTATATCTCTTTCATGTATAATTATTGTTTATAAGGATCTACCTTTTTTTTTTCGATGATGACCTGTAAATAACGCGACAGTATAAATCTATTTCGCAATTTTCTTCTTTTATTGTGTATTGTATTATTGTTTTTACAGAGTTAAGTGCTTGCTGGTAGCAGAACTGAACTGATTTCTTTTTTTTGTTCTGTCCGGTGTACCCCAACTCTGGGGTGGCATAAGACCTCGTCCGTGCATACCCATCTTGGACGACCATTTCGCGATGAGGGATTGGTGCCGTCGCCTGCCATCAGTGCCTCCCCTGAGGCCAGGAACGGGACTGAAGATGGGCTGATCGTTAATTGGTGACCTTCCGCCCTGCCTCCAGGTTCTCCGACGCTTTCTCCTCATGGTCTTTGGGATCTTCCCAACCCCAACTTACATCTTTCGTCGAGGCACAACCGGTTTCCTGGCTTAGGGGCGCGGAACCTGATCCTCGTGAAACCCATCCAATGCCCTGATTTCTCTCCCTAGGACTGCCTGGGAGCGGGTGACGACACCCCCTCACAAAAAATGAGGTGTACATTTCACCATTTTCTTTTGTCTCATAATTTTTCATTTTTGCAGGTGGCTGTAAATTATTATTTTTACCCGTTATTGTTGATACCTTGTACATATGACCTGTTAAACTAACCAAATAGAGTAGATTTTACTAACAGGTTACTAATACGCAGCACTTGCATACTGCGAATAACATTGTATGCATGGACATTTTGGAGGTCTTGTTTTGAAATTTTAAATGTAGACTCGTTATATCAAAAAATTAGCGTCCTTGAGAGAGCTCTGAAGGGGTACCATCAGTACCTAAAACAGGGCGGGGAAGTGGTGGGCCTCCTCCAGAATGTTCTTGAGCTGATTCCGAGTCTGGTCCGAAGGGGTAGGCAAGTCCGTGGTCCAGGGTGAGGCGGGGGTCAGAGTGAAAGAAGGCGAGTAGAAGCAGAAGTCGGAGCGAGGTAGAGGGCAGAGCAGAGAGAGAGGTGTTGAGCTGGTGGAGGTTGATGGCTATCTGCCTTTCCAAGGGACTATTTCCCGTTTTATAGGCCATCGGTGGCAGGCGCTGGCCGAACGACGCTCACACGGGCCAACTTTCTCTTTGATTCCAGGAATCGAAGCCCGTGTTTGTGACGCGCGCGCGGCCCGCCGCCTGTGTGATTACCGCCTCTCGGCCGGTAATTTTGGGCTCGTGGCCGAACGTGACCACGGCCTCTCTTTGTTCAGTATGTTTCTCTGCCCGTGTCCCCTAGCCAAGCTCCGACGTTTCATTTATTGTTTACTTTTACATGGCTTTCACATTTTATACAATTTAGGATTAGACAGATTGGCGTAGATTATAGATTGGCGACCGTGGCCGAGCCCGGAGCAGTACGTCCGTAACACTCCCCCCGTGGAGCTCGGCTACACCCTTTTTCGGGAGGCGTGCTGCGACTTGCGGGCGCGGTGTGGTCCCTGGCGTCCGGTCCCTCTGGCGAGTGTGTCTCGGTGGCGAGTTCGGTGGGGCGGCGTCGGGACAGGTCCCCGGCGGCATGGTCCCCAGCGGCACGGTCCCCGGTGGCATGGTCGGTCCCCGGTGGCGTGGTCCCGGGCGTCGGCAGCGAGGCCGGTGGGGCGGCGTTCGGACAAGCCATCCTCAGCGTTGTCCCGGCGTCGGCGTCGCGCCGGGTGCTCCCATGCGTTATCCAACCGAGGGCTGTCCGGGACGTCATTTGGCCGCTCTTTTCCTTCCGCACCTCCCGCGACACGATAAGCGGCGCGTTATCTTGGCCGATCAGCAGCCTCGGCTTCACTTGCCGGCGGCCGACCACTGTTTGCCGCGGGAGGTCTAGGTCTGTTACGGTGTGGGCCGTCACCGTGTACGCGTCTCCGTCGCCGCAAACCGACAGTCTCACCCGCCGGGACGTAGCATCGGATGAGCACATCCCATTAGCGCCCCGAATTCGCAGGCCGCGTACCGGACCCGCGGCTCCGATGATGTCTGCAACATCTGCCTCGACTAGGGTTATTGCAGAGCCCTCGTCAAGCAGCGCGTGCACGGTCGCTCGGCCCCCGGGGCCGCACAATGTCACGGGAATCACTTTCATCAGCACTTGTCCCTCACTTTCCCACGTGTTCATGACTGTGTGCGTCTCGCGGTCACGAGTGTATGCGTTATCGTGCAGCAAGCGATGATGCGGGGCCCGGCACGTCCCCACTCCGCAGTTGGTCCGGTACTCGCACCGTTTCGTCTGGTGCACACCGTCCAGACACTTAAAACACAACCGTGCACTTTTTAACCGCGACAGAGTGCGCGCCGCCAAAGCGGTGCTCCAGGACATCCATAATTTCCGGCACCTGCGCCGGGTCCAGGAGGAGAGGGCTGACGGCTTCTCGTGCCTTTCCCTTCAGGGCACGCTGCAGCCGCATCAGGTTCTCGGCCGCCGTCATCCCGCAGGTGGCCGTCGACTGGAGGAATTGCGCCTTCCAGGCTTGCCACTCTATGGCGTCGCCAGCGTAGGGCGGCAAGTCCTTTGCGCTGGACTGCCGGGCGATGAGGGATGCCATCCGCTCATCTTCGGGATGGTAGCGAGGTGTGCCACCGGCCTGGGACTGCCGGAGGGCGTCGGCGAACATGGCCGTCACCTGGGCGAGAGGGACACTCCCTTGATGCACCCAGTCTCGTGTCTGCCTCGCTGCCTCATCCGTTCGGTTGCAGGCCCCGTATCCGTCAGCGGGGGGCTGCGATGGTGAGTTTCCGCTCGGGGCAAATGCTGGGAACTGGGCGGGCCCGCGGGTAACACCGGGATAGCCGTACTGCGGCTCTGGTCCACCTCGCAGCGTCGCGGCGCCTGGGGAAGCGCCGTCCGTGAGTGGATCCGCAGCATGGTTTCTCCCCGTCCCGGTGTGAGCCCTCACGGCGCGGCGTGAGCTCCCGAAAACATCGCTATGCTGGGCTGTAGTTTGTGACACAGTGGGCTCTCCCCCCACTGTGTACGTAAGGCTGTGACCGGGGCCGCTAGAGGGCGCCGCAGTCTGTGGCAGGCCCATCCGTGGGCCAGTGGTTTGCGCCTCCGCTGCGTACCCCTGACTAGGTACGCCCGGGGGCGCCGGCGTCGGCGTCGGTTGGTAATCCAGCCGCGGCGCAGTGGTGTGCGTCTCCGCTGCGTAGTCCGGGTATCGCCCGAAGCCGCTAGATGGCGCCGCCGTCGGTGGGTACTCCGCCCGTGGAGCTGTGGCGTGCGTCTCCGCTGCGTACCTCTGCGTAGGTACGCCCGAGGGCGCCGGCGTCGGCGTCGGTCCGTAACCCAGCCGCGGCGCAGTGGTGTGCGGAACAGTGGGCTCTCCCCCCACTGTGTACGCAAGGCTATGACTGGGGCCGCTCGGGGGCGCCGCAGTCTGTGGAAGGCCCACCCGTAAGCCAGTGGTGTGCGCCTCGGGTGCGTAGCCCCAGCTTTGCCCGGGGCCGCTAGGTGGCTGGCTTCCGGGATATGCTCCGTCGGGTTGCCAGGCTACAGGTGAAGCGGTCCGCGTGAGGTCTTTCAGCGTGGCGACAAGTTCTGCCATCTGTCGGGCGTGGTCGTCTTGCAGCTTCTGGGTGCGCCGCCTCTCAGCTCTTAGCTCGAGCTGCACCTGCCGGAGCGTGTCCTCGCTGGAAGCCTCGCTTCGTGACGAGACGTCGGCCGCGGCAGGGGGCGTCTGTGGTGGTGATGCGCCGGAGGGACCAGGCAGTAGGTCCGCTCGGGGATCAGAGGGGGCCAGGGGGGCGGTTGGCCGGAGTCCGGGGGGCGCGGCTGTGGCCGCCCCGGTTGGTGTGGGATCATCGCTTCCCTGCGATGAATCCCCGTCAGCGCTGTTCTTCCCAGAGCGCAGTGAAGGTGACATCTTCCACAGAAAGATCCGGCGGCGAAGGACCACTTATGTATCAGACGTAATCGTGACACATAAGACTGTAGATAGGGCCGGTGATCCCAATCTATGGAGGCGTAAGATGTCTTCCTTCAGTGGCGTGGAGGGGTAGAACGGGGCCGTCTCTTTTGGGGATCAATGGTGAGGCACGAAATGAAAGAAGGTTGTGAAGGTCACATGTGTTTTATTGGTGAGTCAGTAGCCGTGACAAGGAGATGATGAAGGACAGATGTTGTAGACTCCGGTTGCTGGCTGATGATGTGCTGGTCAAGCGCGGGTCAGTGAGTCGACGCCGGGCGCTGATGACCGGGACTCGATGTAGGTCAGGCACTGGCGAAGAACGTAGGTCTTCAGGCACTCCAGTGCTGACGAGACGGCCGAAGGTGCGACGGACCTTATAGGCGGTTGAACGGGAACGACGTGACCAGTGAGGATGCTGCGTGTCCTCGTGGTGGTCATGGTAGCGTGGAAGAAGCGCTGGTCAGAGACGCTGGAACCAGGGCGCTTGTAATCCGAGTAGCGCTGGCCGCGGACGTGGCCGAGGCGCTATGATGATGTCCCGATAGAGTCCATGATGATAGGGGCGAAGCCGGGTACGTGTCCCTCGCGCTAGTAAGAAGAACGCGGGTGATCACTCGTTGAGCCTTGCAGACTGGCGGCAAAATTATGACTGACTGACTGACTCGCTGCGTCGGGCTTATTTATACTAGACGGCCGACGGTAGCAGTGGGTAGTTGGATGGCAACTAAATTCTAGGCACTCGCACAGACTGTACGTTTCAGGAACCTTCGATAGTGCGGCGATTATGCATAGGCCGTAGACTCGAACCTTCCGGCGAGTTCTCGTAATGTGTAAGACGGCCCGTGACGTTTTGTCACCTGGTAGACAGGTAGGTACCGTAGTACGTAAATTACTTTGTTTACGATTTAACGATGCAAGTATCAAGTACGTACCTAAGTAGCAAGTAGCAGTTTATTATTAATTATTTAATCTGGATAATTTGACGCCACAGACACCCCCTTCCCAGCAGCTTTGCTGAGGGCTGCGATAGAAGAAATAGCTCATAGACGAACGTCTTTTAAGTGTGACACTTCATAAAAAAAAAAATTTTGCAAAACACATGTTCACAACACAGACTGAAGATTCACTCAGATAACCATGGTGGCACTACTATCCGCGCTTGTGCGGAGATGGTCTGGTGTATGCTGCTCCGTGGTGCCTTTACTGATCACCCATTTTGAGACGGGGTTACCGGTGAGTCGGGGTAACACTATCACGTCGGGCTGCAGAATCACGTAGGGCTGCAGATCACGTCGGGGTCACCACTTTGGGGATCAATGGTGAGGCACGAAATGAAAGAAGGTTGTGAAGGTCACATGTGTTTTATTGGTGAGTCAGTAGCCGTGACAAGGAGATGATGAAGGACAGATGTTGTAGACTCCGGTTGCTGGCTGATGATGTGCTGGTCAAGCGCGGGTCAGTGAGTCGACGCCGGGCGCTGATGACCGGGACTCGATGTAGGTCAGGCACTGGCGAAGAACGTAGGTCTTCAGGCACTCCAGTGCTGACGAGACGGCCGAAGGTGCGACGGACCTTATAGGCGGTTGAACGGGAACGACGTGACCAGTGAGGATGCTGCGTGTCCTCGTGGTGGTCATGGTAGCGTGGAAGAAGCGCTGGTCAGAGACGCTGGAACCAGGGCGCTTGTAATCCGAGTAGCGCTGGCCGCGGACGTGGCCGAGGCGCTATGATGATGTCCCGATAGAGTCCATGATGATAGGGGCGAAGCCGGGTACGTGTCCCTCGCGCTAGTAAGAAGAACGCGGGTGATCACTCGTTGAGCCTTGCAGACTGGCGGCAAAATTATGACTGACTGACTGACTCGCTGCGTCGGGCTTATTTATACTAGACGGCCGACGGTAGCAGTGGGTAGTTGGATGGCAACTAAATTCTAGGCACTCGCACAGACTGTACGTTTCAGGAACCTTCGATAGTGCGGCGATTATGCATAGGCCGTAGACTCGAACCTTCCGGCGAGTTCTCGTAATGTGTAAGACGGCCCGTGACGTTTTGTCACCTGGTAGACAGGTAGGTACCGTAGTACGTAAATTACTTTGTTTACGATTTAACGATGCAAGTATCAAGTACGTACCTAAGTAGCAAGTAGCAGTTTATTATTAATTATTTAATCTGGATAATTTGACGCCACAGACACCCCCTTCCCAGCAGCTTTGCTGAGGGCTGCGATAGAAGAAATAGCTCATAGACGAACGTCTTTTAAGTGTGACACTTCATAAAAAAAAAAATTTTGCAAAACACATGTTCACAACACAGACTGAAGATTCACTCAGATAACCATGGTGGCACTACTATCCGCGCTTGTGCGGAGATGGTCTGGTGTATGCTGCTCCGTGGTGCCTTTACTGATCACCCATTTTGAGACGGGGTTACCGGTGAGTCGGGGTAACACTATCACGTCGGGCTGCAGAATCACGTAGGGCTGCAGATCACGTCGGGGTCACCACTTTGGGGATCAATGGTGAGGCACGAAATGAAAGAAGGTTGTGAAGGTCACATGTGTTTTATTGGTGAGTCAGTAGCCGTGACAAGGAGATGATGAAGGACAGATGTTGTAGACTCCGGTTGCTGGCTGATGATGTGCTGGTCAAGCGCGGGTCAGTGAGTCGACGCCGGGCGCTGATGACCGGGACTCGATGTAGGTCAGGCACTGGCGAAGAACGTAGGTCTTCAGGCACTCCAGTGCTGACGAGACGGCCGAAGGTGCGACGGACCTTATAGGCGGTTGAACGGGAACGACGTGACCAGTGAGGATGCTGCGTGTCCTCGTGGTGGTCATGGTAGCGTGGAAGAAGCGCTGGTCAGAGACGCTGGAACCAGGGCGCTTGTAATCCGAGTAGCGCTGGCCGCGGACGTGGCCGAGGCGCTATGATGATGTCCCGATAGAGTCCATGATGATAGGGGCGAAGCCGGGTACGTGTCCCTCGCGCTAGTAAGAAGAACGCGGGTGATCACTCGTTGAGCCTTGCAGACTGGCGGCAAAATTATGACTGACTGACTGACTCGCTGCGTCGGGCTTATTTATACTAGACGGCCGACGGTAGCAGTGGGTAGTTGGATGGCAACTAAATTCTAGGCACTCGCACAGACTGTACGTTTCAGGAACCTTCGATAGTGCGGCGATTATGCATAGGCCGTAGACTCGAACCTTCCGGCGAGTTCTCGTAATGTGTAAGACGGCCCGTGACGTTTTGTCACCTGGTAGACAGGTAGGTACCGTAGTACGTAAATTACTTTGTTTACGATTTAACGATGCAAGTATCAAGTACGTACCTAAGTAGCAAGTAGCAGTTTATTATTAATTATTTAATCTGGATAATTTGACGCCACAATTTTGGGGATCAATGGTGAGGCACGAAATGAAAGAAGGTTGTGAAGGTCACATGTGTTTATTGGTGAGTCAGTAGCCGTGACAAGGAGATGATGAAGGACAGATGTTGTAGACTCCGGTTGCTGGCTGATGATGTGCTGGTCAAGCGCGGGTCAGTGAGTCGACGCCGGGCGCTGATGACCGGGACTCGATGTAGGTCAGGCACTGGCGAAGAACGTAGGTCTTCAGGCACTCCAGTGCTGACGAGACGGCCGAAGGTGCGACGGACCTTATAGGCGGTTGAACGGGAACGACGTGACCAGTGAGGATGCTGCGTGTCCTCGTGGTGGTCATGGTAGCGTGGAAGAAGCGCTGGTCAGAGACGCTGGAACCAGGGCGCTTGTAATCCGAGTAGCGCTGGCCGCGGACGTGGCCGAGGCGCTATGATGATGTCCCGATAGAGTCCATGATGATAGGGGCGAAGCCGGGTACGTGTCCCTCGCGCTAGTAAGAAGAACGCGGGTGATCACTCGTTGAGCCTTGCAGACTGGCGGCAAAATTATGACTGACTGACTGACTCGCTGCGTCGGGCTTATTTATACTAGACGGCCGACGGTAGCAGTGGGTAGTTGGATGGCAACTAAATTCTAGGCACTCGCACAGACTGTACGTTTCAGGAACCTTCGATAGTGCGGCGATTATGCATAGGCCGTAGACTCGAACCTTCCGGCGAGTTCTCGTAATGTGTAAGACGGCCCGTGACGTTTTGTCACCTGGTAGACAGGTAGGTACCGTAGTACGTAAATTACTTTGTTTACGATTTAACGATGCAAGTATCAAGTACGTACCTAAGTAGCAAGTAGCAGTTTATTATTAATTATTTAATCTGGATAATTTGACGCCACAGACACCCCCGCTGAAGCCGCTGTAGAGCTGGTCCGAATGGTGTTTTCTTGTTCTTGAGCTGATTCCGAGTCTGGTCCGAAGGGGTAGGCAAGTCCGTGGTCCAGGGTGAGGCGGGGATCAGAGTGAAAGAAGGCGAGTAGAAGCAGAAGTCGGAGCGAGGTAGAGGGCAGAGCAGAGAGAGAGGTGTTGAGCTGGTGGAGGTTGATGGCTATCTGCCTTTCCAAGGGACTATTTCCCGTTTTATAGGCCATCGGTGGCAGGCGCTGGCCGAACGACGCTCACACGGGCCAACTTTCTCTTTGATTCCAGGAATCGAAGCCCGTGTTTGTGACGCGCGCGCGGCCCGCCGCCTGTGTGATTACCGCCTCTCGGCCGGTAATTTTGGGCTCGTGGCCGAACGTGACCACGGCCTCTCTTTGTTCAGTATGTTTCTCTGCCCGTGTCCCCTAGCCAAGCTCCGACGTTTCATTTATTGTTTACTTTTACATGGCTTTCACATTTTATACAATTTAGGATTAGACAGATTGGCGTAGATTATAGATTGGCGACCGTGGCCGAGCCCGGAGCAGTACGTCCGTAACAGACTAAGTTAAGTGGTATTTGACTTTTAATTTTTTTGATTTGTTTGTTTGCAGAGAGATAGACCGCCACATATCTCTGTATTAGCACAAACTTCTTACTTCATTAACGTTGTACAGACGAGCCACACAACGCACTTGAGCCACTCCCAACTAGCAAGTGAGTTAAGCAATACTAGAGCGTTGATGAGAATGCCCGATTTGAAATTGGTGAATGTTATGATTTTGAAGGTAGGGTATGGGAAAGGGGAAGGTGGGGAAGTTCCTGGCTACTCAGATCTGGTAACTAAACACGGTTAAGACCATTTCAAGCAACGTTTCAATTTTTAATGGTAGATACCAGGGTGATATTGAGCATTATTTTCACTCCTGAACGTACTGCAAATATATTAAAAAAATATTATTTTTAATGAATAAATTGTGAAATAACAAAACTTACTTGCGCACTAAGGGGTTTTCAACCCGCGACCTCTGGATTGAGAGTCTTACCCCTTGACCACGGGGACCATGACTTGGTTCAAATTATTTTGTTCAGTTCATTTGGCCGATCCCAATCGATCTGTTGTGTTAGTTTAGGTTAGTTGAAGAGGGGAAACACTTTTGTTTTCGATTGTATTTATTGCATCTGCATAATCTGTGCTTCCTAAACGATGCTAAAATTAATCATAATACTAATTCTGCGCAATTTGGGAACATTTTATAGACGGCTCTGCAATTTGTCATTCACAATATCTTCAACCGAGACATGGCGTGAATGCAAGCCTTAACATGGTTCATATTGCACGAACACATTTCATATCGTCCAGGACGGTACAAATTAATTCAAGTAACGGATTGCTCATCCCAAACAATTCTATCCACTAGAATAGAACCCATAAATCTGTGCCTACGCTCAAACATAGAGAGGGGTACAACACCTTTGTACATCGAACCAAAATTAATAAATCTATTTATTGTTATTAAGTTTAATTTGTAGAACTCCATTTTATTTTTTTATTTTTTATATATTCAATAATATTGTTATTCGGTTTATAAAAGCAGTTTATTTTTAAACAAGTTCTGCTGTGTAATTATTATTACGCGTGACAGCTGTTTCGCCCTCTGAAGGCATTATCAAACTGTGGGTAGCCCACTTACAGACGATACATTTATATTATTTCTAGGTAGGTATTTTAAATTCAATTACTGATTTCTTGATTGATTTCTGAGTAAAATATTAGAAATTATTAATGGTTATTACCCCAGTAGAGTTTCCCCAATTAGTGTAATGTTTAAATTTGACTGAATGTCTTTATGTTAGTTATTCCCAAACGATGACTCATAGGGTTATTTTAATAGCATAATTAAGTACTTCATAGTGTACTCATATTTGTACTAGGTTTGAAGATATCTAGTAAGGGTGAACGAATTATATTTGTTTGTTCATTAATTAGAATAGCTTTCGGATTATTAGAGTTTTTGTTAATTTCTAACTGCTCTAAAAGATTCAGTTTACGGCCTTTATTTTGTACGTGTAACGGAGTTGGTTTATTATTATCATTAAGTGAGTGATTTTCATCTAGGAGATGTTTGGCAAATTGAGATTGCATTTTATTATTATTTTTAAAAGATCTTATGTGTTCTTTGAACCTAGTGTTAAAGGACCGGCCCGTTTGTCCAACATAAACAGCGTTGCATTCGTCACACTGGAGTTTATAAATGCCACTATTTTGTAATTTGAGTACCTTACTTTTTGAGTTTTTAAGAGATGATCCTAAGTTGTTATTTGTGCGGAAGGCAATATCTAAGCCACACTTTTTGAGGACTTTGGCAATTTTATTAGATGTCTGTCCGATGAATTCTAAACACCCGAATTTATTATTCGTCTTATTATTAGTCGCTGGGTAAATTGATTTAAGGTTATTTTTGTGTTTGTTATTATTAATTATTTTTTCAATGTCTCTACCCTTGAAGCCATTATTTTTAGCAATAGTATGTGTGTGGCTGAAGGTAGTTGGGAGGGGAAGGAAATGGGGAAGATGAAGGTCACAAACACGGCCAAAGCCATTTCAATTAGGAATGGTGGTCTTACACCAGTGCGGTACTGAGAGTATGGAGAGAGTGATTTAAATCGACACCTTGATCAATTTTTCGAGTGCCATAGCTAAAGAATTTAATGTTTCAATAGATTAATTTTGTTTTACGCAACGTGGAAGAAAGTATTCATTTTTGTGTTTCTCTCCCCTACTGCACGTTTTTATTTAATCCTCTTGTTCATTCTGTTTTTTTCGATCAGCTGTTATGATAATGACAATAATCACCTTAACCACAGAAGCCATTGGTTGTATATATATGTACATTTGTACAACCATATTATTTAATTAATATAATTCCTGAAAATATTAATATTAAAACATGTAAACTGCTAACTGCGATTTAAAGCCAATTAATCTATATAGATTTCTCCGTTTATCCTATATTTTTAGGTTCTATAAATTTGGCATATTATGACAAGCGATCGCGCAACACGTTTTTGCAAACTTGCCCTAATAATCGCCTTAGAACCTAATTATTTTTACATCATTTGTTTCGATCTCATATTTCAAATTCCGATTTGATAATATTATCTTCAATTAATAAATTACCTTTATATTATGTTCTGTTTCATGTTTCGTTAAGATTTATTATTATCAACTTTTCAATGATATATTACATTTTATATAGTGCTTACCTTCTTATTTCACGAAATGCGCGTAACTTCTACCGTTTAGCCGGAATTTGCAATTATTATAGCATTTTAAACCGATTAAATTTTGATAGTGAAGTTAGAACAAAGATTTCTCAATGCAGTCGAAGATTTTATACCTGACTCAAGTGTCAAGTGGTGTCGGGATTTACGGGACCTTTTCAACCGAGGATGTCTGCCTGGAGGACAGATAAGCCATATTTTGTTTAAAGTTTTTGTTTTTGTTTTTATTTTCTGTTTTTGTTTATGTATTTTGTTACAAATGACACACATAAACTTCACTTTGACTTTGGTTCAAGATTTTGCTTATGATAGCCTGCGATAAGCGAGCCCTAAGGGTCTGAGACAGAGGTGTGAAATCGTCGGATCACGACAATAGAAAGAATGTATTGGAGCCAGGAAGGAGTCTGAAAGGGTCGAGAGGATGCACTAGGTGGCATGAAAGGCTGGGAGGTGACTGGAGAGACTAAGGTAAACTAGGATGAGGTGATTTTGAACAGCGGTGCTGCCAAGGTCTGTTATCTATGTGAGGATGTTGTGTCGGCGCTCTTTATTGGCAGCAGACACATGTCAGCGCTATATTAGCGGCGGACACATGCCTGAACGGATGACGAGCCTCGTGCTGGCACAGTTGGTGGACGGGGTAGTCTCTCTCCCTGCAGCAGCTGGTACAGTTCCTTCGCTACCTAGGACTCTTGCAGCAGAGTCTCCATCTTCTGTCTTCGTCGAGCGTCACAGCGGTGCTGCCAAGGTTTGTTGTCTATGTGAGGATGTTGTGTTAGCGCTCTTTATTGGCAGCAGACACATGTCAGCGCTATATTGGCGGCAGACACATGCCTGGACGGATGACGAACCTCGTGCTGGCACAGTTGGTCTAAATAACAAATGTAGATCCTAGGAAATAAATTGTACAGCGCCCTTGAGGTGATTTTTCACAAAAACGGCGCTATACAAATTATCCAATTATTATTATTATTATTATTATTATCATACAGATATATATACAAATGAATTTATTCCAATTAAATTGGATATATTGTACTTACTTACCTAAAAGTAAGTACTTTCATATTCTATATATATTGACGAAGACAATTATGGCTTCCTACCTGTCTCGTGATAAATAAAATAGCAGAAAATTTATTGCACTCCTAGTAACTCTTTGGGTGGAGGGAGTGTGCCCGTATTCAAGCTCTGCGGGTGGTAGTAGGGGTGTACATAGGTGCACGGCGCATCCCCTATTTATTCAGGGACATCCCCGTTACCGGGGATTTTGTACACACACTACCTCTAACTTTGGGGCAGCGGAATGTTGGGGATGGTTCGACAACCATAATAATACTTAAATAAAACATTACGTTTTCACACTGCAAAAGTAAATTGTGATCTCCGATTTGAAAGAAAACCCGTTGTTACCGATGTCGTTTTTAAACATTTATACCCAAGACCTTCTTTAGGTTGAATGTACAAAAATTGCCTACGCAGATGACATCGCCGTCACAGCCCAATCGAAAACGCTTAAAATAGCAGAAGATTAATTAATTCTCCTTAATTCTGACCCAAATGCTATGGAAGAATATTTCCTCAATTGGCGACTAAAGCCAAATGGGTCAAAAACAGTTGCCACAGCTTTCCAATATACCAATTCACTGGCGAATACAAAACTCTGTGTTCAGTTTGATGGAGAAATATTTACTATGACCCTCACCACAGATATCTGGGAGTTACTTTGGACAGGAGCCTAAACTACTTGCAATGCATGTAATCAATGAGCAAAAAAAAACAGGACAAGGCTCAACTTATTCAATAAGCTACCTGGAACTAACTGGAGATGCGATGCGAACATCCTAAGAATGGCATCCATTGCCCTGGTTTTCTCAACAGCTGAATATTGTGTACCAGTATGGGCTGAAAGCGTTCAAACTTCCATGGTCGAAGTTCAACTTAATGCCACAATGCGAACCAACAGCGGAACTTTAAAATCTGCACCTCTCCTTTGACTCCCCGTACTTGCAAATATAACCCCGCCTAATATCAGGCGAGTACACGAAGGCGTTGAAAAAAAGGGCCATACCTTTGCACAACGATGTCGTCTCTCACCCTGCATGCCGCTTGATGTCCCGAAAACCCTTCTTGATGGAATGACAAAGGCTCCTCCGAATACCTCTTACTCTAGAAGATAGGTGGAAAGTTAAGTGCACGACCCCACTGAGAGACAATCTGGATTCTTACCGCCTCGTAAATTCTTTCTGTAATCAACATGATAAGTTCCTCCCACAGCTACTGTGCCACATGGTAACAAAAACATGGTAAAGTAATTTTTGCGTGTTAAGGCACTATTAATACTAAAACTAAATTATGCGTATATTTTTTTTAATTATTTCGAGAAAACCAAATATAAAATTATTGAACCCTCAAATCTCTCATAATTATAACCAAAAATGGCAATATTTTATATCAAGAATTTGAAAGAACAAATAACCACTTTTTTATAAACTTCAAGATTTTAAATTAGTTTTATGACTTTGTAAATATTCGATTACGTCTTCTCCTCTAAAATTGTAAAATTATCCTCCACCAAGTATTTTATCTTAATTTCCCTGATACAAAGACATGTTCTTTGCTTTTCTACTATATTTCCGCAATTTTCCTCTACCAAGTATTTCATCTTAATTTCCTTGATACCAAGACATGTACTTTGGTTTGCTTTTGTACTTCCGCCATTTTCATCTACCAAATATGTTATCTTAATTTCCCTGATACGACGACATGTACTTTAGTTGTCTTCTATATTTCCGCAAATTACCTCTACCAAGTATTTTATCATAATTTCACTGATACCAAGGCATGTATTTTGGTTTTCTACTATATTTCCGCCATTTTAATCTACCAAATATGGTATCTTAATTTCCCTGATACCAAGACATGTACTTTAGTTTTTTTCTATATTTCCGCAAATTGCGGCTATTGAATAAAGAAATTTGTTGCTGGATACCGTATTTGTATATAATTTTATTATTTTGATGGTAAATATATTCTATTAAATTCGCGAACACAATTTTTTGAATGCAAATAATCATTAAATCTGTCATCTACATTCCAACGAACCGCAATGGTCCTAAAACGCAGACTTTGCTGATATTCATCTCATGAAATTGCAGATCTATATACCCGGGAAGCCCATCCCAGCCACCTACGCGAAGCCGTGACTTCTCTGCAGGCAAATAGAAAAATGCATCCTGATTAAATTCCTAACCGCCTCGCATATCTCTTCCTCCCGACGCGGAGCTGCATTATGAAAGGCGATTAATTAACGTAAATTTATTAAATATGTAACTGAATGCATTTTGAAATAAAAAAAAATATATAATGGGAAATTATATCTTTTTGATTGTTTAGAATAATTTAAAAAAATATTTCACTGCCAAATAATGTTAAAAAGGTGACTGTATAAATAAGGTTAAATGTATATTGAAAAAAAATTATGAAAATCTGAAAGATAGGTGAATGGTAATGGTAAATTATTGAATGGGAGGATCGAAATAATTAAGTAATGATATAAATAGTGTAGATGTAAATATTAAGATGAATATTATGAAGTATTAAAACATAATATACGTTAATAATAAATCACCTGCTTAAATAAATCAAGTCTTATTCTTGCCTTAGCCGGACCGTATTAAATATCTACATGTTATTATTATTATTTTTGGTTTTCAATAATATTTCTTCAGTGTAATATTAGTTTGTTAACGGTGCAGTGAAGGTTCAAGTAGAATTTTTTTATTCTAAAACAATATATTTTTTAACGTTCTCCAGAAAAATACTTAATTTTTGACATCAATTTATTTCAGAAGAAGTATAGAAGGAAAATAGTTGTAGATACTCTCAGTATCGCACTGGTGAAATATCACGATAAATCGAAACTTTGCTTGCAAAAGGCATTATCTGTGTTTAGTGACCAGATCTAAAACCTTCAACTTTTCCATCTATTTCACTACAATATGTTCTTCATTCTGATAATATACCCAAAATGAAGACGCCATTGTCCCACTGGCTTGTATATATTTTCGAATCTATAAGCAAACATTAATACAATGTTGAAGATCCAAAGAATTATATCGAACCCTTATCTTCTATACCCGAGTCAAGAGTCTTTACCACTACTTCTGCTAGGTATAAAAATAAATTTCCTCAATTTCTATTAAAAATATTGTATGGGTAGGCTACCTTTGTTTCGGCTCATCGCGTAAATTGTGTAAATACATCGTCTAACCACACATTTTACATGTTAAATTGTGAATTCACTCGGAAACTGTAAGCCACCATGAGCTCGGTGTCTTGATTTCTTTCCCGAGTGGAGAATTTCTGATTTTACGTTCGACAAAACAACATAAATTTCCTGTTTGGCTCAGAGCATTCCCTGATATACAGCATGTTATAAAAATGACTTATTCATTTGGAAAGAAAACATTCCGCTGGCAAAGCAATAGATATTAAAATTAGCAGTCTTTTTACTCAAAATTCTTCGAAATTTTTTTGAACCTACGCTAGAAAAATAATCATTAATAATTAAAATGAACCAAGAACATGAAAATATAATTGAGCATGAGACTATTGTAATATTCTGTAAATATACAAAGATTGCGATGGGCTGGACTTGTTGAAATAATGCCAAATGACTAGACACCAAACAGGTGCATCAGTGGAAGCAACTACAACACAGAGGCAGACCAATCAAGAGAATTAAGTAAAATAGAATTGGAGTATGACGGGAAGGAGTGAAGAGAGTGAACTAGCGAGGGTCCAGAACCAGTGGGGACCAGTACCATTATATCTTTCATTTTTATCTTTTGACTGAGCAAAGTTTTCCTCGCAAAATCTAACAACCTAATTGGAACAAGCCTTTTTTAACCTATCTAAACATACCCCAAGACATTTGTATTTTGATATTTTTGCTAACTATAACGAAATATGCAAAAACTATTTAAATCCCTGCACTAAACACTACAGACCGAGGTCGTCAACGCATATATTTTGTTTTTAGGTATCGTTCTCTCAGGAGTCTTAAAAGTGTCGTTCATAATACCTACATAATTGTTTTTAATATCACATTCGTCCTATCATCAACCACACATTTACAACTCTAATGTGCACATCAACTGTCTTATATATAATTCGATAAAAAGTATATTTCAACCTTATTCTTCCTCCTGTATATATGTTAACCCCTTTACGGTGTACGGTGTTTGTTACCTGCAGCCAAGTATCCAAGTATCTGGGTTAACATAAACCTTCGATGGTTGCAAATAACGGAGTCAATGGCTCAAATCGAACCTAGGATTACCCATAAAACCTCCACCGGCATAATACACACCGCCTTCGCCAGGCACCACCATGACCACTGATGGATAATACACTAGAAATGCACTAGATACGCACTAGAAATGCCTTCCATTTAGATTGGATTGGAAACTGATGTCGACACTGACTTAGTACCTTTTGTATCTAGTCCATTTAGCGCGCGATCTGTCTCTGTCTGACCTCGTATTTGATAATGATTTCGGTATTTGAAATTTAAGCAAAGAATCGTCACACTTTTGGATCACGAAACACGCCCACATCGCATTTCTGGTGTTCTTCTTTAGTATATGGCCATACCACCCCACTCACCGCTCTGCCATTTGTACCAAGTACTGAAAAATGTTAATGAATAGAATTTCTCTTGGTTTTGTTGTCGGGACAATGGCTTGAGTTTCAATAGTTGATTTAAAAAAACACTAAATGTATATGAATTCTTTCCAAGTGAGACATAGGAAAAATAAAATAAAACCACTTTATTGCTGTCGAGGATTTTCGCTTAATATCGTTCAAATATTTCATTGACGCGGTTTATTTTAAAACTGAAAAAAATCACTGACATTTTCGGACAAGTAAATTAAAAAAAATGCATTTAAAAATGCATGCACTTTACTCGTTGATTACGTCTAAATATCTTTCTATATATAAACTGATAGAAATGTGTTATGGGTGTGTCTGTGTGCCTGAATAAATGTTTTTTTTATGTTGGGTGAAACTGATAAAAAATATTAAAATCATTTATCGAAGTGATATCTGTTTTATTTCATGAGCCTGTCTGCGGACATCTTTCGAATGGAGATTAAAATCAAAATTGCCAGTTTTAATTATCTTTTATGAGAATTTTGTTTTAAAACCAACCCCCCTAAAATAATTTGTGGATTTTCAATATATTGATTGAACTGGATATTTATTTGTAGTTTTATACCATCCACACACCGATACAAAGTGTCGATCTCGGTCCATTGAACACACAAGAAATACAAAATTGCCTTGATTTAACGTCGTGGTCGCTCGTCGGTCTTATTTGCCGGAAGAATTTACAATTTACAAACCCCGTGCTTTGTGACTCGACCGGGAGCGAGGTCAAATGGACTCCTATTAATTATTGGGTTCCTGCCCTGAACTCTGTAATGGTTACTTTTTTCTAACTCCTCGTTCAACCGTAAATGCCACAGCAGCAAGCCTGTATTGCAAGCGGCATAACAGCTCGCATGCCCAGAAGTGCCGCTATCGAAAGGCAGATAAGTGGCATTTTTTTCATGTTAAAACCGCAGAAGAATCCCGAAACTATTGAAATTGTGTGACATTTTTAGTAAATTTTTGAATCTGTATTGAGAATTTATAGATCAAAATCACTAAAATAATCTTGGTAAGTACCTTTGTACACATTTTTTTTCATATATAACACATATAGCAGGTATTATACAATGAAAAGTGCCAAGACTTGTGGCTTCCTTGAATGCTTTTTGTGGGTTACATAAAATGTTTATCCTTTACAAAACACGCTGTTTTTTTATGTACGTAAATGAGACATGTTGTGAGGCTAAAGGGGAAGGAATCGGGAAGAGAGAAGTTGTAAAGTACCTGACTACTATTAGTTTTTCCCATGGGTGCTTCACCAAAACCTCCTAGATCACAGAGATCTAAAGGATTTTGGCTTTACACGACACATTTTTCGAACCGAATCGACATTCTTTACATAATATGGTTTCAGAATGAACAATGTGATATGCTTATTTTGGCACCTATGTTCATCCAGTTTGATGCAAATTTGACAGATATCATTGTTTTACGCAACTATTATTTTATTTTACTTATACGAAAATTTTAATCATTCACTCACGTTTGCTCGAGTTTGCTACGTTCGCTCAAATTTTCTGCGTTTTCTCAAGTTTGCTACGTTTGCTCGAGTTTGCTACGTTCGCTCAAGTTTTCTGCATTTTCTCAAGTTTGCTACGTTTGCTCGAGTTTGGTACGTTTGCTCGAGTTCGCTGCGTTTGCCCGAGTGTGCTGCGTTTACTGCTAGTAGCATGCCACTAAAAATAAGCATTTACATCTAATTTTGACCGCGTTTTTAACCAAATGGGATGTAAAACATTTAAGGGGAGAAATTCATAATACGGTACTTAATGGTTAGTCGATATATACAAGGAATTCAACCCCTTATCAGGTCTCAAATTTAAATACTTTAATACAAGAGCTTATTGGACATCAAGTACCAATTTTGTTTTAAAGATGATCTCTTAAACGTAGACATTAATGGAGTTCTCATAAACTTTATATGGTTTTAAATTTTGCCTATGTACGTTCTCTACTGCAGTGGTTTTTTTTAAGAAAGAAAAACATTACCGCGTTATGAATAACGTGAAAATATTTGAAAATCTGTAACTACCACCACAGTCAGCAGGAAATGTTACTTATGTTGTGACGGAGGACTTAGCCAGCCGAGGAATTGAACACACTACGCCTGGGTGGGACCCAAACGCGATGCCAACTCAGCCACTGACCGGTCTGCCAATCTTTTATGTAGTTCTTTCGCGCTCATAGTTTCGAAGTAAGGCTCTGTTAATTTTAAAACTTGGAAAAACATATATTTTTAAACGCATAAGTGATGTCAGCAAAATAACAGTGTTTTAGAAATAAATTAATGAAACAGGTCAAATAATGAAACCCAAATTATTTTCCCCAGAGCCTCCTGTGTGGAGTTAATGAATAAAAAAATTTCTAAATGGACTATTTCATAAAGTTAATGAATTATTTTGTAAGTAAACATTGTGAATTATTTTTAATTCTCCCTAAGCGAGCCCTCGGTGAGGTGAAAAATGTGAATTAAAATCAGCCCACGTTAGCGCAAAATAAAAGCTACGATATTCAAATTTATACTCGTAGAACTCGCTTCTAAATCTAAAAATAATGTCGTCGCAGCATGCAAACAGTTTGAGGAGTTTAGAGTTATGGAGTTTATGTAAGAGGAGATGGTCGGAGCTTTGTCTGCAGACTGCGAGAATCAAGTAAAGAACTCGGCAACATTCCTCCAATTGATGGACATCCTACTTCAATTCCACATTACCTACATTTAATAACTTTAGCTTACAAACACATATATTATAGTTTTTTCATGTGGAAATATTGTATTGCCTGCAAAAATAGGAAAGCAAACGATAATGGTTCAAGGATGAACAAGGACTCCAGTATATTACGCTATTCTCTCCGGCCACGTGGAACTCCTCGATACGTTTCTCGGTTCTCGGCCCGATGTAAGTTCATATGTGGAGTGAAGTTGAAGAATGTTTTCATGTCAGATGAAATGGAAATGTCTATCCAATCCAAACTCACTGATTTTAGATTTTTCACGGAGATTGATAGAGTAAAGATTATTATTTTTTTTATCTGAAACCGCACAAGAGCCCTAACTGCTACCAACCGTCTGGAGCCAGTGAGACTATGAAATCCCCGATTGGGGTATTTTATTAGGTTGAAGGTAGTAGGGAGGGGAAAGAGATGGGGAGAGGAAGGTCGAGGAGTACCCGGTTATTCAAATATGGTCACCAAACACGGCTAAAACCATTTAAAGGTATAAAACAGGTATAAGTCCCCACAAACATAGGTATAACGTTTCTACAATACAAAAATATTTCATAGATTTATTATTAATTTTTACAGAAGTAAATAAACACAATTGTAAAAATTAATTTATTTCCTTGCCATATTTTTCCCTGGTTCCACAGTTTATAACAGTTTATTTTATTCCTGGTGTGATATGTAATCATGTCACAGGGGAATAATAATTCTGTAATTATAATTCCCGTCACCAAATAAAGACAAGAGCTCGTGCATCTACATAGCAAACCCACTTGAATCAAGCGGCTGGGACACTGAATGATATCGACTTTTTTTGGTATTGGGATGCCTACAGACGCAGAGGCGTAATGGTAGTGAAATATGGCCATTCGATCGTAACGACACGCGGCATATCCCGAGTACAAAGCGATCTCGATGAAAGGATTTTGCAAAAATATTCACTGATTCATAAGCTTTTTTTACCACTCATACCCAAGGACCGCTACCTAGCTTTCTTATGCTTTAACATATTTGAAAGCTTGCACAATTCCAATCATAAATTTAGCAATTTTTAAAATATGTACAGGGTTTTCCAATAAGAGGTGTTATTTTGATATTCAATCGTAAAAGATCAATGGTTTCGTTGCTCGTGAGGCACGTAGCGCCGTTTTGTTGAAAGTAAACGTTGTCCAAATCAATACCATCCAATTTCGGCTATAAAAAATCATGAATCATCTCTCGATAGCGCAATCCATTCACCGTAACTGTTGCACCAGCCTCATTTTCGAAAAAGTAAGGTCCAAAGACTCCGCCGGACCATAAACCACACCAAACAGTCACACGTTGAGGATAAGGAGGCTTTTCAACAATAATTCTTGGGTTTTCCGAGCCCCAAATGCGATGATTTTGCTTGTTGACGAAGCCACCGAGGTGGAAATGGGCCTCATCACTCAAGATGGTTTGCATTTGATTCACTCAAGTGAATTTTAATAATTTCAATGCGTTGTTGAAGCGTGTAGCGTTCCATTTTTTGTAATGGCGTAGTTTATACTTGTCAAATTCGAATTCCTCTTATTGGAAAACCATGTACATATTTTTACTCCAAAAATATTATATGTTAATTTTATTAACAATATTTTTTAGGTTATTGCAAGTACCTACCTTTCTAGAACTTTCACGGAAAGCTAAGTATAGAGAAATGCGGTATATATTATATCGTTTTATATGATATCAAATCTATAACAGAAGAATGTATTTATAACCTTGCTTAAGAATAAAACACTTTGTAGAAATTTATGTAGAAATATGTAAAAGGAGAACGCGTGTTCGAAGCCTGGCGAGATCGTACATTAAATAAAATGATCGGTTTTATATTTCCGCTTACTATTTATATATTTGCGACACGTTTTATAGTGGTATATCCTCTCAATTTTACCCTAGTGAAATACCACCATATATAATCATAACTTTGCGTTGCTTAAAATGGCTTCAGCTTTGTTTGGTGACCGAATCTGAATAGCCAGGTTCCAACCCATCATACCCCAATTGCGAAAAACATATTGCCACTGGGTTCTGACAATCGGGGTTGTTGTGTGATATTCACAAAAAATCTAAGCTATTCCCCATAGAAATGTGTAAATATCTCAAAAATTATTATGTAACTCGAAGATTAAACGCCTTCACAACTCCTGTTTGAGGTATTGTATGTGAGTACATTATAATACAGAAAGGTATTGAAAAAAATAATACCACATCAGCACAAATCCTTTGGAATTGTAATGCACGCGTTACAAATTGTATACTGATAGAACAGCCATTGTGGGGAGGAAACCGATTAATCATATTTAGTTACCTGTCGATCAAATAATAAGTCTGCGCATTTTAAAAAGCTTGCACTTTGCTTTCTACTAGCGTAAAGTGAGGGTATTTTAGTAAATTTTTTCGACTCTTCAACTCTTTCTTCTTCCGTCTTGGTTATTTTTTAGTTTGCCTGTACAATATTATCTGCACAATCTAAAGCTTTTCAAAAAAACATATTTTTAAATATGTTTGTAAGCAACCATATGCGGTAATAAGTTACCGCACAAAAGTTCCAATTGCACGGAGTACGTTAAATTATTGCAAATCGCAACTTGCGGTATGTTGTATAGCCAAATTTTCATGCCGTTCAAAAGAAAAGATAGTACAAATCAGAATTACTGGACATCGTTTGTACACACAAACTATAGAAAAACACATTGTAACCCAAACTAAAAACCTGTTTTAGATTCTTAGGTTGTCAGTTTGAGTTAAAACTGCCACTTCTAAAATAATTACCGCCAAAGTGAACAATCACTTTTAATTTTAACGATATGTGGCGTCGAGAAAAATCTAGATTAAATAATTAATAATAAACCGCTCGACCTACTTAGTACCTACTCCCGAATTATGTACCTGCATTCCAATTCGCATCGTAAACAGAGCAACCTACGTACTTCAAGCACCTACCTGTCTATCGACGACAATAATACTGCAGTCCGTCTGGGATACTACGAGAACTTGCCAGAAGGTTCGAGTCTACGGCCTATGCATAATCGCCGCAATGTCGAAGGTTCCCGAAACACACAGTCCGAGCGAGTGGCCTCGATTTAATTGCAATTTACTACCTACTGTCGCCATCGGCCGTGTAGTATAAATAAGCCCGACGCAGCGAGTCAGTCAGTCAGTCATCATTCCGCCGTCAGTCTACAAGGATCAACAAGTGTTAACCCGCGCTAATCTTACTAGCGCAAAGGACAATATTCCCGGCTTCGCCCGTACCATCATGGACCCCATCGGGACACCATCATAGCGCCTCGGCCACGTCCATCGCCAGCGCTACTCGGATTACAAGCGCCCTGGTTCCAGTGTCTCTGACCAGCGCTTCTTCCACGCTACCATGACCACCACGAGGACACGCAGCATCCTCACTGGTCACGCCGCTCCCGTTCAACCGCCTACAAGGTCCGCCGCACCTTCGGCCTCCGTCAGCACTGGAGTATTGATTCCCCAGATCGCCAGTGCCTGACAGTCATCGAGCCCCGGTCACCAGCGGCCGGCGTCGACTCACTGACCCGCGCTTGAGCTGCCAGCACATCATCAGCCAGCATCCGGAATATTCTACATCTGTCCAGCGTCAACCCTCGTCACGGCTACTGACTCACCAATAAACACATGTGACCTTCACAACTTTCTTTCATTTCGTGCCTCTCTCCTGATCCCCATTATTATTTTAAATAATGATTAATACGAATTGTTTTCAAAATAATATGTACGTATTAACCGTGTTCTGTAGTTCTACATATTTTCCGAAAAGAGAAATCGTAACAATAAACCTTTCTGATTCCGAAGGGTTTTATTTCAAAAAGTACTTAAGACGAAGCTACAAGCCTAAAATGTGTATATTCTTGGTATACCTAATATTGTAGGTAATAGGCAATTAAAATCGCTTGAAAAACGGAGTTTAGAAACGTTCGATTTCAATCACAAAACTGGTGTTTATTTATTTTATAAATAATTTTATAAGAAAGCAAAAAAGTTAATCAAGTGAAACTGTCACAGATAATCTTAGCTATAATACTGTTATAAAGATATATATACATACATGATACATATTTTTTTTTTTGTCTTTTTTAAAATTAGAATTGTATTATTATTATCCTTTGATTTTTCATGGCTAGTGATTAATATTTATGAGATTCTTATTTTTAATGATAAACTAATGTTTATAAGACAAGGTTTTATGCATAGCATAAAGGATAACAAATAATTATAGGCAATAATTAGTCGCCTCAAATATCAATAAATTGAAGATATCTCCCGAGTAAAAATAAATGCCGCCAACGGAAATTGAACCCGTGCTTTCTGATGTCCGGTCAGGTGCTCTGAAACCACTGAGCTATGTCAGCTTATTTCCAACCCGCCAAATAATATATTCTGTTCTTAAAATAAAAACCAAATTTAATTAAATATATTTATGTTTTTATTAATTTAAATTTAGATTAAAACAAAATGTTTTTTTTCACTTATTCAACTACAGGATTTTCCAATAAGAGGTGTTATTTTGAATAGCCCGCTATTTCGGTAGATGTTACTTTTGAAGCTGTTATTTTTTGACATTTCACAAGTAGAAACTATGCCATTAATAAAAATGGAACGATACACGTTTCAACAACGCATTGAAATTATTCAAATTCACATGAGTGAATCAAATCCAAATCATCTTGAGTGATGAGGCCCATTTCCACCTCGGTGGCTTCGTCAGCAAGCAAAATTGTCGCATCTGGGGCTCGAAAAACCCAAGAGTTATTGTTTAAAAGCCTCTCTATCCTCAACGTGTGACTGTTTGGTGCAGTTTATGGTCCGGCGGAGTCATTGGACCTTACTTTTTCGAAAATGAAGCTGGAGCAACAGTTACGGTGAATGAATTGCGCTATCGAGAGATGATTTATGATTTTTTTATGGCCGGAATTAGATGGTATTAATCTGGACAGTATTAATCTTACTTTCAACAAGACGGCGCTACGTGCAACATAAGCAACGAAACCATTGATCTTTTACGATTGAATATCAAAATAACACCTCTTATTGGAAAACCCTGTAGAATGGTTACCAAAACAAATACATTACAATATTACATGCATACCTACACACTAGAATTATTTTAGTCACTTAATTTCAGAATGATTTTTTTTTATTATATCTAAACTTGTTCATTTTTTAATATCTTCAGAAATTATATAAATTTCCATCTTCGTTAAATGGGTTACTTGCCAAATCGTGAATTGGTGATATTTAAATATATGTTATTATGTTGTCGTGCAAAGTGTATGTTTAATCGTAAAGTTTGAATGAACTTTGTGTTCAAATTTAATATGTACAAGTTCAGTATTTATTTTTTTATATTAGAAGACATAATAAGGTATTTAATTTATACAGTTTTCTCAATGTTAATATTTCCTCGTGTAAATTTGTGTTGGATGGTGCAGAATGATTGCTTTTTAATTGACTTATTTTAGATTACCTGTGATTAATTAAACAACCCATTAGCATTCATCACACAAACCACTGCTTTAGATCAAAACATCCTTTATTACATCATTATTTTTGAAGACATTTTTCCACCACTACAATTTCAATAGGTTCAATTTCATTGCTTTTTGGTAATAAAATAAGCCTTAAAGGCATTTCAGTATTACGATATTTTGGATAGAAAGTTACTAGTTCCTCATAGGCATTTCGTTATATAAATAGTATAGATTTACAATTTTAGGTGAAGGGTATGTTGATTGGGGAAAAGGTCTTTTAGGGTTGGGGCAACCGAAAATATTTGTTAAATTTAAGGCACGATTAACCAACGAGACTACCGAGGTTTTGAAAGCATTAGAATATTTTTTTATTATCATATATATGTACCTACCTGTAAACATTTTACATTAACTGCATTGGGAATTTCATTATTTGACACAAAATAGTTTTATGCGAAAATAGCACTGCCCGAAGCCTGTGGTAGTATGGCATCAGTTATTGGGTAATGTTGTGAGGGTGAAGGGAGCGGATAGGAAGAGATGGGGCTGATGATGGTTAGAAATCACCTGGCTTTTTAGATCTGTTCATCAAACAGAATCGATTCTGAATTATGCACTTTCACAGGGCCAGGGCGATACTGATAGTATCTACCCCCGTGGCGTATTATTTTATACATTTTTAGACAAACATTCCCGAGTTAACGATAAACCTGTGAATATATTTTTAACTTCTACTACTATCATTTTAAGCAGAAAATGTTGGTTGTTCAATAGTTGAGGTCTTAACTAGGAGAGGAATTGAACTCACAACGCCTGACTGGGAACCCGACCCATTCGCACTCTTGGCTACTAAATGGTCAGACTTTAGTAACAATAATGGTAACCATGGTAAATGGACTAGATTTGTTAGGTTTGGTTAGGTTTTATTTCATCACTTTTGATGACTTCAAATCCAAATAACTGTTCTAAAAGTTTTCTGTTTTGTCAGTTAGTTAGTTCCGGAGGTGAGTTAGCCGGAAACCCTATTATCCATCCCCAACCAGTCGAACCGCATTTTGTAAATTGTTTCAGCAAGAATTAATATTTGATTAACGAAAACCGTTTGAGTTCAGTAAAGGGCAACGCGCCGGGGATGGGAGTTATTGGCGAATAACTTTTTGTTGTGAAACTAAATCAAAATTTTGTCCGATTTTTAGGTCGAATCAATTCCACCAAGGGCTGTAGGTGGATTACATTACTAATTAAAATTTCATTTTTGTTAAAATCGCTTTTAGATAGACTTAATTCCGGGAGATGACGACCAAAGCTATTTTTAATTAACTGAGCGTAGCGAAGACCTGTTCCAAATCGACCGTTTTGCATTTCGTCTGTCTGTAAATTTGTTTGCGCGTTCAGCTTCCGTTTTATAAAATCAGTAAAACCATTTTATTATTCAAGTTTGCCTTACTTTGTCTAGATGGCTAGTTTTGAAATCATTTTGATAAATGTGAAATTGTTGTGTTTATTTTGACTTTTTCCATTTTTTAATATTATGCTACCTGCCTGCCTGAAGAGAATTTGAAAAAAGAATTCTTATTGAAATTGAAGTTTCCTTGTACAACTTGTATAATTCGTAATTTTTATTTTTTTTTTGAATTACAAAAAAACATATTGTTTTTCAGCAGGTAGGTGAGTACATACTTATAAATCTCATGATTTAAGAGAAAATTTTCATTTTGATTTATTATCTGAAAGAAAATTAGAAACACACATTTTTGGATGCGAGTTTTAGTATTCACATAATTACTAGTTATACATTTTAAAAGAAAGAAAAACATTTTCAAGGAATAAAGTAATAATAATAATAACGTAACAATACCCATTTGAAAATTGGTCAGGTTAATATTTAAATTTTAATTTTCTAATGAAATGATGAAGGACTTGGACTGAGCCCGCGACGTCTGGATGCAAAAACTAACGTTTGGACCACTAACAAAAGATTCGATAAAATCATCAAATACCCTAAATGGTTTTAATCAATGTGACGTCGTCCACAAAAGAAATTCTTCAACTTGCATTTTATTTTTTTATAAAATACTATTTTATGACAATATTTTTAAGCCCACGAAACGTTGATATGTTGGTGTCCCACATTGGTACTCGAATACGTATGCCATTGATTAGAATTCGTTGAGTTGAAATTGTCTGGTAGGATTGTGTTTATAATGAGAGTTTGGGAAAAAAATACTTTCCATCAAATTAAATATTAATTATTCCCTGCTTCCGTTAGCAAATTTGATCAATGTAAAAATCAAGGAGCAGTCAAACTCTGTTTTAAAACTGGAAAATCGATCCAGGATAACGGATATTAAAAAAATCAGAAAGCTTTATTGTTTTGCGAATAGTTAAGTTTTAATGATAATTTTGTAGCGGTAGCTACTAGAATAATTCATAGTACATCGAACGCTCGAGACCTTTCAGAGCAGCGCGCAGTATAAATGGTACCTCCTGGAACTATAACAAAGCCGCCAGCCTACTTACTTACGACCTGAAAGGTTCAAAATGGTGCGTGTGACTACTATATAAATACCATATCGCGGTACCTAAGCAGCCTGTCTTTAGCACTCAGCCGTTCGGTCCCGGGCAAGCGCCCGCCGCTAACTGAACAGGGCGACATCCGCATCGCATCTAGTATCCAGCTTCGCACTCTTTTCGAGCCCAAAATCATCAGTCAACCAGCTCCATTGTATTTTCGGCTTTCTTACTTCATATTGGAGTACCTGGAAGACCAATGGTTTTCACCAGTGCTGAACATCACCCACAAGTCCAGTCTCTGCCAACGCAGTGTAAAGCCACCGACTTCAATTCCAGGACCACTTCAGCACCATTTATCTCCGCTTCATAATATATGCTGTTGACCATCGACCTGGAGGATTCACCGTCGACTATATCCACCGATGCGGTGTTGATCTTCGGCTTGGGGAATTGGCCATCGATAACGTCCACTTCAGCGTCAAGCATCCATTCGGAGTCATCGAAACATCTTCACTGACTCAATAAACGCTTTGATATAATACCTCATTTGTTTCATCTCGCCTTACCAATCCCTGTGTTCTATTTGCCATTTTAACAAATTCAATCATGGAATTTTCCTACGTAAAGTGTTTTCTATGTGGGTAATTCAACAAAATTATAATATCTTTAGTGAATGATACTCTCAGTATCGCCTTGGTGAAAGACTACAATTCAGAATCGAAAAATTGTTTTTAATGGCTTTAGCCAGCTTAAGAACTGAATAGCCAGGAATTTTTCAACCTTTCTGACCCTCCTTTTTTTCCCCAGCCCCTTTGTTCCACTAAAAGCGAACGGTATTCAACCAAAAATAAATATTTTCTGTGTAATCAAAATATTTAATTTTCACAATTACCTGCTTTATGTGTGATTTGCCATTTTCCTGCCTAAATTGCTTTTCACGCAATTTAAGGACCAGCACTCAAAAATGTCCCAAGCCATCACTTTAATAACAGCTAACTCGAGCAATACTACACTTTATTTATATTTAAATTCTATACGGACAGTTAGGAAATGTCTAAAGTTTTCAGTGACATAAATCCCCATACTTTAATCTTTTAAATTGTATGAAATACGCACCAAAATGTTTGAAAATAGGTGCAGTCTAAAAACCAGTTTTACCTAGAGTTTTATTTAAATGAAACAATAATTTAGTAAACACCACTTTCATTTCTTATACTTAATGCCCACCGAGTTCCGTTACAACCGTAGGTTCTTCAGGGCAGTATAATTGCCTTGAAGAAGGTACGGTTGAAGCGAAACCCGTTCGGCATTAAGTACACACAATAAAAGTAGTGTTTACTAAGTTATTGATTTATTGTTAATTATAATGTTAAATCACGAAGTACCTGCTTCATATGAACACAAAGTTTTATTTCATTAAACTTTTGGATCTGAAACTTACTGACAAACAACATTTTCATAAGAAACCTAATATATTTTGTCGTAGTATTTCTTTTGTTATAGACTAAAGTGTGCTTATTTGGGTGCCCACATTTAACTATAAAATTATACCTTAGGTTGGAATAACGAAGATCGTCTTTTTAGTTCTGTTCACATTTTCAAAATAACTCGGGCAAATTTATGTATTTATTTTTAGTCCATTTGCTTCGTCTGCTATCGAAGTTTCTGTAGAACTATGGGACATTAGTCAAAAAGTGAAAGACAAATACCCCACCAACTTTTGACATACGTATTTCACGTCTCACTTGCTCCTGATTTTCTCGAACTTTCCACAGGCGCGTTGGCCGACCGCTCTATCAATTTTCATTGCCAATTTTCTACCTCGGTAACCTAGTCAATCTGTCAAATCAAATATTGAAAATAATGTTTGGAAACTTCTCCGGGTCTGTCAGAATGGGATATTTTCACAAACTATGAATACCGTTGAAAACATGTGGAAGTATTAAAGTTTATTTGTTTGATTCTGATCATCGCACTAAAAAAAAAATAATTTTCATAAAAATTATTGATTTTAAAAACGAAATCTTAAACCGCATATTCTTAAGCGGTTCCAACTGGCTACAACGGTATTATGACGTGATAACGCCACTGGCACTTAAGATGGTTGCCACCGACGTTACGCCTTGTGACGTCGACGCTGCACACATTCACGAATAAAAACGAACATTTCGTTTTGGCGGCAAATCGAAAATGGCATACTTAATAAAAACCAAATTCTTTACGGGTCTATATTTTATAATTTAAAACAAAAATAAATAATATAACTCACATCCGCACTAGATATTTTCTACATATTTTGGTTAAGAGATAATGATTTGGTTTATTAAAGTATTTTGGGCGTCAAATCAAAAAAAACTTTTGTAAGAAAAGGGCAGCGCAGCCATTCACCTTAACCAATCCAACTGCGTTCGTTAATAGATAAGTTGATGTACTTAAGAAGTGTTCCTACCAACACGAGAACGACGCACGGCGTCTTCATCCCATAGGAACGATCGTACATCGCGAATTTTGACGATATAATGAAATTAACATTTTTTATGATTGAAAATACCTTGTGGGGTTTTGCTTGATGAAATTAGTATATTAATATTTTTTTATGAAACTAGCTTGGACTTAATCGTGGGTTTGATTTCGAATGCTCTTATCGTTAATATTGTTTATTTAAATATGTTATCCACTTTTTAGCTTTTATAATTTTTTTTCTATATTTCCATCGAATTATTTTTCAAAATGTTTCATACCTTATGATTTTTTTACGGTCTCGAAAATATGTAGTGAATTTTTTTCATAAAATATATATATATATTAATCTTGTCCACCTGGGTCCTACCAGAAACCAACACAAAGAAAATATGTAATAATAATTGTAGTAAGACAAATTTCAGCTGCGGATATTTGCGGGATGTTAGTTATTTTTAAACTTTACTCTGACTGGAGGCAATTATTAATATACATTTATTTTTATTTTTTGTGAATATCAGAGACCCGTTTCGTAAGTATGAATTATTATTATATATGGTTACGAGCTTGAATTAATTACATATTATACGATACTTTTTCTCTTTCTAAAACTATTTTTTTAGTTGTAAACATGATGAAAAATTAAAAAAATATCTCATATTAATTTAATATATATATTTTTTTAACTTCAATGTAGCTCTAGACGTGTGTACTATATAGCTGGTGTGTGTAATGTATGTGTGATTGTTTGTGTGTGTGTGTTTGTGTGTGTGTGTGTGTGTGTGTGTGTGTGTGTGTGGGTGTGTGTGTGTGGGTGTGTGTGTCAGTATGTATTGTATGCATTGAACAATTTAAATTTATCGACATGATGCCACGTTTGAATTTGGGCAGTGAATCCGAAAAAATGTCAATGTTAGAATTTAGAAAAATATTATTTAGAGTATGAAAAGCTTGGTTAATTGGAAAATCAGATGATGCATTTGTTTTAAAATTAATCGTGTGGAATAGCACTGTATGACGTGTACGTCTCAAAGGTCTGTTAAAATTAATAAGGGACATAAGTTCGGTACAGTCGATGTTATTGTTTAAAATTCTGTGTATAAATATTGAGTCAGCTACTACTCGTCTTTGCTGCAAAGTTTCAAATGTACATTCAAAGCTATTTTTGAATTCGGAGGTAATATATTTTTTTAATTTGTTTTGGATACGTTCTATACTATCTATGTAAAGTTTATATTGTGGATTCCAAATTGGCGATGCATATTCCAGTGTACTTCTGACTAAAGCGAAATATAACAATACGATTGTACGCGGATTACTGAATACTTAACTCACACGTAGCACGAAACCAAGCATTTTATACGACCTATTAACGATTGAGTCAATGAACTTATTAAATATAAGTTTGCTATCAAGGTAAACGCTGAGGTCTTTAAATTCCGTTTTAGAGATGACAGCTTCATTTTTGAGTGAATAGGAGTACTTAATTATGTTTTTATTTTTGGTTAATGTCATAGTGTGATATTTAGAATCGTTGAGATCTAGAGAGTTAACTTTGCAATAAATGCTTCAAGTATAACAATATCAGAGAGTGCATATAAATATTATAAAAAGAAACATTTTAATGAACATAACATACTCATAGTAAAAGATTTAATAGTAATAATTATAACTTATAGAAAAATATTTTAAAGTTTCCATTTCATGATAGTACCTACACCTTATTTTTATGCATATTTATGCTATCTTGAACATTAGCTATGCTATCTTACACATAATTTGTAAACAAATATATATAAAATAGATATAGAAATAAAAAAATTTACCAAATTTCAATGTTTCTGTTTTTTATTTAGATTTGAAACATTAGAAATAAAATACTTAGCACCCTCGGGGTGATTTTCTCACGAAAGCGGCGCTGTAAAAATAATCCGATCAGTATTATTATTATTTCACAATGTATTATTAATATTGACAATTTAGTTTTATTATTATTACAAAAATGTTTAAAAACGTTATAAAATATTAATGGATAATACACTTATAAATCACTGAAATATCACAATTTTCTAGTTTCGATTTTCTTCAGTACCTTTATTTCAGGAACCCAATTTTGTTTTTCTTAACTTTACATTTATCCGTCAAAAAAACCTTCCCGAAACACCGTGCCACGTAACAACTGATAATGAATATTGGAAGTATGCGATCATAAATAATAGTTGTCTCTAGAAGCAAGACTTCTTACCCATTACAAAGTTTTGGAACTAACTCCGATGATTTAACGTGGACCAGAGTAGACGCAATACGGCAGAAAGGATATATGAAGCATTTTACGAATTTATGACGTTAAAATGTTATTTATTGTTGCACTGTTAGGAAACCACTGACACTATTTGGAAGCTGGAAAGATCCCGATTGTCAGGTGCATGATCCCGGTGGTTTCTGTTTTTTGTTTATGTTTTATGATGACCACTAATAGTCACGCCAAACAAACAAACTATCTGGTGATTAAGCCTTAAAATAACTTGTTTGAATTGTTTTTTCTCCACACGGAGAAAAATTACTGATATAAAATTTTCTAATTTATCAAAAATCTTCAAAATATTCGTAATCTTGTTAAAAACGATGAATTGATAGTTTTCATGTTAAACTTTTAGTAAAAAGGGGGTGTATAAACGCAAGGTCGGAACACGTTTACATAAAAATGATTACATTTTCGTCCTTATATACTAAGAGGGAAAAAAGTGCATGAACACGTATTCCGATATATTCAGAAAGCACCTTCATTTTATTAGGAGACAGCCTGCTTTTCCGTTTTTGACAGGATTTTAATAAATCTGCAATATCTATATTTCTCCGTCTACATACACGTTTTTCCGTATTCTGTGTGCGCGGAATATAGTCCATCGTATTCAGGTTCAAGAGGTCCGTCATCTATAGTCAGTTGGCGATATTTGCGAGCACGGTCAATGCTTGATAATAAATATTCATACTGAAGATAGATAAAAGAGATGGACACTCAAATAAGTGTGTACAAATGATGATATGTTTGTCTGTACCGTCTAAAAGCGATCTAAGACAATCCCAGAAGAATTGTCAGCACTGTACATAAATCAAAAGATTTTATATATTGTTGACAGCAACAGGGTACTGAATGTAGGAAATTGGATCGGTGTGATTAGAGATGGACCAGGATTCAGATTCAGGTACGTAAATTAAGGGTTTCACAAACAAGGTTATTTTTGTAATCTCAAATATTGAAGCAAACAAATTAAATTCTTGCTGTCAAATATAAACTCATATATTAGTTGTTTTAGCTAATGGACACAAACGAAAGTCATAACAAGTGGGTGTGGTGTTATAACAGCACGATGGATTCTATTGTAATATTTGATTGGCATGATGACCGATAAGAGATCTGGATACGTAGAGAGGATGGACAGAAACACAGAAATTGTGATTAAAACCAGTTAGCAGATTTCTTGTGCCTGTATAAAACCAATTAACAAGTTTTCTTGTATAAAACCGGTTAATAAGTTTTCTTGTGCCTGTAAAAAAACTGGTTAGCAGGTTTTTTGTGTCTGTTTGAAACCGGTTAACAGGTTTCTTGTGATATATGAAACCGGTTCAAAGTTTTCTGGTGCCTGTATAAAATCAATTAACAAGTTTTCTTGTATAAAACCGGTTAACAAGTTTTCTTGTGCTTGTAAATAAACCGGTTAGCAGGTTTCTTGTGTCTGTTTGAAACCGGTTAACAGGTTTCTTGTGATATATGAAACCGGTTCAAAGGTTTGTTGGGCCTGTATAAAAGCGGATTTCTTGTACCTGTATAAAACCGGTTGAAAGGTTTCTTGTACCTGTATAAAACCGGTTAAAATTTTTTTGTGCCTGTATATAAAAGGTTTACAGGTTTATGTGCCTGTATTAAACCGGTTAAAAGGTATCTTGTGCCTGTATAAAAACGGTTAATAGGTTCCTTGTTTCTGTATAAAACTGGTTAACAGGTTTATGTGCCTGTATTAAACCTGTTAAAAGGTTTCTTATACCAGTATAAAACCAGTTAAAAGGTATCTTATGCCTGTATAAAAACGGTTAATAGGTTTCTTGTGCCTGTATAAAAACGGTTAATAGGTTTCTTGTGTCTGTATAAAAACGGTTAAAAGGTTTCTTGTACCAGTATGAAACCAGTTAAAAGGTATCTTATGCCTGTATAAAAACGATTAATAGGTTTCTTGTGCCTGTATAAAATAGTCTTATAAGACTAAAGATTGTGGGGCTAATTGAAGCACTAAAAGGTGTTTAAATTTTATTTCAAAATCTGAAGGATATAGTATACCTACGAATTATTTTATTACATAAAACGCAGCGGGCTATATATTTATAAAGCTCGATTTGAGAATTTTACGTAACAGCGGGCGGTCTACTGCCGATAACCGCCAAAAAATTCCTTAGAACAAACTTCAAAGAAGTCGTTCATCAAAAGGAGTAACATGTATTCCAAATTCATGCTAAAACTTTCATTTGAATATTAAAAATGTGTTCCGACATTACAACTACGTTTAACATAAAATATTCTAATAATACATTTAATATTCCGTATTTCCTTCGGGTCAATTTACTCTCGCATGAAAAATGTAACGCAAAAGAAAATAACAACAAATTTCTTATTTAACCATTGAGTCGTTCCTAACTGGGAATTTTTTCAATTACCTTTTTTTCGTATTTGCTGCTTCCTTGGTAAATGGGAGTTTTTGCCCCATTAATGTTTTCTTATCGACGTGGGCTATTGCTGAGGTAGCCTATATACTATACGGCTTATAATAGTTCTCTAGCCTACTTGCTCTTTAGAATCTATACACATGATAGGCCCTTTAGCTATGCAGAGCTTTCTACTCGCTGAAAAGGGTTCCGTATAAGGCTCGCTATATTGTCGCCGTTAAATGCTTGTTTTTTATGTTAAGATTCTGAATTTTTCTGTTTAGAGGTATGATTTAAAAATATATATATACATATTACATACCTATGTATTTTATTTTTCAAGAAAGACAAACATTTCCGGGTTACGAATAACCTGACAATATTTGATAATCTCCTACTACCATCACAGTAAGCGGAAAAGCTTTTGATGTGATGGAGGACTCGGTCAGCCGAGAAATTAACCACACCACGACCGGGACCCAAACTTGATGCCAACTCAGCCACTTACCGGTTGAATTTTTTATTCTTATTAATATTCTTCTTAATTTAGGAGGATTGTTTAAAATGTTAACAATTAATTAATAACTTTCATTGGCTCACTGCAATATGGTAATAACTCGGCGGCAATCAGCACGCTTCTTTGACATATCTCCCATTTTTTTATTGTTTATGATCGTACAGAATCATTTTTTTTAAATTCATATCATTGTTGGAATATTATTTATAGTATCACAATACTTTTACTATCGTGATGAATCGTTGAAGTCACGAAGCTCTAAAAAAAACATTGTTTGCTGATGTGTGTTAGTTGCATTGATAATTGTTGGTCGATGGTTCGTTAACATAACGAGGATTATCGCACATTCTCTTCAAAGTCCAGCACAAAAGGGAGACATAAAATGCAATTTTGAATAATCCAATTTTCGCCGAATGCGCCAGCTCATTTAGCGCAGCATTCAAAACCCAAGATCTCTTTTAATCTCGGCTGAGAAGAAAAACTCATTAAGAAGAAAGCGCCGTGCCGGGCGCACTGCCAACTGAAGATGATCATGGCTTTGTGGGCTTCGCGTCTTTAAATATGCCTTAGTTCAGGATCGTACTTGGGACCTTGTTAGAAAAAACCTCAAAATAATAATAATTTTTAATGAAATAAATGGCATAATATACAAATACGTCCTTGCTTGAAATAATAATTCGATATTTTTATTGCGCTATTTTTTGCGAAAAATCAACACATGGGCGTTGTTGCATATAACGATGTTGAGTTATTGAAATAATAATATTGAGAAAGTTATTATGGTTCTTTTAAGTTAAGGACTATGGTAATGCATAAGATATTTAGGTCTGTGGTATCTTTTTAAATTATTTTTTCCATCATCAAAGATAGATCCGCAATGTTTGGGCAGAGTATTGGCACATTGCTAGTCAAATCAAGGGAGCCTACTATGCCTTAATGTAAAGGACTATCCCATCAAAACCGTGGTTTCAGGAATTCCCTCATTTTGCCAAAACATAAATTTCTTCACTCATTCGAATGAGGATCGGACATTGTTCTGTTCCTTCCCTCCTTTTTAAAATTTACATGTATGTAATTCACATGTTCACATATAAAATGCACAATGTACATTCTGTGGTCTAGAAGTGGGAACTTTAGATCACATATTTTTTGGTTGTCCATCTCTAAACGAATATCCTCTCTTCTATCAAGCCTTATCTAAAATTGCCTCCCCTCCATTCAACATCTCATCTCTTCTAAGTCTGAACTCGACTCCAATTTTCATTATAATTTTGAAATTTGCTTATTTAAATAAAATTATATAAATTCACCTTTAGTTTTTCAATAATTTTAAATAATGGTCAAGAACACCCTTGAAGGGTTGGATTATACAACAATATACTTTTTGTATTAAAATATTTAGGCCGTTTTTAGATATTGCATGTTTACTATAATATTAATTGGATTTTATCTCAAACATCTCTACAAAAGTCCCGAGCATTTCGCTACCCATAAAAGTGTGATCTATACCGATTGTTTCTCAATGACGTTTCTCATCAATCATTATATGCATCAATATACACAATCCGAAGAGAGCGTGTTGTGTAGGCATTGTAGGCGTAGATAGGAACTGTAGGTGTAGGTAGGAACTGTAGGTGTAGGTAGATGATTTATTGTTGAAGTATTATGCCTCCTTCTTTAGCTGCCAAACTTTTATATCTTTATTCACCAAAACTAAACGCCGAAAACTATTATTTTACTGAAATACCAGCCCTTGAAGGATTTAAACTCGCAACTCGGTACCGCATCTACATACACACACTTTCACCACATTTTCATGTTACTTGTATGAGGTTTTTTACCCTGGTATGAATTTTTTCTCATAGAATACATTAAAGAAACTTAGACTCAGACTAGTGAATACAACCACATATTACGTAGGAAAAAGAACTATAATAATATATTAACAAATTATAATTGTTTTAGAATTGATATACACTAATATGAAATAAAATAATTAAAAAAAAACATCAGGTAATGAGGCCAAATTTGCCACAATATTAGTTAGACAGATACATTAAAGGGTATTGTTATAACCCCTAGCTAGTTCGATGATTACGAAAGAATCTAAATTATTATTTTTTTTTAATTTCCATGACACATTAACCCAGATGATGGATACTGTAACGCTGTCCGAAACGTTAAAAAGGGGGATAGCGTAACACGGCATAACACTCCAAAAATAAATCACGATTATGATGAATCTCTTCTACAGGTATCTCAATGGAGTCTGCTTGAAAGAGTTAACACCATTGATCCTGTGAACACCCGTTCCCAGTTAATGTTGGTTTCATGAGAAAGGGTCGTTTCTTTGACTCGTTTTTTTGTGTAAATCGGTCCGCATGTGTAACAAGCTACCGGCATCTGTTTTTTATCCTTTATACAATTCGGGCTTCTTCCAGATCCGCATTAATACATCGCTTAATTATATCATTAATATCTTAACCCGCCTCACAACGCTGCCCAACCGGGAGTCGACATGGTTTTCCTTTCTTTATACTGTGCAGACATAGGCGGTGTTGTAAGGTGTAACTTACAATTTTCCTCTTTCCCGTCGACTTCTCCTACCTTCGTCCTTCCACCAGCCCCTCAGCCTTGCAACATACCCTTAATTAGGGATGCCATAGTCCCAATGACCCAATGAACTGGTACTCTTACGTGGTGTTTACAAAAATATATATATTTAAAAGAAAGATAAACATTCCCGGTTTTCGAATAATGTGACAATATTTGAAAATCTTCTACTACCAACACAGTAAGCGGAAAATGTTGCTTGTGTCGTGATAGAGGTCTTAGCCAGTTGAGGAATTGAACGTACGACGCCTGGGTGGGCCACTGACCGGTCGTATAAATAAAAAACATATTTTAGAGTTAGAAAATTATACTATCACTAGGTCGATGAAAGTATCTACGACTTAGGAGCATGGTGAACAATATACAATATATATGAATGTATATTGTTCACCATGCTCCCAGGTCGATGAAAGTATCTACGACTCAGGAGCATGGTGAACAATATACATTCATTAAAAAATCCCCCACGTGGTTTACGAACCCACGAACTCAAACCAAAAGAGCTTACTGCTCTGCCACCCAAGTAATATCCAACCACCTCTAAAGGTTTTAAAACTCCGAGAAAAGACATTGTTTGTCAATCTAAAATTTTAATAAAACTCTGTTATGAATTTTTTATTATTTTATTTTTTCCCCACCTTCGACGACTTTGAAACTTTACCCATTGTTCAATGAATACAGGAGGATTATTTCAGGCGAAACTTTTCTTTGTTTCGTAAAATACTTATTACTTTTCCTATTACGCTGCCCACCTGTGTCGTTAGTATTAATAATAATATTTCCTTTTCCATTATTTCTTTTGGAAACAAGAACGTCACCATTGCCGATACTTTTCCCTTCATTAAATCCCTCAGCACGTATTGAAAGTCGATGAATCAGAAAGTTTCCCGACAAATAATAATTTCGCAAAAACACCTGCGACGTATAACAGAGTGATTACAAAACGAATCTTATAATAAATAATTAAAAGCAATAATAATTATAAGCAATATAAACTAGTACCTCAATCAACAATTACTGCTTATTATATTTTTTTTTTACCTGTAAACAACCAGGTTCAAGGCACCTGACATCAGAAGTTACGGGTTTAATTCCCGTTGGCGGCATTTAGATTTACTCGGGAGATATTTTCAATTTGTAGTGATATTTCAGGCAACTAATTATTGCTTGTAATTATTTGAATATCCTTCATGTTATGCATAAAACCTTGTCTTATAAACATTAGTTTATCATTAAAAATAAGAATCTCATAAATATTAATCACTAGCCATGAAAAATCACAGGATAATAATAATACAATTCTAATTTTTAAAAAGACAAACAAAATATTTTATGTAACAGATATCTTTCTAGAGTTTGTTGAACCGGAGCTACAGACATACTCTTTTCATTGATTTGTTCGAAGGGAAATATCCCCATAAATGGTCTCAGACGAAAAACATTATACGAAAATTATGTAATTATATCAAGATTGTACACTCCGAGAGAGGAGTGAAGGAAATAATACGATTCAACCAAGTGAAACTGTATTTAAACAAAAACCCCACAAAATTTTTCATGAACAACCGAAATTAGTATTTATTATTGTAATCACATCTGATCATAATCATTAAAAGTTTATTATTTATTTCCGATACTATTATATAATTCTTATAGGCGCTCAAAAATATATATTATATCGGTTACATCCCCAAAATATTCTATTAAGTAAGTGATTGAGTGATTTTCTGGTTCGTTTTCAAAGATGGTATTCAAAGTATTTCGAAACATTAGGTAATCCAAGCGTACCTATGTAGACTCTAGAAAAATAACCAAACCATCATTGAACACTGTGATGAACTTGCCCTGGGATAATTTTTTTTTGTTTATTGATTTATTACGGTTAGAAAGAATTTTTCAGTTGATTTCACGAAGTAGGGGTTTACCAGATGTTGGATAGCTGTTTTAGAAACAAGTGTTTAGATTTATTAGGGTAGAGAAAAAAAATAGGAACATGCACTGTATCGTCAGAGACCTCCGTGATGGTGGTTTGAATTCTTAGATTTTATTCAGTGGGGTAGCGGATTTGCCAGTGTAGGGGTGTTCTTTTACTACTTGAGTTAGCTTGGTAGACGAAGGAACAAAGCGGATAAGGGCTATGCTATTCTTGTCTGGCGTATGGGGAGGATTTTCTCGCTGACAGAACGAAGGGATCGTGACGAATATGAAGTTGTTTCGGCGCTTTCTGACGTCCTTCCTGTCAAATTCAATAAATACTTACCCCACTGTAGGAGGAGAAGTCATCCAGAATTTAGGTTGGGAATTTACTCTGACTGAAACCGTTTGAGCTGACGGAGATCGGATGATTTCAGATTCACGACCTGATGATTCCAGTATCCCTGATCCTTAGCGCCGGAAGTCGAGGATATCATTTTCTACCATTCTTTGATATTTGAAGCGAACGGAGGGTAACAAACGATAGAGCGAATGACCATGACTTTGAAGTGGGGTAAAATCTCCCGTCTCGGAAACATTTGTTATGTCGGATGGACACCCTCATTCAAATTAAATATTGAAATGACTATTTTGAGTGTGGACGAAAGACTTGAAGTATGTTCTGTATTGTACATATGATAAATATGTGTCATTACCTCTACTGGAACGAGAAGCTGTATAGACTGGAGCCAGGAGCTATTTGGAGTAACGTGACTGCAGAGGCGAGGACGAACAAACTGAAGCTGAATTCATCATTATTTTTACAAGCGCAAACCAGAGGGGTGTTCACGGGACTCCCGAACTCCTGACGTTGCTGATGCAAACCACTTCAGTATATGTTTATGTTTGAGGTTAGTAGAGTGGACTCCTAACTTTCGGCATGCTGGCGAAGCTTAACTCATCATCGATTTGGGGGAGGTTGACGCGACCTAAACCTCGCGCCACCCACGTGACCCAAATGGTTCCTGACATCAGGCTATCATGCCACCGGACCGGAGCAGCTCCTTATACCTAACGGTATAAGATGAATCTTCATCAATCATCATCATCATCAACATCATCATTTACCACCAAGGACCCACATCCCACCTTCATCACCCTCCGGCAGGAGGCAAAACATGTCATTATTTCACCTGTCGCTGAGCGATATTCAATTAATTTCTGGAGGTGTTGGGATTGGACCATCAACTTGGCTGCTCTCGAGCTGGTCACGTTGATGGATGGGATTTGGACGGAGACCAATCGTAGCAACACATGTTTTGTCTCTAGTTATTCCCAAAAATACCTACTCATAGAAATAACTCACAAAACTAACAATCCATAGCCAAATCACTAACCTAGAATCCTGTGCATCTTGAATTGAATTGTCTATAGAGAATTTCATGTACCTACTTGTATTTAATTGTCCCATTATATTAGCACATCAACGACTGCAGTAACTGGAAACGTTCTGGCGAGCAAACAAGGTAGGAAAAGGTAGTTAAAATCAGGGTAGTCGGTCATTGTCTTATTTTCAAACCATACAGAATGTAACACGCCTCATCTAAAAAGAACCAAAGTTACCACAACCAATTAAAAGGATCCTTCAATGAATTAATCACTGTCGAAACAAAAAATTACACAACGTGACATATTAATTCGTTAAGATTGAAGGGTTGATGTACCGTGAGAAGCTGCAAATCAGACGGGAGAAATCATTACTTTTCACGAAGTGAGAAGGTAAGATCAGCGATTCGTTTTGCGCGGGAGAGGGGTATTTACCGACATTTATACCCGAGTAAAACATTAAAATCAGACGGAAGAGTTTATATTAATTCAATTACGATTATAATCTTCGATAATAAACTTTGAACGGAGGGTAAAAACCATTACAACACTTATGAAGGTGATTAGAATATATATAGTTTTAGAAACACTGTTTTTTTTCACAAAATATACACATAAACCAAGGGACCAAACGTAATATACCACTTGGTGTGATCTACTTTAGAAATCGGATATGATTTAAGATTTTCACGGCCATATTTTATAATAGTGATTTATTTTTGGGTTATTATGCCGTGTCGCTCTACCTCCCTTATTTGAAACGTTGACTAAATAAGGAGGTAGCGCAATACGGCATAATACACTAAAAATAAATCGCCATAGCCGAGACGTTGGTTATCCAATTAATGGTTTCCGGGGTGACGGTACCCATTCACGCCTACCAAATTGATTTAAAGAATGAGTTTTGAAGGGTGAACAAATCTAAAGATTTATATGAAATTTCGTATAACCACCCCAATCTCTTTTTCCCACCCATTACAACAGAATTTTGAAACTTCTTGACGTTCAAAATAAGAGGATATTAATAATTTGTCACATAAATATTTTGTGACAAGTGTAGTTCTTGCTTAATTGGGTTTATTTTGTCTATGGTGTTTTTTTTTTAGCTTTGGCAATATTTTTAAGGAAGGAAGGACAGTTTTTGTTTTTGGGCACTTCCTCCCCAGATCTGTTTTGGCCAGCTGCTCGCGGATCTTGTCACTCGCCATTTAAGGTGTTTTGAATCTGAGTTAATCATGTGAATAGAAGTCATGCTTTTCTTTTAAAAAGGGCGCGGGGTGTTTTACCTTTCACGAATAGTTCGTGTTGATTATTATTTTAGTGGTGATTATGGAATCCCGCTTTTATTGAGTGTTGGCCGGTGGTCATATTTGTAGTACTCGTGTTTTGGATTTGAAACCGCAAATAGTTTGGTCCTAGCTGTGGTTAGAAGTTGATGGCTGAGTGTCCCCGCGTCGCGAAGGAACGGATTGCTGTTCCCGAGGTCTGTAAGACGAGTCTGGTTGGTTGCCACGTGCTGCAGACTTGATGATCCTGCAGGCGCACGTTGAAGGAGTTGCGTCCTCCCGTTTCCACTAAGAGAAGGATGTCCTGGCTCCTTAAGACGAGTCTGGTTGCTTGCCACGTGCTGCGGACTTGATGCTCCCACAGGCGCGCGTTGAAGGACTTGCGCCTTCCCGTCTCCATTAAGAGAGGGATGTCCTGGCTTCCGTCACGGGTCCGTTCCCCGTTACCGGAGACAAGTTTTCGTTCGCCACCCGTTGTTATTCCTTCGTTTCTCGACCACGTATAGTTAGTTTAGTTTGGTTCAGGAGTCCATCTGGTATGTGCCTACTTTTTATTCCTATTGTTACATGGTTATTATTTGTACTCCTTTGTTGTAACTTTTGATGGTTTCAATATAATTTCTATTAAGTATTTACTCTTATTATTTCTGATTTTCCTCCTTACTTGACAGAGAATTAACCCCACAATCATGAGATTGAGATCTTTGCTCTACCGTATTTGTACCCTATAATTGATCCTGTAGATCTCAATATTACATGTAAACATTGGAATTTTCCTACTTTAAATTTTACACCGTTACAAATGATTTAAAAAAACTCTGTGCAAAGCTCGGGAAACGTCGGGACTTATTTACGCTAGTTAAGAATAAATTAAAATCCTACAAAACATTTATAAAAATTAAAACAAAAACTTTTCCGCCACCCAGTAGCAAAGAATATGTCTGAAACAAGAAATTTCCCCAGCGACTGGGACTGTAAGCCTGAAAGTAAAATTAAAACAGGAATATAATGGAAAAATAACATTTCTTTGTTTTGCTTTTCGAGTTATGTTCAATAAAACGTTTATTTCAAATCTAATGGAAATATACAATTCTTAGCAGGATTCTATTTTGATGAAAGCAACGTTTATTTACTATTCTGTCTAGCATCAAAGTGTATTCATGAAAGCATTTTCTCAATTGACTGGGCTTACCGAAGTACTGTTTTAACTCGACCGTTTGCCATTTCATCTTTGTATAAATTTGTTTTTATGTACTTTGACTAGATGGCTCACTTGGACTAGATGATTAACTTTGACTATGGTTCAGCAATGATTCGTTTTTCAAATGTGAAATCGTTGATTTTATTATTTTAACCCTCTTATTCACATTTTTTCCACATTATAGTACCTACATGACTGAAAAATGTTTGAAAAAATATCACTGGGAGAGTTTCTTTTGAAAAACTTATTAATTTCTTGTTTGAAACAAAAAAATGATAAATTATCTATGAAAGCAAACACTTTCTGGCTTGAAATTATATAAATTAATCTTTTCCATGTTTTAAATCACTATATTATAAATTTAGTGTAAAACAAAGAAAAAATATATCATTTAAAAAATATATATGGTTTATTATTAAGTAGGTAGATACCAACTTACAAAACTCGTGAAATCAGAGTAATTTTCTTGTTTGATTTATTTATCTCTTAATTCATAAAATGATACATTAAAATAGAATCCTCCGCCGCTCATCTCACTAGGGAATTCCTGTGTCGAGATAAACATCTTATAACACTTTGAGAAAATTAGAAACATGCTTTTTTAACGCCTGGTCTACTGTTCACAAAACTACTAGTTAATTACCTACTATACCTCGAAGTTTCTGGTTTTTATTTGTAAAGTTTATAAGATTGTCAATCAATTGAGATTGTTAAGCAAACTGCGACTTGTAATGGCTTTTACCATTAATTCTATCATTAAATATGAAAATATGACTGGAAGTCTGCCTGGAAAGAGAGGTATGCATATCAGTCAAACAGATCCATCCACAAAGACAGAATTGCTTCTGTGACGTCATTGCCGGACATTTCCCAGTGGAAGTACAAGTGGCTGGTAAAAAGTTGTTCAGAAGTGGAGCTAATGGTCTACGAGGGAGTTTTGATACCAACCTGCCTCGTTCCAGAGTGGTGTGTACTCATATTATCGACTAGCATTCAGAAACGGAACGTTGATTAAAAAGGCTTAAATTTTTTTTTACATTAACCCCATACCTGGAGGACCTGAGAAAAATAATATCCCTCAGAACCTACAGTGTGTGCAGGAGTGACGGACACATCTATATTTCCTTCCCATTGCAGCGCAAGGCGGTGGGTCGAGAGACCAGCTGGAAATGTCAAAGGGTCTCCCCAAATCAGCCTCTCTCGATCTGTCAGGCCACGCAGCTGGTGGGTTGGTGAACACCCCCACCCGATGAACCTGGGCACCCCTGCTAAATCGCCAAACGTAGCAAATCTTTTGAGGTGACCTATTGCAAAGGTGTTGGTATCCGATAAATGGTTGCCGGGACGGTGGTTTCTAAACCAGCTTCCAAAAAAGCTGTATTTAATGAACGGACAGGTACTTATTAACCTTCCTTTTCCTAATTTACTTCTCTTCCCAACTGTTTTCAGCCTTAAAAACAACAAGTACTATTATTATCTCTACGGTTAGGATGCCATTAACCAACTGGTACTGACTCTGAACAGATGAGACTTTTACACACACAAAAAAAAACTTCATATTTCACCATTATCCGGTGAATATTTCACCATTATCTCGGGTTGGTGGCCGAGTTGACATCGCTCTCGGGTCCCACCCAGGCGTAGTGTGTTCAATTCCTCGGCTGGCTAAGTCCTCCATCACAACACAAGCGACATTTTCAGCTTACTGTGTTGGTAGTAGGAGATTTTCAAATATTGTCAGGTTATTCGTAACCCGGGAATGTTTTTCTTTCTTTTGAAAATTAATTTATCGATCGACCCATTATTATACATATAATTTGTAAAGCTCCTAAAACGTTTTACTTAAAAATCTTGTGTGAATTACTGCGTATTATTCAATTAGTATGTTATTATTAGTGAGAGTTAAACATTTGAATAAAAATAGTTATAATTCTGACTTTTATCATTTATTGTTCTTCAATAATATTTACAATACCATCGACTCTAAATTACACTTATAAAATAATAAAATATGGTTTGGATAGCTACATACATACATAATAATATATACAATCAATATTCTAAATAAAGCCGATTTTATTTACAACAGATATTGTAACATAATTTACTTTAAATAACTGATCCTGATTATATATCATTTCTATTAAAATCATTTTAAATAACATTTTTATTTTATTTTCAATCGTTTATATTAATCTTAGATTACTATTAACTAAGACATCGTCACTAAACAAGAATATGATAATATTTAGACTTCTGATATTACTTGTGCAGGTAGGTACCTACTCACTATGCATGATTTTTTTATTAAATAAACAAATTAAAATAATATCTTTGTATTTTTTTAAACTTCGAGTCTTTTTTTTCAATTCATAACTTTTACAAATTCACAGATTATGGTTTCTAAATATATGAAACTTTTTCAAGAAGATATTTTTCCCCCTTTTATTATATCCCCGTTTTATGATGATTCTAGTTTCTTGAAATCTTTACGTCACAATGAAACCACTGAAGAAATATTACCAAGAAGTGTGATCTACACCGATTTGATTTTGAACGGACGCCATAAATTTATATAAGACTTTTCGTCTTCGAGGCCAATGAACTTGATTATCTGTAGATTAATGATATTTGAAAACCGATATCTCTATGGTGAACTAAGGAAAATTTTAGCCTAATTCGGGCGCATGGACATACCATCAACACATTTCTATCGGTTTATCTCTTCAGTGGTTTCAAAAATTTCTTAAACATCTTCTCATCACCACAGTCGGTACGATGGTTATTAATCTGTTTTTTTAAAGATACATCTGCTATGATAACTTCTATTGAAATATAAACTGTATTGGGAGATCTATAAATTAACACATTATTCTCCATTTCTCGACTTGTTGGATACAAAATGGATTTTATAAAAATTGAAGTTTAATGAAAACATAATTCTATACATTTTTCAAAATCTATTAATATCAAAACTATTTGGTCGGGTAGGGATTAAAGCTAAATAACTGATATTTTGGATTACCTAGACTTACAACATTTTATATTCATGTTTTTCTAATGTAAGATAATCGAAGGATATAACAATATAATATGATAAAAGATATGGTTGGCTAAATTGATGTTATTTGGGTTCTATTAAATATCATGTGTTTTTTTTTTAAATAATTTATTGGAAAACATTTAACTAAGATCAGCAAAATAAATTATTTTACAGAAACAACACATATTTCCGTTTCTTATATTAAATAAAAGACAAACATATAGACGTTCATCTGAAAAAAAAATCAGTCAAATTAATTAAAATTGCATCTAGGTATATTTTTACTTATTAAACAGTGATGCAGAACCTTTTTAGCAGAACGGCAAATATTCAATAATTCGTCAGTTTTCCACTGACGTCAGAAGAGACAGACTTGCTCTAACATGGAACCCGGGTAACATTTCGACTAGCTGGAGTCAAACCACGTGACAATCAGTTTGGAACCAGGAGAGTTCTTTCATGTCTTGAATAAACGATGAGATCATTTGTACACTGACCGCTGGCTAACGAACATCAATATAACGAGACCTTTCACAGAAAAGTAAAGTTCTCTTAAATAAGTAAGGTAACGGTTTACAGCGCAACCCATCGTGGGACTTTTCTATGCAGGGTCTGAGTGCACGTTCCTAACATTACTAGCATTTCTCTTGTAACGCTAAATATATGCATCTTTGACGTTCACTCGGCGTGTTGTTTGTTTACGGTAAGTAAAATATAACTCATTTGTAAAAGTGTCTCTCCAAATACTATAACAAAATATTCGATTTTGAAAACAGACCGAATTTTTAGCGGTATTTGGAATTTACAATAACCTTTATTACTGCTGCTAGCAATTCGCCCGCTATCGTGAAAATGACAGTAAGTGAGCATATTTTTTTTCGAAGTATTTATTAATAAAATGCAAGTTGCCTCAAAGCTGTGGATTCATTTATTGACCAATCATTACATATCATTGACCAACAACATCACTCACACGCTCCTCGCATCATGGTTTGTTCCCCTCATGCTTATCTTCCTGTCTACAGTTTCTCATGTATATGAAGTTTTCACATTTCTGTATTTTGTTTTATTTTCTGGCGTGCTAATCGGATTATTTTTTTTCAATATCTCCCTGGAAAAATCTATTTATCTGTACTTTGGGTTGCGTTGGTGAGAAAAAAGATACTACTTTGTATATCATTTAGGACGTGGGGTGTTAGAATTAAGAAAAAACCTCTGCAAAAAAATTTTCAGCCATTGTTTTAAAATAATAATTATCTCAAACATTTAGTTTTTTTATTATTTAGTCAACTGGGCCGTGCAAAACGAGCCCGCTGGCCGCACGAAATTGAACCGTGAACCGCGGGTTGTGCATCTCTGTTGTTAAAAAAAAACAATTGTCTTCAAATATTGGGTTCTTTAAAATTTGAAACCACATATAATAAAATGTTTATGGTCTCCAAATATGAAAACATTTGGAGGCAAATCAGAATTTTCATAATTTTTACACAACTGGTAAACTATAAACTTCATTAAAATTAAATTCCTGAGTAGGAAAAAGTATGGTTTACTAAGGACGGGTTCACAGAAATTGAACAATTCATCAAATTTCAACGTTAATTTTCAAGTTCTGTGAAAGTCTTATTAACACTCTGATTTTATTTTATTATGGACCAGTTGCTTTCCAGAACTGAAGATGGTACTTTCACAGAATTTCATAATTAGCTTTGAAATTTGAAGAATTGTTAAAATTCTGTAAAACAACCCGTCCTTAATCATCATAATATTTTTATGAGCTTTAATTTTAGAAATAAAATTTAATTGATAATATGTCTTGGGGTGGGTTTTTTTTTAATTCTGTTTAAAAGTTAACTTTTATATTATATTGAGAACCCAGAAACATCAGCTACAACAGACCTCTCAGCGGCAGACCATAAAAAACATTAACATTCTTACTGTAAAATATCAGGCGGATGGTACATTAGGGTGAACCTCCCAAACATTCTTAATGTAAAAGTCCAGGTGGATGGTGCGTTAAGGTGGAGCTCGCAATCATTCCTGATGTTAGAATTCAGGCGTGTGGCACGTTATGTGGGTCTAGAAAGCTCCCGTGTCATCCAGTGGCGCCGTGTCTAGGGGGGCGCATCCCCGGGGTGCACAAGCCACGCGGGGGGCTCCAGGTCTCTCCTGCTCGCAGCGGCACGCCAGACAACTACCCGTAGAGGGGAGGTTCTGCCCTACGCGGTACTCCACGCCTGTAAAAAATAAATAAGTATGGTTATGTTTGAAAAATTGTCCATTTAGGTTAGGCCGCCTTCAACTACTGGAGATTTTTTTAATGTATTTAATTTAGCTATATTTTTAACATTTTCCATCTGGTTCATATCTATCCTGAAACAACTATAAAAATATTCAATTACCTACGTACTAAAATTCACAATATTGAGACATAATCCACAAAAAATTTGAAGACTTTTAGCTCCCTTAACATTAAAAGGTAGTTCATTGAAAATTTTAAAAACTTTATAATAAATATGTTGTGTGTTCCCGATAAAATTTGTCCTAGGAAGCCTAAAATTGCGCGTTGAAGACTTTTACATGTATACGTTGCTATAGGTAAGTTGTTCAGAATAACAATTTTAAATTCATAAAATAACAAAAAGAGTATGAACAACATAAGCAGATACAATACAAGTTATCATAGAGAGTTCTGTTGTACAAAAGGAAATCAATAATTGTATAAATAACAGAAGGACCAAATAAGTGTATAATTAATTATGCTTTGTAATCTTGTGCTTTTTTATTGGGTTTCATCATATCAATATTAAAATTTCCACAGATGATTACGTCTGTTATATTTTTTTTGTTTACGACACCATTCTTCAAGAAAATCAAAGAATTTTGCACCATTTTTTTTGGAGAATGATAAATAGCTGCGTAGGTTCCCCGCCAAATTTTTTTTTGAATTTCAATATTAAGTATCCGGGTATTATTTTTATCTAGGACCTCATTTGTTGTGGCTTTTTCAGTGACATTGTTTTGGATTATACAGTAACTCCACCTGTATGCCTGCTAAATGAGTCGCATCTTATTGTCGAATACCTCTGATAAGTAATTTCAGTTTGGTTAATTTCTTCGATAAAACAAGTTTCGTTCATCATTACTTATGTGGTATATATTATTTGAATATGTCTTCGACTTATTCATTATGTGCTAGAAAGCATGCAATTTTTAAATAATATATTGTAATGTACTTTGAATTTAATCCAAAAAAATACTATTCTGTTCTCTTGTTTAAGTTTTCGACAATATACTGGATAGTCTTTGTTTCGTTCAGGATGATTAATTCTAAGTGGGGGGGGGGCGGATGTACACGGCGTAAAGGGAATACAGAGTCTTTATGTTTCTGGGTTATTTTCCCTTTTTTACTTGCACAATTGTGTAAAATCTCCTCCAGAAAAAAATGCACTTTACCTCACCCCCCCGTTGTATAAAATTAAATAATGATGGTCCTATATTAGAGCCTTGGGGTACGCCGGAGGGCACGGAATAGAGCAGAACTTAGTTCCTACAACTGACACGCATTAAAGTATACTCCGAAGATATGAATTGCGCCACCAGGGTAAGTCACCGTGGATTTCTAATTTACTGATTTTTTTTATTGAAATGGACCTTACAGTAATTCGTGTAGATTCATTATTTGTTATTTCTTCTGGAATATTGCACTATAAATAGCCACAACACATCTTTTGTTGAAACAGTGATCTATAAATAAACCAATCGCTTTTCGTTTTTTGTTATTTATGTAATTACCGCGCAAGGGTCCTATTTGCTCGGAGCGGGTAGAGTTACGGCATCCCAATTTGGGGAATGTTGTCAGGCTGGAAGGTATAAGTGGAGGGCAGAGTGTGATGTCCAAGAAAAAGATTAATTACCTGACTTTTCAGATTTGGTTACTCATCATAGCTTAATCCATTCAAAATAATGTTTAATTTCAAGTTTGGTTTAATCGTGTTCTGTTTTAGCATGCATTTTTTAATATATTGATAATAATAATTGAATAACTTGTATAGCACCGTTTTTGTGAAAAGTCACCTCAAGGGCGCTGTATATATTTCATTTCTTCTGGTTGCCACTGACGATGTACCTACTTGTTCTCAAAAAACAATTTATAATCTTTAAAGGAAAGTTTTTACAGCCTCGGATAAAATAAAAAAGTATCTTTATCGGTCTTTTGCGTTATTGCTTTTTAACTGGACTGAAGTAAACTTAACTTTTCATTAAATCTACACTAAAATGATTAATTTCTGAAACATCTTATTGGATTTTAATGGATTTCCGTAGTGAAACTTTTACCTCTCCGATAATTATACAACTTTTAAAACTCTTAAGAATTGTTTTAACAATGGAAACATTGGAAAAATTTTCCTTCAGATGATTCGTATTATCAAAAAAAATCTAGTTTAATACTCAGTAAGTAGGTAAAATTTAAAAAAAATACTTTTTATAAAAAGATTTGTCTTTATAACAATCAACAAAACATTTAGAATGTTTTTTTTTTGTATTAGCTCCACACAGGAGGACCTGAAGAAAATAATTGCACTCACGGCCTAAGTAATCTTTGGGGATGCTGTGTGGACGGTCTTTTTAGGGAAGGAAGGATAGAGAGTTCTGAGAAGGAAAAGATATGAGAGCTGGGTGGGAGTCTGTGAGTCGTGGTCAATGTGTCCAGGTGTGATGGACGTATGAATCAATCCCTCACACTGTGGTGCAAGGCGATGTTCTGAGAGAGTCCTACTGGAAAGGTCAAAAGGTCTCCCTCGGTCTCTCGCGATCTGGCCTAAAACGCAATTGATGGACAAACGCATCCTCTTCCAAGACCTGGACAAACCTCATAAGATGAAATGGGCACCATTGCTAAATCTCCAAAACACTTACAGTGACCGATGGCAGAGGTGTTGGTTATCCAATAAATGGTTCCCGGGCGGCGGTACCCATACCCGTCTCCGAAATTGAAAATTATTATATAACTAATATGTGGGTGTTGAGTGTTGCTGGAAAGGGCAAAAGTAATATTAAGAGTAACGGTTGCTTTTGTGGTTCCGGCGAATGGTAACTAGGGTCGTATTTTTTATCTTCAGGTACGTAAAGGTTAAATACAATTATTAATAATTGAACCTGAAATAGTTTTCCTCTTCCAATCAATTTCTTTATTTCCCAAGACTTTTTGTAAGGTTGCTTTGTGCCGTGTTAATTGGATTTCTTCAAAAGATGTTTGCATTTTCTTTCATTGAAGCTGTCGAATGATTTTTATTTTATATCCCTTTTCCGGAAAATCAGTGACCTGTCATTTTTACAATAATATATTTTTTAAATTAAATTAAAATAAAGTTGCCTTGCGTTAAACATAATGATGATTCTTTGAAGATAAATAAATGTATTGACTCAATATTTTATTTTACATGAAAAAAAAATCAAAAACTACATCGCAGCAATTTTTATTTCTGGCGGTGATGGCGGTGATTTCCTTGATTACTAAATCTTAACAAATATTAAAAATGTATTCAGTAACTCTATCATGTTATGTTCGTAGTTCACAGATGTGCTCGATGCTGACATTTTAGTTATTTCTGACGCATTACTAAAATTTCAAATGTTTCTAGACAAATCCCTACGGTAATAGGTTATTTTTTATTTAAGATTCATAAAAACGGGACCTTACCATTAAAATATTTTATGTAAAATAGTTTGAAAATTTTCTGAAAGGTTTATTAACGATTTTTTTTTATTTTTTACACGATGAATTTGTAACTTCCCGGGGAATCTCTCTAGAAACATTTGAGATTTTAGTAAAACTTTCATCAGAAATAATTAAAATAAACCCCGCGGAAAGATCGATTTTCAAGGCCTGCTAGAGCAAAGTCGACCGTAGGTCCGTCGCGCAGCATTTTGTTTTTACATGAGATTGATTGGGAACATTCAACCGCAGCTGTCCAATACGTCGCATATTTTTGTGCACGGCTTCTTCACTTACGTCTTTAAGATTCTAGCTGTATTTTAGGGTATTTTCTTAATAACAGTTGGTACAATTGTTTTATTCCAAATTTTGATACACACAGTACTTTCAGTAGAACATTGAACGCTGTTTTCCTACAAAAAAATATAAAAAACATAACTTCGACATTCTTTATTTATACTTTAATTTCGAATTAATTTAGTTTTTCCTTCTATTTTCTGAAATTTATTTCTAAATGTTTATTTATAGATTTTATGCACTCTCCCCATTTTTTCGTAGGAAATAATTTGTTTATATTATTTAAAAAAAAAATTCTCTTAAATTTATTCAAAAAAAATATATTTGTAAACATTTGATATTATTATTGTCGGATTCTACATTAATCTGTGAGATATAGTTAGGATGCAGGCGAATTCTCCAGATGATGTATTTTATAGTCTTGTTTAATACTGTCTGTATCTGTGTTTTCTCCAGTAAGAAAACAAAACATTTATCACAATTACAAATTCGAAGTTGCGCCACATTATTTTATTGGAATAGCGGATAGAACAAACTATGTTTGGTGCCGTTTGGTCCTGAACCCGAACCTACGGCTTGCCAGGTGGTTGTGATTTCACACCGAGCCATTATATCAAATATATTATCTCACCTCTTCTTGATCTGATATATTTTTTTCATGTAGGTGAATTATCTAGAATTCCGACAAACATAATTTGATCATAAATGCAGTCTGAGATTATTTCTTTATCACATATTTTGTTTTTGAATATCCTAAAACCTTTAACAATATTTGTAGGAGAGTATGCACCTATATCTATAAAATGTTTTTTAAAAAATTTAATTCAAGTATAATTTCGTATTTCATGGTTGAATAATAAATGTCATAATTGAGCGAAAAACTTTTAAAATTAAAATAAAAACATGAAAAATAATTTGGTTTAATTTACAATTTTACACGCCGCTGAGCGGCCGCCATAAATAATGCTAGAGTTCAGTCAACAATCCAATTAACCCCTGGCATTTCGCATTTTTTTCTAGTGGTTATTGAAAAACGTTCACGGCATGAATTGAAACGAACGAAAATGAACGGACTTAACCTAACAATGGAACTTACTATGGCTTGTGCCTATTGTGATGCTGACCATTGGTCAAGGCTCTTAAATTCGGCGAGAGGGTAATCCATACAAAGCTACAAAACTAAAGGCTTTGAACGAGGACCCAAATAAGTAGGTACGTAACTATTCACGAGTATAACGATGAAGGAGAAGATATTGTTTGAGAACCATTTTGGTTGATTTAACCTTTATAATATTATCTTCCCTGAACATTGTGTTCATACACAACAGAGGTTCCCAACCTTATCTGACCGACCGCCCATTTTCCAAGTATATTTTTCTCAATTTTTCCCATATTAAATAAAGCATGACAGCATAGACGGAAAAAGCAATGCAGGAATTTTTTTTGAAGAATGTGAAAGTTACATATTTGCCAGCGGAAGATCACCACACTTTTGCAATACCACGATGAGTGGAGTGGTAGTTTTAAAATAAAAATTAATCCATTTTTTAAACCAGACCAAAACCTCCTACATAACACGACCGGGACACTCATTCAAAGCAGCCTCCTAACTTGTATGAGATTTTACAAAAAAAATCGTTTTAATTTATTTTTGAGTTTTTTCTTATTTATAAAAAACACCTGAAATTGTTTTAGTAAATTATTAAAAATAAATATATTTATTTTTAGGAGGTAGGTTCTCACACAAGTAAGGAGGCTGATTTGATTCAGTGTCCCGTCCTTGTGATCTAGGAAGTTCTGGTGCGATGAGTTTATAATTTAGTCCTCAATAAATGTATATTAGCCACATTTTCCGCTTATATTTATGGAAGTGGGTGGAACTGAGATTTTTTTTAAACCGGGAATGTTGCATTTCTAAATTTAAATTATGTATTTTCTCTATGTATCATAAGCATAACTACAGGATTTTCCAATAAGAGGTGTTATTTTGATAATCAATCGTAAAAGATTAATGGTTTCGTTGCTTGTGTGGCACGTAGTGCCGTTTTGTTGAAATTAAACGTTGTCCAATTCAATACCATCCAATTCCGACCATAAAAAATCATTAATCATCTCTCGATAGCGCAATCCATTCACCGTAACTGTTGCTCCAGCCTCATTTTCAAAAAAGTAAGGTCTAATGACTCCGCCGGACCATTAACCGCACCAAACAGTCACACGTTGAGGATAGAGAGGCTTTTCAACAATAATTCTTGGGTTTTCCGAGCCCCAGATGCGACAATTTCGCTTGTTGACGAAGCCACCGAAGTGGAAATGGGCCTCATCACTCAAAATGATTTGCATTTGATTCACTCGAGTGAATTTTAATAATTTCAATGCGTTGTTGAAGCGTGTATCGTTCCATTTTTACTAATAACGTAGTTTTTACTTATCAAATGTCAAAAAAATGATAGCTTCAAAAGTAACATCTACCGAAATAGCGGGCTATTCAAAATAACACCTATTATTGGAAAATCCTGTATATATCGGGATTTAAAAAAAAAAATCAAATTAAAAAAATACCATCAATAATACCTAATCACTAATTGAACGGTTCATATGCAAGATTCTTCCAACGGTACCTAGATTTTTACTTATTTCTCTTTTCTGCACTCACTCAACTCTGTATTTCACTTAACAATAAAAAAATGTCTCTGGTTTTTTTATGATCCAAAAACTAACACTCGAATGGAACCACTTCCAGCATGCTCCATGTTATATTGTTGAGAGCTTCGTGAGATTATGCGACGTTCCTACAGTTCCTACGCAAGACTCAACTAATAATCTAATTGATTAGAAGAGAACACACATTTTAGTAGACACTGTTTTGCTCTGTATACCAGACAACTGTAGGAGGGTATCTTTTACTATTTGAAGAACGTAATTGGTAAATCATTATTATTTATCAAGAATGAAAAGCTTGCATTCTATGATATGGAAACATTGATGTAATAAAAATAATTGAACAATGAAAAAGATTAATAAATACACAGATTTAAGAACTGAGATAAAAAGAATTTGGCATTCTCAGACTATAAAAATATTACCATTTGTTATTTCGGCTACTGGCATTATACCTAGCTCTGTCATTAAAAATTTAGGCGTATTAGATCTATCAAAAAATTTATACATAAAAATGAAAAAAATTGTCATTTTAAATACATGTAGGATTACGAAAGATTTTTTAAATATTTATGTTGAGGGATCAGTAGGATTTATATGCCCTGTTAGGAGTTCTACCGAGCCGAACCCTCTGATATGAAAATATCTGGAGTCGGTGAATTATTTTCCTATTTGATCTCTGGTGAGTTGACGTGTTGTTCTTGTATTGTTTTGTATTTATTTTGCTTATATAATGCACTTGCATAATGTAGACTAGATGATCATTTGTGGAAAAGTGTGTGGAAGGGTTTAGTTTTTCCTATGGGGAAGATTTAACCCGGACATAAAGTCGGAAACATAATAAAATAAAATAATATATTAACCACTCTCAATGAATATGAAATAAAAAAAGACACAGAAAATAATTTTTTTAAATTTTTTTTTTTATAGTGAATACCTCACAAGAGTCCCAACTGCTCCCGTCTGGAGCCAGTGAGACTATGGCATCCCCAATTGGGGGATGTTGTGAGGCTGAAGGTAAGTGGGGAAGGGAAAGAGGAAGGTGGGGAAGTACCTGGCTATTCAGATCTAGTCACTAAACACGGCTAAAGCCATTTGGAGCAACGTTTCAATTCTGAATGGTGGTCTTACACCAGGGCGATACTGGTAGTATCTTCCACTCTAGAACGTGCCGCAAATATACTATATATTATTTTAATTAATTAATTGTGAAATAACACAAATTAATCAAATAAAATTTATTTGCGCACGCCGGGTTCGAACCCGCGACCTTCGGAATGGCAGTCCAATGTGTTACCACTGGACTATGCCGGCCGTCAAATATGGAAACGGTGCAACTAGGACTCGCAGATCCTTGGTCTTACCGGGACCAAGATTGAAAAAATATTTAACCAAAAGTATATTTTAACCCTTAGACTATAATACTTTTAGTACCTGTAGTGGTACGCCACTACTTGATTCGAACGTCATTTTAGAAGTTTCGATTTTCTTCCAAACAAGTTTCTTGGATGTTCTTTTATTTTTTAATCGTTGTTTGGCAATATCTACATAGCAACCAAAATGTTTGAGAAGCTTCTTCACCTTATAAAAGCGACAGCATGAAGGAACTAGTCAGTCAGTCAGTCATCAGTCGTTCAACAATTTACAAGACTTCGCGAGTGACAACCCACGCACCTCCGCCGCGCGCAGTACAATATACCCGGATCTGCACGGTTCAATCATGGACTCCATTGGGATAATCATAGCGCCCTAGCCACGGCCATCGTTCCTGGCCAGCGCTACACCGGATCACAGCGCCCTGGTTCCAGCACATCTGACCAGCGCTACATCCACGCACCTATACCACGCGGCATCCTCGCCGGTCTAAGCCATCTCCCGCACAACTGCCGACCAGGTCCACCGCACCTTCGGCTTCCCTGTCAGTACTCGAGCTCCCGGAAGTACCTGATACGTCAAGGAGTCCGGTCACCAGCAGCGGCGTCGACTCACTGACCCGCGCTTGACCATCACTACACACCCTGCATCCGGAGTCTTCATCATCGGTCCTCAAGTCATCTCACATACGGCAACCTGACTCAAATAAATCACTGTGACCTTCACAACATCTTTCATTTCGTGCCTCCTCACCAGATCCCCAAATTATTATTTGTCATTTTTACTATGACCCCTCACAAAATGCATATTTTGTCTACGAATGTTTTAAATGTGTTTGTTATTTTATAAAAGAACTACGTATAAAGTTGACATGACATCACATAGTTTTCAATTTCCCTGTCTGATGACGTCTGGTACAATAACTATAACTTCAGTACGCCGGAACGTTAAGATAATTTGAAGGTTACTGTGATTCATTTTTGAGTTTTAGCAAACGTTTTGAACAGCGTTGAGGTGTCCATATTTTGTCCTTATGACGGACACTGTAATGAGGAATTGCAACGCGGCATTAGAAATCAAAAAATAAATAACAATAATGCTTTTAGCCCCGAAAATTCTAAACAACTGTTAATCAGATATGATTTCAGATTTTCAGTGCTAAAAGTTTTAAATTTTGATTTATTTTTGAGATATTATGTCGTATTGCTTTACTTCCTTCTTTCGCCAACGTTTCTTACAGCATTACATTGTCCATCATTTGCCTTGATGATGGACTCTGTAACACGTCATAACACCCAAAAATAAATCACTAGAACTGTTGATCTGTTTGATATTTAATGATTTTTTCAAATGGATGGGATTATAAAAATATAAACACAACCAATGTTTGTTTGTTGTTTCATGTAAATTCATTTTGAGCAGTCTATTTATCAACGAAATTCCTTGTTTGTTTTAGTTCCTAACCTAAATACAATAATTTCTCACGATTTTAGCAAAATTTCGAGAATCGAGGAGAAAATTAGTGGAAGAAGATTATTAAGTATAATATAAACTCACCCTAATTGAAACAGCTACGTTCTAAACTGTTTGTATCCAAAACTCCGAACAAAACAAAACTACGCGAGATTATTAAATTAATTAATTTGGCTCAGTTTTGCCTTTTCGTATAATGTTTGAAAAGGTTACCTACTGAAAACACAGCGCCAGTGGCGTAGGTTTATTATACAAGTAGTATTCATAGACACATCCATCTTTGTTTGATATCAAAACTAAAATAATAACAAAGTGCTTTGAAAATCGATGATTTGTATGTTGTCTTTATTTCCACGATAAATAAACAGCGTCTTATTAAAAAAAATTTAAAAAAATCATAAATAATGAAAAAAAAAATTTCTCGTAGATGCGTAATTTATCTGCGGTCTACACATTTTAGTACAATAAAGAAAATATTTGTGGTCGTTTGACAAACTGACGGCCTCAGTGATCGACGGATAAAGCTCCCGACTAGCAATCCGAAGTTTGCTGGTTCATATCCCGGCGTGCGCAAGTTAATTTTATTTTGGCAATAATTATTAGCCTGAAAGAAAATTATAAATTTTAAAATCTTCCGGGAAAAATTAAATGCCGCCTACGGGAATTGAACCCGCACCTTCTGATTGCTGGTCAGGCGCACGGAACCACGGAAGATTTTTTTCAATACTTATTTGTGTTTCAGGCTAATAATTATTGCTTATAATAATTTGTTTTCCTTTTTGCTTTGCATAAAAACCATTTCTTGTAAACATTAATTTGCCTTTAATTTAAAAATAGTAAATAAAATCATTTATTAAATTTGTGTTATTTTACTATTTATTCATTTAAAAACATTTATAGTGTACTTGCGGCATGTTCTAGAATGGAAGATACTCTCAGTATCGCCCTGGTGTAAGACCACCATTCCGATTTGAAAAGTTGCTTGAAATGGCTTTAGCCGTGCTTGGTGACCAGATTTGAATAGCCGGGTATTCCCCACTACCTTTAACCTCACAACATAACTCAATTGGGGATGCCAGACACTGGCTCTAGACTATTGGGAGCAGGTGGAACTCTAGTAAGTCACTGTATAAACTTTCAAGGTTTTTCCTCATTTATTTGTTATAATATGTACATATAAACTGAAAGATAATTACGATGACTGTGAACAATTTCTACGAAGCTACTTCTGAAAAATGTACCTATACATTTTTTGAACCTAAGTAATTTTTTAAATTTTTTTAAATCCATTTTATGACGCCGGAATTCACTATTGCTAGTTTTTTATATATATCGAATATTTCACACAAAACGATTGACAAAATATTGTTGTTCAAACTACATATAGATAAATCATTCGAAGTTCTCCAAATTAAGCTCAAATATATTTTAAGTTGTTATTAAGTGTAAATCAATAACAAATATATACAATGTAATTTTAATATACTTCAAACTACTTATAATAAGTACGCCACTGTTAAAATCCAAACAGAATATTCATTAGTCTTGATCCTCTTAACGTTTTAATCAATGTGAAACGCTTATATTCGTAGATTTCTTCTGAGAACCAGAACAGTAAACACCGATGTCTCAGAACTTGAACTTAAACTTAGCTGGTGAATTCAAACTAAACGGATCCGATTGTCTGTTAAGTTACATTAGTTTAACTTCTGGAGGTTTAACTGAAACTTTGTACGTCCTACTTGGCTGACTATTGATGCATTCTGGATGAGCGGGTACTGGTAAATAGTGGTTTTAAGACTAATGTAATTGAAGATATGTATATTTATATATATTATGCAGTCGGCTAAATTAGTTTTAAAGAACAAGTATTTTAAGCGGTATACAGTTTATCAACAGTTCGTTCAGTAAATTCATAACTTATAATCTAAACGTTGCTTGTGCCATGTGTAGGAATTAGATCCGAATATCCAGGGACTTCTTATCTTCCCCTACCCATCTGCCATAGGATGCCATAGTCCCACCAACTTCGAGGAGCATCAAATAAATACAAAAAACAGCGTATCCAGTCCATTGATGCTATGGCGACATATATAACCGGTGTCTGAAAACTCATGGTACAAGTGCAAACTGGTAAATCTACATCATATTTGGGGTTGATTTTTTTTTAATTATATATATTTCTAGACTTTCTTTAATATTCGGTCGCTACGGGTATTATCTTCTCTTAAATTGCGTGTAAGTGCATACCTGGCTACAAAAATATTATAATTTTTGAGTAGATAATTTCATTTAAAATTTTCCTTTATCTAATTTATGTTGCCAAAAAAGCAAAATAAAACTGAATGCTGACATTTCAAAAGATTTTTGCGGTGTACTTTCACCAGTTTCCCGTTTGTAACACTGAAGATATAATAATAAATTTAATACGTAAAAAGACTCACCCATCACAACACAACCAGATTTAGAAGCATCGGAAGACATCGTCGTCTCACCATCCCCCACCCCAATTTTGAAAGATAGACTCGCGTCCCCTCCGCTGGACATTACCCAGTTCCCATCTTTTGTCTTCTCTCCCACTTCGAATAACGAAGTAGGTGTCTGCGAGTCGGCCCCACTTCTCATTTCGGAATTGTCCTCGGTGAAATTCGCCGAATATTCAACAGATGTCAGGTAGGTTTGACTATCGAATTTCGATATTTGTTTGTTATTTTTAGACGGCTCGGTTCTGAGGCTCGCGACTTCTTTAGGCATCTTCGTGCTTTCCACCCTTTCCTCTTTTGAAGTGTAATCAGTTGCGTGGGGAATTATGTTTGAAGAAGCGAAGTAAGATGGGGTCACGTCTTGGGCAGTTGTTACGAGAGGCTTGGAGTTTGTTTTGGAAAAAGCCGGCTTGGATTTTTTGATTTCTGAAGCTTTTTTTGGAAGTTTTTTGACTCTCTTATATGGGGTGTTGGGCCTCTTCACCAATGTTCCCGATGAATTTCCTGAAACAATGATAAAAAATATTCATTACAAAATAATATTTGAAAAAAATTAAACGCTCACACGAAATATAAAATTGCGTGACGTACTATTATTGTGTGCATTTCAGGGATGTATTTTAGGTAGATTATTTCAGCATCACTGTGGTGAAAGCCCGGCATTTAGAATCGAAACGTTTCACGTTGCTCGTAATTCTTTTAGCTACCAGGTTTGTATTTTAGATAGATTCTTCTCCAGCATCCTTTCTATTCCCTTCAGTATCGAAACATACCCAATTTGGGGATGTCACAGATCTTCTAGCTAAGGGCAATTGGGACTGTTTTGCGGTATAAACATTAAATAAGACATTAAAAACATGGCAGATCCAGAAAAACATTAGCAATATTATGTAATTGTGTAAACCTCTTCAACATTTTTTTTCCTTCTGAACAGATGAGAGCCATAAATATTTTAATACTTTTCAAGGAAATGTCAAATGTTTCGTTATCAGGAAGCGCCGGAAGGTTTTGCGCGCCATACAACCTTTTCAGGGATGAAAATGTTGACAGATCGCCGCCATTATGGGGTGGGTAGGGTATATTCTGTATTCTCATTTCACTCGGTCAAAGATACTATTTTCTGCCATTACTCTTCATAATCCTATTTCCATTGAATTCAAACACCTTTCTCCGCATTTTGAATATTGTTATATATTGTGAATCTGGACCAGTCCGGGCAAAGATATTGTGATTTAGTTATGTAAAGAATGTTTACCCTCGTCAAGTCGCCTCAAAATTTCACAATCAGTTTTTTGTGGGCATGATGTGACAAGACATTATCATACATGAAGGAATAACGATTTTAGCGTCTGATTATGTTTTTAAAATTTAATAATAAGCGAATCTACCTCAATGTTTATTTTAGACTTAACAGTGTAATAAATTCAAAACTAAATTTGTGTTACATTCTCGAACAAATGGGCATGGGAATGGGCATGTAAATAAAGATGAAATGTTTTTTCGAGACTCCAATAATGACCGGAAAAATCGCCAACGGAAATGTTATATATTCCAATTTTATCAATAAAAATATTGGAAAAAAAATATTTCGCTCCACATGAAAAAATGGTGACCGGATAAATCATCAAAATGATAATTCATCACATCTTTACAAAGTTATATAAAGTCATGAAAAGTGATGAAACAAAAACTTTATTAAATGGGTTAAGTTAGTTAGGTTAGGTTTTTTTTTCATTCAATTTTTTTTTCATCGTTTCTAATGACTTTATATCACTTTTTAAAGGTTTGTTGAATTGTCACTGTGTTGAGTTATCATGGAACCGAAAAATATATAACTTATAAAGCGTAAAAATCAAAATTATTGATAACAATTAATATTCAAACACCATAAAAAATGTGTTTCACGCGCATACTACGAAACGTCGGGGAGTGATTATGTGTGAACGTCTAAGGAAAAAGACTTATAGACAACGTTCATTAAACACATATTACATTAGCCAGATACAGGTTGATAACGCTGATAATTTTTTTTTTATGAATTTGACCAAGTTGATGAAACTTATATTGGCTAGATACGGATGGTTGACAATGCTGATGAAACGTATTTTATGAATTTGACCAAGTTGATGAAACTTATATTTGTTAGATCCGGATGGTTGACAACGTTGATGAAACATATATCAGCCAGATATGGGTGGCTGAAAACGTTGATGAAAAGTATTTTAGCGAGAGATAGATAGAATGATTGACCATGTTGATGAAATTTACATGGGCTAGATAGGATGGTTGTTAACGTCGATGAAATGATCTACACATATATGATTGACAATTGGAAAATAAATATCTAGATTCTAGGTGGATGATTGACAACGTTGATGAAATATGGATCCAGATATGTGTGATTAACAACATCGGTGAAACGGAGATTATAACGGATAGATATTGTTGATTGACAACTTAATGAAATGTAGATCATCAGATAGATAAGAATAATTGACAACATTTATAAAATGTAGATCTAGATATGTATGATTGACAATGTTGGTGAAATGGTTGTTGTCAGATAACATCCATCTATCAGATAAATATGCATGATTGACAATGTGGATGAAAATGAATTTAGCTAGATATGGACGGTTAAAAATATCGGTTAGAAACATGTGATTGATTGACACAGTTGGTGATAGGGAGATTATCAGGCTAGTAGATAGTTGGGGACACCTACCGCACAGGGAGAAGGGCTGTGGGCCAGGGCAGGGCCCCGGGGCTGTTGGGGGGCACTCCTGCCACCAGCAGAACATCTCACCATCCAGGCACAGGCAAAACTCGCAAGGGTCGGCACGCCATATCTACGGAACAAAAATATAAATTAGGTAAGCGTGTAATAAACACTAGGCCAATATTATGTAAGGCTTTTTCTTTTGTATGATACAAAGATTGCGCTGACAGATCAGCGCTGTGGAGCACAGAGATATTATTTTCAAAATCACAATGGCAGACTTCCGACTTCTAAAACTAAACAATAATAATTCTTATTTACTCTCATAAATTTGCTAAAGCAGTAACAACCAACAACAGAATATCTCTGACTCGGAAGTTTGTAGAACTGGCAAAATAAGTAAGCTGTAACCCTACCACGTAGTACGGCACAGCCTTATTATTTACGTTCTGTCGTCTCTAACCCTTAAAGTAACAGAATGCTAACATCACGTGTCAGGAACATACCCTTCTCTTTAATGGAATACGGTATTCAATCCGCTCAGCAAGGGTTCACAAACGCCTTCAGCTGATTCGTATCGAAATGCACGAGAATAATATTATTATTCATGTACCTTGGAGTATATTTACGTGCTCGTTTTACAATTACGGTCGTTGCACTTGAAGTGGGTTGCATTTTTTAACATGGTGAGAAAAAAAATCATATCATTAATTACGTATTAATATTTTTTATAAAATTCCTGTATTATTTTCTGATGGCTAACGACAGAAATATCAGCTTTTTGTCATTCTTTTCTATATACTTTGCCAATATTTCACCAACTTTTCTAATCGAAACACTTTTTCCGTTATCCAATAATAAATAGTTTTTCAATCACAAGTAGTGCATTATAACATGTTGTGTTTTTAACTGTTTTGATTCACCAACCACGACATACGACAAATCTTTTATTGTATTTGGCATGTTTTAGTAATTAAGTATGGCATCAAGAATTAGATCCACTGGAGTGATTTTGAGTTTCATGCACTTCGAGTCTAAGAAAATTTGCAGCTGTTAATTTTAACAGAAGTCCCTATAGTTTCAAGAGCCGGAAATAATAATCCAACTCGTGTTACCATAAATAATTATAAAAGTTACTTGAATTGCGTTTGTGAGGAGCTCTAGCAACATGTAAAAAAATTGTTATTTAATAAATTTAAGGTAAACCACGCCACCTGAATATGTCGTTGCAGGGCAATAAAATTTGGTGTAAATAAAAGATTTAAAATCAACGTGCTTGACAACCATACGATTTTTAATGGATAACAAATTTACTACTTTAACTCTGGCTTCAATAAGCGAGGGTGTTAAGACTCGTCTAATGTGGTCGGTAACTTCCAACTGACAACATTATTGTCAACAATCATGTGACAGCGCCAACTCGTGTGTAGACAACACGGTAACTCATTCCTATAGTGCTTTTTGTATTCTACATCATCCTAATTAAGACGAGACAGTACCCTAAAATAAAGCCAGAATCTTAACGACGTAAGTGAAGCAACCTTGCACAGACCTGCGGTTGAATTTACCCAATCAAATCTCTAAAATAAAGTGGGAATCTTTACGACATCTTCTTATAAAAGCAATTTTCGATGCGCGGCCTAGCATAATGGATGGACCTACGGTCGACTTTGCCCTAGCAGGCCTAGAAAATAATAATTAATTAAATAATTATAATTATTTCTGATGAACGTATTACTAAAATCACAATTTTTTCCAGAGGGATCCCTCGAGAAATTATTAATTCATCGTCTAGAAAAAAAAATCTGGTGCTAACCGCTAATTTTAGAGTTTTGTAACTTTTTATAAAATTTTCTAAATATTTAACCTAAAATTATTATATGGTAAAGTCCTTTTTTTATTAATTTTAAATGAAATTAACTTACATCCGAAAGGATTCCATTTGAGATTTTAGTAATAAGTTCGTCAGAAATAATTCAAATCTGAGTGTCGAGCAAACCTCCGTTATCTTATGTCACCTTAAAGGTAAAGTGGGTGGATATGGCACTGTGGGTAATATGGCGCATTAACACGTTAAACGTCCTAGTTTCAATACCAACACTTCTATGGATCAATAATTCATTGCTGCCGGTCATTCATATCAAATGTGTTATATAGTTGTCATCGTTTCCAGGGAAGAATGTATAGTTTTCCAAAATATTTACACTTAAATAATTGTGCGGGACGTGTTTGCCTGCACAAGAAAAGACTGTAAATAATAAGCACCGGCACACATCAACCCTCAACCTGGGTAATGATTTAAGTAAAACATCCTGAGGTGTTCTATCCAAACCATCATAAAAGAAAGACGATTCAAATCAAAATTGACATTTTAATTACAAGTATTGTACTAGTATACAGACCGTACAAAGAGGTGGAGCTTATAGTTACTTCCTTTTTTACAGCTAACCCAATTCACAAGAAATAGTTATATGTACAAGCAGTTAAAAACCCGCTCCGCGGGTTTTTTTCTGCTAGGCCCTGCGGGCGGCTCTTAGTTGGGCTTCGCCCATTTTAAGTGGTATTAACAACAGTTACATTTAACAGATAGATATTAGGACATTCACAGAGAGAGGGTGAGTATATATATTGTGAAAACACGGAACAGGAAGGAGTTAATTAATAATAACATGCTAAATTTACGCATAATAAGAATGACAGTTGTTTGAATAAATGAAATTTTACGTATTTGTGATGGATTATTTCAAATGAAACACTATTATTGACTACATGTCTACAACTGATATTAACTGTTATCGTACCTAATATAATTAGCTCATAGGAGACTTGCAGTGCTTAAATATGTGTTACAACCGTCAATGTCTATAAGTTTAATCAATATCGTTTAGTTTGTCACAATTAAAGATAGTTATAACAAAGTTGACTTAAATAATAGATTATTACATATTGATTAATTGTACCCGTGATTATGAATAAAAGGAGGGTAATCATTTGGTAATTCTTTACCTACAACTGTTACTTTATCTAATAAAGTTTAAAGTTTGATTATATATACACCTTCATCAGGAGAGTAAAAATCTATATATAAAGGTAGATTATTACAATATAGCGCCCCTGAGGTGATATCTCACAAAAGCGGCGCTATGCAAATTGTCCAATAAATAAATAAATATAATGTTTACATTTTATTGTGTATACACCGAAGTCAAAAATTGAATATAGATTGCAATTGGGAAAGAAGAAGTGGAAGGAAGGGGGAGGGGTAAGTGTAGGCTGGGTTTATAATAATTAGGAATTACAATATCGTTAGACGGGAAAGACCAGTTAAGTGGGAAAATATTTAAAAGAGAGTTTATAAAAAAATTCTTGTTAATTATATCTGCTTTTATAATTAACATGTTTCCTCATTTCTAAAATTTCAAAATTATTTATAGTGAAGTATTTTAAGACCTGAAAAAAAAATAGAATATAACCATAAAACAATATATTCATAAGACAAATAGCATTTAATAACGGTTATTCTAATAAATTGATAGTTGAAATACTAAATAAAAAAAATTAAACATTCTCTTCAAACGGTCTTTCTAAAGATAGAAATAAACAATGGCGTAGAATTCTGCTTGTGGATAACGATACTTCTAAAATTATATATAAAAAACAATTCTGGTACTATTCAACTGGCGTTTTACACTAATAACAATGAAGAAATATATTCTTAATAATAAAGATAGCAAAATTCAAACAAAAAATCAGGAGTTTAAAAACTCAATTGGGATGATTGTAATTTCTTTTACAAAGGTAGAACCAATAGAAACTTTGAAGTCAGAACTAAAGAATATCGCAGGGCTCTAAATGGAAATAGTGAATTTGAGTTTGCAAATCATCTTTTGAATAATGATCACACTTTCGATAAAAATTCAGGTCTTAAAATACTTCACTCAGGATATAAGGCATCGCAAATAAATAATTTTGAAATTTAACAAATTAGAAAACATATCAATATAAAATCAGATTTAATTAATAAGCAAAAAAATAGAAATAATAATGAAAAATGCCATTACAAAGTGATAAGCTTCCAGAAGAAATCTTCTTATTAAATGCTTGTTAATCGTAAGTAGTCAAATATTGTGAGCTGCATATTTAAATATTCGCGCCATTCATTTGGTTCGTTTTTAAACCGCCAGAGGTGCGCTCTGTCGGTCATCTATAGTCGTGCGTATCGGCCATATTGAATAAGGAACGCGTGATTTTTTATAAACGTCAAACATAATCACGTAACTGTGGATAATTTTCATTGTAATGTAATTAATCCAATGGATTATGAACTTTCTAAAACATATTTTCATCGATATTATCCAAAAATTATATCATCAGAAACGATGGTTTTGAAGAAATCTCGTATTATTATGAGGCGATCCTATTTTAGTATGAAATCGTGTCTTAATTTTCAAGTTAGCTGAATTTACCCGAAACAGACAATTTTAATTCGACCAATCAGAGGGTCTAGATCGTCCAGACGCTGGCGTAATAATACTATCAGATTTCAATACAACTGGGTTTTAATACACAGATAAAAAACTGAGACAATCGGAATTCTTTCAGCGATAATTTCACGATTGGAGCACATTGTGCATCATCACGCCATACGATACAGCAAATGGCGTAGGCGACTGCTGCAGCAGTGGCCAGTTCAATTGATAGCCAGCAGAAATTGTCCAGCCTTTAGGTGATCAGCATTATTGGCTGATTCAGTCGGTAGCCAGCAGAAATCGGCCAGCCTCTAGGTTTTCAGCATCAGTGGCTAATTCAGTCGGTAGCCAGGAAGAATTGAGTGGCCTATAGGTTGTCAGCATCAATGGCTAATTCAGTCGGTAGCCAGGAAGAATTGGCCAGCCTCTAGGATATCAGCACCAATGGCTTATTCAGTCGGTAACCAGGAGGCATTGGCCAGCCTCTAGATTGTCAGCATCAGTGGCTAATTCAGTCGGTAGCCAGGAGAAATTGGCCAGCCTCTAGGTTGTCAGCATCAATGCAGCAGGGATTGGTCAGCTTCTTCAGTCGGTAGCCAGCAGGAATTCACCAGCCTTCAGGTTGTCACCATCAATGCAGCAGAGATTAGCCAACCTCTAGGTTGTCAGCATCAATGCAGCAGGGATTGGCCAGCCTCTAGGTGATCAGCGGCAGTGGGCAGTTCAGTCGGTAGCCAGCAGGTATTCGTCAGCCTTTATAGTTGTAATCTTTAAAATGATTGTTCCGTGATGGAGGAACAGAATCGACTACAGATTTCAGTTGACAACAAAAAAATAAGTATCCAAAAACTTTAAAAAATTAAAATAATACATGGTACATATAATTTTCCATTTAGATGTACATAATGTAAGAAAAATAAAAATAAATAAACCAGTTGTAAAAGTGCAGATGGCATAAACATAATATAAATTAATAAAACAGGTTGATGTAATTTACAAGTGAAAACAATTTATAAATTTAAACAATACAAGTGAAAATAATATATAAATTTAAATAAAATACTTTGTTTTAATATAGAATTTCTAATCACAAAGTAATTACTTCCTACGAAAAAATTTTTTTTTTTTTATACTAAAATTTTATACTGTTTTCTTCCCGTTAAACCACAATTAAGCAGTTTGTTGACAAGTGTATCTTAACTCTACTTGACACGGTGAAAATTTTTTGTCTACATATTCAAAAAATATTAGTACCTAAAAGTAGCTTTAATCCACCTTATTAAATAGAAGTTAACAGTAGAAAATTTCGGGAGTATTTTTACTTCAGTCTCACAGCATCCCCAAACAAGGATGCCATAGTTTCACTGGCTCTGTCAGTTGGGACTCTTGTATAGAATCGCATGTAAATAAGTAACACGTCTTTCCATGAATGAATGTGAGAGATTCATTTCACTTTAAAGTAATTTTTCAAAAAAAATATTTTTAATAATAGTTTTAAAGGCATATAATTCTCATCCTAATCCTCGTTTTATAATTTTTCTATTAAAAGCAAGGCTTTTGCAATTATTATTCTCATATCCTGTCAAAATTTATTAAACCATATTCCAATGTATTAAGCCCGTACGCCATAAAATGTAAATTTGGGTAATTAATCTTCCAAACCGTTTTACAGCCATACAAATAATGTACCTTTGTTTAGTAGACACAACGTAGGACGTTCGAGTATATGTTGTGCAGTGCGTTCTTGTCTCGTCTTAGTCAACGTAAACTTAATACAATTTCCGCTAAAAAGTTAAATTGATTAAATATTTAAAGATCAATGGACATTTTCTATAAAACCATTATTGTTCAGGACTGATTTTCTTGAAGATCAAACTGAGCGAAGGGCTACACATATGAAAGCTAAGAATAACAAAAATCCATATCGATACATTAAATAAATCAAAAAAGAATTCGATAACAAGTTTGAAGAACACAATAAACAAATTGTACTTATGTTTGGAAAAAAAAGAAAAGCAAAACATATTTTTAAATTAAAGTTTCAATTGAACCTTCCAAATGTACGTATATTTAGAAAATATTAAATTATCGTCTATCAAACGTATCTCTTCAGTTACCTACTCTAAGAACTTGTATAATATGTTTTTAATAGATAAAAAATGAATTATAAGGCTGTGAAATAGTAACCATTTCCTTGTTATAAATATCCTGATAATATTTTTATCCCTTCAAATACCATCGTTGTTTTATGATGTATCTTCATTCATGTTTTACTTATCGTTATAAAATATAACTATAATTGATTTGTTTATGCCTGTATCACAAGGAAATTCCAGTATCGAAACAGAAGGAGGAGATACATAAATAATAGGGATATTAAGGATAACACAGTAATCCATATTTCATTTGAGGTTAACAGAAGATTTTTGTAAATATACTGGAAGTCAAATTTCTTAAATTACAATAAATAAATAAAAATAAATAAAGAAATTCCATAATAAGAATAATATTAAAAATTAAGAATGAAAAGATGAAATAAAATAAAAACAAAAATATATAGATGTTTAGTTTTAAGCGATTATATTAATAGAAGTTTTTATAAGCGAATAATATTTACTGTGCAATTATTGAGGACTTGCTTAAACAGACGAAGCCTGAATGGGAACCCAACGCTTTGCACAAGTCGGCATCTAATTATTTATCTTGATAACATTGTTTGTAACAGTAGTATTAGCAGTGCCTGTCTCACTGCTAAGAAGTCCCGTGATCCGACAGATTTGTATAAGATTCAACATCCATTATAAATATATAAAATTCTTAGTTTTTTTCGTAAATTTTTACAAGCAAATAATATTACTTTAGTATACGTATAATTAAAAATCTATCAAACAACACACCCCTGTTCCACAGGTGCAAGTTGATCTATCGTATAAATTATAGAAGAAAAGTTTCAGAAAAGGGACGGGCGTCATCCAAATATAAAGATAATATATTGGCAAAGTATTAAATATCTAACAAATATACATACTTATTATTTTTCGAATTTGAATAATTTTTGAAGGGAAACTGTTTAAATCGCTCGCGAAATTTTAAAAACATTTTTACATTTTCCAACTTTTTATTAAGGAAATTACGTTTTCTCCCCTCGAAAATGTTCAATGGATAACCGAATTAAGGCCTCGCTAAGAACTTTTTTTACCAAATTCAACGCTTTCGATACTTTCAAACCAAATGTAATTATGCATGTATTTTATTCTTCCACGCCATACAAAAAACTTCGAATATTTTAAATGCTTGGCTTAGTATCGATTTGCAGTCGAAATATTTACAATTTTCTTTGCTTTAATAAAACAAAAGATATTTTGCCTAATTTTTCACGGTTTGTCAGCATACACGGAGAAAAATGAGTACGGCTTTTTTAAATCAAAATACTGTTAAAAATTTGACTGCATGACCATTTCCCAATAAAATATTAGTCATTTAAAATATATCTGAACACGTCCTGCAGGAAAAATGGACGAGATGCGAAAATATTATAATTTTAAAGAACACGTGTTTCGACTTCTTCATAACATATTCGTGCTTTACTGATGTTATGAAATTTTTCAATTTATTCGTTATGGGCCTCCAGTCTCATTTTTAACAGGAAAACGAATAATTTTGCCAGATTTTTAATAAGTTAACAATATTTCAAATCAGTAAGTATTCTCCGTGTAGGTACGCACTTTTCCCTAAAGGTGTTATAAAACGGCACATTCTTGATTCGTTTGTGTGAATATTTATTAGTCTCGACAGAATTGACCCCTGGGTGCCACTGTAAATTACGAATAATTTTTATTATTCTATTTAATGAATGGCTTAAAATAATATTTGAGTGGCAGTTAAATAACCACCATTAAAAATCGAAACGTTGCTTAAAATGGCGTTAGCCGTTTTTTTTTGCTTACTTTTCATGTACAACTTTGTTATTTTTACCCCCGGACACCCTGTATTAGAAACATTATTTTACCGTAATTGTATTTTTAAAAAGCCTTTATTCCGATAAATTAACAGAGTTTATTCTTCCAAGGGCTAAACGACTGTCATGCGAAATGACAAATTAAAAACTGCAGAACTAACTTAGTAGTATTAGCAAGTTATTTATATTCATTCATTTTCCATTTAAGTTTCTGTTAATCTGTTTGTACGTATTTAAAAAAACAAATAATGTTTCAATACATCTGTCGTTAATAAGGAAGATATCGAGTTTTATTGCAGTTGACGGTGAATTCATGACATTGATTGATTTTGTGTTTTGATGAATAAGATATAATATGTATACACAATATTTCTAAAATAGAAATAGTTTGAAACTATTCATAATCCAAGGGAAACCTTTGGAATAGGGTAACAGGTGTATATTCATAAATGATGATTAATAACTTGATGACTAAAGGGCTTCACACGGTTCACAAATGCGAATAGTTTTTTAATGTTTAGGTAAATAACCTTCACGAAAAAGACATCCATTAACTCCTCAGGCGAATTAAAAATAGCTTTTACCCGTAAAGTCAATTTGTGTGTTTTTGAGAATAGCTTATATGGTCTCATAAAAATCATTGTGTCTCCCTTACTGTTATAGTCAGAGATATGATCCAAAAGGTGTAAGAAAAAATACCATGCTAATATTCTATATTGAAATATAGAAGTTAACAATAGAATGATTGAAATGTCTATGAAACCATGAAACTAAAGGTTCCGACGACAATTTGAGAACATTTAATGAAATGTTAATTTTTAATAAATATTTTTTATATGAAAGGACAAAAACATGAGAGAACTGTAATGTTTATAACGTATTATTCTAATAAGATTTTTTTTTTGGCTATCCGTAATTTCAATTCAGGGTTTAGAAGAAAAACCGTGAAGTGCGTTATTATCAAAACATACTTATGGTTGCATTAAAAAAAATGATATTTAAGTCACTTATATAAACTATCTGGGGATCTTGATTGATCAACATCTACGTTGGTATCAGCACATATTCAGTCTAACTCCCCGCATTCTTAAGCTATCTTATGTGTTTCGAACTCTAGGAAATATCCTTATGAACTCCTACAAAACTTCAGTATACTATGCTCTCTGCCAATTCAAAATAGCATACGGCATCATTATTTGGGGTAGCTGTGCTCAAGCTATTATTGATCTTCTGCAAAAAGCACAAAACATGGTAATACGTGTTATCAACAAGTTATTGACAAGATATTCCTCAATTCGACTTTGTATCGAGTATATTGTCTTAAATATACGTCAACTCCATTTTAAATTTGTGCTAACACATTTCTTGTACAAATAAAATAAAATAAATACTACTACAACATAATCACACCACCATAAATATAACCAAACGACCTACCTAATCCTCGTACTAAATCAGCACAAAGAAAAATCATTTACCTAGCTCTCAAAACCTTCAACCTTCTCCCTGATATCATAAAAACCGAGACTCAACTCAGCACCGATAACTCTATGGATCCTAACATCTGCAATACATTTCAATTACAACATCCATACATTCTACACTTTAATCCCCTGATCTCTCTCCACACATCTCTCACATTCCTTAATTGACTTCATTCATATAAAATATAATTATTATAAATGTTCAATTAATGATTAACTGATTATTTGTCACGTAAAATATTAAATTAATCGGAATCGTATGATTTACTAACTATTATGTTTATTATGAAAATATTGAAAATCTCTGAAAATCTGTAAATTTCACCCGCCACTAAAACAGGGGCACCCCTATATCATCCAATGTTAATTTTCTTTGAAATAAAAAATCATATGTTATTTCTAATAGTTCAAATTTTATAACTTATTTCATTACCTTTCAAAAACAGTTTTTAATATTCGGATGCGTTCAGGATTTTATTGCAAAGCAGAAATACACACGAGTTTTCCAACCTTCTCACAACTTCTGAAATATAATGGCCAACATGCCAGGGCCTGAGGGTTTAATGTAAATAAATGTTGCGCGAACAGTGGTAAGGTGAAAAGAAAATAGTTATTTTAAATTTTAGTGTAGGCATGTTATTGCTCTGAACTTTGACCGATTGTATGGGTAAGTATCTGAGAAAACCTTTCTCAAAGGTTTTGTACAATTTACATTTTCCTAGCGTGCGCATTTAAAAAAAAAACTAACTAAACAGTACACCTTCGATACGACTCCGACCTAATCCTAGGTGACTTATTTGAAATTTATTTAATGTGTATACACTAATCAGCAGTAAATTTCGTTGTCGGTAGAATCAATATTCACAGCGCCAAGGTTATTTTTTAACTATGAAAAGAGTCGATACTTCACTACGACCCTTTAACCGCGGTGAATTCAGAAATCTATTTCAAAACTAATGTATCGGTAAACGGTAAAATGTTACCGAAGAGATGAGGTTTTGAAGGGTAAAATTTATGTCACGGGTAGAATGCTCTGAAAATGGGTTTTTCAGCTGGTTATTAGTTGAAGAAAAAATAATAAAATCAGAGATTTTATGAGAAAATAATATCGGAACCACGAACATTATGGTCTTATTTCCAATTTACGACTTTTTAAATGTCGATTGTTGGGAATATTTGTATCGTGAAATAAGAATATTACTTTCGTAGAAACCTATATAAAGTAGGGAGTTAACACTGTACAGACGTGTATAAAACCATTCATTTGTGGCAGTATTTGTCACCAACCGGTTTCGCTCTTGATAGTATCTGCATATTATGTTATGTGGAGTTGGTGATGGAGCTTGGGTAATTGAAACCAATAGGCATTTAATACAGCACTATATAAAATACTGGCTGTCAACAAAATACGAGGGTAAATAAATGTGGGGTTCTTTTAATGTTTATTTTATTTTGCTATAGGATATATAGGACCTGTACACAATCCTAACGCATTCTAAATTTTACACAACTGTTAAACAACCATTGTAAATGGTTGTTTATTTGGTATGTAAATATTAAAACACGTTTATTAGTAAGGCTCATATAGTTTTATTTCTGATTTTGGACAGTTTGTTTTTGTTACTTTGCTGCTGAATAAATATACTTTATGATCTGATATGAAGAGTTTGTTTTTGTTACTTTGCTGCTGGATAAATATAGTTTATGCTCTGATATGAAGAGTTTGTTTTTGTTTCTTTGCTGCTGGATAAATATAGTTTATGTTCTGATATTAGACAGTTGGTTATATAGTATCGTCTTGCGTCCACTTACAAAGCACAGTAATTAAGTTAAAAAATATAAATCAAACAGATCTGAATAATTATGCGTGGCCGATAGGATATTCCCAAAAAAATTACCTGAACCACTTTGAAGTTATAAAAAAATTCCGAAACTTTTAATTTATCCTTGTCGCGCTTTTGATTCACTATCGGCTACTGTTATGTGATAAATTTTCGGGTATAGAGAACATTTTACGTCATTGTAATATACGAAAAGTATAAGCATTTTTGAATGAAATTGTTGTATAAGAGTCACAACTGCTCCTATCTGTCCAAAGCTAATGAAACTACGGCATCATCAATTGGAGTATGTTGGAGGCTGGAGGGTGCGGGAGGGGAAAGTTAGAAAGTATCTAATTTTTCACCAGGGCGATTCTGAAAGTATTTTTAAAATCCTAAACAATCGTTCCCGTTTATTTGTAAAGCGTATGATTTCATTAATAATTAATATCGTTTCTATAATTGATATTATTTCATAATACATGATATTTAATTAGAACTTTGATAAAGGCTATCAAACTCAACAATATACTTCATACTGATTCAATGAACATTTTCCTTCCTCCAGATTTATTGATTTACTTGTAAGTTATAACTTGTAACATGGGATCTTTCAATAAAAATACTTGTAAACTATCGCCCTGAGAGGCCTTTAAGATATATTTCATCGCTTTCCTATAATATCGAATTCCGATGTCCCTTCTTGAAGTAGTTCTCTTCCCCCATAGCTTACAAGGGACAGTATATTGGTCTCTTCTCTATTTATAGCTCCCTGGTAACTATTGGCTGCTTGCTACTACCTCTCCCAAGGGGAGAAATATCTACCCAGAAATTTCATCGAATTTAAAAAGAAGTTTTTGTCCGAACATAGTTTGCTCTTAGAATTGACGTATTTCAGTTCTGTATATTAAAAAACACAACCACCGTTGACCTAACTACAACCTACTAACATATACGCGATTGGAAACAGATTTATTGTTAAGGCACTTATTCAAAATGAACCGATTTATATTTGTATATTTTATACAGCAGGTCAAATCGATAACTTTTCAATTTTGTGAACAACTTTTATTTGCCTCTACGATTCACCTAACCGGTGCAAATTAAGATGATCAATTCTTTCAATCAATGCTTCGTCTAGCCCTTTTTAAATACTACACATAAGTCTCAACTGACAGGAATCAGAGGGACAGTTTTGAAGATGAACAGGGCGAGAAAAGAAGGGGTAAGACGAAGGTTCACAAGTACCTGGTTAATCGGATCTCGTCAAGAAACAAGGCAATTGATGAGTGTTCTGAAAGGTTTTCTATCACCAGGGTGGTACTGAGGGTGTCTACCGCTTTTGAACATGGTGAAAGCGGATACCAGTAACATTGCCTGTCCTGCTTGAATATACAAGTAGAAAAAAAACAGGAATATGTTTACTGGTAGTTAAATTCAATATGAGTATGTTAATCACTGATGAAAATAATATCAACAACTCTCAACAAAAATACGATAAAGACTTAGAAAATAATTTGACTAGATGGTGTATGGTACCATCCTACATTTAAATGTAACGTACGTTATAATCTTCGTGTTCATTAGTGGCATTAATAATATTATTTTATGAAAATACATCATTTCAAGTTATGCTTTAAAATAAAAAGCAAAATTATTTGCTTCCATACATCCATACATACGCAATATGAATACGAATAAATAGTTTTGTCCGTATAAAAACAATTCTTTCGAGAAAGGAATACAAATACAATATTGTATCGATGATTCAATCCAATATTGTGTTTGTATAACTTTCTTGAAAGAATTATTTTTATACGGACAAAACTGTTTATTCATAGTCATATTGCGTATGCAAGCAAATAATTTTGCTTTATATTTTAGTTATGCGTATTCAAACTGCGTATGTACGAGCGCAAACTAATAATTCGTCTTATTATTTTAAAACATTTGTTGCATACAGTGTTTTCATAAAATAATTAAATTAACCCTTTATATCGCGTAGATTATAACGTACATTCCTTAACCCTTAATAATCTACGCAATCACACCAAAACACGGTTTATAATTAATCCCAATAAATTTAATAGAATAAGAGAAAATATTAATAAGTAGTATTAAGCTGCAAATATTACGTACATACTCGTACAACTTACACAGCCTAAGCCGCCGGTAGGACCTAGCAAAACAATTGGCAGCAGCCCTTTGTAAGCTGCTATTTGTTTTTGCTTGCTCTGTTCTCACAGACGCTGAACATTGAAAATATACTATCGGACAATACATAAATCATCCAGCGGCGGCCGGCAGAAAGAAAACCCATTTGGGTAGACCAGCTACCGATATATACCCTTACTTATTGAAATAATTATCTCTTTTGTATTTCTAGATACGTAACTGTTTGTTTTATGCATGACAATTACTTTAACAAATTGCGAAGTTAGGGAACGTTCGATTTTTTTTTCAAGACCGAATTGCTTCACAATCGATGTAAACAAGCTAATGAAAATTAGTCGTTCTTCAAAGTAACGATGACATTCAGTGTGATTGATTTATTTCATCCTTTCGCTCCAGAGGTTTTTGTTTATTTCCTTTACTTTTCTTATGTATCTCCTTCTATTAGGTTAATATTATATTAAGTAAAATATACTAAAAATTCTTTTATGAACACATTTATAGCCAAATGACCTGTGACAAAATGGAAAATGGAGGGAAATTTTTACTTTTTTGTACCCACACAAACGTGATAGCCGGTAGCAAAAGGGTTTGGAAACACGTTTTTAGTGCGTTTTATAATATGTACACAAATTCTAGTCGTGGGTTGAATTTAGTGGAGATTTTTTAACTCTCTTTGTTTTTAAAATTTAACCGTTTTTAAAATGTTTGAAATTTTAAAAAATATAGTGATATCGAAAAAAGTTTAGAGAAAATGAGGAATGAGGAAGGTTGTTAAGTACACGGCTGTTCAGATCTTATAACGAAACATGGCTTAATCAATTACTCAACGCTTAGTCAGATTGGTAGGTAGTCTCTCACCAAATATATTCTCAGGGTTTGTATCCGTACCACTCCAAACGTGAGGGTCATACACAGTATTTGGAAAATTGTAGTACAAGCAGGAAACTAGTGAATCTACATCACAGTTATGTTCGATTTTGTAGAATATTTTTTTTGATTTGTGTTGTTTACATCAGCTGTTTAATTTTGTGGCAAATGAGTAGAAGCGTAGGCCCGGCTCCAACAACTTTTATTTGCCAAAAAAAATGAAAAGTAAAAAAAAATCCAAATGCTCAGATCGAAAAATAAAGTATATTTAGTCCTTTATATCAAGTAGATTCTCCAGTTTCCAGCTTATGAACAATTATTTAAATTTTGTATTATTCTAACGCATTTTCAAGTATTTAATTTACTCTGCTGCCTTTTGACCATTTTGTTTCATATGATTCCTTGACTTATCCTATCATTGTGTAATATACCCATTATGTTTTGCAAAATTACTAGGATCCGTAATAAATTCACATAGTTAACATTTCAATTTCGTTCCCTTTCAGTGTACAAGTTACTCTTAATCTGCTATGCAAACAACCTGTTTTAGTATTCACACGGTATGCAATATACTGTAGGCTCTTATGCTAAATTGGAGTAAGAGAAATTGAGACAACGATTTGTATCACTTATTCATGTAGTTAATTGTATACTAGGATAAACCAACATATAAGCAGGTACGCATACATTAATTAACATGAAAAGGGGTAAATAATTAACGTTCAACTAACTTTCAAATAACTTCCAACATACTTTCAACTGACGCTCAACTGTCTTACAAATTTTAAACGTTGTTTGCGGTTTACCGAAAAATATCGTATTTAATTATATTAGACAAAATACAAAATACAGAAAAAAAATATAAAAGATGGTCCTGCAAAACTGACATCTTATAGGTGACTAAACACATATAATATAAAACATTTTCAAATAAAAATGCGTTCGATGTAGATTGAATGGAAACCAATACAGCTATTGACTGTACTGTTTATTCTACCTATAGACTATTAGACAGACAATCAGGATTGAGTTATCTGTCGCTCTTACTCTGCCTGACATCGTAAATCGCATTTCCACTTGTTTTTGAATTTGTACTGAGAGTTCGTATTTTTGAATTTGAATTTTAAGGCCCGATCAGACAAACTTTCGGATTACGAAACACGCCCACATTGCTTTTCTTGTGTTCTTCTTTATTCTTTGATGTTTATCAATTCATCCATTGTAAAGCCGACCGCATAAGCAAAACTCGGCAACAACGATGGCTCATCAGTAAAGGCGCATATACACATTGAGGGATGAAGTATTATAAAGTTTCTATCCGTGAGCTAATTTTAACGGCTTAATCAATTTGCTTATATTCATACCATGTTTGTCAACATTAGATTTTTGTCATCGAAGAAATAATTTAAAAGTAGAACAAAGGCCGAATAATCATTTTTCAAATGAACTCCTGTTTTTGTATTTTTTTATGTCCGTCTTTTGTTTTTTGTGAACATTACTCATTGGATTGAACCTAATTATTATAATTTCTATGGGTTACAAATAACCTGACAACGTTTGAAATTCTTCTACTACCACCCCACAAAGCTCAAAATATTTCTTGTGTCGTGGTGAAGGTTCATGATCTGCTCTTTCAGAATGACGATAATTTGATTATTTTAGAAAGAAACACTTTTTGTATGTCATACTTTAAAATATTAAGATGAATCATTTGTTTGCGCCCGTACATACGCAATATTAATAAAAAGTGTTATCTGTGTACAAAGTCATTTCTTTCAAGAAATGCATAAAAATATTATATTTTATGGGTGATTCAATCCAAAATAGAATTTGTATGCCTTTCTAGGAAGGATTGAGTTTTTACAATGACAACACCATTTATTCGTATTTGTCTTGAGTATTTACGGTTGCAGACAAATAATTCATCTTAATATTTTAAAGCATAACTTGCAAAATGTGCCATCTATGAACGACCAGTTTATGAATCATTTTATGTTTACCCTCAACCCGTAAAACTGTAAATGTTACTAATAAAATAAAGTAAGCAAATAAAATTATCTACCTCATATAAATGGGCAAACTGACGTTTTTAATATGAAAATAAAGTTGTTTACAAATAATTGTCAACAATATAACATTTTTCAATTAATATGAACTAATTTATTGCTGAATAATGCCTACCTCAATATTTTACTTTGTAAATATATATATATTTATTTTTTTAAAGAAAGACAAACATTTCCGGGTTACGAATAACCTGACAATATTTGAAAATCTCCAACTACCACCACAGTAAGCTGAAAATGTTGCTTGTGTTGTGATGGAGGACTTAGCCAGCTGAGGAATTGAACACACTACGCCTGGGTGGGACCCAAATGCGATGTCAACTCGGCCACCGATCGGTCAATATTATTATTCTTATCGCAGTGTTTTATTCCAAATGCCTACCTCAATATTTTGCGTTATATTATTATTCTTATCGCAGTGTTTTATTCCAAATGTCTACCTCAATATTTTGCGATACATTATTTTTCTTATCGCAGTGTGTTATTCCAAATGCCTACCTCAATATTTTGCGTTGCATTATTTTTCTTATCGCAGTGTGTTATTCCAAATGCCTACCTCAATATTTTGGGTTATATTATTATTGTTATCGCAGTGTGTTATTCCAAATGCCTACCTCAATATTTTGGGTTATATTATTATTGTTATCGCAGTGTGTTATTCCAAATGCCTACCTCAATATTTTGCGTTATATTATTATTCTTATCGCAGTGTTTTATTCCAAACGTCTACCTCAATATTTTGCGTTACATTATTTTTCTTATCGCAGTGTTTTATTCCAAATGCCTACCTCAATATTTTGGGTTATATTATTATTGTTATCGCAGTGTTTTATTCCAAATGCCTACCTCAATATTTTGGGTTATATTATTATTCTTATCGCAGTGTTTTATTCAAATAATCTCTACAGGAATAAAACTATCGAGTTTGCGGTTCGTTTCCGTGATACGACTAACTTATTACTTTCCTCCGAAAAAATGCTCCGTTGGTAAAATATCTGTTGTTTTCCCCAAAAACAACAAAAAGTTCTGATTGTACATAATATCTTACCCTTTTCCAATGTTGTGAAAACATACCCACCCCCGGAACTGGGCGAAATCCAGGGCCGGATTAGGGGATTACAAGATCCTAAGCTGCAGTCGGAATAAAACCCCAAGGCCTTTGGGTAAAGGGGGACGATAATTATAGGTATTGCAATATTTAATGTATTCCATTTAGTTGGAAGGTATGTCATAAGTGACATTAAATGACGATATCGTTGAACTTTTTACATGATCTATTTAACTTTTGAAAAATAGATATCATATTATTTATAAAGCTGTTTTATGAGAAAATTATTATAATAAAATATGTGCTTTCTTTTCTTAGCCTTGATTTTGTTTTATATGAAAAAATATAAATTATTTGTTTTCAATGCTCTTAATTTAAACTTAAGTGATTTATGATTCGTAATGTTCTTACATTTTGAATCCTGGACAAAGCGCTTTATTTTGTTTTTATTGTATTCTTATGTGTAGGCATTATTATTGTTTAACATATTTATAAACAAGTAGCCCTGCGTGGTCCTTTGTTTACAAACAAAAATAACCTTGGGTTATTAGAGATGGCCTTAAAAACTTTTGTTTAATCTTTTAAGTAAGTCAAACCCAATTAAAGGCAAGACAAAATAAACAGACTAAAATGATGAACATCGGGGTTTTAGGATTATGTCTATATATTCTATACAACTTTACTATCGAATTTGCTTCCAGAGTTTGCTAGGTCGATTTTCCTGGAGCACAAAAATAAAATGCTAAATATTTATACTTAATAACCATAACTCAATTTTTCCGTTTCTTTCTCATACATGCAATATTTCGTAAATCTCTTTTTTGTGCTTATCGTGCACCATGTCTTCCTGGATGTCACAGACTTATTTTTTCATTTTTTTCCATGTTTTATATTCTCCATCCAAATTTTTTCAAACCCCGTAATTAGTTCTGCTAAGAACATGACATATATTACGATTTAAGTAATTATTAGTCAATGATAGTTTTAGTTGTAGCAATATGAAGTTTATTAAATATCAATTATTATTATTTTATTTTTTCTAAAGAAAGAATAATAATTCCCGGGTTACGAATAACCTGCAAATATTTGAAATTCTCCTCTACCATTACAGTAAGTGGAAAATGTTGCTTGTTTTGTGATATAGGACGAAAGCCAGCCGAGGAATTGAACACACTAACGCCTGGTGGGATCCATACGCGATGTCAACTCAGCCACCGAGCGGTCAATATCTATAAGCTAAAGAGATTTTTGACATCAAAATATATTTACATTTGTACTTGTAATTATAAATCTTTACATCCATGGTCACATAAATTATCTGCCTACCACTCAATGGTACATAGGCTTACTAACATCCCACTCGACAAGAAAGCATACGAGAAGGAAAAAAATACAATCCTAACTATTGCTAAAAATAATGGCTTCAAGGGTAGAGACATCGAAAAAATAATTAATAATAATAAACACAAAAATAACCTTAAATCAATTTACCCAGCGACTAATAATAAGACGAATAATAAATTCGGGTGTTTAGAATTCATCGGACAGACATCTAATAAAATTGCCAAAGTCCTCAAAAAATGTGGCTTAGATATTGCCTTCCGCACAAATAACAACTTAGGATCATCTCTTAAAAACTCAAAAAGTAAGGTACTCAAATTACAAAATAGTGGCATTTATAAACTCCAGTGTGATGAATGCAACGCTGTTTATGTTGGACAAACGGGCCGGTCCTTTAACACTAGGTTCAAAGAACATATAAGATCTTTTAAAAATAATAATAAAATACAATCTCAATTTGCCAAACATCTCCTAGATGAAAATCACTCACTTAATGATGATAATAAACCAACTCCGTTACACGTACAAAATAAAGGCCGTAAACTGAATCTTTTAGAGCAGTTAGAAATTAACAAAAATTCTAATAATCCGAAAGTTATTCTAATTAATGAACAAACCAATATAATTCGTTCACCCCTACTAGATATCTTCAAACCTATTGCAAATACGAGTGCACATTAAAGTACTTAATTATACTATTAAAATAACCCTATGAGTCATCGTTTGGGAATAACTAACATTAAGACATTCAGTCAAATTTAAACATTACACTAATTGGGGAAACTTTACTAGGGTAATAACCATCAATAATTTCTAACATTTTTACACAGAAATCAATTAAGAAATCAGTAATTGAAATTAAAATACCTACCTAGAAATAATATAAATGTATCGTCTGTAAGTGGGCTACCCACAGTTTGATAATGCCTTTAGAGGGCGAAACAGCTGTCACGCGTAATAATAATTACACAGCAGAACTTGTTTAAAAATAAACTGTTTTTATAAACCCAATAATAATATTATTGTATATATAAAAAAATAAAAATAAAATGGAGTTCTACAAATTAAACTTAATAACAATAAATACTTATTTTCATTCTACAAGAGTTTTTAAATCTTCATTCAGCACTCAAAAACAATGCTAAACGCCTCTTAGTACATTTTTGATACTCGTACAAACAATACCACACCACGTATGATATTTCCGTTAATCCTTTGGGGATAGTTATAAAAATTCTTCAGGTTTTCAGATAATCTAATTCTTATACTGCTATCTTCAAATTCTATGAAACACATACTAACTGTCTGCAATAGATTCAGATTGAAAACCAGCGAAGGTAGCTATGATTTTTTTTCCTAAAATAACATATGGAATTTAAAAGATTACTAATTAACAAAGCGTGTATTTTTTAGTGATGTCTGCTATTTATACATATATGAGCATAATCCTTTCGTTGTACGCGTTTTCAGCGTGTTAATTTATAATACGCATTGAGAATATCACACGACCATCTCCAACTAACCTTTAGCTGAAGTGTGATCCGCTGCGACATATATTTGGGAGAAATTATGTCAACCCGACAAGTTGTGCGGAGAGTGCTTGGCTTTAGACAGGTTTTACATACTCGAACTTCACTAATCTTCCAGCGTCTCACCAAATGATTTGCGTTAAAATCAATTAAATCATTTAAAGTTGGCAATTTATGTTACAATTATTACAAATTACAGCAATCCAACGAAAAACGTTAGAAACAATTTTAAAAGAACTTTATAAACGTTATTAAAAAGATTGTTCGAAAAAATATTTAGGACGGGTTGTTTCGGAGAATTTGAACAATTCATCAAATTTCAACGTTCATTTTCGGGTTCTGTGAAAGTCCTATTCAAATTCTGTAACTATATCATTATATGCTAATTGCTTTACAGAACTGAAATAATAACAGAACTTTTAAAAATCTTTCACAGAACTTGAAAATTAACTTTGAAATTTGAAGAATTGTTCAAATTCTCCGAAACAACCCGTCCTTAAAAATGTTAAAAGTTGAATTAGACCATTCACATAAAAAGAAGAGCAAAAAAAACATGGTTATAAAAAAATTGTTATTTTGATAGTCATTTTATTTAGCATTTTTGTTTTTTTTAACCCTTTCGTTACAGTGTGCGAAATTTTTTCCTCGCTAGCGAATATAAATTGGCAATTCTCTATTTTCAATTGCTGATATAACTGGCTTTGCGCGCTATTATTCAATTGGATTTTAGCTACCCATTTAGAAGGTAGCCATTTCAAAATGTAATTTTTGCGTTTAATCTCGACCAATTTAATTTCTACATTTTTTTAATGTTTGTTTTAAATGTATTTTTTCGATGTTTTATTGATACGTATTTTTTTAAAATTGAATATGTTATTTTTTGTACACAGTCTACAATTTATCATTTTATATGAAACACGACCTTTGTAACCTTATATTACTTCAAATCAAATTAGCTATAGCTTCTAAACTATTGATGAAAAAACATAAAAAAATTTCAAATAACTGTACCAATTATCATCAAGCATCAAATACATGTTCTACTATTTCTAGTTTTAACAGAGGTTTGACAGGGTTAACTCTCGACTATTTTCTATGCTAGTGACGAAGAATCTCTTGAGCTTTTTGGTTGTAATTTATAGTCCTTAGTTTATCGTTGATGTTTTTTATTCTTTGTATTCTCTTAGGATCCGCACCTGCAAAAAGGTTCTTACTCGCCGAATATAGGGCAGTGTTTTATGTTACTTTTACTTCGCTAAGAAATGACAGGCTTACAGGAAAAGGAAATATGTTTGCAATTTGGTTTTCTGTTTTACTGTCGAATGAAGGGAGGGGTGACACAGCTTGGAGACGAATAAAAAATAAAACAAAGTTTTGCTTATTTCCAAGGGGTGAAGTTGTATATTGTAGTCCTAGTCCGTTCGGGCACGGTTGTTGCGGTTTAGTTGAGTTCGCAACTTATAATTAATAAAAGTGTATTTATTTTGCTAGTGGATCATACGTTATCACCAACAATTGAATTGTTTAAAATGGCAACTACAACTGGCAAGATGTTTCAAAGATAAAATTACCTGTATTTTAAAAAGATGGCGAATATTTTTCACATTACATAAATAGTGGAATCTACACCATGTTTTCAATATACTTCGATATTCGAATATTATACTTTCGATGCTTTGTAAACGGCATAATTGCCGGGAGAGTTTTTTTTTATATTTTGAAAATACGATACCTTTCAAATGAGCTATTTAGGAGATGTAAATTAAATGTTTAAAATAAGTTTTTGGAAACTCGACGAAATAAATATTATATATAAAGACCTTACATCCACAGGGATTCGCAAGTACACGATACTCGACAACTCAAACAACTTGTCGCACACAGTTCGAACACGTCGCTACTGAAATCGAAATCAAGAGACCTGCGTCGCCACCAATCATTGTTGATTTCTCGAAACGTCATACGACCGTTATAAGCGCACTATGTTCTAGTTGCTTGGCCCATTTCAGCGTATCTTATCTTATCTAGCCATACAATACCAATGGGAATTGATTGAATAGCCAAGTTGCGTATAGCATCATCTTCACAACCAAACAGTTGCTGTAGCTGTCATTGTTATGGACTATCATTTTATGTTGACTGTTTTGTTCATAGTATCAATCTAAAAATGTTTAAAATAAATGATCGTCAATAAATAAGTCTCGATGACGCAAATTGTTTCGTTTCAAATAAGCTAGACGGTAAAATTTCTAATATATCAATCAAATACCTACTTGTATCCCATCTGTGGGATGTATTTAACTCTATCATGATAAAAATTTGTCTAAACAATATGCTTTTATTTCAAAAGAATCAATGTAATAAAAAAATAAGATGTAAAATATGTAACAATCTATTGTCATAAAAATTTTACATTACAATATTAAAGTTTCAGAACAAAAAAATACTACATACCTTGCAAATTGCCTTGTATATGCAAACGATGGACTTGTAGTTCCCAGATACCTGAATAAATACAGTCAAAGAACTCTAGAATACCTCGTACCAATAATTTACAACCTGTTACCCAACTCAATAAAAAGCTTTCAATTGACTCTCAGAAGGAAATGTTTGTTAAGAAAATGGTTATGTGAAAGAATTTTTCGTACTAATGTAATTATGAGTACCTATATTTTATGTACTTGTTAAAATTGAATATATGTATTTAAAAAAATGTTATAAGAACCCGTTGACAAACTTATGTCAATCAGTTTAACGGGACTTAATAGTAAAAACTGTATTTTTGAAAGTTAATAAATAAATAAAAAAGTAACCGCCATTTTCTAAAGAACCGAAATAAAAACACTTAAACTCAGCAAACGACCTTATTCATCGCGTCGCAAGAAGCAGATAAAAGCATCTGAATATTTCAACAACTAATCATCAGACTTTCTGATTCCGGTATTAGTCAACCCATCCCCGTCACAAATGCATTCTTTATCACTGATCGGGGTGATTAAGAATGCATTTGTCACACTGTATATCTGGATTAGGTAGGCAACACAGGGACGGTAGGGCGAGCGATATGCTGAAATAGGCAAAGCCATGAAAATATAGCGCGCTTATAGCGTGGTCTGTCACAGGCTTTACCCCCATGACGTCATCTAATAAAAATCCAAAGTGATTTATGTACCTTCTTGCTTGTATGCGGCGAATCACAGTTCGAAGTGAGTCGGAACATTTTCGCCCGACGTAAGTCACCAAGATACCTAAATCGTTGACGATACTTGCCTATACCTGTGGAAGAAGGGCCTTAAAGTTGATATATGTACCTGGTGAATATTACAAACTGAATTATAAATCATTAGGCAATTATTTATGTATTTGAGGTTTTATGTTGATTATTGTATATTTATATTGCTTTAAATATATAAGGGTAATTTTTGGATGACAGTTTTATTTGATCTGGATACTAGAAGGTTTTCTGTAAATCTTGTTGTCCTGTTTTGTTCATCAAACATACTCAAAAGTTGTGAACTCTTGTAAGTTATGTGATTATCAAAATTAATTTGGAAATATTCTCCTATTTCGACATTTGAACACTCAGGTATGGTGGGTCGTTACTTTGAAAACAGTTACATGCAAACACAAGCAATTTTACAAAATGGCACAGAGGGTGTGTGTATTAAATGTTTTCGCAGTAAGCTATTTGAATATTTTTCCGTTTTCGCCACAAACGAGCTTTTGATGTAAGGGGTGGTCCAAAAATATAATTTAAATTATGTAAATTTTTGTTACTTTATTTATTGTGTAAATATATCCAATGTTCGTTTTAAAAGAACAAAAATTTATTAATAATTTTGCAATACTTGGATAAAAATTCTGATCTAATGGTTAGGAAACAGAGAATGGTTCAAGTATATTTTTATAGTTCTGCCACTGAGAGCTCCGTTTTTTCTTATCTCTTTTCTAGAGAGGTTACAGCGGATCTATCTATTTTATTTTGGTGCGAACATGGTTTTTAACTTTGTATATTCGGTATATTTATAAAAAAGGATGTGTATATAATCGTAATTAAAGCTTAACTTAAGAACTCACATATATTTTTTATATGAGTTCCGCGCAAGAGTCCCAACTGCTCCTAGCCGCCTGCGGCCGGTGAGACTATGGCATCCTACAATTGTGATATGTTGTGAAGCTGAAAAAGGCAGGAGAAAAGGGAAAAAGATGAGAGAGAGGAAAGAGGAGAGATTGTCTGGTTGACTATTCAGACCTGGTCACCAAACACGGCCAAGCCATTTAAAGCAACGATTTGATTCTGAATGGAAGTCTTTCACTAAAGTGATACTAAAAATATTTTCCATTCTGGCACGTGCCACAAATAAATTTAATCAAATAAAATTAACTTGCACACGCCGGGATTTAAACCCACAACCTCCGGACTTGTGGCCAAGAATTGTAACCATTCAACCACGGAAGTTATTCTATCATGATATTTATATTTTTTTACTCCCCACCCTCTACGTGTTGTATAAACCATTTTGAAATTAAATGGCAGCAGATAAGCGAAGTGGAGTAGAACAAATTTGGAATGTAAATCATGATACCGTTTAGCGAATTAAATATAAGCACAAAGGGCCTGGGTACCCGAGTTCTGCTACATATTGCTTTTTTAAAGGTTTTCATTTTTTTTATTTTATTTAAACAAGTATTGTAGTAGTGATTAATTTTTTTTGGTTTTTATATACTGAATTACCTACCTCTTTTTTGCCAAACGTTTTGGACTGTGTTACAGTGTCCATCGTCAGGGCAGGTGATACCCAAACATTTACCACCATAATACTTTTGGACGTAAAAATCTCTAATCAAATTAGAAGTATTGTTGTTAGAACGTTCTAAAAAACAATTAATAAACAAACGATGATGTAGTTTAATGTTTTATGTCACAGGTTCATACTATCATATCACTTAATAATGTAACGACTTTAGATTACTACGACTTAAGGCACTAGTAGATATCTAAAAATATTATTCGTTCATCAAAATGAGAAAGCCATTTTTAAAAAAGAATCAAGATTTAAATGGAGGAATATAACAAAATTATCTAAATATCTACCTAAACTAGAAGTTCTGTGAAATCTCGCGTCAAAAATAGTATTTATCTATTTTTTCCCATTTATTAAATAAGAAAAAAATAGGATCAAAAATTAGATTTATTAAATCATAAAAAAAAATCCTCTAAGATGGTAAGATTTTTAAGTAGGAATTTAAATACCTACTTACTGAAAATTATAAGCCACATTATTTTAAGGAACTTTTTATTTATTTCAAATAATAAATTATTCGATTCGACCAGGCAGGTGATTGAAAAAATGCGAATAAGAAAGTCTAAATAAAAAACACGATCACATGTTTGAAAAAATAATATTTCCTGAATCATTAAAACGGCCACCATTTCGAAGCGGAAACTGCACGTACAAACAAAATTACTGACGAAATGAACGATATTATTACAACTCACAATGCTGAGGTCCCACGCGGAGCTAGGGAAAAAAAAAAATATATATATATATATATATATATATATATTTTTAAAAATTGTAGTCCAAATAATTAACATTCCTGCAAGTTGAATGCCCAATGCAAAGCTCGTATCAATAAAAAATATATTTCTCAGCAATAATCACAACTGAAATTATGAAAATCATAAATGTAATCATAAGAAAATATGTCTTCTATAATTATTGGAAATGTCCTTGGTAAAAATTGTTTTTTTTTCACAACTTTACATAAGCCTAATAAATATTCTTACAAACAAAAAAATTACGGTTTCAAAGTTGGGGTTAATATGAAGTTCTTCATTTTGTGCTCATGTTGTTAACAACGGCTACAGAAATTGATAGCAAAAAAATAGCGTGCCAAAATAATTTCCAAACTAGATATTTACACTTGTACCACTGATGATCACCCTGAGCTTTTTATTTAAGTTTGCGCTATTATATTAAAATAATGCATCATGTCCAATGACCCTGTGATTATTTTTGAGAAATAGGTTTTTACTAACGAGTAATTTAAATCATTTGTGCAACAATTTTTTTCTCTCCTGTACTACCGGGACATAATAATATTGAATAATATTCCTACTGACAGTAATTATTCATCACACGAACTCGATTCAGTTGATGTACGTTCTGTGTGACTTAATAAGGCGTACCCGACGTCTTCCTTTCTCTTGCACGTTAATGTCCTGATAATCTTATCATCCAATTCATAATATTGTTCATTACGATTTTTATTAATATAGCACTTTACATTTTTTTATTTAGGAAACCTGCACTCAACATCCGATTGAATTAGATTTTACCACATCAACCCCTCAAGGAGCACTTATACTTCCGAATTTATACAAAAAATATTAAACAAAAGAACATTCTCAAAACATCTCTTTATTTTTACTACTTTCCCTTTAAAAAATCTTTCCACCTTGAACCTATGATACCATCATTGACCAATTACAAAGTCCTCTAGTCCTGACTACTGCAACACGTAAGCAGTACAAAACAAACAAATAATATTACTGAGACCCATAAATTTACCTAATTAAATAACCATTACTTTTAATAAAGTAAACAATTTAATTTACAAACCGAATCGTTTTATCTCCCCGCTGCCGAGAGAGGGCACAGAGTAGAGGATAGAGGGTAGTTATAATAATAATTCTCGCTCAAGGAATTGAATCTTCCCCTAATGATGATTTATCGCTGGTGAATAATTGTTAAAGTTCCTGGGCGCCTTGTGAGAAATTTCTCCGGAGGGTGTGCTCTCTTATCTCTTACATTTTGCTCGGTGGGTGAATTCTACAGATAGATATTGTAATGAGTAATGATCATCGAATTGAATCGAACTCTTTAGTCTATTATTGAAAATGAATGTGTTTGTTATAAACATTAATTTTATGATAATGTTCCAAGGTTAAAATATATTTAAGAAAATGGCATTACATTGGGGTCCATCTCAGATTAAATTCTACGATCTGAGGTGTCCATCGTACATGTATTAGAAAGACTTAACTCATTTGAGGTTCATAAACGTTAGCAAAACTGAACTCCTTCTACATGAATGTTAGAAAAACTGAACTTATTTGACATGAACGTTAGCAAAACTGAACTAATTCGACATGAACGCTAGAAAACTGAATTCCTTCTATATAAAGGTTAGAAAAACTGAACTCCATTAAAATGAACGTTAAAAAAACTGAACTCCAATGACATGAGCGTTAGAAAAACTGAACCTCAACATGAATTTTAGAAAAACTCAACTTATTTTACATGAACGTTAGCAAAACGAAACACGAAAATTGAATTCCTTCGACACGAACTTTCGAAAAACTTAACTTCTTTGATATACTATGCGAAAGTGATTTTTTTAAGAGTTAACAATTTCTGTACCAAAAAGAAACACGATACTGAAACACAACAAACACTTTCATTAAAAACGAGTATTTCTATATGCTTTTTGACTGTTTGTACTTGTGTTCTTACTTACACAAGAGTTCCAACTGCCCGGAGTCGGTGGGACGATGACGTCTTCACTTTGAGGTGTATTGAGAGTCGGAAGGAGCTGGCCAAGGAAGTATGACAAAGAGGATGAAGGTTGGAAACACTTATCTCTCTTTATTCAGCAATTATGAATTTAGGAGTATTTTTATATTGTTTAGTATATTTTGTAGTACTCGTAGATTATATTTACAACACCTCTGGCAGTTTTAAAAAATTGTCTTTCGATTGAACCTGAATCCAATTTTTGTGAAAAATGTCTGAAAGTAGGTCAAAAGTATTTGATATATATCTAGTTGTCTTATTCCCCGCTTGAATCCCAAATTGCCCAAATGTCCGCGAAACCAGTGAGGCTTATTCAATTCCTTTGAATTGTAAAAGAATCCTTTGAGAGAATTTAAATGTTCTGATTCCATTGAAATACAATGCACAAGATAGGCATTGACGAATTATTTAGAAAACTTTTTATCAGCTGCGTAAACCACGATTCAAATTTCAAAACAACAACAATAAAATTTGCCCAATTTATAGATTGGGCAAAAATGTGCTTTCAATTCTTCGACTACCCCAGGGGAAAATGTGTGTCAGAGTGGCAGATAAGTAATATTTTATGTGAATGCCTCACAAGAGTTTCAACTGCTCCCAACCGTCTGGAGCTAGTGAGACTATGGCATCCCTAATCGGGGTTTGTTGTGTGTTGTGAGGCTGAAGGTAGTAGGGATAGGAAGAAGACGGGGAAGAGAAAAGTGGGGGAGTACCTGGCCATTCAGATCTTGTCATCATTCACGGCTAAAGCTATTGCAAGCAACGATTCAATTCTGAATGGTGTTCTTACATACACACCATGGCGATACTGAGAGTAACTTCCACTCTGGGTCGTGCCGCAAGTACATTAAATATTATTTAAATTAATAAACCGTGAACTAACACAAATTAATCAAATAAAATTTACTGATTTGTACCCGCGATTTACGACTTGCTAGTCGAAAGCCTTACCCCTACAACTCGTAGAATCACCCCAGTGTAAGACCACCATTATAAATCGATCAGTTGCCTTAAATAGTTTCAGCCGTGTTAAATGCCTATTCTCTGAATAGCCAGGTACCTACCAACTCTCTTTCTCCATCTTCTTTCACTCCCTACTCCCTTCAACCCATCTACATCTTCATTTTATCTACATACCCCAAATAACACCGTAGTTCCAACTCCAACCAACAGCGTTACTGTTTTTTTGCCCCATTTGGCCGGTCCTGCGTATACCGTCTCTATTGGGTTGGTTTAAAGTTAGGCTGCCCGTAGAATACTGAAGTTGGTGGCGTTGGTGCTCTCGCAAATCTGTCTCGAGCTCTCCCTCGAAGTTGCCATACAGCATGCAACACATCAACCAGTGCAAGGTATTGACAGGTGTTAGGATCTCTGTAGCGGGACAAGATTGAACTGCTACAAGGTTGGGTTAAGTGGTTATGTATGGGTTAGTTAGTGCACAACTCGTTGTTGAGCATATTGGTACAGCTACGGAAAATAAAATTAGTTTATTTTTCGAATGTATTTCGCACATATAGAATACATTTATTTTCAGTTATTTATATTCATAACATTCCACGTAAAATAGTTTTCAGATGAGCCGCAAAAATACCCGGTCGCAAAACTAACCTAGTGTACTTTAAATCAGTGTCAGACCCTTTTTATCTTTTTCTTTGTCAAGCGAGAAACTTGAACTTTTCGGAATTCTCTCACTTGTGTTGACTCTGAAATATCCCTCAACCAAGAAATTCCTGATAAAAGATGTTTGGAAGTGAGGCTACTTTAGACCATTTTCAGGAACTACTCGTACCTGTTGGATAATATTTACCCACCGATCCGGAACAAAAGAAAAGAGAGAAAATCATTTTAGTCGTAATTTTTTTTTTATCATCTGATGTTTATTTGTAAGTAAATAAAGGGCATATACATCATCGAACTTCATATTACAATAATAAAATAAATTCCCGTCGGCGGCATTTATTTTTACTAGGGAGATATTTTCAATTTGTTTAGATATTTCAGGCGACTAATTATTGCTTATAATAATTTATTATCCTTTGTGCTTTGCATAAAAACATTAGTTTAACAATAAAAAAAGAAAATAAGACTACATATTATTATATAAACGATGTACACAGATGTGAGACTATATTTGTTGCAAATTTAAATCTAATCATAGGGATATATTATAACAGTTTCATTCGAGATTATTATATTCGGGTTATTCGTGTTTAACAAGATCATGTCATGTTAGGATATTTTTTACCGTCTTAATAAAATTAATATTAAGTAGGGGGAGTTGTTTCAGAGAATTTGAACAATTCATCAAATTTCACAGTTATTTTCAAGGACCATGAAAGTTCTATTCAAGTTAAATTATTTCTGTTCTATAAAGCAACTGGCCCATGTTAATATAACCCCTTTTTGCTGATGATCTTAAACTGCTCAAGATGATATGCGACATTCAAGATTTTTTTAAATTATAACTTGATTTAATGTAGAATAAACTTTCCTTTAATGTAAAAAAAATGTGTCTCCATGCTAGGGATGACCCTGTGTTATGGCGGGTGAAAAAAATGTATTAAAAGAATGTGTTTTAAAGCCATTTGGTTCCATAACATCTGAAATGAAAGTGAAAATATTTTAATATCTGACGTATCGTTTCCTAAAACTGTTTTTCTTTCTCCTCCGTTCAAAACTTTGTAGTAACTCAATCCATTAGAATTTACGTAAGGAATGAAAAGAAAATCCACTAATATTTTCATTAAGTTTTCTTCCGCTTTCTTGAATTCCCGAGCTTACCTTTATTCAGTCATTTGGTCCATATTCTTTACTTGTTTCGCTTTATTAAAAAAAGCGTTTCTTTATTATTATTATTTCTTTCGGAAAACTCAAAATTTTCTTTTCTGCGACGTCAACCTTCACAGTTATCTCAAGTGACAATAATTTCATGAATTCGCAATTTTTCCGACTCTTAATAATTCAATTTTGTTCAAAATCTTATAACGGAGGGGTCTTTACAATTGTATTTAAAGTCAGCTGTTTGTAAACATAGTAACTAGAATCTTCACAGATTATTTTTTTTTATTGCAGTAATGTTTGAAAGTTAGTGCGATTCCGTAAATACCTAATACAGATAAAAGTGATATTGTATTGAATTAGTAATACACTGGACTCCTTTTTAACACGGTTTCGAAATAACATGGGGCTCTATTCCTTGTATGTACTTACTATTCAGAATATAACATACACAAAGAGATATGCGGAAAGCGGAGCAAGAAATTTTTTAAAATCCAGTAAGCCCGAAATTTTTAATAGAACTACTCCACAATCTCAAGATATCTCAAGGCGACGTAAGACCCTAATAACGGAGTTTGCTCAACGCTCTCATGTTAATTATTTCTGATGAGCTTATTTTTATAATCTCAAATCTTTCTAAAGAGATCCATACGGATGTAGGTTATTTATACTTAATATTAATAAAAACAGCACCTTTCCCTTGAAATATTTTATTTAAAACGATTTGAAAATCTCATAAAAAGTTTTTCAACTATAAAATTAGCGGTAAGCAACAGATTTTATTTTTTTTGTCGATGAATTAGTATTAGTAGTACCTTCTAGAAGGTTCCCTCTACAAACATTTGAGATTTTAGCAATACGTTCATCGGAAATAAATACAACAAACCACACGGAAAGATCAATTTTCTAGGCCTGCTAGGGCAAAAAAAGTGCGCCTGGCCTCGAGCCGATATTGTTTTTAGACGACTTCATCACGTATGTCGTTAAGATTCCCACTTTATTAAGTCGCATATTTTTGTACCCTACTGTTTTACTTACGTCGTTAAGATTCTGAATTTATTTTAGGGTGTTGTCTCGTCTTAAGTGATGAAAGCTATGTTTTACCAAATGTGCGCACCTACGTGTTATTATTTGATGTTGATTGTAAATAATCATTGTTTTGTTTTTAAATAAAATTAAGATTCCATTAAATTTATTTTTTGACATCTTGAATTTATTTTTACACAAGGAAACCATTATATTATTGGAAACCATTGGTATTGTTATTTACACACCGTGTAAAAATAGAGTCCAGTGTATTACGCAAATTATGTCATAAATGTAATTAACAACAAAAATGGCTTTAATGTAAAATAAATATATTTCAACAAAATGCTAGCGTGATAAAGAGCGAAAGAGAACGATCTGGTATTTGTTCCACAATAGAGATAACCTAAAAAGTACTAACGGAAAGATAAAAATTATTGAATTTAATGATTGTGCAAAAACAAAAAAAAAAATATTTTGATGAATGATTCTTAATAAAATCAAGCAGGAAAACCTCGGTCCGTTTTAAGATAAAACTTTTTTAATGCATGTAATAAATGTTTAAGAGGAAGCTACAAGCCAAAATGTGTAGATTTTTGGTATGCCTTATATCGTCACGAATATGGGCATTAAAATCGCTTGGCAAAGGGAGTCCAGAAACGCTCAATTTCAAGCACAGACATAGGAATTAATAGACGAGAAGATAAAGGCGAGGGGTAAAATCAACTGTTGAAGAACGAAGGGAGTAAGGCTGACTATGATTCGTCAATAAATCAATCTGACAGTAAATAGGCATCTCGCATTATAATATCACCATTTAGTTCTTAAAAGTAAAATCTGCTTTTGAATGAATAGACATTTCTACATGGGAGCGCAAATTACTCGCCACGTTATGAACTAATTTGCGAAGTCCAAATTCGGCAAAGTAAGGCAGCTTCTATTTTCAGAGTCGTAGTTAGTTTCAGAGTATTTAGTTAAGACACTTTTACAAATATCTCATAATTTACTTACCCCAGTAAACAACGATGAGCACACTTGAGAATCGCTACATTGTGATGTGATAGTATATGTTTCTAAAACTGATCCATATAATACGGTGTGAATAAGCTTAAAATAAAGTAAAATAATGCTTACTTATGGAATGTAATACGACAATTGGGTTTATTCTCTTTTTCACATCTATTTTTACAAGTTTTCACAGTACAAGTCAACATTTTGCCGTGTTATTTCGTAAAATGAACCGATGATGCCTCGACCATAGTTCGCACAAGAATGATGACGTCACGTTTTCAAATTTCACTTGAGGCCATATGCGAGCCCAGCCGGCTCAATTGAACCGGTATGGGGAGTGGGGATAATACGCTTTTAATCACTTAGGGCAGGTCTACTAATATTCATATGTCTATGATTTCAAGTTTAAAAGTGTTTTTTTTATGTATTTAGTAAAAATTTGTATGATTAAGCAAAAAGTTAATCAAGGGAAACTGTCACAGATAATCCTAGTAATAATATTGTAATTTTTAAAGTTGTTTCTTACATGCGTTCGTATATTGATATTGAAATTTTTTTTTTTAGTTAGCTTTTATATTTTATATTTAGTAATTAAAAATTCTATTTGAATTCTACTCGAGGAAAATGATATGAAAAGCTTCAATTTATCTAAAGCATATTTTTTGGCATTCATAATATAAACCAATTAGTTATAAAGATTAATCGAAAATAGTGACTTAGCATTAAGCTTCGCCTTAAGATTGATAAAGCACTTCCAAATCAGTCAGCAAAGTGAGTTCCCTTTCCTTTAAGATAAATAAAGATTTTTTAACAATGCTTCGATAATTTTTACCCGGTTTTTAAGTTTAAGTAGTTCCACCGATTATTTGACCAGAATATACATATATATATATATATATATATATATATATATATATATAATATATATTATATATTTTTGTCATTTGTTTTTGGGGTGTTATGCCGTGTTGCGCTAACTCCTTCTTTAGCCAACGTTTCGGACAGCATTGCAGTGTCCATCATCAGGGCAGATGTGTTATTTGAGGTTGTGTTAAAAATGTGAGCTTATGTATGAGGTTGTGATACCGTGTTGCCGAGGTTGTGATACCGTGTTACGGCAGACTACACAAAGAAGATGGAAGACCTCTTGTGCGATTCAGGCACCTATAAGAAGATTAAAAACAACCCCACCAACAAGATTGATATAAAGACAAGGGAACTAGTGAAAGCTTCTAGCATCAGGAAAGAGGATTGGTCTAAGCTTTTTGTAAAAGCCTCTAGAACTCCTGCCCTGTACGGTCTCCCAAAAATACATAAAAAGGAAAACCGATTGTCAGCGCTATTGGTGCTCCTACATACAAACTTTCCCAATACCTATCGAGATTACTGCAGATGCAAACTGGAAAAACCGAATCGTGGATTAAGGATTCAACAGATCTGATTAGTAAGCTCAAGAAAGTTAAGACTGAGGAAGGAGATATTCTGGTCAGCTTTGAAGTCGTGTCACTTTTCACAAATGTGCCTCTAGAAGACTCCATGACAATGCTCAGGGAGATATATGAGGAAGACATTTGCAAACTTTTTGAACACTGCCTCAAAACGGGATACTTTGCGTTTCAGGGTGAACTATTTGAGCAATTGGAGAGAGTTGCGATGGGCAGTCCGTTATCGCCAGTACTAGCCAACTTTTTTATGGAGAAGTTTGAAGAAGTGGCACTCGACACAGCTTCGGCTGTCCCTAAAGTATGGTGGCGCTACGTCGACGATGTCTTCGCCATTTGGCCTCATGGAACGGAGAAATTAAACGAATTCCTGGAACATCTTAATTCTCTCCACAGCAAAATTAATTTCACAATGGAACTGGAAAACGAAGATAAAATCCTGCCTTTTCTAGATGTGGAGGTGATGCGAAAAAGCGATGGTAGCCTAGGACATACTGTATATAGGAAACCAACCCATACGAATCGGTACTTACACGCTGATTCGCACCACCACCCAGCGCAGAAGAGAGGACTTATCCATACATTGGTGACCCGAGCGACCAGAATATGTGAAGAACATAAAATCGGAGCGGAACTTACGAAGCTGACCGATGCACTGGAGCGTAACGGCTACCCAGCAAGTCAGACAAGGCAAATCATAAGAGCCAAATCTGCACCAAACGAAGACAGAATTGAACAAGAGTCGAAAGGCTGTGCTTTCCTGCCTTATGTGCACAATGTGACAGACAGAATTGCCAGGCTATTGAGAAAGGAAAATACCAAGACTGTCTTCGGAACAACAACAAAGATACAGGACTTACTGAGGTCTGCAAAGACTAAGTTTCCTCTGGAAACAGATGGAGTGTATAAACTCAGCTGTTCCGGATGTGACAAGGTATATGTAGGCCAGACAGAGCGGACTATCTCCAAAAGGATTTCAGAACACTTCAGAGCTTGTAAACTCGGCCACCCTGACAAATCGGCAATTGCCGAGCATTTGATTGACACCGGGCATTACTTTGGATTTGTTCCTGAAATCCTGGGGAGACCCAAAACTTATAGAGCACGGCTGATTACGGAGGCCATTGAAATTCATAAAAATCCCGTAAACATTAATAGAGACGATGGAGCTAAGCTCAATATTTCTTGGTATCCGGTAATTGACGGCTACACCAGAGCTAAACGAAGAAAACCACTTTAAATTAAAAAATGATACGTTAATGTTAGCTCAGAGGGTTGGAGCTGGCAACACGGTATCACAACCTCATACATAAGACACTGCAATGCTGTCCAAAACGTTGGCTAAAGAAGGAGTTAGCGCAACACGGCATAACACCCCAAAAACAAATGACAAAAATACTTTTGGCCGTGAAAATCTTAAATCATATATATTATATAAAATATAAGGATTTTAGTCTCATAATATGACTCAAAACACTGAATAGATAATACAATAGAAATGTCTTTCATGTAGATTTGAATGGAAACCAATGCCGCCACTGTTTTAGTACATTTTGATGCTATCCCAGCATGCGCTCTGTCTTTCTTACAGTGCCTGATATCTTGTATCACAATTTAATTTATTTTATTATATTTTTTACTTTATTTTATATTATAGAAACAAACAGTACATGATTTACAGAGATGAAACAATATACAGGAATAAGATATTTCATGTTGAGTACCAATGAAATGTTTCCTTGTAATGTCTGCTAAGTGGTATGTTTCTTCCTTAATTACCAGGTTACATGTGTAGTTTATATGTGTGTGTGTATCGTGTGTAATGTATGTGTGAGTATTTGTGTGTGTGTGTGGCTATATGTATGCGCTTTGAATCGTTTAAATTATTGACTTGATGACACGTTTGAATTTGGGCAGAGAATCCGAAAAAAATAATTATTAATTTCATTATTTTTCACGTGATTTTCTTTTAAATTAAGGATAATATATATGCGATACATTCTAAATAACGTTTTTGTATACTTTTTCAATAAGGAACTTCAGGCTCTTTTTAATTTTTGTGTTATCATTAATGAGCTTCTAACGTTAAAACCAAATTTTTTTTTAATGGTTAAAGTTAGTTTTAGTATTAAAAATAATTTTCAAGGTTTTAATTTTCTCCCGAAAGTGAGTCTCCCAAAATATCACTATACTATGGACTTGACGTATGACGTCACCAGTCACCTGTCTCAAAAACCTTTTTTTTCAACCGGCGCTATATTTTGTACGGGAGTCGATACTTCTTCTATTCTTTAGATATCCCGCATTTCACATTGAAGAACACAAGGTAAAATGTTAGCACCTCGTCACTAATGTTATTGTATTGAACCGAAGTGCAAAAATACATCCTTGACCGTTTTTTTATCGCCAACTATTTGCCGGTGATTGAAAACCTGCATTACTAAGAAAGAAAAAGACATTGTAGACCATAGATACATTACACACGTAGTCTTGTTGAGATTACCAACCAAACTGTGTTTTTATTGTCATTTGATTTTACCTTTTATTCATTTTAAATGACCATTTAAAACAAATAAATAAATGTATGTACAAAAAACACATATATTCAGAATCAGCGTTCATTGATTTATGCGAATTTATATTTATTATGCCACAATATTTTTTACTAGAGTGTCGTATCGTAAAGAAAAAAAAAACAGCTTTCCGCCTCTTTTTGCTGCTCAATACCAAAAGGTTTCTAAAATGTAACAAATCTTCAATAACTAAATTTAATTTCGAATTATCTGACCATTTCAAAACCAAGAATATTCAATAATTCTTATTGATGCTTTAATAGGTTTTCCGTCATCTTTATTGGGAAAGAAGCAAGATGAAACTTTGCTCTTTAGGTCTTTATTAAATAAGTTCTTTTTTTCAAAATATATACCATACCCCTCCTTGCAAAATTCCACCACTTTTCCGAAAAATTGCACAAAAAATAACTCGAAATTTTCAGGTCGTTACTGAAGTGATATGTCTCAATCTACTTAGCCTTGTAACATACTTCAAGCATGGGTAGTTTCCAGCTCCTTGTCATAAAGCTATATTAACATGGAAATGTAGGTTTTAGTGTAATGAAGAAACTGTAACTCGCATAATTTTGCCGACATTGCGAACCTCTAAGCAGGCCTGCTCAACATTCAGCAAGAATATTTTTGTTTTGATACCTGCATAATATATTCTCAACTCATTTTACAACACACTACGGGCCTTACTTATAAAGTGTTTAAAATTTTACAATACTGATAAACAACCATTGATGTATCGTAAATGTCGACTTTTATTAAGGCGCTTATATTTTTATATTACAACAAATTGCATTTATATGAAAATTTTACCTTTTTGTTTTATTGATATTAATAAAAAAACATAATAAAAACTGCCTTTAGTGACGTTATGCAAACATCACGTAACAAGTGGTAATATTTTTTTGTCTCGTGAGAAGGTACCAAAATGTTTCATTAATTTTTTGTCTCGCGAGAAGGCACCAAAATGTTTAATTCGTTTTTTGTCTCGCGAGAAGGCACCAAAATGTGTAATTAATTTTTTGTCTCGCGAGAAGGCACCAAAATGTTTAATTAATTTTTTGTCTCGCGAGAAGGCACCAAAATGTTTAATTCGTTTTTTGTCTCGCGAGAAGGCACCAAAATGTGTAATTAATTTTTTGTCTCGCGAGAAGGCACCAAAATGTTTAATTAATTTTTTGTCTCGCGAGAAGGCACCAAAATGTTTAATTCGTTTTTTGTCTCGCGAGAAGGCACCAAAATGTGTAATTATTTTTTTGTCTCGCGAGAAGGCACCAAAATGTGTAATTATTTTTTTCCGTATTTTATGAGTATTTTCGTACATTATGCTACTATCAAAATTCATTCAAATATAAAGGTGTTTATTTTAAACAATTATTAGTATTAAATGCACTTGGTGACTATTAAGATGCTCAATTAGCTATAAACAACGTGTTATTCGACACAACGACTTATTTACTGTATGAACGATAAAAAATCGCTTTTTTATTTAGGAGGCCGGTCTGGGTACTAACACCGCTGCCACAGGTTTCACCAAGTGGTCGCTACGTTTGGTGACTTAGCAGGGGTGTTCGGGTTCAAAGAGTGAGGTTTGTCCAAGTCTTGGCATCGGACGCGTTTGCTCATCAGCAGCGTGACGGGCCGGATTGGGAGAGGGTGGTTAAGGGAGACCATTTGACCTCTTGATCCGGACTCTTTCGACCCATCCCATGGTACTGCAGTAGGAGGGATGGATTCATACGACCGTCACTGATCCCCCGATTCATACCCATCTCTCATACATTTTATTTCCTAGATCTTCAGCTCCTTTCTTTCCTTAAAAAACCCTCTACACGGCATCTTCAAATTTTCCATAGGCCCTAAGGGATTAAGGCCTCTCGTATGGAGAGACTAATTATTGTCTAGCAGGCCTTCAATTTATCTCCCTGTCTTAGAAAACAGAAATGTTGCGCTCGAGTGAGCATTACATAATATAGCGTTTAGTTTCATGACAATAATTGTTTATTATGTCTTGTTAGCTGGAGCTCTGCGATATTTAAATGCGAGAATAAAACAATGCATGGTTACCCCAATAAAGTCCTACTAACTAAAGACTGTTGACACATTACATAAATATTTAAGGCTGTAAAACAGGGCCCCTGAGGCCGTTGTATTGTAAAACCCTTTATGAACGAATTAAAAATGGGCAGAACCAATAGAAATGTAAGGACGATCAAATGTATAACATTAATAATAGCTTTCGTAGATTGTTCTAGAATTAGAGCTGTTTCTATATTCTTGAGTACGACATGGAAATGTGTACACCAAACCAAGCATTAACCTTAGAGCCACAATTAGAGGCGCTAATATGTTCTCGAAACTTGTTCCACTATTAGAAGATTTTTTAGTTTAAGCGTTGGGAGAGTTGGAAGTCAGTTGGAGGTAAAAAAGTGAATCCTATTTTTTCGCTTCATGTCTCATCTAAATGTAATACATTAATGGCATAGACAAGGAAGATTGATTCCTGGAGATTGAAATGTGGATATAAATAGGCTGACTAACTAACAAACCACAGACGTAGACCACACATTTCTATGTTCCTGACATTCACTATAACATCAATGGTTCTCGATGATTATCTCGATCATCTACAGTATTGTCTGTTTAATCTCCTGGCCTACAGAACTAACCTGCAAATGGTCATTCCGGTGGGTAGATTTTTCTTTTTAAGCGAAATACGTAGGCATCTATCTTTTAATGTAATAAATAAATTTTTAACAAATTAAATAGCCTTTTGTATGTTTTTTTTTTCCATTTCGCAAAATCGAATCGTTGCGTTACTTGAAATTACATTACCATAGTTAGTGAGTTCCAAGTATATCCCAACCGTGATCTTTCTCATCTCCTTACCTTGCCCATATCCTGAAACTTCGTTCAAATTCAAAAACATTCCTCGAATTAGAAATGCTATCATCCTATCGGGCAGTTGAGACTCTTTTCACTTAAAAATCTACATTGAAAGTTATAACATTGATCTCATATATCATTCTTTATATTTGCCCCAATGTCCCCTTAAAATATCTCTACCCACTTTTAAACGAAATAATTGATATTTTCTTGCCACGAAACTTCGGCGGTGTTTACCCCGCGATTTCCTTTCAGTGGATTCAATGGAAAACCTCCCTCGTCATGTATCACGTCTGCCGAAAAGCCGCCAAATCCCATTTTTCAGCCGGAAATAAATAGAAACGCAAATAAATACCCGTCTGACGCAATCAGCCGCTTTTGGTGGCCAGCCGGACGGAAAGCTTATCGGAAATGAAAAAAAAGGATAGAAAAAAAATGACATGCGGGGTTTATACACCGCGTCATTAATTTGTTTACTTTTATTTTCCGCTTTATCGGGAACTACAAAATTGTTTGAAATTGAACTGCTAATCTCAGAAGCGCAAATTTAGTTTTGGATTTTGTAAAAAACTTTATTTATCTGTTTATGGCATCATGTTTTTTTTAAGTCCTCTGCTTATGTTATTTTTTTAATGATAAACTAAAGTTTACAAGACAAGGTTTTATGCATAGCATTATTCATTGGTTTATGGACTATATCTCATCAATTTGGTCAAATCTTATTCCGTAATTGAGAAATATGTGTTTTTTTAGTTATTGAATTCAAATACATTTATAATTCAAATTACAATACTACGCTTCTCTTTTAACTATCCCGCAGCCAAGTGGGGGAGTAGGGAGTACCCAAAATTACTATCCTCCTTATATTAGCTTAAATACTTGACATATCATTTTAGTATTTTACGTATTCCTGAGCAAATACATTAATAACTGACTCAATAATTGTTATTTCTACGGTTTAAAAGCCCATAAGACAGAAAAATGCACGGGGTCGTCGAAGGACTCACTTGGTTACAAACGTTTTGTTTGGCATCTTGGCCTGTCAAAAGTCTTAAACAATGCTTGTGTTGAAAAGAGGAGTGTATATTAATATACATGTTTACATAAAAAGGTTGCGTGATTATGATTCTTATTTTATTTTATTGGAAAACCCAACGATTTTCAATATTTTATAAGGTAAGGCTTACTATGTACAATAATTGAATGAATAATTGGTTTTTCTCTTGTGTTTCTGAATTATCAGTGATTATAAAAGTAAAAATAATTACAATAGCGTATGGGGGTGGGATCCGGGAGGGAGGGGAAGGGAATGGATCAATTCTGTTATTTTTACGTTAATTAATCCCAAACAGGTTGCCTTCGGAACAATAATTTCCCTCGTGTCATATTTCATCTTTGGGGATGCTGTGTGAGGGGTATTTTTATAAGAAAGGAGAGAACGTTTAGCAAGGAAAAATAAATTGAGTGGTGGTTAGGTATCCAAGGATCAGTGTGTCCAGGTGTGATGGAAATACGAATATATCCCTCTCACTACGGTGCAAGGCGATGGGTTAAGAGTGACTAGTTGAAGAGCTCAAAGACTCTCCCAAATTAGGATCTCCCGATCTGGCAACCCACGTATTTGGTGGGCAGGCGCATCCTGAACAAACCTCACCTGATGAACCCGGACACCCCTGTTAAGTCACCAAATGTAGCAAACTAATTGGTGTGGCCTATGGAAGAGATGTTTTGCATTCAATAAATGGTGCCCGGGGTGGCGGTACGCAAACCCACCTCCCAAATTGTGAATTGCTTGGAGTAGGTAATATGTATTGCGTGAATGTTATTAATTGATTTCAGGTTTGAAGTTGTGAGGTGTGGTGTTGAATAAATCGAATTCACTGAATGGAGTATTAAATATGTATAAAGTGCGGTGAATTAATGTGTTTTTGTATTTGAGTGTTGCATTGAGGGATGTTTGATGTTTGGGTTGTCTGATGGGGCCTCTTAATTGAATTGATATGAATAATACTTGAAATGAAATGCTGAAATTAATGTGAATTGATGAATTCACATTAATTTCAAGTATTATTCATATTGAATTGAAATGAATAATACTTGAAATGAAGTGCTGAAATTAATGTGAATTGATGAATTCACATTAATTTCAAGTATTATTCATATTGAATTGAAATGAATAATACTTGAAATGAAATGCTGAAATTAATGTGAATTGATGAATTCACATTAATTTCAAGTATTATTCATATTGAATTGAAATGAATAATACTTGAAATGAAGTGCTGAAATTAATGTGAATTGATGAATTCACATTAATTTCAAGTATTATTCATATTGAATTGATATGAATAATACTTGAAATGAAGTGTTGAAATTAATGTGAATTGATGAAAATTAGACACTGTATATGCCAAGTTGCAGGTATGTATTAGTACTGTCTATCCCGTGAGAAATCAGTATGATGGTTATACTTCTACCAAAAACATTAGAGGGTTCCCTAGAGGCGAGTGCGGAATGGCAAGCCTCCAACAAAGTAGACATCACGTCGAAATAAGTTTGTTTCTTATTTTTTCTATTTAATAAATCATAACCAAAATTTCCCGTGAAACCGTAAGATTTGTAAGTAGGTACTCTAATACCTATCTACTTGAGGCTCCGTAGTAAGTATTCAAAAGGCAGAAGAAGTTGGTTTGAAATCGAGATATGTAATTGCAAAAGTTAGAGGGAGCGAGCTAATATAAAAAAATATGTTAATATTAGGCATACGCAAAAATATTTAATAAATCATGACTTATTTAAATGGAACAAAAAACCCCCAAAAAGGAGTATTTAAAGAAAAACTGTGATTTTTTTCACACCTTTATCATATCAAATAACAGAACCAGAACTGTGTTTAGTACTTTCGGAGCATACTTTGCCTTTTTTTCTATCGAGGAAATTTCGTATAATTACTTTTTCAACTTCTACATAGAGATAATATTTTTAAGAGTTTAAAACACATGGCGCTCACAGACGAGAGACGTGAGCTGCAGTGACAGTTGGAAACTATTCCAAAATTCATTCAAATTCAAAAAAAGTCTCCCTAGTGTAGCTCGTGCGCGAACCTCCGTAAAATATACTTTTACATAGATTTTTATGCCCGAAACTGTTGCAATGAAACTGTAGCCGTGCCCAAAGTCTCAAAACTGCAGGTGCTCTTAAAGTATCCAAGGGAAGAAATATTATATTTCGGTAGAAATTTGAAATTATAAACCGTATATTTTATGTTAATTTTTTTTTTAATTAAAAATAAAGTAGTATGCAATTTGTCCAAATAAGTATCATTATCTCAATGACCATTCATTTTTCAATTTTTTTTCGGGTAGGTACCATAATATTGAAAAAACACGATTAAGAATGTCCAAATAAGCACGACGATTTCACATTATTTGAAAAAAACAATCTTTACTGAGCCATTAAAACGGCCACCATCTTAAAACGGAACCGAAACGTAAAAACAAATATCATACCTGCTGGCCGTGGGTGTACTGCACGGCGGTGACCAGGCAAGAGGCGGCGGAGCGGGAGGCCGCGCGAGCCCCTTGAAGCGCTGCCGCCGGGTACTGGGCCTGCGCTTGCTGCGTGCCGAGCTGCAGGGCGGCCGCCTCGAGGGACCCCGCCCTGGCGAGCCCCGGGGCTGCAACATACAATACATCATGCATAACTTCAAAGATTTACTCCCTAGTGAATTGAATATAATTCTTCATTTTCAAATACATTTCGAACGCATTGAAAAAGTGGGGTCCTAGAATTAGTAAAAAGTATGATTGAAGTCCCTCACTGCAAAACTAGGCTGGGCCAAAGGCACATCAACTATATTGCCCCAAAATTGTTCAATTCTTTACCCAATTCCATCAACATGTGTCAAAACCTGAACTTATATAATAAAAAAGTTAAAAGTTGGATAAGAAATAATTTCGAAGCGAGTAACTTTTTTCTATAATTTAAGTTATCTGTTTCTAAATAACTAAAATACCACATGTCTTTCTGTAAATTAAAGATTAATTTCTGTAAATCAAAGAAATATACATGCATTTATGTTTTATGTGTGTGTGTGTGTGTGTGTGTGTGTGTGTGTGTGTGTGTGTGTGTGTGTGTGTGTGTGTGTGTGAGGTTGTGTGTGTGTGTGTTTTAAATTTATTTACAATACAATCCAATAACAGAATAAGTAATTTATTACTCCTCTTTTATCAAAAAAATATGCGTAATATAAATAAATATTGTCAATATATTTAAATGTATGAAATCAATTTTTAAAACTAATTGTTGTTATTTTTTTTAAATACCCCAAACTAGGCAAATGCCCGAACCATGTTTTTAACATAATACAAATAAGAACACATAAAATAATACAATACACGTATGTAGTAAAACTAATAAAAATAATACACACAAAATAATGATTTAAAAAGAATAAATGATATAAAACTGCCTCCGGTGTTGATGGACAATTCCAGAGAAGTCATGTTAAATAACAGCACTCATAATATAATATACGTTTCTTGATGCCAATTAATATCTCTATTAAGATTAACCCCTGCTTAGGGAGGGAATTTAAAGAGTTTACTCTAAGTCCTGAGAGTAAACTCTGATCTTCCTTGATCTAAAACCACCATTCATAATTAAAAAAATGTTTGAAATGGCTTTAGCCGTAAATGGTCACCAGATAGGAACAGCAATGTAGTTCCCACCTTCCTCTTACTCGTCTTCTTCCCCTCCTCACTACCTTTATCCTCACAACATACCTCAATTGAAGATGCCATAGTCCCACTGGAACCAGTTGGTGCTCTTGTGCGTTATTCGCGTTATAAAAAAAGAAGAATTGAAGCTCTTTGCAGATTTTAGAATCCAATATTGAAACTTTTTTTCATACTATTTGGTAACGTGGACCTAATAATAAGTGGAAATACAAATAAGAAAAACCTTATTCCACCGGTATTTCAATGTAAGGTGCTCTGAACTGGCGTCATCGATGCTTTCGGCACCGGTGCATAGTCGGGAAACACGCCAAACGCGCGCCAAACATTTGTACACGGTTGACATTTGTCAAATGAGAGTGGGTCGTTTTACGATTCGTACTTGATTTCACCAGCTTGGCCGGCCTCTGTGTTTCTTCCCTCCTACAACACTGGCCTTCAAGACCATTCACAGCATCCCCATAGATGACATAGGCCCTAAGGAAATTATTTTCCTCAAGACCTTCTGTGTGGAGTCAACGTAAAAATAAAACAATACATTAAAAGATACGGTTGTATTTCTTGTGTTTTTGAATAATGTTTTGTAGATTAGTTTTAAAAAAAAAAACTCTTTTCAAATTTGAAATTTATGTATTTGGTATTGCCTTTTTATTTTTCTATGTATTTATTAATTGTGTTAGGTTTTAAAAGTGTAGAGCTGTGCTACGGTTTTCACGCATTAGCCAGTTTGGGAAAATAACATTTTTGAGTTGGCGTACCTACAACTTTTTCAGTAATGATTATTTTTTGCACATCAAGCTTCCAGATGGCATGTACAGAATGTCAGTAATATTAAAGAAAGCACGACATACATACTAAAGCCACTGCAATAGTAACAGAGGGGTATATACTCATATTTACTAGTTTGAGTACGGAGAGGAGCACTAGAGATAATTACTATGATGGGCATATTGTAAGTAGCGTACTAGATTATTTGTATCATTTTATTAAATACAATATTTTTTTACATCATTTGAGATTAAGCATAGCGTGCATAAATCAGTATTTCATCAAATATATATGTTTTCCAAATTGACAATTAATTATTTATTTCTCTACGTTTTTTAAATAAATTATGATTAACGATTGCCAAGAGTTAGTAGTTAAGATTGTATACTTGTTGGAAATGAACCTAGTTTTAATATCGTACTGCATACAAATTAAATGATTTTCCCTGTATTGTGGCCTACGGGTTTTTGTTTTAAAACCACGAGTTTTAAAACAAAAAGTATTTTATTTTATTTTATTAAATATGTCAAACCACAAAGTGAAGTATATTTTTGGCACGTTCCACAGTGGAAGATACTGTCAGTATCGTCCTGGTGTAAGACTTGAACCATTAAGAATTGAAACTTTGCTTGAAATGGGTTTGGCCGTATTTGGTGAACAGATCTTAATAGCCAAGTAGGTACTCCCCACCTTATAATTTTTTAACAGTTTACCGTTAGATATTAATTCATTGCTCTTTATTTTTCAATATTTTTCGATGAAAATGCTTTTTCAGAAATTTATTGATTATGATAATGATCTGACAACAAATAGTTCGTTCCACACCACTGACAACTGTACCAAATAATTTCACAGCCAGCCGTACTAAAGTACGAATCTCAGAGATTCCTTAGAAATATAAAGAATGGTGCCATTTCATTCTAACACGTCGCTAAAACCGAGACAGATGTTCCATTACATAAAATGGCCCTATGCACCTATACAAAGACATTCTACGACTTTTAGTCACTATTATTATGTTCCTGCATATCCACCACTGTTAGTTACAAAAACCACTGAACAGAAAATTCGTAGAACTGTGATCTATGCCGATTTGAAAGTATGAATCATACTTTAAGTGAAATTGATCAAAAAATAAGAAATATATCTTTGTTATTTTTTTTGGGGTGTTATGCCGTGTTGCGATAACTCCTTCTTTAGCCAACGTTTCGGACAACGTTAAAGTGTCCATCATCAGGGCAGATGCACACATCATCAAACAAATAACAAAAATACTTTTGGCCCTGAAAATCTTAAATCATATTTGAAGAAATATATCATTAAATAAAAATCAATATTTTTTTTTTTTTTTTATTTTTTTTAAAAGAAAGACAAACATTCCCGGGTTACGAATAACCTGACAATATTTGAAAATATCCTTCTACCACCACAGTAAGCTGAAAATGTTGCTTGTGTTGTGATGGAGGACTTAGCCAGCCGAGGAATTGAACACACTACGCCTGGGTGGGACCCAAACGCGATGTCAACTCGGCCACCGACCGGTCAACAATACAATTAGAGGCGCTATTACGTACTAATATCTTGACGAAATGTGTTCCACTATCAGAATGCGATATTTTTATTATTTCGCTTCTTGTCTCATCTATATAAAATAACTATTTATGTTATTATGAAATAGTAATCTGGTCCTAGAAAAAGGTTTTACATAAACTTTCTACCTAGTCGAAAGATCTTGAATAAAACTCAGTTTCTTTCAAATATAAAATTTTATGGCAACGTTTTTAGCTAATAAAAATTCCTTTGCAAGATGTGCGAAGGTGAAACATTATATTACATGTTTTTATTCACTCTTTATATTTTATATGGGTGCCTACACACGTTTTAGTATTCGCATAAAATTAGGCTTCTTTCCTGATTGCTATTTCCAACAAATCTCCATTTAATTTGAGAATAAAACTAAATGCAGATTTTCGGCATTATTTTTTGTAAAATAAATACTTAACAATATATTATCTTTACAGGAGGAAAAGTTGGGTTAAGAAAGACAAAATTTTATGGTAGATGGTAGAAAGTGTCCCTTTTGTTTTGTTTGTAAATTACATTGTATTGGTGATAATGAATAAGAAAAACTTTGTTATTTAATAGTTCGGTTAATCCGGCAGTAGTTTTACAAGTTATGGACCAGAAGTGGTAAATATCATATACATACAAGGTGTAATAGCATTTACCCGAAGCATTTTCACCAGCGATTCCTGAGCGTACTAGGAATTAAAAAAATTGATGTTTTTTTCAATAAAAAACAAAACATATAGGGTAAGTTTTTAGATTCTCACGGCAAAAAGCATTTTTGTTGTTTGTTTTTGGGGTGTTATGCCGTGTTGCGCTAACTCCTTCTTTAGCCAAGAAAGAAGAAGAAGGAGTTAGCGCAACACGGCATAACACCCCAAAAACAAACAACAAAAAAAATATATATAGGTTTTCTATATATTTTCTATAGATCTCACATCACCACTGATCATACTGCGATAGATCACGTGATATGAACTCTGTCTCGTCTATTACCGTACTGCGAGAACGAGACGGAGTGCGTAACAAGTGATCTGATACCGTGCCTAACTACCAGTGGCGAGGTGTGATGAATTTTTTTTTTTTTTTTGTTTAATTGATCATAATAATTTCATCGAACAGTAAAATTAAATCAAAGTTTTTAACTCCGAATACCTAAATTTGCTACTGTATACCAACATAGTAGCAAAAAAGATTTTGGGTTATATTCCTACAAAAATTCTTACCAATTCTTACCCGGCGGCCAGCACTCGGTGTCCCGGCAAGACAAGGGTCCTGGGTTTGAGCCCTAGATGTGACCGTATCCTTTTATGATTTATCTGTTTCAGATTTTCGTTTAGAAATCGCTAATATTGTCTTCAATAATTATAAATTATTACATTTTTAGACATAACACATCTGCCTAAGTTACAATATTTTGTATTTGTTTAGTGATAAATTAAAGATGTCCACTATTTAAATATTGTTAAAGTATATATATATAGGGTGTTACAAATTTTAAACTTATTGGAGTTATAAATGCAAATTGCATTTTGATCACCGGTGAAATTATTTGGTTTTTTTTCGAATGCTCACAAACAAAACCAAAAAAATCTTTCACGGTCCTCAGCCGAGTAAACGTCTTACCCCTACGCGACCCTGACTGTCCAATACGAATATCTGAATAATTAAAAAAGTAACCAGAGATCATAATATCATCTGGTTAAAGGAAGCCAGGTATGAACCAAAACACCATGTAAAAGGAAAAAGCAAACATGTCTTTAATATAAAATTTAGCCCTAAAAACTGAGCAAATGCAAAAAAATAATTTGTATTATTATGTTGCTTTATTATATTATTTAAAGTTAATTTTTGTACATAACCGACGTTAGTTATATCTATTTATTAAGTTATTTTTGAAAATAATAAGTTTCTTCCATGTGTTTTTCTAATAACGGAGCAATAAATGCTCATCCTAACAATCAAAAGGAAATACCCTATAACATTTCTGTACTCTTGGTATTTTATTCCTGTCGACATTTATACCTAGCGTAGACTCTTGAAAAATCACTTAAAAACAAAGAAATATGTATTTAAAAAATAAATGAAAACAGAATGAGCAAAAGAACAAATAATATATTTTACAACCCCCAAACCAATACTAAATGAATGCAGACACATAGCAGTTTCATTGGTCCTCATACATTTAACCTTCTATCACTACAAACTCAAATGATAAATAAAATATGTAAAAGAGGTAAAATTATAGCTGAATGACGCAGATATTGAAATGCTTTTTCTATAAATTTATCTATCCTTCTACAACTCACTTACTGTAACTTTCTAAACATTATGTTTTCTCTTAACTTTTTTGTAATAACTAAAAAAAATTTATAGTAATCGTTTTTATATTACCCACACTCAATCAGTGCCTTAGTGGGTTTTCATTTCTTGTTTATTACTATTTGTTATTATATGTTAAGTTATTATATAATTTGTGTTATTATGTATCATATGTGTAATGAAATGAGAATAAGTAACAATTATTTTACAAGCAATAATTGTTCGCCTGAAACACTCATCCACAATTATTGCTTGTAAAATAATTGTTACCCTTTGTGCTATGCATAAAAATCTTGTCTCAAAACATTAAGTTTACTAAAAAATAATAAGAGAATAAGTAAATTAAAAAAATGAAAATAATACTTTATCACTTGTCTGAATCTTTCACACAATCATTTCCAATTTTCAAAAATATACTTTTATTTAAATCAAATCCGAGTTTTAGAGTTTACTAGAATTACAGACACAACCGAAATTAATATGTTCGATTACTGATATTATTATAAATTTATATGTTATATAAGCTAGGTCAGAGGCCCATAAATGGGGCATCACAATTTCGTGGAAGAATCTCCAACCGGAAGGGTGTGATTCCCTTAGCACCATAAGTACCGTTTAATATTTAATTCTACTTTATCCTTTATTTTCGCTGGTGATTATTTATCTTTGTGTCAGAATACTTATTCATTTGGACTTAGTTGCGCGACTTAAGTTTGTCCAAATTCCTGGTTCAAAACCTTCAAACAATGACTTATGAATCAGAGTAAGTGAAACAACTTCTTATAGCAACTTTTCCGGCAAATTTTACACTAAATCTTCGTTTTACAAGTTTTGCGGCAGTCCACTTTGAAAGCTTTCACTTGACATATTTTAACTTTGCTTCCTTCAAAGGTGGCCCTTTGAATAAATCATAAACAAATGTTGTATTTTAATATAAACAAGGCATGATGGCTTTGTAATCAAATTCAGAGAAAATCAAATAATTTATTTCCTTTATGTATTGAATTTACTGAACTAGAAATTTAAATCCGTTACAACTTCTACAGTATAATCATTCGACGGCCGGCGTGGTCTAGTGGTATACGCTTTTGACTACAGATCCGAAGGTCGCGGGTTCGAACCCGGCGTGCGCAAATAAATTTTAATTGATTAATTTGTGTTATTTCACAATTAATTCATTTAAAATAATATATAGTATATTTGCGGCACGTTCCAGAGTGGAAGATACTCTCAGTATCGCCCTGGTGTAAGACCACCATTCAGAATTGAAACGTTGCTTGAAATGGCTTTAGCCGTGTTTGGTGACCAGATCTGAATAGCCAGGTACTTCCCCACCTTCCTCTTCCCCATCTCCCTCCCCACCCCAATACCCTCAGCCTCACAACATACCCCGATTGGGGATGCCATAGTCTCACTGGCTCCAGACGGGAGCAGTTGGGACTCCTGTGCGGTATTACTGTAAAAAAAAAAAAAAAAAATTTAAAAGAGATGCTTGTTTTGTAGTTGTGTACTATTTCGTAACACGTAAGAGGGGACTGCTGGTGGGTGTTGTTGTTCCCATCTTTGTTCACCTTCAAAACTATTTCGAACCATTATCAGCGAGCTTAAATTCAAATATACGCTCTTTAAAATGATTTAGCTGCTTATTGTTTGAAATTTAATGCGTTATACGAAAAAAATGATATATTGAAACAATTCCATACTCTTTTCCACTTATTTTATTTTTTGATCGTTACCGGTTTAAGCTTTTAGCCATCTTCGCTGCTATGTCGTGTTTCGCAGTTGAATTTCCATTTTTTTAAGAAAGTCAAACATGCCCAGGTTACGAATAACCTAAGAATATTTGAAAATTTCCTACTACCATCATAGTAAATGGAAAATGTTGCTTTGCAAAAGCCGTGGAATGGAACACACTATGCCTGACCCAGACGCGATTCCAACTCAGCCACTTACCGGTCTAATAATTATCTTTATTTATTTATTAGATACTAAAAAATTACAGAATAATCTTTGACTATCCAATTGGAAAGGTTTCCCGTTTCAAGATAATCAAATTATTAGTCTTAGTTCATATGAAGTAGGTAATGTAACACAAATACCTAACAATAAATTCATATCATTAGAGAAATTACTTTTAAACCTAACCTAACCTAATCATTAGAGAAATTACTGTTAAAACTCACCTAACCTAACCTAACAATAAATTAATATCATTAGAGAAATTACTATTTACATAACATTACATTCATAACATTGTGGAAATTACAATTATTTGTTAATTACCAGCAGGCATTAATTTACTATTTAATTAGTGAATATTAATAACTTGAAAATTTTTCAGCCATTTACAGTTGTCATACAGGTGTATATAGTTATTATTATTACATTCTTGGTAAAATTGGAGTTTATTGTGATATTTGTATTATGTTAGACTTAAGGATACTTATTTTACAGTGAAAGAACAATTGAGTAGGAAATAATATTGTAATCTACTTATTATTAATATTATACATATTTTAATTTAGAAATATTTAAATAAATATTTAATTATTTAGAATAATTATGTAGGTAAGTTTTTAGATTCTCACGGCCAAAAGCATTTTTGTTGTTTGTTTTTGGGGTGTTATTCCGTGTTGCGCTAACTCCTTCTTTAGCCGACGTTTCGGACAGCGTTGCAGTGTCCATCATCAGGGCAGATCCGGTAGATCTTCGGATCACCGGATCTGCCCTGATGATGGACACTGCAACGCTGTCCGAAACGTCGGCTAAAGAAGGAGTTAGCGCAACACGGCATAACACCCCAAAAACAAACAACAAAAATAATTATGTAGTTAGTTTAAAATTATTTCAATATATCATTATAATGTTATACCACCAGGAATTGTCTGTAATTATAGAAATAATAATATCTACTAGTTTCAATAAATAACAAAAAATGCAGAATTGCCACGGAATTTATTTGTAATTTAAAAACTGTGTGGTTATTGTGTAAGTTTACGGCGATATTAAAGATGTAAATGTCTAGATAACATGGATAGCTATCTTTACGGTACGGAAAGGTTAACAATCTGAAGCATATGAGCCTTACGATGTTGGGTAATAAAAAAGATTCCAGACAATAGAACTTTGTAAATTACAATCGTATCGATTGTCAATTCCAACAAAGCCGAAGTGAGTGAAACTTTCAAGTAACATTAACGACGTTGTGCTTCTTAAGTACATTGGCAAAAAGCGGTTTTTTTTCCTGGAACCACTTCAAAGACCTACCGAACTTAGGCTTCAGAAATACGGTGTGAGTGCCCTTTGGCAGCGCGAGAGGGTTTTTCAAATTTCATATACTCAGATTATTTTATGAGCGTGTTTTTATGAAAAAATAAAAAGAAAAAGTGTTTTCGAGGAAAATTAATCAATTCGCAAAGTATTTATATATAAAACCTAATATACAACGATTTTTTTTTAAATTTCTGATAATATAAACAATCGTACATACATTATTGATATTTTATGGTGAAATGTTTGATTTAATATTGCACCATAAAATATATAATATCCTAGCAAAACTATTCAAAATTTCTAAATCTCCAAAAACTACATCTGTACGGGGTGTTACGGGACGTACTTGATTTACTTTTTCCATTGATTCCTGACATTATATGAAGTAAAAAATGCTAACGAAATTTGACGGTGACATTTTAGCCTTTTTTTCAACATAAGACATAGAAAATCAGAAGTAATTGGATATCTAGTATTTACGTGAGTGGTTGGGCGTTTACTATGCTAAGTGACCGGTGACGATATGTGGTTGATTTAAAATAACACGTTTTGGAAAGAAAAAATTGAAAAATAAACATAGTCACCGGAATCACTGGTTAAAGTAATTCGATTTATAATAATTAATATGGCATTTCTTAAAAGTGGATTCCAACTCAATCAAGTATTTGAATATGCGATGGTGGTGCGATTTTGAAAACCCTGATAAGATAAACCAATGGAATTGCGTTGTGGGCGTGTGCGTTTGTCCATATGTTTATTACTATTTCGGTCCATCTCCATTTTAGCAATTTTATCAAATTAATTTTCAACATGTTATTTATGAAAGGCTAAACAAGTTTTTATTAAAAAACTATTAGTGGGATAAAAATTATCCCACTAATTGGTATATTTGGTAGAATACGTCATCTTCTACCGACAAGAAGGGGTTTATATATTTTTTTAAAAAGAAACACAAAGTTGACGGCCGGCGTGGTCTAGTGGTATACGCTTTTGACTACAGATCCGAAGGTCGCGGGTTCGAACCCGGCGTGCGCAAATAAATTTTATTTGATTAATTTGTGATATTTCACAATTAATTAATTTAAAATAATATATAGTATATTTGCGGCACGTTCCAGAGTGGAAGATACTCTCAGTATCGCCCTGGTGTAAGACCACCATTCAGAATTGAAACGTTGCTTGAAATGGCTTTAGCCGTGTTTGGTGACCAGATCTGAATAGCCAGGTACTTCCCCACCTTCCTCTTCCCCATCTCCCTCCCCTCCCCAATACCCTCAGCCTTACAACATACCCCAATTGGGGATGCCATAGTCTCACTGGCTCCAGACGGGAGCAGTTGGGACTCTTGTGCGGTATTACTGTAAAAAAAAAAAAAAAAACATTCCCGAGTTACAAACAACCTAACAATATTTGAAAATCTCCTACTACCACCACAGTAAACGGAAAATGTTGCTTGTGTTGTGATGGAGGACTTAGCCAGCCGAGGAATTGAACACACTACGCCTGGGTGGGACCCAAACGCGATGTCAACTCAGCCACCGACCGTCTTTAATTCAATACAATAATAAATTATCTAATTGAAATCTGAGGAAACACGTACATAACTTATTTAAACGCCCTACAAATAATACAGAATAAAGTAAAAAAAAAACTTTTTAACAACCCAGACAACCTCCAGTAAAAAGTATACCATGAAACAAACTCACTGAAAATAATCAATTTGTAAAACAATTTTTCGTACCTATTCTTGTTTGAATCGTTCCAATAGTCAGTTTCTATTTCGAAAATCAAATAAAATCCCAATTCTAGAGGTCCTTGAACTGGAGTTACTCAGAGACGCTAGGTATAGGTACGCAACTTAATGCGATTTAAATATGATTTTTTTATTGTGAACATGAAGAAGAGGGCCGTATACTGCTCGGGTTAAAATCTTTACTCCTTATATCAGATTATTCTTGTTTACTTATGAAATTATTTTGTATGGTATATTTATTCCGTGGATACATGAACCTAAAAAGTCCTGGACAGAGCATTGGTGTAATTTTGTATGAATGGCATTGAAGCCAAATCTAGGATAAGGGGAAATTGCCTAGAAACCATCGTGTGTGACTAACCTTTGAACCAATTTGTTAGCAAAGTGGTGCATATGAACTATGATTATTTAATTTTTGTGCTGTTAACGCTGTTATAACCGCTTATGGTTTTTTTTGTGTGATGAGACAAGGAATGAGATACGCCATTGACCCGGTCTGTTTTGAATTGCACCGAAATCCGGTCAATTGGATTATGCGTTCTGTATTGTTTGGTAAATTGAAATTTTGAATTTAAATATTCCTCTGATAGTGCTGCAAATGGGTATTACTGCTTTTTTATATATTAAAATCAACCAGATTTTTAGCCTAAGTCTGCGGTCTTTGTCTCACTATAATTATAATACGTTCCTTTTCCTGGGAGTCGGATGGTGTAAAAATCTGTAATCTACTAATAATACCGTATTACGACCGTTATACTGTATACGGTATGCGCGTTATTATTAGTAATGTTTTCTACTAACTCGTTCTTATCCCCCGTATTATATAATATGAGTTAGACGGATTATTTGTATTGTACAAAAGAATATATAAACCTGTGTTGCGGAAGACAAAAATCAATATTGAAGAAAAAACCAACCTGCAGTACAGATGCTGACATACACCAAAATGAAGAAAAACCCCCGCAGACCCGCTGAGAGCTCCATTTCCCTTGGTTTCCACTTCAACTTAATACAAATGAAACTTCTCTTTGTATAAAGCGACAAACACAACCTCGGTGCACTTCAGCACTTTAATTTAATAACTGCGATGCACTCCACTTTAATTTACAATTTGATTTACCTCACTGTCAAAATATAAGTCACTATTAATTTTACTCTTATTCCCTCATTGGTGTTTTATCTGAAACAAAAGAAAAAACATTAAATTTCAGGAAGACATTTTTAAAAATATAATCCTTAGTTGTAGACATCTACTCTCAGAATCGACCGGGTGACAGACCACTACCATTCATATTCAAAAAAATTCTTAAAATGGCATTAGCGATGGTTTTTTTTGTGAAGAATCCCAACTGGTGCCAACCGTCTGAAGCCAGTGAGACTACGGCATCCCTAATTAAGGTATATTGTGAGGCTGAAGGTAGTGGAAAGGGAAAGGAGATGGCGAAGTGGTTGTTAGGGAAGTACCTGGTTATTCAGACCTAGTCATCAAACACGGCTTAAGCCATTTCAAGCATCTTCCTTCCTTCATTTCTGAATGATGGTCTTACACCAGAGAGATACTGAGAGTATTTTCCACTCTGAAACGTGCTGCAAGTACACTTTGTATTATAGCATAATATGTTTAAATAAAATATGTAAAGAAGTTGTAAAAGAGTTGTGACATTATATATTAAAAGAAAAACGAATAAAAAAGTAACAAATAAAATTTACTAGCGCACGCCGGCAATTGAACCCACGACCTCCTGATTACAAGAACCTTACCCCTCCCCCGACCATAGAGACTGTTAAAATGCCATCTTAACATATGACTACATATAAATAGTCAGGAACTCATCAACCATCTACTTCCTCTCTTCCATCAACCTCCCAGCAATCACTGGTTCGTCACGGCAAAAAAAAATATTTCTTAACGTTTCATAAAAAAAATGTTTTTTGGCCCGCCATTGTTAAAAATATATTAAGCCCAATATTTGAAGAGATCTCTCAGATCAGAAGTACCATCGTCCGTCACCCTTCCGTTTCCCTCTGTTCTCTGTCTCATCACAGAGCACGGCAACTAGGCTCTAGGCGGGTGTAGGTACGTGGCTCTTTGCGGCAGATGACAACCGAGGGCGGATATCTGGCAAGGCTAAGCTGCCCTATTCTTTACAATTCAATGAAGCCACTCGAGATCGGCAAGTGTTGCAGCCACTTACATCCACGAGGAAAGAATGGAGTTAGGAGGTGATTCACGAACTTGAGCTTATTAATAGATTTTTTTAAATATACCTACGCCAAAAGTAATCTTTCTCCAAAATTCTTCAAATTTTCGATACAAATCATTTTTTGGGGTTGATAAAAATTCAAGTAACATCACCACCTCCAACCTCAAGTGAATGTATGCTGGGCAGGTGACACGACTTATAATTAGAGACGATCGTTGTAACTTGGAGATATGAGCCACAGTATCATCAGAAGAAAAGAGATGTAGAGATGAAAGTGAATGCACAGGTGAAATTGTCTGGATCGAAATTGGAGGGAAACAATCTTTACCACCATAAGTAAGAAATGGTTACTCACTCAAGGCACGACTTACAGACGAACGTTGTAACTTGGAACTTGGAGCCACAATATCACCAGACGGAAAGATATGTAGAGATGAAGTGCATCCACATGTGAAATTGTCTGAGTCACAGTTGAGAGGACACAACACGATTCCACCCTTGTATAAGCAACAAATGGTTACTCCTTCAAAGCGCACTACAAGGACTAACTACAATTTTTATAAACAAAGCTATATTTATTCAAAAAATTATCTCGACCCTCAAGTGTCCTTCACAGCAAGAATTACTAACATGTATATTTATGTGGAAAATGGGTTAGTATTTATGCACAATCTGAATAGACGTAGAAAAAAATTACGTTAATAGTGAGTTAGAATAATATGATACTAAAACAAAACTATAAATTTAAATGGAAAAATAACGATGGTCAAATGCAGCCTGTGTTTGAGCAGGGACGAGGAACTAACCACTCCTTAAAGGGAGGTATGTGCCAGTGTCACAGATGAAATTTTGACAGGAATGTGTTCAAAGCTGGAAGTTAGAAGTCTCATAAAGAAAAATATTTTTTTAAAACACACACACACACGTCATTCTCAGTTAAAAATCGTCTATTGCCAGAAGGGCAGCGTCAAGACCTGTCGGTGGCTGAGTTGACATCGCGTTTGGGTCCCACCCAGGCGTAGTGCGTTCAATTCCTCGGCTGGCTAGTCCTCCATCACAACACAAGCAACATTCTTAGCTTAATGTGGTGGTAGTAGGAGACTTTCAAATATTGTCAGGTTATTCATAACACGGAAATTTTTGTCTTCCTTCGCACATGTACTTTATACCATCTACTTATCTAGAAATTTTTCTTTTACCTTTCGTTTGTGATGTATAAATTAGTTTTTTTCTTAAATTAATCCCTTAACACTTAGAAGAGACGTCGTCTATTGAGGTAGGTTACTTAAATGCACGTAAATGAATATAATTTTAAATAATAAAAGCAGCTCTCAAAAAATGGATATTATCCCTCCGATCGTTCAAGAATCCACCCCTTTACACTGAAGGGTAATCCTGCTTAGGCCCAGCGATCAATTTATTGTTAGAGACTCTTGAGTTATTTTTACTTGGGTCTTTTTAGCACAGGATCTTTTAACTTTCGAATTATTTTGATATACAATGATAAAATCATACTTAGTTTTATTTGTATTCCATTCATCAGCTATTATTGCCAGAATTAGCCTATGACATCCTATTGAAAGCCTAATTAGCGGTATATCAAAATCAAGAACGAAATTTGACTTCTCAGATTGAATAACTAAACGAAGTGCTTTCAGTGGCACAATGGGACGTTTATGACACTGAAGGTTTTGAACCAAAATAATTTTTGTCTGAAGCTTAAGGCGATCCACTAGTCAAAAAATATTTCGAAATCGGAAGGGTCCTGGTATTTTATGAGGGATTATGAAATACTTGAAAAGACTTGATAAGACTTAACAACCAAATAAAATAAAGTCAAACCAGTTACTCCTTTAAACTCACATTGGTAAAATTTGTCTAAAATACATAAAAAATATAATAAAATTAAATAATTTTATACTAAAAAATTGTCTGCGTGGGTATTAGATACCAACAAAATACAAAATATTTTTTTAAATCACTAAAATATGGAAATTCTATATATTATGAGCTTTATGCGGAGTTTTTCTAAATCAGATGGAAAGCTTAAAAATGTCATCAAGAAGTATCAAAATGTCATCAATAAGTATCAAAATTCTGATTTTAGGATGGGAAAGGGAGCTGGGGTAGTTTCCAATCTCCTGCAAACAATGACCTTTCTTTTGTTTTGATAGTCACTCCGGAAAAAAACTGTAGATTTGTGTAAAAAATCAAAGCCACGCCGCGCGTCACATACACTTTTCTTTATATAAATAGATTATGTAGATACTATAACATTAAAACAGGTATGGTATTATTATTTATTTTTTAATGAATCCCATATGATATATTTTCGGATGCTGTGTGGAGGGTTTTTTTGGATTAAGGAAGGAGAGGAAGTTCAGGGAAGGAAAAATGTATGAGACGTGGATAGGAATCTAGGAATCAGGACGAATGATATATTCCTTTCCGCTGTGGCGCTAGGCGTTGGGTCAAGAGAGACCAGTTGAAGACGTCAAAGAGTATCCTCGAACCAGCCTCTCCTGATCCGGCAACTTGAACCTGTGTTCCTCAGTTCCTATTCTAGGAAGCACATAAAAATCTATGCAATCTTGCCTGGAAAAACCTTTGTAATATTTGAAGACGAGTGGATATGAATGAGAATGAAGCAAGTAGTCTATATACTTATGAAACGGGATTATGGTTAGTTAGTTAGTTAAATAATGAAAACATAAATCTGAACCCGAACTTTAAACTGTAATTAATAACAAAAACACAATTCTCATAAAAAAATAATGAAAGTCTACAACAAAAATTCCAATCCCAGCATTACTTCGCAACAAATTTATCAGTTATTTACTTGTCTTCTCTTCCGAAGAAATTAAATATATTCTAGCGGCTTATTCCTATTTTGTTTCGCAACAAATAACGCAAAGTAATGCTTATAAAACAAATTAATTCACTTACAAAAGTTAAATCAGATGTATTTGAATTACAAATTTGCCCACGCCGCCTTTGTTTCCAAATGATGCTTCTTAAAATACACGACTCATTTTCGGATAAGAAAACTTATCTGTACAGCCGGGGGCGTCGCTACCATAGTTAGCAAATTTATTCATTTAAATAATGCACTATTGTCCCCTGTACTGGTAGGTGTGTAAATCTATAATTGTTTGGTGCAGTTCGTATCATTTAAATTCATGTCGAATAGATTTTACAAAGTCAATGTCATTATAATGCAGTATAATTGTTTAATTGAACAATTTGTTTTCATTGTCGGTTAAAGAAATTGTTAACATTACAAAAGCTACTATTTGGGTGCTCGTTTTGAAGGTCGTTTTACATCTATATTGTTCTCCTGTTTGTGCTCCATCAGAGACACAAACAATTTTCTAGGAAACTCCAAATAACAACGCTGCTCTCCAAAATTATTTTGAAAACTATTTTTTCTCCAAACCTTCGGCTGTTCTTCACGTAGTTCGAAATTGAAACTGCAAGGTTTTTCAAGTCGTTAACAAAACCCGTAAAGAATGCCATATTTCTTTTTGTTAATTGCTTCACTAAAGTATTTTATTACAACTTGACTTGCGTTAATAAAAACTATAAGGTCCTATGCAACGCAATATAACATAATATCCTGAAGTACTAATGTATATCAGAATGATTTGAAATAAATCTGCAGCTTTTGAATCGAAAATCTATATGACATGTGAGTAAGTACCTTTTTTGTTGCCATAGGTACCTACACTCTACAGACTACAGTCCTATTTATTTATTTATTTATTGGACAATTTGTATAGCGCCGCTTTTGTGAGATATCACCTCAGGGGCGCTTATGCACAGTCGCTGACAAAATTTTCTCTAAATCACCAATTTCAAACATATAATTTACTTGTATAGATTCCTTATAGATAATACTTCTAAAGCACGACAGAAAATACCTGATCTCGGTGTACATTTCAAACGTGGTCTTCGAGTACGAACTTGTACTTAATTTCTTGTACGACGCGCCAATATAGCTTTGTATCGTTCTTGTAAAGGAAGCTATCTAGATTTCAGTAGTTAATAATATATATACCTACTGGTAAACAATAATATTATACAATACATTGGTAATGTGCGAAATACGCAATAAGCATGTGCACGAAAGAAAGTTATAAAGTATTTCCGTTCTTCTACATTTAAAATCTGAGTATCTCAATCCATGGAAGCCATTTCAAAATAATGTCAACACTTTCCCGACTGTTCTGATATCAAAAATCCCAAAATGAAGCCACATTTCTCCGTGAAAGCGGGTTTAAACTTTATCTGCTCCGCACACTAACCGGCAATTAATGAACGCGCCAATAATTAGTGTGAAAGGGCCGCCATCTGACGGCCGACGACAAAAGGTGGCGCCTGTCAGCCGTGACGTCATAATTCAGATTAATGGCGGCTCAACGGACCACCAGACTTTTAACATTCATATTTTATTTAAATACGGGTGATTTAATTTAGGATTTTTCACAATTCCATTTTATGAAAGCTGTAAACTTTGCAGTCGGAGGCATCGCCATCGTAGATATTAGGGGTCCTGTGTTACCTCCCTCCTATAACAATATTCTGTTCAAGACCCAGATTTGCTCCTTCCTTTCCACGAAAAGACCCTCCATACAGCATCCTCAAAGATGACATAATGGAACCTCAATTAAACTAGTAATTTCATATATCATAGTAAATAAAAAAGTATTTATCTAGATTAAGGGTAAGCTTTAAATTAATCTTAAACAGATCGTTCATAGATGGCGCTAATTTAATTAGTTTAGGAAAAACTTTTTGCAAGATTGTTTGTCAGCACCTGTACATACAGTACCTATATGAATATAAATAATATATGAATGTTTTGTCCGTAAAAAAAATCCGTCCTCTTTTAGTACCATTTTCCGCAAAGCGCGGCTTAAACAAACTAACGGAAGCTTGACAAAATACTGGAGTTTATAATTGAAACATAGTTTTTAAAATCCACAAATGCGAAAACCTTGGGAATAAAATTTGGTCAGTAACTTTAGAAAGGTTTTCCATTGATATCGCTGTATGATATTCTAAAAATAAAAATAGGAATAAGAAGAAACGGCCCAGACAGAAAAACATGACGTTTAGTTTTTCTGACCGAATGCAAAGATATCATTATTTAATTTAAATTTTCTATTACATCTTTCAATAAAAATTAAAATAATGAATAAATGCTTTTTGATGTCTGAAGAAAAGTGGTATTTTATAAGGTCTACTGCTAATGGTAAAAACCACTAATTTATGAAGACTGGAAAAATATTAGCAAAGGTAGAAGCCATTAAATTGAAGTGCACAAATCTGGCGGGAATGCCTTTCATTGCTTCAACCATCTAAAATCAACTTGAAAACACTTTACAAAATATACATTATAATTTCAGGTTTGTTTTCTCACAAAGTAATTCCCGAAAGCATTCTTCGGTTAATAGATTATTGAAGATTCCACAGTCGCCAACTTTGGTTCACAATCCACTTCCCAACAATTATAACTCTCGATGCTGGATGCTTTCAGTAAACTCCATTCTCCGGAGATGTAACAATTTCAAGAGTGGGTGGACAACAGTGGGCGGAGGGGGTTGTGCTTAACTTGTGTCAACTTCCATACTGAGTGGAGAGTTAGTTTAGTCTCGTGGACATCTCTGTAAAATGTCAACTGGATCAGTCGAATTGTGCAGTGAAACTGACGTGTGAACGCATATCGGTACTCCTAATGGTATAACTTGAACTGTAATATAGTAATACTCCTGGAAACAAACTAAAAGGTACCTACTTCTGTTGGTACTGAATCTACTTAACCATGTAATCACGCTTCTATGTGGAAACTCACTAGTACTTCTAATAGTACTGAATCTACTGAACTGTGTGGTGATACTCTTTTACGTGGAAACTTTTGGGTACTTTTATTGGTACCAAATCTACTGAACAGTGTATTGATACTTCTATGTGGAAACTTACTAGTACTTCTAGTGGTACTGAATTTACTGAACTATGAAATGATTTCTATTTGGAAACTTACTGGTACTTCTCCTGGTATACTGAACTATCTAGTGATATGTGACTAACACATACATGGAAACTTGGCAAAATGTTACATCGAATCTAATGAACTATGCAGTTTATTTCTAATTACTTATGGAAATTTACTAGTGTTTCTAATATTAAAATGATAGCATCTATTGAGCTGCGTGGTGTACTTCTATCTGAAGAGTATTAGTCTCGTGATTTTGAGTGTGCAACAGTGCTACTATTGAAAAAAGCAAACTTTCGATATTTTGTTTTAATTTTTAAATATAATGAGCCACTGAACTGAAAACGTCCTAAAAATCTTCAAACGAAAATTTTGAAAAAAATCATAACGTCGTATTTTCGAATCTTAGCACTCTGGCACACTCAAAAGTCACGAGCTGCCTATCTATTATTTTACCACTAGAAATACCTGTAACTTTTCACGAAGAAATATAGTCGAGAAAATAAAAAAATCACGAAGTTTTACAGTCTTACTGAATCTGTTGAACTACACTTGTAATGAGACTTCAGTCAATTGCATGCCCAATTTATCCTCGCACACACAAGTGTAACAGACACAGTCCACAAATGTAAAATTACGACCGCCATATTATAAAATTCCACCAAGAATTTTAGTGCGAAGATATCTTGATTTAGCACAATACTAAGGTTGGAAAATTTATTTTTAATTTAACAATTCTTTGAATATTTTAGCTAATCTGCTGGTGAAGGTTATGTTTTCCTTCTGACACCCGGCGTAGTCATTATTTCAATGACATTGCCTAAAAAGTAAAGGAAGGTAGCTTTTTTGAAAGTGCATATCGGTAAGTTAGAAGTAAACTAAGGTATAATTAGAAAAATGCGGAAAAAGCTTTCCGAGAATCTTAGTAATTTAATATTTATATATACACTGGCTGTGTTTGCTTACCGAGAAACGAATTTAAAATATTCATCGGTTAGTTTTACCATGAATTCTGACTGCACAATGTCGCACAACTATTCCAAAGAGTTTAATACGAGTATTAGTTTTCCAACATTTCGTTCATTTCAAAAGCAAATATTATTTCACATTATATTGATTAAATTACTTACATGTACGATGATTGAAATTCGTAGTTATTACGATAACATCCTTGGCATACTATTTTATTTAATAATATGATCAATGCGTAGCATTATTTTTATCTGCAAGCAATTCTCGTCAGTAAATAGGTTTATAATAAAAATCTCTTCTTGTTTAGGTTTGATTTGCAAATATAATATTTATTAAATATTATATTTGTACAAATATAAATTAAACACAAACCAACAACAACAACAAAAACTCCACCAAAAAAAAAACTTGTAAAAGATACCTTTATGTTCTAATCTTTATCATTATGTATATATATGTACCTACCTAGTACTTTTAAATTAGAATGCTACCCAAGCAGCAGTTTATCTTATGTTTAATTGGATATTTTATTTTATTCTATTTCTTCTCTTTTTTATTCATATTTATACAAAATATGTTGTTGTCAAAAGTACATATACCTATAATTTCATTATTATTTTAATACTATACTTATCAAAATGTTAATACTCATCCTTATTTGACTGTCCTAAAACGGGAATCCTCCTAGTTAGGAAGTCAAAACATTTCTTAAATAATGTATATAAATGTATAATCTTTTACTAAATAAAAAAATAAAATTTAATGGTCGTAATGTAATTAGTTTTAAATTGATTACGTGCATTGTTTAGTGTTAATACTATTATTGTTTTTCTGATGGCATTAACAAAATATAACAAACTTCTTATAAGCTGACCAATAAATACACAGTGGAAATAATATTAGTGGAATAATATTTCCACTATGTATTATAATAAAGGAGGTATGTAGTATAGCATGTAAGTAGGTAAAGTAGGTATAGCAATGGAAATTTGACCGGTCAGTGGCTAAGTTGACATCACATTTGGGTTAGTGTATTCAATTCCTCAGCTCGATAAGTCCCCCATTACAACACAAGCATCATTTTCCGCCTTCTGTGGTGGTAGTAGGAGATTTTCAAATATTATCAGGGTATTCGCAACCCAGGAATATTTGTCTTTCTTTTAAAAAAAATATACATATAAAATGATGTAAATGAAGCGATTCAGTTATGTACAATAAATAATGTATATTTCTTAATATTCTCATGTAAAAGCCCCGGAAAAGGGCGTTAATAAATAAAGTGCACTCACTTTGGGAGGTGATTCTACATGATGGTAGAAGTAAAAAAGATAAATTACTTTTTTCTAAATTCCAACTTTTTTTCCCATGTTATTTTTTTTTCCCATAGAAGAATATTTATTTTCCCATACAAACAATTCAACTTTTACCGAAAAACTACCTAAAAACGTTGGAATTTCGAAAAGAGTTATTTATCTTTTCTACTTCTGAAATCACTTGAAATCACCCCCCGAAGTAAGTGCACTTTACCCCCTGTATACGTTCCATTTGTACCTATTTTAGATCCGACGTTGTGTGGATGCAGCATTAGATCCCAAAATAGACCACCGTAAGTACACAATTCCCCTTTTGATCCAGGTATGTAAATATATTTAGGGACGAAGAAGTGTTGATTTTAGAATTGGTGTATACAAATGACCCCACACACGCTCATTACGGTGAACTTGCTGAGTTTTACGTTGGGTATTAAACGGCGCCTTTCCGTCCATCGTATATAATAACCTTCATATTTCCATTTTTATTGCCACGACACCAGTCATTTTATTAATTCTGAGAACATTACCAAGTTTACAAAGTACACAATTGCTAACCCTATTCAAATCGTGTATTAATAACAGTGTCCCCCTTTTGTGGTTAGGTTCATAGCAACCGTTGGTTTTGAGCACACACAGATCAGAAATAACTGCAAATTAATGTACCTACGTGTTATGTTTTAGACTACCGTGTTCATTCTACCGGTATTTCAATGTAAAGTGCTCAGAATAATAAAGTTATTAATCCCATCGGCACTGGTGAATCGTCAAGAGTCATGTTACATGTTTACATTAGTATTTGTCCTTTGTTCGGTATTAAATACCCCCCGCCTCACCCCATTCCTTCTCACATTTGTCTTTAAGTCTATATTTTATAATAAAGTTTTAACTTAACTCCAATGAGATGAAACATGTCGGTTATATCAAAACAATGAACCCGATCAAAACTAAGTTCTTATAATTTTTTTTATTATAATTATAATTGTTTTTTAATCCAAGGAATTTGAGCAAAATATTTGTACTAAACTTATTTATGAAACTTTTTCAAAACAAAAACAATACAAAAAAATAATAATAATAAAATTAAAATATATCCGAAATCTTTTCCATCTCACAAAGGTAACAACATTTGCGAAGCCTTACCATTTTACGGAAATGACAACATACCTAATACTCAAATCTGAAATCATTGTCATTTCATAAACAAAATTAGATACATCATTTCCATAATGCTATCTTTTGTTTATCCCCATACACTCAAAAACTACTTGAAACTTTAGCACTTTATCACACTTAAGTCACGAGCCGCCACTGGCCCGGGGCAATTTTTGCATTTTCTCTGCATTGAAATGAGAATTAAAGACTATACAATATACTTACTATACTTTAACACTAACTGTATGATATACAGCAGTGAATGGTAGGAAAAGAAGGAGACGCCCGATGAAGACTTAACGCTAACTGTATGGTATACAGCAGTGAATGGTAGGAAAAGAAGGAGACGCCCGATGAAGACTTAACGCTGTGAAAAAAAATTGTGTGCTTAAATTTCGTGATACTACGTGAAGTGAATGGTAGAAATAGTCACATGAACGAAGAAAAGGGTGTGAAGAGAATGCATGACATGGAAATGAAGAGAATGTATGACATGGAAATGAATGGCTGAAGAAGTCAAGGAAGCCCGACGAAGACATGGCATGATCAAGTGAAAAAAATACTTACTACAATACAATAATATTAAATGCACCTTAAAAATGCACCCAGTTGTCAGGCACTCTAGAACCCCCATTATTAAAGCACAAAAATTATTCTCAAACTTCCTCTTCTACCAACACTGATACTATCTTCAATACTATCAACGTTATGGACATAAAACATCTCTTTGCTAGATCCATCTTGATTAATTTACACCAAAACAGCAAAACACTATACAAACCAACTCAAACGATACACAATACCCGAGCCAAAAATAAAGAACTTCTCCAAACTTCTTTTGCTAGAACCACCTTTGGGCAAAAACATTTTAAATACACAGCTTGCAAACTATACAATACACTACCAGCCACGATTAGACAAACAGAGTCAATAACCAAATTCAAACTGAAATAAAGAAATGGATAACAAGTATTCGGCGTCCCACTATCGCAAACATCTGTAAACCAAATTACACGTAAACAATAACAACAATTCAAATACAAAATAAAATATTAGAATCAATAATTTTATAAAAACCCCTTTGTAACTACGTCCTCCAACTAAATGCATTTATATTGCATATTTATTTACAATATTGTCGTACCTGTACCTACTCTTTCTATTATATATCTATTGACTCCATAGTTTAAAATGTATACAACTTTGTAATTTGTATTTTGATTTAGTCATGCATGTAAATATTCTTTAAGTATCTGAATACGTCTGTCTCAACACAGGTGTACCCTAGTGAGACAGATGTAGATAAATACACTTAAAAAACTCTATATTGATAGATAAAAAAATAAAAATTCACAATCTCAAAACTTTACCCCAAATCATTTATAATTCTCTGAGCAACGTATACTTCATCTCTCTTCAGTAATCTCATAAAAACGACAACATATTCAAAATATGACGTTTTCATAAAAAGCGGCAACATATACAAAATATCACATATTCAGGAAAGTGACAACATATCCAAAATACAACCTTTTCATATAAACTTCAAAATATCCAAAATAAATGTATTTTCATATTTATGTCGGTGTGATTTTTCTAATGGCTCCCGTCATTTCCGTGCATTTTTTACTAGAACATTTTCAATTTTCTGCCGTCCAATCTTCTCGCCACGCGCCCGCTGGAAATATCCAATAATATTGTTCCCCTTCCACCAGAGTGGCGTAAAAGTGAAAACGTTATAGGCGTTCACTTATTCGCGAGAATTTCAATCATGCTAACTTCTTTTTACTGTAAAAAACCTGTTACTTCAAAACAAAGCAAAATAAAAATAAAATAGGAATGTTTTTTAACTGGCAAATATAGTATTTTTGAACAAGTTTTTAGCTACCCGATTGCGATGGAGTGTATATTATATTGTATTGTATTTCATAAATAGTTTATTGGGGAGAACGAATATGACTTTCTTTTGATGTAAAGGATTGAATGGTTCAAACTTTTCAACATTTAACTGACTTCCATATTAATACTCTTGTCGGCTTTCTGATACGAAGTAAACATTTAATTCACTTCCATATTATTACTCTTGTCGGCTCTGATACAAAATAAATATTTAATTAACTTCCATATTAATACTCTTATCGGCTCTGATACGCAGTACACCTTTAATTGAATTCCATATGAATGCTCTTGTCGGCTTTCTGATACGAAGTAAACATTTAATTCACTTCCATATTATTACTCCTGTCAGCTCTGATACGAATTAAATATTTAATTAACTTCCATATTAATACTCTTATCGGCTCTGATACGCAGTACACCTTTAATCGAATTCCATATTAATACTCTCGTCGGCTTTCTGATACGAAGTAAACATTTAATTGATTTCCATATTAATACTCTGGTCGGTTCTGATACAGAACAAACAGAGAAATTTAAAAATTTAATAAACGTATATTGATACTTTGGGCACCATTTCACTAATTAATACATAAATGTTGTAGATTTTAAATATTTTTTTATAATTGCTTCTCACAAAATATAAAACATATTTTTTCCCATTTAATAATCATTTGCACTAGGACTAAGGACGGGTTGTTTCGGAGAATTTGAACAATTCATCAAATTTCAACGTTCATTTTCGGGTTCTGTGAAAGACTTATTCAAGTTCTGTTATTATATCATTGTAGGCTAGTTGCTTGACAAACCTGAAATAAAAACAGAACTTGAAAAAATCTTTCACAGATCTTGAAAATGAACGTTGAAATTTGATGAATTGTTCAAATTCTCCGAAACAACCCGTCCGCCTATATCGAAGTTAACAAACTTATTCATTTCAGTGAAGCAGCAATAATCACTAAAAACATGTTATATGAGTGGCTAGTTGGATACTTTGACTGAAAAAATATCTGACCCATATCAGAATAATAAATTCATACAAAAAATTTATGATTCCAATATTATTATAAAATTTTTTCGATTATTTGTATAGGGCCTTTTTGTGCAAAATCACCTCATAGGTAAGGGCGCTGAATATGATAAATTTATGGTTCAAATATTTAGATTAATTTATTGTAAAGCATTCTCAAAGTATCCAATAAGCCACTCATGCAACACGTTTTTTTTTTTTTTTTTTTGCCTTGTAATATATAGATATATTTTTGTGTTGCTTCTCTCAAATGGTTCAAATGTTCACCTCTATACAGGCAGTCCCATGAGGTTGATGATTATTTGAAAACATGCTTTATATTCTGTGAAAAGCTTTACATAAATAAATACATGAATTAAATTACGTTAAATTAATTCAAATTGCTGGCAAATCAAATAACGTAAATATAATGTTTAAAAAATACTCTTCGTGTGGTTACATATTTAGATATATGTATGTTCATGTTAAAAAAACAAAGCAGGGTTCCTCTGTTGTTTTGCACATTAAATTGCCGTTAGTAATAATAAGTTATGATTTTAAACATTCAAATTATGGGCTTATTTGCTTGTTAATAATTTTCCGTGATCATAAAAGTTTGTAGGCACCGCGATTATTATGTTTTGAGCAAAATGACAACTTGAGTCTGGCAACACTTGCCTGCGCAGCGAGATGCGCAGACGGCATAACTGAGCTCGCGAGTGGAAAAAACTTTGACACCATTCCGTCTCGAGCGCTCCTCCCACCAGCAAGCTAATTATTTTAATTACGCAAATTATTGTCGCGGATAGAATCCTTGTATTATCTCACCTTAAATAAAATATAACTCTACCAATCAATCAGCGTTATGATTTACAAGCTAAGTTCCGTGACTGATTATTTAGAGAACTAGAATATCTCCGATGGTAAGCGGAGATGTTCTAGCAATCCCTAAAGTTAATTAGGCGTGGAAAACTGATTGCGTGCAATATAGGACACCATTAAATACCCAAAATTTCGTAAAATAATAATGATTTCTATACTTACGTAAATCAATTAAGAACTAAACTACTTACATGCATAAAAGATAAGTGAAAAAAATTATAAAAGCAAGTAAATGAAAAACTGATTAGGAAATTTTAAAAACTGGATAGATAAATCGATATAAGAATGTTGTAGGCGTGTCAATGTGACCGAGTAAGCTTAATCTTACCTTACTTTTGGGTGAAATTTTCTTTAGCAAGTAATCAATTTTACTGATCAGTCTGTGGACTAGAAGTCAAGAGATTTTATGGTGATTGGTGTCGAGAGTTTTCTATTAAATCACTTTTTACAGATTTACATTCAGTTATTTTAAAGCACTGTTACAATATTAACTTGGAATTTCTGGATTTTTGCAGCGACATTATAAAAAATGCGATTTTTTATAATAACGTTTTTCTTGGAACCTAAAAAAACTGAATCCAATGCGGGACAATTTACAGTCAGTTTAATATTTTCTTCTCAGGCTTTTAAATACTTTTTGTGTGGTTTTGTATGAATATCATAAACATTTCACCGAACGCTGAACGAAAATGAAACCATTAATATTGGCCGATAATGAATGCTGCGAAGAAATTAAAAAAGGCATAAACATGTACTTTATTAATTTAAACAAATTATTTAATGATTTAATGTTAATGCTTTTAACGAACATTACAAATTTTTAGTAACTATACCTCTTCTTATAATACTCTTCTCTGTCCATCATTTAGGCAGATGTATAGATTGTAGTGAATTGTGAGTTTTATGAATATAGAGCTAATTAGTTAAATTAATGTGGTTTTAGGCATTTAGTTTTGGTGTAGCCGTCAAGCACCCGAAACGAAAAACTATTCAGCTAAACATACACAAACGCACACTTCACCACAATCTACACATCTGCCCTGATGATGTACACTGTAATGATATCCGAGACGTTGACTAAAGGAGGTATCGGAAAAAAAACGGAATAATACAACAAAAATTAATCAAGATAATAATTTTGGTCGTGAAAATCTCAAACCATACCTTACATATTTCTAATACATATGCCAGAGACATGCCACATACGTGTACCGAGTGCCCCACTGCAAAACCACGCTGGCATAAAGGCGAATTAACTATATTGTCCCAAATTTGTACTATTCTTTACCTAATTCCATCAACATGTTCCAAAACCTGAACTTTCATATGAAAAAAAAAATATTGAGGAATGAGTGAGAGGTCTCTCCATGGCCCATGTTGTAGAAGGGAGAAAACACACAGGCCGGAAAATTGTTCAGCCGCCGAGCTGTGAAATTAAGTCTTAGGAACGAACGGTTTCCGTGTTGCAAATTTAATGTCAACCATGGCGCCCGTTCGGTGTGTTTTCAGACCATGCACCGATGCTGAAGGGACAATGACGCTAGTACCTCGGGGCATCTTCCATTTTAATACCAGCGGAACAAGGAGAGCATACCTACCTGTGCTCTAATGATTTCAATCCGTTTGTTAAGATACGGAAATTTTTAAATCATGGGTTTTTTTTAGTATTTTGGAATTCCAGAACAGAGGTGGCTGCTAAATTCAAAGTTGTGTACTATTAAAGTATCTACGAGCCATGCACAGTACACCCAGCTTCTGAGAGGCCAACATAACTTCTGTGCAGCCCGCATGCCTGCGCTGGTCACTTAGAGTTACACCAAGCATACCAATTGAAGGCATGTTGGGGAAGATTGCTTCCCTTGAAAGAGACTAGATTATCATTTTGATCCCTTTTATACGAAATCAGACATGATTGGGTCAAAGAAACATTAAATTTGACTTGGTTATTCTTTCCCCAATAGTTAACCGTCCATTATTTGCTTCAAAGCCCTCCGAGCTGTTGGAGTTTATATATCCTCTAGAGGCTTGTCAAATATGAAAACTGTCATAGACCGTGCTGTTATCCGCGTAAAAATTAATTTGTGCACACGACACAAGGTCATTGAACAAAATTGTAACAAAAACAAAGTCGGGGACAGAACCGATCCCTGGGGGACGCCAAGCTTTATTGAATGTGAGAAAGAGGTGTAACCATCAGCAACCGTCTAAATCGACCTCTCCCCCAAAAAGTCGGCAATCCATGTACTCAATGATGAGGGAAATCCGTAAGAAGACAGTTTGTTAACAATTCCTCGGCCAAATCCGGTCAAAGCCCTGGGAAATATTCAGTGCAACCGTTTGGATCTCACCGTAATGTTCCAGGCACCGCCCCCAAACATGCGTCACGTACGCGAGAGGAACAACGCGCAATTAGGATTTCAAAAACATTATATTTGAGCTATAAATACGAGCCAATGATTAAAAACACGATTTATAGTCGAATTGACGTAAAAATATCTAGTGTTTTTTTCTGTATGTATTTCATAATTAATTAACAAAGTGTATCGCCAGGATTCGATCACACGACCTCTGGATTTGCAGTCGATAATTTTGACCGCGTCGACATGGGCGTCATTTTTACGTGAATAACAGGTACCAATTTACGTAACAACTATTGAGTTCACTAAAATGCAATAATGAAAAGTTGATTTCATTCTTGTGTGGTGTAATTAAAATACAGTTGACCACTTTCATCATAATGTACTTTGTGAAGGTATTAAATTTAATGATGATCTATTTTAATTGCTTTTAGGTCACTGGTGTTGGCTGCAGTCATTATTTTTTCCCGGGTAAAATGACATAGCGTTTTAAATATCACAAAGCCTTTTGAATTATTTAAGACAAAAGAGGTTTTTCTACATTTTAGCCCTTTTCTCTGCAGCCCGGAGAGGGAATCTATTTTAATGAGGGCCATGCAAGCAAAAACAGAGCACAATAGCTATAAAAATAGTCTTGGCACCTTTCATAAATATTACACACTGTTTTGCATTTTCTTTTTTTTATTCGAATCATGGAAAAATAGTGATCAGTTTTCAACATCGGTTGCAGATGGATTTTATGTAGAGAATTATGTTTCGAATTAATAGTTTGAATGCGGACAAAGCTCATTCAATAATATTAATATCAAAAAAGACACCAGCATTTTTTTTTCCTCAAAACGGATGATGGTTAGCATTAATGATTTTCATTATTTATAAATATGTCAATAAAATAACAATGCACATGAAAAAATTACAAAAAATTGATTATTTTCACTACTGTTTGAGCAGGTCATAGGAATATATTAGTAAATAGGTAATTAATAAAAATGTTTCCAAAACTTCATTTTCCCCATCTCATTCCCATCCTCACTCCCATCAGAAATTCAATATACCCCAGTTATTGGATGTCCCACTTGCCTTGGAATGTCGAGAGCAGTTGGTTGGTACTCTTCGGCGGTATTCATATTAAAAAAGGAATATTCTTAAAAAGAAAAAAATGGTAATGTCATAGAGATGAGTTTATTTTTTCCAATCAAAAAATATTCAAATAATTTTGGGTTTTAGAAGTTTTGATTCGATTATTAATCAAAAATGTTTACTATTAGCATTCTACCCCGAATATTGATTTGTCTTTACCAAATAATTCAAAAAATATTTGTAGTCGAACATCAGAAAAAATGTCCCAAGGTATTTTAAAAGTGTATTAAACAAGTTAAGTCACGTCGTCGTATGCTTTAAGAGGGAGCTACAAGCCAAAATATTCTTGGTATACCTTATATTGAAGGTAATAGGCATTAAAATTGTTTGACAAACGGAGTCTAGAAACGTTCGATTTCAAGCAAAAAACTGGTTTTTATTTATTTTGTTAATAATTTTATAAGAAAGAAAAAAAGTTAATCAAGTGAAACTGTCACAGATAATCTTAGCTATAAAAATGTATTTTTTAAGTTGTTTCCTTTAAGCGTTCTCACATTTCTATTGAAAAAATATTTTTTTTTGTAGTTTGCATTTATATTTTTTATTTAGTAATTTATATACACAGCGCCCTTGAGGTGATTTTTCACAAAAACGGCGCTCTACAAATTATCCAATTATTATTATTATTATTATATATTTATTTGTATTCTACTCAAGCGAAGCGATAGGAAAACCTTAAATTTATCTCAAGGATATATTTTGGTATTGATAATGTACACCAATTCGTTATAAAGATTAATCAAAATAGTGATTTGGCATTAAGCTTCGCCTTGAATCTTTTAGGATATTTTCTAAAAACCCTTTTGCTGAATACAACTACCAATTAATTCTACGGTGAATTATATACTGAGTTTGATAAAACATAAACTCATTAGATATCTGATAAGAATCACCATAACACCATTTACAAAAACCAAGTTTTTTTTGTATATTTTGTATTTTGTAATGTAGTTTAAATTCTGTATGTATATAAGCTCAAACATTGTAATTTTTTATCACTTTCATTTTATACCCTGAAGATGCTTGTGTTAAGCGAAACTGGTCAGTATTAAAATATTAAAATAAATTAATCGTAGTTACAAACAAAGTTATTGTTTTATTTCAAGAAGTAAGTTATTACCAAAATAAAATCACCTAGGCGCCGCAATAATTTAATACCGTCACACAAAGAATTAATACACAACTTTAAACATAAATATGTTATACGTAACTGTATATTTTCATATTTTCCGGTGATTTTTCATCGTAGAGTTATATAAATAATATATATATTTGAAACACGATATGCTTGGTTTCGAATGCAGTATTTTTTTTTTATATCTATTAATTCTGAAATTACTTTCAATGAAATAAAACGAAAGTAATGCACAATATATCCATACCCAAACTCTGAATTGACTGGTATAAGGCAAATGACTAATTTGTAACCTTACTCCGTATTGGCCAGCCTTAGAGATAATAGTATTTTAATGACAGCCAGTCTATCCGTTTTATTACCTAAAACGCAATACAACGATATATCTATATTTTATGTGCTTATTGTCAATCCAATAAAAACGTCTCTTTCATGTCTCAGATTCCCATAAATTCCCCATATTATTGGACCATTTGGTGTCAAAGTGGATTTTATTCGTTTTATCGTAATATGAAAATTGCCGAAGATTTGGACCGAATGGCCAAATTCCCTCATTTGGGATTACTCGAGGCACATTTTCCCGACTTTTCGGTACAAATTTCAAATAGATTCTGTTTTCCTTTGACACGTAACCGCCCAGCTGACGCATATTCGTTTTTTTTATCTGTTTCCCAAATAAATTTAGATAGTTACATTTGACAATATCACGGATGTAATGATATTCGATAGAGTGAATGATTGGCAAGTAAGGAATTGATTGAAAAAAAATCTTCTGTTCTATATTTAACAAGGACTAACACAATGACACGAATCACTTTTGTTTCCAAAACTGGCATAAAGATCAGTTATAAGTATGACTTGTGCTATGGTAGTGATGTAAGTTGCAAAGGATTTAACGATCACCTTAATTAACGATCGCTTTAATTTGTTTTCGTTATTATTTTATTTTTTAAACATATTAAAAATTTTTTGTGTTCTCTCGAATACCATATTAAACTCATGCCGATATCATTGTAATCGTATGTTCGTATAGGCTATGTGATGTAATAACTAGAAAACTAAATGCATAAACAAAATGAAAATTAAACTGAATGGCTTAAAATATATATTTTGTATACTAATCCCACCGATCACCTTCTTCATTTTCCTTCTCACACGTCTTGTATGAAAACGAAAAATGCAGAAAATACTAGAACGATGACGTCACGTACAATCTCTCAATATATATATCACCTACAATTTCTCACACATGTGTGTTTTAAAGAAAATTAAAACAAAGATATGTTTTAAAAGTCAGTACTTTTTATCTCTTAAGGAGATAAAAATTAAATACACTAAAAATTTTAAAACCATAACGTTAGTTAGTCACAGCACCTTTTTAGAAGATTGTATGTTTGTATTCACATTACCATTAAGAATTTAGTGATACGAAAGAAATTGGGAAAAGATAGAGCGATGAGCCTGTTTTTTTAAACAGCGTTAGTGTAAACCTATCCGGAGCTAGAATACAGCATCACCAAATTGAGAAAAGGTTGTGAAGTCGAAAGCAAATTGACCGGTTGGTAGCCGAGTGTATAAATTCGTTGAATTCTCACACAGGAGGCGCGAGTTCAATCCTCTACTAGCTCTCCTCCATCATTGCAAAAGCAACATTATTCCGCTTCAAATGGTGAAAGAAGGAGGAATTTTAAAAAAATTAGGTTTTTCGTGACCTGGAAATGTTTGTATTTCTTAGTACGAAAAAAAGAAAATGAAGATGGCAAAGGCTAGCGGTAGTACCGGTCTATTCACATCTAGTCACTTAACACTACTAAAGCCAAATATTCAAGTTATTCAATGTTTCGAATGTAAACGGTTATCTTTTGCCAAGACGAAACTGAGGAAACATGTTAAACAACCGGATCTAAGCCGCGCATTTAAGCTTTCCCTACAATTTAAATGAAAATACAGCAGTTTTTTTTTACTTGCCGTATTAAAATCACTTAAGCCTCGATAAATACTGAATGAGAAAAAAATCCCACAGCATCCTTGAACCGTCAAACGAAGCCATGAATCTCTTTTAAATATGATCCTTTTCGTTGCCGCTTTTTGTGTGATTCTTTTATCTCTCGGGCACACTCCGCGGTGTCGGGATGTATGGCGAATGGCGTATGGTATTACCTCCCTCCGTCAGTACTACCAAACCCACCCCCTGCTTACTCTTTCGGGGAAGTGCTGACGCCTTGTGCTACAGGGAAACATATTACAACATGCGAGAGAAAAAGTAGGAACATTTTTCAAATAAATTTATCCTAATTGTAAAGCGGGAAATTTACCTACCTACTGAGGCAGCAACAAGCAACATTCGGTGAACGGTGAGCTCTGGCATCATAAAATTTAGAAAGCTTTATTATTTTGTGAATTCTATGTCAAAACCACATTTTTAGCTCAAGAAGGCAGTTTTTGTGAAATATTCTGTAAAATTTTTCAATCCAAATTTATGACGAAGCTGGAAAGTTAAGCAAAGAACGAAAGCTTGCAGAACTAACAAATTTTGAGTTCTGCAAGACTTTTTTAAAATGAAAGCTGTTCCGCCTTTCGAAACCACTCTCACCGCATTCACAGTGCGGTGAAGCCACTGATATTCGCTAGTTGTAATATTTGCAAGCTTGAAATTCCCGGGCAAAACCGTAAGAAAACTAATATTTTATAAAAAAGGTAGCACGAACCTCATTATACTAAAAACAGATTTATTTTCTTTACTTGTCAAACCCGATTTTGATACACCTAAAACCTGAACAACTTTTTCAATATATTTGGGATAAAAGCATAATACGCGCTCACAATGACATATTTTATTACCTGTCGCGTCGGACCTTATACTAAATTGAACCCGTATTTCTGTTGAAGTTGTCACGTATTTGAAACACAAAGGTCAAATAAATAATAGAGATACGTACTGTTTTATCACTATTTACATTATATAAATATGGGTAGGTTGGCATCAATGGACTAGCGCAACAAATGGACCACTTCATTATTTCAGAATCTAACCATTTTTAATAAAACGTTATTTATTATTTTGATTGTATTTTTTGTAAGTATTGTGCATTTATACTATTGACATTAATTGTAATTTTTTTTTTTAATTTATTTATTTCATCAACAAAATTACAGAATATTTAATATATTAGTAAGTAAAATACCTATATGTAAGTTAGTAACAATGACATTGTTGAAAAACTAATGTTAAAATAATAGAACAGTTTCTAATAAAAAAAATATATATATGTATATAAGAGTGTTATATAGATATTGCATAATATACTATATTTTAAGTTGTGCATAACCTGCCTCACTAGGCGAACCTGTGTTGAGGCAGATTTGTTAGTTAATTATTTCTCGCATTTTGTCTATGGTTTACTTATAAATGTTTAATATAGGTTCCTATACAGCAATACATTATTTTAGGTTACATTTTTATTAGCTTATACACAATACAAATACGGCAAGTTTTATCACCATATACTACAATAATTGTCAGTGACTAGGCGTTTGGGTGAGGGCACCAGTATATGTATTCGAAAAGTCGTTTAGATTTTTTAACAATAAATTTTATTAAAAGAACATCAATTTCCGATAGTTGGACCATGGTGGTTATACTTTTGAAACGATCCTGATTGTGGGAATGATTTTTTTAAGTTTTCAATTTTTTTAGCATGCCCCTCGCATTGCAAGAGAGGAAGGTTAAGACGTACCTGAATATTCATGTTATTGATGAATCATGCCCACTGTTATTGATTGTCAAAGCCAGGCTTAATTCTGAAAGCATCTACCACTTTGGGAACACAGTGTGTTTAGAACACCTGAGATTGACGTTAATTAAAGTGATTGAGACCAACTATTCAAGACTTTTGGGACCCTTTCTTCTCATAAAAATACAAATGAGAGGAAAAAAAACAAGCCAAAAAAGTGATTTCAAACGACTTTGTTCAAAATCAATATCAATATTATAAATAAAATTATAAAGTTTTTTCAAAGACTTTCAAAGGCGTTCATAATGAATTCCGAGATTTTCAAACTTTGGCAAATTAATTAACTTTGTTATATTATTTTATTCAACTAATCACAACTGTTGAAATCTTAAATAAATTAAAAAATATGTTTCTCATTTGTATTATATTTTATTTTTCATTGTTTGTCAAAAGAACTTATACTCATAAATGAACACTTAACACCAATTGATATGTTTTTTTAATCGTAAATAATTAGCAGATAAAACGAAAGCATAGTAAAAAATCTCTTTGTCAAATGATGAAACAGTTTTTTAAGCGTTGTGAGAAATATTTCTGACAAAATATCAGCACTCAGCATTTAAATGAAATTAACTTTGTTGTCCTGTAAAAAGCATGTTTGCAGAGAACAAGTCCTTGAAATTCAAAACACTGCAAACTTTTTGATATTTTTAATTGAAACATTGCTGAAATGATATCAGTCGTGGTTGGGGACCAGATCTTTTAAGTCAGGTATTTACTTCCTAATAAATATTATCTTAACAGTCGAGGCGTTACCAATGTAGGTAAGCATTTTGAAAACAAATTTATTTACCTATGGTTTTCATAACTAGTTTGTACAGCTTGAAGTATTTTAACCTTCGGCATGCCAAAATGTAAAACAAAACTTGGGGTGCCATGAGGGGTGACTCGGTTAATCCAAGCATTTTATCACTGTTCTGCCATTTCTTCTTAAATTATTTATGACTTAGACTTATGTAGTTATGTAGAAATAATTATCATAATAAACAGAGAAAACTTAATGATAAAAAAAAATATATAATTTATTTAGAATTTCTTCCAATTATTCGTTATTCGGTTAAAAAAGGGATTGCAGGGCCTTAAGGAATTAATTGAAAGGTTTTGTGAGAAAAAAATATTTAAATACCGATGTAGCGAGCGGTATTTCGTCCGATGCACGGATCGGAATACTTTCTCCCTCACACGCATAGCGCCGTCTTGCTCGGCAACTTTCAGCTCATCACCCGTACAGGAAGACACCCCATTGGCCGAGCTACCCCCACCCCTCCGTCATCGGCCTGCACTACCCTGCCCCAAAGGGTATATAACACCGTGCAGGCCTATATGGAGTCCAGTCTCCTGGTTAAACTAAGCAACAGAATCCTAGTGGTCATTGCCCAGTTAAACCCTCCCCAGTACCAAGTCGAGAGAACCCTCCGGGTCCTCCTTGGGAATTCAAGTAACAGCTCCCTCGGGGACATTACTTGTCGGGAAAACCTCAACCCAACTAAGAGACCACGGGTCCTCTGTTGAGGTTATTATGCTAAGTGTTTAGTGAGAACGTTAGTTATAATTGTTTAAACTCTAAATGACTTTACTTTATGCTACAACTTTCCTGTACTCTGTTTTTTACTATAAGCTTTGAACCCTGTATGTAAGAGAAATAAACTGACCAACGCTGAAAGACTATTTTCTTACAAACACCCTGACACGCCATTGAATTGTCACGATGTTAATAAAAATCCTAACATTTTCGCATTTCGTCATTCTATATTACTAAGACAAACGCAGGTTCTTGAACACGTGTTCCGATATTATTACGAATTTACCAAAAAGAATATCAGATCAGAATACAAGATATCAGAAAGCGGCCTGCAGTTCTGTTTTTAACTGGATTTCCAATCATTTAAAGAGATTTTTAAGTAAAAGTAAAGATTTTTTATAAATCAGCAATACCTCTTTTTTGAAACGAAACGCTGGTAAAGTAGGTATATTACCTCCACCTTTAGGCAGATTTGGCAATAGCGCGAGCGAGTGAGATGACACTCATCATCCAAAAGGGAGTCTCTGTACGAATAGAATGGCAAATACAGCTGAGATATAGTTTCAGCGCTCAAAAAAACATATTTTTGTGGTAAGGAATGATACCTAAATAAATATTTTTTTCTTTATTTATCCATTACTTTAGATTTTTTAAATAATGGTAGATTATGTGTTCTTATATACATATAGGTGATCAGAAAATGTATAAATAAGTCGTCTAAACGTTATGGTTATCACCACAGTATGAAAATGGCCTTGAAAGCCGAAACAGCTGTAACAATAACAAAAATCAAAAAAATGCTTGCAGAACTTAATAATAATATTAATAAATTTGATTTACATTCGATTTAAAAAAAATTAAATGCAGTTCTACGAATTAAACAGGAAAACACAACAATTTTGTAAGTCATTTTACACAGCAAAACCTACTATTTAGCAGTCGCCTCCTCGACTGATACGGTATAGACTTTGTACGTCTAAAATACTCGTCCCGGTTCGCGAATTAATGTCAGATTTCTCTCTTTCTTGTAAAATTGATCAAAGTTTTCAAGTATCGAAATTATTTTTTTGACAGATTATCAATTTCAATGGCCTGTCTGGGTCCTAAGATTTGGAAGTAACTATTCGAGCTGGCAATATTCAAATCGGTATGGACACTTCTAGGATTTATTTGATCATGGTCTTTATTATTCTGTTATTAATCAAGAAAGATATATAAAAAAAAAGTTGTTTTCGGTAGCTGTACCAAAATGTATTTCCAGAGAAATGCAGAATAATGATTACCCTCCAGCCATTAGCCCCATCCACCATATTGGGGTTATTATTTAAGCTTTTAATCCGGAGGAAATTTTATAATTAAGTCTAACAAAAATCTTTGATCTATTAAAAAAGGGGCATCGCGATGCCGGCGAAGTGAAACATGGAATAAAGGTTCTAAGCTTTTGATTTCTACTTAGCTGAATTTTAAATCGGACAATGAAACAGAAACAATCAGATTTTGTTATTTGAAACAATCGTAACTGTATGTAATAGTAACAATTAATCTTAATAATATATAATATATAGAGACAAAGATGGGACGCCGCTGTTCATAGACGCGATTTGCAGTGGTTATGTGAAAGTTGAAAGAGATAGGGAACAGGAAGGTTGGGAAGTACCTGGTTATTCAGATCTGGTCAATAACCAATAAAGCTCAAGTCTTTTCAAGTACTATTTCGATTCTGAATGGTGGTATTTTACCAAGGCGATACTAAATCTTATACAGAAGCAAGAAAGTTACTTATTTTTATTTATTTATTTTTTACGCCTATTAAGGCTTTTACATATTTACAAAATTATACTCGTAATTAGTGCAGGAAGAGATGGTTTAAAACATTTGCACAAAAACAAATATAAAGAAAAAATATTATTGAATTTGATCCGCATGGTATGGAGGTACAATTTTTTTTTTTCTTTCAACCGACAAAATACTATCAATGTGTTGGTCAATTTAAATAGACTATGAAAAGAGATTATACATAATAAATCAGGGGTATCAAACATTGAATTAATGATTTTACAATTACAAAATTAATGATACAAACAGGTTATATCGGAAATGATTCTACGATAAGAAAATTTTATTAAATTTAATGAACAAAGTACGTTATCGTAATTTAGGCATTCTCAAGGAAAGCCCATTTTAAAATTTACATATCTTAATTTATTTTTGGATTCTTTCAATCGCATGTGAATGAACCTCATAATTTGGGGACCGAACCGTGGAATTGTATTCTATATAACTCCTTACTATATAACATATATAATGTTTTTACAGTATTGACATTATCTAAATCACTAGATTCCCTTAAAATAAATCCCAAAATTTTCAAAGCTTTGTTGGTTATTATTTATATATGCTTGATAAAGTTGAGTTTCGTATCAAATCAAATACCTAAGTCATTAATTTCCGAGACAGATACTAACGACATATTGTTAATGGAATAATCAAAAAATATTGGATTCTTTATTCGATAAAACCTCATGATTTGATATTTGCTTATGTTAAGTTGCAAGCGATTATATGACACCATATAATAAATCTCAACAAGTTATTTGACAATATATGGCAATCGTTAATTCGTTACACAGTTGATTTCTTAAGCCTTTTTAAGCCCATTCCCGTTCTAATCCCCGATTAAGCTTCTGTTGTGGAACCTTAAAATGTAGTACACTCCGTATAAATTGAAAAATCAAGCACTTTATTCCCTCCCCTATTTCCAAATGACACCCCAGAAAAACGTTTTGCCGCGTCACGGGGTATGATTTTGCTGAAAATTATATGAAGGATGTCAGGTGATATACGTTACATTAAATATACATACAGACTTCTCCGTAATATACATAATAACATTGAAGTGAAATACATTAGATAAGTTCCCTACTATGGATCATTTTCTTTTACACTTAAATCGATATTTACCATTAATCAAAACATGTATAAGAAGTTAAAGCTGCAACATAAAAACCTGGGTTCTCTCAGCCTCGTTAACTCTGATCCGCTATCAATAGAATAAGGTCCTTCCACCGCCGCTGTGCCCACATGATCCATATGTGGGGCCTTAAAGAGTCTGCAATGTGCTTGTCCGCTCCATTCGTTCCCCACGGGGATTGACGAGGTCCACAGGGCGACTTCTGAGGCCCTAGACTGGCTAACAGACCTAGATGTCATCCTCTGAACCCCCATCCTAAAGAAGAATTGTTTATACTGTTTTGCTTTCGAGCTAACTAATCATGTCGAATCCGTACAGCATCGTTTCTTAATTGCTTGGAAGTTATGACTAGAAAGACGCGATTACTCTTAAGACGATCTTGAAGTAAAATTAAACCTTTCTTCTTAAAAAAGAATAAACGCCAGAAAGACTTTGAATTCATCTCCATTTTTTTTAAATTATTAAATGTCTGATTGACTCACCTACTTTGTTATAACTCATTCCTTTCAATGTCCCTTCTTGCGGACACACAAACGATCAATTGTTTTTCCTCAATCAATTCTCAAATTACAAATTATGGATACCATTCACCAGTGTCCAGAATGGACAGACTTGTCAACTCAAGTCGAAGCCTTGAATATTTTAGTGTAAATCTAAATGATTTTTGTTAGCTATTACGTAATCAATATTTTGTATTGTGACAGAAGTCGTGAACTCCATCAAAACCTTGAAATGACATCATCTTTATTGTTTTTTGTGACTACTGTATTTTTTTTTCAATATCATTTTCTTTGTATTAACTCCATGTAATATGTAATATATTGTAATAAAACATAGTCCGTTAATAAATAAATTATCAAGTTTTTTTTAGATTTGACAGAGAAATTGCTTCAGATGACAGGAATGAATCATTCTTTTTTCCAAAATCTCTAGAACATAAAATATCATCACGGCTCACATGGAAACGCTCAGATGACAGTATCGTAGTAAATATATTCACCATACTATTCGAAATACTGTCAATTTTGGCACAGTAAAAGACAACCTTATGAAGTTTGCGCCATTGGTCGCACGTTATATGACTGGCACGCACATCGCATATTCGCCGGAGTTGAGTTTGACATTAATAAGAAGGACACGTAGATTGAAACGAGGAGAATTTAATGCCTTAATCCATGTTTAAGCCCCGTTGGTATTAAGCTGATATCGGCTTAAATACGGTGAAGGGCGGATATTCAATCTTGTGTGATCTTTAAAGCAATTCAAAAAATATTTTTAATTTTATAAATATGGCGGTGTTTGCACAAGATCATAGTACTGATACACTTTATTGTATGCATGCAAGCATCCTTTACGAGAAAGATACATAGTTTTAGGATCGTAACGCAGAGTTGTTTTCTGTAGTAGTATAGAATTTTATGTGTTTTCAGTAGTTAGAATTTTTTAGCTTTAAGTTATTAAGAACAAAAGTAAGTAAGAACAAGGGGTGACAAAGTTAGATAACGATAAGGTATATAGTGGATTCCATCAGCAATGCACTAAGATTACAGACCCTCTTTAGGAAGTTGGCATGTATAGTAAAAAATGACGGAAAAGAATCCGAAGCTTTGTCAATGAAATCATTGTATGACTTAAGAGAGATACAGTTAAACCAATCGCCGTGGACTCGGAGAAAACAAATTGACCCTTCACACCGTCTCTACGCCTATTATCGATCAACGCTGACTATTATCGAGAACATGAAGAATATGAGTCCACGAAGGGGACTGGACTAGGATAATCAGATTTGACTTGGAATCTGCCATTATCCGACAATACATCTCCGGACTTGTCACATCTGCCAACATCTAGGAATCCAAATCCATCAGCCTCTGGACAGCTGCCCAAATAACAGATCGGAGATGTCGAATAATAATTATTAGTTTTAATATGTCATTGTATTATTGTTATTATATTATTCTTATTTCTATTACATAAACACTATAATAATAGGGGCATTTGCCTAGTTTTGCGTGCCTATTTTTAATAAATAATAAAATAATAATTCTATACGTACAATAGGTATATTTTAGCTGTGTTATCGTATACGTAAAACGATATTACAAAGAAAAATGAAAATTTCTTCGATAGCAAAAATTTTAAATAATTAAAAAGTTTTAATTAAAAATTAATTTTATTTATATATAAGTGATAGAAATAAATATATATTTACATATTTTGTTCTGAGATCTAAATGAAAATAATATGTTCTGACGAAGAAGATAATCCTAATAAGTCTACAGGAAACACGAAATAGAACAAGACACAGAAAAAAAAGTTATTTTATTTTTCTGTGTCTTGTTTTATTTCATGATTCGTTTGAATTTATTAGTATATAATTATCTTATTCTGCAGTGATATATTACATTCATGTGTTAAATAAGTAAAAGAAAAAGTTGTTGATGAAAATAATATGATTTATAATTATAAAAATGAACGTAAAAATTAAATGTAACTACTCAAATATATAATAATGAAAATAATTCGCATATTTCAATGACAATAATTATCTTTCTTAGAGCAACAAGAAAAGAACTGAACCATGCTTAGAAAAAAAAACAAATTAAAAATTTCTCCACTCGGAGAAAATTCGTTCAGTTATAAATTCGTTTGACTTCTGTTTGACAAATCAGTTAAAAATCTTGAGTCCGTGTCAATTCAAAGGAAAAAATCTCATTCTTAAATCAACACATTACGGGGAAACTTTGCCAAGAATTTCGGGTGGATGATACCGAACATTTGTTTGAACGAATCGAAAATGGAGAAAACGGAATAATAATTCGTTCACCCCACAGCTTTTGATATAATTTTGACTTCATTCATTCCTACGAAATTAGAATTTCGAGGAAAAATACACGTCTCTTTTTGTAAAGTCAAGTAAATTATTTGAATACCACCCAAAACCACGGGAGGTGGGTTTGGGTACCGCTGCCCCGGGAACCAACACATCTGCCATAGGACACCTCCAGCGGTTCGCTACGTTCGTTGATTTAGCAGGGATGCCCGGGTTCCATTGAGGTGTGTTCAAGATACGCCTACCCACCAGCTGCGTTGCTTGCCGAATCGGGAGAACCTGGTTTGGGGAGACCCTTCGACCTCTCCATCTGGTATCTCGACCCATCAGTGGTAATATCCCTCAATTCAAATGTCCTTCACACCTGGATACACCGATCCCTAGATTCCTACCCAACCTTCGTACCGTTTACCTTCCCAGAACTTCCTTTCGTTCCTTTCCTTAAAAAATACCCTTTACACAGCACCCCAAAAGATGACATAGGCCCTGAGGTAAATTATTCACATCAGGGCCTTCTATGTGGGGTTAATGTAAAAAATAAAATAAATATTCCTAAATTTAGAAAATGATGTGAGGCTAAGGGAAGTCGAAATGTCAATACGTGGGAAAGAGGTTGATTGGAAAGCACCTGGCTATTCAGTATTCATATCTAGTCACTAATTACCACAAAAATCATTTCAAGCACTTTTGAATGCGAATGGGGATTTTTCACCACGATTCTGAGACTAGATCAAAATTAAAATATGAAATTAATTTTTTATAATATATTTATTTTTAAATGTTATCTGTCCTGCCGAGTGTCGAACCAAGTCAAATATAGAATACGTACTGATAAGTTTTGAGATTTTTACTTACAAAAGTATTATCGTGATTATTTTTTGGGTTGCTATCCCGTGTTGCCCTTCCTCCTTCTTTAGCTAAGTTTCAGAGAGCGTTGTAGTGTCAATAATGACATCTGCCCTGATGATGGATTCTGTAACGCTGTCCTCGTGCTATAGACAATAGTTAGAGGTTCAACACGAAATCTGCTCGGATGATGCACACCGTGACGCCGTCCGAAACGTTGTCTAAAAAAGGAGGAGACGCAACATGGCATGATAATCCAAAAAATATTACGATAACACCATGTATAACGACTAATCATTTTAAACTATCGTAGAAAGCAAACACTGGCTGGCTTGACATTATATAAATAGTTTATATTTCCATTGTCCTGAAGAAGGTTGAGTGACCCATATAACTCAACAAAGTGGTTTAAAATAAAGGAAACAAAATCATTTACATTTGAATGTAACTGAAGTGTGGCAGGGCTGAAAGTTGGAACGACAGCTGTATTAAAAAAATACAGTGTGTGGCAAGCCTACGCACGACGGAAGTGAAACTTTTATTATTCTTCTCTCTCTCTTTTCATTTCATTCTCACTTTTTTTCTGTCTATTGACATATTTATAAGTAGCAGATGATAAAAAAAAATTAAAAGTTATAAAAATATGGAATTCGGACCCGGGTCCTGCATAACGAGTATCGAACGCTCTGCCTCTAGACCGCGAGGAGAGATATTTCGCGCGACGCGGCGTTATCGGCCTTGATTAGTAATTTTAATGATTCAAAATAAAAATAATTAATCAAAATACCGAGCGACTCTACCGGCTCGATTTATAAGCTATATTTCGACCAAAATATCATATAGGTACCGTAAATTAAAGTAAAGGTAAATTAACAAATTTATGTAATTTTTTACTACATTATTACAAATCGTTGATAAAAAAAAATAATTAATCAAAATACCGAGCGACTCTACCGCCTCGATTTGTAAGCTATATTTCGACCAAAATATCATATAGGTACCGTAAATTAACAAATTTATGTAATTTTTTACTACATTATTACAAATCGTTGACAATAAAAATAATTAATCAAAATTCCGAGCGACTCTACCGGCTCGATTTGTAAGCTATATTTCGACCAAAATATCATATAGGTACCGTAAAGTAAATTAAATTTAAATTTATCTAATTTTTTACTACATTATTACAAATCGTTGATAAAAAAAAATGAAAAGTTATAAAAATATGGGATTCGAACCCGGGTCCTGCATAACGAGTGTCGAAAGCTCTGCCTCTAGACCGCGGTTATTACGTATTCGACCAAAATATATAAAAGTCGCAGCACGAGAGCATGTTATCACTTTTACAAAAATTATTATTAAAAAAATCACAAAAAGAAAAAAAAAATAATTAAAGCGGGGATCGAAACTCGGTTCTTCACGACGACAATCGGGCCCTCTGCCTCTAGACCGCGAAGCTGAGTTTGGAGAGTGACCTAAAGTGGGTATATAATATTGGCTAGGGTCCTATAGCGAAATGATCACGGTTTTTCATGACGGTCATGAGTTGGTTTTACTCCGGTCCTCAAAATTGCATAACGCGCGTAAAGAAGTTTCACTTCAAGATACGGATTGTCGATTATAAACTAAAATTCTTTAGTTAAGTGGAAAACATAAAGCTGTAGCAGCCGCGTCACCGCTGCTAGGATCATCATATCATAGATCAGACCGCACTTGTAGGAAGGCGAAGAAAAACTGAATCAACAATCAACATTAATTGAAATATCGACCTGTGATACCGCGATACGTAAACTGCTGATAAAACGAACATGAAGGAATACAGGGTGATGCAAAACATTCATACAATGAACCGAGTCAGCGATCCTGTGGGTTCGATGTCCAGACGCTTTTCTCCAACCCGTAGAAGACGAGAACGAAGGAATCAACACCTATATAAGCGGAGGAGGACCTAAGTACTTGCATCATTCCACTCACGAAGTCCGACTCGGCGTAACGGAGGAGTCGGCCACTATGGCCGGTTCCTCCAGCGTCGCGCCTCGCTCTTTCTTCACCACACCACTACAGGACCTACTCACCTACACCCGGTTTTGCACGGACTACAATTATGGACGCCTTGGGATCACCTCAGCGCCGCTATCCCCGACTATCATTCCTGACCAGCGCTGACTTCACGCGCCTAGACCCTGCGACGACTTCGCCGGCCTGCATCTCCCGCTCATCTGCCGACCAGGTTCATCGCACCTTCGGCTACTACGTTCACACTGGAGTACCCGGAAGACTCCACATCTTGCCATATAGAATGTGTAGGCCTAATCAAAAAATTTGCGGACAATACCGTGCTTCTAATTAATGGGAATAATTATTTCACAAAAACACTACATAATATATTTTTGATTCTTTCATATTATTTACACTAGGTACTAAATTTGAATAATTTGTAAATGAGATCCCAGTGAAGATATCATAACGTCCATTTGTTACAAAAAAGGAATAGAATTAAACATTTATTATTATTGTGAACACTTCAAAAAATCTAAATGTTTACGTGTCCAAAAAACTTGTTCTACATTTGAGTTTTTTTTTTTTTAATGTGAAAACCGCAAAAAAAAGTCCCAACTGCTCTCTCGTCAAGAGCCAGTGAGACTATGGCATCCCCAATCTGGGTATGATGTGTAGCTCAAGGTAGTGGGGAGATGGAGGAGATGAGGAAGAGGAAGGTGGGGGAGTACCCCAATTTGCAAATCTGGTCACCAAACACGTCGCAAGCCATTTCTATATTATCATTTGTATCTTCCACTCTGGAGACAAGTATACTATTTATTATTTTAAATGAATACGTTGTATAGAACAAAAATACACCAAATAAAATTTTCCTTGCGCACGAAGGGATTTGATCCGGCGACCTTCGGATTGGTTACCACTCGACCACGGAGTCCGTTGTCGAGACCGTAGATTCACAGTTTCCCGCTTGTACTACGAGTTTCCGGACACCGTGTATAATAATTTATGCACGAATTTTCAAGCTATTACGAAAAACCACAATGATTTAACTACCCATTCAAATGCCTTAAATACGCATTCATCTTCCCTTTGACGAGAATAGAACTAGAACTTTAATACAGTAAGTATGGAAATTTCTACCACAAGATCTAATGGGTTGTCAGGTGCCCACTATACCCAGCGAGGGTTGTTATTTTTATTTTAAACTACGCCACAACTTCAAGTCCTCTCGCTAGCTCATTATCCAATGTCAAGCGTTCATTGTAGTCACTAAAAATAGTTTAAATATAATGTCTAAGAGGTCACGGTCTTTTTCATAACGATCAGAGGAATGGGTAGTTTTAGTACATATTCAAAGTATGGCATCTCCGCATATGAAAAACGTTGGTCTGCCTGCTCTAAGTGGTTGCAACTATGAGTTATAGAGCTTACAAGAGGCTTTATTGTTTCGAAAAAAAAACGATCAGAGGAATGGGTAGTTTTAGTACATATTCAAAGTATGGCGTCTCCGCATATGAAAAAAGTTGGTCTGCCTGCTCTAAGTGGTTGCAACTATGAGTTATAGAGCTTACAAGAGGCTTCATTGTTTCGAAAAAAAAACGATCAGAGGAATGGGTAGTTTTAGTACATATTCAAAGTATGGCGTCTCCGCATATGAAAAAAGTTGGTCTGCCTGCTCTAAGTGGTTGCAACTATGAGTTATAGAGCTTACAAGATTAGGCTACATTGTTGCTAAAAAAAAAAAGATCACAGAAATGGGTAGTTTTAGTACATATTCAAAGTACGGTGTCTCCGCATATGAAACAAGTTGGTCTGCCTGCTCTAAGTGGTTGCAACTATGAGTTATAGAGCTTACAAGAGGCTTCATTGTTTCGAAAAAAAAACGATCAGAGGAATGGGTAATTTTAGTACATATTCAAAGTATGGCGTCTCCGCATATGAAACAAGTTGGTCTGCCTGCTCTAAGTGGTTGCAACTTCGAGTTATAAAGCTTACAAGATTAGGCTACATTGTTTCGAAAAAAAAAACGATCAGAGAAATTGTCAGTTTTAGTATATATTCAAAGTATGGCCTCTCCGCAGATGAAACAAGTTGGTCTGGCGGCTCTCAGTGGTTGCATTTCAGAGTTATGATGCGCGCAAGTCATTGCATTGTTGCGAAAAAAACGATAACAGAAATGGTCAGTTTTAGTACCTATTCGAAGTATGGTGTCTCCACAGGTGAAACGAGTTGGTCTGCCTGCTCTCAGTGGTTGTATTTCAAAGAAAAAAAAAATAACAGTAATCAATAAAATAAAAAAATTAAATCGAACAAATCCAATTTTTATTAATTCAACTTCCATAATCTAAACATCTTTGGGTAAAATCACAGATTAATCATTTTGTAGAATATTACTAAGGCTTAAAGAGTTAAATATTTACTTACTTCTAATATTCTTTTAATATTTTTATGAGCTTTTTCATTAGTCACATCAAAACATCATGGATTTTGGCGATAAAAGTAAAAAATAGCTTAAAAAAGGGGTCTACGGTATCGTATACCGTTTACCTAATTCGAGTTTGAGGGATTTCTTAACGTACTTCGAAAAATGGTGTTCAGAAAACATAAAAAAAGACAACCTTATATTATAGTAGGAGATTTCAATATAAACATGAATAAAAATGCAGACATCTATACAAAAAACTTAAAAACTTAATCATTGAATTCAATGGGATGAAACAACTGGTAAAAGATCCCACTAGAGTAACTCTAACATCAAGTACATTAATTGATCTGGTGATAACAAATGTATTTGAACTACAGGTAAATCTATTAGATGCACCCAGAATCACAGATCACTCCATAATTCAAATTATAGAGCAAAATCGAAATACGAAAAAACATTTTATAAACACCAAAGCTTATCGGAACTATGCAAAATATGACGAAGAAGAACTAAGATTACAACTCAGAGCACAAAATTGGAATGGAATAATGGAATTAGATTTTGATATTAAGGTAGAAACATTCATAAAAAACTTAAAATATTCAATTTCAATATTCAAGATTTCTTTTTTAACTTGGATAGATTTAACTTAGATTTCGTCATCTTCGGAATCTTCTTCTTCGCTGCTTAGGCACGTAGACGAGGAGTCTGTAATGTGATAAAATAACTGTAAAGTTTGATAGAAAAAATGACGATTTTGATGATATGAAATTTATTATACATATGTATATATAAAAAACAGAAGGAAACGAACTCTTGTATGTATAGCTTAATGAGATTTATGGTTTAGATACGTAATATGCCATTAATAAGGAACAAATACATGCAAACTTTTCGTTTCCTAACGATTTTTACCTATACATCCGCAATCGTATAAAACTTACCACTGACATCACCAGAAATATTGTCATTTTCTGACTCCGTTACAGTAACATCAGATACTTTATCTGGTAGTCGGTTCCCTGCATACCAGATAGGGACATATTTGCCGTGTTCTTCTTTCCACCCATGTTCAATTGGCAATAGATAGCTTGGAGGATTTTTGGTTGAATTTATCCAGATATTTGATACGTATTTAGCTCTAAGTATCTGTTGAACTAGTTCGATTTCAGACGGTGGCAAAAAAGCAGCATCAAAATTCATAAGAGTTTTGTTAAATTTTTCATTCTCTTTATTGGGCTTAAATTTTTTGAGGAAAATCTTATGGCGGGCCTCGTTTACAGATTTACTCTTCACACCATATAACTCACATATGAATAGTTCAATTTTGCATTTGATTTCATTTGTCAATGGAGCATTAGAACTTAGCTCTATTAGAGCCTCTTGATAAACTGTGTTTTTACTTAGGATATTGTAAGGTTTTTGTTTGCCCTTTCTATAAAATGCAGGGGTATAATCACACCCTGTCAAAGCATGAAACGCTGGCAAACTCTTTGCCAATGTAGCACCAATACTGAGATAAATTTTGTTAACATTTACAATACGTCGTTTGGCAAGAGTGCCGGATTCAATAAATATTTCATGCTTTTCGAATTTGTCCAAATTTCCCAGTAAAATGACGATTACATCAGTGTCAGAAGTTTTAATCAAAATATTAGATGGTTCTTGAATACTGTATATGTGGTATATTATTTTTGTATCGGTTTCTTCGTGGTGCCCACACATCAAATTAGGGTTATCGTTTTGCACAACCTTTTTGCCGTCGCTTTGATATTCATACGAATAACAATTATTTTCAAAATTGAGATTAACCGTGCTTCCAGAAATGACTAGACTAGCCTCCTCGGAACTCCAATGTTTTATGAAAAAATGCACGAGTTCTTCTTTGAATTGTGTAATTCTTAATTCTTTGACGAAATTTCTTGGTCTGATTTGTTTTGGCGATGTTATTTTATACTGTGTTTTGGGGGTAGCTTTGTGCCCAGCTCTCATTTCACGTTCAAAATCTTTGATTGAGGGTGATAAATAAGAATCAAATATTACATCGATACGGTTTGCTTTGTAGCTCATACATTTTTTCAAAATGTATAGCGACATTTCACCAAATGTTTTCACATGCACTGGTATTAAATGGAGAATATAGAATCCATCTACAATCACAACATCAATTTTTTGTGGCGTATTGGCATTGGCTGTTTTTTCCAATATTTTCATGAGTGCAGCCTTGTTAGTCTTCATCAAGGAACTATCTAAATGACTCATTGAAGGTGACGATGAAGATAATGGATATTCCAAAACTTTTGGCAAATCTAGTTTCTGATTAAGGGAAATTCCTAAAAGACGACCGAAGACGTTTCGTTCTGCTTTTATAACTTGCAGTTTTTGTGCTGCTTTACATGGCTTTTTTGATTTATCTGAACAGAAATTCCTGATTTCATTGCGTTTTATTGGTTTCTCGAAACGGTCGGGATTTTCATTACATTGAGATATAAATTCTTTTCTCTGATTTTCTCCTGTAGCCTCTATATTGAGCAGAAAGTCTGCGGTTTCATTCGTTACTGAATTCCCAGTGACAATATTGTACAGTTCGTCTTTATCGTCTTGATAATCAAATGGATTGCCATAAGATTCTACAGTATCGACAAGTTTCTTCACTGCCTTTTTGTTTTTGGAAATGTTGGCTGTCTGCAGATCAGAGGTAACGTCTTGTACCCTGGTAATATTAGTTTCTTCTAAAACATGAGTTATAATGGTGGATCTCAGTGCATGGCTTTTTGCCCAACGCTGTCGGCCTGACAAGGAATTAGTAAAATGGCTAACACCAGACAATCGCTTAGCAGCATCGGCGTTTATGGTTTGTTCTAGTGTTAAATCAACGGGTTGTCTAGAAAACGCTTTGTCAGTGCGCTTGATACCCAAGCCATGACGTTTTAAATGAAGCTCGAGGCCTGGGTGAGTGTCTTGGACTTTTAATATGTCGTCATGGTGCTTTGTGAGCCATAGCGCATAATTTGGATGATTTAGTATGAAAAATATATTGTTAATTTTTGGAAGTACATATTTGTAAAGCTCAAAATTGTTTTCTCGTATCGATCGGCTCAAAAGAAAGTAATACTCGATCAGATTTATATATTGCATGTAAAATTGTGCCGTTTTGCCGTGTTCTCCGTTTTGAGTTTTTTCTCGAAAAATTCTGTATTTAGAGATGATTTCTGATAAAAAGAAATTGTCAACATCGACCAAGATGTTTCCAGAACTGTCCATTCGTCTATTTTTTATTTCTTGCAGTTCTTCTACCAAATCTGGTGACAATTGTAGATTTTCCTCTTTTAAAAAGAATTTAAAATGGATTAATTGTAAGGCCAGTGAAATAATAGGGTGAAGTCTCTTGCATCGATTGTAATGCGTACCAGACATGAATCCATTAAGAGACCCATTGGCTAGCAAATCAGCTTCGATTAGCATATGCGTCAAACCACAATCATCTATAAATTTTCCTATAGCTTTGAAATAGGCCAGGATGATATGAAATGTGCCAAGAAAAATAAAAAGATTGTCAAAATTTGGCCGTTCTGTGGATTGTATTTGTAATGCCACTTTTGCAATTGCAAGATCATATGTAACACATATATATTCCTGACCACACTCTTCGGCTATACTTTTTGCTTGTTGCATTGTTGTTTTAACAACGGAAGTGTTAGTGGGAGACATGTTTATTGGGTTCAAATAAGCTATTTTCTGTTTACTGGTTTGATCATTCATAGTGAGGTTATTAAATCCTACCCACATAGGAGTATTCTCGATTTCAGCAGCATGACACAAAACCCATAATAAATCTCTATTCTTTGCATTTATTTTGACAGATTCAGTTGTTTTACGTAAGTCACTATCAAGTAAAATCATACTGTCACTCATTCTTGGTTTTTTAATGGGATGATCTATATTAATGTCAATCACGTCGAATGCCCTTCTTCTTTTGCCTTTAGATGGTTTCATTGACAAGTCAATAGGTTGATTTCGTATGGAGTACTGTTCTTCATTTTGAAAAATAATTCCTACTGTGTCATGCAATGTATTTTTTCCAGAAGGTGTGTCTACGTAACGGTCAAAATTATCGAAAGCTACTCCAGTATTTAACTGAGGACATGGAATTATCCCAGACGGAATGAATGTTGTTATAGATTCATCGATGGAGGCATAGGTAATTTCAGTTTCTAATTCTTCTAATAAAGTGTAGCTAGGTATCTGACCATATTTGTTCAAAATGTTCACAACTTTTCTGCTGTTAGTTAGATTTTTAATAGCCATTCCCAGAGCTAATTGTTTAGAAGGCTTAACATGTCCATTTGTCACAGCGTAAATTTGATCCTGGCTTATCGATTCAGCTTTCTTTAAGCAAGTCTCAGACAACTTTTTTTTTGTGCGCGAACCGATGCCAAGGAGCTCCAAGTTGAATTTTTTAAGAGCATCGGGTATATTACACTCGCCTTGGAGTAATTCCTGCAGTGAACAAGTGGTTGGTAGGGGAGTTTTAGGCAGGGAAAGAATCTCTTTTCTCAATATATTAGCAGCAGACGTGAGAATATCTCTTTTCACTAATTCCTTCTGTTTCGACATCACGAAATCAATTGGCAAACCCGTTCTGAAAACTAACTTACGTCCATTTATTTCTTCTATAGTTAAAACGCTTCGATAAAATGAGGCTCGAATTTTCTGTTCTAATCTCGAACATGTAATAATATTTTCAGTGCTATTTGACTGCAGAGAAGATTCATAATATTCGTGAAGATTGGACATTAAATGAATATTATTGCCATGAATTATGTCGTTTATGAATTCATACAATTTTTGTAAGGCATTTTTATGGCTCTCGCGTATAACGTGCCACACACCGTCTTTTTCATTGGACTGACAGTCGGATATTTTTTTAGTTCTTCTAAAAAAATCTTCCAAACAATTAGTGTGATAAAATAATGGAACACTTGTCTGTGAAATTTTATGTTGTAAATTGACTTCGTTAGATGCTAACGATTTCATCAGTATCTTTTCGCGGGTTTCATTTGATTGCAAACAGTGCATCTTTTCAAATTTTTTATGTGATTGTTTACGCTGGTGATCGCAGAATAAGCATATAGCTTTGCAACTAGACGTACTTGGTGAAGGTGATGACAATGTCTCCGCTTGATTATCTGAAGTCTCGACTGGCAGGAGTGTTAAACTGTTGGTCTCAGGAGTAGATATTATTGTTTTTTTCACTGCGGTAAATTTTTTATAGCACGATAGATGATATACGGCAGTACTGTCACAATCATTTGGTATTTTGATATGAGCATGTTTCAAATTACGGTTAATACGAACTGTTAATATATCACGACACTTTTCTAAACTATTTTTATTAAAAGGCAGCACTTTTTCGTCCATCTTACATTCACAAAACAGGCATGTAGTATTTATGTTCGACATTATTGTAAAAGTGGGAGTAACGGGTAATAGTATTAAAAAATGCACCAAAACAAGCGAAAGCACACCCTCTCACAACGATTGTACTGCGCACACTGACGCGGGACGCGGGCCGCCGGGCCGGACGCGGGCGGAGGAGGGGGCAATGTGTGTGTCAAGCAGGGTTCCCGATTTGCGGGAATTTCCCAAACTGCGGGTTATTTTTCAGATTTACTTAAAACTGACCATTTCTCTGATCGTTTTTTTTTCGCAACAATGTAGCCTAATTTTGTAAGCTTTATAACTCGAAGTTGCAACCACTTAGAGCAGGCAGACCAACTTTTTTCATATGCGGAGACGCCATACTTTGAATATGTACTAAAACTACCCATTTCTGTGATCGTTTTTTTTTTTCGCAACAATGTAGCCAAATCTTGTAAGCTCTATAACTCATAGTTGCAACCACTTAGAGCAGGCAGACCAACTTGTTTCATATGCGGAGACGCCATACTTTGAATATGCACTAAAACTACCCATTTCTGTGATCGTTTTTTTTTCCGCAACAATGTAGCCTAATCTTGTAAGCTCTATAACTCATAGTTGCAACCACTTAGAGCAGGCAGACCAACTTTTTTCATATGCGGAGACGCCATACTTTGAATATGTACTAAAACTACCCATTCCTCTGATCGTTTTTTTTTCGAAACAATGAAGCCTCTTGTAAGCTCTATAACTCATAGTTGCAACCACTTAGAGCAGGCAGACCAACTTTTTTCATATGCGGAGACGCCATTCTTTGAATATGCACTAAAACTACCCATTCCTCTGATCGTTTTTTTTTCGAAACAATGAAGCCTCTTGTGAGCTCTATAACTCATAGTTGCAACCACTTAGAGCAGGCAGACCAACTTGTTTCATATGCGGAGACGCCATACTTTGAATATGTACTAAAACTACCCATTCCTGTGATCGTTATGAAAAAGACTGTGACCTCTCAGTCTATAAGGGTCAGAAGTAATTTCACAGCAATTTCTAGGTGGGTTTTTAACCAGGCAAATGAATTTATTTTGAAATATAATATTGTATTTGTGTGCCTTTATTGGAAAAAGTGAGTTTTATAAGGACAAAAATATTAATTTATTTTATACGGATGAATTATTAGTTTGCGCCGGAAAATACGCAATATGAATAAATAGTTAAGTCTGTGTAAAAAATTCCTTCAAGAAATGCATTTAAATACAATATTGTATCGGTGATTCTAACCAATTTTGTGTTTGTATGAATTTCTTGAAAGAATTAAGTTTTAATAAGGACAAACTATTTATTAATATTCATATTGCGTGTGTACGGGCGCAAACAAATAATTCGTATTTAATTTTTGAAGCATAACTTGCAAAAAGTGTATTTTCATAAAATAATTAAATTAACCCCATCTTTGAACGCGTAGATTCTGACGTAAGTTACGTTTACCCAATGAAAGACCAATCTTGGGTATTTAAATTAAATGGTCGTACAGTGTGGCCGTGTTTTGTTATTTATTTCCCGTTCCAACCGTCGGAACACATTTGTAAATTCTTCCGTTTCCCGATAATTAAGTAATTCTTTAGGCAGATGGTGCCATCCCTGTCTACCCTTGATGGCAATATACTTATTTTTTCACGACTCTCCTTTTTGGTGCTACAGTGAGCTTCAAAAGAAAATGTTGACATAATTAAAATATATGTATCATACCGCTTAGGCGTTTAGAAGCTCAATAACAAATCATTAGAAATCACTAAAGCCAGGACGGGTTGTTTTACAGAATTTAAACAATTCAAAGGAAATTTGAAAGGTTCTACTCACGTTTTGCTATTATATCATTATTGGTTCGATTATTATCTCCTTATTAGTCATTTCGCACAACTGAAAACAAAACTTGAATAGAACGTTCACAGAACTAGAAAATTAACTTTGAAATTTGGTGAATTGTTCAACTTCTGTGAAACATCCTGTCCTCAGAATCAATTACTTGAACAATTATTGTACAATTCAGTAGACTAAACATAGGTAAATGATTGAAATTGTCGAATAACTTTGGGGGTAGGAAGGGCTTAATCAGCACATAAATAAAATATCTTTGGTAATCGGAGCCCAAATATACCTCCCTCTTTCTTTCTTAACTAAACAGTACCCTACAGAAATAGTTGTCCAAATTTCATGACGCAACATTTCAACGATCGAGTGTTTTTGTTCTGTACGTTGTAGTTGAGATTACAACTAAAAAATATCCGGTTGAGATAATAATTCATATTTCAAGTATCGTCAAAATATATTTTAATATGAAATTAAGATGAAACACGATAACTGTAAAAAATTTCTTTAATAATATCAATGTAAATAATATATAGAATCCTTAACGATATGTTTAATTGTTTGCTTTAAATTACCACCTTAATTGCTCATTATTTTCAAATACGAGTATTATCGTACCCAACATCGCGCGTCGATGTAAGCAAATTGCATATGATTAAATCTTTGGTTCAATATACTACTTATTTGGAGTTTGAAAGCTCCTATTATTTTACAGTCCCTTTTTGTCTTAGCGGTAAAATAAATTTAGGTAAAAAAACACATGTTTTAAAGAATTTCATTTCTATAACGCCTGGAGTAGATCATAAGTATTATTTTTTAACATTTTTGTTTATTATAAAAGTAATAGTTAAGTAAATAAATAACAGGTTGAAATTGATAAAACTCATTTGAAAACAATAATATATTTTTATAGTGGAATAACTGAGTGAAATCTCAAATTGTAATATTTAATCAATGAAGACAATATTAAAGACTATCAAACCAAAGATGTGAAACAGAAACAGAATTATTCGCATCCAGGAATTGAAACCTTACTGTGGAAGTGTCCTGGATAATTCGATCATATCATACAATTTACTGTATCATTTTTCGACTGAAAACTATTGACATTATCTTCATTTTCTTTAAGCATATTTTTTATGCATAATTGCAAGATTCTATCCGTTTTCTGTTTCACATCTCTGGTTTGAGAGTCGTTAATATTGTGTTCAATGATTCAAAAATATAATATCTGAATGCATATAATATTTCGTGAGATTCTAATAACTGAACAATTTATTCCCAAACCCTCTCAGATTTCCGCGACATATTAAAAGAGAAGTAACACCATGTTCAGTATTCTGTAAAGCTGGAAATAAGTCAGCAGATTGTATTTATTAAATATCAGTATTTTTTCTGCTTTGTAAAGCTACCTGGAAGTGATATTAAACACAAATTTCGATAAAGTATTTGTTTGGTTTTGAAATTAAGAATATGTTTAGTTCCTACCTGTATTTCATTTGTCCAGTTCCTACCTATCCCTAACCATCACCTAGCTAGAAAAGTATTTAAAATTTGGAACAATGTTAAGAACACAGTGTAAATTCAAATGCATTTGTTTTGAAAAACAGAACAAGATTGAGCATGAAGCAAGTGGTTGGTGTGTTTATCGTGTAAATAATCTCGAAAAGAAGGAAGTTGACTATATTGAAAGTGTTTAATATCTTTTAAGTATTCATTCGTTTGATTTGTGACGAAAATTTCCTCAAGGTATCGCGGTTGAACTCATTATATTGTGAGTGTGTTGCTCTGCTTTAACTCAATATGTGATTGTGTTCGGAGAGATACAGTGATTGGACTTCCTTTTTCCCTCCTTCCGTACTTTAGTAGGTGGTAGGTACACATACGAGTACTGTTAACCAATTCCAATAAACACCATTTCATTTGATCTCGTTTTTAATTCATTTACAGTCCACAATTCATGTTCTTCTGAATCTGTAATTCGTAAGCAGTTTCAGATGCAATGGTATTATTAAACACAAATATCACATTTATTATATGCTAAAGTTAATCAATAACTAGATGAAGATACAGACAATCACAGACTGGGACTGCCATAGCTGATTTGAAAATTTGAAGACCGTTTGTGTGTTAAACTAAATTTTGATTTACTCGACATTCGGTCAATGTCAAACTCTCGGCTAAGTCAGATCTCACAGTACAATAAAAGCATAAATGTATTGCATTAGAATCCCAACCAAAACTTATAGTCTAGAATATTAGCTTATTTGCTGCACAGCTATTTCATAACATTTAATCAGCTTTGCAATTCAAATACAGTTGGCTGTAGAAGCAAAGGAATTGAATTCAAATGAATTTTAAAATATTTTTAATTTTTCTGAACTTGAAGTAATCGAAGATTATTCTCTCTGCATCTTTAAAAAAATATTAAATCTTCACTGAAGGCCTTGAGGAAAACGATTTCCTTTAAGACCTATGTCATCTCTGGGGGTGCTGTATGGAGGGTCTTTTTGAGGAGAGGAAGTAGTGAATCCTATAAATCGTACCAAATTCGAGCTGTTGAACTCAAGCACGAGTCGTAGAAGCGACCCATTTTCATGTGACAAATGTCAACCGTGTACAAAGGTTTGCTGGCTTAGCAAGGGTACCCGGGTTTGTGGAGCGAGGTTTGTCTAGATCTTGGCAGCGGATGCGTTTGCCCACATACTGCGTGGCGGGTCGGATCGGGAAAAGCTGTTAAGGGAGACCTTTTGACCTCACACCGCAGTGGGAGGGATGGATTATTACGTCCGTCACTCCTGGACACATTGACCTCAGATTACTACTCAACCCTCATATTTGTTTCCTTCCCAGAACATTCTCTCGTTCCTTTCCCTAAAAAGACCCTCCATACAGCATCATCAAAGATGACAAAGATGATCCTCCTGTGTTGAGCTAATGTAAAAAAATATATAAAAATACTAGGTAAAAACTTTCAGGTTTCATTTTACCAACTGGTTCAGTTATTTCTTGTAATTACAGTTTCTAATTCCAAAATGAAAATGCATTCCGTTGAACGTGCTTGTGCTAGAATAATGGGAAATTAGATCCAATGGTCTTTGGAATTGATTTCTTTTAAATATTTCTTCTGGCGGAAGAAACGTAATTACGCAAGTAAGTAATAGAAAAGTTTTCTTCGTAGAAGATCGTCTTAAACAAAAGGAGTTCATTATTAGTAAGAATGGTGAAGTAGTTCTCGTTTGTCTTATGCAGATAGTTCGATGGCTTCAGATTTTTTTTTGTAATGTTTTTATTTCATTTAAACATAATTATTATAAGAGATCCTATATTGTCGTCCACGCTAGAAGTTTACCTATGGAGGACATTTTACGAGGGTTAATCGATTCAGTACAGTTAATTAGAAGAAGACTAAAGTAAAACATAAAAACTTTGAAATATTAAATTTATAAAAGCTATTTAAACAATTTCGAAACAAATAAAATTACGATATTTATAAAGGGTAAATTATTTATTCAGTACCTATCGTGGAAGACTTTTTAATTAAAATAATGATAATACTTTTACTTCAATCTACCCCCCAACCCGTCAGCCTGGGTACACACTTGCCCTTGCAGTTGTCGTCAAAAAATCATAAAAAATACCGAACAGTTAATTAACACAATATAAATAAACAGATAAATACACACGAGCTAGCTTATTTAAGGGTGTATATTAGGGTGGTTACAAAAATCAATGTTGGAATTTTTTGTGCTGACCCCCCTAAAAGCTGCCAATTGGCTAAAAAATGAGATTGGTGAATTTTCAACTCAATTGGATAAGGTAAACCCGTGCCTCATCAAGGTTGAAGTTTAACTTTCTATAAAAACATTTTTTTTTATAAAATACCTAACAATATTGCAAGATTTAATTACATGTGCTGTCCAGATTTTGTTTTATTTATTTTCTCGATTGGTACATAAAAAAGGGTGTAGTTAAAACTGTTCTCAAAATAAATACAGCACAATCCAAATTGAAAATGATGGATTTACGAGAAAAGAAATGCAAAAAGGTATAAAAAACAAGAACAAATAATGTTCAAAGTTTTATTATTTAAAATATACAAAAGAAAGCATTATGAAAAAAATAAGTTTTTAATATTATTGTTTACATTTACAATTAATTATCAGATTAAGGTGGTAATGGCTTAGATAACGTGGCTTTTGAAGAGTCAGGAAAAAATTTTCGACATTCCGATACAACTTGTAACAGAAACTGTCGTTGTTTTTCGTCTTTTGTCAAACAGGAATTGAAATCTTGGATTAATTTTTACCCCTCTTTCAGCTGTGTCATTGACAACCTTGAAACCTATTTATTGTTTTTGTGTTTAGTTGGTAGAACTCCATTTAATTTTTAAAAAAATTTAATTAAAATCAAATTTAATAATATAATTATTAAGTTCTGCAAGTATTTTTTGGTTTTTGTTATTGTTACAGCTGTTTCGGCTTTCAAGGCCATTTTCAAACTGTGGTTAAGCCACGTTTTTGACGACTTAAATATGATTCTATTTTACCCCCTCCCAAGTTAAAATGATTTATTACCGGTTAAACCAATTTATTGATAAAAATAATTGTGACAATAGATTTCATATTCTGTGGGGGTATTTTGAAGTCTGTTTTCCCCTCATTATTGTTATCTTAATTGTTTAATAATGATGTAGTAGTTATTAATTTATTTAAATGTGTTATATTGTTTAGGTTTTGTGAACATACTTAGAAGCGGGGAATAAATAATTTTCCTTACTTTATTAATTAATGTTATATTAGGGTCATTGGTTCTTTTATTGATTTCTAATTGTTCGAGTAAATTTAATCTAAGGCCCTTTCTTTCAATGTGCAAGGGTTTAGGTTCGTTGTTGTCAAGCGGGACGTGATTATTTACTAAGAGATGTTCTGCGAATTTTGAAAATGTGCTCTTATTATTATAACATCTTATATGTTCTTTGTATCTAGTTGAAAAAGCCCTTCCCGTCTGTCCGATATAAGTAGCGTTGCAATCGGCGTGGTCACATTTTAATTCATATATGCCACTATTATTAAGTTTAGGATTTCTACTTTTAGAGTTTTTAAGGTTTGTTCCTATGTTATTATTGGTTTTGAAAGCTATATTTAGACCGCATTTTTTTATTTCTTTTGCTATTTTTATGGATATTGGACCGATAAATTCGAGACATGCAAATTTTTCTATATTTTTATTATTTGCCGGATATATTAAATTAATTTTATTTTAAAGGGCCTTAGATTAAATTTACTCGAACAATTAGAAATCAATAAAAGAACCAATGACCCTAATATAACATTAATTAATAAAGTAAGGAAAATTATTTATTCCCCGCTTCTAAGTATGTTCACAAAACCTAAACAATATAACACATTTAAATAAATTAATAACTACTACATCATTATTAAACAATTAAGATAACATTAATGAGGGGAAAACAGACTTCAAAATACCCCCACAGAATATGAAATCTATTGTCACAATTATTTTTATCAATAAATTGGTTTAACCGGTAATAAATCATTTTAACTTGGGAGGGGGTAAAATAGAATCATATTTAAGTCGTCAAAAACGTGGCTTAACCACAGTTTGAAAATGGCCTTGAAAGCCGAAACAGCTGTAACAATAACAAAAACCAAAAAATACTTGCAGAACTTAATAATTATATTATTAAATTTGATTTTAATTAAATTTTTTTAAAAACCTTGAAACCGTTCACTATTTTTTTTTGCTTTTAAATAATGTGCATTTTCACACCATATATCAGGATCCGTATTTAAAAATTCTGTATCAATTTCAAATCTTTTGAAAAAATTTAGAGTATGATGAGAAACAAAAAAATCGATATCTCTGTCCAATAAATTATCCATTTGATGGAGACTGAGCTTTGCTTTCACATCCCTATCACATGTTTGTTCTTCAATTGGAATTAATTGTAGACTTTTTACAGCCATGCTTGTTTTGACACTTTTTTCTAAATTTTCATCGAAGAAAGAAAATGCGACTTGCTCAGAATTGAGGTACCACAGATGATTTATTATTTTAGACAGTGCCTTGTCTGCAAGTTTTTTATCAATTTCTCTATATTTTACAAGAGATTTTAAAAATTGTAGGTCTTGGTTGGGGGCCAAAGTGGGTTTGGGGGCGTTAAACCACGCTTTTACATAAATTTTTACTAAAAATAAACAAATGTCAGTGATAGCTTTATTTTCTAAATTTGTCAATGTAAATTGATCCCTGAAAAGATATATTTTGATACAATAAATGGCCTTTGCCATCCATCTAACGTGATGAATGGCACCAGGAACTTTGGAAAAAGTATCTTTTGGTAGAGTACGTCCTAACACAACTAACAAAAGTTGAATTAATTCTTTGTAATCATCCCTTGGCTGTTGGTTTTTTAATTTTTCTGTAAGAAAAATTGATATTTCATCTGAATTCCCTATTTTATGTCTAATATTTTTATCTTCAATAGAAGTTTTGTATTTTGTCTTGTTTAGCTTCGACCACCCAGTCCGAAAGTTTTAAAAAATATTTGAGTGGGGTCCAGTAGTTGTGCCCATTTTTAAATCAAAAACTGATTTGAGAATATTTTCTAAAATATGGTGGCGTCATGCTAAATAAAGAAAATTTTTTTCTAATAATTGCTCCAACAAAACGCAGGTTCCGTTGAAGAGACCAGTATTTACCGCAGTGGTATCAAAACACATTGCCTAGATTTTCTCAACTGCCCCTCTCTCAAGTTGAAAAAAATGTTTGTTTTATGTTTTATTATATATTATATTATTTTATTAAATATGATGTTGTTTATTATATTGTTTAAAAATGTACAATGTTCAAAGGAAACAAAATTTGATCAAAAGTGATTAAATTAAGTTTTTTTTTTTTGCAAAAAATTGTTTTTTAATATTTAATCTCGATGAGGCACGGGTTAACATTATCCAATTGAGCTAAAACTTTCCAAATCTTATTTTCTAGACAAATGGCAAATATTAGGGGGGTCAAGCCGGCATTAGGACGAAAATAATTTTTCACCTTATACCTTGTAACCACCCTAGTGTATATCCTGTATATTACGTCTATTGCTTTTTAAAGAAATTGCTTTTTTTAAATGATGTAAAATAACTTTTTTAAATAGGCATATTTAAAAAAAAAAAATAGTAAAACAAAAAGTTCTCAATCAGTAATGAACACACAATGACGTCTGGCAGATGTGAAACAATGAAATTGATTTTTATTGAAGGAAGTTAAAATAAAAGTATCAATACTCTTTATATTTTTTATAATAAAATAATTATTAGAATAAACGAAAATAAATGTAATACAAATAAAACATTTTTCATCAATTAGAATAGATATTAGAGTAGAAGCAAATATACCGCACAGAGTTTTGGCGGCCGAGTAGAAAGAGGGATGTTTCACATCAAAAATATGCAACATTTCCACTTACGTAAAACACTGACAAGCGACAAATGTCGAATAAAGTCCATCATCTTAAACTGCAGGATAATCGGTGCCAAAACAGAACACGCCCTTTTTCATCCCCATTCATTATGAAAACACGTTCAATAAGGAAACTGGATGAATAAAAGCGTCGTGTAAAACTCTCAAACGTCTGGAAGGGTATATTAAACTTAAAATGTCACGAATTGTTGTACATTACGAACACCCAAAAATATGTTTTATATAAATTTAAGGTTTTACTATCGTTTCGCTTGAGTAGAATACAAGAATACAAATAAAAAAATAAATTACTCAATAAAAAATATAAATGTAAACAACTAAAAAAAAAAATTTTAATAGAAAAGAACGAAAGCGTAAAGGAAACAACTTTTAAAAAATACAGTATTATAGCTAAGACAATATGTGACAGTTTCATTTGATTAACTTTTTTGCTTTCTTATAAAATAATTTTAAAAAACAGTTTTGTGCTTGAAATCGAACGTTTCTAGACTCCGTTTGTCAAGCGATTTTAATGCCTATTGCCTACAATATAAGGTATACCAATAATACGGGCGCAAATAAAAAGTCATTTTAATATTTTAAAGTATACCACTCAAAAAGTGTTTCTTTTTCAAAAATGATTAAATTAGTGCCATCTATGAAAGAGCAGATTATGAATTATTTTATGTAGACCCTTTAGATGGCGTTAATTTAACTATTTGATTAAAATGCCATGATGCAAGTTATGTTATACAATATTGAGACGAATTATTTGTTTGCGGCCGTACATACGCAATAAAAATATGAATAAATAGTTATTTCCGTATAAAAAATAAATTCTTTCAAGATAGGCATACAAATATAATTCGATAGTTAAAATTTACAATTGTTAACTTTATGGTTCTACTCTTCACAAATAATTATTACCGCTTTTATAATTAATTTAAATTCTAAACAAGACTTTTATTATTTTTTTTATTAATTAGTTATTTAATTAGTTTCACTTTGACTATTTGGTCCTTTTTCAAACTATAACCAGTTTATTAATTCCAAGTCGACGGGCCAACACTTCGCATAATAAACTCAACAAATGCCCTGTCATGCGAAATTTCTGTTCAGAAATTATGCGCGTAAGTAATGGAGGAACATAATTAGAAACAAAATGGATTTTAAGCGAGATATGCACGCAATGCTACAAGAACTAAGTCGATTAATCTATTTCAGCCTGGCTTGGTACTTACATAGTTCCCAACGTCGAATTTCATACTAAAGTATGAATGGATGTGATAAACCGGGTTGTACTTCGTTAACTAAGTGAACATTGCGTCTCGTGACTGATTTTATAATAATCAAAATCAAACACTGAAGGATTCCGACATAATCGTCTTTGATACATTGTGGTACTATTACTAGAAATTTGAAAGCTGTTTTCCTATATTCCATGTACTTTGTCTCCTCATTTCTCTTGTGTTTATTTTTATTTTTGTTTTTCAGGAAACACACAGTTAAATATATATAAATTGGTTATATCGGTGTATGAAATCTCCTTCCTCTCCCCATTACCTTCAGCCTCATATCATACCTCAATTGGAGTCGCCATAGTCTCTCTGACTCCAGAAGGTTGGGAGTAGTTCACGAACTGAATGTTACTATCACTTTGCTTCCTAATTTCGCCTCTTGACTATTCATACATTATACCTAACTATAGAACACATAATTTTGCGTCTGCTCATTGTTTGGCAGTCAATTAGATACCCCAAAACTGATTCTTGAAGCTTTTTGTGAAGAATGTTTTAATGAGGTATTTTCAATATTTTAACCAAGAATAATAATAATAATGATAAGTGGATAACTTGTATAGCGCCGTTTATGTGCAAAATCACCTGAAGGGCGCTGTACAAACTTATAATACATCTCTACAGTGATCTATGTTATTACTTAACTATTTATGGAGATAATATACAGTGCAATACTTACCTGGTAGGGCACTTGAGATTAACACTTAATTAACATTATATAATTGTTTATTAGCGAAATTTAGATACAGGATTTAGGACATAATTGGAAAATTGAATATAACTGGACTTTCTATTAGGAATGGTATATTTAATTTAAGGGTACGACAGCTTAAAAAGGTAAGTTTTTAGTTTAGACCTGAATTCTGTTGGACTTGTTATGGATCTTAGTTCCGGAGGGAGTTTATTCCAAGCCTTCGGCCCAGATACTCCGAAAACGCGATCACCAAACTTAGTATTTGGCTTGCGCATAGGTTTTATCAGTCTGCCTACAGCTGATGATGTTGCTGATCTAAGAGTTGACTGCCTCAGACCAGTGTTTTCCGGGACGCATAATTCAGAGATGTAGGGTGGGGCCATTTCATTGATGGATTTAAACACCATCTAGCACAGTTTGTACTGCATTCTTTCAGGGCACTTGAGCCAGTGAAGGTTACGAAGGTGTTCTGAAATGTGCGAATATTTTGAAATTATGAGCCTAGCTGCTGCATTAAACACTGATTGAAGTTTGTCAATTTGATATTTTGGAAGGCTGGCATAAATGCCGTTGCAGTAATCGAGACGTGAGATTACGTAAGAGTTGATAAGTAGTTCTGTTGCTTCTGTAGGAAGGTTTCTTCGGACAGACTTGAGTTGTCTTAGGTAAAAAAAACCAGTGCTTACAGTCCTATTTATTTGACTTTTAAACGAAAAGTCTGAATCTAAATTGACACCGAGAAGTTTGACTGTTGTTTTTGGGATGATATCGCTGCCAGAAATAGTAATAGGTGAATCGTCTATGAAATGTTTGAAGACATCCAACGAGTTATTGCTTCTAGACATTCAGTTATACGGATCTTGAGACTATTGATTTCATTTGGAGCGCAGTAAAAATAAACTTGCCGATCGTCAGCGTAGCAGTGAGACAAGAGATCAAATGACTCGATTATTTTGGCGACATCATTTGTAAAAAGGATGAAAAGAAGTGGACCCAAAACGGATCCTTGGGGTACCCCTGAAGAAAGTGTTGCGAAGTTGTACAATTTATTTCCAACCCTCACGGCTTGTAAGCGATTGGATAAATAGGATACCAGCCAATTTTTCATGTCGGAATTCAAACCAAATGTTTCCTCTAATCTCCTAATGAGGAATTCATGATCAATCATGTCAAACGCTGCACTCATGTCTAGGAGTGAGATAAGTGATAACTTACCTGACTCTACGGCAAGAGCTATGTCTGATAGCATACGAAGTAGTCCGGTTTCAGTTGAGTGGAACTTTCTGTACGCAGATTGATGTTTTGCGAATAATTTATTTGAATTCAAGTGACTGGTTATTTGTGCGGCAGCAATTTTCTCCAGGATTTTTTAAATAAATGGTAAGTTTGAAACGGGTCGATATTACCTAAGTTATCGACGTCTAGTTGTGAATTTTTCAGTATTTGTGTAACTACAGCCGACTTGAGTGGTTCAGAAAAGTCACCCGTGCTAAGTGATTTATTAAAAACGTGAACTAGGATTGGAGCTAAAACAGTAGAGCATTGTTTTAATAACCACGTCGGTATAGTATCAAGACTGCACTGTTTATTAGGTGAGCTTGGAATAATTTTTATTACTTCTTCCAGCGTTGTGGATTTGAAGGAAGACAAAATTTCTTTAGAATTTAAAGTGAATATTGGCGGAGGGGCGTGAGATGCGTAAGCACGAATGGATTCAATTTTTTCCCAAAAAAAAATTGAGAAGGCTTCCGGGGTAATATCTATTTTCGTTGGAACAGTGACTTCAGAAATTACAGTCTTTATTGAGTTCCAGAGACGTCGCGGGTTGGTTCGCTCAGAGTTAATCTTTTCTTTCCAATACTATGTTCTTTTGGAATTTATTTTACTCGTATACTGTTTTAGAGCAAGGATCCACTCGTCTCTTGTAGTTACAAAAGAGTTTTTCCTATAGGTCCTCTCTAATTTCCGCATAAGTCTCTTCTGGTTTCGACATTCATCGTCAAACCATCCGTCAGACTTTCGAACTTTCCGTGTTTTTGATGATGTCTGGGCATATTTATTTAACAGACATGAAAGTGTTTTATTATATGTCTTGACAAGTTCGGTAGGGGTCTTTTTTTCCCAAACATTGGGTGTACATAAGAGAGAGGTCTGTAACTCTTCCAGAAAATCACTAAAGCTAAATTTACGCCATTCCCTTGATACAATTGTTGTATATGGTACTTTAGGCGGGTTACCGTTAATAATTTGCTTGAAGATTTATACTTTATTTTTAATAAAAATGTATAATTGTAATATTTTCGTTCAAAAATATTGTTTTTTCCAAGCAATGTAAGACCGCACATTCTAAAATGGTTCCAATTGGCTACAACGTCATTGTGACGTAGAAACGCAACTGGCTGGTAAGACGACTATCACCGATGTTGACCAGTATGACGTCAACAACGATTCACGAGCAAAAACCAACACCTAATTTTGGCGGCAAATCAAAAATACCACATTTTTAATCGTTAAAGAAAATTGATTCACAAAGATAAAAATGCTTTCATTATCGTTTTTTTTCGAGATTAAAAAAATGTAAAAATACCCTGTCATCGCCAGAAATGTTTTCTGAGTAATAAATTAAAAGGTTTTACTGCACCTGGTTTTGTGAAGAGGTACAGGTACAGGAACAGGGTAGAATGTTCATTACGCAAAAAGAAATTCAGTGAGCACATTTTATTAATAAGTAATTTTTTTTAATTTCAGTATTGCTGTTTACTTTTTTCAAATAAAATAATATGAATCGTAATGTTGAATATTGTACAGTAAGGACCGGTTGTTTCATTAAATTTTAACAATTCATCAAATTTTAAAGATGATATTCAAGTTCTGTGAAGATTCTAATCAAGTTTTGTTATTTTATAATTACTGGCCAGCTGTTTCACAAAACTGAAATAATACCAGAACTTGAATAGAACCTTCACAATTTGATGAATTGTTCAAATTCTCTGAAACAACCCGTCTATAGTGGTTAACTTATGTGTTTATAAGTTAACCTTCATTTCCTTAGTTCTTTATTAGGACACATCTTAATTTAATCTTTAGGTATAACTAACACACTGTAAATATTTAAATGTGTTAAAATGTAAGCAACTAAGAAATTAAGGTATTTTTTTTAAATTCTGCAGTTCTAAAGAGTCCTAAATTCTTCAGTATTTTAAAAGAAATATCAAATTTACTTTTGCCGCTAATCTTCTAATTACAATAGTAATTAATAGGTAAAATGGCAAATGTTAAATCAATGACCAGTGTTATCACTACATTGTCCTCGGAGGGCAAAAAAATATGGTTATCTGAAGTGAAGTGAAGTTTGTAAAAAATAAAATTAGGTAGAGCCCAGGAACTCGAAATAAACTGTACAGCCCCATTGGGGTGATTTTTCATCAAAACGGCGCCATATAAATTATCCAATTATTATTAACTTTATATTATTCAATTTGCTTTATAGTAAATATGGCAAATCTCAGGATCATAAATAGAGAAACCATATGTAATTCCCAAATGACTCTAACCCTCGTATAAATATTTCCACCAGCCAAAATGGAAAGTTCGTCTCCGGGAGGCTTATTCATTGAGCAGCTCAAATCATAATCAAATAAAATCTTTATTAAATAAAATTTATTCACTTACGTCATTCACGGCCGGTATTTCAGAACATTTTTTCACATTCGTTATATAAAGTTATTAATTAGTCATGTTCAAACTGACAAACCAAATCCAAATCTTAACATTTCTGAGTATCGTAAAAAGCCGTCGTCTCTTGCAACTTTCCACCCAATATTTCAAACATTTATCTACCCGCGTAAATGCATGAAAACATACTAAGAAGAACGTTGCAAGAAATAGCACCAAGCAACGTTATTCCACATCTTTGTTTTGGTTTTGTCCATAATTTTCTCAATTAGAAAAAGTTTTTTAACATTATTATTACGTACTTTATAGTAACAACAAATTTAAATAAGTTATTTGGGTTATAAAAATATTGAAGAAAATCTTTTGTTTCTACTAAAACTAGTTTTTTGTCTCTTGCAACGTCATTCGGGGGACATAATCAGTTATAAGTCATATTTACTGTCACGCGTCGATAATAAACAGCCACGTATCATAAACAATCATGATAAGCACTGAATAAGAACGTATTTAATGTCGTATGTTTCATTGCGGAACCCGAATCAAGAAAGAAGAGAGTGTGTGGGAAGACAAACGTAATTAGTTTTGACGGGAGGATCTTACAATAAATAGGTGGGAGTTAATAAGTACAATTATACATTGGTATTTTTATTTCAAAATTATAAGTTTGGCATACAAAACACTACAAAAATAGAAAAAGGGAGGTTAAGTAGAACAATTAAGAAAAAATGTACTTATTCACTGTTAAAAATAGATTATGGTCGATTACAAATTCAGGGGATAGAAAAGGAGAGAAAAAGAAACAAGACAAAACACAACACAACAAAAATTGCATATTTTCGTTAGTTTTATACATCAGATCGAATTTTAGTCTCATAGTGTAAACTCATCATTTTTTAAATCCCTTGCAACAAAGTACAAGTAGAGATAACTAGTTTTTCTACCTAGCTTTGCGCGAGATTCAACACTGTTTTCAAAACTGAGAAATGTTTTATTTTACCCATAAAATTATTTTCATATTTTTGGAACAAAATGATCTTATAAATAATGGAGAGTAATTGTCTTATTAGTGAAATGTTTTGGTACTTAGTTTTGTACATCAGAAATAATTCAGTCTTCCTTAACATATATAGTTAATTAGAAACACAAGTATTTATAGGTCCCTTGGGACCAAAGCGCAAATAGAGCTAACTTTTTTTTCCACCCTGTTCTGCCCGAATTTTGACACTCTCTATTTGACTGATCCACGATTTTAATTATTATATTTTTAAATACCGTAACTGTATTATTATTTTCATAAAATTAGAGGTTGTACCCGTTAAACTATCGCAATTAGCTTGTCAGCGATCAAAGCAATAGGTACCTAAGTATTTACAATTATTTTGAAGATAATTTTTTTTTCAAATCTACGATGGAAATTGCTATGCAAGCTAAAAATTTTGTACACCAATAAAATACAGACAGGCATATCTGTACATATTTAATTACTCTAGAACTTATCGCTTGAGAATTTTTGATTCTTTAACACGTATGTTTTTAGTTTAATAGTTAAGATTTTTATTTATTTATTTTATTTTTATTTATTTAAGTACATAAAACAGGCATGGTGCCCAAGAATTTACATACATGGATGTTTAAATACATAAACAAAATGATAATAACAAAAATAGTAACAAAATGAATAAGCTAAATATGCAGAAGTAAATAACAAATAAGAATGGGTAAAAGGTAAATACAAATATGTTCATAAACGATTTGTTATTGTCACACCTGTACTGGTGAGATACTGATTAGGTAGGTACAATGTTGCTTCTCTTTAAATAAAGGGTTTCGTCACAATATCAGCTTAATATGATTAAAGGTAATACATTTTTTTTTTTTTTAAGATTAATACATAAGATTTAATACATACACTTTAATAATAATAATTATTATTACATACACTTTAAGATTTAATACATACACTCTCTGCAACCAGTCTGTGAATTTCAGAAACCAAATATTATAATTTTATCCAACAAATTTTGACGGCAAAAAATGGTTAAAAATTTCATAATGTATGTTTCTACGAAAATCCTTTCAATATTTCGTTTTATTAGTATGAATTTTCACTGGTGGCTAAAATAAGTATAATACCACAACGCTTTTTCTGAGATTTTTGAAGCATTTTACAGCTCTCATTTTCGAACAATAAGTAACGATTTTGTTTTAAAAACTGAGATGGACTCCGTGTAAATTGATATGAAAAACATCTCACTCTCTGATAAAATTAGCATTTAGAAAAACATAAAGAATCTTATTTTTTGCGCACATGCGATTTAAAAAAATAAAACAATACTTAGATTTTTTCTTTGTGGCGGATTAGTTTTATCGCTGTTATTACATACCACTAGTAAAAGAAGTAATAAATATTACATATTTCTGTATATATTATATGTAATCTATTTATTTTTTAACTAAAAGATTAATTTATTCACATAAAAATATTACATTAAAAGTTATGCGAAGACAGCCTGAGATTTTAACTTTATTAATTAGAGACCACAGTTAAGGATCGAAACTTGGATTTAAAAAGGTGAAGATATGTTAAGTGACCCGATCTGTATAACCCGGTATCTCCCAACCTTCATCCATGTTCTATCTCTTCCATTTATTGATATCTCACAATATTCCCCAAAAAAAAGGCAATAAAATACATCCACTGGCTGCTTTAAATCTTGAGCAGTATCACATAAATCAAAAAAATAAAATTATGTATAAAAATTAATGGTTTTTCGAATGGCTTGAAAAATGTATGAACCTGGATTATGCCTATCTGTCTTTTCAGGGTAGATTTTATTTTATATTAGTTGAATTTTTCTCGAGAATGGCAACCAATATTTGTATGTAGGCAAAAGGTATATTGTACGGTCTGATATTGGTTGGTAAACAATACGCTATTAAATGAAAATTTTGGAAAACCCAAAATTTTTTGCGTTTTAGTAAAATGAGAATATATTGAAAGGAAATTTTGCCTCTTACATACACATACATTTTTCAAAATTTTAATGCTACATTGGCTTTACACCGCCTAAACAAATATTATTTAGAAATGGGTATGAGTTTCGTGAACAGGTTTTAGGGATGGGTGACAAAAAAATTATGAATGAGTTCACACTTAACCAATCTAGATAAAATCAAGTTAAAAAAATTCGAAAAAACAGGTGTTTTGCTACAGCGGCCTCCGTGGTCAAGGGGTAAGGTTCTCGACTAGCAAGCTGGAGATCGCGGGTTCAAATGCCGGCGTGCGCAAGTAAATTTTATTTGATTATTTTGTGTTATTTCACAAATTACTAATTTGCAATAACATATAGTATATTTGAAGCACGTTACAGAGTGGAAGATACTCTCAGTATCACCCTGGTGTAAGACAACCATTCAGAATTGAAACGTTACTTGAAATGGCTTTGGCCGTGTTTGGTGACCAGATCTGAACAGCCAGGTACTTCCCAGCTTTCTGCTTCCCCATTCCCTTCTCCTCCTCACTATCTTCAGTCTTACAAAACCTTATTACTCTTACCCCTAATGGGGATGCCATGGTCTCACTAGTTCCAGATGGTTGGGAGCAGTTGGGACTCTTGTGCGGTTTCACATAAAAACAATAACAAATAAAATCGTCATGCGGTATTTATCGCCGGTGTCAGTGTGTACTGTTTAATCACGTTTTAAGTTGTATGGTGCTGGCAAAGTTAAATATAGAAAGTTTTGCTAATTTTGAAGACCACATAAACTGTTTGTGTCCAAAAATGTCCAACGATTTCTAAAATTGGTTTACTTATGCCTCGCTAGCTAAACTAACTAACCATCCATTTGACATAACTGCATTAGTCGAAGAGTTTTCAAATTATTTACGGTAAGAATTGAGGTCATCCATTCGATTGCTTTTGCTTGCACATTTAAATGTCACCTTACTGAGTCACTGGAACAATGGCATCCGCAAGCGGTGTATTTTGTGACGTTGAAGGGGTTGGGAAGAGAAAGATATGAGAAATAGAAAGGTTGGAAAGAACCAACATTCTCATCTGGTTTTGCACGTAAAAAACTTACTGATATAAAATATTTGCTAATTTAATAAGTCTAGGTCGTAATAACTTTTCAGTAAACCACGAATGTCTGAACACGTATTCATAAAAATTATTGTGTTGCATTTTATCATTGTATATTGTCAGGGCGCGGAACGGCCTGTAATCCCGTTTTTAACCGATTTTGATAAATCAGCTATACTAATTTTTCTCCGAGTGGATAGTCATTCACCAGGGCGATACTGGGAGTATCATATATATATATAACTTTGTGTATACCGCTTCTACTCACCAAAAAGTAATTGTGTGTGTATTATTTAATAATGAAAAACAATTCCCATTTTTCCACTTCGGAGATCCGTTCTCAAAAAACAAAAATGTCTAAAGTAACGTGAGCGAAGATAAATATTTGATATCCCTCCACGAGCCCGTGTATCTTGTTTGATATCTTTCAAAGCTGCTCATCACTTCCGTGTCAAAGACTATGCTGTGATCTACGCTTAAAGCTATGCTGCGATGTTTATACACTGTAAGCTATGCTACGCCAAGCCATAAGCTTTGCTACCCTTTGGGCCACGACACATGACAGGGCATGTCACCCCTAATTACATAAGTGACGCACTTTTCGCATATGAACTTTTATAAATAATATGTTTTACATTGAAAAGGTTTTAATGTTATGTCAGGTGACGAATGCTTTTTATTTAAAATGAGAATACAAAAAATAAAATACGTGTTATTTTTTTGCCTATATCTGCACCATGAAGTAAATGGTCATGTTTATTAGTGGCAGAGAGATGAAGAAGTCCAATCATGAAGAAATATAGGATTTTCAAAACTAAATACGGATGCAACTTACTTTACTTCCTAGAAGCTGAAAGATGTACATTGACTTGAATCTTTATGATATGGTTGCATTATGAGTATTTTAACCCAAATCCATTCGCATTTTTCTACCTCTTACATTACTACGCCTTCTATGGAAGTAAATATATTATGAATTTAGACTCAAGACCACCAATGGATCTACGGTAAAATCTTTAATGAGAAATTAAATTTAAGTTTTGATCCACCAGCAAACAACATCTGCGATATTTCGATGTTTGTGATTGTTATACATTGAGGATAAAAAATGCTACTGATACAAACATAATAAAACTCCAAAAAGAAAAAGAATAAATAAATGAGGCGAAAGTGCGATACAATTTGAAAAAATCGGATAATTTACGAGGTACCTTTTGATAGATGATATCAAAGATATATATATTTTTTTTAAAGAAAGACAAACATTCTCGGATTACGAACCTGACAATATTTGAAAATCTCCTACTACCACCACAGTAAGCTGAAAATGTTGCTTGAGTTGTGATGGAGGACTTAGCCAGCCGAGGAATTAAACACACTACGCCTGAGTGGGACCCAAGCGCAATTTCAACTCGGCCGCCGACCGGTCAATTAGAATATGAGGTGATATATCAAGTATTTTTACTATGGAACCATGTCGTTGATTTTGTTAATGCCAAAGTATCATTCCCTTACCAAACCTTCACATGAAACGTGCCAACTGCATTGACTTTGATAGTAGAACAGATTCCCGTGCCTACACTACCTGGAAGTATACTTTCTATACCACGGCTAGGAACAATTCATCAGATACTGCAAAACTGACACTCAGTACATTGCTGACTTCAAGAGGTTTAATTTTAGGAGAAAGAGAAGTGTATTCTGAGCACCCCGGATGTATGCCCCAAAATAAACAAATCCAATCTCATTAAACACAACAGTGGCTGCCAGAACCACTGCATATTTTTACAAGCATTCAAAGGCCAGTATGCCAGATTACGCTCTATCAGATGACAAATATCTGGAAAATACCAACGATTATTAATAATAATACTTATTAAATAAATAATGTATATTTTATTTAATTTTATATATAATTTAATTTCGACGTAAAATAATATGTTTATATAGCAGGTAAATAAAAAATATGTATTATATTTACACACATTGATCCTTTAACCTGTTGACCGGGCGGGACGTATAAATACGTCAAACGTAAACAGTATCGGGTACGGGTAGGACGTATAAATACGTCCTTGAAATATATGTTGCGCCCTGGAACGAGCGGGACGTATATTTCCGAACATATCACACGGAAATTGAGTTTTTAATTTTTACATATTTTAATTTGTTAAAATCAATGTTTCTCTTTTATCTGTGTGCTTTTATTTATTGTTCTGTAATTATAACCTTTTTTATATTTTTTGTAATCTTTATAATTGTTTTTAAATATTCTATTTTTTTAATTCGATGTTTTCACTTTTTTTATGCATAAATAAAAAATAAAAAAAATTAAATTAACGTCCACCGGGCGTGACGTTTTGATACGTCCTAGTGAAGGAGTTCGCGCCGGTTATATGCTGCGTAATTCAAAACTGAACTCCCCGGTTAACAGGTTAATAATACACCACATGTCATAACAAAATATTCAAATTTATTTTGAAGCAGGACATTTTCAATCATTTTGTTTTTATTTTTAAATAATTCTTAAAGAATTTTAACCAATGACAAATAAATGTTTAATAAAATGTATTCATCTTATTATTTACTAACAACGGTACTGTACGGGACGTGTTTGCCTGCACAAGAAAAGACTGTAAATAATAAGCACTAGCACACATCAGTCCTCAACCTGGGTAATGATTTAAGTGAAACACCGTGAGGTGTTCTTTCCAAACCATCATAAAAGAAAGACGATTCGAATCAAAATTCACATTTTAATTACAAGTATTGTACTGGTATACAGAACGTACAAAGGGGTGTAGCTTATAGGTACTTCCAAAGATATTAGAAGAACGAGATATGCTATGTTGGCCGCCGGACCGTAGGCGGAGTACTACCTAATTAGGGTACTTTGAACGGTATCGGGACGTGTACGCACAGAAATCTGTTCTATGTATTAGTGCGGATACCTTAGCGTAAGCGAAGGTGTGCAGTAGTATTGGTGAACAAAACCGGCGACACTCGGCAAAACAATTCCACACAGTATGAACTGCTCATAGCACATCTCGTTCTTCTAATATCTTTGGGTACTTCCTATTTTTTACAGCCAACCCAATTCACAAGAAATAGTTATATGTATTTCAATACAACTGGGATTTAAAACACAGATAGAAAACTGATACAATCGGAATCCTTTCAGCGATAATTTCAGATTGGAGCACATTGTGCATCATCGCGCCATACGATACAGCAAATGGCGTAGGCGACTGCTGGAGCAGTGGCCAGTTCAATTGGTAGCCAGCAGGAATCGGCCAGCCTCTAGGCTTCAGCATCAATGGCTAATTCAGTCGGCAGCCAGGAAGAATTGGCCGGCCTCTAGGTTGCCAGCATCAATGGCTAATTCAGTCGGTAGCCAGGAAGAATTGGCCAGCCTCTAGGTTTTCAGCATCAATGGCTAATTCAGTTAGTAGCCAGGAAGAATTGGCCGGCTTCTAGGTTTTCAGCATCAATGGCTAATTCAGTCGGTTGCCAGGAAGAATTGGCCAGCCTCTAGGTTTTCAGCATCAATGGCTAATTTAGTCGGTAGCCAGAAAGAATTGGCCAGCCTCTAGGTTTTCAGCATCATTGATTGGCCAGCCTCTAGGTGATCACCGGCAGTGGGCAGTTCAGTCGGTAGCCAGCAGGTATTCGTAAGCCTTTAGGTTGTCAGCATCTGTGGCTGGTTCAGTCTGTAGCCAGGAGGAATTCATCAGCCTCTAGGTTGTCAGCATCAATGCAGCAGGGATTGACCAGCTTCTAAATGATCAGCGGCAGCATGGTCATTTGATTATAAGGGCCGGCACACGGAGACGCCCCATTATTGTAATGATGACAGATGCGTCTGGCTCAGCTGATAGAGTGCCGGCCGTAAACAGCTCGTTAGAAATAGTTGTAATCTTTAAAACGATTGTGCCGTGATGGAGGAACAGAAGCGACTACAGATTTCAGTGGACACTCAGGAATTTATATTTATAATTAACAGATCGCGTTTTAACTGGAGGTGTTCCGTCCACTCGTGTTAATTTTTAAATTTTGACTGCAGAATATTGTGGTGTTTTTAGCTATTTATAATTTCTCTAGCAAGCCTTCTTGTGACGTCAATATCTTTACCACAACTTGTTTACGTTTCAGACACAGGTGTTTTTAGGTGAGAATAATAATTTCGCCCAGCGACTGGTTTGTCAATATTTTTCCTGCTTGATTCGCCTATTAACCGATTATTTTGGTGCATTTTTCAACTCGTAAATTTTATAATATTAAATGCAATAAATTCGTGTTTTCATGTTCGACACAGGTACCATATCAATAATGAATTTTTATCTAACCATTCATTGGATTTATCATTAAAGGTTAAACATTAAATTGTATACAATAAATATTAGACAACAAAGATATGGCATAAAATAACAGAAAGTAAATATTAAAGAACCTGAAAGTTTTATTTGTATGCTCGCTATTTATCTGACTTATAAATCAGTTAATTTTAATTAACCTTATTTAATTTGTAAATACCATCTAATGCTCTAATTCAAAGCAACACTTTTAAGGTTTAAAGTTCATGCCTTAATGGGTGAAATGATAGGGTTATAAATCAAGGTCGAGAATTATATTTTACGTCAGTATTTTCGATGAAAAACAACATTTTCCGAGAAACAATAACGTAGCGAATGGAAGGTATGTACTCTTTCCCCAAAGAGGGGATTTTATGCCTCTTTAGTTATCTTCAGTACTCATAAATAAGTTATTAACTGTAATACCTTCTAATACAAATAATAATAGGGATACCATTACAGAATATGAAAGCAATTACATTGATGAAGGCAATTAATTGCTTAGTGCTGTAGACGATATTAGTTTTTTCATATTTATTTTATACAAAATACCCTAATAATAATATATGAATTGAACCTAGGACTTTATTTCATACAGAATACCCTGAGGTTGAATTAAACTTGGATCTTTATTTTATAGAGAATACCCTGAGGATGAATTGAATTAGGGTTTTTATTTCATACAGAATAACCTGAGGATGAATTGAATTAGGGTTTTTATTTCATACAGAATAACCTGAGGATGAATTGAACTAGGGTTTTTATTTCATACAGAATAACCTGAGGATGAATTGCTATAGGGTTTTTATTTCATACAGAATAACCTGAGGATGAATTGAACTAGGGTTTTTATTTCATACAAAATAACCTGAGGATGAATTGAACTAGGGTTTTCATTTCATACAGAATAACCTGAGGATGAATTGAACTAGGGTTTTTATTTCATACAGAATAACCTGAGGTTGAATTAAACTTGGATCTTTATTTTATAGAGAAAACCCTGAGGATGAATTGAACGTGGGTCTTTATTTCATACAGAATAACCTGAGGATAAATTCAACCTGGGTCTTAAATAAACCTGCCAATTATCCTAACATCAATGATTCTCATTTGAAAAATGCCAATTGTTTACAAATGTTTGACAAAATTTTAGCCCTGATCCCAGCTGCGCATCAATGACGCTTATTCTTTAGAGTGCCTTCCATTAAAATATATGTAAGAAAAATAGAGTTCTTCCACACTGTTTCACTGATTGCCCATGTTTGCACAGAGTAAAAATACTAGTTTAAGGTTATGTCAGCGGATACTTTCCTAAGTCAAGCTAGACAAAATTAGTCCAAGTAAAAGTAAAAATACATAAAGCACACAGACATAGGAATTAATAGACGAGAAGATAATGGCGAGGGGTAAAATCAACTGTTGAAGAACGAAGGGAGTGAAGCTGATTGTGATTCGTCAATAAATCAATCTGACAGTAAATAGGCATCTCGCATTATAATATCACCATTTACTTCTTAAAAGTAAAATCTGCTTTTGAATGAATAGACATTTTTACATGGGAGCGCAAATTACTCGCCACGTTATGAACAAATTTGCGAAGTCCAAATTCGGCAAAAAAATTCGGTTCCATTTTCAGAGTCGAATATTTCGTTTAAATATTTAGTTAAGACACTTTTATAAATGTTCATAATTTACTTCCCAGCAACCAACCAGCTTTGTGTTTCGCGTCCAGACGTTTCTCGATGTGATAGTAACAACTGATTCATATTATACGATGTGAATATGCTTAAAATAAAGTAAAATAATGCTTATATATGGAATGTAATACGACAATTGGGTTTATTCTCTTTTTCACATCTATTTTTTCACAAGTTTTCATAGCACAAGTCAACATTCTGCCGTGTTATTTCGTAAAATGAACCGATGATGCCTCGACCATAGTTCGCACAAGAATGATGACGTCACGTTTTCAAATTTCACTTGAGGCCATACGCGAGCACAGCCGGCTCCAATGGAACCGGTATGGGGAGTGGGGATAATACGCTTTTAATCACTTAGGGCAGGTCTACTAATATTCATATGTCTATGATAAAGCATCTATTTAAATAATAAATTTATTTTAAAACGTAAAACGTTACGTATCGAAATTTGGAATCACGCTATCTCAACCTTGAAAACTTAGAATTGAAACATCATGTAGACATGTTTGGAAAATACATACACAGTAAAGAATCCTACCCATGTGATATGACATGCAGTATATTTTTTCGGTTTTCGTGATTTCCAAGAATAAAAACTTTTCGCTTAGCCGAAAATATTATTTCGTGGAAGAAGTAATCTCCTTACAGAAAGAGAAAAGTTTGCTTAGCTTAGTAAGTATGTACTTACTGCGGAGTTTCTTATTATTAGTTCATTTTGTGGGAAGTAACCGGATTTTCTATAAATTGTATTAGTTTCCCATAATACGTACATACACAAAGAGAAAAGTTTTGTCACAATCTTAAAAAAGCACCAGTAAATAAATATTAATATCATAGATAAGATTTGAATGCCTGCAAACTAATTTTATATTTCTTCTTGAGGATAAAGTTTATCCCGTGATTTTTCATGGTTCACATCATATACCTTAGGAAGAATACCATGAGGATGAATCGAAATCTTAAATCCTTCCTATATAGGATAACACAAAAAGATTTGCATTAGTACAAAAGTAGTTACTACCCGACTTCGTCAGTTTTCATCATTTTTTTGTTATCATCGAAGAATTGTTAAAAAAGGCAAACAATGTGCAACCTGTTTTAAGCAACTTTCATTAAATAATTGCATCAGCTCATAAATTTGAAACAAAAAGATCAAAGCAAATTTCGTGATGCCATAGCTTATCATTCTATAGTTTTTTCCGCTTGATACACAACAAAAGACAGAAAATGGTTTATAGTAGTTAACAAGATAATCATTTAATTAATTTCATGACACCATCGTCATACACAAAAATAATTTAATGAACTCATATCATAACTTCTGAGCTCACTAAATACGAAAATTTTACTAGTCAAATTAGAAAGCACGTAAAAAACAATTTGTTTTTATTTTTTAAATCTTGAAAGAGAATCCGCCTTAGGGGGGAAGATTTGAGGAGGAGGATGCAATCTCATGATGAAAATTGTATTTTCGAGAAGAACGCGTTTTAAGTATTGTATTATTGTTGTGAATTTATTCAACTCTAGAAAGACTATTTATTTAGGTTTTGAAAAACTGCGTTGTTCAAAAAAATACATAATTAATTAGAAATGGTGAAAAATTTACAAGTTGTTCTTGCATCCAAGGAAATTTTTAAAAATTGTGATTCGTTAGTGAATTTGGAGACAAAATTAAATTAAAAGGTTTTGAATTTAGATACGATTTTTTTTTTAGTATTTGATTATCATTGTGAATCGAATATTTAGTAAAATGATGTAGGAAAAATAATTATTACGCATTACACATAAAAAAAACAAAACGAACTCGATTGATTCACTAGTAGAAATTTTCTACCACTTTAGAAAATATAACAATTTTCTTCCACATTATCTGAAGGTACATCACTGAGAGTTAGAATATTTTGAAATCATTCAGCATTTTGAGGCTTTACAAATTTATAATATGTTTTCTGTTTTTTACCAGGTTTTTTTAATGTAGGAAATATCACACACATGAATTCCAGTTCCAAAGTTCTACAGGAACAACGTTTGATTTCACAAAAAAATGAGAACTTTGTAAGCTACAGAGAATTCACCGGTCTATGCCCACCGAATGGTTATGAATATACACATAGGGATTAAGGGTATATATATACAGGCTGGGGTAAAAGTAATCACCCTATTGGAAAACGATATAACTTTTGCAAATGGCCCCAAATGTCAATTCGGTTTTGACATTTGTGAAGTAAACAAACGCAGAATACAAATCCACAAGAAATAAATCGGTTTACTCCGCAAGAACGCGGAATAACAAGCAGTACCAAAGTTTATCATTAAAAAGAAAATTTACAGCAAAAGAACATCGGGTGATTACTTTTGCCCCACCCTGTATATACTTCGCTATTTATTTATTTATTTATTTATTTATTTATTTCATTCAAAATACAGTTTTTACATAAAAAGCATACTCTGCACATCTCACTAGGGCATTCCTGTATCAAGATGTGCAGCTTTACAATAATATCATTTAAAAAAATACATATATGTAAATTTAAAATAATAACAACATTAAATTAAATTTAAACCAAAAAAGAAAAGTTTATGACACGGACGTTTCGAGACCGGTAGACAAAAATAAACAAAATTTTAGTAACAAATGTATGAAAAAAATAAAAACAAAAAAGTCAACAAAAGAAGCATTATTAAGTAAGTTGGCAACAATAATATTCTTCTGTTAACTAAAGTACAAGGTACCTTTGCTGGCTTATCAGACACAAGCATAGGGTAACCATACTAACAATTACAACATGGAAAGTATGAATAATAGATTATAAGAAAAAAATAAAAATAACTAAATAAAAAAAGGTAAATAATAACCGATAGGTAAGTAGATAATATTATAATAAAAAGTAAGTAAGTAAATAATTTAGCTAGACAATAATTAAAGTAAATATTAATACGATAATTAAGTAGATAATAATAATAATAATAAGTAACATAATAATAAATAACCAAAAGTTATTTTAGAAGTAAATAAGTACATGCGCAGTAAGTAAATAAGGATTGTATCGAAACAGAGCTTCCACAAGGAATTATGATATAAGCGACAACATGGGTGATCTAAAATCATCACTCTCAGCTAGTACGGAGATTTTGACCATTTTCTTGAATGAATTTAACGTACCTATGGTTTTTATATTTTCTCCAAGCATATTATATAGCAACGGAGCTTTATATGAAAAACTCCTTTGTCCGAAGAATGTTCTGGTATACACCGGCTGATACATTAAAGAAGAACCCATTCTAGTGCTGCGCACTTGTTGAGATCTTTTAGCAGTAATAGTGTTGTTGAAAAATTTACAGAGAGCCTGTATTATGTACAACTGCCTTATTGTCATAATTTTGCTTTCACTATATAATAACTTTGATGGATACATAAAATTTCTCTTATACATTATTTTTAAAATTAATTTTTGTGCAACATTCAAAGGCTCTAAGGTAGTCTTGTTACAAGAACCCCAACAGACAACATTATATGAAAGCATTGAATGAACAAGAGCATAATATACAGTTTTTAATGTAACTTTGTCCAATATGTTTCTTAGATTTTTGAAAATGTAGGCTAGCCTTCTTATTTTGTTTCTTAATATAGTAATGTGATTGTTCCATTTTAAATTTTTATCAATAATTAAACCCAGGTATTTGATGTTGTCTACTCTTTCCAAAGATTGACAGTTACACTCCTGCACACAACAATGTAATTTTAATGAACGTTCCAAAGATGGTTGATTTACAGAGGAAATGCTAAAAGTAATATATTTAGTTTTGTTCATGTTTAAGGTTAACAAGTTTTGATCAAGCCTATTTTTGACTGCCCTTAATCCTGCCTCGCACTGAGCATACGTTTCGTTCCATGTGTCAGCAGCAAACACCAAGACAGTGTCATCTGCAAATACAATTGAAGATCCAGAAAATTTCAGTTTACAGAGGTCGTTAATATATAACAAAAATAGAATTGGACCCAGAACACTACCTTGAGGAACACCGTATACAATTGATTTATTTGAGCTAATGTGATCATTAATTATTACTCTCTGTGTTCTATTTTCAAGATATGATCTGAACCAATCTAAAGATTTATTAATAATACCCATTGAACTGAGTTTTTTTAAGAGTAAACCGTGGGAAACGGTATCAAATGCCTTAGACAAGTCTAAAAAGACGGCCATTGCTTTATTGCCAGTATCAAGAGCTTCTACGACTGTGGTGATCATTTTTAATGCAGCATCACTTGTTCCCATGTTCTCTCGGAAGCCAAATTGATTATCTGAGAGAATTTCATATCTTTCTACATAAGACATCAACCTAATTTTAGCTAATTTCTCTATTATTTTTGATAACGTATTTAGCAAGGAGATAGGTCGATAGTTATTTACATCTTTGTTATCTCCTCCTTTAAATAAAGGAATAACTTTGGAATTTTTGCAATGATTAGGGAACAAGCCATTCTCAAAACTAACATTTACAATGTGTGTAATAGGTATTACTAGTTCAGAAGCATTTTGTTTGTAGACCATTGCACTTATATTGTCATTTCCACTCGAAAAACCTGATTTTAGCTCATTAATCACATTTAAAACTTCATTACAATTCGTTGGTTTGAATTCAAAGCAGGCATTTTGCATAGATTGTGTTGGATTATAATTTTTTACTAAAGATTCTTCAATGGTGTTATTTGCACTACACAAAAGATTAGCAAAATTTTGACCTATATCACTAAAAAAATTATTCACATGGTTAGTAATGACTGTTGGATTATCATTTATGGATACAATGTTATTATTTACTTTCAGTTTATTTATGGGCACTGATTCCTTTTGCAAATCCAATGCTTGTTTTATTATTTTCCATTCTTGCTTTATGTTTCCTTTTACCTCGTGAAGCTTCCCTTTATAATATGTTTGTTTGGTCGTTTTTATAATTTTAGAACACCAATTTCTGTATCTTTTATAATGTGCAAACAGTTCGATATTATTTGGTTCTTTACGACAACTCTTGTGTAATTTGTCACGTTTAATGAGGCAGTTAACAATTCCAGAAGTTATCCATGGTTTCAAGTGCTTTTTATTACAATGGATTCTCTTAGTATATGAGCAATTTCCAATATGTAATTTTAGACGTCTTATGAAATTATCAGCTGCAGTATTGACATCACTGGTGGATAAGACTGTATCCCATGTTTCCTCTTTCAGTGTCGAATTTAGTAGGTCATTATCCACAGTTAGTCTAAGCTTAACGTCTATTTTTTTTGATTTTGTTACTCTGGATTTAGGATATTTCAATAATGTAGCAAAATGGTCTGTAATACTGGTCCTGAATACACTTACTTGACATTTTAAAAATAGCAGATTAAAATGGATCATGCGCAGACAAGCAAACTTACATCAAAATACGGATGCAAGAATCACTTGTAACTAGTGTTGAATCTTTTGCGTGTAGCTTCGTCGGTGTAACACCTAAAGATATTATATTTGCACATCAGATAAAGAAGGGATTGGAGATACTAAAAAAGCGATGTTGGCAAAAATGACGTGCGCGGATCCAGCTCCTGAAGTGTAAACGCTATCACACCGCCCGCTATACTGTGCAAGTGAATTATAACAGATGGGCGTCTTTCGGCAAGTGGTTTTTGAGATTTTTTTTAAAGTAAGGTGCACTGTTTTTAGGTGCTTTTAAATATTTTCTACGCGAGATTTTCGACATAATTTTTTAACTTGTTTTAACACGTCAACGATTTGTTTACTCAACACAATGAATTGTTTATTCTTTTTGTTATGTAAGATCAACGATCATCGTAATAGATTCACACGGAATCAGGTAAGACTCGTAGTGTTATTTTTTCCAATATCGTTATCTTTTAATAATTTGGAGCGAAAGTGGACTGGACATTATGTTGCAGGAGTTTCTAGAATGTCTTTGAGGCGACATAAGACTCTAATAACGGGGGTTTGCTCGACGCTAACATTTAAATTATTTGTGATGAACGTATTACTAAAATCTCAAATTTTTCTAAATGGATTTAGGAACATATGATATAAGTAATTTATATTTCATATTAATAAAAACAGGACCCTACCATTAAAATATTGTAGGTACGTAAAACGATTTGAAAATTTATAAAACTTTTTATATATTTTTTTAAATAAAGTAAGCACAACATTTTATTTTTCTAGACACTGAATTAATAACTTTCCGGGGGATGTCTCTAGAAACTTTAGACATTTTAGTAATACGGTATTCAGAAATAATTAAAATAAACCAATTACCAAAATATCAATTTTCTAGGCCTTCTAGGACAAAGTGGACCGTAGATCTGTCCATTACGCCATTGTTTTTACGTGACTTCATCACATATGTCTTTAAGATTCTCACATTATTTTACAGATTTGATAAGGCAAATTCAACCGCAGGTCTGTTCAATACACCGGAGCCGCGCGTCTCATATTTTCGTGCACGGCTGATTCACTTACGTTGTTATTATATCGTCTGGCTTTATTTAAGGGTATTGCCTCGACTTGAGTTTATTTTTATGTTCATTGGGCGTCTTAATCGACGGTGATGGGGAAAGATGGCTTGATTTTATTTTCGTTGTACTCTGCACCAATTTACTTTATACATAACAGACAAGATTTTTTTTAAATAATATATATTTTTTTTACTTTACGCCTAGTAACTATACAAATAAAAGGCAATGTCCGTATGTGTGTGCCCTGTATACCTACTCAAAAACTACTGGACAGATTTGAATGAAAATTTCAATATCTTTTCTTATTGGTGTCAGGGGTGTTTAGAGTGGAGTTTATAAGTTGGATGGTATAAGAAGTCAGGGATACCAGAGATAAACGTAACGCAATATCTCTGGGATGGAATGAAATGCGAGTCGAATTTAAGCCGATATAATTTAGTTTTAATACTAGCAATGTGGTATGCTGTAGTGAATAGTGGGAAAAGACTAAACGTACTGAATGGGAATGAGATAAGTAGTCGATATTATGTAGTTATTTTTTACATTACCAATTTGGTAGATTTAGTGAATAGTAAAAAAAGGTCTTAGGCATACGAGGAACACTTAACGCTTTATATCTGCACTAGAACAGTAACAATGTGAATTTCATGATAGCGAATGGTAGACAAAGTTGGGGACAACTGCGAAAGACATGACCTGAGACGACCAGATGAATCAAATACTCATGTGCAATAAAATTAGGCATACGTAATGAACGGAGAACGAGACATAAGGAGAATGTATGTTTTGCAAGTGAATGGTTAAGGAAGTCAGGGACGCCGAAGGAGAAATGAAGTGAAAATAATTCAAAAACTTTAGCTAGTTATTTACATTTTAAGTACTGTCAAGCCTTTAACATAGGCATCTCCCACACCTACTTTACTTACTTGTATTATTTAGATTTATTTTACATGTTCATGACTGAAAATTCACTTTGCTGGAAAACTGATTTTCGCTCAAAGACACATAGGATCTAATCACGTGATAGCGAGATTGGAAAGGAGTGGAGATTAGTGGAAAGACGCTTTGCATACAAGATGGATATTATTGGGTTCAGTACCCAATGGCACCAAAACTAATTTACATATTCGCACACCTAGATTGCTGCCATGTTTTAATCTCAGTCTGATTAACCGATTGGCATCCAAATTGTTGAGTTAAAAAATTGATCCCCAGCTCCGAATTAATTTGGTACCATTTTTTTATATTCGCAGTGGTGTACTAAATCTAATATAACTTTAATTTACTTCTGTATTGGATCAAGTTACGTAAAAAAATATGTTTAAATGAGTTTAAAAAAAAATAATATGAGTAAATGTGGATATAAAAGCAACTTTAAATAAAAATATGTTTTTTTATACTTAATTTTTTTAAACAGTAAAAAATAAACATTGATCAGTCTTTTTTTGTTATTTGTTTTTGGGGTGTTATGCCGTGTTGCGCTAACTCCTTCTTTAGCCAACGTTTCGGACAACATTGCAGTGTCCATCATCAGGGCAGATGTGTTATTTGAGGTTGTGTAAAAATGTGAGCTTATGTATGAGGTTGTGATACCGTGTTGCCAGCTCCAACCCTCTGAGCTAACATTAACGTATCATTTTTTATTTATTTTTTTTTTTTTATTATTTAAAGTGGTTTTCTTCGTTTAGCTCTGGTGTATCCGTCAATTACCGGATACCAAGAACTATTGAGCTTAGCTCCATCGTCTCTATTAATGTTTACGGGATTTTTATGAATTTCAATGGCTTCCGTAATCAGCCGTGCTCTATAAGTTTTGGGTCTCCCCAGGATTTCAGGAACAAATCCAAAGTAATGCCCGGTGTCAATCAAATGTTCGGCAATTGCCGATTTGTCAGGGTGGCCGAGTTTACAAGCTCTGAAGTGTTCTGAAATCCTTTTGGAGATAGTCCGCTCTGTCTGGCCTACATAGACCTTGTCACATCCGGAACAGCTGAGTTTATACACTCCATCTGTTTCCAGAGGAAACTTAGTCTTTGCAGACCTCAGTAAGTCCTGTATCTTTGTTGTTGTTCCGAAGACAGTCTTGATACTTTCCTTTCTCAATAGCCTGGCAATTCTGTCTGTTACATTGTGCACATAAGGCAGGAAGGCACAGCCTTTCGACTCTTGTTCAATTCTGTCTTCGTTTGGTGCAGATTTTGCTCTTATGATTTGCCTTGTCTGACTTGCTGGGTAACCGTTACGCTCCAGTGCATCGGTCAGCTTCGTAAGTTCCGCTCCGATTTTATGTTCTTCACATATTCTGGTCGCTCGGGTCACCAATGTATGGATAAGTCCTCTCTTCTGCGCTGGGTGGTGGTGCGAATCAGCGTGTAAGTACCGATTCGTATGGGTTGGTTTCCTATATACAGTATGTCCTAGGCTACCATCGTGTTTCCGCATCACCTCCACATCTAGAAAAGGCAGGATTTTATCTTCGTTTTCCAGTTCCATTGTGAATTTTATTTTGCTGTGGAGAGAATTAAGATGGTCTAGGAATTCGTTTAGTTTCTCCGTTCCATGAGGCCAAATGCAAAATAAAATTCACAATGGAACTGGAAAACGAAGATAAAATCCTGCCTTTTCTAGATGTGGAGGTGATGCGGAAACACGATGGTAGCCTAGGACATACTGTATATAGGAAACCAACCCATACGAATCGGTACTTACACGCTGATTCGCACCACCACCCAGCGCAGAAGAGAGGACTTATCCATACATTGGTGACCCGAGCGACCAGAATATGTGAAGAACATAAAATCGGAGCGGAACTTACGAAGCTGACCGATGCACTGGAGCGTAACGGTTACCCAGCAAGTCAGACAAGGCAAATCATAAGAGCAAAATCTGCACCAAACGAAGACAGAATTGAACAAGAGTCGAAAGGCTGTGCCTTCCTGCCTTATGTGCACAATGTAACAGACAGAATTGCCAGGCTATTGAGAAAGGAAAGTATCAAGACTGTCTTCGGAACAACAACAAAGATACAGGACTTACTGAGGTCTGCAAAGACTAAGTTTCCTCTGGAAACAGATGGAGTGTATAAACTCAGCTGTTCCGGATGTGACAAGGTCTATGTAGGCCAGACAGAGCGGACTATCTCCAAAAGGATTTCAGAACACTTCAGAGCTTGTAAACTCGGCCACCCTGACAAATCGGCAATTGCCGAACATTTGATTGACACCGGGCATTACTTTGGATTTGTTCCTGAAATCCTGGGGAGACCCAAAACTTATAGAGCACGGCTGATTACGGAAGCCATTGAAATTCATAAAAATCCCGTAAACATTAATAGAGACGATGGAGCTAAGCTCAATAGTTCTTGGTATCCGGTAATTGACGGATACACCAGAGCTAAACGAAGAAAACCACTTTAAATCGTAAAAAAAAAAAAATAAATAAAAAATGATACGTTAATGTTAGCTCAGAGGGTTGGAGCTGGCAACACGGTATCACAACCTCATACATAAGCTCACATTTTTACACAACCTCAAATAACACATCTGCCCTGATGATGGACACTGCAATGTTGTCCGAAACGTTGGCTAAAGAAGGAGTTAGCGCAACACGGCATAACACCCCAAAAACAAATAACAAAAATACTTTTGGCCGTGAAAATCTTAAATCATAATTGATCAGTCTTGTTAGCATAATTTTTGTTTACGTATATAATATTTTTACGGCAAAAACAAGGTATAATATTCCTCAAAGTATCCACCACGCGTTTTTCGAGCCAGGTTAACGGTGCCAAAATATAACGATATTTTGAAAAATCACTATGACGCCTATTATTAATGAATGCTTCATTATCTAAGAAGCCATTGTTATTTTAAAATTGAAACCTAGATGTCACTTCTAGTTTACCCACCGTGCCAGCGTGGTTTGAGTCTAAGACATAGCGATACACCCTCACCATGCCGGCGTGGTTTGAGTTTAAGACAAAGCGATACACCCCTACCATGCCAACGTGGCTTGAGTTTAAGACATAGCGATATACCCCCGCCAGCCGGCGGGGTTTAATGCGGATGGGTTAAGGTGATAGGGTTATTAGTTTAATCTTTATAATAACTAATGACTAACATTTTATTCATCTTTTAGTTCAAATGATACTAGTGAGTAAAAATAGTTGGTTTATTAATTTTAATTTCTACGTTACATCGTTACTTTACAGTGGCCATTTTTTTAAATTAGCTGCACACAGTAGACCCATACGAAAGTAGTTTCCCTTGGGGACCATTTCATCTTTAACGTTGTGGACGGTTTTTTAAGGGAAAGGAAGGAGAGGATGATGGTATCAGTGTATCCAGGAGTGACGGACGTTTGAATTCATCCCCTCCGCTGCGGTGCAACGATGGGTGAAGATAGTCCGTCTGGAGAGGTAAAAAGATCTTTCTCAATTAATCTCTCCAAATTCGGCCCGCCACAGATAAGTGGGCAAACGCCTCCTCCACTAAGACCTAGACAATCTTTACCCCCATGAACCCGGGCACAACTGCTAAGTCACCCAACGTAGCTAACCACTTGGGGTGATCTATGGTAGAGGTATTGGTTATCCAGTAAATTTTTCCCGGGGTCTCGGTACCCATGACCCATTACATACATTATTCTGTCAATATATTAAACAGATTTTTTAAATGATTTTGATAACAAAAATCATTTAAAAAATCTGTTTAATATTTTGACAGAATAATGTATGTAAAAATATTTCTAAACTCCTTGGCCTATAATGGAAAAGGTGGATAGGAAAGTTGTGCACATTTCATGTTACCAGAGCTCGCCTTTCAGTCAAGTTTTCAATGATATAAGCAATATAAGGTAACCGTACAACTCAAGATAATGGTAATTTAACACTCCTTTAAAAACTGATATAAAGTCATTAAAAGTGATGAAACAAAAAATAGGTTAAAAAGCTTACGTAAATTAGATTTATGGGTTAGATATAGACTTAATATCACCTTTAAAAGATGTGCTGAATTGTTATTGTGTCTAGTTATCATTGAACCGCAATACACGCATACCAAACACGTTTTATAAACGTAGAATCCTCCAGTTTAAAGTATTTTTTTCTTTACATTAGCTCCACACAGGAGGCCCTGAAGAAAAAAATTCCTCAAGGCCTATGTCATCTTTGGGTATGCTGTATAAAGGGTCATTTTAGGGAAAAGAAGGAGAGTAATTTCTGGGAAGGAAAAATGTATGTTGGGTGGGTTGGAATGTGGGGGTCAATATATCCAGGGGTGACGAATAAATCCATCACTCCCACTGTGGTGGTAGGCGGTGGGTCTTGGGCTTGTGGGCAAACATATCCACTGCCAAGACCTGGACAAACCTCACCCCACCTTTGGCCCCCCTACTTACTACTGGGGCGGCGGTACCCATACCTGCCACCCAAATTAGTGAGGGATATTTACGTGCAATTTCTTTATTAAAATACTTCTTGTAAATATTCTAATCCAACAAATCAAGCAATCTAAATTTCAAATGTGCAGCAAATATCTGATTTGCTCCGTTCTGATATGGTTGTCAAAACTAAAGCAAACTAAGTCCTGTTTTAACTCGACCATTTGGCATTTCATCTATCTGTAATTTATTTTGTTACGTTCCAGTTCCGGCTCAGAACGTTACTTATGTTGGATACTATTTTTTTATCCAGTCAGATTTCGCTGATTCCTACTAAGAGCTGTCAAATCGGAATAATCGATATTATTGTACCTACCGGCACCTACTTAAAAAAGTTAGAAAAAAGAATTGTCATCGAGATTGTATATTTCTCTATTGGAAATACAAAAAAATGTTAGGGGATACATTTATGGTTTATTACTGGTGGAAATTAAGTAGTGGCGGCTCGTGAATTTTGGGTTACTAGTGTGCTAATATTACAAAAAATAACCTTATTGATGTTGTTGTAGCTGAAAATGATTTTTAATTTTTTTTTTAGAAAAATTAATTTTTAATAAAAAGATTTTCAGGAATTCCGTGCGGCGCACTGCTAATCTGAAATTTCCTGAAAATCTACATACAAAAATCGATTTTTAGAAAAAAAATAGTTTTCATCTACAACATCAGAAATGCCATTTTTAATAATATTAACACTCTAAAACACCCAAAAGTCACGAGCGTATTATGGTAACTTTTTACAAATTTTATATTTTCAGGCGAAATTTTGGTTCCGATTTATTATATTAGAGAAAATTAGAAATATTATTTTCTGAACTAGCAGACGTGTATCTGGCGTTGTTAGGAGTTATCCTTAGAAGATAGACATACACCACCTTGAATTTTTCTATAGGCCTTTTTAGATGTACAATTCCGTAATACATTATTTTGATGTATCGCATAAGGTTTAGCCAGCTTTAGTAATGTAGTGCTCGAAAAAATATTTTTACTACTTGATTATAAAACATCATTTTTTCTGTACTTTCCATAAATACAATATGCATGTATTATATATGTAAGCCTTTCGGAAGAAATAAGAAGAACTAAGCGCACAAACAGATAGACAGATATGCGATAAATCAATCATATTATAGTAATAAGTCAGTTAAAAGAGTTCTTCCGAACAGGCTCTACTATTCAATCTCTAATCAAAAAATGATTGCAGTTTATTATTAATGTTCGTACAGCAATTTTGAGTCAATAACCTCGCGTGTTCAGACATGCGTTACCTTGACAACCGACCGGCAATATTCTGTAATTCTCAGAAATATTTATTTTTGTATCAATGATAATGAATGGAAGAAATCACCCGAATAAGACAGTACGATAATAAATGGACTCTCTCATCTAGAGTAATGAACTAAAAAAGAACTCCAGTCCACTTTAAAAAAAATAATCAATATTTTCTGTCCATTTCAAATGTCATTTTTTGTTCTTTATAAGTCTGCTAGTCGTGGTACCCACTATTGCCCAGGCTTTACGTAGAGTGAAGAGGTTTCATTTATGATCATAGTGGTACTTTTTCGAAATCAGATGTGGATAGAAATTTCCATCTTATTTTGTATGTCCAGTATGCAAAATTTTATCTAAAACTGTCGAAATTTCGTTTAAGGTAACCTTTTTTGTTTTCAAATTCATCAATGTCGGAATAAAATTGTAGATTTATATAAAAAAAAAACAAAGACATACCAACCGATCCGCTTCATTTCATTTTATTTTGGGAAATCAACAGCTGAATTCGATAATTTTTCTACATTATAGCAAAATACAACTAAATGCTAATATTTATTTTACATTATATGTACACATTTATATAATATTTATGTAAATCTTTTTTTTACATGTATGGACTTCCTCTATGAAAAAATAATGGGAACAATTAAAGATTAATAAAGAACTGCCTTATTTAACTATATGCAAATATCATCACAACGAATATTTTTATACGAATGTCAAAAATATTTCCCAATACGCTTAAAAGCAACGTTAAAATGTACAAGTACATTTATATATACATATATATCTATATGAACTACGCGACTTAAATAAAATTCCTCGCGTGATTCCGAACACTAAAAGCTCAGAAATATGTGTCACCTTTACGCTCCACCTAACTCAAAAAGCACAACCTATTTCACGAACGAAATATTCAATGTACCTATATTATATCTGTCTGAATTTTTTTTTGTGCCTAACATTGTCCAATTGTTTCACTGCGATATTAATTGCCGTGTAAAAATAGTTCCGCTCTGCGTGTTATAGGTACTTTAGAGGCGAACATTCCTTTCCCGAAAGCAATAATTTATTGTTACCATTTTCAAGCGCTTTAATTTAAAATTTGCGCTGCCTCTGAGCGCTTTGTTTTAAAAAAGAATCTGTCGACATGTTTGAACATTATTGGTAGACGCGTTGTAATTATTATTATTAAGCGTGTGAGGATTTTTGCTGAAAGGAAAACGAGATTAAAATAATGAATGTGAGAAAAAAACGACATTATTACATAGCTACACAATGTGCGTGTTTGTATGTTGTAAAAATCCTTCTCATCCATAGAGTTAACAATTAGAGGAGTTACTGCGAACTAATATCTCGTCAAAACTTGTTCCACTACTAAAATACGATAAGCGGTTCGCGTAGACCGGATTCTGTAGTTTTTGTAAGAGCGTTGGGAGAGTTGGAGGTCTGTTGGAGGTAAAAATGGTAAACTTATTTTTTAGCTTCATGTATCATCTGAATATAATACATCAATGCTCTCATCTCAGCCCATATTTTAGGATTTTAACGACTCAATAAGGTTCTGGAAAAAGGTTGAATAAATCATCACTCTTTTTATGCCCTTTTGTGCGGAGCTATTCTTTTTTATTAAAACGTTTTTATTAAAACAAAAATATAGGTTGATTATTTATTACTATAACAATATATTTCCTTCTTTTGAACTTTAGTCGGATTTTCAATAAAGATCTGTAAAATTAGACCCTGTGGAAACATGCCTATTAGAATCTAAAAACCATTGTTCAAAGTGTTAAAGGAGAAAGGGGCATCAAAACTATAATGTCTGATACAAGAACATTTGAGAAATTCTGGTCTTTAGATGATATACCACCTCCGATAAGTGAAAATGCAATCAGAAGAAGAAGAATAAATACCAAATGAAGATAATACCTACTGATCCCCGTTTGTAGTTTGTCTTGACACATATTTTTCATCAACACTGATTTTATAAGCATAAAACTGATGACTTATTTCATATAAACACGAAAACTACTCAGAGTACTCAATAAAAATAAATCCATGTTCAAATAAGCTCTTAAAAGGGTAGCAAGAGGCTTTATCAATTAGGTTAGCCTTCATCATCCTAAGGTGCAGCCAATATCTTCTCAAAGCACTACCATTGCCTACCCCTATGACGAAGCTCTTACCTAAGATGAAGAAATATTTCACTCCCTACGAAGTTCAGGTGAAACATTCCGTTGGTTTCTTAATGATTTTCCCGATAATACAAATTAATTCCACCCAGCGTCGTTTCGGGACTAGTTTAATGAACTTGATATTAAACCACGATCTTTGAATTAACAACCTAGCGCCTTACCACATGGCTTACAAGTCGATGTATTGTATCGCAGAAGGAATAGTCATACAACGTAGACTTTAGGTCGTAGAGAGTATATTAATGAAAAGTGAAATTCCAGCTTTTATATTAAAAATATGCCTTTCACGAACATAAATATAAATGTTCAGGAGAATGAATTTCGTTTGATGTCATAAATAACCTTTTTCCAATAAACTTCAATATGCACAAATAATCAACGAAGGTATTTCAAGTCACCTTTAGTTCAGATAACCTTGTTTGACATACCTGTATTTAATGGATATTTTATTATTCTGCTTTACGAGATTTCAACTCAATAACATAGATACACTAGGACGGGTTTTTTCACAGAATTTTAATAACGTATCAAATTACAAAGTTAATTTTCAAGTTCTGTAAAGGTTCTAATCAAGTTCTGTTATTATTTCAGTTTTGTGAAGCAACAGGCCAGTGATGATATAGTAAAAGAACTTGAATAGAACCTTATGATAGTGGTATTGTCAGCTTATTAAATTTTTAATTTGGTTTTAAGCTTGCGGGCAGCGAGTTTGACTCCAGAAACAGGACAAAAAAACGTTATATCTTTCTCATAAAATACGTAGATATAATAATACAAAAACAAAGACAAAGAATCAATTAGTCTTTGTTCGCGACATGTGGTTATCCATCTGATAGACTTTTCAGTTCTAATTAATTGATTGGCAAGTTGCTTTGTCATCAATTAACTGACTTGCAAACTTATCAGTACACTATTTTATTTATTCATTAATCGATAAAGGTTGTTTTTTTTACACACTGTTTATTACTTGGAAATCCTGTAGTAATTTAAAAAAATATGTTCATGTAAAATGGGGTTATTTACATGAGAAGTATGGGTTAAAAGACATTGTAAAAAATCAAATTAATTAATACAAAGTTAATTAATACAAATTAATAAATCAAATTAATTAATACAAATTAATAATTTTTCGAAAAAAACTTCTTCTAACTGCTTTTCACTTTGTGATGGCATTATTTATTTTTTATTTTTTATTAAAACACAAATAACTTTGTTTACATCACTTTATTTCGATACAAAATCTCAACATGTTTCATGAACCAAGTTCACTTCATCAGTATACTTGTGCTCCTGATGAAGTGAACTTGGTTCATGAAACATGTTGAGATTTTGTATCGAAATAAAGTGATGTAAACAAAGTTACCTACTTGTGTTTTAATAAAAAATAAAAAAACAAATTAATAAATAAAAATATTCAACATAATATCAATGAGAAAGAAAAAAGAAATTTCAGTTAAGTACCTACATAAGTTATTTATAACAAAAACCAAAGAACCTCCTAGATTTATCAAGAAATTTATTCACAAAAGAAAAATTTCGTATTAACAAACATAAAACTTGTTTCAATTTCACGAAAAACATTGAAGAACTTCTTTATTAATTCGAATTGCGTTTAACATCTTTTGTCATGTTAAAACAAATAATCAGATTTCTAAATTTGGTATTTTCTGACGGATCTTTTAAATTATCTTTTCCATTTTAAGTTTTTGTTTATAATGACTGGCGTTTTAATATTTTGCGCTGCCAACAAGTTTATTCTTTAGAAAGTTTCAATGAAAAAGAAATCGAATTAACTGGATGAAGTAAATAATATAAAGTGAAATAATTTTATAGAGGGTACTTGTATTCAAACTTCCTTATTCATGGAATTAAAAACAAGTTAAGTCAATTCAGTACCTTAAATTAAATTATGTTTGCCCCCTTAGGACTCAAAGTAACATATTCAAGCAGTTATTATATCAGATACTCGTCATACATAACTTCCTTGCGAGATAACATTTGCAAAATATATTACCAACTCGAAGAACTATAATTAAAAGGAATACTTCTTCTTAAATACATGTTTCTAAGTAATGACATGGAGATATGTGTTATAGTAAATAGTTCTTAAATGTAGTATATTATCAAATTGCATATATTTATACATCTCCACAATCAGTTATAAATGATTCCTGGGAGAGTAAAAAATAATACTACATTTTGTTCTTGTTAATACGTATTTCAAAATATTTTTTTTACATGGCAATGTATTGTAATTTGTGTTTTTACCATAACATTTGAATTCACATGAAATGATTTACATGTACAGAACAATGTCTATTTGAGTTAAAACCACAGTAAGCGGAAAATGTTGCTTGTGTTGTGATGGAGAACTTAGCCGAGGAATTGAACATACTACGCTTGGGTGGGACCCAGACGCGATTTTAACTCAGCCACCGACCGGTCAAATTAATATAAATAAAAATATAAGTTTTCGTTTGTTCAAAATCTTAAGTCTCCGAAAGTACTTAACCGATTGCTTTTAAATTTTGACACAACTTTGTATTCGAATACATTTTTATAGATGTTATCGCCATCTGTTGGATGTAAAATCAACATGCGGTATTGTTTCTCTATCTGCACAAACTTACTGAGCCACAGCAACGCGTGGCGGGGTACAGCTAGTTTAATAAATTAATATACTTTTATCCATTTAACTTTTTAAGTGCATAAGAATAATCTGTTTTCTGATAATCTCTAAAATATTTTTCCAATTTGGAGGCTCTAAAAATAACTTCAAAATTTAAAAAAATATGGTCATGTATTAACTAATAAAGTATCAAATTGAATATACTCACAGAAAAATTTCATCGAACCTCCGAAACAAATCAAATTCCTCAAACTCGATTTCCACCAAATACCAAAAGTTTAGCCAGAGACGCGGCAACTAGCGTTTACCACCAGGTATTTTAAATCTCGTAGCAAAGTTACGGAGTGCTAATATTACACCGAGAGCTACGGCGTAACAGACGTGCCTCTACGACCGACGCCACAGGTACACTGAATCGAAGCCGGCTTCGCGCTACGACCGAAGCCCGCCAGAGAAACATAGACTATAATAATACTCATAGATGCACTTAGAGGTGTATTATATGATGGCGTTTTGAAGTCATTTATTGGTCATTTATCTATTTATAATAACTTATTATACTAGGCGTTATTTTCAAATCCCAATTACTCCCTGCCGTTTGAAGTCAATGTGGATGTCAATGCTTCTCTAAATTTTCTAGACCTCACGCTCACCCTGATAAATAATAGAATTGAATTTAACATATACCGAAAACCGACCTACACAGATATAACTATCCACAATACTTCTAATCATCCCATCTCCCATAAACATGCAGCGTTCCATTCAATGATACACAGGTTAATTTCCGTCCCTTTATCTACCAATAATTTCTCAAATGAATTATCAATAATAAAACAAATAGCATCAAATAATGGCTATGATGCGGCCTTAATTGATAAAATTCTTAATAAAAAACAAAAACATATTTCCACAAACAAATTTTTATTTAGCAGTATTCCGTCAATTAATACCAACACCCCTATTCACCATTGGCGTAGGATTTTATTTATAAATAATTTTTCAAATCAAAGCGTTAGGAATCTTCCTTTAGATATTAAACCTGCCTTTTATACAAACAATACCCTAGGAAAATTTTTTATTAATACTAAGGACAAGGATGACATACTAAGCCATTCGGGTATTTATAAACTCAACTGTAGTGATTGTCCCGCCTTTTACATAGGTAAAACATCGCGCAATGTAAACACCAGAGTGAAGGAACATGTACGGTGTTTAAATGGTAATGGTTTTTCGGAACTCGCCAACCATTTAATATCAGCAGACCATAGATTTGATAAAATAACAGGTACTAGCCTCTTACATAAAAATAGTATAGGCATTAGGTTAGACAATTTAGAATCATTAGAGATAAGGAAATCTATAAACAGTAACTTATCAGACCATTTATTAAATACACAAATTAATTTATCCAATCAAAAAAACACATTCTATAGTCCTATATTTAACTTGTTTCCCACAATCCATTCCACTCCTTAATAATATGTTTATGTTTTTTCTTATGTCTTTAAAATGCATTATTATATGTATAATTCATGTAAAAATGTGTTTTTTGTAATTTGTTATTATATATCTTCAATTCACTATGACTATGTAATATTTGACTCCTCCCACTTTTATAATGTATTATATTCTGTCTCCCTCTGTTTTCCTATAAATATGCATCACCTCTGTCTTAGTTTTTAGTTATATTTCACATCCTGATGAAGCTCGAACGTAGCGAAACCGGTAGATGTAATAATAAAAAAGTCGTGGTTATTAAACAAAGTGTTTTATTTGATTTAATATATAAATGTCTAACCACAAAGTGATTGCTTCCTACGAAAAAAAAAAAAAAAAAAAAAAAAGAAATAAAATAGAATATTTTTAATTATCAAGTTAATAATAGAATTGCGAATGGATTGAGGGACACAGTTTTAATGAAGGTTGACATTATAGAAACACTGTGTGTATTTATTAATAGTCTTTGTGTAGTGTTTAATGAGCAGTTTGAAAGGCGTTTTTTTATTCAATAAAAAAGAAAGTGACGGCACAATTATTTTACAGATGGTGTAAAATGAAAATAAATCGAATTTCGCATTATTAAAAACACTTGCCAAAGTGCCCTCTATAATAACAACCTCTGTGAGAGAGTTGGTTTGAGTTCAATATTTTTTCTTGTTTATTATCTAGGCTTTTGAGTCATAATCTTACGTTTAATTGCCGGCGTATAAAAATACAAAATACAAAGACTCCAGCGCGGTATGCGGAAGAGACTCTAGTGCGGCATCATGTAATATCACACAGTTATATTTTATCGCTTCGGGCAGAAGAGACTCCGATGCGGCATCATGTAATATGACACAGTTATATTTACTCGCTTTCGGCAGAAGAGTCTCCGTTGCGGCATCATGTAATATCACACAGTTATATTTACTTGCTTCTGGCAGAAGAGTCTCCGATGCGGCATCATGTTATATGACACAGTTATATTTACTCGCTTCCGGCAGAAGAGACTCCAGTGCGGCATCATGTAATATCACTCAGTTATATTTACTCACTTCCGGCAGAAGAGACTCTCAGAGAATTCCAACTTTGGTCTCGATTTACTTGAAAACGAAAGCTCGTATCAAAAATGTTATTCCACAAAATCGGCTCCAAATGTGATGTGGATATACCAGTTTCCCGCTCATACTACGAGTTTCCTGACACCGTGTATAAATATATCTTGTTGTGTTGTTCATGCAGCGTGGTTCGAAAAACTGTTTTGACTTTCAGTTATTTGGATGCATGATATGAATGTAATTATTCCTGAACGGAACGAATCTGCATTCAATTGTGCATGATAATTATTATTAATTTATTCCATTGGGCAAATTACAGCTAAGCGTAGCGGTAGATGGAATTATAACCGGCATGGCATTTTGATCTAGCTTTAAACATTGCTATAAAATACAACAGAGAGGCCTGTGTTCTTCGAAAAGGACGCTTTTGTTCCCTAGTCTGTTAAAAATTATATGCAGACTAAACGGACGACGCGACGTATTCTTGGAAATAGCTTCTAATACAACCTTATGTTATCATAAAACTGTTACGGCGATTGTTTAGGATCAAATGGAACGATAACAATAATTTCCCCTTTCGGAAAATGTTGCGAGGTTTTTATAGAAGTGGGAGAGGAGAAAAAGAAGGTTAAAAAGTACTTTCCAAGACAGATTTGTAATAACATAGTTTAGATTTTGATTTGTTGCCTTTTTTGATATTGTGCAGCCAATATAATGTAGAGAAAATTATGTAAAAGTGATCAATTTAAAAAGTATTAACGCAATGAGTAAAACCTCAAATTGTAATGTTAAATAATTGAAGACAATATTAGCGACTCTCAAGCGGAAATTTGAAATAGAAAATTTGGTAAAATCCCCAGCAAGGCAGAGGTCCTGGGTTCAATTCCTAGATCAACAAAAAAAAATTATTATTTTTCTATTTAAAATTTTCGTTTAAGTGTCGCGTATAATGTCGACAATATTAACATTTTTTTTAAATAATGCAAAATAACAGAAAATTGGAAAATTTTCCGTTTCATGTTTCATTTAGATTTATTAATGTAATCTTCTTAAAAAATTTTTTTTTAAAAAACATCTACTTAAACTTCGAGCGCACTTGAAGTGAAATGACACTAAGCTGCGCTCTATAAATATTTATGTTATTATTTTTATTAAACTTGTGTCAGAATTTTTAGAATCTTTCACTGCCGAAAACCATAATGTCTGCACCAATTGATAGATTCAAACTGGATTGTAGGAGCAATATTATTATATTTTTTAAATGTTTTAAATTTGCTAACTTCGATGCACAAATGGTTATAATAATAAATTGAATGTGGATGACGCCAGGAAAGTGCAAAGTACAAAGTATGGAGATCTATCCTATCTACCGACTTTAACCCGAGAAGAAATAACGCGATGCTTATTTACATAGGTACAAACACAAACTTCTACATTACTGAACTTTACTTTTGGGTCGGTTTAGGATCATGTTTATAATTAAATCCGATATAACATTGTCAAACGTGAATAAAAGTTTTAAGGGCGCCAATATGGGTTGTAAATGGAATTGATTAAATCGATGGCCGTGGACATCAAATTAATCATACAGATAAAATTCCTTATATTACATTCTGGTGTCGCCTTAAACCATCTTTTATTTATTGATCTCGTTTTCTCAGATTGGTCTTTTTGTCTTGTACGTTCTGGAGGCTTTCAACAATTTCAAAGCCAACTCTTTGACGATCCCATCTTTTCATAAAATCTTTTTTTTATATAGGAGATCATATATTGACTTTTTTCTGAGAATCTCTGCTAATTAAAATTCATGATAAGAAGCATAACTACATGCGCCACATTTCAATTTTGCCAGCTTTTAGAATGTAATTTTTATGTACCGACAGGTACATAAGCTCTGTTTTTTTTCTTTTTAAGGAAAGACATACATTTCCGGGTTACGAATGACTTGAAAATATATGAAAATCTCCTACTACCATCACAGTAAGCGGAAAACGTTGCTGGGGTTGTGATGGAGGACTTAGCCAGTCGAGGAATTGAATACATGAAGCCTGAGTGGGACACAACCGCGATGTCAACTCAGCCACCGACCGGTGGTCAAGTAAAAATGAAAAAAAAATGCTTTCAACGCTCCCTGGCGTCAAGGATAGAAATTATTGTGAATTTGATACACACTTAGGTACAAACAATACTGTCTATCTACCATTGCACGTAGTAAGCGTTGTGTTTTATTGAAAACCTATATATCTATATAATTTTTGCGTTATTTTATCTGTATTATGTCCAAAAAAGTTTGTTTGTAAAAGCCCTACAATAAATAAATAAATTAAACTTATCGGCCGCTAAAGTTTAATTAAAAAAAACCTCTGTATTCTGCTTTCGAAAAACACAAGAGTACGATGACATTTATTTGCATTAAGTTTTACACGTCTAATAATAAGTAGAATGTTCCCGTACAGGAACTTAGTACATAGTAATATTTATTAGGATAGTATCATATTATTTGACAACAAAACTACCAACGAATAAGTTTGTAATTAATGTTAAATTTCTTCCTCATCGCTAGTTAATATTATTTATAAGTATTGTATTACAACTGTGTTTTATTACAACTGTGCGTTTTATGAATTAAAGTTTTTGTTGTTAATTTTCACAACTGCCAATACCATAAACAATTCAACAACAACGATTAAAAACATTTGACATTCTAGTATCCTCTGTCTTTTTTTTTCATACAAGACTTGTGAGAAAGAAAAAAATTATGAACGCGTTTTATTTAGAATTTCATTAATCGCGAATGACGTGCATACAACCTTTCCTGGAACTACTATAATCGATTTGCAACAAAAAAATAATTCTATTTCTTATGGTGCCATCTCTTTTCGAATATTGTCTATAATCGTGGAAATCTTCACCCTGCAGGCTGCAGCCTACAAAAGTCTATGGAACTGCAGTAATACCAATCATCTCAATTTTAAAGTCGAGAAGTTTGGCGACGTCCATCAATTTTACCAAGGTATAAATCGAATAATAGTTGGTTAATGTTCTACTTGTCGATCCTCATAATGTAACCAAGTCATAGAAGTATGCTGTTCATTCAATGAAGAACTTTAACATGATTAACATGATCTGTATGAGGTATTTGAAGACACGCCGCATAAAATAAAAACACTCGGTAATTACCTCTGAAAGAAAATATATATCAATTTTTGTTTTTGTTTTAATAAGCTCCTTGAATAGTAGCAGGCGCTAATATTTACCCACTACCCACAAATATTAATAAAAAATATACAAAAAACTGTCACCGTTTTACCGTAAAACGAAATTGTGTACAAACGTAAAAATAAAAGTATATCAACTGGCCGCAATTACTGAGATCGGAAAAGCGAGCATTCAACGGAACTTCATTCCCTGACATTCGGTAGCTACTCGCTCTGGCTGTTGGCTTCTAGTTACTGGTGGGTACCTACTTGCAGAAAAATTGTTGCTGATACTTGCGAGGCACCTAGCTACTCGTTTATTGGGTTGTCATCTCCAAAACAGTGATGCACAGTGGTGGATTACACAAAATAAGTAATTAAAAATAAAAGTTTTTCTTCTTGATGTGAAACAATACTAGAGTTTCAAATGTTTGAAGAGAAAGAGACGGAGAAATAAATCATTCCAATAATCCAGCTTGTTAAAGACATTTCAAGCAAAAAAAACTTTCGGAATATTGGTCTTTAAACGAGGTTTTTTTTTGTTTTTGTTCCTTCTATTTGTATGAAGATTTAAATTACACTTATTTATCAAAGTTTTTACTATCCTTCGCCTGGAATTGAACCCTGCGTCAACGATCTTAACGCTCTGTCGCGGAAGTAGCTTACATAATTTAAATAAAAAATCCCAATCTTAATCACGCCTTATAATTTTCGAAATATTATTAATCCTGCTAATTTTCTGGTAAGGTTTATGTTGAAACTTCTCCTGTTTTTCACGCTAAACTTTGGGGTATTATTGTGTTAATTGATTTAAACTTTGTTATGAAGGCATTGCGCCTGATACAAAATTTCTGATGATTGAAGTTACTAAGTATCTACACATTGTATAGATCGAACAAATAAAATCAAGTTGTAAAGGTTGCGTTATAAAGCATTTATTGAGTTTAATTATTTTATTTGTATGACGTTACCTACTTAATTTAAGCACGTTCAATTTCAAACTGAAGCTATACCGTTCAATACAAAAATCATTATTAGTTTTTAACTCACAAAATACAGAAGTTTATTAATATCCTAGTCTAATTAATTGTATTTTTATTTGATTGATTTAATCGTTGTGTTTTTGTGAGTAAGTGTTTGAATGATAGTTTGTTGATATGAATTTACTAACCCACATATAAGTACACAGTGTTCTACGCTCATACCGCGAAACTTTGAGGGTTATTCATGAAGAATTTCACGGCCTCAACTGAAAGAAGAGCAGAAAATGTGCCTACACAATTCATTTATTTTGTTAGTGCCCAATAAAACGTTATTAATTTTTATTTTATTGAATGATTTACAAAGCGTTCATATAAATACACTTTTATAGTCATTATTAATTCTTTCCATTGTGTCAGCTGATCTATATAAGATTTAAAATGTGAGGTTGACTATTATATTATCCGAACACGAGCATTACTCGTAAGAGTAAAGCTACAATTACACAGGACAAATTTTGGTTAGTTGGGAATTAATTCATTTAATTGCTATGTTTAAAAATCTTAATTAGGATTTTTTTCTTAGAAAATCATGATCCCAAAGTTTCAGGGCATGAACGTGAAATACGGTGTTTATGAAATATGACGAATGCCATTTTTAAAATCGAGGACAACAAGCACACAATTAAGTGAGTCGAGAGTCGGAATATCATCATAAGAATGAGGAGCAAGATGTGTGCCACAATGCAGGATTGTGTGTCGCCGTTACTTCCTACCCGATGAAAACGTACGTACGAGTACAAAACAGATCCTTCGTAAAGATTAACCTCCCCATTTTCCAGCTATTTTCCCTTGCAAATAATTATTACGAACAAACCTAAAATACATATTTTTCCTACAACCATTATTATAAATTCATTATGAAAGAGAAAGGGGCCTTTTTGGCCCGGAGCTTTGTATGCCAATATATCGAAAGTAAAAAAGTCCTTTCCTTCCTCTACGAAGAAACATTTTGAATGTTGTTTATAAGTTAGTTAGTTAGTTTCCTTTGAATTAAGCTTAGATTTAGAAATATAAAATCTCTATCTTCTTACCATTGCGATTTAAAAAAAGTGCTTCGCGCTTGAGTGGGTAAAGTATATGATACCAAATCCGCTTCCACTGGCTATAAAATCTTACAAGCTTTGAGCTTTTATGGATTTTTTAAAATTTATTTATTGAGTTATGCAAATGCGGGTTATTTTCAAAAATTACGTCATGGGTAGAATGCTGCCTATGTGGATTAATTCACACTCACTCTGAATTATGTAAAGTTTTATGCATGCATATAACACCTTTGCATCGTGAGTTATGCCATGTGTTGAGGTGTATTGTATAGGTATATTGGATAATCTGTGAACTCGCCATAACAGTGGGTGTATTTTGAGTTTTGAGGCTCGGTGTAATGTTTCCAATACTTACGCTCACAAATTAACACTGCTTTTTAAAATAAAAAAGAAGTGTTAATTTGTTGTTGAAATACTTAATCAACTCTCTCTTGAAGCCGTGATTGTGTTATGATCATTTTGCGTTATGATTTAAGCCTCCGTTAGTTAAATTCAATACTTAATGCTCGTATTTACGTTGTAAATTAATTATGCGGTATTTTTACTTCTTAAATCTGCCATAGCAGTGGGATTTCTTTGCCTTATTTATGTTAGTTATGTTGAGCTTTGAGGCTCTATGAATTAATTTTAATGTTAAGTCTTTTTCACTTGAAAAACTTAATCCATCCCTGCTTGAACCAGCCGTAACGGTACGTTAACTCCATCACGCTTACTGCTTTGAGCCCCGGTTAATTCCAACACTTATGCTACGAATTGATTAAAGAATAACACATTCGCTGCCATTAGCTTTTGTTAAAATTACATATGAATGTACCTCCCATGGGAGTGATTGGCACTGAACCGGTTAAGCGGTATTTTTATTAAATGTTCTCCCACCCCCGTTACCTGGAAGTTACTTTAGACAGGAGCCTGTTAGCAAAAAAAAACAGGATAAGGCTCAATTTAGTCAATAAGCTAGTTGGAATTAGCTGGGGATGCGACCCGAACACCCCTAGAACGGCATCTATTTCCCTGATTTACAGCTGAATACTGTGCTCCAGAATGGGCTAGAAGCGCCCACATTTCCATGGTCGATGTTAAGCTTAACGCTCAAATGCGAAACATCAGGGGAACTAAAATCTACACCTCTCTTTTGACTCTCCGTAATTTCAAATATAACCCCGCCAAATATCGGGCGAAAGATTGCAACACTGAGGAAATACTAGAAGGCGCTGCATAAAAACGCAATGACGGTTTCGTCTCTTACCCTGCATGCTGATCTGATTACATCTTATTCTAGAAGATAGGTGAAAACTTGAATGGGAATCGGCCGACGTGAGAAATGTGCATCTCGTGCACAACCCAACTGAGAGGCAGCCTGGATTCTCATTGCCTCGAAAACTCTGGTCCGTCATCGAGAGGATAGGGTGCCTTTAGAGCCGCTGTGCCCACATGATGCACAAGTGGGAGCGATGTGTGATTGCGGTGCGGTACAGACCACCGAACATGTGGTCAACGAATGCAGGATCGATGAAGTCCACAGGGTGACGCCTGAGACCCTAGACTGACTCACTGACCTAGATGTTCCCCCCTGATATCCCCACCATACGTAAAAAGATAAATCAAATGGTCTCAATCCCTCCTTGCTTTTTTTACGATATAAGTCATGTTGAGTGTTGAGCATGTGTCATTCCAATACCTACGGTATTAATTAATGGGTATTTTTAGCAAATGGACCAAATCCCTCCCTGCTTGAACTTATCAAAACAGTGGAATAATTCATTTGTGCGATTGAGTTATTTTGAGCTTGTCTCTTTGTGTTGATTAACTTTTATTGTTAAATGTTGGAACTAAATTGAAGATTAAGCAGTATATTCAGCAAGTGGTCTTAATCCCTCCCTGTTTGAAGCCGCCATAACCGGGAAACGCCATCAATGGCGCAGTGGGATGCATCTGCAACCGTAATTACTGCCATCGGAAGGCAGAATGTTCCGAGGACTTTTATTTTACTTTTTTTTATACCGTTTCATATTTTAATCACGGAGGCCATTTTGCCGCTTTGTTCACATCGCGCGGAGCGTTTAGCATAAATTTTTCGGCTCGCGTAATAAATATGTAGGTATAAGAAAAATAAAAACCTACTCAAAATTCAAGTGGGACTTCCATTCGGTCCTGTTGAGCATGTACCTACTGCTTCTGGGGGCACTATTAAAAATGCGTCTTTGATTGCAGACAAATGTTAATATTCCAAAAAAGATATTTTGAAGATAAAATTATAGCAATGCTTTATTTATATAGCACAATTTAAAGTTCGACAAAAATTATTCATTTACGTACGGCTGTGAGGAACTAAAGACGATTTGTTTTTTTAATTTTTTTTTCACCTCACAAGAACGCCCCTGTATGTATTATGGAATGCAGGGGAACTATGTTACTACCCGGTTGGGCAGTGTTGTGAGGCGGGTTGAGGTAGGGGCTATAGGAAGAGATATATTGATGGTCCGGATTATATGAACGCTGAAATTCAGATGCCGATAGCTCATTCCACATATGTTCTTATGAAGCCAACATCAACTGTAAACGGGTGTTCAGCTAGTGTCCGTCAAATGCTGCTAATATTTTATGTATACATAATACATATACCATTTTTAAATGACCGCCGCACAATACCCAACTGCTCCCAACCGTCTGGAGCCAGTGGAACTATGGTATCCCCAAATAGGATATGATTTTAGGCTGAAACGAGTGTGGAGGGGATTAAGAAGAAGGTACCCAGCTGTTCAGATATGGTCACCAAAGACGGCTAAAGCCATTTCAAGCAACATTTTCAAAAGCAACGTTTTTCACCAGGACGATACTGAGAGTATCTATCAATAATAATTTATAAACATACGAAATGTATGTTCAAAACGAACATAACAAAATTTGTCGTATTTTTACAGATAACGTTCTCAGTTAGAATAAGGACAGCATAAATAATAGAACTAGTCTAATGATTTGTTATATAATCTACCAATTCGTATTTACTTTAAACTTTTAGCTTTTCCTAAAGTGTAATACTCATAAAAATTTACATTCACATTTGTGATAACACAACTGTGTGTAGCAATACAGATTTCCATTAAGCGAGTTGTTACCGAAGTACGGATATTGTGTTTGCGAAACAACTTAGGGGGCTAACAACAAACCACTAATCAGGCTATTTCCCATAGAAGTGATGGGATGAGGTAGCATTGGATCAATAAGCAATATTCAGATGACGTTATGGTTATAAAATGAAGACTAAAATTTTATCGTTTTAATAAAAGATTTACTTTGCTCATTTATATTTCAAGATCGATAGCCGTACTGATATATACTCGTTTATTCATATATACTGATACTGATAAATGTACAGGTGAAGCAAAAGTAATCACCTTATTGTAAAACGCTATAACTTTTGCAAATGGCGTCAAATGTCAATTCGGTTTTAACATTTGTAAAGTAAACAAACGCAGAATACAAATCAACAAGACATAAATCGGTTTACTCCGCAAGAACGCGGAATAACAAGCACTACGAAAGTTTATCATAAAAAAAATTACAACAAAAGAACATCAGGTTTATCATTCTAAAAATGTTTCATTATTTTAAAAATAGCAGATTTAAATTAATCATGCGCAGACAAGCAAACTCACATCAAAATACGGATGCAAGAAAGAATCACTTCACTGTCTTAGTCACCAAACCGTCGAAATTTATGTGACTAGTAGCTACGAGTGTCAGTTGTTCCAGTGCAATGGATAGCATGAAGATTTATCTGCAGATAGCCGATCTCTTATAAGACAAAGCGTCAGATGAATATAAGAAAAACTTAATTGGGAAATTAACCCTTAAGGCTATCAAATATATATAAGTCCCAACGACGCAGAAATTTCTTACGGAATTCAAATTTCGGAATGCTTTCGAGGTATTGTAAATTTGCTACATATTTCTTATTTTTTAAGTTGTCGAAAAAATAAATACCATTTTAGAAACTAGTTTAAATAATCCTTCAAATTTTGGTATTTGAAGTGAACATTGGTATTTCTAAATAATAAAATTTTAATATCAAACATAAAAATTCGCCGATACAGCTTTTGAATCGAAACGTCCATAATTTTGGAAGAATTCGAAATTTAGAAAATACATTAATTTTGTGTAGAGAATTATGACGGGTTGTTTCACAGAATTTGAAAAGTTCATCAATTTTCACAAATTTTACGAATTGTTCAAATTCTGCGAAACAACCTGTCCTTAGTAAGAAAAACCTCACTTCACTTTTATACCGTTTATACAAAAAAAAAAAATGTAAATATTTTTTAAACTTTCAAAAGTCATCGAAAAAATCCTGCTTTTTTCATACACTTTGACAATTTTTAGGATCTTATCTATGGAATTAAGTATAAATACGTGAAAAAAAGTAAGAAATTTTTTTTATTTTTCTTTCTATCGATGAACAAATCACATATCTCTGCTAGAAGAAAAAATATTAAAAATACTTCTATACTGTAGGGACGCTTTCAGATGTATCCCTCGCTCTAATGGAATACGATGTTTGTGGCTAGTAATGTCCTTCCGAGGCTTGAAGGGTTAAAGGAAAAGTACAATAAATTCGTTGACCGTATGTTGCTTTAAAAAAAAGGACATGACCATCGGACTAAATCTGTATCCAATAAACCCTATGAATCATTTACTTACACTTCCTATAGTAGCTTTGACTTGGTGAAGGCCACAGTAGGATGCTGGTTTTATTCAACCAGTCATCGGCAATCACTTGGTTTATTTTTATCCACATTTACGTAATTCGAAATCCTTATATCAAGTTAAAATATGTAAATTTCATTTTCGTATGCTTAGTTATTCACTCACATTATTTGTTTATAGCTTTTACAATCAGATACATACAGTTCGTAGGTTCACAAATTTGAATCAGCAACTTTCCGCCCAGCGAACAAATTAGTTACTTAATAATTGGTTGCATTAAAGCGGGGGTTAAACGTTCCGTAATTGTAGGTCCATAATTAATAAGCGAAGGCTTTGATGAGCGGTGGGGTTTGCAAAAGCTCTGAGTGCTGCCAACCGAAAACTGCATGACGAGCGTTGATGAATATAGGATACGTTTTACCAATCATATTTAAGTACTACTGATTTTGTTACTCTTTTATGTACAGATCTGCAAGATTGTTCCAATGGTTGGCCAATGAAAGAACTGAGTTAAAATAAGTTTTTCGTGTGAATTAACTATCGCTTACATCAGCTTGTATACCATTTGCCAAGTGTAATAAGAAGAATTGAAGTCTCATCATCATCGCATTTGTCGCAACAAGTCCTGGAAAATTCTAGTCGCCCTTACTAGTATCTTGTTGTCTACCTCTAGTTCCATATAATATACCCTACGACCTAGGATACGGTGTTTGCCTTCAGCTATCGATCACCTACGTATAGATTTCTCCTTATCTTACAATAGAAATGCGTCTTTGATCTTTGACTATCTAATTTTTTAATAAAAATAATTTTAATTGTATTAAAAATTAAACCATTACCAATATGAGTCAATTCAAGTACATTAAGTACGACAAGTTTCGCTCGGAAGAACACATTTAAGTTTGGAGCAAAACTATGTATAGTTATAATAAACCAAAGAAAGTACTCGATCCAGAGCAAAAACTCCGTGACAGCTGCTGAGTTGCACCCAATTATGAGAAACATAAAAGACAAGACTGCATGATAAATTTTACGGTGCCAAAATAATGAGAAACATTAAGTTTTTGAGGCCTTCTGATCAGGATTAATTAACAAAGAAGCCAATGAGGTATACAGGAGAACTTTTGAATATATACAGAAATATTATGATTTTAAGGATTCTGTATTCAAAATCTTTTCCAAATTCGATCTAACAAGTGCAGTAAGTTATGAAGATACTGTGGAAGCTGTCGAATCACTTGGTTTGAAAAATTTCGACGAAGATAAACTTTATGACGAGACCCGAAAATTAAACCAAGTATTTCCTCAGTTCGTACAATCTAGTGATTCAAGATTAACTGTTGATTTACGATGGGTTCAGTTATTCAAAGTCACCTCAACCTTCACCGAACTACCAAAAATAATTGTATTTTTTTCCCTATTTTTATTATTATTTTTCCTATAAGCAATGCTTTTGTTGAACGCGTCTTTCCTTTAATGGGAAATTTGTGGACAAAGGAGCGAAACTGTTTGTCAGTGGACATGGTGAAGGCAGAGTTATTTGTGAAGATTAATTACAATTTGAATTGCCAAGAATTTTATAAAATTTTTGAAGAAACCTGAGCAAAAAAAGATGCACAATCCCTTCAGAATGAAAAATATAGTTTTGAGTGTCAAGCTGGTCCAAGTCAGCTTAGCACTAGTTAGGTCATTTATCTTTAAAAAAAAAACATTACCAATTTTTCCTTAATTAAATAATTCATAATAAAAAAATATATATTTCTAAAATCTCCGGGTCTACTGTTTTTGAAAGGGGTCAGCCCTACCCGTAGTAAAGACACAAGAGCAAAAATACAAGGAAGACTTTTGGTACCAAAATATACGACAAACTTTGCTCAAAGACGCCATATTTATGTATACAGTACCTCACGCTTACAACAAACTGCCACTACAGACCATAGCAATAACATATATGTATTCCTTTAAAAAAGCATCACTGAATGGCTAATGAGAAAATAAAACAAGAAAATTGAAAACCTTTTGAAATACAACTTGTTATCCTTTAAGCATTGCTTGTAGTACTGTCCTAAATTTACACTTTATGTTATTTTCTTTCTTTTAATATTACCTAATCGTTGTCTCAAAATGTCTTAATATTAATTAATGATGGTAACTAAAAATATTGTTGTTCTCTTTTTTGTATGAAAAATTAAAATCATGTATATTATTTGTAAAAAATATTTTGAAGTGAAACTTCTTTACGCGCGTCATGCAATTTCGAGCACCGGAGTAAAACCGACTCATGACCGTCACGAAAAACGGGGATCATTTCGCTATAGGAGCCTAAGCTAATATTATATACCTAGTTTAGGTCACCCTCCGAACTCAGCTTCGCGATCTAGAGGTAGAGCGCCCGACTCTCGTCGTGAACCACCGAGGTTCGATCCCCGCTTTAACTAATTTTTTTTTTCTTTTTGTGATTTTTTTAATACGAGGAAAAGTGATAAAATGCTCTCGTGCTGCGACTTTTAGATATTTTGACTATATGATATTTTGATCGAATACGTAATAACCGCGGTCTAGAGGCAGAGCGTTCGACACTCGTTATGCAGGACCCGGGTTCGAATCCCATATTTTTATAACTTTTAATTTTTTTATCACATGCTACTTATAAATATGTCAATAGACAGAAAAAAAGAGAGAATGAAATGAAAAGAGAGAGAGAAGAATACTAAAAGTTTCACTTCCGTCGTGCGTAGGCTTGCCACACACTGTATTTTTTTTTGTCCCGTGCGCATTTCTATACCATTCATCCGATTTTGCTGAAATTTTAAAAATTTGTTTGTGCTAGTAGTGTTTAGAGAGCTGTTGGAAATTTATTTATTTATTTATTTATTCATTCATTTTTTTGGGAAATCAACAGCTTACATTTTTACAGATTGTACGTAAGTAAAATAGCCAAATAAAACCAATTACGGATTTCCTCCTTGTGACTTTACGTAAGACAGCATTAGAAGAAATAATTAAATTTATGAGAAATGTGAAGTTATAATTATATAAAATAAAAGAATTGTATAAAATAATAGAACAAAATAATACAACAAAAATAAAGGTGGAAAAAAAATACTAAAATTTATATAAAATAAAAGATTATCGATACATTGGTAACCATAAGAATACTAACAATATTGTGCATATAAATCATATCATCACCATAACCATAAGAAGACAATGTTGTGCATATAAATCATACCATAACAGGATTATAAATATATAAATACTAGAAACATAAACATCAGAAACATCAATTCAAGAAACATCAGTGAAATACTCTTTTAAGGTCATTTTATATTTAGTAAATTCGCAATTGAAGATGTCGATATTGAATAATATGTTATTGTAATTATTACATATTCTGTTCAGGCAAGAATTTTGTCTACAGTTCGTTTTGCTTTGATTGATTTTAAACAGGATAGAAGACCGTGTTAAACGTGCAGGCACATTAAATTTAATATTATTTAGCAACTCTGGGCATTGAATATTATTATTAATTAATTTATATAGGAATAGAGCATCTGCACGATGCCTTCGTACACTTAATGAATCAATTTTAAAGTACGAAGCTGCCTCTGCATAATTATTAATGGTAGAAGAAGTCGGGGACGCTCTAGAACATTGCACTGGAATGAGATACGGAGTTGAATTAAAGTCGACAAAATGTGGTTTGTTCATATAGATTTCATTATACTACATGAAGTGGATGGTAGAAAAAGTCGGGGATGCCTGAGGAAGACATGAATCAAATAATTATTTCTGGTAAAATGAGACGTAAGTTATGAATGAAGAAAGTGGTGTAAGGAGTATATATGACTTGGATGTGAATGGTTGAAGAAGTCAAGGACATCGAGGAAGAAAGTGGTGTAAGTAGTATATATGACTTGGATGTGAATGGTTGAAGAAGTCAAGGACATCGAGGAAGAAAGTGGTGTAAGGAGTATATATGACTTGGATGTGAATGGTTGAAGAAGTCAAGGACATCGAGGAAGAAAGTGGTGTAAGGAGTATATATGACTTGGATGTGAATGGTTGAAGAAGTCAAGGACATCGAGGAAGAAAGTGGTGTAAGGAGTATATATGACTTGGATGTGAATGGTTGAAGAAGTCAAGGACGTCGAGGAAGATATGTGACATTCAAGTGAAATAAATGCTGATTACAATACAATAATATTATTTCCACCTTAAAAATGCACCAAGTTGTCAGTTACTTTAAACCATTTATTATTCCCCCAGCAACGCCGAGTGCAATCAAAACCTCCTAGATCACAAGGCCGGGACACTCATTCAAAGCAGCCTCCTAACTTGTATAAGATTTTACAAATATTCGTTTTAATTTTTTTTTTTCTTTATTAAACATCAAAACCAAACAAAACTTACAAAACATAACCTAAACTAACTTGTATGAGAGTTTACAAAATTTTCGTTTTCATTTTTTTTTACTTTTAATGTGTTATGGTTCATTTAAAAAAATAAATAAAAATACTTTTTTGAGGGTTCCCATACAAGCTAGGAGGCTGATTTGATTCAGTGTCCCGGCCTTGTGATCTAGGAGGTTTTGGTGGAAGTCAGCTAATATTTCAATAAACGCCGATTTATTGGCACTGAACTGAAATATGTGTTATTCTAGAGCACTGTATTCCAATGCTGTAAATTCATTAGCATTGGAATCATGATGTAACCGTCACATTAAGAATCATAACCGTCACGAAGTTACGACTAAATGTATTAGTATCATTGTCACATTGTCACTGGCCTCGTTCAATTAATGTCAGCTTTAAATTAATAATTGAACTGGGATGGTTACACGTTTAGCAAATGGAGTAAAATGTTTCGGAATGCAAAGAGAAAGAATAATAATTTATTAAGAACCTCCTAAAATTATTGGTAATCCGTTTAAAAACGGAATTTCAGGTCATTTTCGGACAAACTTTTTGTTTTTTCATGCACCTGCATTTGCCTTGTTAATATATAATGACAAAATGCGAAAATATAAGTATTTTTATGAACACGTAAAAATACTAATATTGTGATAATATATTCGTATTATACTGAAAGTTTATCGGGAAACCTATTAATTCATTCCTTAAGGGCATGCAGTCCGGATTTTTATTTATTTATTTATTGACGCTCTATTGGGCTTTTAAGTACATAAAAATTACAAATTTCATTTTAACAACAGTATAAAACAAACAATAGAAAATCGAAATAAAATATAATGAATTCTCATACATTATTTACATTTAAAAAGTGGTGGACTAATTTGGCTTTAAATGTATTGAAGTCTAAATTAAATATGTCAGCGACATCACTTAGTACATTGCCCAACCTATGTATTCTTTCTAACACAGAATTCGTAGCGAAGTTATTGTTGTAGAATAAAATATTCCGTCTAGTATATTTTGGAGGTATATGTAAAGATAGCAAGTTTATAGTGTCAAGGCAGTCTAACCTTGAATGAACAATTTTATATAATAAAAGGAGATCAATTATTTTTCGCCTTTCAGATAATTTCGATAAGTTAAGTTTACTGCGTAAATTGACATAATTGATTTCAATAATAGGAATACCAATTTTGAAATTAATAAAACGTAAAAATTTATTTTGAATTTTTTCAATTTGTAAACAATGAGAGTTGAAATGAGGACACCAAATGGTTGCATTGTATTCAACCTGACTTCTAACCAGAGACGTTTATAGTAATTTTATAGTTTTTATGTTATTAAAGTCTTTAGCGATTCTGAGAATAAATCCAAGCATTTTAACCGGATTACCAATAATTTGAAGATTCTTAGTAAAAAAATCAATGGTCATTTTTCTCCGCGGCACTCCGTTGGAAGATGTAACTAACGATGCTCAATAATTCTTTCAACATTTCGTCATTGTATATTATCATGACCAATGCAGGTACATGAACTCGTCTTCCGATGTACAATGAATGTACTAAAAGTTAAATAGGAAACGGCCTGCTTTCCCATATTTAAACGGATTTTAATAAATCAGTTATTCTGATACATTTGTGCAACAGTTAATGATTTTAATTCAATTTCTCTCGATATTCATAAAAATAACAGTGACATGGTATCTCATCAAAATGACGGTTCAACACACCTACAAAAAGGGATATATAGTCATGAAAAGTGATGAAACAAAAACTAAGTTAAATAGGTGTCAAAGGTAACTATTTAACCTAGTTTTTGTTTCATCACTTTTAATGACTCTATATCACTTTTTAAATGTGTGTTTAATTGTCAATTTTGATGAAACAGATTTCGTATAATTACGTAAAGCATAGTTCTGGTATTTCACTGTGACAGTACTAACAGGTGATATTTCCATTGAAGAGTCTTTATAGTAACACCAACGCCATACATGTAAATCCAATATCAATGCCGGGGTGTTAATATTGGTATTTAATAGAACACGTCAAATTACAGATCAAAATTTCCATTGAGTGGTATAGCCACAATTTTAACGCGCTGGTCATTTTGCCTGGTATTGTAATGAAATTATAGCAGTTACAATGTATTTAGTAAGAAACGTTTAATTATTATTTTATGCTACATATTACGTGACTCTTTGAAGTAGTGGGTTCTGGGTGACTTCAATTAAAAGTTTAAAAAGAGAAGAAAAAAAGGGAGTGAAAGAAAAAAAAATTAGATCAAAACGTAATGAGTCGATGTTTGATTATCAAACGTATTAAAATAATAAAGTAAAATTAAGTAAAGTAGTCACAGTTGTTGGTTGCAATGCATTTTATATACATATTTAGTCGAACAAAAGAACAAAATTAGTCCTGGTTAGTGATTAATTTTGTTTTTAGTGTTTTCATTTCAAAATGTTTTTTCAAACCTTTATGAATCATTTTTTTTTGTGGAAATTACTTTTTATGAAAATACCTACTTCATTGGTTCTTCTTGTTTCATTAGGTCACAAAGGGAGATCTCCTTTTGTTAAGGTGGCGAGTGAATTCTTTAATTACCCGACCACCATTTCACTTTATCTGTTTTTGGAAGAGGTTTCTGTTTACCAATAATCTCAGCATTTCTAAAATCAAGTTATTAACAATAATACATAAAATTATCACCATTAATAAACTCCTGATAATTCCTCGTTCAGTCTATGAATTTAAAGCCAATATAATCGGTAGCTACCTACTTGAAAATAAATCTATTATTAAAATCGGCGCTTTGGAGATTTGATTAGGGATGGGGTTATCAAATTGAATCGGGTACCGGTTTATTCCGGTTGATGGTTTATCCCAGTAATACGGTAGGCACCCGTCTCCGGGATAAACAATGGATGTCCTATGAAGGATAAACTATTACGATATTTACTGGAGCAGAATCGGTTAGCTGTGTGCTTGGATGTTAGAACTTTTCATTTAGGAAAATTAAGTTAACGCATTTGTTCGACCTGATTAATATAACAACAATTATAATTGTAATTTTTTATTGAATAATCTACCTACTTGCCGAAAGAAGCTGATAGAATAATCTCCACTTAAATTTATAGTCATAAGAAAAAAAAAGGTCGCTCTGAACATTTCTTCATAGTATATGCAGGCTGCCTCGGGCATAAACTCGTAAAACTAATGTAATTTATGCTGATTATTATTTTTTTTTAATTCTATAATTTATTGATATACTAGGATCTATGTACGTACATACTGACCATTAATTAATAAATTGTTTGTAGGTGTACAGATTCCATAAATAATAATATATGTATAATATATAATACGTTAACAATGATGTACCTACAAGCTAAAAAATAACATTCTCCCTAATTATCTGCAAATTAATATGATGTACCATGTAAATGTTCACAATTATCCTACGAGAAGTTGCCGAGATTTTAGACTTACCAAAACTAAACTTACGTGCACATAAAACAGCGTGTTTTAAACAAACTAACTAACCATCACGCCTTTTTCTCGCAGGGGAAGGCAGAGGAGACGGAGCGCTAAACAACTCGGTCTTGATACACTTCTTACCTCACTCACATTCATACATCGTCTCATACATACTATTCAGACTCTTCAGATGACACGACTCGAGTATCGGCTTCACTTGATCGTGCCACTCTACATGCCTAAACCATCTAAGCGCCCCTTTCTTAATCTTACTAATTACGCTTACCTTGCATTATTTGCGGATCTCCACATTTCCCACACGATCATAAATGCTTTTACCACACATACGCCTCAGGGATCTCATTTCTACAGCATTCAGTCTACTTTCATCCTTTCTCTGTCAGTTCAATCACTACCACACATCAGGGTAAGTACCATAACTTTATTGTGTACTGCTAGCTTCGCTTCTTTGGACAATTGGCGTGTTTTATAAAGGGCAAAAAACCTACCGAAAGCCGTAAAGGAAGCCACAAGCCTTGGCACTTTCGTAGGATATCAAAAATATCTAATATAAAAAAAAAAATTGTATTCTTATATCTTATTTAAGTCTTCTTAAACCAATTTAATTTAACTGATTTTTTAAATTGCATATTTATCTTGTATTTCACGTATTTTCTTACTAGATGTATTGCATAAATCTAAATAAATATTCAAAAACAAAAACAAAACATTTTCTTAAATCATACGGATTTGCACTTTACCACAAGTTACATGAAAAAAAGTAGTTAAATAAAAGCAAAGTTAGTAAGTATATAGACACATTCAAATTGGGATTACACTATTCAACGACAGAAATAAACACAAAGCAATAATTCTTTATTAACTAAATAATATTTAAATTCTAAGCTTTTACGTCTTGTAATAATGTATCTTCATTTTTATTAGTATTTTCTCCTTTAGCCCTATTTAATTTTAGAATAATATCTTCCAATGACTTTCCCTTAGTCTCTGGCACATAGAAATAGACGAAAAACACGCCACTGTAACCAAAGAATGCGAAAATCCAAAAAACCATATGGATTCCAATCTGATCAACGAGTCCTTGGTACATTTTGGCCACAGAGAAAGCCATCATTGACCCCATAATCGAGAAGAATGAAGAAGCCACACTCTTCACGTTGGTAGGGAATAGCTCTGACTGTAAGACGTATGGAAGATTTCCTATTCCAATAGCGAACAAGACATTGAACCCAAGAATTCCGACGATAGGGAACCAGGAGACGGCACTCATCGTCGCACTATCCGAAATGAGGACGTTCTGCATGTAGAAGTAGATGCCTACTATAGTCAGGCACAATCCAGTTCCCATAGAGGATATGATAAGAAGTGGCTTTCTTCCCATCTTGTCCACCAGAACAGTGGCAACAAACCCTAAAATATAAAAAAACACATCAGCGATATCCAAAACACTTTTGGTTCTGTTTAGGATTTTTTAATGGCTATTGGCACATATCTCTGACTCAAATTTTCAACACATGAGATGGGTTAACGATTTAAAATGATCTGCGTATTTTGGACAGCTGAGACTATAATAAAAATAACTGGATATCAAACGTCCGAAGCTGGATACCAGATGGAAAATATTCCTTATGAAAAATTAAAAAAGCTTAGTAAACACATTGGTAGACACACATATTTTCCCATCATACAGAAGAACTCACTTTGAAGTTGTGTTTGCTTTTCTTCGTTTTGTACACTTTTAGCCATTAATTTCACCAACAACAACAAACACTTTAACAGCGAATATGTTACCTGCAACAAACTGAATGCTTCCGTAGATAATGCTGGCTGTTGGTCCTGACATTTCCATGCTCGTGGACCTGAAAATGGTCTCCAAATAAGCCTGAATGGCCAATGTTCCTGTCATCTGTTGCAGCATCTTTAATCCTGGAAATTATGTTTAAAAATCTATTATACTTTGTGGAACACCTTGCTAAACTGGAGACCGGAAGATAAAAAGCAACCATTAAATATTTGGAAGAGATGATGATAATGATAATCGATCCAAAAGCTAAAATCTGAATCAAAAGCTGAAATTGGAGATGACGCCGTGGATGATAAAAAAGTGGTCCTAAACATTAAAACCATTGATCTATGCGTCGTTTCTCTAACACCGTCATAATTTTGAATGTATTTGATAAAAAATATATTAATTAAGTAAGTAAGTTTCATTATGTTCGTATTTTCGAACACGTTAGAAATGTTTTATGAAACATATTCCCAAATCACAAAACAAAATCTAGACAGGTCTTGCGTCAACCAAACAAGTGTTTGATTATCGCTGGTTGTGGGTTAATTTCTTAGAAAAGGGTTTATGATGACACTTACCAAACATACTAATTACTGCTTTCCTGTATTCTTTTTTAGTAAGGAGTTCCTTATAAGTGGTTTTCTTCTCCATGTGACTCTTGACCTGAGCTTGCAACTGTCGCAATTCTTCGTCGATCGACTGCAAATGTATTATTATATAGATTTTTTTTCTTGATTAATAAAAAAACTAATTAAATTAAATTGAATATCTTCGAGAGTATCAAAAAGGCTTCTATCAAAAGTGATTTCTTAAATATATCACAACAAAAACACATTTTTTAATGATGGTTTCAAGACTCTGCGAAGTTGTAGAAGCAGAAAAAATCACCAAACAACCAATGTCTTGCCTAGTTTACTTTATTAAGGAGACTGCAATACTATCAAAGAAATAAAGTGAAATACAGGAGACTGCACAATAGCCACATGTTAGTTATGCTTAGCATCTGAATCGATAATGATAATAAATATTGTGTCAAAAACTTTTAGAACTCATACCTCAGTGGTCTTTAATCCTTTAAGTTGCATCATAGCTTTTCCTGCTTTATCTAGGTTACCATTTTTGAGGTGATAATAAGGAGACTCAGGAATCCAAAGGGAACTTAATAGGAAGATCACCGGCCCTGAGAGACACATCCAGTTGATGGTATCGTAGGAAACAAATGGACCAACTCCGTACATGATCAAGTTTCCGAGATTTGCCATTCCTGTGATGAGGCTGCCCAGAGTACCACGAATCTTTTTATCCGATATTTCACCGATGTATATTGAGATTTCCTGTAAAATGCTATTTATTATAATGATTTTTTTAAATTATGTTTTTTTTATAATAACACACAAGAGTCCTGGAGCCAGTGAGACTATAGCATCCCCAAGTGGGGAATGTTGTGAGGCTGAAGGTATTGAGGAGGGGAACGATATAGAAATAAGGACAATGGGGAGTACCCGGCTATTCAGATCTGGTCACAAAACACGGCTAATACCATTTCAACCAACGTTTCATTTCTGGATGGTGGTATACTGAGGGTGTTTTCTATTTTAGAACGTGCCGCATATATACCATATATTATTTTTAATTAAGGCGATGCACTACGTCGTGTAGTATTTTAAATTGAGCCGCTATCAATAACAACATTATACAGTAAAATCATAACCGAAATTGGGTTCGTAAGTAGGAGATTTTGAACTTTAAAGCAGTTTTCATAGACCTTTAGATAATTTTTTTCTGGGCTTATAAAAAGATTTATCTAAAAAATACTCGATTATTTCAAAGGCCAAGATGTATTCTACTCGCAGTATTTAATTAAAGCATCTGAAACATTTCTAGGCGACCAAATTTTCAAACCAAAAAAACATGATTTTGAATTACTACGTATGGCATCGCCTTAATTAATTGTGAAATAACACAAATTCATCAAATAAAATTTACTTGCGCACACCGGGATTTGAACCGGGAATTGCTACCACGGAGAAGTTAATCCATAATAATATTATTGTACATGTTTGTAGCCAATAAGCATCTTGAAATCTAATAAAATATTGATAACGATAGTTAAATTTACTATTCTAAGGAATAAGTTGTTACATCTCGTCCCTTCTATGCTGTACCGCTGTTCAAAAACACCCACTTCTTCCTGCTATCCTGTTACAAATTCTTAGCCGTCTCTTTAAGACAAGTAATGGTGACAAGGAAATGTAAGAACTTGTAGAAAACTTCTGAGAAAAGCGAATAAGAGAACTAATCGAACATGCAACTCCTAGCTAAACCCGTATGCTGCATAGATAGAAGTTTGCACACTGGCAGGAAAAGTAATTATTATTTATTTTTATGATCGCATCACGCAGAATTATCTCACTATACTAGTGCCATTGTTGACCAGAATCATACAGAAATCTCGCAAAATCAATACTGGGAAATTTGTGTCCAGTTTAAAATTTGGATAAACCACTCAGCTTTATTTATCATGATAACCGACATTCCGATCAATTTCACCATTAAAAATCACCACATACTGATGATAAAAGAAAATTTGATGTTATGAATCAGCGTTAATTAAGTTTACTGTAAAACAAATCATAATTCACTTCGAACTATGATAATCATACATCATTAATTTATTGATCATCGATGTGATTAAAATTAAAAAATATCGTTGTTTTAATAACAAGTCAATATTGCTCGGGTAAATCCGATAGATAATATTATCTTGTGTAGAGTTTTACTACTCGAGTTTCTGAATTTATCTAACGATAACGGATACATGCGTCAATTTATGGATAAAGTCTCCGTTCTACCTTCTAATTATCTCTCCATTGCATAACCGATCGCTCACCGACTGTTTAATTTATTTGTTCAAATACCTCAATCTTTTGATTTTCATAATTATTGAGATATTAAGAAATTAGAGATGTCAGGTCCATGCCAACGAGGAGGGGCTTCGTGCTTCTGTTTAGTACGGCTCTTTTCGACATCGACACGAATCTGTGAGTATGCTGCCCTGCCGTGGTAGGTGCATGTAAACCATACATTTATGTGATATTCTTAAGGTGACTAAGTACGCAAGCTAGTATAAGCTAGTATTCGGTTAATCCTTTCTGCACCGAACTTGTAGACCATACTGAATGCTTGATTACACCTTAAACAATTATTTGAATACTTGTTTGTAAACTTTTCTTTGCTAATTAATTAAGAGTTTTCTCTAATATGATTTTGGTTATTTTTAGGCCTTATTAAGGTTATTTAGGATTATTAACAAATAATGGATCTGTCATTTTATTTACGGTAGTTGTCGAATTTCACCCTTCACAACCAATACGGAAAATATCGAACTATTTATGTCTCGAAATCAAGAGATATATTTTCTTTTCTTCATCCTCTCGAGAAAGGAAACCGGTTTGAAAGGGTTAATCGATCGAAATTAGAATTTGATGATCCGTCGATGGTTGATGGTCGGAAATTGGAAGCACTTTGGGAGCTCAGTATCAAATCTAATTATACATATACATCTTTGGGTATTTTCTGAAAATGTAACTTATAATTTAATCACTTTGATTGAATAATCACCTCAAAGACGCTTTACAGTGAAAAGGTGGACCTTATTTATACAAATTAGAAATAAAATATGTTTATTATTATCTTTCAACTTACAACGATCGCAATGGCCGCACAAACCCCGCAGATTACTCTTGAAATATACATCAACATTGGGGTGGTCACAAATGTCATCATTCCCTGAAATCATAACAAATATTTTTTTACTAAACCTAATCAATACGTCTTTTTAGTACATAGGAGATTTGTTAGTACTAAAAAGGTTAAATAAACTTAGTACAGATTTTAATAAAATATTTTTAGAATAGATATATAGAAAAAACAGTATTCTCAGGGTCTTGCTTTCAAATTGTGTATTTTATTTATCAAACAAGATTTTTTACGTTGGCTGGCTTGGAATTCTAATTCATGAGATGTCAATGTTTGAGCTTCCTGCTTATCTGAAGCCAACGTTTCGGACATCTTTGCTGCATCATCAGGGTTGATGTAAAGATTTTTGTTTCACCTGCAACTTCTCAGAAACACCCAAAGGTTACCAACAAGTGCAACCTTTAGCCAACTTGCCCTTGTAATGTGATATGATGCTAGGAAATTCCTATCTATTGCGTGATGTGTTTTGAACCTTCCTAGTATTTCAGGTTCATGTTTGCTAAAATCCAACGAAGCATGTGAATCGACTATTGTGAAGTGTCACAAAAAGAAATCAGATCGTTAATCAGATTATTCCAACATTTTGCGAAAGTATGTTTCTTTCAACTATTATGGTTTTCAAAACAACAACAAAACTTGTACAATTGTAATAAAATTTACTAATAATCACACACGTATCCCTTATTTTACCGTGAAAAAAGATGATCTTATCTTTAAATACATTACACTAAAAGTTTATGTGGCCGCACAGTAGAAAAATATTTTAGTAAGGAATAGATCCTTGTAAAGCCAAATAAAACATGTTTTCTGTGGTGACCGGATAAATCATCAAAATGATAATTCATATTAAATGAGATTAAAAGAATTTGGCATTCTCAGACTATAAAAAAATGAGATTAAAAGAATTTGGCATTCTCTGACTATAAAAAAAATGAGATTAAAAGAATTTGGCATTCTCAGACTATAAAAATATTACCATTCGTTATTTCGGCTACTGGCATTATACCTAGCTCTCATTAAAAATTTAGGCGTATTAGATCTATCAAAAAATTTATATATAAAGATGCAAAAGTCGGTCATTTTGAATACATGTAGGATAACGAAAGATTTTTTAAATATTTATGTTGAGGGATCAGTAGGATTTATAGGCCCTGTTAGGAGTTCTACCGAGTCGAATCCTCTGATATGAAAATATCTGGAGTCGGTGAATTATTTTCCCATTTGATCTCTAGTGGGTTGACGTGTTGTTCTTGTATTGTTTTGTATTTATTTTGCTTATATAATGCACTTGCATAATGTTGATTGACTAGATGATCATTTGTGGAAAAGTGTGTGGAAGGGTTTAGTTTTTCCTATGGGGAAGATTTAACCCGGACATTAAATCGGAAAAAGAAAAAATAAAGTCATGGAAAGTGATGAAACAAAAACTTTATTAACTGGGTTAAGCAGGTTAGGTTAGGTTTAATTTTTTTTTCATCGTTTCTAATGACTTTATATCACTTTTTAAAGGTGTGTTGATTTTTCGATGTGTTGATTTATCATGGAACCGTTTTCTGTCACCCATCTATATTATAAGGAGCAAGTCACGAAGTACGTTGAATTAAATGCTCTATGACGTCGTGCGAACGAGGTCTGCCTAGAAACACTTTATTAAGGCGATGCACCAGGTCATGTAATATTTGAAATTGGGTCGCTAACATTAACCCTCCTTATATAGATGGCGATAAGGCTTAAATTCTCGCTTAATACCAGTGCGTGTTTTGATTTATGCAAAAAGTCAGTTTTATTTTATTCTACGAAGTTTAAGCACAAACATTTAAATGTATTACGATAATTTTCTGAAAAACTTAATTTGCCGCATTATTCAATAAAACTATACCCGAAAAGCGGTTTGTTATTAGAAGATTTTGAATTTTCAAGCAATTTTTATAGGCCTGATACTTTATTTTTTTCTGGGCTTATCGAAAAAATTTTTTAAAAAAAATGCTCGATTATTTCAAAGGCCAAGATATGTTCTGCTCACAGCATTTAATTAAAGCACCTAAAACATTTCTGAGCGATCAAATATTCAAAAGAAACACAAGATTTAGCATTATTTTGTAGTGCTTCGCCTTAAGGCGAAGCTTAATGCTAAATCACTATTTTGATTAATCTTTACAACGAATTGGTGTACATTATGAATATCAAAAAATATGCTTGAGATAAAGTGAAGGTTTTCCTATCGTTTCACTTCAGTAGATTAAAAATTAAAAAAAAATTAATAAATAACAAATATAAATGTTAACTACTAAAAAAAAATTTTTTTTCAATAGAAATGTATGAACGCGTAAAGGAAACAACTTTTTAAAAATACAATATTATAGCTAAAATTATCTGTGACAGTTCCACTTTATTAACTTTTTTGCTTTCTTATAAAATTATTTACCAAATAAATAAAAAACAGTTTTGTGCTTGAAATCGAACGTTTCTAGACTCCATTTGTCAAGCGATTATAGAAATAATAAACACATTTTTGGCTTGCAGCTTCCTCTTAAGTTTAATCGTTATAGATTTTTTGTATGAGTATTATCCAGCATTATTTCACAGTGATTCGCATTAAGTTTAATCGTAATAGATTGTTTTATATGAGTATTATCCAACATTATTTCAAAAAATATTATTTATATAAAAGGGGCGATTGGTTCTGAAACGTCACCAAAAATTAACAACAAAAAAATGGTGCCACAAACATAGAGCTTCAATTAGAGACGATAAGCGGTGCGCATAGACTGGATTCGCTAGTTTTACTTTGAGCAGATTAAAGATTTGGGAGAGTTGGAGGTCAGTTGGAGGTAAAAACGCGGAAACTATTTTTCCGCTTCATGTCTCATCTAAATATAACTTTTGCAATAAGTCTTTAAAACGTGAAAGTAAACAAGCTTTACCAGCTTCCAGCATGTTGTGTGTCTATTATTTACGTAGATTATTAAATTACATTATTGATAATAATAATCTTTGTTTACTTCAGCTGAACAGAGCGGCGAGTACAATACTCTGTCTGCCATATAAAAAGTATAATCTAAATAAATAAATAAATTACGCGATATTAAATAGAAAATAAAACACATTTAGCACAACGGTGGCTTGAGGGAAAATCTCCATCTATGGCGTAGGGGAATCATTATTTTTTTTATTATTATACATCTATTGTGCATAATAATAAGAATAATGTTTGTTTATTTCAGCTGAACAGAGGTGAGAACAATACTCTGTCTGCCATATAAAAGAAACCGATGGCAAATAAAAACTGTATTGAGAACCAAATATAATTATATCTTGTCGACTCATTAATGTGTCGATTAAGAAAACTATTTTGCTACACACAGTCGCAAGTTCGATATACGTCGGCACTATTAAAAATATTATTATTTAAATAGTGAGAGGCTACGACTGGATCAGCGCAGACTCGTGAAAAATCACGGCATATTATAATTGTAGGATTACCTATCAAAAAAATAATTAGAGACGATCATAAATTTACGATTCGAATGAACAACGTTAGTAAACTTTAAAAAATCAACCCATAAAAAAAATATTTTTAAACTATAATTGAACTATTAATTGTCTTTTAAATTAATAGCTCTATTATAGTTTAAAAAACTATTAATTTAAACTATAATAGAACTATTAATTGTCTTTTAAAACTTTAAAAAATATATATTTGACTGAGGATTGAACCTTCCTACCCAGGAACTGGAGTCGACAACTTCGCCAAATGCCGATCAAGTACGAAAGACATTTATTTCGTATATTAACAGCTGTAATGTCATCCGATTTCAGAGAAATACGTATGTGATACATAATTGCCACTATAGAATACATTGACATCATTGACATTAAAGAGGATAATTAATTATTAGTGGGTTAGTTTCCGATTCCAAGATTTGCATTCATTGATTATTGAAAACGAAGGTGAAAATCGAATAGATTTATTTAAAAAATCATTATTTGGATTTAGATCTGTCCATAGACAACCAAATTAATAGACAAGCCAATCAGTGAAAAGCCAACAAACCAACTTTCACAGAGCGCGGGAGGGGGCATGACCCTCTCACTTTCGGTGATTATTTCAGTAATTGAATCTGATTTATACAGGCAACTCGCATTGTAACATCACCATTCGGTCTTCAAAAATAAATTCTGCTTACTTGTTCTATTTACAATACTGCGCAAATTGCTGGTTACGCCAAGCGATTCGTTTGAGAACGAACATTCATATCCTGCTCAGGAAAGTTCCACGATGGACAGCGCTACAAGCTGCCTTACTTTAGCGAACTTATGTAATAGTTTTTCAAAGCATTTTCGAACATTCCTGGTGCCAAAAATATGGTCACATGGTTTGCCTCCATCACTTCGAAATGATACTCAGATTTCATGTTAGGGCACGTCTATTAATTTGAATGTCTATCGGATTTCAAATATAAAATTACTATTAAAAATCATTAAAATAAAATAATTTTTCGGTTCCGACTTTTTTGCTTCTCTGATATAATTTAATACTTACAATTTGGAAAATTAAAAGTTCATTGAACTAGAATAATTTTACACATTACGTTGGAAAACGTTGTGATATTTCACATCACGCATGCATGCACTGTTTAATTATATTCTATTAAACACATCAGATAGATAATTATATTGCAATGAGTGCCAAAGTTCGGATGTTCCGTGCTCTATTACAAAACTTATAGCTATTAGCGATGCTAAAATATCGAAAAATGAGTATCGTGCCACGAATAAAGAGAGAACATAATTTTTTATTTGGTTGAACTATCTCACAAGAAATGCGATGTGGGCATGTTTTGTGATCGAATTTAAAATATAGGTTTCCGGTATCTCAGCACAAATTATAAATCAAATGAAATGGTGAATATAGTTATAAGAGAGAAAAATTACGCATACGCAGTGTTGATTGGCTGACTCGATCTGATACCGAGGTTCATTGGTATTGGTATTCAGGATGCGCCTGCCCACCAGCTGCACGCAGCGCACATGCACACACACACACACACACACGCCACGGCGTGTCAGATCGGTAGATGCTGGTTTGGGGAGACCCTTTGACCTCTCCAACTGGTCTCTCGACCCATCGCCTTGCACCGCAGTGCGAGGGATATATTCATAAGAATGTCACTCCTGGACACACTGATTCCTAGACTTCTACCCAACCCCCATACCTTTTACCTTCCCAGAACTTTCTTTTCTTAAACGAAAACCTCCATACAGCATCCCAAAAGATGACATAGGCCCTGAGGGAAATCAATCTGAACAGGGCCTCGTGTGTGGGTTTCAGTAAAGTAAAGTTAGTCATTGAATGCTTCCCTTCATACAGCATCCCCAAAGATGACATAGGCCCTGAGGGAAAAAAAATCCTCAAGGCCTCCTATGCGGATCTAATATTTAAAAAAAAATCAATAGTGTAATTCCATTCAAATGTATATAAAAGCATTTCTTTTTGAATGTGTCTACTCAGTGACTATTTTATTTTATTTGGTGTTACGCCCAGCCAGGCTTTTACATTTAGACTATATTGTAGACCTGCTTTTTCATACGAGGCACAAGGTTTTCACATAGCTGTACTCATTGGACACTATTCAATTTTCAACCAGGCGCAGACATTTAGGAAGGTGATTTTTTTACTACCACTTTTTAAAGGGCGAATTGTTATTATCCTAGTTTATTTTTTTAGGCATTTATCTGTCGATACTCCACTATTATTACTGCATGTATGACTCACTTGAAGTATTAAGTACAGGCTACTTCTAGTATGAGCCGCGCGCATTACAACCTGGAAACTTCTGGACTTGTGGCGAGAACTCGCCGGCTTTCCCACAGTTTCTAGAATTATTGGAACCGCTTCACTAGGACCGCTGGCGACACCTCGCCAGACCACGCCGTACCATGCACCGCGCAAACTAATAGTCATTCATCAGCTCACCGCGATTTGTGACTGGAGAAATACCTAATATCATCATGCTCGTATTATTACCGATCCGATAATACCTGGTACTGCCAGCAACAGGATTGTCTTCTTCCTCCCGATTATATCTCCCAAGTATTGCGCCAGAAGACAGCCAGGGGGACCGCCCAAAGCCACAAGGGACGCTAGCCAGGAACATTGCTCCTGAAAAACCACGTCAATAAAATAAAATAACATTGTTTTGTAACTATGGGGTGATGACAGCATTGAAAAGACATGAACGAATCCTTTAGCCATCAATGAAGAAATTAAGAAATAGAAGACAATTCTACCAAAACGCTATCGTAATATCGTAAGGCTTTCTAGGGAGAGAACGGAAGCTGGGCACGAGTTTTTTCTCGACTCTGGATCTGTTCTGAATGACGCTGATTTCTTTTTTTAATTTCTTAGACTGGCTGTTCATAAACTATTGAAATCCGTTTGCAAATGAAAATATATTTGTTGTTTTGTATAAAGGGCTTAAGTCAGTTTGTAGCAAAAACGGACTTAAGCCAATCATAATAAACACCAAAGATATATCCATCGAGGATAAAAAATAGAGAGGACTATGGGTGAGTTTTGTAATCCGAAAGTCTGGTCATTCGGGCCATAAATTTCAACTTCAATAATTCAGTCTCTTGGTACAAATCTAAAATCCAATTGTATATATGATACCAGCTTTGTAAGAGAGACACAACGCTGTATTTTAATTATTTCTCTTGTTCCTTTAACCAAGAGGTACTAAGTCAGTGCTTACATCTGTTCCCATTCAAATCTATATAAAACACACACCTTCAAACTTCTATTTGAAGATGTGTGTTTTTTATCTATTCAGTGATCTAGGATTATTTTGTCCCGTAGGAACTTCAGATCCGAAATGGTTGCCAAAGACGATGGCAGGGCGCAGTTGTGAATATTCTTATAAGTCAACGGTTTGATTTCCATTCCACAAAGGTTGGAAGTCTAAGACATTTTCGTTTCTTATCTTTGAATTCCCTTTCCGTATTATTTCAATCATTTTTATAACAGTTGCAACTTCTGTGGATTTATAATCCATACCCACCTTAGTTATTTCAATACCAGTTTCTCCAGAAAGAAGTTTAGGGAAGACAGGAGAAGGCCAAGCTTGTATCATTCCATGGTAGACCAGTGATAACGTTACTATAATAGAAGTATTTTTGATATTAAATTTTGAAACAACATTTATAATAATAAGTATTAGAAACACATTAGTAAAGTAAAAAAAAAAACTAACAGGACACCATAGACATCTAAATTGATAGACTTGCCCTAAAACCAAATCTGCGTATCATTTCGTCGAGCTGCAGGCAAACCACTTGACGATATTTTTGTTCCTATTACTACGACATCATTGATGACCGAAATAACCAGAACCTGGGCCTAAAAGTAATGTTAAAGTAAGGCAAAGGTAGCTTATTACATTGCGGGATTTTTCTACGTAGGATTTGAATGTTCGATCTTAAACGAACCGTCTGTCGTAGCGACGCTAAAATAACTGAGATAGGTAAATTATTACACATTTATAAAAGGTTAGCGTAACAAAATATTCAATTTGAAAAAAGCCCGAATTTTTGTTTACCCGATTTTGTATTTGTAGATAAGTTTTTTACGTAGTCGGCAATTTGCGAGCCACTGTAAAAAAGCTTGAATAGTGGTATCATAATTCGAGTTGCCTGTATGCTGTCAGATTCATTTATTGACAAATCACAGAAAGAGAGACAGTCATGCCGCATCTAACCAACTGGGCTATCGCACACATCAATGTCTGCTGTTCCATCAAATATTTTGATTCTGATCGATTTTTTTATAAATAGAAGTATAAAAAATTATTAAATAATAATTGTTAAATGTTACCGAAAAATATAAGAAAGAATATAATAAATATTTTTGATTATTGGTAAAATTTATGATTATTTCTGAAAAATATGATTTAAGGTACGTAACTCACATTAAAAAAAAATAATGATCGCATTTAAAAAATAACCAAAAAATTATATTGTATTTATAAATTTAAACTGTCTGAACAGAACCGATAGCTTATCAACATAAAACAAAATAAAGTCTGTATTCAATTCACATTCCCGTAGACCTACTATGATAGTAATAGCTCGATAGCGAACAAATCACAATTTTTAATTTTTTAACTTATTTCGATCACTTCTTTGGAGGTTATGGCAATAAATGTAATATTTAACCATTGAATAAGAAAATAATATTAATAAATCTAAATGAAGCACGAAACAGAACAAGACACAGAAAATGATGATGATGGGGTGAATGCTATCGAAATCAGCATGGATGAGATAAAAAGATTGAAATAAAAAAAATCGGTAAATTCAAAGTTTAAAATTATTAATACCTAATTAAATTTAACTCCCAGCCCAATTCTTAGTACATTCCCCATTATTTCACTTATCCCAATTTCCCCTCCCCACCTATTTCCCACAACTGACGCACTGTCCCACTCTAGTATACTTTCTTTTTCTTTTTTAATAATGTATGTATATATATGTACTTCTGTATTTAATAGCATAATTTTTATAACTGTCCTGATGATATTTCGGAGGTACTGAATCAGTAGACAATAAAATTTATCAATAAGGTCACCTAAAACCAAGTATTTTCATTTCATTTATTACAAAAAGATTGATTAAATTTATGAAGAATGGTAAGGCTCTTGAGTTCGACAATATTGATGATGAAAACTTTAAATGAGATAGCCATATAAATCTCACATGGCTGTGCAAACTTTTTAACAAATGTTTAAAGGAGGATTACACACCATTAGATTGGAGAAGGGCTGTAATCATGCCGTTATACAAAGGTAAAGGGTCACATATGGAATTTCAGAATCATAGGGCTATTAGGCTCTACTAACTAGTTCAGTTGGCAAGCTGAATGGAAAAATTTTGATTGAAAGGGTAAAAATGGAAACAAATGTGATGTGCAAGGTGATTTTATGAGTAGAAGGGAATGCGTGGACCAGATTTTCTCAACGCGTATGCTCACTGAGAAGTTTCTGGCATAAAACAAGAAACTTTTCTGAGCCTTTGTAAAAAGCTATGTCCAAGTATGAAGTGAATACAAATCTCACAAATATAATCGCGTCTCTGTATGAGGGAAGCGTTGCGTGTATTAATGTGAACGGTGGTTTTATTGGGGGCTTTGATATCACAATTGTATTGAGCAAGGCTTCGTGATGTCACCGTCAATTCAATTTATAAATGGAAAATTGTATGCATGAATTGAAATATGTGGTATTGGGCGTGAATTTTAGTAATCTGAACGTATGTTGCCTGTTGTACGCTGATGATGCGGTGCTAATTGCTAATAGTATGGAAGATCTCCAGTCTCTCGTATCTAGGATGAATGAAGTATATATAAAGAATGAGTTTATGTTGAATGTAAGTAAGTCTAAAGTTATGGTGTTTGAAAGAGAGAGCACGAAAACAGTGTGCAATATAGTTGTGAATAATGAATACTTGGAGCAGATGATGAGTTTGTTTATGTTTACGAGAGATCGGGAGAGTGACAGAGATATTGAAAGAAGGGTAAATTCTGGAAACTCCAATGGAGGACTGAATGCGGTTGGCGCTAACAAAAAAATTCTAAGAAGCGAAGCAAGTAGTCCACAATGGAGTGCACGTACCTACTCTGGCCGTCGTGCCATTTCATTTAGATTTACTAATAGCATCGTCTTCTGCAGTGATTTTATAGACATTTTCACAAACGATTATTTACTCAGAGAGTTGTAAAAATAATTAGTTGTAATAAACAACTACTAACAAAGTTTTTTTTATTGTCATTTTCAACAAAGTTAATTTCAAAGTCATTTTTATGCGGTTGTCATATTATAGGCTTTCTAACTGACTGGAGTCAGTGAGCCTTTGGAAACCCGAATAATTTCGGGAAAATAGTGAGACCGAAGGAAGTTTTAGTCTTTATGGGGCAGATCTGCTCACTAAACACTACGATAATTACAGCAATGTCTTCTGAATTTTGGTTTCTCATCAGGCCAATTTTAAGTGAAATGAATAAATTTAAAAAAATGTGGTTATCATGTACGATTATTAACGCGAACATCTAAATAATTTCTTCAACAATTATTGGAAATTCACTTTCTGACTACATTTTAATAATGTGAATATGAAAACAACTTTGTTTAAAACACTATTTTAATCTAATGTAATGATATTGTATTTCATATTTTTAATCTGAATTATTTGTTTGTTTCAAGAACGTCATAAATGCCGGTGATTAATAAATTATTGTAACGATTGAATATTACTCACCGCAAAGCGCTGCTGCATACTGAACAAAAAGACTTCCCTCTGTCATTGTGAACCGTAATGTGTTTTTTTTAAACTAAAACTTGTCAGTATTTTCTCAATATCACTCTTGGTAGACGAATCACACTTCAACTTAGATAACACACATCAGCTTCTTCGCACACTATCGTCTCACTCCATTTCATGATGTGATCTGAGTTCATAACAGGTTTTTCATGCATAATATATGTATATCTTTATTATTAAATAAGTGAGCAAATATTGTTATTATTTTATCGCGATTACTTAATAGCTGCTCTCCGCGTCAGAGGTTTCCAATCAGTGGGTCTTTCCACAAAATGTATCTTCGAATTAATGATGGCAGTCAACAAAATATTAATATTCCTTATTTATAGCAATAGATTCAGCATATTTGTATAGTGGTCGAAGCGTTGTGTTTGTGCAACATGATCCAACATAAATCCAGTATTCAACAAAATGATGACGTTCAACACGATTATGGCAATCAACGCAACAGTGGGATTCTGTATAATGTTATTATTCAACGAGTTATTATTATTTACGAGTGTCCGCGAGCCCTGGTTTTGATAATATCACAGTAAATATATTAAAACAAATGAGACAATTAATATCCAAACCAATTGCACATATCATTAATAACAGCATACAGCAAGGAATTTACCCAAAAATATATAAAAATACAATAATAACCCCGATCTTCAAATCAGGAATTACATCTGACGTCTCGAACTACCGTCCCATATCTATTGTATCTAACGTAGCAAAAATATTTGAAAAAGTCGTAAAGTCACAATTAACTAAACATATCACTTCAAATAAAATCATTAATGATAACCAATTCGGCTTCAGAGAAAATTTAGGTACGCAAGATGCAATCGCAAAAATAACCTCTATAATATATAATGCTCTTGACTCGGGAAATAAATGTTTAAGTATATTCATCGATCTAAGAAAAGCCTTTGACAGTATAAGCCACAAGAAGCTAATAAAAAAATTAGAAAATATTGGAATTCAAGGAACAGTTAAAGAATGGTTTAAAAGTTATCTTCATAAAAGACACCAACACGTAAAAATTAACAATATATTGAGTGAACCCACCTATTCCGAATTTGGAATTCCTCAAGGGACAGTTCTAGGCCCAATATTGTTTATCATTTACGTGAATGAAATGCTTACAGTACCAAAAAATGGAAAAATCATATCTTTCGCCGACGACACAGTTTTAATCATAGACAAAAAAACTTGGGAAGAAGCCTATCAAACTGCGAACGTAGAAATAAACAACTTAAAACAATGGTTGGATGACAACTACCTCTCCTTAAACTCTGACAAAACCTATTTCATGACTTTCACATTATCAGACAAAATGCACCCAACAATAAATTCCAATATAACTATCCATAACTCTTGTAATAATTATACTGACAACTGCAATTCACCTAAATGCTCAAAAATCTCCAAAAAAAGTAATATTAAATATTTAGGCATAATTATAGACCAACATATTAAATGGACTGAACATATTGCGCAAACTATAAATAGAATACGTAAACTTTATTACGTATTCCTCAAACTAAGAAATATATTACATAAATCTTTGCTACTAAAGGTTTACTATGCATTAGCCCAATCAGTTCTGCAATACGGAATAATAGGATGGGGAGGAGCATATAAAACCAACTTAACCCCACTTGAAATAGTACATAGAAGACTCATCAAAATAATTCTAAAGAAACAATTAGACTATTCAACCCAAAAATTATTCGATGAATTCAAAGTATTACCAATAAATAAAATTTATCAAAAAAACGCATTACTACAAATCCATAAAGACAAACTAACAATAAAATCATTTAGCACCAGACCGAGAACCTTAGGACAAATAATAATCCCTAAACTTAATACTACAACAGCCCAACATCATTACACATACTCAGCAATAAAATACTTTAACGAACTCCCTATAGAAATACAATCCGAGAGGAATTATGAAATTTTTAAGCGAAAACTCAAAAAACATTTTACCATTAAATAATTTTTAAGAATGTCTTGCGATGTGCCATCCTAAATTTCCATTATGTACAAAACAAATGCCATCTTATAATTTTCATTATGTATAAAAATAATTTTTCATCATGAACAAAAAAAAAAATTGCAACTTATATTTTCATTATATATAAAAAAGTAGTCCTTCATGCATCCAAATAGTAACAACTGATAAGTATGTATAGTACTGTCAATTTGATAGTGCTCCCTCCCTAAACACGAGAATTTCTCAATTAGGGAGGTATTGTAAAAAAAAAAAAAAAAAAAAAAAAAAAAAAAAAAAAAAAAAAAAAAAAAAAAAAAAAAAAAAAAAAAAAAAAAAAAAAAAAAAAAAAAAAAAAAAAAAAAAAAAAAAAAAGTGATGATGGAACTCACAGTAATTGTCGCTATCAATGTGATGAGGATATTTAAAATGATGATGGATTTCATTGTGGTAATCGGGTTCAACAAATGATTATGGCATTCAACATAATGACTGAATTCATTGTGATAATGGCTTAATTATTTTTCAATTTTAAATTATTCATTTCCTTATTTACAGCCTTGCATTATTGCAATTCATTTCATTTCATGTTCCTAATGGAGTCACACGAACTAAAATTATCTTTCACTGCAATAGTAATATCAATACCAATTCACGTATAAACTCCCTTACAATAATAATAATAATAATTTGTATTCCAGGATGTGGAGAGGTTAGTGCAATCCCACACGTCCCATATATATATAAATTTTTGTTGTACAGTAGGTATGTGAAAAATGAAAAAATATATGACGTAGAATAAATTAACAACAAAGTAATTAACAACGACGCAGGGCGTGACCTTGAGTGAGCTTGGACCCGCTCACTCAGGAGTGGAGTTTGTTGCTGGTAGTAAAATCTTTAAAATCTTTGCTTATACTGCGCATACATAGCTTAGGTAACCAATAGGAATAATTAGCAGATATTTTTAAAAAAAGTTATTAATTTGCATTTTGTTTCCTTTAGCCTGATTGTAAATCTTAAATCGTTTTGTAATCCTTTTTGTAAGAATGTTTTATTCTGTGTATTTAAAGGAACTTTTACGGTAAATAAGTAAATAAAATTTAATAAATAATTACAGCAGGATTCAACATAATGGTGATGTTTAATTTTTCTGGATTTCTAACATGCAAACGAGTTAGTTTCATTGTTTTACACGTACTAATACTGCTGCTTTTGGTTAGAATATAATTCGATGTCTCAGAGTTACGATGTTGTATCCCTATAAATTATATTTAGATGAAATGAAATTGAATATTTGCAAATATTCGAAAATCAGATTTAGTTACACAAAATTCTTTTTTTTCCATTTTATATTACATATATGTACCTAATGTAAATACAATATGTTTTATGTTAACTTTTGTAAACAAAGATAAATTATATTTTTATGACATAGAATATCTTATTTCAAAACAATATTCAAAAACATTGCCTGGAGGATTTATAAAATATTTAAATGTGTTTATATCTTTGGGATGGTAGGTAGGTTTAGGAGATGCAATATTTGAAACCAAAACAATAAAGGCTTGTACATTTCAGCACTTAAGTTCTTTTCGACTTCAATTTCGATTGGAGAAGAAATATTTGAAGTCTAATCCATCGAATTTTGTATCTTTATCTAGGTGATGTATTTTTTGTGTTTATGAAACAAAACGATTTGCCATCGCTGATGGTAGTACCTATCTTATCTTCTGATTTTTTACTTTTAAAAGGACTGTCATATTGCATGTAGTATCACGCTCATTAATCGACTACATTGCAAATATTATCTTCTATTGTTGATTGATGCTTTATTCTGTTTTTTTTTATTATTATTAATGGGTTATGGGTTGTCAATAGTTTTGGTATAATAATATGCATATTTTTTAAATTGTAAATACAGGTTCACTCTTCGAGCACGTGATAAATATTTTTGACTGGGCTTAGCTAAGTCTTTTTTTAACTCAACAGTGGCATTACATCTTTTTTTCCGGTTTCCGGTTTTCTAAATCTGCGACATCCACATTATTCAAGCAAGCCTTATTTTGACTAGATGGTCATCTTTATTAGGTGGCGAACTTTGACTGATAGATATGCGTTTTCGAAAATCTGCTGCATCCACTTTATTGTTCAAAAAAATCTACATATATTTTCTAGAGTGAAATCTTACCTGCGGCGCACTATTTAGTTTTATTTATCGTAAAAATTTTATCAAAATTATAACTATTCTACAATGTTTGAGAACCGCTGCTCTACAACATAAATTGGAATAATCTGATATGTGATAAATTTCATAATTTCAAGGTTATATTTGAAGTAAATAAATAAAATAATATTAGATCAAGTATACAGAGTGTCGGGAAACGTACTTGACCTACTATAGTGATTCCTGATATTATTTGGAGCAAAAATTGTAAACGAAATTTCGGTCTCCCGTGACAATTTTTATTATTTTCTTGTATGTATTTTCGATTTTTTGTAGAAAACAAACGAGTTACTGCTGAACCCCCCATTCTGACCCTAACTGTACAATACCTTCCGTTTTAAAATGTTTTTAGTGAAAAAAAGTCACAGAAGACCATAATGTCATGTACATTTTTTACTCCGAATGACCTCAGGTATTGCTGGTTAAACTAAATTAGGTACGTCTTTTACATCCCGTATAATAAATCAATGGGAAGGAACCCTTGTTCGTTGACCTAAGTTAGAGAGGTCAGTTTTATATCTCGAAAAACGTGTTGATAAGAGGCGGAATCAGAAGCATATTTGTTGCATATTAAATGATTAGCGATGAATTTGATTAAATTGATTTATTTATTTAAAAATATATAGTTTAACCTAATCAATTTAATTTAGTTATATTAATTCAATTATTTTTATCTTATTATTCTCCTTTAATTTTTTATTTAACTAAAAAAATATCTTTCGTAATTTAAATTTAATTATGTTAATTCACTATTGAAATCATTTTTTTAATTAATTACAATTTTTATTATTATCTTTTGTTATATAAATTATTTGGTGTGGAGCTAGGCACTATGGTTTATTTTGTAAAAATAGTACTGATTAGTTGCCACACAGCGCACATGAGCCGCTCCCGACTGGAGATATATAACAAATACTTGACGAATTAATATTTATGGAGAGGCCCGAATACACTATTATAGTCACAATTGATTTCATGCACTTTATTTAACCCTTTTGATATCATAATTATTTATTTACTAAGTTTGAGTGACTCTAATATTCATTATTTATCTATACTTAACTATTGATTAGCAATATTGTATACCGTAGTGATAAGATCCTTCAAATAAAAGTGTCTTGAAATTCCGGTGAATTCAAAACACAAGAAACTTACCAAGTTCCTACTACCTACTCCCAGATTTGCAATGTAGAACGTCTTTCTTATCCTTTATTTTATATGTTCTTCTACAATGTAACAGTCAAATAGTTTTGATAATATGTTTATATTCTATATTGTTTTCCAGGTAGATTATTGAACATTATTCCAATTGTTTGTTTTTTTGTATTATATTCTTACCTATTTTATCAATGTTATAGAAAAAATGTGTCAAAATTCAGTCAACAACTTAAATCAACTTCGGAGTCCCCCAAGGAAGTGTCCTAGGCCCAACATTGTTTCTATTGTACATCAACGACCATTGTAGCTTAATGATTGAAGGCAAATGATATAGTTTTGCATATGATACTGTGCTACTCATGTAATCTGACGATTCTCTAGACACCTACAAAAAGGATGAAAAAAAATCTCTGTATAAAATAGGTACATATAAATTCCATAACATTAAACATAATATAAAATAAATAAATTACTTCTTACATTAATATCACCATACATCTATTATAGTACTAATAATGCACACTGTTAATGTCTTTGTCTAGATCGAACCAAACATATTAAATATCTGAGTCTTAATTTTGATACTCATCTTAAATGGAACTCTCACTGCCTTCTTATCATAAAAAAACATGGAAATTATATATATTTCCAAAAAAATATATTAGATACTTAATTTTAAATACAAGAAAATTGTATATTGTGGCTCTACCAATCGATCATCGAAAATGGATTAATCGCATGGGTTGGTGCAACACTTTCGGCCATATATTCACTATCAAAGGTGCAAAAATTAATCAGAGAAGTTATCCTTAAAGTACCTTCAAAAGCAAGCACTGAAGATATCTTCAAGAAACTTAAAATACTAGATGTTCGATAAATTTACGCCAAAACAATCTTAAGAAAAAAATTAACGAAATGTGACTAAAATACTCAAAACATATGAAACACTCGACATAAAACAAAAGAATGGCTACTGAAGCCCAAACCAATAACTACATTTGGAAAATGAAATTTTAGGTATTTTGCTTCCAAACTTTACAATAACCTTCCCAACGGAACAGGACAATTCAAATGTTTGAATTATTTTAAAATCTTAACTAAACAATGGATACTAGTACTTAGACCAAAATTGAATTTTCATTCATTATGAACATTTGCTGATTTCTACAATAAAATTGTATTTTGAATAATTTAACGCCTTTTGAACAGGTTTTATGTTCACTATTATATTTATTAGGATCATTTAAATAAATTCTCAGTTTCCCAAAGACAGATTTTCAAACAGAAAATTTATTCTTCGGAAAAGTGTTACCGGTTATGGCGATAAGGTAAAAGACACGTGCATAAATAGATTCAGCACATGTCATGAATGTAGAAAATGTCACCGGCTATGGCGATAAGGTAAAAGACACGTGCATAAATAGATTCAGCACATGTCATGTATGTAGAAAATGGTACCGGTTATGGCGATAACGTAAAAGACACCTGCATAAATAGATTCAGCACATGTCATGTACGTAGAAAAGTGTCACCGGTTATGGCGATAACGTAAAAGACACGTGCACAAATAGATTCAGCATATGTCATGTACGTAGAAAAGTGTCACCGGTTATGGCAATAACGTAAAAGACACTTGCATAAATAGATTCAGCACATGTCATACTTGCAGTTAAAGTGGCAGCATTTCTTCGATTAAGTGATATTTCTGATGCGATCTATTTTGCGTAAAATAAATTCGTGAGGGATTTTCTGATACACGGAGAAAATTGAGTTCGGCTTTTATTAAAATACTCTATAAAATGTGACTGCATCAACATTTCCTGATAAAACATGTATAAGTTATAATGTAAATACTTCTGTAATAATAATTATTTCAAATTTAGTAAACCACGTTGTATTTTAATGTAACTAGCGCAGATTAGTTAAAATTCACGGTCTGAATTCTCGACAAATCAGTTCCAATTTAAAAAAAAAAGGTTTCTTTTAAAAATATTAACTACATTATAGGTAGATACTTTTACTACTTTTCTAACTATCACTTTTAGTTCGAGTTTTGAAAATCACGCTTATTTTCAATGAAAGTATTAGTTCATTAAACCGAACTTACGCAGGACGCACAGACAACCAAAATTAGTATGTTTGATAACGTTAGAAATAAAATTAAAACACGTATAAGCATTTTTATTCATAATCTGTAGGTACCTACCTACGTGCCGTTTTAATACCGTTTTCAAACTCCGACTTTTCATTACATTGTTATAAAATAAATAAATAATAAATCTAATAATAATTGACCTACTTTGCATAATGCATAATTATAATTACAATCTTACACTTTTATTTCATCCATTAAAGGTACTTCGTTTTTATTCGATTTATCGCCTTTGGCCCTATTTAATTTTAAAATAATTTCTTCCAAAGACTTTCCCTTCGTCTCCGGTATATAGAAATAAACAAAAAACACTCCACTGTAGCCGACAAACGCAAACATCCAGAACACACTATGAACTCCAATTTCGTCCACAAGCCCTTGATACGTTTTTGCCACAAAGAATGCCATCGTTGCTCCAATGATGGTGAAGAATGACGAAGCAACACTCTTCACATTGGTGGGGAATAATTCAGACTGTAAGACGTATGTAAGGTTTCCGATTCCAATGGCGAACAAGACATTGAATCCAATGATGCCGACGATAGGAAGCATGGAGACGGCTTCCATCGTCGCTTGGTCTGCTTTGAGGACGTCCTGCATATAGAAGTAGACTCCTACTGCAGTTAGGGAAATCCCAGTTCCCAGCGAAGATACAAGGAGTAGTGGCTTTCTTCCCATCTTGTCTACCAGGACAGTTGCTACGAATCCTGGAAAAGATTAAATTATTGTTTACTTCAAGTTCTACCTTTCATGCAATCTTCTTATTTCTCTTGCTTCCTTACTCTTTGTTCCAATTTTTCTGCCAATATTAAAAAAATGCTCTTTCGTACAAAACAACTACTCCCAAATATCAGTGGCGTAGCTACAGCTTTCACATGAGGGGTTCGATCCTAAGGTTTTGACCATGGGGGGGGGCAAAGAAGAAGGTATTGAAGGATTGGAATTTTTTTAGAAAGTTTTTTGGGTTCTCTACTTACGACAACTTATTATTTATATCACATTGATAAAAGAGGATGGCGCAAATAATATTGTTGTATTTTCCAGGAATGCATTATGTGAGTACTATTTTTGCCAACGCAATACTGAGGCCGATGGATGGGTTTGAACTCCCTAAACCCCCCATATGTACATTCTTGCCAACCGCTAGTGAATGCAATATTTATATTACGAGTTGAAGTAAAGCGTGTTTCTTTATGATTTTTTTTTCCAATATGACTCACAGAACTTCTTCTGAAGTCCTTAGTCTGAAGACAGATATCAGTGCTTTTCTCTCCTAAAATTCTTCAACTTCCAACTCTCTTTCGTCTGTCCATTATAGAAACACTAATATTGACAGGAAATAATATTAATGGTACCTGCGAGAAATTGTATTACTCCATAGATAATGCTGGCAGTAGGTCCTGATATCTTCATGCTCGTTGCTCTGAATATAGTTTCCAGATAGGCCTGGATGGCCAATGTTCCTGTCAGCTGTTGTAATATCTTCAAACCTGGAAGTTTTATTCAAAATGATTATTTCCGTCAAAGAAGTTAAAATATAAATTAAAATCATATGTTATACCCAACATTAGTCATAGGTGCGTTTTTCTTGTACCTCAAAATTGTGAACTGACTTGTTTATTCATCATATCTGCTAAAAGGGATTGCATTTCGTTACCCTGAACGCCACACCAGATCGAACTATTTATTTAGTATATCACAGTACAAATCTAAGAATGCGCAAATTTCATTAATCTGCAAAACATTACACAACACTTTAAGTTGTTAAGCGCCCATGTGGTGATTTTATCACGAAAACGGCGGTATAAAATGATCTAATCAACATTATTGTTATAACACCTTACGAGATGTAGACATTTTCAACGGAACGTTATTTATATGAAGTTAAAAGAAATATACATGTTTCACTTAAACACGAAATATACATGATTCAAGTACACATTCAAAATATCTTAATATTATAGTTTACTACCTAAGTAATATATTATTTCTTTACAGGCTCATTTTGATTTTGCTCACTAATCTTAAGATTAAACAGTTTTTACTAAAATATGTTTTTTTCCATTTTCTGTTTCAGGCTATCGGGAAGGAGATTGTATATTATGTGTACACTCTCATGGAGATGTTACCTTTACCACTTTCAGTTTTTTTCTTTTCAGTTAGTATATAATTATAAAGATAAGTGTGGCTTACAAATTCGGTCAAATAATTCGGCCCACCGATGGGTAATTGCCTCGTTTCGAAAGTATAATATCTTGGAAGTCAAATTTACTCCTTGCAGACCAACAAGGTAAAAAGCAATGATCCATCTTTTGACTGCGAAATAAGGCACTAACTAAGGTCGTCCAATTCATAGAACCGATAATTTTGGTTTCGGCGACATTTTTAACATCCACACGCCCTGTCTAGATTTTGTTGGTCAATGGTTAATTTACTTGTGATGTATTTTATAAATGTTCTGTTTTTATGTATAAATCATTTTTGGATTTTGTAAATTAATAGGCGTAATGTTATATTAGTACAGTTTTCTGATTAAAGGTAGCTCGTTTCACGGTATACTTTTTTGCTGGATGTATCTGGATTATACTTAAAAAAGTATTTTATTACTTTATTCTGTATTTGTAAGTCGTTTAAATGCGTGACGTGAGTGTAATATCATCTAAAAGATAATTTAATCGGAACCGGATTAGCCTAAATTATAATCCTCTGTTTACTTATGCTGGCAGAAGATGAACTGTTCTACCAAATACACCAATTAGTGGGATAGTTTTCTTCTACTAGTTTTTTATATGTGCTGCTTAAGTGACAAGTGTATACCGATATGAAATCCCAGGGCCTCGATTCTCAACGAACTCATTCCACTCGAACAACTATTGGTTCAACCCACTTGTTGTTCTAGTGGACATGACTTTTGACGTTTGGCGTATGTTTTAACCTTCTATTTTAATGGTTTATGAGCATTTTTATTTTCGGTTAGCTTAAGATCATGTTACTAGTTTTAAATATATATTAACTGTTAATATATTTTAACTAGGCATTTGTTTAATATGTTAATACTAAGTAGCGTTTTTTCTAGTAAGTTCTCTAAGTTTTTTACAAAGTATATTTGGATAGCAACACCTTTAAAACATATCAAATTAAACTGGGTAAATTTAGTATACTATATAAATTTAGTATTTTCATTGTTCTTATAATATCCTATTCTGTATATTATTCCTCTGCTTACATTATAATAGGTGTGTATAATTGACTTCAACTGACTACTTAATTAACTTAAGATCTTAATTTGTTTATGGTATGTTCATTTCAAAATGATATTGTTTAGATCAACTTACCAAACATAGCAATTACTCCTTTCCTGTACTCCTTCTTAGTGAGTAGTTCTCTGAACGTTGTCTTCTTCTTCATGTCCTTCTGCACCTGTATTTGTAATTGCTGCAAGTGTTTATCTATTGTCTGCAAAGTCTTAAAATATTCATTATATATTTACATAAAACTTAACGACGTTGGGGTAAATATAATAAGGGTCAACTGAACTTGTATTTACTCACACATGCCATCGATAGTTAAAGGGGATTTAGGTAACAACAAACTGTTAACAATAACTGGACACTAAGCTGTGAAACATGACATGGCAACGAATATGGGAAAATCCATGTAATTGTAATAAAATCATTGTCTACCCCTTTTGAATCAATAAATTTAATTTTAAGCCCCTTTGGTTTTTGTTGTCACGGAAGAATACACTCACAACCTTAAAAAAATCATAACCTTAGTGTTCTTCAATCCTTTTAGTTTCATCATTGTCTTTCCTGCTTCTTCCAAATTATCGTTCCTGAGATGATAGTAGGGGGACTCCGGTATCCAGAGGCAGCTCAGTAGGAAGATCACAGGCGCTGAGAGACAAATCCAGTTGATGGTTTCGTAGGATACAAATGGTCCAACTCCGTACATGATCAGGTTGCCGAGGTTGGCACTCCCCGTGATGAAACTGCCCAGGGTACCACGGATCTTCTTATCTGATATTTCGCCGATGTATATTGACCCTTCCTGAATGAGAAAAAACGTTAACCAGTATTAAAAAACCGAGGGCCTTGCATGGCCGCATCGACAACTAAGCAGAATCGATAAAAAAAAAAACAAAAAAACTCAGTTATCAGCGTCATCGCTAGAGCGTCACGCTTTAGTCAATATGTCAATAATTTGATTTATTATTCGTCTTCATAAAACAGTTATACACAAACATATTCCAGAGATATATTTTTTAATTGACGTTGGTAAAAACATCGCATTACGTAAAACCGGATTATATGTAATATTTAAGTATCTGAACACTGTTTTTTTTTTTACATAAATGACCAAAAATATGTACTGTAAATTTAGAAGTCGATTAAACACCAATCATATTAAGGCGATGCACTACGTCGTGTAATATTTTAAATTGAGCCGCTATCAATAACAACCCTTACGTAGATGGCGATAAGGTTTAAATTCCCGCTTAACACCATCCGCTTGTTTTGATTTATGCAAGAAAAAAACATGGCCAAAAAGTGCCTTTTATTTTATTTTGAGGATGTTCAGGCATAAATATTTATTTTTTTTTGATCATTTTATAAACAACTAAATTAGCTACATTATACAATAAAATCATAACCGAAAATGTGTTCGTAAGTAGGAAATGTTGAATTTTAAAGCAGTTTTCATAGGCCTTATACATTATTTTTTTCTGGGCTTATAAAAAGACTTATCTAAAAAATACTCAATTATTTCAAAGGCCAAGATGTATTCTACTCGCAGTATTTAATTAAAACATCTGAAACATTTCTAGGCGACCAAATTTTCAAACCAAAAACACATGATTTTGCATTACTACGTATGGCATCGCCTTAATAAAAACTTTTATCCTAGCAATGTTGACAATTTTAAGGCGTTCATCCTAGCCTTGTGCTTAACAATGCTAAATCATTCATGCAAATTTCAAACAACTCCTTAGTATAGCATACTGACTATATTTTGAAATAGTCAAAATTCTCTTGGGATCTTTATGCGATCTTTGAAAATGTGTATTGTGTATATTTATTCAGATTTATTATTTTCCGTTTCTCGAATCAGAATTATACATTTACAGAGAAAATAAAAGGTAATACGATTGCCTACCTGTCTTCATCGTCCATTAATTGTTTATATTGTTTTATTTATGTGTGACTAGAGTGTGACAATTCTGTTTCTGTATAGGCCGGATAGTGTTTTTTTGAATAGCCTCCGGTGACAATGAATAAGGATTGAAATTGAATGATGAACAATTTGTTTTCATTCCAACTACTATTGTACGCTTCAAAAGAGCTCTGCATGGCAGCCATGTTAAAAATGAAATGAAAAAACATATATATCGAAATAGAGAAACGTCATTGAAATTGAAAACTTTCACGTAGAAACCCCAGAATATAAAACAAAGAATTCATTTAAAAAAATCAATCGAGATACCGGGAAAATTTTAAATTGATTATACTTACAAAGGGTTTTCAAGTACATACCCAGATTACAAATCTTTCAGTTAATGATTGATAAAATTTCTCTTAGATAAAATACAAGGAATTCATATGCAATATGAATCATTATCTTAAATCTACCCAAATGATTTTTACTGTGTACCAGCTGCCCGTATGTGATTATTTATTAGATATTTTGTGATCAAAAACCTTGAAAGTCGTTAAAATATTATTAGAACTATAGGCAACAATGCCTACTCAATTGATGAAACGTTCATATTATATATTAGATAACTACAGATAATAATGCCTATTCAATGCCTTAAGTACGTATTGACTACTTCAAAGGCATTTCTCGGCTGATTTGTGAGCACTTGATGTGAAATCTTTATCGCTTCCGTGAATGTTGCCTAGAGGGTCGAGATCATCGCAAACCTTGCACTTGGCATTAGCATGATTTCAAAAAGCTACTTATCAATCATGGAACTTCTTACATAATTAAGTAATCGTGAAGATAAGAAAATCGTACAATTATGAAGTAACCCTAGCACAACCTACAGTCAACAAACATCAAGGTCAGGAAATCAATATACATAGTCAACAAACATGAAGGTAAAAAAATCAATACACATAGTCAATAAACATGAAGGTGAGGAAATCAATATACATAGTCAACAAACATGAAGGTAAAAAAATCAATACACATAGTCAATAAACATGAAGGTGAGGAAATCAATATACATAGTCAACAAACATGAAGGTAAAGAAATCAATACACATAGTCAACAAACATGAAGGTGAGGAAATCAATATACATAGTCAACAAACATGAAGGTTAGGAAATCAATGGTCAACAAACATGAAGATGATGAAAACGCCAACATGTTTATATATATAAGATGAGGATATCAGATGTAACACCAGCACAGCTACCTACCGTCCGCCTGGAAACAGTGTTTTCGCAAAAAAAATGTATTCGATACTTTTAATAATGGTACTTATAAATGCAAAGATTTTATATTTAACCATAGCTTTTACATTACTTTACAAAAATTGGTTGCAACATTTAGAGAACGGTTGGTATCATAGAATACCTACATTAAGAATCAACTCTATTATTTATTATATGCGAGATTTACAGAATCTGAGAGATATGTGTATTCAAAGTGATGGTGTTATATTTTGAGTGCTAATTTTTTGTAAAATAATGAATTTTCCAATGAAAGCATAAAATTTCTTTGTTATCAGCATTCACTAAAAAAATCCCAGCTGTGATATGTAAGCGTTGATTCTTTAAATTGAATCAATTTCCTACTACTTATACCATTTCATATACAGACATGCTGTTAAGTTAAATGTTTAACTTGTGAAAAATATTAAGGCGAAGCTTAATGCTAAATCTCTATTTTGATTAATTTTTATAACGAATTGGTGTACATTGTTATAAAGATTAATTGTTTAAACTATTTTTTGTTATGTTATTATTATGAGATTTAGACGCTAGCATTTATGTAAATTTAAAGTTCCTACGAAATTCCTATTTTTATGTAACTATATATGGAATGTTCCATGTATGTGTGTGTGTAAGCATATATATTTACCCGCCTCAGAACAGAAATCTTCTATTGAGGCGGGTTACTTTCATGTTTGTAATTATGATTATGTTATTGCAATAAACGCCCGGGTTGACGGCAATTAAAAAAAAAATACAGTGTGTGGCAAGCCTACGCACGACGGAAGTGAAACTTTTAGTATTCTTCTCTCTCTCTTTTCATTTCATATTATTATTATTCAGAATGCTGTACATTATAGTTTTAAAAAGCATAAATTTATTTATAGGCGTGTTGTTAACAAATGAACGTTTAACTAGATTCCTAATATTGACATATTTATAAGTAGCATGTGATAAAAAATTAAAAGTTATAAAATATGGGATTCGAACCCGGGTCCTGCATAACGAGTGTCGAACGCTCTGCCTCTAGACCGCGAGGAGAGGTATTTCGCGCGACGAGAACCGCGTATACCTACAACGTGTACTCCTCAATTGACTTGTCCCGCGCTTATTTTCATAACGGAGTTTGTATATGATATTATATTACGATACAAAATTCGCTTCCTTCAATCGATCGTTCCAAACAGAATTAGAAGGTTCGATCGCAAAAATTCTAAAAATAAATTACTCATTTAAAAAATATAAATGTGCATTTTTGACAACAATCATGTAAATATCTTCTTATATGTATGCCTGACAAAGTCGCAGCACGAGAGCATTTTATCACTCGGTTCTTCACGACGAGAGTCGGGCGCTCTGCCTCTAGACCGCGAAGCTGAGTTTGGAGAGTGACCTAAACTAGGTATATAATATTAGCTAGGCTCCTATAGCGAAATGATCACGGATTTTTCGTGACGGTCATGAGTCGGTTTTACTCCAGTCCTCGAAAATGCATAACGCGCGTAAAAAAGTTTCACTTCAAAAATATATATATTTTTTTTTTTTTATTGCCGGTAACCCGGGCGTTTATTGACATCAATATTTGTTTACATATTATATATATATTATGAATACCAAAAAATATGCTTTAGATAAATTGAAGGTTTTCCTATCGTTTCTCTTGAGTTGAATACAAATAAAAAATAGATTACTCAATAAAAAATATAAATGTAAACTACAAAAAAAATATTTTTTCAATAGAAATGTATGAACGCGTAAAGGAAACAACTTTTTAAAAATTCAATATTACAGCTAAGATTGTCTGTGACAGTTTCAATTGATTAACTTTTTTGCTTTCTTATAAAATTATTTACAAAATAAAATTAAAAAAACTAGTTTTTTGCTTGAAATCGAACGTTTCTATACTGCGTTTGTCAAGCGATTTTCATGCCTATTACCTACAATATAAGGTAAACCAAAAATATACAAATTTTTGGCTTATAGCTTCCTCTTAATTAGTGAATTTTGTTAAACTTACAACGACTGCAATGGCTCCACAAATTCCGCATATAAATCTGGATATAAACATCAGGAAAGGAGTTTTCGCGACGACCATCATTCCCTGAAAAAAGAAAATTATTTTATTTTTATAAAATTCATTCTTCGAAATACATTATACATTATAATATTATTAATCCGTATTTCCAACCGCTAAACAATGTACAGTGCAATATGAGGTGTCGTTGTGATATTTTTCAAATTGAAAATGCCATTCTTGGCTGCGAAACTTAATGGATTATATTTGCAACTTCTCATATTATATGATATAGCACCGTCTATCAGGTCAAATATGTTTTCAAACACAGTTTTAACTTTACAGATTATGGACTACATTTAAATTAATAATGTTGAAGACGAGGGCATTATTTATATTATTTGTTACATAATAAATTAATAAGTCAATTTTCTATTTTAAAACATTAATTAAATGTTCTTAAGATGTTTAAATATTTATATATTTAAAGTAAAAATAAATTACTATAAGTAATTATTAATCATAAATTAAAGCTAAAGATTAACTATGATGTTTAAACCACTATAATAAAAATAATCAACACGTTTCGAAACCAAAGGTTTCTTCATCAGGATACAAAGTATACTTAAAGCTAAGATATAAAAATACACAAATAAGTAGGAACCTAATAATATATCGATAAGGGGAAGGTAATTAGTTAATAATTATCTTTGTAAAAGATAATGAATAAAATAAATAAATATATTTTTTTTTTTTTTTGGTAAACTAATGTCTTTAAGAGAAGATTTTTTATGCATAAAAACATTAGTTTACCAAAAAAAAAAAAAAAATTATATTTGACAAGTTCTAGTATCTTCACCAAAAATGTAGACAATTTGTCTCGACGCCATCTAGTGAGAGAGTTAGCACTTACAATGCCTTTCTCATATAAAATAAAGTTGGTTGTTTCAGGTGAAAAAAATGTAACAAGCAGTAATTATTGAATGGAACACTAGTATATATTGAATTATTTCGCGGATAAGAGATAAGCCGCCATAGCTCAGTGGTCAGAGCTGTCGACCGGAAATCGAAAGGACGCGGGTTCAAGTCCCGTTGGCGTAATGTATCTTTTATCAGGAGATTTTTCAATGTGGATGAGTGTTTCAGGCTAATAATTATTGCTTATAAAATAATTAATAATTATTTTATTTACAAAGCAAAAAGTTTTGTAAGGTAACACGACAAAACAATATCATCAGTGTTCAAAACAATGTTTACAATATTCTTTATTAAATGCATTTATGTGAAACCGCACCAGAGTACTAACTGCCCCCAGCCAGTTAGACAATGGCGTCCCCAATTTGGGTAGGTTGTGAGGCAAAATATAGCGGGGAGGGGAAGGAGGTGGGGAAGTACCTGACTATTCATATCTGGTCATCAAACACAGCTAAAACAATTTGAAGCAACTTTTCAATTCTGAATAGTGGTCTTACACCAGGACGATACTCAGAGTATCTTCCACTCTGGAACGTGCGACAAAACATACAATATATAATATTTTAAATGAGGAATTTGTGGAATAACACAAATTAATCAAATAAAATTTATTTGAACCCGCAACCTCGAGAATCATCCAGCGAGTAGGTAGATGCGCCATACCTACGATGCTTCGCTATTAGGTTCTAATACGATGCATTTTGCATGGGCGAACATTCTCGAATATTCTAGTAGCTCATCGTCACACATTCTTTACAGAAAGTTTCCAAAAAAGTGTTAACATAAACAATTACCAATCAATAAGTATGTGACAAATCATTTTAATTTACATACATTATAATAAATATGATAAAACAGAACAGAGACAAACCAGAAAATAAAATAGTGGGTTCGATTAGGTAAGGTTGGGTTAATTATTAGTTAGGCTTGTTTTATTTTTGTTTGTTCTTTTTATTAACTCTTCATCACATTTCTTCAATGTTCACTCTTGTCATAGAGCCGACATAATAATCGTGGAAAAACCTTATTTGACAATCTGGGAAAAAACAGTTCCAATTTAGTGGCACTAACAAAGACAAGGTCGTTTATATTACTTTGAATGAGTAAGTAACTACATACGATTAGGTTGTGTTTATCAGATCACGAATTAATCAACTTCTTGACAGATACCGACAGATTTATCTAATAGATGTCAAGATGATATCGAATTGTAATTATTCGTAGCAGAAATATAATTCTTGTTTTATCAATTGATATCGATTTGATATTTTACGTCGCAGTTCAATCAAACGCATTTTCCAATAATAATAATAACGCGCATACCAAACATCAATATTTATTTGATTGTTTGATTGAATAGCGACGTATTTCCCAATTTTAATAATAATAATACGCATACCAAACTTCATATTTGTAAAAACATTGTATTGTTTTGTATTGGTGAATTTTTGATTCACGTGTTTTCCGGAAACCTTTTTGCTGTTTTTTTATATAGCAATCGGGATAAGTTGTGCAGTGGAAGGGAGTGGAGAAGAAAAAGAAGATGGGTTAGAGCCACTACTCAACCTTTTTCTTCTGCGGGCCACATTCATATGTTTGTAAAGCTACGCGGGCCGCAACACCATATTAGTATGACAAAAAATATCATGAAACCCACCACCCCCGTTTTTTTGGAAAACAATTTGAGATTTATAAAATTATAACCAAAACAGAATAATAATAGTTCATATCACTTATCAGCATACCCATCGTTAAAAACAAAACAATATTTTACAAGACAGCAAAAAAAAAACTATCGTACCCGTGTTACGTTTAATTTTTACTTGAAATAAAGCCGCAACACTGTGACTGTGACGCATTTAACTTTGGAGCTGTCAAAAATTTATGTGTTGCCACGAGCAAAATTATTTGCGCGCATATTTGTCTGTCAAATCTTTGTTTTTTGGAGATAGATCTAGCGCGTGCAGTAGCAACACTCTTATACCAGATCTGATGTTGACACGACAACGACTATCCTCTTCGGGTTTCAATGTCTGTACGTCAAAGTCGCAATTAATCTCAAATTAACGTGATATAGAATGCCAGATTTTGTAAACCATGTTCCTGATATTAAATGTATTGAGGGCCGCAGGTTTAGTATGACTGGGTTAGAGGAATGTTGGGAATTACCTAGCTATTCAGATCTGCTCGGAGAAATACAATCCTGTTAAAAAAGTGACAGCATGCTAACTTCTTGTTAAAATATTAGTTTTTCATAATCTATCTAGAACCCGTGTTCTTTTCACAATAGATTTATTATTTATTAATTTTTAAAAAACATGACATATTACATATTACAGTGATCGTTGGCTGTCCAACTAGGAGATTACCTGTTTTAGGATATCATGACGGAATGCTACAATAAGAGTATGTCAGTATCTATGAACACGTGTTTTAACTAATACTCTGTTAGAAACTTTATCAATTTATTCGTTATAGGCCCGTATTCCCATTTTTAACAGGAATAATTTGACAAGATCTTTATTAAATTAACAGTATTGCATTTCTGTAAGTTTTCTCCGTGTGATCTTTTAAACGCCTTAAACCATTTCTAGAAACATTTCGATTTTGATTGGAAGCCTTTCATCAGGATGATACTACAGAGAGTATCGATCTCTGTTTATGTTTCGTTTGATTACCATCATAGCTTTAATGAAGTTGGTCAAAATCTCGATTTGTTTTTCATCTCCTACAACGCACTTACAAGGTTTTTTTCACTGCAAACCGTACAATTATAACGACTTAGACCCCAACGAGTTATGTTATAAAAAAAATTTACAAGTTGAATAAAAAAAATAACGGTCATAAAAATTTTAACCAAATGCTGAAACGGTGTTTTTGAAGTGGCCATTTTCAAAAAGTTCAGCATTACGTTGACGACCGGCTTAGTGTCGTTCTCATTTTATTTTGTAATCGCTTTATTGTGATAAGTCTTGTTTATTAAGTACCTATCTACTTATAAAGCTAAGTTGTAGTACAATAATATGCAAAGTAAAAATCAGTATTTGATAGCGTTTAATATGATTTCATATCACTATGACACCTCTACACACGGTCTTCGGAAATGTTTAAAACATTTAAAAACAGTTGCACTACTGAAGAAAACACGTAATAGTACTTATAATAAAGTACACAGCGCCTCTGGAACCTCACAATACAAGCTAAAAACTGTTGAATCTACGTCAAATTTGTAGTCGATTTTGAGGTATATTTTTTTTAAATTTGAGCTTTAGTTTTCGATTAATCGAGTCCAAAGATGTTTTTTTAAGTAGAATTTGAAAAAAAAATCGGTCGCTATGGGGTTAACATCAGATGTTCAATAACTTTTAAAAATCGTCGACGAGTAGAGCTGGCTTCAAATTTTGTTTATTATTTGCCGAAACACATTTTAAAAAAATGCTCAATCCAATAAAATAAGTCTTTTGGATTCTCTGGGTGAGATAGATTCACTAGTTTCCAGCTTGTATAACGAGTATCCGGGCTAGGAAAATTACAGCAAGCCCGTCGCATGGTTTCCGCCGGGTACTTGCATAAATTAATGTATAAGAATATAATCGTAATTATACACATAGGTACCAATAAAAATACAAGCTTTTAAAAAGTATATATTAGTGGACATTATTTGTTTTTGTATACATTGGTATTCTCATCGAAATCATTATTCTACGAAGAAACCCCTTGGGACTTGCGCTTTAAATTCATCCTTAGGGTGGCCTGCTACTTGATTGCGCCATACTGACGAAACACACTCATCAATGACAATCATATCGATTTTGTCATAAAAATCACCAATTGAAAATTTTACTCTACGAATTTTATTATATTAATCTTTTTTTACATCAGCATTTTTCGCTGATTACAACTAACAGTCTGATTAAAAGTTAATATTCAAAACCAGCCTTTAGTATGCCGTCTGTCGTTTCATTATCGGGAATAATGATCGTAATAATGAATTTTTAATAGAGATAGGATGATCCCAACGAACAATGTCGGATGTGAAAATTGTTTAACTTCGCATTAGAGATATTTTGTGCATATTTTGCTCTCGAAAACAATAAAAACAAAGTGATTGCTTCATTTAAATAATAAAAAATCATAAATATTTTTTTTAATTTCTTGAACATAATATCCAACACACCAATTGATATATAATTGATGATATTCAGATGTATTATGTTGTTTTATTTTATGGATTTTTAATTATTCGTTTATACACTGGAGAGGTTTCTTGTCATGTTCTGCCATTTTGCAAAAAATGTGCCATATTTATATAACCTAAAAATATGGGGTAAGCGATGAAATCTAGGTGGATTCATTGGCTTTAAGCCGCAGCAAGCAGTTTCATATGTTTTTAATAGTAATATTTTGAGGAATAGTATCAATTATTATTGATAAATGTATATATATATAACACAAATGGCTCCAGTGTTATCCAATATTTCAAATGTTTTAGGTACTTAATTTTTAAGCAAATATATTTTACAATTATTATTTTTAACTATTAGTAAACTAGCTCCCATGTAAGATCCGAGAATATTTCTCTTCAAATCGAGTTATTAAATTAATGAATTTAAATGTTCTATAGCTAATTATTAATTTGCATCTTTGTTTTATTATCTTAATTTTAAAAATTTGATGCAAAACTTTCACTGATTCCGTGCAGTTAGATAGCAGCTCGGCGGCAGTGGTTACACTTTCATATAATATCTCATTTGGTTTATATTATCTATGGCTAAAATCTTCGTTCAGTTCTGATTTAGGACAAGCGGCAGTAGGTTTTATTTTTGCCTTATATCGTGTGCTAAGAACCCCTATCCAAACCAGGAAAGAAAAAACAGACCTATTATTAACCGATATTAGTGAGCATTTTCTACATTATTACCGATCCCACAATACCTGGGACAGCCACCAGCAGGATGGTCTTCTTCCTTCCTATCATGTCTCCCAGGTACTGCGCCAGGAGACAGCCGGGAGGACCTCCCAAAGCTATCAGGGATGCCAGCCAGGAACATTGCTCCTGAAACAAAACAATAATAAAATATAAGTTTAATACCCGAAAATCGAAAACTCGTAGTATAAACTGGTTGAACGGTCTTCGGTCAGAACGTTTAGATTTTTCATTTTTTTCGCCAAATAAAGGGTTAAAAACTTTTTAAGGCAGGTCTACACATTTAAAAATACATTAAACAGTCGATATCAACACCTTTGCGTCCGATATTTTTCAAATTTTATATTGAAAAATCTAATTTCGGAATCGATTTACACAAAATGAAACCACAAATCGAAAATAGTCAAATTACAATTATGACTCCAAGTGTGAAGTAGATTCACCAGTTTCCCGCTTTTACTACGACTTTCTGGACACTTGTACATTTATCATTGCTATTATAATATGGAATGAAGTTGGTGTTAAAACATGAAGGCACGAAATAATAACATAAGAAAAATATCGCGAAAATAATAAATTGTTGAACTCTTTGGTATCAAAAGTGATAATTCATTTGGTCGTTTCTAAGATAAATTCATTATTAAGTATTATTTACAGCAAACAGCGTTTTTGTTTTCTGTGCCAAATTTTTTTAAACTCTATATTTAGAACAATGATTACATTAGTTAAAGTGAATTTCGGAAAATGTTGGCAGTTTATTTTTTAAATAATGCTGTAAACATATACATTACTATTTTACAAATAGTTTTAAAATGTGGGTATGCTGCTTACTTAATGCAAATTACAGAAGAAACATTTTCTCTACCCGTAAGAATAACACTATTTATTCCGTGTCTGAACCTATCTTACATAATTTCACGTAGGTACCTACCTACATCATTCTAAAAAAATGTTATATGGTTTTCCCAAAATTTAAATTTTCGAGACTATTCAATGCTTTAAATTATTCAGAAAGTTTTGCAATAATTGAACAATTTAACAAAAAATTAACTATCCTAACCCTTCAAGCTTAGAAAGGACATTACTAGCCACAAACATCATATTATCCATTACAGCCTCTTAAGGACCGGGGCTAATCTAACCGGGGCCTGCCTAAACGTAAATTTTTTTTTTTCTAAAATGCGTATATAGTATGTGATTTTTTCGTAGATGGAAGGAAATATTTTTTTTTTTTCGGTTTGTCTCCAATATAATTGATTCCATGGATAAAGTCCTAAAAATTGTCAAAGCATAGGATTGCAAATTTGCGAAATCGAATTATTGAATACGTGTTCACGCAGGTGTTCTTTACCTGATAAATATAATGACAAAATACGACAAAATTACTATTTTCATGCACACGTGTTCCACCGTCCTAATAACATATTCACATTTGACTGATACTTTGTTAGGAAGTGTGTCATTTTATTCGTTTAAGGCCTGCAGTCATAAATACGAATAATTTTACCAGATTTTTAATAAATCGGTAAGTTTTCTCCGTGCCGTTGAAAGTTATTAAAAAATATTTTTTTATGTAAACGGCATAAAAAGTGAAGTAACAGTATTCGTACTAATTCCCAACACAAACGGAAAAGTGTTTTCAAAACTTGAAATTATTTCAAAATTATGGACGATTTGAGTCATAATGTTTCGTTTAATTCATTTGTCAACATTTCCACGTTTGATGTTAAAATTTTATTATTTAAAAACTAGCCGTCGTGTATCCGGGGTTTCTGGGAGTTATGCTTAGGAGATATACATATACCCTAGAAACTAGCTGGCGTGTACCCGGGGTTGCTGGGAGTTATGCTTAGGAGATAGACATATACCTTAGAAACTAGGTGTCGTGTACCCGGGGTTGCTGGGAGTTATGCTTAGGAGATAGACATATACCTTAGAAACTAGGTGTCGTGTATCCGGGGTTGCTGGGAGTTATGCTTAGGAGATAGTCATATACCTTAGAAACTAGGTGACGTGTACATGGGGTTGCTGGGAGTTATGCTTAGGAGATAGACATATACCTTAGAAACAAGGTGACGTGTACCTGGGGTTGCTGGGAGTTATGCTTAGGAGATAGACATATACCTTAGAAACTAGTCGACGTATACCCGGGGTTGCTGGGAGTTATGCTTAGGAGATAGACATATACCTTAGAAACTAGGTGAAGTGTACCCGGGGTTGCTGGGAGTTATGCTTAGGAGATAGACATATAACTTAGAAACTAGGTGAAGTGTACCCGGGGTTGCTGGGAGTTATGCTTAGGAGATAGACATATACCTTAGAAACTAGGTGAAGTGTACCCGGGGTTGCTGGGAGTTATGCTTAGGAGATAGACATATACCTTAGAAACTAGGTGAAGTGTACCCGGGGTTGCTGGGAGTTATGCTTAGGAGATAGACATATACCTTAGAAACTAGTCGACGTATACCCGGGGTTGCTGGGAGTTATGCTTAGGAGATAGACATATACCTTAGAAACTAGGTGTCGTGTACCCGGGGTTGCTGGGAGTTATGCTTAGGAGATAGACATATAACTTAGAAACTAGGTGAAGTGTACCCGGGGTTGCTGGGAGTTATGCTTAGGAGATAGACATATACCTTAGAAACTAGGTGAAGTGTACCCGGGGTTGCTGGGAGTTATGCTTAGGAGATAGACATATACCTTAGAAACTAGGTGTCGTGTATCCGGGGTTGCTGGGAGTTATGCTTAGGAGATAGTCATGTACCTTAGAAACTAGGTGACGTGTACATGGGGTTGCTGGGAGTTATGCTTAGGAGATAGACATTGCTAAGATAAGGATAAACCGGTATCGAACCTGGTTATTAAATTGGCTAAGCTCAGATAAAATGGTAGAGCAGGCGACTCGTGTACAATCAGGGGTGGGCAGTTCTTTGATCAGCAGCTCGTCCATCGGTCAGGAGGTTGGAAAAGGACATCACAATAATAACACATAAGTAAGGGCACAAGGTATATTAAATGTCTCGAGAAATACAGGTATACATTGGATCTCCCTACTAACTCTCTCTACTAATTTATGACGACCAGATAAAGCGTGGATTCTACATGAAATTTACGAGAATTGAACACAAGAAAAAGGGGAAGGTTGAAAGCTTACGAATCGTCTCGATGAGGTAAGGGGCATCAGGTTGAGCCAGAGGTACCCGCGCTCACAGGCGGCGGGTCAGTTGAGGCGGTGAAGTGCACTCGGGATTTTTCACGGGAACGGGACTCCATTGAGTTAGCCCGAACCGTAATAATAAACATGATTGTAAATTTGATGGCGAATTGCATCTAGTAGGAAACTGGCACGAGATCGCGTCTGTTTCTATTATTACGTAATTCCGCGCGCTCGAACATTGTGAGCGTTTGTGGTTCGCTCTGCGAGAAACACACTGTTGCCATGACCGAGGTCCGCTCTCGACTGGCGGGGCTCGGCGGTGGCGGGCAGTGTTGAGCCGAGAACGCTCCCTGGGTGGTCTTGTGCGATCACGCGGCGTTGTGTCGTTTTAACACGTACGCCACGATCGTTTGCATGGGGAAAGCGAGGCTAAATTATGCATCTTTTTTATAGGGTGACTTGTATTACGTAACAACATATACCTTAGAAACAAGGTGACGTGTACCTGGGGTTGCTGGGAGTTATGCTTAGGAGATAGACATATACCTTAGAAACTAGTCGACGTATACCCGGGATTGCTGGGAGTTATGCTTAGGAGATAGACATATACCTTAGAAACTAGGTGAAGTGTACCCGGGGTTGCTGGGAGTTATGCTTAGGAGATAGACATATAACTTAGAAACTAGGTGAAGTGTACCCGGGGTTGATGGGAGTTATGCTTAGGAGATAGACATATACCTTAGAAACTAGGTGAAGTGTACCCGGGGTTGCTGGGAGTTATGCTTAGGAGATAGACATATACCTTAGAAACTAGGTGAAGTGTACCCGGGGTTGCTGGGAGTTATGCTTAGGAGATAGACATATACCTTAGAAACTAGTCGACGTATACCCGGGGTTGCTGGGAGTTATGCTTAGGAGATAGACATATACCTTAGAAACTAGGTGTCGTGTACCCGGGGTTGCTGGGAGTTATGCTTAGGAGATAGACATATACCTTAGAAACTAGGTGACGTGTACATGGGGTTGCTGGGAGTTATGCTTAGGAGATAGACATATACCTTAGAAACTAGGTGACGTGTACCTGGGGTTGCTGGGAGTTATGCTTAGGAGATAGACATATACCATTGCGGACTTTTCTGTAGGCCTTTTTAAGATTTAAAATTCTTTTTTACATTATTTTGATGTACCTCATAGGGTTTAGCCAGCGTTAGCAATGAAAACACCCAAAAATATTTTTTCACGACTTTATTACAAAACATTGATTTGTCTATACTTTCTATAAATACAATATGTGTGTATTATATATTTATAAACCTTAGGGAAGAAATTTTCTAAATGATAGTGAAAACACAATCAAAATCCGTTGCGTAACTTAGAAGAACTTAACACACAAATAGACAGACGCTGATAGTGACTTTTTTTTACACTGTTTATACATTTTTTTTAAATCATTGAACTTCATAATATTATCTTACTTTTTTTAAATATTTTGTTATTTTTTTTTCTGTCAACTTCGAAAATAGGAAATATATAAAAATATATCAGCAAGTTTCTAGCAATCCCTTCTTAGTCTAATTTTCATTCCTTATTTACATACATGTGTTATTTACATGTATAGGGATTTACTCTTTCTTATTAAAACTGCTTATGTTTTACGCATGCCTAGTTTATAAATACCTAATACTGTTGTTTAAACTATTTTTTGATATGTTATTATTATGAGATTTAGACGCTACCATTTTGTAAATTTAAAGTTCCTACGAAATTCCTGTTTTTATGTAACTATGTATGTATGTAACTATATATGGAACGCTCCATGTATATATTGATATATATATTTGTATAAATGTATGTATATGTGTAAGCAAATATATGTACCCGCCTCAGAACAGAAATCTTCTAGCGAGGCGTGTTACTTTCATGTTTGTAATATTGATCATGTTATTACAATAAACGCCCGGGTTGCCGGCAATTAAAAAAAAATATATAAATAAAGCACCTTTAAAATACCTCGGAAGCACCCCGAAATTCTATGAGCAATTCCACCGTTCGTCGATGGATATTTAAATGTTTAAAAGCCTAAACGGTTTAATTATTTTCACGGCACCCGCTGAGAAGTTTTAGATGCAATGTGCACTATATGACTTGCACCTAACTAAAAGTAGATAGGTACTGGTAATTACTGTTAACTTCTGACCAGAACTTTGAGTTTATGAACTTATGACCCACCTTAGTTATTTGGATGCCCGTTTCCCCTGAGAGGAGTTTAGGAAAGACAGGAGAAGACCATCCTTGCAGCATCCCTTGGTACACCAGTGATGAAGTAACTGTAATGTACAGAATATTAACTACACCAGAATTAAGAATGAAAAATTAAACCCTGTATTCATATCCTGATATAAAAATCAACCGATACAGAACAACGTTTTTTTACTACAATATGTGTATTTTTAGTAATAGGTGTACATAAAACTATACGTTTTTATATTATATTTTCAATATGACTTTCAATTCTTCTTATTTAAATAAAACCAAATAATTACATATTTGTAAAAATCATTAACTTTGTGGCTCGCCATAAATTACAATAAAAATTTATAATTTTGTTTTAGACAACTTTAATTTTAATTACACTCTACCGGTTTCGGAAGCACCCTTTCTTCGTCAGGTAATTAAAATTAATATGATCTAAAAAAATTTACGTATTTTTGTTGTAAATCAAATATTATTTGACTAATTGCGCACTGAAAAATCTTTGTCTCAAAATAAAATCAAGTGTTCATGGATTTATAGAATAATATTAAGCCCAAAATACCAACCGCACAAGGCCGCTGCATATTGCACAAATAGGCTACCTTCCGACATTATATAGATCAACCTGATAACTCAATTCACAGAAAATAAACGATATAACGAAGTGAAAGTAACACCACTTCGCAAATAGAAATATCTTGGCCGTGTTTCTTGGCACACAAACGGCTCACACAAACTCTTGATTTACTCTGACCCGATACAAGCATTACCTATCTATAAATTTGTAATATTATTCTGATTATTGTGAGAAAAACGGTTCGAACGTGTTATTGACAGAGACCTGCAATTTTCGCGTATGTGATAACGCGAATTTAAAAGAAAGTTTTTTTTTTTAATTTTAACGATAACGCTAATTTTCGCGTGTTTTTCGGTATTTAAAACTAATGGAGTATTACGTTACAGTCTTAAGAAACTATTTTTTGAGTAATATCCTAGAGTTAGGGCCAGTTTTTAAAGTTAATTTTAAAGTTCTGGTTTCATTTCAGATACGTTAACCAGGTGAAGGCGCTATACAAATCATCCAACTCGATTATTCATCCAAGTTGATATTGACATCTCTTGTAATATTATTATTATTGCAATAGATATTCAATATTAACTGTTCAAACCACATGGAAAATATATACAACAGACTTCATTTTAGGGAAATTTTACAGTCTCAAAAATAATGTTAACAAAAATATTATTATATTGTTAGGTCACGGAGTAAACAATAATGGTCAGCGAAAAAATCGTTGGCACTCAAATGACATTTAGAAAATGTATCTCCGTTTCCTGAAATGTATAGAAGGCAAAAAAAAATTATTTGAAAGCCATTATAAAAAAATATCATTTTGTAACGCGCTTCTAATGCAAAGAAGGGGTAGATCAACAATTTATTAACGCTGTATAATTCTGAAATACCCAGCTTCATCAAGACCTATCCATACAATAAGTTAATAAAAATTAAATTAAAAACATACATAGTTACTTTAAAGAAAAATGGAAAAACTTTTTTTTTTGTAGATAGGTACCTTCGTGGATTTTTTTTATTTTGTTTTATTTAGCAACAACCTAAAAAATTTAATGCTTGGTTTCTCATTTTCCTCAATTTATTTTCAACTATTTCATTTAAAGTTATTTTTTAGTTCATTTAAATCATTGATACACTGTACTTGAGAGTTCGGCCTCCATACTTATTAAGCTGGACAAACACGACAGAGCCAACGAGCCAAATTGTCCGGCGCCGAGCCAAAACTCAACGTTGTGAGGAAATTCAGATGGCTCGGTGTGTATCGGCAAGCTCGGCTCGGCCACATTTGGTAAATTCCCTTTCCGGTGGCTTATCGCCGAGTCAAAATCCGTACAGTATAAATTCACACCTCTAGTCGGACGGCATGACTCACGGAGGAAGGATTCCTCGGTGGTACGGCCTAGTGTTGGGCAGGATCGATATATTTTAACCGAAACATAAAGAATCGAATTAATTGATCGGAATTCAGCAGAAGCCATAGCTGCAGTCAAAGGCAGCAATTTTTGTCTAGCTGAGGAACAAAGACAAAAATGATAATGGTACATTGGTATAGCAACATTATGGTAAGCACGTATAGAAAAAAAATATCAACCATTATTTGAAATCATTTCTTTGTTTACTATCAACATTAATATTTTTTAATAATTTTGCACGTCGGGCTTTTACATAAAATAAGTATAAATTAATTACATTATATGGCATTCAAATTAAAATAATAATAATACAATAAATGATCATATTTTTTTTATTATCTATCAAATAATATAATAATATATGAAAATATCTGGAGTCGGTGAATTATTTTCCCATTTGATCTCTGGTGATTTGACGTGTTGTTTTTGTATTATTTTGTATTTATCATGCTTATATGCTTATATGCACTTGCACCATCACCACCTAGGATTTTTGCTGCAGAGTCTCCATCCTCTATCTTCGCCGAACGTAACAGCGGTGCTGCCAAGGTCTGTTATCTATGTGAGGATATTGTGTCACCGCTTAATTAGCAGCAGACACAAACCTGGATGGATGACGAACCTCGTGCTGGCACTGTTGGTGGACGCGGTGCGCTCTTTCTCTGCATCAGCTGGTCCAGTTTCCTCACCACCTAGGATTCTTGCTGCAGAGTCTCCATCTTCTATCTTTATATCACCTGTTCATGTACTTAATTTTATTTAACTTAATTTCACTTATTTTTGTAATACCTGATATCAACTGTAAAGCGCCCCTGAGGTGATCTCACAAAAGCGGCGCTATACAAATTGTCCAATAAATAAATAATGTGGATTAACTAGATGATAATTTGTGGAAGGGTTTAGTTTTTCCTGTGGGGAAGATTTAACCTGGACATAAAGTCGTAAAAATAATCTTTTATCATTATTACCTACTAGAGCAACTAGGCACAATATATTATTCCGCAACAATAACTTTAGTACCAACTATCACATACATGCCCCTATTTCTCGCTTTCACACACTTCGAAACAAATTCACCTCAAATATCGACATATTTAATATAAGTTTGCCTGTGTTCAAGAGATACCTGAATGACATTTTTTATGTAGCATATTAAAAAATCGATTGCGTATATTTGTTGTTTTCTTGTAGATATGTTGTGAACTTTAAAAAAATGTTATTTTTGTGTTGATGTTTTAAAAATAAAAACCATCTGTTGTCACTGTATTATGCAATAAATTATATAAAATATGCATTATGTAAAAGCCCATCAAGGCGTTTAAATTAATAAATAAATAAATAATAAATAAATTATTACACACGTTATCCACGGATTTCAAATTTATTCGCATATTTTTTTGGATGCTAGGTTTTTTGCATTTATTGTATCAAACGAGTATTTTAGAGTATATTATATGTCATTATTTGCATTTACGAGTACCTTTACAATTTTCCAGTCCTGACCCTTTACCACATGTGGTCCAAGTATTGTTATTTTATACATGTTTTTATAATATCATAAGTTCCTGCTCACAAGCTACAGTAGCTTTATGCAATAGCTTAACCAGTAAGTACAAACTTTCATTGATAACAGTTGGATGAAAGCAAACAAAAGCGCTGAAATTAATATAAATATCTTACTACCTATAACCTTAAAATTATATTATGTAGGTTGTAGGCACCTATTAGAAATGTAAGAAAACCGTATTATTAATTGCACAAAATAAGGAACTCCAGTCCCTTATTTATTAAAATTATATTATGTAGGTTGTAGGCACCTATTAGAAACCTAAACAAACCGTATTATTAATTGCACAAAATAAGGAACTCCAGTACCTTATTTATTTTTTTTATAAATGATGGCTTTTTAACTTTTTTTTTTTTTTTAATTATATTTATTCTATAAAAAAATTTACAATGTATGATATACATATATATATATTTCACTAGTAATAAGATGAAAGATTATGATATGATTAATATGTATTATTTTTCAATGTTCTCCCATAATAAGCAATTGCTTGTGTGTATGGGATGAGGTATTATTTGTTTAGTTTCTTAGATTTTTATTTTATTTTTGTTTTTCTTTTATTTATTTACGTTTTTTTTAATTAGTTTAGGTTTTCAGTATATTTTTTTAATTGTGTTTTGAATTCTTTGAAACTATCATTTAGTGATCTTATATTTTCTGGCAATTTATTGAAGAAATTTGTTCCTAAGTATTTGTAGTTTTGCTGACCGAAAGTTTTTTTACAAATCGGAATTGGTAACATGTATTTTTGCCTGAGATTTGCTGTGTTTTTGAATGGTACGGTTTTGTTTAGGATATCATCTTTGTAAACTTGTAAGGTTGCGTGATACAGGAAAAGAGTATTTAATTTTCTAACTTTAAATTCTTTGAAAATGAGTAAAAAAAATTTAAAATTTTTTAAATCATAATATTTTCTCTTGGGTTTTTTATTGTATGCAATTAACAATGTATGTACTGTATTTTTATATTTTTACATGTATATATATATTTTGTTTTGTTATGGTTAGTTTTAATAGTTAAAATAATTTAGAGTGTTAATTTTTTATGGACGTGACGTGAGACATCACCGGACTCAAAAAGCTTACGTTTTTTTCAACAGGCGCTGATGATGCGCTGTATTTTGTATGAGAGTCGAGACGTTTTCATTCAGGATTATCCGCTTTGAACATTGAAGAACATTGTAAGTTGTTGGCATCTCATCACTAATGTTATTGTATTGAACCAAAGTGCAAAAATACATCCATGACTGTACCTGATAAACAATTAACCGGTGTTTAAAAACCTGCTTTACTACGAAAGAAGTGGTGTGCGCCAGCACTAAAATCATTAAAAAATGCTTCTTTATCATTTAGGTCAACGGAATTATATTCCGGGCTCCGGGGATCATTTTGATGCAGATAAATACAATAATTTAATTTAGGTGGTGTAATAAATGTTTGCTATAAATTTAACCCATAGAGTATTTAAAGTTTGTTTACACTTTGGTGATTCAACTGCATATTTTGTTTTTTAATAACATGATGGCTTACAGAATTTATCCTTTGTGGTACCTATTATGTTAGAATTATTATAATCATATAAACATTACATTATTGAGTTTTGATTTTTTACCAACCTCAAAATATTCTTCACGAATAATAAACTTATCATTAGCCTTTACATTAATGCCATTCACTAACGTTAATTTTCTGAATATAAATTATTATAGACGCCCAAATGTGGTTCAATTCCGTCAACACTGAAACAACAACATCAGAATCGGTTTAAATACAAACAACACTTTAAAACATGGACATTCTAGACCACAGATATATTAATCACGTAGACTGGTTGTGTAACCAAACGGTGTGTTTGAATGTGATGGTTTTTATTCGTTTTTAAATGCCGATTTATAAATTCTACCTATAATGATATACTATAATAAAAGTTATTTGGAATATATTCGGAATCAGCGTTTGTTGATCTGTATCAATTTATTTTAAATCATAATATTTTCTCTGGGGTTTTTTATTGTATGCAATTAACAATACTGTATTTTTATATTTTTAAAAATTACTTCAATATTATTATTGATAAAAGATACAGTGCAGAAATCGTTTAGTTAATTACAAACTAAGAGGTACTGAGGTTAATTTCATTCGTGTTCATTTCAAATAAATTAAATATTCACGATCTTAATAGTGATATAACCTCAAAATAACATATTTACCATCTTAAATTACGAAAAAATCGCCATGACAACTTTTACACAAAAAATATATTGAAAACGTTAATCGTAACCTAAAAGTATTTATTGATTCATCGTTTACAATTCATTCGATGGGTTGATTATAAAATCAAAATGCTTATAAAATCTTAGTGCGTAGCTTACAATGTACCTATGAAATATCTTGATTGTCAAGCAATCTGAAATATTTTTGATGTATGTCGAACCTGTTGGATTTGAGAAACGATTTACGTTTTGGAATGAATTCTGAAGTTTGTAAACGACCTTCTCGATTTCTATTTGCGATGAATTCTGACAAATTCATGAATTCACAATGATTGTATCGATTTTATTGTATAATGATTTCTGACATTTCAAAACTTTTGTCTAGATTCCACTTTGATGTTGAGATACGAGAATCGATTATTCTCGATAAATTTGATGATTAATCGGTTGTGCCCATCACTAGTGGCCTCTTTAAGCGGATGTGATTTTGTTCTGGATGTTAGAAAAATATATACCTATTTTATTTACCTTCCTACATTTTTTCTTACTACCTAATTTTAAATTAACCTTTTTTCAATTATATGCAAATTAAATGTTCTTCGTCAGGATAATTAAAATTAACAAATTAATTTAAATATTTGTACAAAAAATAATATTATATTAAATGTTGTTTGACATACATCATTTTCGAATATTTGTAAAAAAAACTATTTAGATACCTATATTATTTTTTTAATATTTAATAAACCTTTCTCGAATGTTTATGAAAAAAAAACGTATTTTATGTAGGTACCCATATACAATAATAATAATATCTTTATTCAGGAAAGTTTGCACATTACAACTATAAATACATATTATGGTGTACATTGATTTGTAACTTTTATTTTTAAGGTTATAAAATTAACAGAAAAATACAAACATAATATGATGAAGGTAAAAAGAAAATAAAAGTACAGCTGGTTGTGGTTTCTCAAATACCGCCTCACTAGGCTAGCCTGTGTTGAGGCAGAATTTTTCGTTTTAGTTCCTAATACCTTTGAACATACCTATACTTGTATCAAGATGTATTCGCTCAATAATCTGGTGACTTCAATAACTGCGAATTTGGGTGAATGCACCGGTGAAGGCCCTTTTCTTATTTTTGATCAAATTTTTTACATTATTTTTGAAATTTTTTTGTGAATCACATTGTTTTATGCTGTCTGGAAGAATGTTGTGTTGAGTCTTGTCGCAAAGTATTTAAAGTTTCGTTGACTAAACGTAGTATGTGTTATCGGTATTTGTAAGTGTTTGTTGTTGCTTCGAGTACATCGTGTATTTGAACTTTTTTCGTATTAATTATGTATATTTAAGTATAGATAAGTTAGGATAGTTTTTGCATATAGCTGCCAAACATCAAACACATTCATAATATTAAAAATTAGATTCGAGTCTCTAATTATAGGTAGCCTTAGAATTATTTTTAAATTTGTTTTCTGAGCCTTTATGATTGGGTCTAGTGCAGATGAAGTGCTGCCTTCCCATGCTATGATACCATACTCAATAATAGATTAGGCAGACTGCAAAATAAATCATTTTCAGGTGTTGTAAGCCGAGAAAGTTTCGTATGATTTTGAAAAAGTGCATGGTTTTTCTTATTTTGTTTGCAATTATTTGAGTAGAAGATTTTAATTCTTTGAGTAGAAGATTCCATTTGAGTTATGGATCAATGGTGAGGCCAAGGTACTTCATCTGAGTAGAGCGCTCAATGGGGCAGTGACAAAATTCATCGGAATTCAAACACGAGTGTATTCTGATGGAGGCACCATCAGGAAGTTGACCAGTAATATTAATGCTTGATGTGACATATTTAGTTTTCTCGGTGTTCAGTGTGAGCGTATTTATATCCAACCACTTTTTCACCATGCTTATGTCCGTTTCAGCTTTTTTGTAGACAGCTAGCAAAGTGTCAGCTTCAAACAGTAAGACGGTGTCATCGGCAAAACTAACGATTTTCCCCTGAATATTAATGTTGCATAAGTCGTTAATATATAACAGGAACAAAGACGGACCTAATATGCTACCTTCTGGTATACCGTAGTTAGATGAACAAGTGTTGCTAAGTATGTTATTTATTTTAACTTGCTGCTTGCTCTCATTAAGATAACTTTTAAAAAGTTAATTTCGTTTCCCGTAATACCGATTTGTTCAAGTTTTTTTATTAATTTACTGTGTGATATTGTATCAAAGGCTTTGGAAAGATCTAAGAAGATTGAAACACATTTTTTTCCTTTTATCAAGGCGTTTGACAATGAAATCTGTGACAGCGGTAACAGCGCCTGAGGTGCTCTTGTTTTCTTGAAACCCGTATTGATTTTCTGAGATCAGTTTATGGCTCACGAGGAATCAAACCAGCTGTGAGTTGATGATTTTTTCGAATACTTTTGATAGGCTTGTTAGTAGGGTTATTGGTCGGTGATTATTAATATCTGTCTTGTTTCCTGTTTTATGTATAGGAATAACGATACCTTGTTTAAGATTTGAGGGGACGTGGCCCTGAGTGATACTAAGGTTTATTAAATGTTCTAGGGGCAATGTTATTTCCGTAGACAGCGTTTTCAAGGTCTTGGTTGTTATGCCATCAACCCCGGCTGAAGAAGTGATTTTTAGGGATTTGATAATTTTTAGAATCTCTTTTTGACACCGTTGGAAATAGAGTCTTCTGTTGGAGTATTGAAGTCCTGCTTCAGTAGGTTGAACATTCTTATAATTTGGTAGACGAGAAGCAAGAATACGATTTCAGTTCACAAATGTCCCCCTAATTTAGACGGGCTTTCACACGGTTTTATATTTTACATTATGTACTGCATGACATAGAGACATCAAGATAACAACAATAAACCTTTAACGTGACAAAAATTGTGTTTTTCGGTATTTTTTGATTTATTTTGTTCTTTCAAGCTCTGTATTTCGAAAAGAATTGAGCCGCGGTCTCCAGCGATCGATTTCACAACATTATTTCAAACACTACGACGAAAATGTCCTCAAACGTTCGAAAAGGGGGCGTTCCCATACACATTTTTGTTCGAAAACGAAATATCGGTGTGTTCCGTGGCCGATGAAAAACTTTCTCGCGCATTTGAAACCGGGAAGCAGGGGAGGAGATTATTTCATTTTTTGGCAGCCACCGCGCGGTACGGTCTGTCACGGAGCATAAATCGTACGAGTTTTGAGGTTATGTACACTGAGCGAGCTTAACAATCATGAGTTATTAGTTTAATAAATTGTAAATTAATAATGCAGTAATGGATGATTGTTTCTACCGTGAACTCACTTTAAAATAAAGTGTTTTAAGTCCATTGTATAGGTCCCAACAATTCTCCCGAACAATTTTTGACAGCTGCTGTTTCGAGATTGCCAAGTGGTACATCAGCTACGAGAAATCATAATGTCGGCCCCCGTGGTTGAGGGATAAGACTAGAGACTAGCATGCCGGAGGTGGCTGGTTTGAATACCGACGTGCGCAAGTAAATTTTGTTCCATTAATTTGTGTTGTTTCACAATTTATTATTTAAAATTGATATAAAGTTTAATTGTGGCACGTTCTAGAGTGGAAGATACTCTCAGTATCGCCGTAGTGTAAGACCACCATTCAGAATTGAAACGTTGCTTGAAGTGGCTTTGGCCGTGTTTGGTGACCAGACCTGAATATCCAGGTAGATCCCCACCTTCCTCTTCCCCATCTCCTTCCCCTTCCTACTACCTTCAGCCTCACAACCATACCCCAATTGAGGAAGCCATAGTCTCACTGGCTTCTTACATTTGGGAGCAGTTGACACCCTTGTGCGCAATTCACATAAAAGCATTTCTGGTGAAATGACGTCACTGCCGAATAAATAAAACTAATTATTTGAAATCAGTTTCCGAGATGCGGATGAAATTACCTAAACCAAATGTGTCTTTTCAATTCCTGATATAAATATAAAAATATCATGGTCGAAGGTACGATTGATCCCGATATCTGTATTTCATCCTGATGCAATACTTTCTTTGAACTGCAAGAACGTCTTCCTCATCAAAACTCATCTGACAGCGAAAAACTGAGAGCATGCACATCTTACTCATCAGACATCTAGAAAATAATGACTATGGCCATGCTCACCGCTAATAATATTCAACAAAGGGAAGATACGGAATTTTGACGGAAACAAAAACGTTTGAGGTAATGTTTGACGTATTTTTTGTGGAAACGGTTGCAGGAGACCGCGCTTTATGTATAAAACAAAAGTTTTAAATTTAAATTGAAGAAAATTTTGCGCTTTACGAAAGAGTTAACGATTTTGTTTTGTAAGACTGATTTTGCAAGTTGACCCCCCTTTTGGACGACCCATTGATTGGGTTAAATATAGATTTAAATTTATTTTGGGTCCTAGACATCTGATTATGTGCATTACATGAACATTTTTATTTTATTTCTCCGGGTAGTGCGATTTCAGAACACGTAAAAAATGTCAGTCCCATCGAAGAGTGCTCGAGCCGCCACAAGCAATATCTCACTGGCTTGAGTATATCCAAAGGTTTATGGAGATTATCACAAGGAATCTCTCACCAGCTGGAGTATATCTAAAAGTTTATTCAAATTATCACAATCAATATCGCACCGGTTTAAATATATTTAAAGGTTTATGGAGGTTATCACTAGCGATCTCTCACCGGCTTGAGTATAACATGGTTTGTGGGGAGTCATCATCACAAAAATGAGGTTATTCAATCAACATAAATCATTTGATTTCGTCACCACAGAAATAAAGGCGTTTGTAACAAAGTCGGATTTATTATAAATGTACAAATGCATTTATAAAATTTAAAACATAGTCAGAATAAAACATTTAAATAATGTGTGGAAGATCCATCGTACGAATATAAGTAGGTGGGCACCTTTATAATAGATATGTATTCTTTATATTGGATTATGAACTACAAAATCTAAACAAGTATCTTTTAAAATAATCTAAATTGAATTTGAATTCTTTAATTTTTAATAGTATGCTTGAAGCATCACATCAGATTATTTTGCGGAAAAAATTTTTAGAAATGTGTAGGTAGGTGCCTTCACTAAATTAGATGTTTGATCATGGCACTTTATATCATATCTGTGCCATTGGGGGCGTCGATGCTGTGGATATTTGGACTGTTTATTTTTAGTAGTTAGTTCCTCTTTTGACGATCAGATAAGTAGTAGGTCTGCCAAAAGGATAGCAGGACAAAATCACAGATATCAAGACGGCTGTTAATATCAATTGACAGCATAGATAATAAAATTATAACATTGATAAAAATTAAATATAATACTGGATTGATTTCCATTTTCATGCTTGATTTTCGTTTAAGGCTTGCAAGTATTACTATTACTAGTACTTGAATCATCAATATCAATTTGAAGTGTTGCCCACTGGAAAATGTATTTTCAATTTCAAATCCAGAAATTTCTCACTTCCTTTTAGTGCTAGTGCTCGGCCGCGGTTGTCGTGAGCCAGATGACTGAGGCTGAGTTGCAGCAGGAGCAGGTCTTCCTGCCGCAAAAGAAGCGTAGACCTGACCCGGAGGCGGTTTACAAGTTGAATCAAAGTCATCATCTATCCCCTCAAGCATTTTTTCTAAAGCCGACATTTTCCTGCCAGAAGGGAGGGCAGCGGTAGGACCTGCTTTGGTAACACTGGAGATGCGTTTCGTTACGACGGACACCCGCGTGCCGGTCCCGGCAACGGCGGGTGTGCGCTTGCCACTTTTGCCAGAGGAACTTTGGCCAACTGCAGCGGGTGTGCGAATAACAGTTGCACTGGTGGATCGTACGGTGGTTTGAGATGGTGTGCGCATGCCCGATGCAGTGGGAGTTCGCATGGTGGCAGCCGAAGGAGCACGCAAACCAGTGGCAACAGGGGTTGGCATGCAAGTAGTCGCAGGAGCGCGCATGCCACTCTCTGGGGTACGAAGGACTTGTGAGCGGCTAACCGGTGTAGGTTGTGAGCGTGCCGGAGGTCGTAGTGTGCCAGATGGCTGTGGCTGAGGCTGACATACAGCAGGAGAAGCCTTTGCAGCAAAACTTGCGTAAACCTGACTCGGAGCCGGTTTACAAGATGCATCAAAGTCAACATCCTTTCCCTCAAGCATTCTTTCCAATGCCGATGATTGTATGCCAGGAGGGGGTAGATGTCGGGTAGGGGCGCGCATGCCTGTCGCCGCAGGAGTTCGCATGCCTGTCGCCGCAGGTGTTCGCATGCCAGATGCCGCGGGGACTCGCATACCAGTGCTTACTGGGGTGCGCGTAATTATGGTGGGCACAGGAACAGGCATGCAAGGCGTCGCAGGAGCGCGCATGCCACCTTGGGCGGGTCTGTGCATGCCACCTTCTGGTGTACGCAGGACTTGTGTACGACGAGCCAGCGCTGGTTGTGAGCGTGATGGGGGTTCTTGTAAGCCAGATGGCAGTTGCTCTGGCTGACATACGGCAGGAGAAGCCTTTGCAGCAGCAAAAGATGCATAGACCTGACTCGGAGCCGGTTTACAAGTTGCATCAAAGTCATCATCTATCCCCTCGAGCATTCTTTCTAATGCCGATGATTGCATGCCGGAAGGGGGGGGACGTCGAAGAGGGGCGGGCATGCCAGTCCTCGCAGGTGTTCGCATGCCAGTTGCTGCAGGAGTTCGCATACCAGTTGCCGCAGGGGCTCGCATACCAGTTCTCGTAGGGGTGGGCATGCAAATAGTCGCAGGAGCGCGCATGCCACGCTCTGGGATGCGATGAACCACCGCTGGGGGTGAGCGTGCCAAAGGTTGTTGTAAGCCAGATGGCTGAGATGCAGCAGGAGCAGCCCTTGAAGCAAAAGATGCATAGACCTGGCTCGGATCCGGTTTACAAGGTGCATCAAAGACATTCTTAGGTGGTAGCCCCTCAAGCATTCTTTCTAATGCTGACATTTCGGAAGGGTGGGGACGTGGTGGAGAGGGAGATTCCGAAGGGGATCTAAACATGCTAAGCTGTCTTTTTACACCAGGGCGAGGGGGGGTCGGAGATCTTGGTGAAGGAATTGGGGAAGGAACTGATGGTCGTGGCATACGCATATTACTTTCTTGGATTGGTGACATTTTTGGTAAAGTTTGAGGGATTATAGGTTGCATGCGTTTCATTTTAGGAGTACTTGTGATTCCACAAATAATATCTCTTAGTTCCTTCACTTCTTGCGTATCTCTCGGTGATATTGGAGATGATGGTGACTGTTTAGGATTAAACTGAATGGCTATTTTCCACGGTGTGTTATCTGGGCCATCAACTAATAAAATATCTTCATCCAACTCACCCGATGAATCCAGCCCTTCAATGTCTTCGAACGAAAATGAAACATCTTCAATTAAACTTCTGTCGGGAGACTCTCTGGAAGGTGGGAAATGAACTTCTCTTGGTGATCGTGTGCCTTCACTTAAAATAGAAATATGCTGTTCCCCACCATCAGGTTGGGTAATATCGATAAAAGAAACTTTTGCAGTACGTTCAAGAGAACCCTCTTGGTCATATGTCAACCTTGGTGGCGCTGATAATCTACGGCCTTCACGGGGTCTGGTTGGAGTCGTGCCAAGAGAATGGCGAGGTCCCGTTACTGGTCTCCTAGGATCCATTTCAAAGTAATCCATAGGCCCTATAGTTTCAGGGGGAGCTGACATACGTCTCCCTGGACACACTTGTCGTTGACCAGTATCTCCTCCAAAAGATGCTCTTTTATCCGGTCTTGTTTGTGGCATCCCAAATAGGTCACATTGATCTGGTCCCCGCGGACCGGATTTGTATACACCCGGATCCACAAAGTTTTGCATAATTGGAGGACCTGACATACGTCTTCCAGGATAATATTTTCGCTGGCCTGTAGCTCCGCTAAAAGACCCCCTTCTTTGTGGTACTACCAAGGTTCCAAACATTCCTCTTGGTCCACCAATGTCTAATTTTGGTGGTGCAGATAATCTTTTTGATGGAAAAACTTTTGGAAAATCGGCTTCACCAAAAGAATGTCTTAACGAGGGCATTTCAGATACAAATCGTTCACCACCTGGTGGTGCTCTACATTCTGGAGGAATGTACGCTTCTTGTTGGAGATTCACACCTAGTGGTACCGATAATCTACGACCTGCACGGGGTCTGGTAGGAGTCATTCCAAGTGAATGTCGGGGTCTCGTTACTGGTCTCCTAGGTTCCATTTCAAAGTAATCAATCGGCCCTACAGGTTCAGGAGGAGCCGACATACGTCTACCTGGACACACCTGAGGACCTGAAGCTCCGCCATATGAAGCTCTTCTCCCCGGTTTGCCTACAGTTCTAAACATTTCTTCGGCCCATTGTTCAGTATTAGGTGGGAAAAAATCAGAAACACCGGAATAATCATGCTCCGGCATTGATGTGTCCATAAAACCTATCTGATCGCCAGCGCGTCTTTCAAGGTTAAAATCTGGGGGCCCTGATAACCGCCGGCGGTGACGTTTTTTGGTTGGTGTTAAGCCAAAAGAATGTCGACCTGGCATAGCCGGTGCTCTGCTAATATTTTCCAAGCCTGATAGATCCGAATCATCAAGTACTAAATCAAATGCTTCATCTGTAAATCCATCGGGACAAGGTTGAGCATCGAACACTCTACCTACTACTCTTTCCGGAATTCTATCTGGAATAGGTCTACGTTCCATTTCCAGATTAAATACAGGGGGTCCAGATAGCCTTCGCCCTTGAGAGGCCCTCCTGGTTGGACTCAATCCCTGTGATAGGCGTCGGGACCTTCTTTCAGGAGTAGCAGAGATGGCGTTAATTAAGGACATTTCATCCTCATCCAATATTGCAGCAGCTGGGGCTCCCATTGTCTCCCAATCCTCAAATGATTCAGAAGGTAATGATTCTTCAAAAAGACGATCTCTTTGTGGAATGTTAGCAAATTGTTGAGAAGGGTAATACATTTCAGGGTTGTACTTTACTTCTAAAAATCTTCTGTGTGCATCACGAATTGCTTGTTCTTCTCCGGGTGAAAATGCTTCTTCAGGTTCAACAATATCGGGAAATTCATAAACAACTGGTTCTGGGATCGTTTCATCCAAATCGAATGATTCTTCCATTAAATTAGATTCATCTGGTTCACTTGGTAAGGCGGAGGTTTCTGAAACATCTCCAAAATCAATTGATTCGTCCAATATGTTTCCCGGACGAATTAGAGGTGGTGCTGAAGGCAAAACTTCTAACATACCAGGAGGACCTGACAGACGTCCTGAAAATACTTCTCTCGCCTGGTCTCTGCCACCAAATGATTCACGACGTTCAAGAATGCGTGCATTTTGTACAAATTGGGTTAAATGGTCTGCAGGTACTTCACCGAAATGCGAACTTCTTAATTGTCTTAATTTTTCGAACCGTTTTGCTGGATCCTGAATCCTGGATACACCGGGCATAGTGTATGCTCCTTGTACATTTTCATCTTCAACAAAAAGTCTATTAGCGGAACCCACACTGGAAAAACTCTCTAAACATTCGTCCCCCAGTAAGTCAGCATCCATACCGGAAAAACCACTGGTGTCCAATTCTTGCGCAGTTGGCAGAGGTGGCATAGCTGGCCTGTGAGATTCATAATACATTCGAGGATCGTGCTTGATTTCGATAAATCTTCTCGCTGCTTCGCGAAAAGCTATTTCTTCCTCTGGGGAATAAAGATCCTCTGGCTCGATTACACCGGGAAGGTGTTCTCTTGGTGTTGTTTCAAATGGCTCATCAGCCATTAGATCTGATGCATCCCACTCTATTGCTTCATCACCTATATCCCCTGGACAAATAGGTACATATGGTGGCGGTATCCTCTGAAATAAGTCAGGAGGAGCAGAACCACGTCTCACTTGGGTTCCAATGGAGTCTCTGGGCCTCTGCTCATCGGAGAACGAGTGACGTCTATCAATTATCACTGGTAAAGGAAACCTCTTATCATAAAAGTCGGCAGGAGCGGAACCACGTCTGACTTGGTTTCTGATGGCATCCCGAGGCCGTTGCTCGATGTCCAATGAATGACGTCTCGGGAATAACATTTGAATTGGTCCCTGGTTATCTAGTAAGCCAGGAGGAGCGGAACCACGCCTCACTTGACTTTTGATAGGCCGTTGATCCAGCGAGTGGCGTCTTTCTGGTACTCTTCCCATGGGAGGCATAACACGGTCGCGACGCTTGGATTTTTCCCGATGCATATCTTTTAAAAGCTTAAGTCTTTGGAATCTTGCTCCAGGGTCTTGTATCATCGATATATAAGGCATAGTAATGTTTCCAGGTAGATCTTCTTCAAACAACTCAGCCGCAGCCGGTTCGCTAGGTCCCATGGATGACGCACCCGATACATTCAAGTCCATTAATTCATCGTCTAGTTCCCCCGGACAAATTTCAGGTAGTGCGGGTGGAAGAGCAGGAATGAAAAATTCTTCATGTACAGAAGTGCTAAAAGATTCTTCAGTCATATCACGAAAATGCATATCTTTTAAAAACTTTAGTCTTTGGAATCTTGCTCCAGGATCTCTTATTTTAGCTATACTGGGCATTGCAAAAGCTCCAGGATCTTCTTCGTCTTCTACAAACAATTCTGCATCGGAACCCATACTTGAGTAGGTAGAGTGAAGAAAACTGGGGATTATTGAATCCTTCGTCGAATCCTTCGTTGTATCTTTTGTTGAAGGAATTGATATGTATGATGGAGCTTCTTCAAAGCTAGCTGATATATCGAGTGGTTCATTTTCTTCAACTTCTTGCCATCTTTTTTCCACCTCATACTCGGGTTGCCCTTCGCAAGGTTCATCTGGAAAATAGGGATCTACCAATGGCACCTGAGCTGCATCGTCTCTTTCGATTTCTTCCAATTCTGCTTCGTAACTAATCTGCTCAATACTGTCGAACTCCATCGCTTCATTCGTGAAATTGAGGCCCGGCTCGGCACACGGTTCAGCAAAAAGTTCTCCGTATAAGAAACCTTTCCGGAGTGGAGCTGCAACGAGTGCTTTTGGTAGTCCTGTTGGAATATTATCTTGTAATAAATCTAAGGGCTCTTCTTGCTGTTGATAAAAGTCTACGGGTTCGAGAAGGTCATTTGGTAATTCGACTTCGTCTGCAAACAATGGAACCCAGCCCTCCGGCATAGCTCGTTGTGGAGAAGAGGCTGAAATCAATACTTACACGTTTAATATTTATTATGATGATTCCAAAGTTTCTGGAAGTCTGGGTTGGCATAATGTCTTCTGAGCAAATATAAATAAATAATAAACTTATAAATAAATGTAAGTTAGCGTTAAGCACAAATTTACAAAAAGAGTGCCAATAAAATTAAATAAAATGCAAGGAAATAAGATTGTATTTGAAGAAGATGATATCCGTACTCCATTACCTCGATAAAAATCTTAAAACATCAATCAAAACCTCGCCTTAATAAAACATTATTTTAGGTACATACAGGTATATGCATGTATTATTATATTTAACTTTAGTGAAATCAAACAATATTTACCACCTCGTCCATGAATTCGCGGTGATTGTGGAGTACGCGGGGTTTGCGGGGTGCGCGGCGAGTCTGGAACGCGGCGTGGCGGAGTCCGCGGGCTCCACGGCGCCTGCGAGGACTGGAAAGGGCTAGGCGGGGGGCTCACGAGGCAAGGGGCTGCCCCCCGAGGAGTTCTGCGTGGGGAAGTAGGCGGGGATTCCATCGGAGGCGGGGTCCTATTCAACTCCAGCTGCCTTCTTATTCGCTTCAATTTCTGCATCTTTGCGAGGTTATGCATCAGGTTTAGATGTTCGTATCTGCCTCCTGTGGTTGGGTCCGGGTAGCTGGAAGTCGATGCCAAGGGCGATCCGTAGAAAGTCCCTGGAGGGCAGTACCCCGATGAAGGGCCTGCCCTGGATGGTGACATCATGTCCATACTCATATCCAGCCCCTCCATCTCTTCCTCCGAAATATTTGCCATGATTAATAACTTCTTTTACGCCTAATTTATACACGTTATCCGTCAACATAACTGATTTAATTTGATTTTGTGTTATTTCCTGTCACTCACATGTTGTGACAGGATACTTTATTTTTCTATGACGAACTATCGAACTCTATAGTTAATATTTTTACAGTGCCAAACAAGAAAAATAATTAAACAACAAAACAGATTTTTATACTTTTCACTTCACGTATTTATGTCTCCGGTAAATTGTTTAAACGTAAAACCAATAATTTTTAAACAAATATATTTACTTAATTAACACAATAATTTTTACCCAAATGATTTATGAAAGTGACAGAAAAAAGATTGTCTTAGTTTTGCGTTTAAAGTTGGAATCTATTAATGTTCATAAAACGTTCGCAGTATCTGCTTACTTTTTTCACGATAAAACTAAATTCTATTAATAAAACTTATATATTTAATATTGACTTCCCCGATACATCAGTTTTTTCAGTAGTTACCTCACTGGCTCGGGAATTAAAGCTATTTTTTATATAAACATAGTTAAAGTCATTTGTAACAAAACATTGATTTTTTGTAATTTTTTTTTATTTAGCTACAATATTTTTACATTTTATATCTGGCGTATATCTATTTTAAAATTAGTATATTTGATCTTCGGTCCTGGAAAGGTCTCTCACCGGGGCGATACCGAGAATAAAAAGTTGCTGAAACAATGACATAACTATTTTCTAAATGCTTTACTTTGTATTATTTTTACACCAATTTAAAAAAATAATTGAATTAAATTAGCTAAAGTGTTGTGTTATTTTATTAAAAATCTGCACTTCTTTTCAGTCAGTGTCATCGCAGATATCAGTGATATACCAGGCCAAAATAAATTTTTAAAGAAAATTATGTTTGTTTGTCACGCTGTGCTAACATAATATGAGTAAATCTAGTTTAAAAAATTATCAATTTTAACCATTCTCAGCTGTAAAGCTACATTGTAAAAAAATGTACTTTGAAAATGATCAATTTTAACCATCCTCAGCTGTAAAACGACATTATAAAAAATTTTTTAAAAATCCAAAAAAATGTGAAATAATTTTTACCGATTTTAATCGTGTATTTTTTAATCAAGGCACAAATAAAGCATTCACATTTTATAAATATTTTTTAAAAAGACGAGAAATAAAACACAGAATTTATACAGCTTACTTGCATGATGTTTGCCTAAAAATTTAATATTTGTATATTTATAAAGAAAAAAGTAATATCTACAAACAATGGGTATCGGAAAGTTGTTAATATCTTGCACAGATCAAATACATAACAGTTATCCAAATTAGCACAAAAGCCACTTATATTATTTCCTAAAAAAAACCTAATTTAAGGACGGGTTGTTTCGGAGTATTTGAACAATTCATCAAATTTCAACGTTCATTTTCCGGTTCTGTCAAAGTCCTATTCGAGTTCTGTTATTATATCATTAGAGACTAGTTGCTTGACAGAACTGAAATAATTTCAGAACTTGAATAAAACTTTCACAGAACTTTTAAATTAACTTTAAAATTTGAAGAATTATTCTAATTCTCCGAAAGGACCCGTTCCACAAGTGGGCATTGACTTTAGTGAGACCGGAATGTTGGAACAAATAATCTTTCAAGTTGTATTCATACACTTGTTTAAATAACGTATTTTCCAAGTAAAAAAAACTTATTATCGCTGTAATTTTCCATCATAAAACAGATTTTATTTAGTCAACAGTATACAAAAAACCAATAATCAGGGTCGCTTCGTTGGTGTTGAAGATTTGGGAGGAGTATTAGGAGACCTAGGGGAAGGATCACCAAGATCTTCAACAACTCTTTGGAAAGAATTATACTCTTCAACACTTAGTTCGCCATCGGGAGAGTATTGAACAGCAACGCGCCACGGCTCATGGTTTGCTCCTTCCAGTCTCAGAATTTCGTCGTCACCTTGGTTTAAGCTGCACAAGGGAGATTCATCTTCCAGCATCCGAGGTGATCCACCCAACAAGCTTGACATATTTGCATTTTGCGGAGGTCTGATTGATTCATTCAAAATAGAGATCTGTTGTTCCCCGCCCTCTGTACTTATATTAATGAAAGAAAGCTCAGAAACATGTTCCAACAACGCGTTTGGTCCCGATATTATATCTTCATTCAATGATATGTTAACTAACGACATAGTTAGTTCATCCAATGCACCGTGTGCTACTAAATTTTCAATGTCTTTTTGAGGACTTCCAGTAGGTGGAGGTACGGCGATACCCGAAGCATTGGCAGATGCGCGTAATAAGTTGCTTATTAGTTGCTCATTAGTGGGAAATTCGTTTTGCGAAGGGCCTGCTCTATTACCCGGAGGAGATTTAGCCGGAGCAAGTGATTCGTTATATGGTGTTTTTTTCGCCTGTCTTGATGTGCAAGGTGAACATCCTGTTTGTCTTGGTGGTGTTACTGGAATATTTCCAGCTTGTCTGGGGGATGATAATGGCACGATTGCAGCTGCTCTAGGCGGTGATAATGACACGTTAGCATCTCGTCTTGGTGATGATAATGGCATGTTTTCGGGAGCAGGTTGCACATTTTCTAACTGTTGTGATATATCTTCTATTAGGTTTTCAATCATATTGTCAAGCATTTCTTGGGAAATATCAGCATTTCCAAATACTAAACCGTTTCTTAATCTGTCTTCGGGAATATGCCTAGACGACCTTTGATTTGCTGGCGAGATGGGTTGAATGTTTCTTGGCCTTCTTTGATTACCCGTTGGAGACATGTATATCTGTCTGTTCTGCATTGCCAGGCCACTAGGACCTGGTTCTTCAAATCTACAACGTCTTTGATTAGCTTGTGGTGACATTAACTGTCTATTGCGTGGTACTAAACCATCTGCATCTTGTTCCTCTAATCGGCATCGTCTTTGGTTTGCAGCGGGGGACATTACTCTGTACATTCTTGCATTTATTGATACATTTCCAGCTCCCTGCCGCTGATCTCCTTGAGGAACTCTGCCAAAACCATCCTCTAAACTGTGTCCTCTTTGATCAGCTTGAGGAGACATATTTATACGTCGACCACCTTCTAAATCGCTTTCATCGTGCAAATTCCTTCGGCCTCTCTGATTTGCTCGAGGGGACACATTGTCTGCAGCAAGACCATCTTCCAAATCCCTTCTCAGTCCCCTTTGGCAAAGCGGAATATCGTCTAAATCACTTTCGTCGAGCAAATTTCTTGGACCACCTTGTTCGTGATCACTTTGATCGTGTAAATTTCTTGGACCACCTTGCTCGAGATCACTTTGATCGTGCAAATTTCTTGGACCACCTTGCTCGAGATCACTTTGATCATGCAAATTTCTTGGGCCACCTTGTTCGAGATCACTTTGATCGTGCAAATTTCTTGGGCCACCTTGTTCGAGAACACTTTGATCATGCAAATTTCTTGGGCCACCTTGCTCTTGATCGCTTTGGTCATGTAAATTTCTTCGACCGCCTTGCTCTTGATCACTTTGATCGTGCAAATTTCTTACACCACCTTGCTCTTCATCACTTTGATCGTGCAAATTTATCACAATTTCTGCCAGTCCGTCTTCAAAATCGAGTCTTTGAGGCATTTGTTCTAAATTACTTTCATCGTGCAGGTTTCTTTGGCCTCTTTGATTTACTGGTGGTGACACATTTCCCATAACAAGACCATCTTCTAAATCCCTTCGCAAGCCCCTTTGACAAAGTGGAATATCGTCTAAATCGCTTTCATCGTGCAAATTTCTAAGACCTCTTTGTTCTACGTCACTTTCATCATGCAAATTTCTTGGTCCCCTTCGATAACCGTCTTCGGAGCTTCTTCTCTGACCCCTTCGATAAACTTGTGGTGACCTATATCCTTCCAATCTATCTTCATAATCTCGTCTTTGACCTCTTTGTTCTAAATTGCTTTCATCGTGCAAATTTCTTGGTTCCCTTTGATAATCGTTTTCACAGATTCTTCTATGACCCCTTTGATTAGCTTGTGGTGACCTATATCCTACCAAGCCGTCTTCATAATCTCGCCTTTGACCTCTTTGTTCTAAATAGCTTTCATCGTGCAAATTTCTCTGGCCTCTTTGATTGGCTGAAGGCGACATATTTCTACCTCTTAGACCATCATCCAAATCGCGGAGAGAAACATTTGCCATTTGTCGTCGAACATTTTGAAAATTTCTACGTTGTATGTCTTCCATTTGGTCAGCACGATTATCCTGTCTACCAAATCCGTCACCCAAATCAAGTTGTTGAGGTGATCTTATACGTCCACGTGATCTATTTGCTGGAAAATTTCTAGGGCTTCTCGGTTGATTTGATCTATTTGAATTATCAACTGATCTTTGTGATAAATCAGCGATCAAATCGTCCATAAAATTTTCGTCATTTAGGATGTCGTTGATGTTATTTAAATCAGCATCTAAAGAATCGCGGTTGCTTAGTAAGGATATTGAAACTGCATCCATAGATGCCGGTTGTCTGGAATTAGAATTTTCAAGCAGTCTGTGCGAGATATCTAGCATTACTGGTTCATTCCTTGGAGATGATAAGCTGAAGTTTGGTATATTACCACTTCGAGTTGAGGCCGTTCTGTTACTTCGACTAACATCACTTCTTTCTCGCCGAGAATTATTTATTGATATATCACATTCATCGCCAAAATCAAAATTTTCCTGTCTCTGCACTGGTTGTCTGAATCTAGAACCTGATTGAGTACGTCTCTCGCGTGGTACAGTTCTTTGGGGAGTATATGACATGGCGTTTTGTGGGCATCTTCGTCCAGATGGTGGTGTAAATTGTGGTTGTGGATTTCGCGAAGATCTCAGCTCAGAAAAAGTAGAGTTATTATCTCTACAAATTGATTGCTGGCGTCGGGACCGTGGAGAAGATCTGAGATCGGTTTGGACTCCTGATGCAAAGTCATTATATCTGGAGTCCTGGAAGCAAACTTCAGGATTTACGACAGTATATGTTCCATGCGTGATACCACTTGAACCTACATCGCTGTAATTAGCAAAAGTTGTGTCGTATGTTTCGCCGAGATTGGGGGCACACCTTATATTTTGTGCTGGCGATACGGTTCCTAGAAGGAAAAACAAAATTTTTTCATTAGTATTTTTCTTATAATTCAACAACACTCTCCCATTTCATTACTTACAACTACTTTATATAATATTAGGTGTTAACACGTTATATTTTAGAAAAGTTGCAAATATATAAATTGAGCTCCGATTGCGATCTTGGGTTTCGGACAAATAATAATAATAATTCTTTATTCCAGGATGTGGGGAGGTGAGTGCAATCCCACACATACCATATAGAGTATAAATACATATAATATTTACATCATATATTTATATTCACATGTAGACCGTAACGAGCAACACAAAGATGTGCATGCAAAGAAACTAATGTAGTAAAATAAGAAATTAAATGTCAAGAGCACTAATCAACAGTCATGATTACCTCTTTGTATAGTATAACTTTGATTTATTGGTGCCCTTCTCCGAAAACCACTGGGTCCTCCATCCTCACTCTCGTTAAACGACAATCGTCTTCTGGCTGAAAGATTATTAAAAAACAATGAGTTCTCTAATATCTCACATTATTTACAATGTTTCTTATAAAAAATGTTCCTGTTTAAATTAAAATTGGGAGATAGGTTGTATTTATTTTAAGACTTGTTACTCGTTAAAGGCTCTCATATTGAAACGATAAATCACCTCATACAGAATCTAATGTTGACATAACCCGACTCTAGTATTTTATACATTTGACCGTCCCTTGTCTTCCCCGGACGCTCTCGACTTATTGTACAATTATCTTTAAAACCATGTCAAACATGCATTTGTAGGTACCTACACCCATTTGTGATACGGTTATACACGGCTGTATCATTCCTACGCTTCAAAGATCTTATCTCAATAGCATTCAGTTTGCTTTCAACCTTCAATCTTCTGCCAATTTCAGCACTTTTTATAAGCGACAAATCCTCCATTAACGGATTTTATTGCGTTTGTTATTTTTATGTCTTTACCAGCCTTTACATCTCTCATAATTCCAAAATTAATGTTATAAAACCTGCGATTAACGTGAGCACTGGCCTAGTTTCTCTTAAAAAAATCAGATATTTTACTATTAAAAAAGATACAGTTTCTCTTACAAAAAGCAGATATTTTACTATAAAAAGATAGAAAGAAAGATTGGCACTTTAAAATCCACCCTGCCAGAAAAAAACCCCAACATGTGGAGTCCCACAAGGTACACACCTTGGCACAGAAATTCTGCGACAAACTACCATATGAATTCATTCCCTTTCTCATCAAATACCAACGGCGTCGCCAGCTTCCATACTAAGAGGGGGTAGCTCAATTTTTTTATAGAGCTTATAGAGAAGGAACAAGGAAGTAGTCAAAATATACTATATTTACATGCAAGCTGGCATGTACCCGGCGTTGCTCGGGGTTATAAATGGGGTCGGGCCCATGAGCATACCAAGTTTGCGGGAACTTTTGAAAACCGTAAACCTTCAGAAAAAGTAAAAAAAAACACATTTTTCTATAATTTATTGACGAGGTTCATGCACGGCAGTGCAATGTCACCTAATCGTGATTTGAAGACTTGAAAAATATTCTTAATACCGTTATTTAAAATTGTGTATTACACAATTTACGTAAGAAGATATACTTTAACTTTTGAATGTAGGTTACCTATACAGATGTAAAAAAAAACTTTAAATAATAAATTGTGAATACATATTAGTATCAATAATCTCGGAGCCTGTGGAACTATGACTTCCCCAACTGGAGTAAGTGACGAGTCCGAAGGGAGAGGAAAATTAGTTACAACTCTCACAAAGACACGGAAAAGAGTAAAGAGGCGAATTTTTTTCCATAGAATCCACATTTGGGGTAGGTATGTAGTGTGGGTGAAGGGAGTAGAAAATATAATTTATTGCATTCACAAACCCAATTGGTCGAAAGGCAAAACAATAAATTCTTTCAATTTCTATTTTTCGAAGTCAGTATCCCAACAATACATAGACGAAAATCCATTAGTATTTTCTAAAACGGAAGAATTTTAGTATTGCTTGAAACGGAAAACTTAAAAACACATAAGCTTAACCGGCTAGTAGTCGAGTGGACACAAGTGCGTCGGATTCCTAACCAGGTGTCGCGAGTTCAAATCACTGCTAGCTAAATCCCCATCAGTGCTCAAACAACATTTTCCGCTTACATAAAAATATGAAGAAAAAAAATCCACGTCATGTGTCTCAATGTGCGACGTTGGGGCCATCTGGAAAATTTGATGTATTATTTTCCGAGTCCTTAATGTGTTCTTAGCATCTCCAAATGCGACATAATTATGTATTAAAAGAAACTTATTAAAACTCCTGTGTGTAGAAAATCTAAAAAAAAAAAATTAAAAAATCGGTCCCTGTCCCCTTTGGGTAGGAGCCCCGCCTACCCCAAGGAAGGAACCCTAAGCCGGAGAAACTCGAGCTTAGGCGAAAGTCCCACCCTGAACAAGACGAGAAGTTACTTCTGTATCTAGCACTAAACTTGTCACATTTATTATTAAACGGATTTGTGGTTTTGGCGCCAGTTATAATCGTCTCTTTTTCCCTTAATTGTGTCACCAATTTATCTAAGTCTAAATCCAAAAATTCTACAAGGTGTTATCAAGCATCAAATATTTTTCAGACAGTTTTAATTCAGGTCTGAAAAGGGTTAACCGGCTATTTTTGGTACCGTTTCATTAGTTCAATATTTGGCTTATATTTTGACATTGTTAGTGCATACTTCGTCATTTTGATAGTGCATAGTATTTTAAACCGATGACTATTGATCACTATAGTACTTACCATCGCATCTCGGTGATGTGGAGTTATTGCTTCTGGCACGATTCATACTTTTATTCTGTATATCCCTTCTATTAGATTCCAGACAATGCTTTTTGGCGAATTGATATTGGAATCAAGTTCCCATCATTGGTCCATGAATTTCAGTGATTGAAAAAAGATTTCATTTATGTCCAAGATGTAGCAGATTTTTTTTATTTTGCATTGGAAAAGATGGGTATAGTGTAGAGAACACGGGTTTTTTTCTTACTAAAAATGTCGTATAAAGTATTTTTGTTATTTCGGAAGTTTGGTTTTCTTATTTTCTTTTCTTACTAAAAAAATTAAACTCTGTGGTTTAATTTGGCCTAAATTATAGATTGGTTAATTTTGACACTGACAGGAAAACATTTAGAATTCCTTTATCAAATAGAATGTGCACTGTTTGAATAAATATTATTAATGTAACTTAAATAGGTAGGCAAATCGTCTTACTTTTACAGTATCAAGATTCGAAGAAAATGTATTCATCAAGATTCGCTCATACAGGCACGTTTCGGAAATAAAAAAACGCTTCGGGGCGCTCGCGAGCTCGTGACGTAGCTCGAAGTCCAGTTGGAGTCCAAAAGGAACGATCTCTTTCACTTTTCACTAAATAATATTATTTTTTGGTAAATCTAAGCCAATTTTTCGCATATATGTTTGAACATGTGAATCGAATTAAGAAGGCACAATACCGTAAAATAAAGTCGGAATCTTTCCGACGTAAGTGAAGAAGCCATGCAAAAGAATATGCGATACGCGGCCCTAGTGTATTGGACAGACCTACTGTTGAATTTCGCCTAGCTAGTTTCTAAAATAAAGTGGGAATCTTAACGACATATGAAGAAGTCGTGACAAAAAATATTCAGCGCGTGGCCCGGCGTAATGGAAGGACCCACGGTCGATTTTTCCCTAGCAGGACTAGAAAATTGATTTCCGTGGGCTTTATTTTGATTCTTTCTGAAAGTTACAATCCATCGTCTAGAAAAATTAAATATTTTTTTTATTTAATATCAACGGTATAAATATACCATATAAAAATCTTGTGCTTATCGCTAATTTTATAGTTGAAAATCATCTTATGAAAAGTTACGAATTCGTCGAAATTAATTAAAATGTTAGCCTCGAACAAAACCCCTTGTAACAATGTGGTACACAGTAACGAAAGGTAGAAAAAATCGGGGACGCCCCTAGAAATACATGAATGTATATAATACCATTAAAGGAAACATAATCAGTTTTGCTGATGATACTGTTTTATTATTTCAAGAAGAAAATTGGACGGATACATTTAATGAGGCTGAAAAGGGGCTTAGTGCACTTCAAAATTGGCTTAAAATCAACTCGCTTACCCTTAATATAAGCAAAACAAAATATATAACATTTTCAATAAACGCAAGGAGCCAACCAATAAAATCACTAGAACTAAAACTACACGAATGCCATGGAAATAATATACAATGTTACTGCCCCGTCATCGAAAAAACACAAAACATAAAATATCTCGGAGTAATAATCGACGAAAATCTTAGATGGGACCTACACATCAAAGGTATTACGGAAAAACTCACAAGCCTTATATATTTCTTTAAAAATCTAAGAAACGTATTAAATAAAAAGGATATGAAAAAGGTCTACTACGCATTATGTCATTCTCGAATTGAATATGGAATCATAGGATGGGGATCTGCTACACATACGTACCTACACAACCTGAATACGATTCAAAAAGGAATCATAAAGACCATATTGAAAGTACCAATTAGAACGCCTTCAATTGAAATATTCAATTCCTTTGACGTACCAAATGTACAGCAAATATATGCCAAAAATGTATTATTGAAGCTCTTCAAAATCCTCTACTAGACTGTGTATGCATAACACTAGATCGAACAAAAATGATATAAAAAATATTCCAAGTTATAAAACCACATTCGGACAAAGAAACTATACATACTTTGCAACAAAACTCCATAACATCCTTCCCCAAGACATAAAACTAATAAAAAATCCTAATGAATACAAATCATTAATAAAAATATGGCTGAAAGAGGTCAATGAAAAAACCCTAATGAAAACACTAAAAACGATATAGAAGACACTAAAAACGACATAGAAGACACTAAAAACGACATAGAAGACAAATAAACCATATTTAAATAACTTTAGTCCGCCTCGGCACAGGACCCCCTAGTGAGGAGGACTAAGAAATACAATATTTTATACTTAATTTCACCATTATATTTTGTATGTAACAATTATTTTATATAGTCGCTAAAATAAAATAAAAAAAAAAAAAAATACATCAACGGGGACGCCCGAGGAAGACTTAACGCATTATTTCTGCAATGGAATGATACACGGAGTCAAATTAAATAGGTATAATGTGGTTTTTAAACAGTAACAATGTGGTATACAATTCCAATGAGGAATACATTGCGTGATCCAAAGATATTAGAAGAACGAGATGTGCTATGAGCAGTTCATACTGTGTGGAATTGTTTTGCCCAGTGTCGCCGGTTTTGTTCACCAATACTTCTGCACACCTTCGCTTCCGCTAAGGTATCCGCACTAATACATAGAACAGATTTCTGTGCGTACACGTCCCGATACCGTTCAAAGTACCCTAATTAGGTAGTACTCCGCCTACGGTCCGGCGGCCAACATAGCATATCTCGTTCTTTTAATATCTTTGGCGTGATCCATTGAAATAAATACTTATGTTTGGTAAAATATAGGCGTATGTTATGAACGAAGAGAGGGCTGTAAGGAGAATGTGTGACGTGGAAGTGGATGGTAAATGATGTTGAGGATATCCGAGGAAGAGAAGGAACGTTCAAGTGAATTTTTTTCTATTCTAAATAATAATATTAGAACTACATTCATTCTTTAGGAACACTACAATTCACAACCTCAAAACGTTATTTCAAACCATTAAAGACCCCGAGTAACACCGGGTAACACGTTGGCTAAAAATATTTTTGGTATTTCTTTCCACGCACTTGTGGAGGTTTGTAGAAACCATTGGGTACTTTAAACCACTTTTGTATTTGGCAGCTACCTCTGGTCTGGAGCCCAAAAACACAGACAAAAAAAAACCCTTGACTCAGTGCAAAAACGGGCGGTCCATTTGATAGATTCTCTTGTTTTAACAAACAGATTGGAAATATTTGGAGCATTTGCGTCAGGTGGGAAAGCTGTCCTTGTTCTACCGGTGTTTAAATAGAAGATGCCCCGAACAACTCGTGTCATTTATCCCTTCGGGACCGGTGCGTAGTAGGAAATATGCGAAGACGCTCTTCTGAAACTTCTAGCAGGGTCCCATTTACAAGCGATGGAGCCAATTCTTGATGTCAGAGATGTCTAAAAGTTTTTACTTTTTATTTTCTTTAATATAATATAACTTTAACATAACACTTTCCCTGTCATTGTAGATTGTTAAATGAAACTTTCACTTTGAAGATTTGAATGTATGCAAAATCAAGATATACGAGTATAAGGCGCTAATAAACTCGACTCTCCATCATGCATAAATAAAACTGTAAATATTCCTAGAATTTTTCCCTGCTATTCCGAACATTTTTTTGCAAACGCATTCAGAGCCGCGTGTAGTCATTTGTATTGCAATAAATTCAAATCTCCCAGTGGTAAATGGACTTCTAACTACATCACGATTTTCTAGCTAATCGCCGCTATACCCCCATCGATGAGCTAACCGTGTGTACAGTACGGTAAAATAATCTAGGTATTAAATTACTTACAAATTATTTTTTTAAATACTCTGGCAAACACAATGGTCTTTGTTTGAAGTTTGTTGTCAGAAATCCGCCTGGTTGCAACACTAGTCTAATTACCAATACCTAGTGTTGGTACCTTTACCTACTCACTATTTTTTTTTCAGTTAATTTTCATTGAATTAACCAATAGGTACTTAATAGCGATTTACTTCGTGGGTATTTCAGCCTTGCTTAGCAGAATTTCGAGCGAGGTAGCTCGTGTCCAACATAAAAGATATTTCCTAAAGAATTGTCGAAATGATAATACTGGGACTACTCGTGCTAGTCTCAGCACGAGCACAGGGTTGCCCTGAGCCAATCGACTCCTGGCGCGAGTAAAATTTTGTCGCCGCTTGTCACAATCAGTTGACGCCTAATCTGTAATCAATAATATTCGGATGATTTGTATTTTTATGTACCGCCGTTTTCATGAAAAATAATCTCAAGGGCGATGTGTTAGGACTGTTAGGTATTATAGTCTGACTGCTACAATTGGCCAATAAGGGTCGGCTCTTGCTATAATGATAATGAGGTGAATCAAGCTAAGCCAACATACTCGTATATTATGAGAGTAGAGCGCTTATGTGAGACCAGAAATAAACAATATTTTATGAAGATTTATTACCGATTTTGAAATGCGATGTGACTTTTTTCTTAACCCATTGGCCTCAAACGACGCATTCCTGGCGTGTGTACGGCGATGTGTCTTAAAATCTAACGACGCCGCACAGTGGGCTGAAAATCGGCTTTCATAGACATAGAGACTTGAATTTTCAAGGGTATTTTTTTTGGCTAGAAATGGATTTTGCTGATCATTACTATGCTATAAAATGTCGTACGAAGCAATTGCGTGTACAAATGAAGGAGTTATAATTTTTTTAAGAAAAATTTGTATGGCGCTGACATTAAAAATGAGGCTATCTCTGGAATCATAAGGTTGGCCGTTCTATCTTTACACACAGATAATACTACTATTTATTTGTATTTTTTGACATACTTCATATTGTGGCGCAAGGTGCGATTTATTTTTTAAAAATCCTAAAGTTGAAAAAAAATCTTTTTTTTTGTTAATGAATCATTTTAATGCTTAAATGCTTTACATATGAGTATGCTTTGTCTAGTTTACAATATTTTATTTACACTGCAAGCCAAAACACTGTGCACAGTGGGCTGAAAATCGCCTTTCATAGACATAGAGACTTGTATTTTCAAGTGTATTTTTTTTGGCTAGAAATGGATTCTGCTGATCATTAATATGCTATAAAATTTTGTATGAAGGAATTGCGTGTACAAATGAAGGAGTCATCATTTTTTTAAGAAAAAATTGTATGGAGCTGACATTAAAAATGAGGCTATCTCTGGAATCATAAGGTTGACCATTATATCCTTCACACAAATATACTACTATTTATTTGTATTTTTTTGACATACTTTGTATTGTGGCGAAACTTGTGATTTTTTTTTTAAAAACCCTCAAAGTTGAAAAAAAAACTTTTTTATGTTGAAGATTCATTTTAATGCTTAAATGCTTTACATATGAGTATGCTTTGTCTAGTTTACAATATTTATTTACACTGCAAGCCTAAAAGCATTTAAGCATTAAAATGAATCATCAACAATAAAAAGGGTTTTTTCAACTTTGAGGATTTTTAAAAAAATAATCGCACCTTGCGCCACAATATGAAGTATGTCAAAAAAATACAAATAAATAGTAGTATTATCTGTGTGTAAAGATAGAACGGCCAACCTTATGATTCCAGAGATAGCCTCATTTTTAATGTCAGCGCCATACAAATTTTTCTAAAAAAAATTATAACTCCTTCATTTGTACACGCAATTTCTTCGTACGACATTTTATAGCATAGTAATGATCAGCAGAATCCATTTCTAGCAAAAAAAAATACCCTTGAAAATTCAAGTCTCTATGTCTATGAAAGCCGATTTTCAGCCCACTGTGCGCCGTCCCGGCGGGTCTGATGTCTGTCGGCTTAAAAACGAAAAAGGGATACATTATTGACATCTGTGTTTAAAATTTTAAATGCCAATCGCTCTGTAGATAATTCAGCATTTATTTCGTAGTAATTGGCAGGACTCCGTTGGTACAATTTTTTCCAGATATTTACGATTGAAATTTTGTTATATTTCAGCTTCATTGAATTTTTTCAAAATGGCGTGTGGTTCGGGAATTGACAAGCTTGTTCGTAAATCGCATGGTGGGCTGCTAACAAGAGCCTAAATGGCAAAAAATATATATTATGGAAATAAGTATGATTAATGTACAACTTTTCAAAATCCAATTTTAAAAAAAAAATGGTTTTTGAAAAAAAATAATTTTCATATCCTCGTTTAACCATAGTAATTTTTTTTTTTTTACAATGCATATGTTTTTTACATACCTTGTTTCAATGTACAAGTAAATTAAAAAAGATTGTTTCGTTTGCATGTTTAGTTTAAAAGTTATGCAAGATTTAGTACACCACTGCACTTAAAAATTTTGGTACAAAATTAATTCGGATGTGAAGGACAATTTTTTAGCCAAACAATTCGGATGCCAATGGGTTTTAAAACATGCATTTTTACATTATTAATGTAATATTTGCATTTTTTCGTTAAAAGCGACAGTTTTCATATAATAAATGACGAAGTTTTAAAAAGACAACATTCTAAATCTTCAGTTACCTCCATAACTTGTTGGGGCACATGGCTTGACGCAGCTATAGTTTATGAAAATTACGATCGAATTTCGGAGATTTCATTTATCAAAAAAAAAAACTTACAATAGTCATATTTACTGACAAAATGCCCAATTTCCTCCAGGAAACCTGTTCAAAATACGTAGTTTACTGTTTTTATAATAAAAACGTAAGGCGTGATTCAAATTTAAAGTTTAATATTGTTTTTTTAACTGTTTTTTAATGTTTTTTTATATCAATAATCTACTTTTAAAAATGAATGAAAGTTCCTTTTTTTAAATGACTTTCCCTTTCAAAACTAATAATTCAATTATTAACCTAACCTAACACAGAACTCAATTATACAATTATAAGCATAAATCTTAACTATTTTAGCGAATTCAGAATATTTTTTTGCATTGTTCCGCCTATTTTTACTAAAACCTTGCATTTTTCGTCAAGTTTTGGTGCGTTTTTAATTGCGTATTTTTTCGTTATTTTCTATTTTTAATTGTAACTAAACCTTACTTTCGAGTTTGACTTCGTTATAAAAACAACATCAACATCAATCAACACCAAAATCGACATAGTAGCTATATTTTGTTTTTTTTTTTATAAATATGATCTTTGATTTTTTATACATTATTTAACATCTAATAAATCACTATCTTCATGCAAACATTTGAGAAATACATTAAATTCTCCTTTACACGGAATTATTTTAAGTACATAAAATTGTTTTAGAATGTGATATAGAATTAAGATAAATCTCCGCTTGGAAAAAAAACAACTGATTTCTAAACACATTTTGTTTGAAGTAAAAAGGATGCCCTTTTTAAACGTACATTCATTTTCCCAAGAACCATCTTCGTGTACCATCCAGAACGTAATATACGTCCGCGCCTATTTAGTTTACTCACTAAAGAGTTTAACCGATAAAAGTCTGTTGTAGGCGTATCCTCTTACTCTCTTTGTGTCAAGTTATTTTATCTAGGTGAAGCTCTTCAAATATTACTGGCCATTGGCTATTATTACTATGATTGCAGTGGCATTTTCATATAGTCCCAAAAGGTAATACAATATATAACTATATTATATAGCTGATGTATATATATAACAACCAAAGATACAAAAATACACTTGTCGAAAAGGACAAACAAATAAAGTTCCTGGAAGTCAAATTGTCTGAAGTAGATCAAAGACCACAAGGTGTCTGGAATACGGTTGCTGCTACCCACTCTCAGTCAAGTAGCCAATTTCCATGCTTGCCACCTATAACCAGGAACAATGCTCTTTCTGGCCCTGCTAGACCTTCAGTTTTACTTCCAGTTGAAAATTCACAGTCCACTTCTGAAGCTACCCTAAAAACACTGAAAACTGCCATAAATCCTGCCACCCTGGGCATTCAACTGACGGGGTTGCGTGAATTAAAAAGTGGTGGGGTGTTAATCCACCCTAGCACTTCAGCCGAAGCGAAAAAATTGGTAAATGCTCCAGCGCTATCTGAAGCGGGCCTAAAAGCAACCATCGCCCCAAACCGCCTCCCTCGCATTGCTATCCACGACCTTCCTCAAAATATTTCGCCTGATGAAATTATAAGTGCCGTCCATCATCAATCCTCCAACGATACAGGTCTATCTTTAGAACATTTAAAGGAGAATATGACCTTTTCTCATAAATCTGGCCCCCGCACAGGAAATTGCATCCACATTTTCAGAGTTCCTCTGTGCGCCACTCGTTGATATCTCGCACTAAACTTGCCATTGACTGGCAGCTACACCGGGTAAGGGACTGGGTAGATAGTTTGAACTGTCAATTGTATGGTCACATAGCCTCGAAGTGCCAAACAGACTTACCCACCTGTCCTCACTGTGCCAAAGTTGGCCACAATCGAGATGCCTGCCCCAAAAAGGAGAAATCTCCTGTATGTGCCACCTGTACTTTCTTTAGGAAACCGGCTTCCCACAACACTGGAGCTCAACACTGCCCCGCCCGCCAAGCTGCAGAGAGACGTGAACTTTCTAGGACAATTTTTTTATATTGAACCTGAACAATCATTCCGTGAAAAATTCTTTCTCGACGTACTACCAAAATGTCCGTGGCCTAAATACAAAACTAAACACTATTCGCTGTAACGTCAGTGTATGTCATTATGACTTTTTATTCTTTACCGAAACATGGCTCTCTGATAATGTCCGTTCTTCGACCGTTCTACTACTTCTGGGAAGTCAAAAGGAGGTGGAGTGATGATATGTGTAAACAAAAAATACCCTTGCCATATTCTAGAATCATCCAACAATGTTTGTGATCAATTATTCTTGTGTGTTCTATTTGGTACCAAAAAGCTTGTACTTGGTTGTGTTTACATTCCCTCGTCTTCCTCGTTAGAAGTCTACAAGTCACATACTGCTTTAGTTGAGCATGTATCTAGAAACGCTGGTTCATTGTTTATTTGTGGTGATTATAATTTGCCTAAAATATTGTGGCTAAATGACAATGAAGATGTCAACACTCTCACTAGTAATCTTTCCTCACAAGCTATTGAAATTGTTAATTGTTTTGCCTATTTGAATATGTTTCAAGTAAATGCTGTCACTAACTGTTTGGGTTCTTGCCTGGATTTAATTTTCACTAGTATACAAAATGTCATAGTAAGTGAAGCTGATATCTCTTTGTTACCAATTGATAGATATCATCCACCTCTCTCGATTAACATCTTAAATTTTTTCAAACTCGCTTCATTGAAACCAAATGTCTCATATCACTACAAATTTCTCGATGGTGACTATTCAAATTTTAACAATTATCTTTCCCAGATTAACTTGTCAACACTATTTTTAAATTCTGATATTAATGACGCTGTATATAAATTTAATGATTTTTTATCACGTGCTATTGATTTGTTTATTCCTAAGGGATTATACTGTCAACCCAAGTTTCCTAATTGGTTTAGCTCGACACTTAAACAATTAATAATTGAAAAAAAAAAACCATAAGTTATTTAAAGTGACTGGAAACTTAAACTTTTATCAAAAATTCTCTCAGCTAAGGGAATTGTCCAAAATCGAATAAGCCAAGTGCAATAAATCCTTTGTTGAAGTTACAGAGACAAAACTACTCAAAAATCCTAAACAATTTTGGCAATTCGTTGCGCAAAAGCGTGCTGATAATGATCTCCCTTCAAGTATGTATTATAATGAAACTCATGCTACTAATGGTCATGACATCGCCAACCTTTTTGCTAAACATTTCTCCTCTGTATATTCTGACGCATCATGCACCATCCCTTCACTTACTATGACCATAATATTGACTTGAATGATTGCCAAATATCACTTGTAGAGGTATATACCAAGCCTTAAATAATCTTTCTCATAAAAAAACTTCCGGACCTGATGACATTCCAGAAATCTTACTAAAAGAATGTAAATATACTTTATCTAACCCAATTTGTATGTTGTACAACTTATCACTATCATCTGGAACTTTTGCAGACTCATGGAAAATTTCGTATATTCGACCCATTTTAAAGTCTGGAAACAAATCAAATATTGGAAATTACAGACCAATATCAATATCTAATAAAAAAATCACTCCTGTTTTCAAAAATGTTCTGATTGATGAACAGCATGGATTTAGATCGGCGAAATCTACAACAACTAATTTACTGTATTTTACAAACATCATTGTTAAAGCTTTAGAAGACAACTCTCAGGCTGATGTCATTTACACCGACTTCTCTAAAGCCTTTGACAAAGTAAATCACTCAATCCTCATGGCCAAACTTTATGCTATAGGTATTAGAAACCCTATGTTATCATTTTTTCAATCTTACTTGAGTGACAGAAAACAAAGAGTTAAAATAAATATCTTTGAATCCTTTAACATTGATGTAACGTCCGGTGTTCCCCAAGGAGCCCATTTGGCACCGCTTCTTTTTAACCTTTTTATTAACGACTTAACGTTTTTTCGCACATACGCTTCTGGCTTTTTGCTGACAATAAGATTCTTAAGATAATTAAATCCTTTCTTGACTGTTTACTATTTCAACTTGATATTGATTCATTTAATGATTGGTGCAAACTAAACTTCTTGGAACTTAATGTTGATAAATGCAAAGTTTTGTCCTTTTACAGAGCCAATAAACCTATTCAGTTTGAGTATAAACTAAATGGTGCTTGTCTATCAACTGTCACATCCATCAAGGACCTTGGGGTCACTCTTGATTGCAAACTCTCTTTTCGAGATCATATAAATAACATCGTAAATAAATCACTTAAACTACTCGGGTTCATTCATAGAATTACCTCGGACTTTAAACATATAAGAACACTTAAAACTCTATATTGTTCGTTGGTTCGCCCTCACCTTGAATATGCCAGTGTCATTTGATCTCCTTTCTATGCTGTCCACATTAGTCACATCGAATCTGTCCAACATCGCTTCCTACGGCGAATTGCTTGGAGGTTAGGACTCGAAAGAGGCGATTACTCATATGAGGAAATTGAACAAACTTTAAACCTATCTTCATTAGAAAAACGTAGAAAAGATTCCGATCTAATTTGCATATTTAAAATAATCAACAGTATAACCGACTCACCTGAACTGCTACAACTCATTCAATTCAACACCCCATCCCGTAGACTCCGAAATAATGAATTGTTGTTCCTCAATCACCACTCAACTAACTATGGGTACCATTCTTCTTTGTCCAGAATGTCGAGACTTGTAAACTCAAGTCAGAGCATTGAATTTTTTGGTGTAAGTCTAAAAGACTTTCAAAAAGCGATACGTAATGTGTAATTTTTCACAACTTAATCGTCATTGATGCTCTGACTTGTAGTTATTTTCTATTTGTACATTTTCTATTTTACATTGTCTTTGCCCTTCACATTCATGTACTCTCCATTCACTGTCATCTATGTTTTCTTATTCGTGTCAATATTATGGTTTTAATGGACATATTTTCCGTAAATTAATAAATAAATAAATACAGTATTCATAGTGGATCATTTGCGACATATGTCCTCATGCCTTCACATCTTCAAAGACCAAACATCTCTTTCATTCATACATTCAAGTCATTCTCTTAAACGATAGAAACTTTGAAGGGTCAACAGTCCATCTGGGGGAATCGATTTCCAGATATATCAATCAAAATAATGGGGAATCGGGTCAGGGAATCAATAATTGTATATTAGAAATTAATAAATAGCTATAATTAAAAAAAAACATGATGTATCCCCCTAATAATTACAAAATCGGATACCAAAGTGTCCCACGGTTGGGAGCAGTTGGGGTTCTCGACCTCCATTCACATTTAATATTTATAGAAAAAGCATATTTTCAATGAAACAAATTTGTTAAAATAATAAATTCCTTTATAGGTCATACAGAAGTAAAGTTTTGTATGTAATTCAGAATATCTGGGTTGCCTTAAGTTCTATATCATTTAAGATATCATCCATATTGCAAAAAACATCTCAAAACTCGTGAATTTATACATAATGTTGTCAAAATATTTTATAAAATTTACGAAAAACGTAGTTATTAGAGATTTAAGTAATGAGACCAGATCTTCTAGAATAAGTGATCCATGTTAACTTGTATTATCAAAATTAGAATTTATTGCTTAAGGTTTAACGTTTTAATACCATAAATAGCAGTGTCCAGTGGTGCTGTAATATGGTAATTATCCTCGATTATATAAAGAAATTTATGGCATTGTTCTGTGTCTTCTCTGAGATGAGCTTACGATACCAAGATTTGCTGACGGGTCACACTGAATCTCATCAACGAATTCTCGGCTCAATCGATTAAACGTAGCAAGATAGGAACCAGGGGAACCTGCCCCATCGTCACTTCCACTTAGGTCGTCGAAATTCAACTTTCTCCCCGTTCCTCGTGGTAGCCAGTTACTTCTATAACGCCTATCCATGCGTATGAATCTTCGAGGAGTGCTGACAGGTCTTTGATTTCTTACTTTTGGAGAGGATTGGAATGGCCAAGCGGGAGCACCCGAGAAGAAAGCGCCCGTCCCTCCAGATGAAAGAGTGTCATTGAATAAAGGCTCCGGGGTGGGGGGGAAACACACATCGGGGTACGCAAGAGTGTAAGTTCCATGCGTAATGTCACTAGGAAATTCTTGGCAATCATCTCCTTCATGTATTTCATAAGTTTCGTTCATCACAGGAGTAAAATCGAAATCCAGTCCAGGAGATGCTCCGCGCCCAACATTGAAGGTATTGGCACCTCGTCCAACATCGAAGGTATTGGAAGCTCGTCCAACATTGAAGGTATTCGCACCTCGTCCAACATCGAATGTATCGGAAGCTCGTCCAACATTGAAGGTATTGGCACCTCGTCCAACATCGAAGGTATTGGAAGCTCGTCCAACATTGAATGTATTATCATTTCGTCCTACATTAAAGGTGTTGGAAGCTCGTCCAACATTGAAAGTATCGCAAGCTCGTCCAACATTGAAGGTGTTAGAATTTCGTCCAACATTAAACGTATCGGAAGCTCGTCCAGCATTGAAGGTAGCACCGTGAGGTCGTGCAATATCGAATGTACGTTGAAGACCTGGGGACCGACGAGGCTGAGGTGTCGAGCATGCGGGATTTACAGGGACACCTTCATGGAAGGCTCCAAAATCTTCTAAAGTTTCTTCCAAAAATGAATCTACAACAGGTCCTATGCCCGGGAATTCAGGGTATAAAACTGAATACGTTCCATGAGAAGGCTCAGAAGGAATACACATTGATTCATATTGAAAGGGTTCTTCTGATCCGTCGTAATCGCTATCACAGTTGTAGGTATCGCCTGGACCTCTGTTGTAGGTACGGCCCATTGGGGCCTGCTCCTGGAACAGTGCCATTGGTACGCACACCAAGCCGAGATCAGCAGCTTCTTGTACCACGTAATCACTGTAATTCACGTTCGGGTTAAATGGTCCTGGAAAGAACAAATCAATTTTATTTGCATGAAATCATTTTATATTTAATAAAATACTCATATGTGATCAGAAATTTTTAAACATGATTTTGTAAGTATTTTAATTTGATTCGCCGATAGTAAATTTTACACATCAATTAAACAAAGTTTTCGGCAGGTTTTCTACGCCATCGATAGATTTCCTACAATAATGTTCTACATTTTAGATTGCACTTTTAATTGCAAGGAAGGAAATGGCATCATTACCTGGAGTCCTGCGAGGAGCCCCAGCTGCAAATACAAAGAATACGTTATTACTATTGACAGTAATAACCTTTTCTCATTACTTATTACAAAAAAAACAACGAAATTTTCATAATGTCATCATACATCAGACGATGCTTGTATCAAACATGACTTAATCATTTAAATACTTTATTTTAAGATGAAACCAATTAATTATGTCGCAAGTTCGATGGATATAAAATTATTCTACGCATCACAAAACCATGCAATAAACCATTTACACTTGAACTACCAAATATGTCAGATGTAAGATATCATCTCGAATTTGCATTTTTCATTTAAACTTGAACTACTATATACGACGTATGTGCAAATCTTACAATACCTTAAGAAATATTGATATTTTCTACTTAACCCTTAAGAATTTTTAAATCAAATTAACCTTACAATGAACAAAAATCACAACAATTATTTCTTTATTTTTCGTCTATTCTTTTCCTTCAATTTCAACTTATAACTTTTAATATATACTTATTCCTAATCTGTAACCAAAAAAATAATGATTTAAAATGGAACTTAACTGGTTTATTTTATATTCGAACTATTAAATGAAAAATTAATGTACGTGTATAGCTGGAAGGTTTCTAAATAAACTCAAATTAAGAAAAATTAAAATATATCTCTGTTGAACAGCTCTAATTTTTTCAACGTTGTTCATTGAAAAATATCTGCAAAGATTATATAAAGATTTTTGTATTAAAAAATGAAAATCTAATTAAACGAAGAGAGGAAAAAATAATAAAATGCGGTTAAAAAATCGGAAGATTTGAAATGAAAAACGTTTAACTCACTTTTCAACTAAACATCGCACTTACGTATAGCAGAAGGTGTATTTAGAAAGTGCGATATGAATAGGGTTGCCAGCTTAATGCCACAATGCGAACCATCAGCGGGACTTTAAAATCTACTCCTCTCCCTTGGCTCCCCGTACTTTCAAACATAACCCCGCCAAACATCAGGCGAGAAATTGCAACACTGAGGGAATACAAGAAGGCGCTGCAAAAAAGCGCAATACCTCTACACGAAGATGTCGTCTCCCACCCGGCATGCCGCTTGAAGTCCCGAAAGCCCTTCTGGGCGGAAGGAGAGAGGCTCCTCCGACTACCTCTCACCCCAGAAGATAGGTGGAAACTTGAGTGGCAAACGGCCAACGTGGGAAATGCCCATCTCATACAGGACCCCACCGAGAGACAGCCTGGGTTCTCACTGCCTCGCAAAACCTGGTCCGCCATCAATAGGTTAAGGTGCTCCCATAGCCGCTGTGCCCACATGATGCACAGATGGGGCCTTAAAGAGTCGGCGATGTGTGAATGTGGTGGGTGCAGACTACCGAACATGTGGTCAACGAATGCCCGCTCCATTCATTCCCCGGCGGGATTGATGAGGTTCACATGGCGACGCCTGAGGCCCTAAAATGGCTCGCAGATCTAGATGTCCCCCTCTGACCCCCCACCATACGAAAGAAGAAGAAGAAGAAATAGGGTTGCCAAAGTGGCTAAGGTCTCGTCGGGAAATTTTAGGTTTGGTCGGGACTTTGAGACAGAGGGCACGATAACAGTGACCCAAGAAATGAGGGGAAAAGCGCATATTATGACTAACAGGGTGCTCTTTGAAGGGTGAGTTACAAGAAGCGCAAATCAAGACCCATTTGGGGAAGTTCTGCGAATTTCCAAAGAAACCTTATGAAGGAGAATAACGCAAATTATTTTATAAAATGACGTACCTGCATCATAAGTAGCATTTCCTCTTGCTGAAATAAAAAAATTCAAAATAATTATAGGGAATAACTCATTTGGATAGGTTACGTATCTATACATATTTTAAGGAGCCCTACGTCCAAGGACGCGAGAAAGTTCATGTGGAAGATTAGTGGATATTATTTTATAAAATGGCGTACCTGCACCACCCATATTATAGGTAGCATTTATTCTTCCTGAAATAATAAAAAAATAAATTATTTTTTTTTAGAAAGTTTATGAAAAAGATTAATCGATATTATTTTATGAAATGACGTACCTGCATCATAAGTAGCATTTCCTCTTGCTGAAATAAAAAAAAAATACAAAAAAATTATAGGGACTAACTCATTGGCATAGATTAGGCATCTAGATATATTTTAAGGAGCCCTGCGTCTAAATATGGACGAGAGAAAGTTCACGTGGAAGATAAGTGGATATTATTTTATAAAATGGCGTACCTGCACCACCCATATTATAAGTAGCATTTATTCTTCCTGAAATAATAAAAAAATATATTATTTTTAGAAAGTTTATGAAAAAGATTAATCGATTTTATTTTATGAAATGACGTACCTGCATCATAAGTAGCGTTTCCTCTTGCTGAAATAAAAATGAAATCCAATATAATTATAGGGACTAACTCATTGGCGTAGGCTTGGCATCTAGACACATTTTAGAGAGGCCCGTGTCCAAACATGGACGTGAGAAAGTTTATGAGATAGATTAGTAAATATTACTTTATAAAATGACTTAGGTACCTGCATCACCCATGTTAAAAGTAGCATTCCCTCGTCCTGAAACAAACAAAAAATGTGTAAAATAATTTACGTATGGGAACTAAAACATATTTGATTGAGTCCTACATCCAAAGATGGACTCAAGAAAGTCTATGAAGTCGACTAATGGAAATTAATTACACGTTATTTCCAGTGGCAGCAATCTATTCTTAGCTAACGATAGATTATTGAAACAAATGACAGTACCACAAAATAGAGCTACGAGAATTTTACTGGTACTTTTTAATGGTATACGAAAATCATTAAAAAAATATTTACTTTAATACTTCTATCTACAAAATAATTCATGGCGATATTAATTATTATTAATTGAATGTCTAAGAAAAAATGAAAGCCTGCAAAACAAACCAATACAAAATAATAATAATCACATGGCATTTATATAGCGCAGTTTAGTGTCATTTCACTTCAAGTGCGCTCTACTATAATAATAACATGTGTTATATTTATTATAAATATAACACATGAGACGAGAAAAAAAAAATAAGACTCCCCTTCAGATAAAATAACCCAGACTCAAAAGTCAGATATTTGGCGAATTACCATAAGATAATAAAATAGACAAGTATATAAGTAATATCATAAATTTAATAAGATTCAAGAAATAATATAAATTAGAGTGGCGTAATAAAAAAAGAATAAATGACCAAATAAAATTCGCGGTCCTTGCTACTGACTACATTACAAATATATCAGAAAAAACAAATCTTACAATCGTTGAAGTTAGCGTTAAATACCCGCATTCATCTTCAGAGTGGAAAGGAATAATTTTGTGTAACGCAACGATTGCTCTTCTAAGTATGTATGAAATCTAACAGAAATGGTTTCATTAAGGTTGGAGATCTTGAAAAAGACTTGTTCCGATTGCCAAATTTTTAAAAACTAAACAATTAACTGATGCATTCGAATGAAAAAAAAAACAAAGAGATCGGCTCGAAAGAGGGCAAATAAATATTCTCTAGAATATCCCGAATTTTATTTCTCATACGCATCATTATTTATACGGAATCATTTTTTTTTTTAATGTGAAATTTTGTTCGACAATTTTAATTTACAATTTTAATTTACTCACACCATATGCAGGGTGTATCGGCACATACCCGACAAACTTTAACCAGCGATTCCTGAGCATATATGGAGTAAAACATGTTATTGCCACTTTGGTGTAAGGGTAACGTTTTTTTAAATAAAAAAATTATTATCATATTTTCACCACATGTCACCACTGTTTTATCCTTTGTCAAAGTTTGAAAGCAACGTCGGGTCTCAACTCAACACGCGTACGTACGTACCTACATTGGCGCGCTTTTAATCAAAACGAAATGCCAAGGCATCATTCATCTCATTTTTAACTACTATTTAATTATTGAGTGTGTAAGAAAGAACAAAACGCTTTTCGACACGCTTGCTAATAACAGCTGTTGAACACGATAAACAATATCTACTGGCATTGGCACCATTCGTTTCATTTTTAACTATTATTGTTTAGTGTGCATGAAAGAGCGAAGACGCTTTTTGACACAATTGCTAATAACAGCTGTTGAACATGAAAAACAATGTCGATGTTTTTTTACATAGTACTCACCAGGATAATTACTCCTTCTACGGATTTGACTCTATCTATTTTGATATTAGATTCGAGTTAGATTATTTTTGATTTAATATTCTTTCAGACAAAATACAATAATACAAAAAGATGGTTAAGACTGGAATAATAGTTTTTTTACACATAAACATTGTACCCTTACAAAGAGATTGATGTATACTATTCATATAAAGGATAGCAATGCCTTTCCCGCCATTGAAGTTGGACCAGCGTAAAGGGTAGAAATACAATTCACGCACAAAGTGTGATAATGTCAATATTATGTGTAAATGAATGACATTGTGAGAATTTTTCCAAATAATAAATGAAAATGCGGACATGTAGGTTATGTTCTAATATTTTTTATTGGAGCATTTGTTCGAAATGACTGCCATTTTTATAAATGCAAGCGTGTAGTCTTGTAATTAATGTTTAAGTTCGCAGGATTTGCTTTCATTTCTGCAGCGGCTCCCATCCGGCATGGTGACAGGCGAGTAAAAGTACTGGGTATTTTCATGCGATACTTTGTACTTGGGTATTTTTTATGGGTATTTTGAATAGGTATTTTTGATGGGTATTTTTAATAGGTATTTATAAAAATGTGGGGAATTTATCGACAGGGAATTTCGGAGCCACCCCCCCATGTATTTGAAAAATTACACTGTGGGGAATCACATATGATTTTTTTGTGGGGAATAATTTTTCACAGAAGTTCTCTAACAACCCCCCTCCCATGGATTTGAAACATTTTGTGGGGAATTTCACATCTGAAATTTTTTGTGTAATATTACACTTGATGTAATTAGGAATTACAATATCGTTAGACGGGAAAGACCAGTTAAGTGGGAAAATATTTAAAAGAGAGTTTATAAAAAAAATCTTGTTTCCTCATTTCTAAAATTTCAAAATTATTTATAGTGAAGTATTTTAAGACCTGAAAAAAAACAAATAGAATATAACCATAAAACAATATATTCATAAGACAAATAGCATTTAATAACGGTTATTCTAATAAATTGATAGTTGAAATGCTAAATAAAAAAATTAAACATATTCTCTTCAAACGGTCTTTCTAAAGATAGAAATAAACAATGGCGTATAATTCTGTTTGTGGATAACGATACTTCTAAAATTATATATAAAAACGATTCTGGTACTATTCAACTGCCGTTTTACACTAATAACAATAAAGAAATATATTCTTAATAATAAAGATAGCAAAATTCAAACAAAAAAATCAGGAGTTTAAAAAATCAATTGGGATGATTGTAATTTCTTTTACAAAGGTAGAACCAATAGAAACTTTGAGGTCAGAACTAAAGAATATAGCAGGGCTCTAAACGGAAATAGTGAATTTGAGTTTGCAAATCATCTTTTGAATAATGATCACACTTTCGATAAAAATTCAGGTCTTAAAATACTTCACTCAGGATGTAAAGCATCGCAAATAAATAATTTTGAAATTTTAGAAATTAGAAAACATGTCAATATAAAATCAGATATAATTAATAAGCAAAAAAAATATAAATAATAATGAAAAATGCCATTACAAAGTGATAAGCTTCCAGAAGAAATCTTCTCATTAAATGCTAGTTAATCGTAAGTAGTCAAATATTGTGAGCTGCATATTTAAATATTCGCGCCATTCATTTGGTTCGTTTTTATACCGCCAGAGGTGCGCTCTGTCGGCCATCTATAGCCATGCGTATCGGCCATATTGAATAAGGAACGCGTGATTTTTTATAAACGTCAAACACAATCACGTAACTGTGGATAATTTTCATTGTAATGTAATTAATCCAATGGATTATGAACTTTCTAAAACATATTTTCCTCGATATTATCCAAAAATTATATGAGCAGAAATGATGCTTTTGAAGAAATCTCGTATTATTATGAGGCGATCCTATTTTAGTATGAAATCGTGTCTTAATTTTCAAGTTAGCTGAATTTACCCGAAACAGACAATTTTAATTTGACCAATCAGATGGCCTACATCGTCCAGACGCTAGGACAATAATACTATCAGATTAAAAAAATAATAATTTTAAACTTAAATTACTAAAATATGTAAGATTTTTTTTAATAATATATGTTTATAAGGATTGTATTGATAACTATCCAATTATTTAAAATACCACAAATAATAAAAAAAAAACACTCATTTATATATAATTTAAATAAATACAATTTTATAAAGTGAAGTACCTGCACCACCCATGTTATAAGTAGCATTTCCTCTTCCTGAAATAATAAAACAAATATATTTTAAGCTCCAACTAGACATAATATATTTGAGTTAGATATTAGGTATATAGCATGTCCAAAGCTGGACGCGGGAAAGCTTATGAAGAAAATTTATTTTTATTTCATTAAAATTGCGTATCTTCATCATATATTGCCGTGGTAAATAAAATACAGTATCTTCCGTGAGAGTAAATTTGGCATTTGAATAATAATAAACATATATTTATTTTTATTTTCTACTACCTTTACATACCAAGGGCCAAATAAATTAAAAATAGTAGGTCGGTTGTCCGTCCATAGATCTATAATTATTAATGAGGAAAAAATTACATTTATCGCATTCCTAAAATCCTTACAAAGTAGGACGTCAAAAGACTTGTCGAGAATAAGTATGGTAATTATTTATTAAATGGCAGACCTTCATCACTGGCGTTAAAGGTCAAACGTCCTCTTGCTAACTCAAATATTAATTCATTACGATGACAGGTTTCTATAACAAATATTATGCATCGGTATATGTTTTTTTCCAGCGCCATTTTCAGGCATTCTGGTAAAACTGAATCCCGTAGAGGTTTGACATTTTTAGTACAAGAAAAATGGGTTTGAAAAACACAATATTTGCTATGTCAACAAAACTTTGTTTATATTTAAGATGATGAAATCATGATGTAACACCAACACCACTACCTACATTACTTTACAACGGGTTGTTTCAGAGAATTTGAACAATTCATAAAATTTCAAAGCTAATTTTCAAGTTCTATCAAGTAACTGGCCTATAATGATATAACAAGAGAACTTGAATAAGACATTCACAGAACCCGAAAATGAACGTTAAAATTTGATGAATTGTTAATAATAGAACTTTCACAATCCTTGATAATTAACTTTAAATTTGATGAATTATTAACAATAGAACTTTCACAGTCCTTGATAATTAACTTTTAAATTTAATGAATTGTTAATAATAGAACTTTCACAGTCCTTGATAATTAACATTTAAATTTATGGGAATTGGTAGTGAGACAATGAAATATGATGTTGTCACAGTGTTTATTGAGAGACAGGATACCTGGTCGGCAGATGAGCGGGAGTTACAGGCTAGCGACGATGGTCGCGGGGCCGAGGCGCAGACGACGATGAGCTGGTCGCTGGGTCTAGACGCGTGAGGTTAGCGCTGGCCAGGAATGATAGCCTGGGCCAGGGCGTTGAGGTGAAGATGGATCGAAGCGTGACCTTTTGGGAACCGGCCATGGTGGCCGATTCCTCCATTACGCCGAGTCGGAGATCTCGAGTAGGATGATGTCGCGTCGAACTTGTTGACTGGAGTGATGTGGAATGATGACTGACTGATGTATTTAGGTCCTCCACCGCTTATATAGCTGCTGATTCCTTTGTTCTCGTCTGCTACGGATTGGAGTAGCGTCTGGACGTGGAACCCGCAGGACCGCTGACTCGGTTTATTGTATGAGCGTTTGCATCACCCTGTATGCAAATCAGCAGTTTGCGTATTGTGGTATCGATATTTTTATTCAATGTTTCGTAAGACTGGTTGCTGTCTCAGCTGTTTAACTCGTGCAGTCTGGTTATGAATTGAGGACCCTAGGAGCGGTGACATAACCGCTACAAATTTGATGAATTGTTCAAATTCTCTCAAACAACCCGTCCTTAGGACGGGTTGTTTCACAGAATTTGAATAATTTATCAAATTTCAAAGTTAATATTCGAGTTCTGTGAAATTCCTATTCAAGTTAGTATATAATTACTCTGAAACAATCCATCTTTATAAAATTAAATTATTTTGCTCACCTGACTTCATTTGGAATACGTTCGATATTTCTTCTATTCATATTTGTTTTTATGGTTCCTAAAATCAAATTGACAGTGGTCGAGAGGAAAGGCCCTCAACTACAAATTCAACTACGAATTCGGAGGTCGCGGGTTTGAATCCCGGCGTGCGCATGAAAATGTTTTTTTTTTTTTTTTTAAGATGACATATTTTTTTTTTTAAGATACTATATATATATAGTATTCTTGTGGCACGTTCCGGATTGGGAGATATTCTCAGTATCGCCCTGGTGGAAGACCACTAACATTACTTGAAATGGCATTATCCAGTTTTAGTGACCAGATATGAATAGTAATATATTTTTTTTCTTCGTTCCCTCCCTATGCCCTTTAGACCTCACAAATACCATAGTCTCACAGGCTCGACTCGCAGGGAGCAGTTGGAACTCTTGTACAGTAAGTATTCATGGTACGTAAATATAAATTCCCCGCATCAGTAGCTAATGGATTGCTCGCTAGATCCGATCACAAAACTGGATACAAGAAAGCTTGTGAATCAGAAGAATGGATATTATTATACAAAATAGCGTACCTCGGCCAACATTAAAAGTAGCATTTCCTCTTCCACCTGAAATTTAAAAAAAAATTAAAATGCATAAATGTGTAGTGCAAAACCTTATTCACGGGCCCTTAAAGTTTTAAAGTAAGGGGTCACATAAATTACACATTCGATAAATAAAATATATTTATTTTTAATTTCCTACTACTTTTACATACAAAAGGCCAAAGTAAACAAAAATAGTAGTTCGTTTGTCTGTCCATGGATCTATAATTATTTATGGGAAAAAAACTACAATTCCACATTTTGTCATCTAACATCCTTACGAAATAAGACGTGAAAAGACAAAAAATGCTAATTATTTTCTATGGCGTACCTTCATCACTGACGTTAAAGGTCAAACGTCTTCTTGCTCCTGAAATTTAAAAAAAATGCCATGGACTCATTGATAACTCAAACATTAATTCATTACGATGACAGGTTTCTATAGCAAATATTATGCATTGGTTGATGTTTTTTCGATCATCATTTTCAGGCACTCTGGTAAAACTGAATCCTGCAGAGGTTTGGCATTTATGCAGAATAATAATGGTTAGTTATAACTCCTATTTATTTCTTAATTTACTCTTTTATACGCCAATTGTGCTTTACATAATTTATATAATTGGGGGTGGGTGGAAAGTGTTTTTTAAGGGAGTGGAGGAATTTAAGTTTAAACAATAAAAATTTAAAAAATTATATTTCAAATTTCAATAAAAAAAATTCCCCCAATTTGTAATCGTATACTTTTGATATATTTTTCCCACGCAATCATGTATAAATATTTGAGGCAAACTGAGAAGAATAAATATTTATCTGTCAAATGACGAACAAATCACATATCTACACATTATAGAAAAAATGATAAAAATACCTTTTTAATGTATGGACAGATCTATCCTTTCGAGACTCCAAGGGAATATGATTTTTGTGGCTAGTATTTTATTCCATGGCTTGAACGATTAAGATCATGTAACCTTTTTTTATATAAGAGCTCTCAACACAGGCTAGCCACTAGCCTAGTGAGGCAGGTAATGAGAATCCTCAACTTTATTTAATTGTTATGTATTCTATCTATTTACAGTTCTATATGTTATGGTTGCAAATTTATTAAATAGATATTATTATTATTATAAATTTTCGTTTTTATCGTCTTCTATGAAATTTTCTTTTTGCTGGTTAAAGAAGTTTACCAAGCCACAGTCGATATGACTCCATACTCTATAGAGTTACAATAATTTATATTTCAACATCAAAACTTGCTTACCTCATCAGAACAACTGAATTTAAATAAACGCATGCCTTTCTCTCCAGCCCCTGAAATTTCTTTGTTCATTGGATACTTACATCACATTTATTTGACGAAGGCCTATGTCCAAATTTGAACGCAAAAATGCAAAAGATTGATTTTTTTAAATAGCGTACCTCTGTTACCCACGTTAAAAGTTGCATTTCCTGAAATTAGAAAACAAAGGAAAATGAATTAATTTATTTATTTATTTGCCGGAAAAGGATGCATGGAATCAAACATACATATTTTCTGTTTTAAATAAGAATTCAAAATAATGAAGGCACATGTCCGCGAGCCCTGGTTTTGATAATATCACAGTAAATGTATTAAAACAAATGAGACAATTAATATCAAAACCAATTGCACATATCTATAATAACAGCATACAGCAAGGAATCTACCCAAAAATATATAAAAATACAATAATAACCCCGATCTTCAAATCACGAATTACATCTGACGTCTTGAACTACCGTCCCATATCTATTGTATCTAACGTAGCAAAAATATTTGAAAAAGTCGTAAAGTCACAATTAACTAAACATATAAAATTCAAATAAAATTATTAATGATAACCAATTCGGCTTCAGAGAAAATTTAGGTACGCAAGATGCAATCGCAAAAATAACCTCTATAATATATAATGCTCTTGACTCGGGAAATAAATGTTTAAGTATATTCATCGATCTAAGAAAAGCCTTTGACAGTATAAGCCACAAGAAGCTAATAAAAAAATTAGAAAATATTGGAATTCAAGGAACAGTTAAAGAATGGTTTAAAAGTTATCTTCATAAAAGACACCAACACGTAAAAATTAACAATATATTGAGTGAACCCACCTATTCCGAATTTGGAATTTCTCAAGGGACAGTTCTAGGCCCAATATTGTTTATCATTTATGTGAATGAAATGCTTACAGTACCAAAAAATGGAAAAATCATATCTTTCGCCGACGACACAGTTTTAATCATAGAAAAAAAAACTTGGGAAGAAGCCTATCAAACTGCGAATATAGAAATAAACAACTTAAAACAATGGTTGGATGACAACTACCTCTCCTTAAACTCTGACAAAACCTATGTCATGACTTTCACATTATCAGACAAAATGCACCCAACAATAAATTCCAATATAACTATCCATAACTCTTGTAATAATTATACTGACAACTGCAATTCACCTAAATGCTCAAAAATCTCAAAAAAAAGTAATATTAAATATTTAGGCATAATTATAGACCAAAATATTAAATGGACAGAACAAATTGCGCAAACTGTAAATAGAATACGTAAACTTTATTACGTATTCCTCAAACTAAGAAATATATTACATAAATATTTGCTACTAAAGGTTTACTATGCATTAGCCCAATCAGTTCTGCAATACGGAATAATAGGATGGGGAGGAGCGTATAAAACCAACTTAACCCCACTTGAAATAGTACATAGAAGACTCATCAAAATAATTATAAAGAAACAATTAGACTATTCAACCCAAAAATTATTCGATGAATTCAAAGTATTACCAATAAATAAAATTTATCAAAAAAACGCATTACTACAAATCCATAAAGACAAACTAACAATAAAGTCATTCAGCACCAGACCGAGAACCTTAGGACAAATAATAATCCCTAAACTTAATACTACAACAGCCCAACATCATTACACATACTCGGCAATAAAATGCTTTAACGAACTCCCTATAGAAATACAATCCGAGAGGAATTATGAAATTTTTAAACAAAAACTCAAAAAACATTTTACTATTATATAATTTCTAAATATGTGTTACGATGTGCCAGCCTATATTTCCATTATGTACAAAACAAATGCCATCTTATATTTTTCATTATGTATAAAAAAAAATTTCATTATTTACAAAAAAAAAAAAATTCCTACTTATATTTTCATTATGTATAAAAAAAGTAGTCCTTCATGCATCCAAATTGTAACAACTGATAAGTATGTATAGTACTGTCAATTTGATAGTGCTCCCTCCCTAAACACGAGAATTTCTCAATTAGGGAGGTATTGTTACCACTAATATTATATATTATATATTATGTATTATATATATATTGGTTAATAAAAAATAAAAAAATAAATTATAAAGTTGGTACAAAACATGTAATATGGCTTAAGTGTAACAACTGAAATTACAAGTACGATGAGAATAAATTATCTGTAACAGTAAAATAAAATAGTACGTTTATATTTAGCAGGTGTTCATTAATTTCAACTTTATATTTCAGTAATCCTGATTTTAAAATATCCACAGAAGAATGTATATTATCAAGGCGAGTTAGTGTTTGCACGCACTGCGATTAAACGCAGCGTTTTTGGAATAGCTGAAAACGCCAAACCACGTACAAACATCCACTGCGGCAGGCTTTTTTAATTAATTCTATTTCATTGTGGTACTGAAATAGAATTAATTAAAAACGAGAGGCAAAGTTAGAGGCAAAGTTCGTACGAAATAGTTCTTACCACGTACTAGCTAATTCACCAAACGTAGCGAACCACTTCCACAAAGGTGTTGGTTATCCAACAAATCGTTCCTGGGGCAACACACATACAAACAAAAAACACACCACTTTTGGGCCCATATCATATAGATCGAAACAATCAAAATAAATGGTTTCTTCAGCTTATTAGTTCTATCATTATAGGATACGTTCGATTAAGATAGATGGCCACGCTTAATACGGAGATAAATCGTTTAGGATAGCTGGCCACGCTTAATTTGGAGATACACTCGTTTAGGATAGCTGGCCACGCTTAATATGGAGATACGTTCGTTTAGGATAGCTGGCCACGCTTAATATGGAGATACGTTCGTTTAGGATAGCTGGCCACGCTTAATATGGAGATACGTTCGTTTAGGATAGCTGGCCACGCTCAATATGGTGATATTTTGAGATAATACTTTGATTTGATTTAATTACCATAAAAACCGACTATTTACATCCGGATGGATGGAAAATACTGTACTTACGTTAAAATGTTGTGATTTTTTGCAAACCATTATGTACTTCCCAACCGCCCCCCTTCCTCATCTCATTCCCCTCTTCATTCCTTTCAGTCTCATGACATACCCCAATGACGTTAGGGATGACGTTGATCACTGGCTCCGTGTAGTTGGGACAAAAATAATAACAAGTTAACCAATATTTTTTTAAATCTATTTACCTCCTCTTCCTGGTCTGCAGGCCATATTTTGAATTTATATAACTTTTATTAACTATCGAACATTAAATCAGTTTTTTTTCTTAGTGTTGTTTTTGTATGGAAGTGCCTTGAATTTCTAAGAACAATTTTTTTTCAATACTTAGTGGGAATATTTGAACAACAAATTTTATTACTGAGCTCAAGCCCAAACGATGTAAAAATACTTTAAATTTTATATTTCATGATGTAATATTATTCCGAAAACATATGTTAATAATTTATTTTTTTTGGTTTGGTTAAAAAATTCCAAAATTATAATGTTTGACACTGACAAGAAATTTAAATGGCCTTCTAAAAGTTTTTTTGTGGTTCCAAAATTAAAACACTTCTGAACAATGAATCTTATGGAAGTAGGTACCTGCCCAGTTCCTACATCCATTTATTAAAAAAATTATTATTCAGTTTTTTTTACAGTTGTATTTGACGAGTCGTAGTCGTCGTAGCAGTACTCAGTACTCACTTGACGGCCTCCGTGGTTGAGAGAGGGGTAAGGACTAGCATCCGAAGGTCGCGGGCTCAAATCCAGGCTTGCGCAAGTAAATTTTATTTGATAAATCTGTGTTATTTCACAATATATTCATTTAAAATAATGTAAAGTATACTTGCGTCGTATTCCGGAGGGACGATTCTCTCAATATCGCCCCGGTGTAAGACCACCATTCAGAATTGAAACGTTGCTTGCAATGGCTTTAAGCCACAACAGCATATACCGAAAATGTTAACCAGCGATTCCTAAGCATATTTGGAGTTATTTTGCTGTCCGACGATTTTTTTTTTCAATTGAAAACAAAATAATATTTTTCATTAACTTCATTCATTACACACTGATGAGGTCAACAGGCGACTAACTCGCAAACCTAGATGTCCCCCTCCGACACTCCCCACCATAAGAAAGAAGAAGAAAAATTTCAATAATTCAACAATTTGCATTGTAACTAGAATATTTTCATTATTTTATTTCATAAATCCTACATCTCATGAAAAAAGGTTTATCGAAAATAATTTTCTCTACAAGTAATAAACAAAAGATTGGCAAAAATAACGAACTTTATTAAAAAAATGTTTCGTAATATGAACAAAAACATCCAAAAAAAGTCTTTAGAAAAATGAATTATTTTGATTTTTGGCAGCCAGCGGTTCCTTCGACTTAGTTGCATATTTCCAAAATCTGGGTTCGATCATCAAGAAAGTTTCATACCATAGCTTCATCTTTCAGCATTCTAGTAGGATCATCAATCAGCTGATCGGACAAATCGTATTCATCGCAGACTTTCAGATCGACACTCTCGATGCCACTGGTCAAAGAGAAACTTCGCATTAAACGTCCGGCAGATCACTCAAGCAGTTAGCGACCTATTTCTACAAAGACTCTATTTTCCGTCATCTTCACTCTCCACAGGTCGTAAGGGTAGCATCGGTTCCGATATATCACAAAGGAATTTTTCGACAAATTCGATGGTGGCGTTCAGATCGATACCATTGATTACCGTCCAGAGAAACTTCGTCCTAAGCGTACGGCAGATGGATTCTGTTCTCCTTCATCTTCATCCTCCGGGAGATCGTATAGTATCGACGGTTCCGATATATCAGAGACGTATTGATCGTCAAATTCGTTGGTGGCGTTCAGATCGATACTGTCGATGCCGCTGACCAACGACACAGAAGCATTCTCCAAAAGCTCCGGATTAGGCACATCAAAATCAATAAACCTGAGTTTCCTCCTACTCCCTGGTGGGAGGCCAAGTTTATGATAATGGGATGGTGTCGTTAACCTAGAAACGGACCTGCGCATGTCAGGGTCTGTATCATCAATCTCCGGTAAGTACGTCACTATTCGATTCGTAACTACTTTTTTGCGTTTGGGATAAGCCAATTCCTTCCATATTGGGGCCAGATCGTATGCAGTTTTTCTGGGGTAAGTGAAAGATTCAGGTCGGTCTTCAAATTCGCATCCCGTCGAATCTATGTCATCTGGCAGGTACATACTATCATTCAATGAATCACTTACAACTCTGACTGAAATGTTAAAAACACAATTATATGTACTATAGATTTCGTTCACAAGAAAATATCAAGTACCTTCCTACACAATAATAAAGATAGGATAAAACTAAATACATAGGAACCTAAATATCAATAATAACAGATTTCTAAACTTATCGATGCAGGCGGCGAAAAACATAAGTAAACAACGAAAATTTGTTTTAATCCGTGATGTCTACAGTAGCGACATCCTAGACTGCACAAATAAGTTTGTATCTGTTTTTAGGAACTGTGCGCGTCGGCAGATGGGCAGCTGCCCAACTTTTTTTAGGATTTGTTTGTATGGATTTTGAACAACTAGCGATTGGTAAATTCCCGGTAATTTATTATTAGGGAACATTCCTGAAACGAAAACTTTCATCTAAATATTGAAATCCCTATATGGTTGTCTCCTATAACTAAATTTTATCTTAATTATAAAAAAAATATTTTAAAATTTTAGGAAAATATCAAATAGTAACGAAGATATTCGTCATCACAATATTGACATTTGCGGCCGGTCGATAATCAAGTTTACTTTGAAAGCTCATAAAGTCATTTTTGGGAATTATTTATGGTAGATCGGGGAATATTCCTGGGAATATACACGGTGTCCGGAAACTCGTAGTACAAGCGGGAAACTGGAGAATCTACACCACATGGGGAACCCAAATAAACATAAAGTTTTTTGATTTGAGCATTTTAACAAAAAAAAAAAAAAAAACAAAAAAAAAATATTTTTCGGCTATTTTAGGGTTAAAGTTTTTTCTGGTGTTTAGGGTTGAACAACAGATGTTTTAACCCTGCAGAGCAGAAATATTTTATGATTACACCTGATTAAATGAAGGGTGATTTCAAAATAATGCTTCAAATCCGAGTTTCTTCATTTGTTTTACTTTCAAATAGTTTTAATTAGTTGGGTACTTTGACCTTCAGTAATAATTTATAAGAATTTGATAAAAAAAAAAAATAAATAAAAAAAAAAATGAACTTCTAACTCGATTTACTCGATAACGAAAGCTCAAATCAAAAAAAAATATACTACAAAATCGACTCCAAATGTGATGTAGATTCACCAGTTTCCCGCTTGTACTACGAGTTTCCGGACACCCTGTATAACTAGCCACAACCTAATCTTTTAATTTTCTATGATCGTATTCGTTGAAGATTTTTAATATTTCAATATTGGTTGTTTATTTTGTTCTACATATTTACCGAAATTGCAATTCTGTGGATATTGTCTTGGGCTAAAGTGTTTCGGAGGGCCGGCATAGTCCATTTGAATGGGACTGCTGGTGCTAATCGGTGTCATGCCCTCATTCTGATAATACGTGTTCGGGTCGACGTTGCCGCATGATCTTCTGCGGACAGGGGTGGTTTGACCTGCATAAGGGCAAGATCCGGAAACTGTGGAGGGGCGCCTCCCCGGGGACATGGACAGATTCGAGCGGCGAGGAGTACCGCTCAACGATGCGGAGCGATTGGGAGATGCAAACCCACGGCTGCATCGCGGTGCGCTCGAGGGACCTGTAATAAATAATAGTTTCGTCACAAAACAGAACATCGAACAAAAGTTTTGAAAAAGTAGGTTTAAAAAAAGTGAAGAAGAACAAATCTAACCTAACCTAACATAATTTTTTCTGTAACGGTTTTATCCAGTTACCGAAATAAATACGAAAATAATGAAAGGAAACCTTCACAAAGCGTCCTAAGCTTTAAACGAGCCGACTTTGACTCAATTAACTGCTATCTCTCAAATACAGACTGGTCTTTTTTATCCGTTGAAAGCGTTGATAAATCGTTAAATAAACTTTATTTATATTTTTCTAATACTATTGAATCCTATGTACCTTTTTACACACCGAGAAGCTACACCTACCCGGTTTGGTTTTCATCAGAGCTTACAGCCTCTCTTCAGCAAAAAAAGAGTCAACACAAAAAATTCAAACAAAGTAAATCCATAAATGATTATAAAATCTTTAGCGAAACTAGGAAAAAATGTAAAGATCTTTCCAAACAATGTTACAAAATGTACATAACCTCTGTCGAGGACACAAATCCAAAAACCTTTGGAAATTTCTTAAAAAATGAACAATGAAAACACTGACTACCCGCCAATAATGCAAATGAATGGAATCAGTGCAAACAATACACAGGATATTGTAAACCTTTTTTCGGACTTCTTCAAAAATGTATATGATGAAGACACTCCAGATGATAAAATACCCGAATACAAATTTAATATGACCACAAACTTAACAAACTGCCAAATCACACAAAAGTGTTGCGAACAAAAATTACTTTCCTCAGACACTGACAAATCCGCTGGCCCAGACATTCCACCAATATTCCTCAAAAAATGCTCTAACACATTATCTAAACCACTCACATTACTATTTAACCGTCTCTTCTCCCTTGGACATTTTCCAGACCGTTGGAAATCTAGCTTCATTACACCGATCTACAAAAAAGGAGACGATACTGACATAGCTAATTATCGCCCCATTTGTATACAGTCAGTACTGCCAAAGCTTTTTGAATCATTGGTCCTTGATGAAATCTATCCCAAATAAATAAAATTAATTAATCAAAAACAGCACGGTTTTATCAAAGGAAGATCCACCGCAACTAACTTAACGGTATTTCAAAACTTCATTATACAATCATTTGCCGAAAATAAACAAGTCGACTGTATATATACAGACTTTTCGAAGGCATTCGACAAAGTATCCCATAAACTACTAATCCAAAAACTATTTGCTCTAGGAATAAGGGATAACATGCTAAAATGGTTTAGTAGCTATTTGTCAAATCATAAACTGTTTGTTAAAATAAAATCTTGGATGTCGAAAGCTTTCCGGGCTACCAGTGGCCTACCGCAAGGTAGTCACCTTGGCCCGGTTTTGTTCCTCATTTTCATCAATGATATAACCAATTGCTTCAACGATGTCGAGGTTTTGCTCTTTGCAGATGACATCAAACTATACAAGAAAATAACTGATATAAATCATTGCCATATACTACAGTCAAATATTAGTAAGTTTAGAGATTGGTGCGTTCAAAATAATTTATTTTTAAATGTAGTAAAGTGCAAAACTTTGACTTTCTTCAGATACAAAAATCCTGTTTTATTCGAATATTCCATCAATAACATAGCTTTAGAAAGAGTCACGGAAATGAGAGATATTGGAATTATTTTGGACGAAAAACTAAGTTTCACCAATCATATCCATCAAATTGTGAACAAAGGTATGAAAACACTAGGCTCCGTATTAAGAACAACTAAAAACTTTAATTCTTTACAAGCCATTAAACTATTATACGTATCTCTAATAAGAAGTCTAATTGAATATAACTCAGTAGTTTGGTCTCCATCTTACAAAATACATATTAACAACATTGGGTGAATACAAAAAAAAATTATACGTTTTATAAATTATAAATCAAGGCTGCCCAACCCCAGGCCCGCGGGCCACATTGTGGCCCGCGAACGAATTATAAGTGGCCGGCGTGAACCATTTAAAAAAAAACCCGCCAATTTGAAAAAGTGTCGCGGGCTCGCGGTAAAACAAACAATGCAGTTTGCGCGCGGTCACCAGTGTTGCCAACGAAGGCGATTCATCGCTATTTAGGCTACTTAGAACGAGAATTAGCGACGAAAAAATCTAACCCGTTGAACTTACTTTTTAAACAAAAATACACCGGTTTTTGTATTTTTTGCGTCCGAAATGGAATCTTGTAGCCACCCCCCCCCCCCCATGGAATTCGAAAAATTGTTGTGGGGAATCACATATGATGTTTTTGGGTGCGCGGAATTTTTTCTCAGCGAAGTTCCGTAACAACCCCCCCCCCATGGATTTCAAACATTTTGTGGGGAGCACTCATTTTGAATTTTTTTTTGTGCGGAATTATGTTTTATAGAAATTCTCTAGGAAATAGGAACTGTCTAGTATTCAGTGTGGCCCGCCAGTGATTCAAAATCGTCAATTTCTGGAAACTGTTAAAAAGGTTGGGCAGCCTTGTTATAAATTAAATATCCCTTTCGAAGACTTTAAATACAATTTCTTATTAAATACTCTAAAAATACATACATTAGAAGATAGACGTAAAATAAACGATTTAACGTTCTTATTCAAAATACTTAACTCTTAATTCGACTGTTGTGAACTCCTGCAACTTATAAACATACATACACCCACAGTAACAACACGACAAAATACAATATTCTACAGCAGCACACATAAGCGTAACTACATTGCCCACTTTCCGATACAACGACTTCACACCATGGGAAATCATTACTTATTCTGACGGCCGGCATAGTCCAGTGGTAACGCATTGGACTGCCATTCCGAAGGTCGCGGGTTCGAACCCGGCGTGCGCAAATAAATTTTATTTGATTAATTTGTGTTATTTCACAATTAATTAATTAAAATAATATATAGTATATTTGCGGCACGTTTCAGAGTGGAAAATACTACCAGTATCGCCCTGGTGTAAGACCACCATTCAGAATTGAAACGTTGCTCCAAATGGCTTTAGCCGTGTTTAGTAACTAGATCTGAATAGCCAGGTACTTCCCCACCTTCCTCTTTCCCTTCCCCACTTACCTTCAGCCTCACAACATCCCCCAATTGGGGATGACATAGTCTCACTGGCTCCAGACGGGAGCAGTTGGGACTCTTGTGAGGTATTCACTATAAATAATTTTAAAAAAATTACTTGGGTGATGTTGACATATTCAATACCAACTTGGCAAGTTTTGTGGATCATTTAAAACATTTATTTCAACAATACTCCTAAACACATCATGTAAACCAACAAATAGCTGTAATTTTCTGTTTTTGTTTCTTGTGTTTGTATGACTTATTGCATAGCTTTTATCAAATGTAATTTTATTCTTATTTTTTATGTTTCAAAGTATCTGCCAAATTAAAATTATACTTCCAACAATGTAAAAGCCCTCTGGGCGTTAAATAAATAAATTAGTAGTAAAAAAAAAAAATTAAAAAATACATGACTGACAGAATTATTTTCATTTTCATTTTAAGTTTTGTGAAATAATGCAATGTCTATACGATCTCAACCTTCCTTGGCCTGTAATTAACACAATGCATTATAAATATATCATTGACTTTTCAGCATTGTGTAAAAAACTAACATTTTATAAAAGCGTCGGTGAATACCTGCTATTTGTGAAGTATTAGCTCCGTCATCATCTTCTTCAAACCGATCAAAATTCAAACGTTTCGGCATGGCAGCTCTCGGCTTATCGCGGTAGTAGAATCGTCTATCACGAGCCTCCAGTCTATGTGGGGTTGTGACCACCGGCCCCGCGGGGGTCATCCCTTCCATCTCGCACGCGCTAATTGAGAAATCTGATCCTGCCTCCAAAGACGACGAGTAATCCGCCATCGGCGACGAAGGCAACAAATACTTTGGATCAACGGAGTAAGACTTGGGAGGCGTCTTCATTATTTTGGCCATCTGCTCTGGAAAACATATCTTCAGGATTTCGTCGATATTTTCTCGCGATTGGTTTACTCGCGAGCTGCTGACTGTTTGTCGGGACGTCTCTGAAGTATCAGACTCTATCAGAGATATTGGCACGCATATCAGTCCGAAGCTGGCCGCTTCTTGAATGACCTCAACGATGCTATTGCGATCACTCTCTGAAAGTATTTTACAAATTAGTAACCTTGTGGTAAAAATCGAAACATTTTAACGTTGTGTAAATCACTTCCCGTTACGTTTTTTATCAACATTAAAAACCAATTTACATCACATTACTCAATTCAAAATAATATATTTCTTTATAATAACAAGTTTTCTAAACTCTTTGCATAAATTCTAAACTATTATTATTTTTTTTTTTATTTTGATGAGTGTATTATTTATAACGATTCGTTATTCCAGAACTAAGTTTTATATGAAACTTATGACATTTCAAAATGAATTTAGGACTTTCAGAGAAGTTGGATAATTCGTAAAATTTCAAAGTTGATTTTCAAGTTCTGTGAAGGTTCTATTCAAGTTCTGTTATTATTTCAGTTTTGATAAACAACTGACCAATAATTATATAAGAACAGAACTTGAATACAACCTTCACAGATCGTGAAAATCAACTTTTAAATTTGATGAATTGTTCAAATTCTGTTGAACAACCCGTAGATAATCTGTGTAATTTATTGTCCACACAGATATATGTCTGTTTTGGGAATACAAAAAAATGTAACACTTAATATAACTATTAAAATGGATTACATTAAATTATATTAAAATTAAAATTTAATAAGATAAAATATAATTCGGAAAAATGTAATTATAAATATATTCCCTATATGAAATCCCAGTGGAGAAAACATTATGAAATACAATTATGTTAAAAAAAAAATTAAAAAAATAGTAGAAATCTTTCTTTCAAAAATTTTAATAGTTGCTCTCCAAGCTTAGATATACTCTCCAACGGCACATTCTCTACACATTGTAATCTACATATTAAATATTAGATCATGCGTATTCCATCAAAACCTTCATCAGATGTAAGTATTCTGATGTATGTTTTATGCACTTTATTATTGGTATAGGGATAGTAAGCACCTACACTTCTATTAGAATATATCAACGACTGGTTCTTTTGATGAAGTTGTCAAAATCCGCAATTACAAAAATGTATAAATTGCACTTGGTTTCAACTTAATTTTACTACGAGAAACAACTATTTATGTCGGGAGAGGTGGTAAAAGATGCATTAAGGTTCCATTTTTTCTCTACCGAGGTTAGGTTAGGTTTGAAAGATAGGAAATACACATACATTTAAAAAAACCCTGAGTAACATCCTAAAAACCTATTATGTGCATATTTACACAACTCCTCTCCTCCGACAACTTTATCCCCAGTTTTGTTATATATGGTGTATTATTATTGAACAACAGTCTCTACATAAATGCTAAAACTAACTAACCATCACGCCGGCAGAGGGGACGGACCGCCAAACAAATCGGTCTTGGCACACACTTCTTGCCTCATTCACATTCATACATTGTCTCATACATACTCTTATAGATACTGACTCTTGACATGGCCCGACTCAAGTATCTGATTGTCTTCCTCGGGCGTCCCCGACATCTGCTACCATTCACATTTGCATCGTATATTCTCCTTACAAAATGCAATAAATGTAAAATAAATAAATAAAAATGCGTAATATATACCTCGTCTGCTTGATGATTGCGAACAATCCATAGTGATACCTTTTGATTCTGTAGTTTATAATTTTTTTCATGTAGGTATTTTAAATACTTCACTTATATTCTTGAGTCATTGACGTGTTTCTACATGTTTCCAAATAAATCCCCATTTCAACTGCGATGAATATTATTTCCTTCGAGAAATAATAATCATTTATTAATATGCATCTTTACTAAGTTGGCGTAATGACGATGGTATTATTGTCGAATGACTTCATTTTTAAAATTGGCAGAAATTTAAAATTTGGTGTAATTTTAAAATAAAATTAATTAAAAAAAATAACGACTAATTTAGCGGGTTAAAATTATTTAACTAAATGGTGTTGTCAGTTGACACTGACAGAACATTTTTTTTACTGGACTGGTTCCAATTTCAAATAACTTACTTGTGTCCAAGGGGACCTACCTGAATGAAATTATGTGCTGAGAAGCAACGATCGGGCTGTATTTTGAGGTGTGTTTGGAAAGTAACAGCCTCGCCGTTTGGCCATAAATAAAAAATAAAAACCCACATAGAACAAATATTTTTACATTTCCACTATTTTTCAACATAATTAAAATAAATTAAAGCATTTGTCAGTGCGTTTCCACCAATTTCAAATTCTTGTATGTAGTATATAGTTTTTTTTAATTGTTTTGGGTATGGAGTCAAACCAAACTTTAACCAAACCTTAACCAAAGTTAAGGGTCTAATATAGACGAATTATATATCAATCAAAAGCCTATTTCATTAAAAACATATTTCGTATTTAACGCACAAAAACAGCTGTTTCAAATTCAAAATTTTCTTTAGTTTACACTTTTATTACTTTTTCACTTTTCTTTTAATTTCCTTGTCATTTATTTGATTTCTTTTTTTTACCCCTTTTCTATTTCTCTCATTTCTTTTCTTTTCGTTCTTTTTACGTTTTTAATTTTATAATTTCTATTTATTTTCCTGAGCGTTACCTCGGAGCAGGCTCAGCCAATGAAGTGGTTTTTACCGAGAAAAGATTATTTCTGTCTAATGTATCAATCTGGATAGTCGGATAAATAATTTTAAAATATATTTTTTTTAATAAAGGGTTTCATGCATTGATGTGTTTCATGATCATTTGATTGAACTAAATTTGAACGTTCCCAATTGGGAACGATCTACAGTGGCAGCGACGGGGTTAAATATTATTTATGCCTAGAAATAATTGAGCTCTTAATGTGTTAAGTGAGGTTAAGCAAAAAAGGCAAGCATTGTTAAAGTTACGAGTTTGGGAGCTACTTTTTGTCTCGATTTTCGTGGCCATCGACTTCTAGTAAAAAAAAACAATTTACTGAAAGTGGGACGGTCGCCCCGCTTAATTTGTTCTAATGTTAATCATTCCATTCTTGTTAGTTTAATCATTATCATAAATTTAGACAGATTGTTCATCATCACGGCGCTACATCCCGGGGTGGAATTTGACCTCCTCCACTAATGTTCTCCTCAGGCTGTGGTCTTTTGATATTCGCCTCCAACCTCGGCCTCCTTTCCGTTCTGCTCCAATTATATCCACCTCTTTCTAAGTCCGTGTATGTTACACTCCGGTACCCATTATTTGCTCATAATTTTTGAGTCCCAAATAAAGTTGCCACCGATGCTAAAAACTTTCCTGTTTTTATTAAGAAATAAATTATTTTATTGTATATTTACAGAAAAATTTATTCAATAATAAATCACGTAATGATGGGGAACAATCATAACCATAAGTGCATTATATTATATATTGTATATTCAATGAGATACTTAGAAACAATTATTAGGATCTCCTTCATCATCGATAAAGGTTTTATCGATTGTGTCGGTAACTTATTATCGTTTCCACGCATGACTGCAGATCTCTAATGAACAAACAACAGTTCACAACAAGTGTTCTTAATTAATTCGACGGTAACTGTTGTTCGTACGTTGTCGTATACGAAAGACAAGTTACCGAACCTATTGATAAAAACTTTATCGATTGACGATGCTAGATAACGTGGTGTAAATTTTATCAGAAATTTGCTTATTAAAGACATGCGATCAGATAATGTCAAAAACACATTTCGTTGACGATACCACATGTTGTTTTATAAGAAGATGATGTAGGTATTATGTTAAATTATTTTTTTTTTGTTTATAATTTTATGAATGCTGCTGACGCATTAGTTTAGAGACATTTATATTGATTTTGTAATAAAAGCATGTTTCATAAATATCTTGTTTAACTCATTGAAATAAAACAAAAACCATTTTTTAGTATTGTTTTGTTTTTTAACCATTTCCGTGCAAACATGAACCCCCTACTACGTGATTTAAATTTCACACAACTGATAAACAACCATTTACCATACATCAATGGTTATTTATCAGATCTGTACAATTTATAACACGTTTATAAGTAAGGCCAAAGACAACAACATGTTCCTTTGCATACGTATTTTCTGTACAAAGCAACAAATGATACCGTCCACGAAGAGAATTCTTGACATTATGTGTCACACACCTTAAATCGATACCCGTCAATTTTATATGTACGAGTACCTACGTATAAAGACACAGATCTTAAACTGTAAACATAAAGGCTGGAGCACACTATGATCGAAGACAGAAAAACGTACTATTCGGTACATTGCAGACATATTAATTACGTCGGCGGTTCACTGTTTGGTACCTTATAATATTATGAACGTGAGGTGTTTGTAAGATATAAGACATAAGACAATAATTAATTATTTTATAAAATACCCAAGTAATAGCTATGGGCCTTTATCATCTTCGTCTACTCCTGGATCTTGAATTATGTGTCGGCGTATCAAAATTAATCTGTCTTACAACAGATAAATGCGCAATACTTCTTATTGGAGGTAGCTGTGGTGACATGGATAAACGATGAGGTGTACACAAATTTCCTGAAGATCCAATAGACGACCCTCCCACTAGAGAATGTTCCTCACGAGATATGTTTTGCGACCCACCTATTGACCTACACCTCGGAATACTGTATGTTCGATCACGCGGTATGCTGTATGTACGATTTCTCGGAATACTATAAGTACGATCGGCAGCACCCATGGGTGATCCTCCAACAAGTGAATACTCTTCTTGGGATATGTTGGAGGTATTCGGTAGTCTTCTGCAACCTTGATCAAGTGGAGATCCCCCTACCAGTGAATACTCTTCTTGGGATATGTTGGAGGTATTCGGTAGTCTTCTGTAACCTTGATCAAGTGGAGATCCCCCTACGAGTGAATACTCTTCTTGGGATATGTTGGAGATATTCGGTAGTCTTCCGTAACCTTGATCGAGTGGTGATCCCCCTACGAGTGAATACTCTTCTCGGGATATGTTGGAGGTATTCGGTAGTCTTCTGCAACCTTGATCAAGTGGAGATCCCCCTAAGAGGGAATACTCTTCTTGGGATATGTTGGAGGTATTCGGTAGTCTTCCGTAACCTTGATCGAGTGGTGATCCCCCTACGAGTGAATACTCTTCTCGGGATATGTTGGAGGTATTTGGTAGTCTTCCGTAACTTCGGTCGAGTGGTGATCCCCCTACGAGTGAATACTCTTCTCGGGATATGTTGGAGGTATTCGGTAGTCTCCCGTAACCTTGATCGAGTGGTGATCCCCCTACGAGTGAATACTCTTCTTGGGATATGTTGGAGGTATTCGGTAGTCTTCCGTAACCTTGATCGAGTGGTGATCCTCCTACGAGTGAATACTCTTCTCGGGATATGTTGGAGGTATTCGGTAGTCTTCCGTAACCTTGATCGAGTGGTGATCCCCCTACAAGTGAATACTCTTCTTGGGATATGTTGGAGGTATTCGGTAGTCTTCCGTAACCTTGATCGAGTGGTGATCCCCCTACGAGTGAATACTCTTCTTGGGATATGTTGGAGGTATTCGGTAGTCTTCCGTAACCTTGATCGAGTGGTGATCCCCCTACCAGTGAATACTCTTCTTGGGATATGTTGGAGGTATTCGGTAGTCTTCCGTAACCTTGATCGAGTGGTGATCCCCCTACGAGTGAATACTCTTCTTGGGATATGTTGGAGGTATTCGGTAGTCTTCCGTAGCCTTGATCGAGTGGTGATCCCCCTACGAGTGAATACTCTTCTTGAGATATGTTGGAGGTATTCGGTAGTCTTCTGTATCCTTGATCGAGTGGTGATCCCCCTACCAGTGAATACTCTTCTTGGGAAATATTTGTCGGAAAATTTCTGTTACCTTGATCGAGGGGTGATCCCCCCACAAGAGGATATTCTTCTTGGGATATGTTTGTCGGAAAACTTCTGTAACTTGGAACGAGTGGTGATCCCCCTGCTAGAGCATATTCTTCTTGGGATATATTTGTCGGAAAACTTCTGAAACCTTGAACGAGTGGTGATCCCCCTGCAAGAGGATATTCTTCTTGGGATATATTTCTCGGACAACTTCTGTAACCTTGAACAAGTGGTGATCCCCCTACAAGAGGATATTCTTCTTGTGATATATTTGAGGTGTCCGGTATTCTTCTGTAACCTCGATCAAGCGGTGATGATGCAACTAGTGGTGATCCTCCTTGAAGAGTGTATGTTTCATCAGATATATTAGAGGTGTCGGGAAGCCTTTGGTAAGAGCGGTCAAGAGGAGATTGGGGATATTCTTCTTGAGATATATTGGTATTAGTGGGGTTTAAAGATGCGTATTGCTCATTGAAGATGGCCATCGGCACGCACATCAAACCAAGGTTAGCAGCTTCATGTACAACATAATCACTGTATTCTAAGATTGATGGTGATTCATCTGAAATATTGTTGGGCGTCCGCGGGGAACCTGAAAATTAATTAAGATAACAGACTTTTACAGAAGAATCAAAGAAAAATAATTTTATATTTTTAAAAATTACACAATTGAATTGACCGAATTCCAAAAACATAAAAATAATCCATTGCATGTCATTGGGTAAAATTGAGTTTCCCCTTTTTAATGTATTTTATTTGAAAAAACGTATCTCTGATGGACTTACCATTAGGAGAACGCATAATTTAATCCCTTCTCTGCAGAAATCACTATTAAAGCAATTCTATATAAAAATTTTGCGTGTTATCTCAATAAGTTTTTGAAGATTCCTAATTTGTAAAACGTATATAAAATAACGGAAACATTAAAAACTTTAAGATTTGGGGTTTTAAAACTTATTTTTTCTTGTTTAAACTTGAGTTGATTTAGCAAGAATTTAGTGTTATATAAACATCTTCCAGATTCGTCAGAATTTAAGTTATTTGTTTTAGATTATACGTTGTCTACTTGATGATTGAAAAGAATCCGTAATGGTACCTTTTTCATTTTTGAATTCTTTACTTAATAATTTTTTAAATGTATTTATTTTAAACCCTTTACAATTTTTTTTTTAATCAGACGTATTTCCATGAGTTTCCAAATAAATCACACTTCAACAGTCAGAATATAATTTTCTTTTAATAAATAATTTCTATTTATCAAAATGCATTTTTTACTACTGCGTTGGCATAATGATGCTTATATTATTATCGAATGACTTAATTTTTTTTAAAGACTGAAATTTTGATTTGTTTTTACAACAAAATGAATAAAAAAACATCGGTAAATTTTGATGCTTCAAATAATTTTATGGAGTGATGTTTTATTTGTTGGTTGACACTGATTGACACTGACAGAATTTTGTTTTCGGAACTAGTTCCATTTTTAAATAATAAGGAACCTACTTGCGTGTAAAGGGGCTTACCTGCCTGAATCATTCTCGTCTTATCTTCTTTCCCTTTTCCTATTCTAGTCTGGTTTACTTGCGGTCTCCGTCCATCGCAGTCTCTGGAGTTGCTACAACTTTTTTTGAGTTGCCAACGGTAGAAATGCCACCAATAGTTTATGAGGAAGTCGGCATTCTGGCATCGGAGTGCATGTTTATTTTGAACAAGCCACCGTTTTTGCCGCGTTTCACAGTGCTGCCGTCCCATACAACCTTATTAAAAAATATTGTAAAAAGATTTAATCCTAATGATTAATATTTCTATTGGCAGGATGCCTAATTCATCGCGTGCATTAGCAAAACAAATCGATAATCACATGTAACCATGAACAAGGTCATTAGACACGATGCGTCAAATAGTTAGAAAAGTGTAAAATGTGTATTTTTTAAATACATTGTAACTCAAATAATTAACATTTCTATTGGCTGGATGCCTAATGCATCACTTTAATTAGGCAAACAAATCAATACTCATTTGTAACCATGAACAAGGTTATTAGACACGATGCATTATATAGTTGGAAAGTGTAAAATATGTATTTATTAAATACATTGTAACCCAAATAATTAAAATTTATATTGGCTGGATGCCTAATGCATCGTGTTAATAAGGTTAAAAAAATAACAAAAAATCACATATAACTATGAACAAGGTCGTTGATATGTAATGGATTTTTTTTCCGAGGTGCAAAGTCTCTTGTTAGGAGCTTTTTTTCTCGTTGTCTGAAGTGCGCAGGTTCCTGGAGGGGGAGTTTTGTGCCCTATGTGCGGGCTGCCTTTAGGCGACTGAGTGATGTGAGATTGTTTTTTTTTTTATTTTAAGGCGGGGGTACTATTTTTTTGTACAATACTAGTTGTTTTGTATTTTGGTATGTATGATTTATTTATTTATTTTTAAAAATATATTGTTTTAAGCCCGCACATTAGGGGGGGAGTAGAAGGGAGATGGGGTATGGGTATTTGGAGAGGGTGTCGCTTGGGTTGGGTTTACTATTACCAAGGTATGCATATTATTTGGCATAATAATTTTTACTATCATGTAGGTGGCTGCTGAAAATGCTCTTGGCATAAGTTCCCTGACCTGACCAATAAAACGTCTAATAAATAAGTACTTTATTTTCATGCTTGCACGGCTGCAGAATTCTGTTAGTAACAAAATATCGTACAAAATAATGTAAATAGCTGCATTGGCTAAATGGCTAGCGATCTCTATACTAAAAACAAGGTATTTACCACTGATGCTCACACTTCGAACTTTGTGTTTGAGATTGCACTTTACCAATTTTCTTTTTCCCAAAGACTGCATTAATCCAATGTCACTGGTGCATTATTACCTAAGATTATTTCTAGTTTAGTGGTTTCTTCAGTATTATTTACTTTTTTTTGGCCAATACATTTTTCCAATCGGTACAAATTGGGTTCGCTTAATTATTATCGTTTTAAATATTAGCGCGCTCCCCTCTAACATTCGTATTTAGATATCTCCCTCTCAAACCATCTTCTTCTTCTTTTTGTATATAGTTCAAAAAGAAATCATTCCATTCTTAATGGTTAAATCGTTATCATAACTTTAGACTGCTTTCCATCACTATCCCAGGGTGGGATTTGACCTCCGCAAACGTTCTCCACTGGATGTGGTCTCTCATCATTCGCCAAAAGTTTTACCGAAAATGTCGGTTACATGGAATCGTGCCCAATTATGACTGCAGATTGCCAACGAAACAACAACAGTTCACAAAGAGGAACTATGGCAAGTTATCTACGGCAAGTTATAGATACCCTGATCACTGTATTTAAAAAAAAAAAGTTTATTGTATTTTTATTTCATTTTTGTATTTTTTTTTCTATTTAAATTTTATTTTTATCATTTCTTTCTCATGTTCTACATTATACCACATTTACTTATGTAAAAGCCCTACGGGCGTAAAATGAATAAAATAAAATAAATACGACCTTCCCGTCCTGCTCCAATACTCTTCCACGTAGTCTGTCTACCTCTGTGTCAATCTGTCTCTGTTACACCGAGGCATCCTTGGATTAATAAAGGGGGCAAACACTTGCCCATAATCTTCAGAGTACCTCACCTATGCTAGAAACTACCCAACTTTTATTAACAAAACAAATTATTTTTGCAGTATACCTATTTGGAGAAACATTTATTTAATAATATATCAAGTAAATAAGTGATTACAATCATAAACGCATGTGCATAATATTATATACCTATTGTATGTTCAATGAGACGCGTAGAAAAAAACATTATAAACTTTTTAAAGCCTTAGTATAAACATTATTAGATTTTTATTTATGAAAGATGTGCACACACTGTGTTGACCCTGTGTGGACAATACCACATTTTTATTATTTTAGAATGCGACGTATGCATTATATAAAAATATTGCATTTAGTTTAATTATTTTGCTTGTAATTTAATAATATGAATGCTGCAGACTAGACATTAATTTTTATTATTTAAAAAAATGTAATACAAGCATGTTTCATTAAAAAAGGTCTTGTTTGTTTCTCAGGGAAATAAAATTAACTACCAATTTCTAGCATTGTAAAAATGTTTTGTTTTCTTAAGCATTTCCTTACAAACATCCAGACTTCAACAGATTACTTCTCATACTCATTTGCTGTACAAAACAACAGATGATATTGTCTACGCTTCGAATCTTTGATATTGTGAGTTGCACACCGTTAGACATACACATTTTATGAAAGTAAGGATTGTAGACAAGATTTTTAGCGATTTTTCGTCGTGTTCAGGGACCATATTAATAAATATTTCATCAAAAAATGCCTAAGAAGTAGTGCTTAGACTTTATAATCTACTTCTAGATCTTGAGTTACCTATATGGTGAGCCAAAAATAATCTGTCTTAAGACAGAAAACTGCACAATACTTCTGATTGGAGGTAGCTGTGGTGACATGGCAGAACGACGAGGTGAACTCCGATTTCCTGAAGATCCAAAAGATGACCCTCCCACTAGAGAATGTTCCTCGCGAGATATGTTTTGCGATCCACCTATAGACCTACGTCTCGGAATACTGCACGTTCGATCACGCGGTATATTATAAGAACGGTCTCTCGGAATACTACAAGTACCCATGGGTGATCCCCCCACAAGTGAATACTCTTCTTGGGATATGTTGGAGGTGTTCGGTAGACTTCTGTAACCTTGATCGAGTGGTGATCCCCCTACGAGTGAATACTTTTCTTGGGATATGTTGGAAGTGTTCGGAAGTTTTCTGTAACCTCGATCGAGTGGTGATCTCTCTGCTGGAGGGCATTCGTCTTGCGATATAGTTGAGGTGTCCGGTATGCTTATGTAACCTTGATCAAGCGGTGATACATAATAATTACTGCTTTCTAAGAATGACGGCGATTCACCTGAAATATTTTTGGGCGACCGCGGGGAATCTGAAAATATGAGCAAATAAAAATATAGGTAACAAACTTATGTTTGCGGAAGAAACATTGTGAAGGATTTTAAATTAGCGAAAAATTGGACAAGATTGATTTTAATCAATGCAGTGCAAACGTGTTTGTGGCGCTTAAGCGGTGAGTGAGCAGTGCGGGAGCGATTCGGGAGAGGTGTGGGAGCGATGCGGGAGAGGTGCGGAATAGTGCGGATGCGGTGCGGTAGCGGTGCGGGATTGGTGCGGGAGCGATGCGGGAGTGGTGGGGAGCGCTGCGGTGTACTCAATCATAATAATATGATAAGCAAGTGAAATGTCCGATTTCCATAGTGACTGCGCGTTTGCGGCAGTCTGCGCCCGCCTCGGCACTCTGGCCGAGCACTCAACTCAATTCGGTAAACAAAATATTCAATCACTGGCCATTAAATAAATTTTAGCTTCCCCCTTTTCAAAACATTTTTTATGTGCATCCGATGGAATTACCATTAGGAGAACACATAAATCAATCACTTATCTACAGAAATCACTAGTCTTATAATAGTCTATCTAGACATTTAGACCTTGAGTAACAGGTGATGAAGAAGAGACGTTGGACTACACTTCACACTCTGTTATAGTCCTTTATGCTCGCTCTCCCGTGTTTCATACTAGACGTCTGTTGTACGGAAGTTACACGAAATTGTGAGGAAGTTTTATTTCCTGTTTTTTTTTCATTGCCTTTTTTTATAGGCATGAAGAGTTTTGAGTTTTGAGCATGAAAAAAAACTGAAAAATGTGTTTCCAGGGTGTAACAGTAAAGATTTTAACCAACAAATAATCCTGGGCATATTTGTATTAAGTGATGTAGATGTCATTTTGCTGTCCTATATTTTTTTCAATTAAAAAGAAAGACAATATTATGCGCATCGCGTTATATGCACTTCTTCTCGTTCCAGCAGCACCGTACAGATGAGACAGAGCGCTAGAAATCTTTACCGAATGGAAAAAAATAATAACATCAAGTGAGCGTCGGTTATTACCTGCCATTTGTAAAATGTTAGTTCCGTCATCATCTTCTTCAACCGCACCAAAATCCAAACGTTTCGGCATGGCAGCTCTCGGATTATCACGGTAGCGATAGAACCGTCTGTCGCGGGGCGCGAACCTCCGTGGGGTTGTGACCACCGGCCCAGTAGGGGTGGGCCCTTGCATCTCGCAGCCGCTAATTGAAAAATCTGACTCTGCCTCCAAAGAGGGGTAACTCGACATCGGCGGCGAAAGCATCAAACAGTTTGGATCTACAGCGTTGGACGTAGGTGGCGAATTCATTATTTTGGCCATTTGCTCTGGAAAGCATATCCACAATATTTTTTCGTCGATGGTTTCTCGCGATTGGTTTGCTCGCGAGCTGTTGAGTGATGATTTTCTGGACATTTTTAAAGCTTCGTTCCCTTCCGCAGATATATTATGTATTATATTGTCAGCACCTATTGGCACGCATCAGTCCGAAGCTGGCCGCATATGATGCTACTGCGATCAGAACCTCTTTGCAAAATATAAAAAAATTGTTACTCTGTAGTGGTCATTTGAGCATGATTGGAGCAAATAAAACATTTTAACTTTGTCACTTCATGTTACGTTGGTGTTTTTTATGTGCACACCGCACAAGCTGCGGTGTAAGTCGCTACGATGGGATGTAAATACAGGAGGTTTAAAACTAATAATCTTTAATCATTGACGTCTTTCCACGTGTTTCCAAATAAATCCAAATTTCAATTGTAACAAATATATCCTCCACAAATATCCTTTAGAAATAATAGTTTATCAAAATGCATTTTTACTACGTTGGCGTTAATGGTGCTGTTATTAGTATCGAATGACTTAATTTTTTTAAATGGTTGAAATTTTTGTTTACTTTTACAATAAAATGAATAAAAAATAACTTTAAATTTTGCGGCTTCAAATTATTTGATTACATTTTTTGTCAGTTGACACTGTGTTGACACTGACAGATTTTTTTTTACATGAGTGGTTCCAGTTTTAAATAGCAAGGAACCTACTTGCTTGTGGGACTTACCTATCTGAAATGATTTACTTAGAAGAAACGATCAGCAATTTAATATATCAGTATATCACTTTGCTTTGGCTTTTGGATTTGCTCGGTGTTATGAAGGTCGCTTAAGCCGTGAAGGGGCCCATGGGCACACTTTTGAAATCCGTAAACGCAGGAAAACAAGTCCCGATTCCTAAATAACATCCGAACCTGTAGAACTATACAATCCCCAACTAGAGTAAATGACGAGAGCGAAGGGAGTAGAAATTTTTATAAACTCTTACAAAGATACAGAAATGCGCGCCAGGCGAAAAAAATCATGGGATATGTGGTGTGGGTGAAGGGTTATGATATGAATGATTATATTCACAAACGAAATTTTTTGTAGGTCGAAGCGCAAACAAAATTTATAATATGAAAAAAAATGTATTATTTAAAACTAAACTTTTAAAACATATCAGCTTAATCGGCTAGCAGCCCAGTGAACAAATGCGTCGGATTCCCACCCAAGCTTCGCGAGTTTAAACCACTGTTAGCTAGGTCCTTCATCATTGCGGAAGCAACATTTCCGCTTACGTAAAAATGTGAGAAAAGTCCTGCGTCCTACGATATATTATTTTTCGAGTCCTGTGTCCTTATCATTTATTTATTTTGTTATTTTATCATTTATTGCTATCATATATTTGACTGCTGATAACCCTTGACAAAAGTTCCCTGACCTGATTTTTTTACAACCTTCTACGTCGTAGAATCTACGAGGTTCTTTGATGTATACTTCATCTAATTATAGACGAATTATACATCAAAGCCTTACAAATAAAGCGAATTAAAAGCCTTATAAATAAACAAAAAATGAAGCTTTTTCGAACTCACAATTCCCTCACGAGTACCAGTAAATACGAAGTTCTTTAATTTTATGCTACAGAATTTAATTAATTAATTAATAATAAGAATGAAGAATGAAGCTGTTTCGAATTCGCAATTTAAATATGAAGTTCAATGCTCAAAACAAACATAAATATTTATCTACCAAATCAGAAATTAAGGACCTTGGGGTTATACTAATACTTGATAGTAAACTGAATTTCAATAAACATATCGACCACATAGTCACTAACGCATCTTCTATGCTGGGTTTCATAATCCGTTCCTGTAAACAATTCAAAGATATTACTACTTTCAAAATACTGTATTTTTCATTCGTTCGTAGTATCCTCGAATACGCATCACAAGTGTGAAACATAGGCTATGCAATACATAAAAATAGAATTGAAAGTGTTCAAAATAGATTTTTAAGGTACCTTAACTTCCGCTCTTTCCGAACTCATTAGTAATGAAGACTCTGCAAAGTTCTTCAATATACAGACGTTTACTTGCCGAAGAAATATAGCAGATTCGGTAATGTTATTTAAAATTACACATAACTTAATCGATAGTCCTGATCTTCTTCAACGCCTATTATTCCATGTTCCTAATCGCAACAGCAGACAGTCGCTTACTTTTAATCTCCCTCTTTGCAAGACCAATTCCAAACAAAACTCATTTATCTACAGATCCACACATTCATTTTACTTAAATTATTACCATATTGACATTTAACTCGACTTCACGCGACATAAAACAAAAACTCACTAATCAACATAACTCAAACTAGAAGTTCAATCCCTATATATTCCCGTCCTTAGCCTCTTAATCCTAATCCCATGTCTCCTCATCCTCCCCTACCCCCTTTATTTTCATATGCTATAACTAAACAAAAAAATAATTTAAGAAAACACCTCTATGACATTGTACACCTTACCATTAACTATTCATCAGTGGAAAGTTCATAATTGGCATAATTAATTATATTATTATTGTATTGTTGTATAATTACAGATTTGCTGTCAACTTTTCCTAAAATATATAAATAAATAAATAGGTATTTACCACTGATTCTGATGCTCACACTTGGAGCTTTGAGAGTGCACTTTCCCAATTTAAAGAATGCATCCTGTCTAATCCTGGCTCAGCTTTACCTGAGATTATTACTGAGTGTTTTTTGCCAGTGCATTTTTGTCATCCAATCTGTACGAAAGTAAATTATTTGGGCGACAATTTTTTTAAATTTTAATGTTTTCCTTTGCCTTGTTTGGGACCGCAGCACTGCTTTTTTCTTTGACGATATTATACTAACTACATAACATCATAACTCTGTCTATTAAAAGAAACAAAAAATATAAATATAACATTTAATTTAAATAACACCTTTCTACTCCTGAGCCCCAGAAAGGCAAACGTCAACAACGATCATTTTTCTTGTTTATATAAAATAATCGCATTCTCAGGAACTCAAAAAAAATATATTTTCAAATAACTGCTGCAGTTTTGAAAAAGATTTAAAAGGTTTTAAAATACTAAATGAAAATAGTGCCTTAGAAATCCCTGCTAAACATAAAAAATACATAATAATAAATCATCAAGTGGCTCATATACAATTTTATTTTGATAAAAAATCATATATTAAAAAAATTATCTAAATTATCTAACCTTATGGACCGAAATCTAACCTTAACGGGTTCGCTGCCACAAAGTGTTCAGGACGTAAATGAACAAAACCCGAATGTTCCCAAATGGGTACGGTCAAGTACAGTGGCAGGGAACCTGTTAAATTAACCTGCTTAGAAATAATTCAGGTCTAAATGGATTAAGTGAGGTTGATTGTTTTATTGCAAGGGTTCCCAACATATTTAAGGTTGAGAGCTATTTTTAATTAGAATTTTTATAGTTTTTTGTTTGGACCACCTCAAAGAACACCTGAAATTGTCTGAGAACCGTTGTAAAACAATACCACTAAACGAATCTAGCAAAACCAGTTTATACTATAACAGGATATATGTTTTTTCAACATTTGTAATATTGAAATCATTATTACCTTCAATTTTCACATTGGGATGGACCAAATTTTGCTTGCGAACCATTGTTTTAGTATAATCAGCAAAATATGCAAATCGTTTCATTATTTATTATTATTAACACAATCATAAATTTAGACAGATTATGAGTTGACCCACCTAGGCGTAGTGTGTTCAATTCCTCGGCTGGCTAAGTCCTCCATCACAACACAAGCAACATCTTCCGCTTACTGTAGTGGTAGTAGGAGATTTTCAAATATTGTCAGGTTATTCGTAACCCGAAAATGTTTCTTTCTTTCTTTAATAAAAACCATCACGGTGCTACATACCAGGGTGTTATCTGTCTCTGTTACATTGGGGCAACCTTGGACGAATAAAGCGGACACCCATTCGCTTATCATTATTTTCCTAAATAATCCTTTTTAGAGTCTTTTGTTTAGAGTCCTAAATAATATTATCACCCATACTAAAAACTACCCTAATTATTTTGATAGTTTAGTTACCTATTTACAGATAATATTGTTACCAATTTTTTTGGTTATTTTAGAAGATGATGTAAAATTTGGTTTGATTAACTTTTTTTTTGAATAATTTAATATTAATGCTGCAGACACAGTCTGGGATCTTTTTTATTGATTTTCATTATTGATATATTTTTTTGTAATACAAACATGTTTCATAAATGTCCTGTTCGTGTCTCATAGAAATAAAATAAAATACCAATTTGTAGCATTGTAATTATGTTTTGTTTTCTTAATCATTTCCATACAAAGCAACATATGATAGTCTACGCAATGAATTTTTGACAGTGTTTGTCGCACACCTTAAATAGATACATATATTATGAACGCAAGATAGTTAATAGTATACATGTAGAAAGTATAATAGTTTAGCAATTTTTCATTGAGTTCAAGGACCGTATTAATAAATATATTATCAAAAATGCCCAAGAAGTAGTGCTGAAAATTTATCATCTTTGTCTCCTCCTAGATCTTGAGTTATGGTGTGTCAAAATTAATCTGTCTTACAACTGATAAATGTGCAATACTTCTGATTGGAGGTTGATGAGGTGACATGGGAGAGTGACGGGGTGTACACTGATTTCCTGAAGATCCAATAGAAGACCCTCCCACTAGAGAATGTTCCTCATGAGATAAGTTTTGCGATCCACCTATTGACCTACGCCTAGGAATATTGTATGTTCGGTCACGTGGTATACTGTATGTTCGATCACGCGGTATACTATATGTTCGATCACGCGGTATACTGTATGTTCTATCACGTGGTATACTGTAAGTACGATTGGCAGCACCCATGGGTGATCCCCCTACTAGTGAACACTGTTCTTGGGATATGTTGGAGGTATTCGGTAGTCTTCTGTAACCTTGATCAAGTGGTGATGACGCTCCTAGTGGTGATCCTCCTTGAAGAATGCATGTTTCATCAGATATATTAGAGGTGTCGGGAAGCCTTTGATAAGAGCGATCAAGAGGAGATTGGGGATATTCTTCTTGTGATATATTGGCATTAGGAGGGTTCAATGATGCATAGTGCTCATTAAATATGGCCATTGGTACGCACATCAAACCAAGGCTAGCAGCTTCCTGTACAACATAATCACTGTATTCTAAGATTGACGGTGATTCATCTGAAATGTTATTGGGCGTCCGCGGGGAACCTGAAAATATGAGCAGAAAAATGATAACAGACTTTACAGAGAGGTATTGAAAATAATTTTAAATTTGCAAAAATTCAGATCAAATTGATAATTACTGAACTCTGATTCAATTCGAAAACATAAAAATAATCCATAACAGGCAATGACTTGACAATATATTTGGACAGGTTGTAGAATTCTTAAAGTGACAAGCAAAAGAAACGTTTAGTGCAATGCTTTTGATTTTGTAGTTTTCGTGTGCTACCTGTAAGTAAATTTTGCTTGCGAACCATTGTTTTAGTATAATCAGAAAAATATGTAAATCGTTGCATTATTTATTATTATTAATTGGTTTTATTGTAAGATCAACTAAACTGTTCAAGAATTCTAATAGCCTAATAATTCTATTCAATTCGTTAATCCGCAGTGTTCTTGAGTATGGGTCAACAGTCTGGAATCCACATTATATCACACAGGCTTTGATTATATAAATGTCTATATAATCAAAGCACACAGGTATCTAGACTTGAATCTGTCCAAAGAAAATTTACACGGATATTGTCTTATCGATCAGGTGTCTACCATCTACTAGACGGTTACGAACAAAGACTTACATATTTCAAATTAGAGAGTTTATATTAGTTAAAAGACGAAACATAAATGACCTCTTAATGCTTTACAAAATTGTGAATAATCAAGTAGATAGTAACACAGTCCATCTAATCAAGTTAAACGCCAGGCCCAAATTCACTAGAAACCTTATGTGACATTTATATTTGACATTAAATGTGACATTTATATTTGTATATAAATTTATTTTATACTATACAAGAATGTACTGTTTGTGCTCAAATAAAAAAAAATAAAAATAAAATAAATTGCATTAAAAAGTCTGTCATATAGAAACATTTGAATTAAGAATTTACTGGAAACATGAAGAGTGTTTCTTACTTGCCACATTTTTCCTTAATTTTGTGAGACAATAACAAGTCTAGATGTAGTGTATCGTCATTGTTTACAGGTCATTGAATAAATCTTAGCTACCCCCTTCTTTTCAATGTATTATTTATATGTGAACAAAACGTATTGTCGAGTGACTTACTATTAGGAGAACACATAATTCAATCACTTCTCTGCAGAAACCACTATTAAAGCAATCCTTTATTAAATTGCATATTATCTCAATATACAATAATTTATAGAAGAATCATAATTTGCGAAAATGTACACAAAATGACAAAAGCATGAAAACTTGAGGATTAAAGAAATCTAATTAATTAAAACATAAAATTTTCTGTTTAAAATATTTAACAAGAATTTGGTTTTATGAAAACATCTTCCAGATTTGACAGTATGTTTCTTTTTTTCAATTCCAATTGACACATCATAATCTTTCAAATAATAATATATTTGAAAACCGAACTATTACTTAGGTACCATTGTGGAAAAAAATGGTTGAAAAAATAAATAATACAAGGTGGGTAAATATTATTATCTTGGGTATATATTTTCTCCAAGATGTTTAAGTAATACATAAAAAAAGTTAAGCTGGTGATACATTTATTCAAATAATAGTGCATAAATTAAGGCAGTAATAATTGTTTAACATAATCATCACTTGCTACATCTAAAGGGGTCAAGTCTTCGTTGTCTTTCAAGGACTTATCAGCGCCGTGTTCCAGCAAGAGAGTTACGCAGTCGGTGTGTCCACAGCTGGCGGCGTAATGGAGCGCCGTCTGCCCCACGTCATCCCGAAAAGCTATGTCACAAGGAAGTTGGAGAAACAACTTCAGCATGTCCGCATTCCCCCTGTCCGCCGCCCAGTGGATCAACCCTAACCCCTCGGTGTCCAGCTTCTTCAACCAGTCAGGCTGGGAATCCAACAACCTCTTCACTTTCCAAGTGTTGCCCTCCTTGCAGAAATCAAATACAGTTTTGTCGGCTTCGGCTATGGGATCCTCGTCTGAGTGTAAGCTGGAGACGGCAGCCCAATGTTTTTGCTTGGGACCAGTCCAGTCTCCTTTTTGTCGAGTTGTCTTCTCGCTATTCCAACCAGGATCTAGCATATTTATCAGCCCGATATACTTCTCCTTCGCTGTTTCAGATGGAAGATCTGCCAAAGAATTCCATGTGTCCCATTTTTGCTTCGCCTGCATTTCGTACCATTTAGGTCTGGGTATATTGCAAGGCCCTTCCGTTGCTTGTTTATAAAAACCGTATATTTCCAACAACTTTTCAGACTCCAGTCTACCTACGATTTTTTTTACATGGTCAGCGGCGCAATTGAATTCTTTATTTAGGTTACGCACTTCGATGTCAGAATCTGAATCTGACATATCTAGGTCAGAAAATGTATCCAAAGCTTGGGCCATTTTGAAAGACACAAAAGTATTTAAGTTGACTATTACTTATAAAAGACTACTTTAACAAATAAATAACTAAGAAGATGCGGGTTGCAGAGAAAGAGAATGGCCTTCTAAAGTATGATTGCCCTTGTTAGTGGCGTTGTCATATCCATTTCTAGCAGAAAATTCAACAAAACCATAACCCCTGCTTAGTCCAGAGGAGCGGTCGAATACCACCTTGGCCACGTTGACATGCCCGAACTGGGAGAAATACTCCACCAGCTCTCGGTGGCCAACTGTCCAGGGGATGTTGCCAACAAACAGCTTGTTTATAATTCGGCTAGCTTGACTTGCCATAGCTTTCAATGAGGGAGGGTAGATTAGTTGTGAAAGATTTCTAGCAGGTGAATGGAATGATCTCCCATCAACTCTGTGAAGTTTATTCCCGAATTAGCGCTTACGGAGTTCAGATCGATGAGATGGCACCGTAAATTCCACTTCTTCAACAAGGCTTCGATAGACCAATCTGAACTTCTCTCTTGATAAGTGCAGAGAAATCTGGTATTTCCTCGCTCCAAGAAGTAAGAGACTGTTGCGAGAATATCTTCGAAGATGGCCGGATCGTAGAAACAATCGGAACTGATTATCAAATCGAAGGGTCCAATCTTAAATATATTGCTAAGGAACAGGCCCCAAGTTACTCCAACCACTTGGATGTTAAGTCCAGGAGTTAATCCGTTAGCTTGGCAGCAGCTAGTTATGTGGGCTAGGGACTTGGGAAGAGTAGAACTGTCGGATAAGGTGACGATGGCTCCGCACTTGGCTGCTAATATTCCTGAAAAATCAAAAAGAAAATTAAAATATTAGTTAACTAATAAAAATTTTTGGGGAATGAAGAACAGAAACAAAATTACGAACCTAGTAGGTTTGTTGACCAGTCTCTGAATGTATTTTTTTTTTTAATTCTCAACTTACGTAGTTTTGTAATGTAAATAATAAAAATAAAATGTTCATTTCACAATGTTACATTTGAATACACATTCTCGGCTTCAAAGCGGCTATTTTTCTAGCTTTACTAAAAAATATGTTTAGATCTTAGATAGGAGTTACAAACTTACTTGAAAATTTACTAATACTTCATGGGACCCGTTAAGCCTTATGGTACATATACATGTGCGAACCAAAACGCGAGCCAAGCCACGAATTACGAGAAAGGAAGGAAGGAAGCAACTGCAAGCGGCATTTCGCACCATTTGCGGTTTCTTCATTCTTTTCCCATAAATTGAGGTTAGGCTCGGCAGTTTTTGAGGACATAAAGGGTGCCTAGCATGAAATGCGAAACCTCTTACTAAAAATTTAAGGTCTTTCCATCAAGCCTTGTCAAATAAAAATAATCAAGATAAAATACCTTTTTGATTCCACGGTAACAGGCAAGTTCTCACTCGATTTGTATTAGTATATTGAATTAGTAAATTGTATTAGGTAATTAAGGTCCTGTATATTATCTGCCTGAACAGAATATAATTAAATAATAATATATGTACATTCTAACGCGGCATCACATATATTGATGAAATGCATTGCATATGGATGACCTCAAATAGATTGAAACTGAATCCCACAAAGACTGAGTTTCTGTGGACTGCTACAAGCAGACGTCAGCATAACATTGAAAACTCCCCAATAACCATTTCAGGAAGTGACATCACTCCAAAAACGTGCATCAAATTACTGGGTGTCAATCTGGACGCTAATTTTTCCCTTAAAACTCAGGTGAACAGAACTGTAAGCACGGGGTTCTTTCAATTAAGGCAAATTAAAGCAGTGCGGAGAAACCTGCCAACAGAGGCGACTAAATTGCTAGTCAATTCCTATGTTGTTTCACGTCTAGATTATTGCAACGGAATATATGCAAGTCTCCCCAAATGTCAAATCAACAAATTACAATCCGTTTTCAACACGGCAAGGCTTATCACCGGAGTATCTAAATACTCCCACATTTCAGAGCATCTCAAAAATCTGCACTGGCTCAAATGTCCTGAAAGAATCCAGTTCAAGGTATGCTGGATGGTATTTAAGTCACTTAACGGAATGGCTCCGGCTTACTTATCAGAATTGTGTATTCCAGAAGATTCCAATTCCCGACAGTCAACCCTTAGGTCAGCAACGTCATCAGCTATCGGAAGGTTGAAGGAACCAAAGCGCACACCAGATACTAAGTTCGGTGAGCGTGCTTTCGCCGTGTCAGGACCTAAAGCCTGGAATGGACTGCCACATGATTTGAGAATGATCGCAGACTCGACAGAATTTAGGTCTAAACTTAAAACGCACCTTTTCAGACAGTCGTATCCATAATTTCAGAAACCTCCACTTTCACAGTCGACGGCAATTTAAATTACCAAAATGTAAAAAAATACTAAAAATAAAATAAATAAAAATAATAATTAAAAATAAATAAATAAAAATGATAACATCTAACAATTTGTAGGCTTTTTAAGACAGTTAAAATACAGTTAAATTAAAATAAAAACTATAGCAGACTTAAGGTCATGCGATGACGTGCTCTGCGTGCAGTTTTATCTTTTATAAGCATAAATTTTTTAATATAAGTGTGTTTGTCGGAAGTGACTTGCCAGGTAAGTATGTTTTGGTATCTTTTCTAAATAACAAATGTAGATCCTAGGAAATAAATTGTACAGCGCCCTTGAGGTGATTTTTCACAAAAACGGCGCTCTACAAATTATCCAATTATTATTATTATTATCATATATAGTTTTGTATTAGTGCAATAACTTTAGCCATAACTTTATAATAGTTTGTCTACTCTATAGTTAATAATAAGATAGATCATGGTATAAATATATTATATATTTGTACACCGCCCTTCAGATTATTTTTCACAAAAACGGCGCTATATAAATCATCCAAATATTACTAGGTTATATTCTTGGAACCGATTGGAAGTTCTCCAAAGTATCATGTAAGTATAGTTTTACTTTTGATGTAAATTGATGAGTTGTACAACAGCATATTATGTACAAACCTGGGAGAGCTGTACCGGATCCGATTTCTAGGATACGTTTGCCGCAGATTTCTTGACGATGATGCCACAAAAACCACGCTAAGACAGGAGCGGAGGGCCAGGTATAGAAAGAGTAGCTCGCCTGTAGCAACTGTAAACGATATTTCAAATTATTAAATATTCTTGCGTGACACACGTGCTCAGTACGGGAGACCGTGTAAAAATAATCTTGCGTAATCTAATCTTTGTTCAAGTATATGTTTACCTCCGGAATATTTATCTCCAAGTATTCGCCGTTCAGGTCTCCGTTACTTTTGGATTTCGATCTGAAAACAAACTTCTTAGTTTGTCCGGCTAAACCATCAGTCATTTCTATAATTATAAGCCATTATGAGGAAATTTAGGTATTTTCCTGTATACTTTTGGCATTTCTCATAATTTGTCTATGCATTCGGCATCCATCTTTTTATGGCTATTGGATTAATGTGATGTGTCGTCGTCCATCGACGTGTGTTCAATCATTTCTACGTTCTATGGTTATGTCGATAGTATCTTATTGTAAAAAAATCTATTTTTTATTCTCTTGAGACCTTGAGACTCTGGATACTGCATTGCCTCTATATCTTTTAATTTTTTACTGAATTTATTAATTACTTTTTTACGCCAATTTTAATTTATTTCGACTAACAACTTATCTATTTCAAATTTTGGTTCATTGTGGATTTTTTCATTTTTAATTTTTTTTTTCATCATATTTTTACACACTTTGCAAATATAAGGCAAAAAGAGTCCCGATAAACTGCTTTTTAGCAGTTTGTCTAATTATAATAAATTTAAAATTATTTAATTGTAATTCTAAATGTTATGAAATTGTGTTTTCAAAAAGGCTTTTAGTTTATCGGTCCGCCCAGGTAATTTATGAAATATCTAATATTTAATTTTGAATTTATTAAGAATATTTATACAAATTACGTAAGGATAATATTTATCTGTTCAATCATTCAATACCACCCCACCTTCCTCTTTACATTTCCTTCCGCTTCCCACTACCTTCAGCCTCACATCATACAGATGGTTGGAAGCTTTAAAAAATATAAAAATACTCGGAGAAAATATTTTTCAAAGGTTCAATCAAATATTAATTAACTGTTAAAAAATTCAAATGTGTCAAACAAAAAGCAAGAACAATTTAGGTCAATTTAGTCCAGTTGGTCAGTAGTGTGATGAAATATCTGAAATAGTAATTTTGTTCGTCTTTTACTAATGATTTTTAGGGGTGGCCGAATAAATAAATTATTTTCGTTTCCTGGAGGGGAGGAGATTTCTGTGGTTTCTAACGAAATAACTCTTAAAATGTAATTTTTCGTTGATGACATTTATTTTTAAAAAGGAGCTAGATTATGTGATTATCTGAAAAACGAGCATAGAAACAAAACCACTTTTTTATAGCTGACATGACGGCCTCAATAATCTGGAGGGTTTATTTTATTTACGATTTTGAGCCAGAACCATAAATCAGGCCAGAACAACACATCACCTGCTCACCCATAAATCAACTATCTACTTGTTTCTACTCATAAATATACCACTCTTTTCTACTGCTCACAAACGAAAGAACTTTGACTCGAACAGCATCAGTGTTGCCAGCTCAGCACTTTTAGAGCTATATGTTTCAGATATTCTAGCGTCTTATATAATACAGACCGCAGGACTTAAATCATTTACATAAAATGACAACTTTTATAAGTTACTAGATGTACCCCGCCACGCGTTGCTGTGGCTCAGGCTGTCTGCCGATAGAGAAAGAATAGCGCGTGTTGCTTTAATGTTCAACAGACTGAACTTAAAAAAGCATATTTTTACCTGGTGACAAAAAGGATGTTTTTACCATTCATAGGTCGAATTTAATGTTTCAAAGACCCAATCCTGTCTGATTACGTCTACAAGGGATCCAAATGATAATCTAGTCTCCTTCAACGGAAGCAATCTTCCGAACAGGCCTTCCAATGATATGCTTGGTGTAACTATAAGTGACCAGCTCAGGTACGGGGGCTCCATCGAAGCCAGAGTAAAGTTGGCTTCTCAGAAGCTGGGCGTACTGTACAGGGCCCGCAGATACTTTAATAGTACACAACTGCTGACCCTGTACAAATCGCAAGTGCGCCCTACTGTCGAATTTGGCAGCCATCTCTGGTCCGGAGCCCCAAAATACCTGAAAAAACCCTTGACTCTGTGCAGAAACGGGCGGTCCGTTTGATAGATTCCCCAATCTTTACAAACGGACTGCAATCTTTAGAGCACAGGCGTCAGGTAGGTATGCTGTCCTTGTTCTATCGGTATTACAATGGAAGATGCTCTGAGGAACTAGCGTCATTGATCCCTTCGGCACCGGTGCGTAGTCGGGATACACGCCAAACGCGCGCCCAACATTTGTACACGGTTGACATTTGTCACATGAGACCGAAACGAAACGAAACGAAAAGAAACGAGCTGCCGGCCTCTATGTTTCCTCCCTCCTACAACATGGGACTCTTCAAGACCCATGTTCACTCCTTCCTCTCCACAAAAAGACCCTCCACACAGCATCCCCAAAGATGACATAGGCCCTGAGGGAAATTATTTTCTTCAGGGCCTCCTGTGTGGAGTTAATATAAAAAAATAAAATAAAATAAAAAATAGGTTACAATAAGCATGTTTTTACCTTTCACAGGTGATATCTATATAATATAGGTATATAAAAACAAGCGTATTCTAATGCAACGTTGTGTCAAAATATCAAAGCAATCGGCGAAGAACTTTCGGAGATTTAAGATTTATAACAAATTATCATTTACATTTTTATTTATATGGATAGATTTACTCTTAAAATCACATTTTGGCTATCCCTTAGAAACAATGTAACATTGTTAAAACCTATATATTTTTAATAAACTATATAGTTTTGAAAGCCGTCTGCTTATATAAAAAAAATATTAGTACAGATAAATTGTATCACTGTTAAAATATTCTGAAAAAACGCTTTCTTTTTTTCTCAGAAATTCTCAGGCTTTTCAGTGAGCTTGGGTGGGTTGAAAAATACGACATTTTTGATGATTTTGTCGATGAAAATGTTTTTTTTTTTAAATTTCTTTTTGTTGTTATGAAGATTATATTTTTATTTTGGTGAGACTGTGCCTCCTTAAACAGCAGAACCAGACTGAGAGAACGGTCCTGGTCGCCACCCCCTCTCCCCTCACCCCATTATATGGCTCTTCTCACTTGAAAGCCTGCCAACCGGTCCTGAGTCAAATGGCGCCTTGCGCTAGTAAAAATCTTAAGGGCATTGTATTGCCCTGCCTTAGTTCTTGTATGTTCAATAGACCATTTAGCAAATTTTACAGGAGACGTTTTTTTTTGTTTTTACAGGCAAATTTTAAAAAATTCTCGATTTTGGTTATTTCGTTTAATACATATGTGTAACAGGAAATTATTAAAGATCATTTTTCGAAGATTGAAGCTATAATATGCCCATATTATGACTTTAAAGGTGGACGTTGAACATTGCTTGAAAATGATTATTTTGGATATTGAACATATCGTCTGGAGATTGAACAATTCGGCTCCCATAAGTTTGAGGTATTTTTTGTTCAATTAGCCAATTAGTGGTAAATTGTATATACAGGGTGATTTTCAGATTTTAAACACTTTACTTTTTTCTTAGTTAGTAGTTGACTTAAAGTATTACTTTAAAATATACAAACAGAGTCCTTGAGTTTATTTTTCACAAAAACTGCTCTATATAAATTATACAATATTTTGGAAGTTTGAAAACAATGCACAAGTACAAAGGTACCTACCGCTAATATACTACTATCGGTTGTCAGTGCATGCGTGATGTGAAATATTCTTACATCGTACGTATTACGGCCTTCGTGGTCTAGGGGTACTCTTGACTAGAAATCCGGAGGTCGGGAATTCAAATCCCGGCGTGCGCAAGTAAATTTTATTTGATTCATTTATGTTATTTCACAAATTATTCATTTAAAATAACATATAGTCTATTTGCGGCATGTTCCAGAGAGGAAGATATGGTGCAAAGCCCACCATACGAATTGAAATGGCTTTAGCCGTGTTTGGTGATCAGATCTGAAAAGATACTCACATACCATCTCTCTTCTCCTTCATCCTCCTTCCTCTCTTTCTCCTCTCCATCTCTCTTCTCCTTCATCCTCCTTCCTCTCTTTCTCCCCTCCATCTCCTTCCCCTCCACACTACCTTCAGACTCACAATATACTAATATACCCCAATTGGGGATTCCATAGTCTCACTGGCTCCAGATGGTTGGGAGCAGTTGAGACTGTGTGCGGTATTTCATTAAAAAAATCCCGAGTGATGCGTAAAATTATTGAAGTTCAATTTTCAGTTGTAAATTTGTTTTTTTTTATTGTTTCGTTACCTACATTTGATAAATGTAATTTTTAAAGTTTACTTACTTTAGAAAGATTTTTTTTTCTTTCGGAAGGTCTTATTTGCCGTGAGCTTATTATTTATGTTGATTATCGTGGGTAAAATATTATTTTTTTAAATACTTTCAGCTCTTAAAATCCTAAAATTATAATATCCCGCAATTTGGGTTATGGGTGTGCACTATTTAACATTACATTTATTGTTGTTAGTCGTTTGCCTAGTTGGTTTTATTGTAGTTCCTACATAAGAATATGTTTATTGTTTTTTATGTGACTAAAAAAAACAAAAAATCAGAAACTTTTAATTGAATGAATTCAAAATTGAAATATTTGGACTTCGTTTTCATCAGCGATCTCAGCAGTGATAACGGACAAAATATGTGTCGTAGATGTCTTTCAATCAGACTATGAGGACAGTCGACTTTTTGCACATTTCCATTTCCTGGCTCTTTTGTTGTATTTCTTGAATAAAAATAAGTTTTAATGCACTAATATAATTTATTAATACTCATTTTAGGTAACAGTCCTAAGTTTGTAAATAAATAATTGAATAAATAAATAATAAATGAAGCAACCTGTATATTTGCCTAGCAAATTCAAGAAGTACATGTAAAATATGGTGATGTAGGCACCGCGAGTATTATTATTTTTCTGACCAAAATGCCACCTTGGCTCTGGCAACACTGGCCTGCGCAGCGAGATGCGCAGCCGGCATAACTGAGCTCGCGCGTGAAAAAACTTTGAAATCATTCCGTCTCGGGCGCTCCTCCCAACAGCAAGCTATTAATTGTAAATTACGCAAATTATTGTCGCAGGTAGAATCTTTGTATTATCTCAACTTTAATAAAATATAACTCCACCAATCAATCAGTGTTATGATTCACAAGCTAAATTCCGCGACTGTTCATTTAGAGAACTAGAATATCTCCGAGGGTAAGCGGAGATGTTCTAGCAATCCCTATAGTGAAAAAGCCTATAAGTGACATAATTTTAAGACTTACCTTTCAATTTGAGCTACTGTTCTAAGTATTTATTGTTATTAAGTTTAATTTGTAGAACTCCATTTTATTTATTTTTTATATATTCAATAATATTGTTATTGGGTTTATAAAAACAGTTTATTTTTAAACAAGTTCTGCTGTGTAATTATTATTACGCGTGACAGCTGTTTCGCCTTCTGAAGGCATTATCAAACTGTCATCAGTTTGATAAACAGCTGTCACGCGTAATAATAATTACACAGCAGAACTTGTTTAAAAATAAACTGTTTTTATAAACCCAATAACAATATTACTGTTCTAAGGTTTATTGATTCTGGAGTCGGTGAAGTCATTTTTTAGTTCAATAACAGTATATATTCGCAATTAAACGTATTTTTAGTGGAACAATTTCGTTGTTAGAAAACAACTAAAAATCAACATGGCCGCACATTTTAACTAGCCGGCTCCTGATTGGTTGACAGTGGAGATTGAACATTCAAGACCTCAACCTTCTGCGGGATGTTGAACAAATATCTATGAACTTTTTTAAAAATATTATATTCATAACTTTGAGTGTTTGAATGTTCAATATCCAGGAGATTGAACAAATAAGAACTGAAACATTATTCCGTGAGTGGATATTGGCACTCGAAAAATGCTTAAAATGTCACTTAAAAACCAAAAAATATGGTTTTTTTTAACTTCATTAATGCGCAATAGGCTAATGTACATATTGGCATTCATAACATTAACATTTAATATTAACTTTGCGAATTTTGTGGATTACGTAAAAGACCTATTTCAATACTTTTCCTAAATGGAAGTTATATTTTTGTAAACCAGTCAAATCGCTGTATTTTTTTAATTTATGTTCTTGTTATTTTTAATTTTGTTTCTCGCATATACTTATGTAATTTTGAAGTGAAACTTCTTTACGCGCGTCATGCAATTTCGAGGACCGGAGTAAAACCGACTCATGACCGAAACGAAAATGCGGGACCACCGATTAAAGTTCATTTGATCTAGTCAAAGTTTTGAAGTAACATATAAATGCTTCTTAGCTCATCCCGACAACTGGCGTTGGTGGTGTAATGGTCAGCATAGTTGCCTTCCAAGCAGTTGATCCGAGTTCGATTCTCGGCCATCGCACATTATTTTTTTGTTTTTAACGCCTTTTTCATTCAATATCTTATTTTTTAGTAGGTCAGAACATTTTTTAAAAGAAAATAATATTGCAAAATAATAAAAACACTTATCTCACTGTGATAAAACATTACTCCGCTAGAGCGCGCTTTGCGTTATTGTGTTGGATTAAAATTATTATCTAATCCGTATATTATGATAATTGTATTACATTTATTTAATTAATTTATTTATTTTGATAATATGTAATAATTTACAGAAAAAAAAATTAAAACTATCTCCCTCTGATAAAATATCCGTTCGCTAGAGCGCACTACGCGATCTTGTGTGGGATTCTATTTCTGTACATTGTACATTATTTTTAAAAATATATTATATTTTGGGTGTGATGTAGGTAACATTATAAAACATAACAAGCTCTCATATTTTCAGAACCTACATAATATAATCAATTTATGCGGCTTTGCTTACAGTTGGTGCTCAGCGTGGTTGGCTTTCAATCAGTTAAGCGAGGTTCGATTCTCGGCTGTGGCATTTTTGAAGTGAAACCTTGTTGAGGTGGGGGAGCCGCTCACGAACGTTCTCTCTCTTCTCTTCTTTCCTCTCTCTCAGACACCAGCGAACTGCGCCACGCCAAGCATCAGCTGAAACTAGAAGTTTCACTTCTGTCTTGCGTAGGCTTGACACACCCACTTTTTTTATTTTTATTATTTCTTTCTTTTCTTTCTTATGTTTCAAAACTGTCATTAAATTTGTACCACCCACATGTAAAAGCCCTCTGGGCGTTAAATAAATAAATAAATAACTCAGTTTTGCGAAAAAAGGTCTATTGAACATACAAGAACTAAGACAGCGTTTAGGTGTCAAGTATAATCAATGCCTTGGCTCCTTAGCAAGTCGGCGCCCGGAGCGGACTGCTACAATCGCCTGCGCCCGGCCAGGGACCCCTGACTTAACCTTACAATATTTGAAAATCTCATACCATTACTGAAGATTAGGAATATACCGGCCCATACCAACGGATATCTTTTTTTACATTAGCTCCACACTGGAGGCCGTAAGGTAAATAATTTATCTCAGGGCCTAGGTCATCTTTAGGGATACCGAGTGGAGGGTTTTTTTTTAAGGAAAAGATTGAGAGGAAGATCTGGGAAATAAAAATGTATTAGGGGTGGGTAGGAGTCTGGAGTCAATGTATCCAGGAGGTTTAAATTCATCCTTCCCACTGCGGAGCAAGGCGATGGGTGGAGAGAGTACTGCCGGTTAAAAGATCTCCCTCTCATCAACAAAACTCTCCAAATCTGGCCCGCCAAAGGTGGGCAAACGCATCCGCCGCCAAGACCTAGACCAGAGGTTCCCAAACTTTTTTGCCCCGTAGACCACTTGTTAATTTTTTTTTCCGTAGACCCCCTGCCTGAAGAATATTGAATTTTCCTAAAACTATTAAGTCCCATGTGATAATCGTTTATTTTTTCGTAAAAAGATTCCCTTCCCTTGCCTGTCCAACAACCGGGTGGCGGTATAGTTCCTCTGTATTTGCATTGTGCAGACAGGGGTGCCCTTGTGAAGTATTACACCAAATGAAAATGAAACAGGATAAGCAACGGAAATTTCTTTAGCTAGCCCCTTAAGTTCTTTGTCAGTGCTTAATCCTGTCATTTCTTCTTGTCAAATGATTTCCGATTCATCGACGTTCCATTTCCATAGTCAAAATGTCCTCAAACTTAGTTTTTAATTCTGTGTGAAGTACGTTTAAATTTGATAAACATTACCCTGGACGTTTTTCAAAAACAAGTTGGGGATCAATGTGCAATTTTTTGCTTCAATATATTAATTACGACGAGAAAAGGAACGTATATCTCAATTTATGTACCTCAATAAACAACTTTACGAAACATAAAAATATCAAAAAGTAATTTCTCAGTCTATTATTAGTATTACGTAAACTATGTTATTTGTGTTAGGTGTATTGTGTCATATACGGAACTCCTAAATGTTGACTTGAGATAAGTTGGGGTCGGCTCGTATGTACCTCCATTTGAATCTTGTGAATCCCTAAATTTTTTTCTCGATGACATGGACCCCCAGCAAGCCGATATCGACCCCTGGGAGTCCATATAGACCACTTTGGGAACCTCTGACCTAGACAATTCTCGCTCCAGAAAACCGAGCACCCCTGCTAAGTAACTTAACGTAGCGAACGACTTGGGGGTGAACTATGGCAGAGGTCTTGGTTATCCAATGTATGGTTCCCGAGGCAGTGGTACCCATATCGGCCTGCCAAATTGATATCCAAAATAATCAAAGAAGTCCAAAAGCTTGCAACACTGAAAACAATAAATCCATATCCAAGAAATGTGACAGTTCACCGGAGTGTTCGATAAAAACATAATAGAAAGATGGACGTGAAAACAAAGATTAGGTGTGGAGTGACTAGAAGAAAATGCAATCAAATTAGAAAAATTAGTCCAAAAATTGAAAGAAACAAATCACTTCGGAAGGTAAATTTCCGGGTCAACTGTTGATGCGTTTGTCATATTTACATAAAATGCTTTCACAATACAGTATCCAATACTTATTATGATTTTTTGATTGCCTATTTATTTGCGATCTTCATTTTTATTAATGAATTAGTCTATCCTATGTCTGTGAATATTGAAAGCATAACTACTATATTGCTACATTACCATTATTAGTTATTGAGTTTCACATTTTACTCCTTGTTTATTTCAGGTTTCTACCATACTAAGAAAGAATGAATCACTTAGGAGTGCAGAAGAAATCGCAGTTTTAGCTAGTATGACGGATGAAGTCAAAGAAATTAATTTCCGAATATGCAGAAGACAGAGGACAATAGAGCGAAGTAAGGAAATAGAAGATGAACATTTAATTCTCCGCAGCAAATGCAAGAAGTTGGCGAATGCTCTGCAGCATGCTAAACATCTTGTGGTATGTTTAAAATACATTTTTATTATAAAACATAAGCGAAAATTAACAATATTTAACATTTACTTCCTAAGAGTTTGTTTTACTGCTGGAATGATAATAAAATAGTAAACTTTGAGGTAAAATTTCGATCGCGCTGGCCTCGCTTATTATGAATATTTTTTAGATAAAACCTTTAGATTCACCTTAATTACTGTACGACACAACTTTTAACCTTCGGGGCGGTGGAAAATATTGCAATAAAAATTTCAATTACGTAAAATTAAAATTAGCTTTCGTTTTGTGAAACGAGACCGTCCATTTTCAAACTTTATTTGTTTATTGTCAAATGTCATTTTGTTTTGTTGGTATTTCTGTTACTATAGGACGAAACGAACGGCTAGAAGTAGCTAGAGACCATCGCGCGGGCGTTTTTTTTAATGTTAAAAAATTCCGTCAAATTAGTATTTACCTAATATGCATGCATTGTGTGCGTTGTGATTGAAATTTATTAGCTGGATTTTATTTTTTTACGTTCAAATTTTATTTAAGTTAACTATTTCTGCGATGTTGAGCGGCTACGCTAAGTTTGTAATACAAAAGAAAGTGCCCCCTTTATAGGGCCTGCTCGCGTCAAGGCAAGAAAAACATCCCAGTTTTCAAATAGTTTAGCGGCTACGCTAGGTTTGTGTAACATGGTTTTTGAGATATATACACGGTGTCCGGAAACTCGTAGTACAAGCGGGAAACTGGAGAATCTACACCACATGGGGAACCCAAAAAAACATAAAGTTTTTTGATTTGAGCTTTTTCACAAAAAAAAAAAAAAAACCAAAAAAAAATATTTTTCGGCTATTTTTGGGTTAAATTTTTTTCTGGTGTTTAGGGTTGAACAACAGATGTTTTAACCCTGCAGAGCAGAAATATTTTATGATTACACCGGATTAAATGAAGGGTGATTTCAAAATAATGCTTCAAATCCGAGTTTCTTCATTTGTTTTACTTTCAAATAGTTTTAATTAGTTGGGTACTTTGATCTTCAGTAATAATTTATAAGAATTTGATTAAAAAAAAAAAAAAAAAAAAAAAAAAATGAACTTCTAACTCGATTTACTCGATAACGAAAGCTCAAATAAAAAAAAAATATACTACAAAATCGACTCCAAATGTGATGTAGATTCACCAGTTTCCCGCTTGTACTACGAGTTTCCGGACACCCTGTATATATATATACCATGTTACACAAACCTAGCGTAGCCGCTAAACTAATTGAAAACTGGGATGTTTTTCTTGCCCTGACGCGAGCAGGCGGTATTAAGGGGACACTTTCTTTTGAATCACAAACCATGTTACACAAACCTAGCGTAGCCGCTAAACTACTTGAAAACTGGGATGTTTTTCTTGCCTTGACGCGAGCAGGCGCTATAAAGGGGGCACTTTCTTTTGTATCACAAACCATGTTACACAAACCTAGCGTAGCCGCTGAACTACTTGAAATCTGGGATGTTTTTCTTGCCTTGACGCGAGCAGGCCCTATAAAGGGGGCACTTTCTTTTGTATTACAAACTTAGCGTAGCCGCTCAACATCACAGAAATAGTTAACTTAAATAAAATTTGAACGTAAAAAAATAAAATCCAGCTAATAAATTTCAATCACAACGCACACAATGCATGCATATTAGGTAAATACTAATTTGACGGAATTTTTTAACATTAAAAAAAACGCCCGCGCGATTGTCTCTAGCTACTTCTAGCCGTTCGTTTCGTCCTATAGTAACAGAAATACCAACAAAACAAAATGACATTTGACAATAAACAAATAAAGTTTGAAAATGGACGGTCTCGTTTCACAAAACGAAAGCTAATTTTAATTTTACGTAATTGAAATTTTTATTGCAATATTTTCCACCTCCCCGAAGGTTAAAAGTTGTGTCGTACAGTAATTAAGGTGAATCTAAAGGTTTTATCTAAAAAATATTCATAATAAGCGAGGCCAGCGCGATCGAAATTTTACCTTTCGTTTTTAAACAAGACGCGTGAGAAGGAAGAGGACGAATGTCGATGATGTCCGTACGATCTCTTGCTAAGACTAGTTTACAACTTATTCTACAAGTTTTTAGTGAAACTATTATTTATTTGTGTTAGTTTCACAAACCCTTGGTAAATAAATATTAATTATTAAACATGCATAAATATATACAGTCGAACTTGGTTATTACGATCACGGCTATAATGAGCAATTACAAAACGATATTTTAGTTCAGGGTTATCTTCATATAATTGTTGGCTGTTATAACTAGATCGATTCACTGATATACCGTTCAAATTATTTTGTCAACTCAATTTCTGAATACTTGAATAGGTCGTTGGGTCTGAAAGAAAACAAATAATTGGGAATTATTCTCGAAGTAGTGGCAAACAAAGGGGCGGTATAGTGCGGCGGTTTGCTAGCTGCCTGGCACATAGGCGGCTAGCGGGAATTTCTTATCCTGTTAGGGACGAATTCATATTTTTATGGCTCTACTTGTGTAAGATTGTCGGTTATGTGAAACATTGTTATCCATCAGGCACGATGTAAAATTGTCATAAAATCTGCGAAAGTCATGCGAAATTTGAGCTTTGCAAATTTGGTCCCTTTTTACGCCTTACCTCGTCGTCAATTTTGTTTTAAAAACTAATGAATATGTTTATGAAGGTACCTCATTACGAATACCTAAATCCCCGCTCGGGGTAAATTTATGTACAACTTTTTCAAACAGAGTGGTTGCTTTGCCTATTTTTCAAACATCCCGCGACCTACAAGTGGATTTTTTTTATTTTTGTTGAGTTGGAGGGGGTTGACAGCAATTTTCAAGATTTAAGGTTCTTTTGAGTTTTTAGAATTTGGTGTTATGCAAACGAGTGGCGGCCGGTGGTCAAAATATGTAGGGGTTCACCGGAGTACAACATTAAGTCAGAAAATAAATTAAATAAAGGTATATACCTATTTATAAAGAAGTTCTATTCTCCGCTCCTTTTGTTTAGCGAAGACCTCTATGACTTTCGTGTTGAAATCAGGCATAGACTGAATTAACCCTTTTTCAATGCTTAATACTGATAGTGCGTTCTGTCTGTCCTGGTTTAATGTGTTTCTTAAAAAGGATTTTATTATTTTTAACGTTGAGAAACATCTTTCACATTCAACTGAGAACTTTGGAATGGTGCACACAAGTTTTAGTAATTTCACAGTTTCGTAGTTTCGGAAAAGTCTTCTAATAAACAAGTATTATAAAAAAGTTGTAAAATTGACAAAGCGCAGTCAACGTTTGAAAAATCATCGCGGGCGTAAATTGAACAGAGTTCACTTTTTAACTAAACTTTATTTAGGAAGTCTCTCTACTCGACCTATTGTTTTATTTATTTATTTATTTATTTAAACGCCCATTGGGCTTTTACATACATTGTTATTACATTAACTATGACATTTAAAAGTTTACGTACATATATAAATAAAATAGTTATTATATCTGTAGTACATAAATGTTTTACAAATGATACAGAATACCATTATGGAGAACAGTTTTTTTTTTTCTTTTTTTTTTTTACTTGCTTAGAAAAATAAATGGATTGAAATTAATCAGCATTTATAGGGACTTAAAATCATATTCGAATTGTTATTTAAATTACAATATTAATTTGTAAAGTTAAAACATATATATTAAAGTTAAAAGTCATAAAAGAAAAGAGTGAAAAAACAGAAGCTAAAAAATGGGTTTTTCACTATGGAGAGGAGAAGTCATACATTTCAGCAAAGTGTTTATGTAGATTTCGTTTAAGCACTGCTACAGAATCTCTAAATATATCAACAACATTACCAAATTTATTACCAAATTTTTGTATTCGATTTAACGATATGTGCGCTTGATAATTAGATTTGAAATTGTCACAGAAAAAGGTGGAATTTTGTCTCGTATTTTTGGAAGGTACATATAATTTTATTGTGGCAAGAATTTCAGGGCTGTCGATTCTATAATTAATAATTTTATTTAGTAGAACAAGGTCGGAGATAATTCGCCTATCTGACAGCGTAATCAAATTTAGTTGATGCATGAGTTGGATATAATTTATATTTTGGATTGGAATATTCAGTTTAAAGTTAATAAATCTTAAAAATTTGTGTTGTACCTTTTCAATATTGTTGGAATGTACTTTATAAAACGGGGACCAAATAGGCGAATTATACTCTACTTGACTTCTTACTAAAGATGTGTACAGTGTGTTCAAACATTCTAGTGACTTGAAGTCACATGCGGTTCTACATATAAAACCGAGCATTTTTAGGCCTTTATTTGTGATTTCATTTATATGCGGATTGAATGTTAACTGTTCATCAAATATAACACCCAAGTCCCTGATTTGAGTGACAGCTGTCAATTTTACATTGTTAAGCGAATATTCATAAATTGTATGATTTCGTATTTTACAAAAACGAATGACCTGACATTTTTTAATATTGAGAAACAGAGAGTTGATGATGCACCAACGATATAGTTTATTTAAATTAAGTTGCAAAGTATAACAATCGTCTAAACTGCGTATTGTTTTATATATTTTCAAATCATCTGCGAAAAGAAGAACTTCTACATCTTTAAATATGCTAACAATATCATTAATAAATAACAAAAAAAGAATTGGTCCCAGGTGAGACCCCTGAGGGACCCCACTTGTGGCTTCGAAAATGTAAGATTCCACAGATTTTATTTTGACACATAGCTCTCTTTTACTAAGATAGCTATCAATCCAACTTAACAGATTACCCTTGATACCCAACATACTTAATTTTTGTACAAGGATATGTCGCCTAACTTTGTCAAAAGCTTTGGAAAAATCAGTATATATTGAATCCACTTGATGCTTCAAGGCAAGAGAATCAGTTATGTAATTTTCATATATGATCAAGTTACTTAGGGTGGATTTACCTGTGATAAAGCCATGCTGGTTGGGTACAATAATATTATTAATTTGTTTACATATTACATCTAGGACTAACGATTCAAATAGTTTGGGAATAGCGGATAATATACATATTGGTCTGTAGTTTGATACATCGCTTTTATCTCCCTTTTTATGAATAGGCGTAAGATAGCTTTTTTTCCACTGTTTTGGAAAACACCCTGATGACAAAGACTTATTAAATAGTAAAAATAATGGACAAGTCAAACTGCGAACACAAGATTTTAAATATATTGGAGGGAACCCATCCGGTCCAGCGGATTTATTAGTATCTAATGCTTTTATAGCCTTTTCTATAGCGTTTATTTCAATAAAACAATGGTTTAGGTTGAGTGATTCTTCAAGTGATATATCATTTGGGATTTCATTATCAGTAATATTATCATCATAAACACTTTTGAATAAATCTGCAAAAAGATTGACAATGCCTTCGGTATTATCCGCACAATTGTTATTCAGATACATAATATTTGGTAAGCTACAATCATTTTTACGCTGAGCATTAGAAAAGTTCCACAATTTTTTAACATTATCATGAACCTCCATTTCTATTAAACTAATATAATCATTATAACATTTTTTAGACAATTCTTTGCACTGCTTTCTTATGTTAGTAAACATTATATAATCATCGACGTTTCTAGATTGCTTATATATTCGGTGAGTTTGTTTTTTAGTATAAATCAATTCTTTTAATTCTTTTGAAAACCATGTAGGGTAAAGGGATGCAATAAAATTAACTTTTGGAACATGACGTTCTTTTGAAGTGTTTAGGATTGAATAAAATTGTTGGACTTGATTCACAATATTGTTTTCATCTTCTAGAAATGACCAGTCTATATGGTCAAGATAATCAGTTATATTTGGGTAGTCAGCTTTTTTAAAATTGTACGATGAAGTTTTTAATTTCTGCAATTTTCTAGACTCATTTGTGATAATAATATCTAACGCCGGATGGTGTTGGTCTAAAGGTAACAACAATTCATCCGATTGTTCAACCACTGTCCTTAAGTCACTAGAAAATACTAGGTCAAGCATACGGTTATAAGAATTATGCACTTTATTTAACTGTTTTAGTCCTAGGAAAAAAGACATATCAAGCATTTCCTTAGATTTGACACATTGCACTTCTGTTTCGTTAATAATCACTTCATTGTTCTTATCGAAAGACCAGTCAATTTTCGGAAGATTGTAGTCGCCTACAATTATAAATTTGGCTTTAGGATATTTGTATTTTAGTGTTTCTACATCCTCGATGTGGTTCTTGTATATTTGCAGATCTGACATTGGTGGAATATAAGTACAAGCGATAATGATTTTTGTGGATGAAATATTTAGCATTACAAACATCTGTTCAACGCTTTTGTGTTTAACTGGCAATTTTTTAGATGAAATGTTTTTTGATATACACACCATTACACCTCCTCCTTTTGATTTGTTGCTTGTAATGGGGTCACGGTCAAGACGATAGATGTTGTATTTATTGAGACCTAATTCCGATGAATTGATGTCCTCATTTAACCATGTTTCTGTTAATAACAAAATATCATGTGGGAATGTGGGAGAAGTTATTTTAAGTTGTTGTAATTTGGTTCTCATTCCGCGAACATTTTGGTAGTATCCAAACAATTTTAGGTGCTGTTTAAGTTTTTTGGCACGTTTTTTATATATTACACATTCAAACACATTTTTAATTTATATAATGAACAAACACAAAAGTCATCATAAGTTGGTATAACCTGCAATTAATATACCTAATTAACAATTGATATGTATGATCGATATAATCTGCAATCAAAATTCAAAACTTTCGCAGAGCAAGAAAGGTTTTAAATTCAACAGACAAAGTCCGACAACAGCGACAACTGACTGAACTGATATTAACTAATTTGAACATCACTCATCTCTTAATGACATGTTTTATCTTGTATGCTTGTATCGAAGAAAGCTGTAAGCAGAACATTCTCTGAAAAAGAGCAGATGGTAAATTGAAGACACAATATCGACAATAATATCACACATAAGCGTTTTAGTGTAACTTTCTATCGAACAAACCGTTCCTTCTGATGTGGTGGTAAAGCTCCGAACGACGTCCTCGATATGGTAATATTTGCAAAGAATAGTATGTACCCACACTTTCGACTGTTCCATAGAATATGCGAACAAAGCAGTCAAATTTTGGAATGCAATCGAAAACGAACTGCTACAAACATAGGTACAAGTCACAGTCGGTCTGCAAGGTAAGCGCGCCTAATAAGTAGGTACCATTTGTATGAGATATTATAACCGAACAGAATTTCGTATTGTGATTAGCCATGTCGGAAATTTTGTTGGTTGTTCAGCGCTCGGGAGCACACATTAGCTGGCCGCCGCTAATGCAAACCGGTTATTCAAATTTAGTTCCATTTAGGACATACAGCGTAAATTAACCAAAATTCTAAAAAAAAAGTTTTCATCCAGGGTTTTCAAGAATTACCCCAAACATTTTGATTTGTCTCTAAGCCAAGTGGGCCGTATGAAATTAACATGCGGGCCGCAACAATTGGGCCTCGGGTTGTGCATCACCGGTTTGTGACAAGTAAAAATTTACACCCGAAAACCATAACAATCTTGCACATTTATGACAAGTGAGATTTTACAAGCGGTACAATACGCACAAGCTAGTGATATTTTTACACAATTTAGTGATATTTTTCTTGGAAGTCTTGAACCAGGTGATGACAGTTATATTGCATTGATTGTTTTGAGGAGGAAATTGAGAAGCATGAAGGCGAAATTTTTAAAACAATCATCTATCTATCTATCTTCTATATATAGAAATAAAAATGTAAATGTTTGTTGTGTTCAAAATCTTAAATCTCCGAAAGTTCTTCTACGATTGCTTTGAAATTTTGACACAATGTTGCATTAGAATACGCATGTGTTTTTATTTACCTGTATTATATAGATGTCGCCTATGATAGGTAAAATATGCTTTTTTTTTTTAAATAAGCGCCATTTGTTGGACGTCAAGGCAAAACGCACTATTGTTTCTCTATCTGCACAGATAGACTGAGCCACAGAAATGCGTAGTGGGGTACAGCTAGTTATAAATTTGGTTAATAAAGGTATATTTAAAAAAAAAAAAATTGTTTCACAGAATTTTAACAATTCATCAAATTGATTTTCAAGTTCTGTGAAGGTTCTATTCAAGTTCTCATCATTTCAGTTTTGTAAACAACAATAATGATTATAACAATAAAACTGATGAATTGTTCAAATTCTGCGAAACAACCCGTCCTAAGTAATACATACTTGTATTTAAAAAATATATTATACATTTGCGAATATATTGATAGTAGAGGTAGGTAGGTACTACAACTTAAAAATCCTATTTTGGAAATAACGAATAATGGCTATATGGAGCAAATTTAGTTGGTCCCCTCTTGCTCGTTATAATCAAGTTTGACTGTATTATGCTGTCTCAGAAATAGTAGATGTGTTCAACTACACAGAATTTAATTACAAAAAGGATATAAAAACATACCTTATAAATTAATATTAATGATAAAATTTATTATTTTTTTGTTCTTATATTATAATTTTATAATTTCTTTAAAAAAAATTACTTCGTTAATAATGTTCCACTAAATTATTATATATATCACATGTTTGTAAAAGCCTGTATGGGCGTAAAAATAAATAAAAACATTTTACAATTTCAAACTTATAACTATAATATGTTGTGTGTAAGGTAGGTTTGAGAAGGTGAAACTGTGGTGGGTAATGTTATATGTTTCGTGAACACCTCACTAGGAGAACCTGTGCTGAGGTGTTTACGCGGTTATGATTAAATGGAACATGTATTTATGTGTATTGGTTAAATTTTCTTATATAAATTTTGAATTGTGATTTAAATTTTTTTTTTTTTTTTAATGGTTATTGTACATTGTTATTTAAAGAAAAAGGAAAAATATTTATTTATGTGCATATATACATACACCCATGTATACATACATACATAAATAAACATATATGCATGCATACACACATATAAGTAAACACATGTATACATACATACATACACATTCATCCATGATTATGTTTGGTTTGGTGTTATAATGTTTTGTATAAAATGGATATCTTGTTTTTTGATCCAGGCTGTGATCAGTTTTTTGTGAATGTTTGTGTATGTATTTCCCATTAGTAGTAGTTTCAGAGTGGTGGGCATACAATTAAAAAGTTTTGTAGCGTAATACTGGAAGTGTCTTTGTCCGTGTGTGGTGTATGTTATCGGTATGTTCAGGGTATTGTTTGTTGTCGACCTTGTTTTTATTGTTGTTTGAGGTGGTATTAGAGTGTGTAGTTTCTGTTGGAGGAAATTAAGTAGTGCAGATTTGGCATAAAGTTGTCTTATTGACATGACGTCTAATGTTTTGAAAATTTCGCTTGAATTTGTGTGGAATGGTACTTGCAAGATGATTTTAATTATTGCCTTTTGAATTTTTTGTATTGGGTCGATTGCAGTGTTTGTAGCGCTTCCCCAAGCCAGTATGCCATATGTAACAATCGATTGACAGAGTGCGAAATATATAGATCTAAGTATTGAATGTGGGAAAATATTTTTGATTGACTTTATTAGGTGCATGACTCTTTTTAGTTTATTAGTAATGAAAGTTATGTGGTCAGTCCAGCGTAAGTGTGAATCAATAATGACCCCTAGGTATTTTGTCTGGTTTACCCTTTCTATACGCTCGCATTGGCAATTGGGTGAAGTTTGTTCACAGTCATGTAGAAACAGGTCTATGTTAGGTGGAGGTTGACCTCTTTGTGTAATACTATGTGTGATGTATTTTGTTTTTATTGTATTAACAGTAAGAGTATTCCAGTTTAGCCATTTTTTGACAACTGATAGACTTTTTTCGGCAATTATAAATACATCTTTCCATGTGGCTGCTTGACAGAGAAGTACTGTGTCGTCAGCGAAGGTCACGATTTTACCTTCAATTTCAATGTCACATAGTTCGTTTATGTAGATGAGGAACAATAGAGGGCCGAATATTATATATATCCTGAATATTATGTAATATATTAATAATTTACAATGGTAATATTTTGATTAACCCAAGGTTGGGTGACTGAATGCAAGCATTTTGATTAATTAATTAATTTATTTATTTATTTATTGTAAGAAACAAACAGCAATTTTATATAGGATAAGTTATACAAGAGGTTAAATATGAGGTAAGCCAAAATAGTTTCTTATGCTAATGTTGGTTAATGTGATATAATACAAAATTGTAATTGGTTATAACCATTAACTGAAAATGAAATTAACAAAAAATAAAAAATTAGAATCATATAAATATATTATAAGGAAGAAGGAATAGGAAAGGGCAAGAGGCAGAGGAAGATGGGATGGGGACAGGAGACGCTCATGTTGTACCTTTTCTATAACTGTGCATTGATTTAATTAACATTTGTGGTCGTACGCTTGACTTCGTTTCGGTATTTCACAAGAGTATTATTAAGAATATCGATATTGTTAAATTGCGTGTTATATTGCGCGCATATACGGGGGATTGGAGAATTTTTTCTAAGGTTGGTTCTGCACGTGGGCAAAAAAAAAAAAAAATGGTTTTGTCTGGTTGGCCTTGTAGGTATGTGAATTGTTAAATAATTTACGAGTTCAGGAGAGTCCAGGCCGTTATTCAGAATTTTGTATAAAAATATTTGATCAGATATTAATCTACGTGTTTGAAGTGGAGTAAAGTTGTGAAATTTTAAGGATTCGGTGTTATTTGCAAAGAGTAATTTAAATTTATAATTTATGTGTTTAAAAAATTTGTTTTGCACACTTTCGATTCTGTCAATATGGCATTGGTAGAACTGTGCCCAAATTAGTGTGCAGTATTCTAAGTGGGGGCGGATATACGTGGTGTAAAGGGAATACATGGTTTTAATATTGCGAAAAGGTTTAGATATGCGAATTATAAATCCCAACATTTTATTGGCTTTGTTGATTACTTCGTTAATGTGTTTGATAAAATTTAGTTTTACATCCAGTACTACCCCAAGGTCACGGATTGATTCTATTTCATTGATATGTGTATCATGAAAGTTATAATTAAAATAAATTTTATTTTTGTTGCGCGTAAAAGATAATTTGTTGCATAATTTGTCACCCAACCCAAGGTTGGGTAACTGAATGCAAGCATTTTGATTAATCCAAGGTTGGGTGACTGAATGCAAGCATTTTGATTAATCCAAGGTTGGGTGACTGAATGCAAGCATTTTCATTAACCCAAGGTTGGATGACTGAATGCAAGCATTTTGATTAACCCAAGATTGGGTGACTGAATGCAAGCCTTTTGATTAACCCAAGGTTGGATGACTGAATGCAAGCATTTTGATTAACCCAAGGTTGGATGACTGAATGCAAGCATTTGGATTAACCCAAGGTTGGATGACTGAATGCAAGCATTTTGATTAACCCAAGGTTGGATGACTGAATGCAAGCATTTTGATTAACCCAAGGTTGGGTGACTGGATGCAAGCATTTTTTGGCTTTAATCCTTTTTTATTTATGTTGATCAATGTTTTGAAAATTGATAAGTAAAGATTGTTTCAATTTATTTAATTTGTACCAATATTTGTAAAAATGACGATGGCAAATTTTTTATTTTTATTAATAACCAAAACTAGGCAAATGCCCGTATTATGGTGGTAACATAAATAAGAAAATATAAAAATAAATCATAAGGAAATATAAAAACATATAAAATAAAATATAAAAACAATTATACAATGTTGTACATATGTATATCGTTATATAAATGGTAAAACAAAAACAAAAATAATAATTAATAGTTAGGTTGTCGTTTTGTTTGCCCTTAATAATAATTAATAATTTTGTAAACTTATTTCTGAAAAAAAAAAAAATTATTATATTCACATATCTACGGTACAAATCAATGTAAATATATGACGAGTGGGAACCGCACTAACTGTGGTGATCTGCCGTGTCGATCACTCAGATAAGATGTAAATAATAGTCGTTTGGATACTCCATACTATTTGGTTTATTTAGTGTTATTGCTAATGTACAGTATTCGAGATGTTGTTGTTAAGAGAGGACGAGTTACAACAGACACGCCTTTTTATACGTCTCGGTCATGCTGTCTCACTCAGATATGCCTGTCTCTTTCATACCGACAGACATACGTTCACCACATCCCTCCACACTTAAATCAGCAGACAGTAACACAACATGATTATCATAATAATAATTATAAAACATACATACACATATCAAAGTTATTATTTTACAACATTTTCTTTTTTATTTATAACCATGTTGATTCGGAGAGTTGACTGCTGCTTATTTTGATTTCTCTGTCCTTGGTCGAAGGCGCTCCTTCCAGTTCCCCGACGTTGACGCCACGGGTTCACTGGAGCTGGAAGGAAAAAGAGGGTCACCCGTTAGATTGTCATCCGAAACAAAGTCGGAGACATCGTACTCATCGAACGATAGCCTCCTCGTCTCAGACTCAGGGATTAAAATACTAGGGTTCTTTTCCCATGATACACACAGTTTGGATAATTGATCAAAATGTCTTTTCCAGTACATGATTTTATCATTCAATTTAACCTCAATTAAATATAGTTTATTTCCCAAACGTTTATGTACTTTCCCTGGTACCCACTTATCATTGTTTTGGTCTCTAAAATCCCTAACCATAACTTTCTGATTAATCTTAAAATTCGTAGATACTTTGTTATTCCTTTTATAATAGAATTTCTGATTTTCCTGACATTTTGACATTTTCATTTTGGTATCTTTATCAATCACATTTTCCTTTACCTTCCCCCCTCTAGGTATAAAATTATTCAAATTTGACCTTAACCTTCTACCAAACATTACAACTGCTGGCTCTAACCCTGTTGTACAGTGTGGTGCATTCCTATAATCTATGAGAAAACATTCTAACTTCTCATTATAACCTGACTGAAATTTTTTTTCTAACAATATTTTCTTTAAAAAATTTTTACACGTTTTGACTGCATTCTCTGCCAATCCATTTGATTGAGGATGATTTATAGGTGTTGTTAAATGTTTAATGCCATTTCTCTCGCAAAACTGTTTAAAGTCTGCTGACATGAATGCTGCTCCATTATCAGAAACTAAGGTTTGTACACTACCGAAATAACTGAATAATCTCTTTAAGATTTTAATGGTATTATCTGAGTTAGGTGAATTTACTTCCACGCAATCCAACCATTTTGAGGTTGAATCTATGATTACCAAAAAATATTTATTTCCGATAGGCCCTACGTAATCTATATGAACCCTACTCCAAATTTCTTCCGTTATCGGCCATGGAGTTAACTCACTCTTGGGTTGTGATGGTTGAATTTCCGCACAAATTCCGCACTCTCTAACTAAAAATTCAATTTGACTGTCAATCCCTGGCCACCAAAAATAGCCTCTAGCTAGCCCTTTCATCTTGGCAATCCCTAGATGAGATCTATGCAATAAGCTTAATATCTTATCCCTTAAACTTATTGGAATTACTAACCTATGGTTCCAGAAAATACAATCATCAATTATTGATAAATCGTTCCTTTTTATCCAATAAATCCATTTGCAATCATCCTTATTGACTTTATTTGGCCACCCTGTTCTAAGATAATTTTTTATCTCTAATAATAATTTATCCGTATTAGATTCTGCTTTAACTTCCTCAACATCTATTGGCATCTCGCTATTATTTTTGAATAAACACAAAATTCTTGAATCAAAGTTATTATTTTCCTCAACAGGATCTCCTACAGGTACGCGAGATAAGTAATCCGAACAATTTAATGTTGATTTTACGTATTGAACTTTATAATTGAAAGATGAGAGAATTACACCATAACGTTGTAATCTATTACAAGTTAAAACAGGAATTCCTTTTTTTTCACCAAAAATTCTACATAAAGGTTCATTATCTATTTCTAGAATGAATTCCCTTCCGTAAATGTACTCGAAAAACTTCTTAAAAGCAAACACAATTGCACAAGCCTCGAGGTCTAAAATTGAATATTTCTTTTCCGCTTCTGTCAGTTTACGAGAAACAAAAGAAATAGGTCTTTGTAAATTATTTTCATACACATGTAACAATGTTGCACCCAAACCTTTCGTTGAGGCGTCCGTAACTACCTTCAAAGTAACATTTGGATCGTAATGTGCTAACACTCGATTATCACATAAAATTAATTTTATTTTATTAAAAACTTTTACGCAATCTTGATTAAAATCGAAATTCGTATTTTTTTTCAATAATTTGTGCAAAGGATCTAATAACATAGACATATTTGGCACAAAAGATCGGTAAAAATTTACCATTCCTAAAAAACTGCGTAGCTCTGATAAATCTTTTGGTTGCGCGACTTTACTAATTGCGTTCGTTTTATCTTCCATAGGTTTAATCCCTTCCTTCGAGATTTCAAACCCTAAGAAACATACCGATGAAGCGTTAAAATTGCACTTTTGAATATTTACGCACAAACCGCAATCTTTTAACCTATTAAGAACTGCATTTAAATTAGCATTATGTTCCTCTATCGTTTCTCCTGTAACCATAATATCATCCAGGAAAACCGCTGTTTTCTTCAAACCTTGTAGACATGAAGCTATAGTTCTACAAAATATTGCCGGTGCACTGTTAATCCCAAACACTAGCCTAGTGAATTTAAATAATCCTAAATGTGTAGAAATCGTAGTATATTCCATACTTTCTTCGTCTAGTTCCAACTGTAAATAAGCTTGACGTAAATCAATTTTTGAAAATATTATTCCGCCCGAAATTTGTGATAATAAAACTTCTATCTTCGGCATGGGATATTTGTCAACAATCAATTGTGGGTTCACAGTACATTTATAATCCCCGCAAATTCTAATGCTTCCATCGCTTTTAACTACGGGCACGATAGGAGATGCAAACTTGCTATAACTAATCGGAACTAAAATTCCCTCTTCCTGTAAACGGTTCAATTCCGTTTCAACTTTCGCTTTCAAAGCGAAAGGAATACTTCTCGGATTGCAGAATTTCGGTTCTGCATTTTCTTTCAATTTTAAATGAACTTTAAATTTATTGAATCTACCTAGTTTACTTGAAAATACCTCCGGATATTTACGCACTAACGTATCGACACTATTATTGTTTACGTCGAGAATATTATGCGTGAGTATTTCACTTTTCCACTGTGAAGAAACCGTCTCGAAACCCGTAAAACCAATGTTAAATTCTTTTACGAAGTCTCTACCTAGCACAGTGGTTGAACCATCCTTTACAACACAAAATTCCATTATTTTAGTAATACCATTGAAATTAATTGACAAAATTAAACATCCAAGTAACTGTAACTTACAATTATTGTAACCCTTCAGGGTTAAATTCTTCGGCTTCAATTGTACATCTTTAAAATGTTCCCAATAATCTTTATCCGATAGGATCGATATTCCTGCACCCGTGTCAAATAATCCTTTTATGATGATACCGTTATTAACATTTAACGATAAATAAATGGGATCGGTATTTCTTGTTAACCTTGAATTTATTTCACTTGAATTCACAAACACAGATGAAACTTTTTTGTTGTTTGTTTTTGGGGTGTTATGCCGTGTTGCGCTAACTCCTTCTTTAGCCGACGTTTCGGACAGCGTTGCAGTGTCCATCATCAGGGCAGATCCGGTAGATCCGAAGATGTGTACACATCTTCGGATCTACCGGATCTGCCCTGATGATGGACACTGCAACGCTGTCCGAAACGTCGGCTAAAGAAGGAGTTAGCGCAACACGGCATAACACCCCAAAAACAAACAACAAAAATGCTTTTGGCCGTGAGAATCTAAAAACTTAACAGATGAAACTTCCTCCCGTTTTTTTTCGCGACAATTTTTACTAAAATGTCCCTTGTTTTTGCAATTAAAACACGTCACGTTTTTTAATCTACAATTACTGGAATCATGATTATTTAAATTACAATATTTGCACTTCAACTGTTGTATACGTTCTACTGATTTCTTTCTGGGAATTGTAACATTTTTGTCTTTCGCCCGCGCCGGTGAAGTAGAATAATTCCTACCTGCACTACTATTAAAATTTTTCTTACTTCTAGAAATGAGCCCGACACTCTCGGATTTAATACACGTAATATTTTTATGAAATGAATCCATTCCCGATGCGCACTCTAATGTACTTTTTAAAGTCAGCTTCTCTGCATCTAAAAACATTTTTTCTTTAATACGACCTTCTAATAAACCAGTCACAAAAATATCTTTTAAGTTTTCTTCCAGTCTGCTTTCAAATTTGCAGAATCTTGTTAGACAACGTAGCCTAGCTATATAATCATTTATAGATTCCCCAACTTTTTGTTTCGCTGCAAAAAAATTTCCACGTTCCTTAAACACATTCTTTGAAACACCAATGTGGTTTCCTAATAACAAAAATATATTTTCAACCGATAATTCTGTTATTTTTTTTGGAAAACATAAATCTATCAGTAGATTAATCGTGTCTGTGTGTAGGTGGGATATTAAAACCGCCCTCTTTTTATCCTCGGATTTAAATTTGTCATCATTGACGAGGATCAACTGCTCAAACTGTAGCACGAACGTCTCCAGCCCGTCCCTAAGGTGACAAAACCTGGGTAAACCCACTCCCTCCATTTCCACACAGATTACCAATAATCAGAAAAAACAACAACAAACAGCACTCAACTCACGAATCTGATGATTGATGCTGCCGCCGATCGCCGCCCTTCCGCGTCCGACCGTCTTCTGGCTCCGTCCGGATTCCTGGTCGTCCTTCTCGTCCGGTCACCACCGCCACGCCTTCCCGTGTCGGGTCCCCGTACAAGCTGCCTGGATCCGTTTTTCATCCGGTTTCTCGGCTGCTGATTCCTTGAGCTCAGCGCCTTGAATCTCCTCACCAGTTCCTTGCCTTGATGCTCCTTCAATGTCCGATACTGTCCGTGAAGCTGCCCCCAAATTATTTTATTTTTTATGCGACAATAATCCCTTCCGCGGTGCTCGGTGGGATTATAACCAAACTATGGTTCTTTCAGCTGCGCCTACTGTGGTTCTTCCTCCAGGAAGAATTTGATGGCTGATCAGCTTCCTTTTTCGGCTGCTCCAACTGTAGTTCTTCCTCCAGGAAGAATTTAATAGCTGTTCAGATTCCTTTTTCGGCTGCTCCAACTGTAGTTCTTTCAGCTGCGGCTACGGTTCTTCCTCCAGGAAGAATTTTGCGGCCGTTCAGCTTCCTTTTTCGGCTGCGCCAACTGTGGTGATCTGCCGTGTCGATCACTCAGATAAGATGTAAATAATAGTCGTTTGGATACTCCATACTATTTGGTTTATTTAGTGTTATTGCTAATGTACAGTATTCGAGATGTTGTTGTTAAGAGAGGACGAGTTACAACAGACACGCCTTTTTATACGTCTCGGTCATGCTGTCTCACTCAGATATGCCTGTCTCTTTCATACCGACAGACATACGTTCACCACACTAACCTCCCCAAATCCTGGAATAAAAATTATTATTGTTTTCAATCAACATTTTAAGAAAAATGTTTGTTTTCAACCATTTCAGGTGTACACAGGTGCTGGGATCAGCACGTCGGCAGATATTCCAGATTACAGAGGTCCGAACGGAATATGGACTCTGTTACAACAAGGAAAACAAATTGGGTACGTCGGGAGATATTAAACAGTTGAAGTTAATCCGTTCCAATAATTTGTTAACAGTAGCTAATTTTTTGTGCTTTATTTTAGGAAACACGATCTAACAAGAGCAGATCCCACAGCTACCCACATGGCCCTATGGCAGCTGTATAGAAAAAGATATTTAAAATTTGTAGTTTCACAGAACTGTGATGGCCTTCATTTACGCTCTGGACTTCCAAGAAGAGCACTCTCTGAAGTAAATAATAATTTAATTTAACCCTTTTCATTATCTGTATGTTTTTAACATCTTAACTATAAAGTAGAAAATGTGTTTTCTGAAGCAGAAAAAAACTTTTACCAATATAATATGTAGATTAAGGTTGGGATTTTCGAACCCCCTTCACATTTGATTGACAATCAAATCCATATTCAGTGCCAGTTTACCGTGAACCCGTAAAATCCTTGACATGGCTGATCAAAATTATTTTTTTGGAAAGCTGAAACAGGCCGAGAATAGGCATTCAACAGGGACTGTTCAAATGCCAAAAAATGTCGGTAATTGGCTATTTGATAGTAAAATTATGTAGTTATTTTTCTGTGATATTTTAGCCCTTTGAATCTTGAGTTGGCCAGGATGACTACTTTATTATTTTGTTTTTTTTTTATAAATGAATAAATTGTTTTTATTTTGTAGGTGCATGGTAATATGTATGTGGAGATATGCCGGGAGTGCAAGCCAAATAAACAATACTGGAGGTTATTTGACACAACAGAGAGAACTGCTCGGTTTAGTCACAAAACAGGGCGGATCTGTCACCACTGTGGAGCTTCTCTAGTGGTGAGTCCTCTAATAGCATGAATAACTTTATTTCTTCGCCTATGTATGCCAAAACACATATTTTTGTATGTATGTCATAAATACTTAACTCTGATTTAGAGTTAGCTATAGTAATTAACTAACTAACTAACCATCACGCCGTTTCCCCGCAGGGGTAGGCAGAGAGGACGGACTGCCAAACAACTCGGTTTTGGCACACACTTCTTGCCTCTTTCACATTCATACATCGTCTCATACATACTCTTCTCTTCTGATTTTTGTCAGAAAATATTGAAATACTGATTACTTTAAAAAATAATAGGTACTGGTTCAGAACAACTAAAATAAGATGAAAAGTATCAATGAAATGGTTTTAAAGAAGTCGTGTATTTTTATTATAACTAAACACTTAAGTCAATTATGATATAAATATTATGGTTCACTAAGAAAATATCCCAAGTATTTGAATCATTCATTTAATTTTAATGTCAAGTCAAAAAGTGTTTGCTTTCCTTTTGACATGAAATAGGTAACGATTGCTAGGATTATTCCAAAGAGTCGTAGAAAAAAATGATATTAATATTATTGAAATGTGATTTATTTATCAATAACTTTCTATTTTTTTAATCAAACTTGATATTTTTGTCATTAATTAACTTGACCTACCTAACTATAGAACACACGTGATTTATTTATCATTATAACTTGAACTAACATTGATCAAACTTGATTTATCAATCATTAAACAACTTGAAATACCATTTTTGTTATTTGTTTTTGGGGTGTTATGCCGTGTTGCGCTAACTCCTTCTTTAGCCAACGTTTTGGACAACGTTACAGTGTCCATCATCAGGGCACACTGCAACGTTGTCCGAAACGTTGGCTAAAGAAGGAGTTAGTGCAACACGGCATAACACCCCAAAAGTATCTGATTCACTTGATTGTGCCATGTCTTCCTCGGGCGTCCCCGACTTCTGCTACCATATTGTCTTATTTCTAACATTCACAAACTTCATCCTACAGTCTAAAGTTTTTCCAGACACCTTGAAAATTAGTACTAATTCTTGGAAAATAAAGCATTTTAAAACATAGTATGTCGTAGGAATGCATGGCTGCATTATATTTTTATTGTCACCATCCACTACCCTCGCCACTCCCGTCGTCCAGTGCTTCCAGGGAGGCGATATAGTCTGCTTTGAATCACAACCATAGATGTATTGGCTATTTGATTAGAAATCATTATAAATTAAGTTCTTAACCGCTTTTCGGCCGATCATTACATTATACGTAATGCAAAATAATTCACCCAGGAAGTGGTTAAAGGTTTTCGCACACCTTAAAACAGGTATGTACCTACATATTTAAATGAATTATTTTGGTTTTAGGATTCCATAGTACATTTTGGGGAGAGGGGAATCGCCCAGTGGCCGCTAAACTGGACGGGCGCTCTTCACCATGCTGCCAAGGCCGATGTGATTCTATGCCTCGGATCCAGCCTCAAAGTCCTTAAAAAATACCCCTGGCTCTGGGCCATGGATAAACCCATCAAAAAGCGACCTGCTATCTTTGTTGTCAATCTACAATGGACTCCGAAAGACGATGTAGCAGAATTGAAAATTAACGGTAAATGCGACACAGTTATGAAACTAGTAATGGAATATCTCGGTTTAGAAACACCTTTGTATGAAAGATTTAATGATCCCATATTTGCACATACTAGTTATTTATCTCCCAGAGAACTCCACACAACTACCCAACCGATGCTTACCAGAATACCTAAAAAAGACTGCAGTTCACCTGATAAAGAAAACAGTATTGCTTGTAAAGAACATTTAGATACACCACAAAAAGATTTAATTAATTCTCTTAAAGATTTGAGTACTTTTGAAGAACATACAGAAGATACTAAAGAACCACCAGATAGATTATTAAAGAATCATAAACCTATGGAAGTAGACGAAGACGAAGATGACTGTCCATTAAATATGCTTAAAATCAAAATGAATATTCCGTCAACAACAGCAGAGCAAGTGGATCTAAAAACAGAAACAGTTCAATTAAAAACTAAAGTAAAAACAGAGTGCAACAAGTCTGATGAGACATACCAAGAATCTAGTGCGGTTGTTGGCAGTCCGGTTGTTGAGAGTGAAAGCTGCCTGGAAATAAAAGATGACTCTAAAAATAATTGTGATATAGCAAAAGAATCAAATAAAATAATAGATAAAGCTAGTGTGAAAATGGAAACAGTGGATTTCAGTTGTAGCGTTAATGTCGAAGAGAAAAATCATTTTTCCAAGTCTGAGGATTCAATTAGCTGTAGTAATCTTAAGATAAATGCCATTATTAATAGTAATTTAAATGTTAAGTCTGAGAAATCGGTCGACGGGTTCAACAATTCGGTGACTAAAGTCGACGGCATCTCTATGGAAATTTTAGCAGAAGAATTCGAAAGAGTACATGTAGAAATGAAAACCAACGATAACGAAATTCATAAAGTTAGTATTCTTTTGATAAATAAATCTAAAACTCCCCCTAAAAGTTGTGATAAGTTTCAACAGACTGACCCTGAAATAAACAAGTCAATCTTAAATGAATCTTCTGAATTAAAAGGTATTAAAGAAGATTTAGTTTCAGAAATAAAAGCAATCGATACGGGACAGGATTGTAACTCTTGTATTAAGAAAGAAGTTCCCCGCTTGAAACAAGAAAACCACACTGATCTGGATACTGACAAGGTTTCTTCTTGTATTGTCATCGACACCCATTGTATATCTAAGCTATCAAATGGACATGTTTCAATTTCTTCAAATGATTCGCAAAAACGCTCCATTATCTCTTGTGAAACTACTTATTTTGGTAAAGAAAGATTATCAAATTCACTTAGAAACTTTCGTCGGCTTAAAGAAATAAAGAAAACCTTGTTATTCGACCATCAAATCGACCCGTATTCTGTTGAAAATTATTTGGACGATTCAAAGTCTAAGGTGATTCCAATTCTGACAGAAGGACAAATAACAAAAGGCAGTATTAATTCAATAATAAGTGACTTGGAACAGCCTATAGACTTTAGTATTAAACAAAAACCTGTTCAGGACCCTTGTATTAGAGTGCCAACATTCTTCCCTGAAAGAAGTATCAAATCTTCATGCATTCTTAAAATTCCAAAACCTCCTTTGTTCGTTTCCAGAAATGTCCCATTACCCCATCCAAATGGCGCTATTGATTTGACTTTGCCAACTGACTTCCCAAAATGCCTCAACGGAAGACTAAAGATGACAAATCATAACGATAATGAAAAGCATTTGAATAATTTAGTAGAAGCGGGAAAGCTAGATGAGGAATCCTACATAGCGTTTAAGAGAAGATGCGAAAATTTAGCCCGAGCAATAATTCAAAATACACTTTTGGTCAATCACAACGAACTGCAGCATGCCTACTCCGGCATCCATAGCATTATCAATCCTGTTCCTTTCAATGTGCAATACGATTTTAAAAGTGTTTTCAATGCTTTCAATTTTATTCACTTGGGGCAGAAGTTAATGTCCCGAGGGAAAGGAGTTAGAAATACGATAAGTAATGGGAATATTAAAACGGTTAGTGAATCTATTACTAAAAAGCGATTGAGCTTGCGTAAACGTAGAAATAGCTTTAAAAGGAAGGACCCACAGTGTAAATTTTGTTACGAGCAATATAAATCTTACGCTTGTCAGTTTTATACCGGGTATAATTCCGACGATAGATTTGAAAAGTATTATAATAATAAATTAGTGATGTGCGATTGCTGCGGAGACTCGGAGTCGTCTGATGATAGTGATGATGACCTCCCCCTGCGCGAAAGGAAGGCCAAGATGGAGATGAAGAGTGATGATAGTGCAAACAGTGAATGTAACAGTAGTAATGTGGAGGACGGGAAAGTACTTACTTGTAACAGTGATCTCAAAAATGGTGTTCAAATTAGTGTAAGAGATAATAATAATGTGGAAGGGAAGGACTCGGCGCAAGCCGGGTGGTTTGGTAAAGGTTTTCGGAAGAATAGACGAAGAAAGAGATAACATTCTTGATTTCATTTTGTTCTTAATAATTATTTCTAAAATCTATGCTTATTTATTCTTTTAATACATTCCTTTTCACAGATGTAATACAGACTGATTTTTTTTACAGTATCAAATCAATTTTATAATTATTTATTTATTTTCAGATAGGTTTTATTTCTAAACCGCGGAATTTTTGATTAATATTTTATTTTGACTAGGTATTTATACAACATTCACATAATAAAATTGTAGCTTGTAAATAGGGAATTGAAGGGTTCTGATCCAAAGTTGTGCCAATGAAATGCAAGGAATTATTGCACAATAATTTTATTTGATCTCTAGAAAATTAATTTTTAAAGGAACATAATTCGGCAGACTAATAAAAATCAGATACCTTTCTTAGAAGTTTGTTTACTCGTAAACAAAATAGTAAAATCAAATCTAAAGTTCAAAATCTGCCATCTCCTGGTAAAATGATTGGGATACAATTTCCTTAAACACTCCAGAAACTACAGGGTGGGGCAAAAGTAATCACCCTATTGGAAAACGCTATAACTTTTGCAAATGGCGCCAAATGTCAATTCGGTTTTGACATTTGTGAAGTAAACAAACGCAGAATACAAATCGACAAGACGTGAATCGGTTTACTCCGCAAGAACGCGGAATAACAAGCAGTAACAAAGTTATCATAAAAAAATAAAAATTACAGTAAAAGAACATCGGGTGATTACTTTTGCCCCACCCTGTATATAAAATCAAAAGCCTTTTCCGGATAAAACTTATAGGGTTGAATTATGATCATAAATGAGTCAGAAAGATAAATCTATGGGTTTAACGCGATACAACTGAAAATAAGTTTGTGTAGCAATAGTATTACAAATTTCTTTACATGCGCTTTTTGTCTTTCAAAAGAATTTTTTAGTGTTTACTTTATAAAAACGCATTGTGTATTGTCATTTTTATATTTGAACTAGAAATAAAATATAATAATAAATTGTAATGGTGCTGTAAGTCGAGATCTCAGATTATAGTCAATACTCACCAGTTTTGTATAGTTACGAATTATCACTTTAAATTGACTTTTTCATGATTTATTCTAAAGTTTTGTTTAATACATATAAGATAATCTGTCGAATGAGAAATTGTATGTTAGTTCCTGATCCAAATTTAGAAATGATTTCTTATGCATTTTGTGTACAATAAAGGACAACATTCTCAAATACAGCTATGCTCATACATACAGTTCTACACATACACATTTTAAAAGCAATCAATTTTTCCATTCAAGATTCTAGGCATATTTTGTGCCATTTATTGGGCATTGGAGACAATTTAATTTTTTTTTTTAGAATGCCCAATTGTTTTAGTCATCTACCTCTTTTAAATGAATATGGGTCAACTGAATCTTCTTATTAATTCCTCAGGCTAATTTATTCAGTTTTTGAAACAAACAATTATCCATCCGTTGGGCCAGTTTGTTCGCTTTTGGGAACAGCTCATATGGTCTAATAGAAATCGTTGTACCTCCCTTAAGCCTGTGACAGACCACGCTATAACCGCGCTATATTATCGTGGCTTGGCCTATTTAAGCGTATCACTCGCCACACATTCCCAAGATGCGTATAGCGTAATGAGTCGCTTACCTTACTGTCATGTTTAGAAATATGATTTACACGGTGTTAGAAAGAGAAAAAATCACACTTTATGTTCAAATCTAGAAAACACAAAATAGTTGAAATGTACACCTCTATGAAACCAAAGGTACCGACCGCAATTTGAGAAAAAATTATGAAACTTTGTGAATTTTATTACATTATATTTATATAAAATTTTTAAAATACTAAAAAAATATATGTTTATTTCTAATAACAAAATTTGAAAGTGTATTTCATCACCTTTCAAAAACAGTTTTTAGTTTTCGGATACATTCAGAAATATTCCATTTATTTGAATTTTATTGCAAAGCGGAAATACAAACAAATTCTCCAACCATCTGACAGCGTCTTACACAAATATAACGGTCAGTATGCCAGAGGCCTGAGGAGTTAATATGCAGTTGTAAATTTCTCCCGTCTATTCAATGTGGTTAATCATTTTACTTTAAATAATTATTTATAAATACTTTTTTACATCTCTATAATATTGTGCATAATTTAAAACTTCTCATTATTTACGATGAAACCAGCAGTCTGCATTTAAGGGTCATGACTACATAATATTATTGAATATTTTAATTGCAGGGTGTTCAAGTAAATAATTTTTGATCACCCCTTAGCAATAAACCAACAATATTTACAATAGCCAGGTATTTCCGAAATGGGCTTAAGTATTTTACTTATCATTATTTATTCTTACTTTACGGGTAATCAATTGTCTCAAATTCAAGAGGATTGTAAACATTTTAATAATTTTAAGAGAAACGCATGTTAGCTGTAAGGATGTATTGTATTGTATTGGTGATTATTTTGTGTGGATGGCTTTTGTAATATTCAACACGTATTTATCATTATTTGTCATCTTATGTTGTTTTATATTGTTAACTGATAAAACTTTGAGTTGAGTAAATCTGAATATTTTTATATCTCGCTCCCATATTACAAACATACAACAGCTGAGCTACAGTCTCTAACCTCAGTCCTGGCCGCCTCTACACCGCCTGCATTTCCATTCCTTTCCCTTTCAGTTAATTATGCCTAAAGCTGTTGTAATTGCCTCCGCATCATTCAGCTAATACTCCTTCGTACTGCAGGTTTATTATATAGAAGCTTCTTTGGTGATTGGCTTTCTTCCATTCTGCCAAGTGAGACATTCAACTTCTATAAATCTTGTTATTGGCATTTTGACTATCCCACATGGATATTGTAGATAACAAGAATAATTGAGCTAGTGGCATACTGCTGATAGCTCCATTGTAACCATGATGCATGAATCAAAAAGAGAGTTTACAACGTAACTCTCAGTAACATGACCCTACATATAATACTAGACAAACACTCAGATCTTTAAATACATCTATTGATACAAGTCTGATGAAATAAAATACTATTGGATTGCATCCATTCCATGCTGAGCTGCAGAATTGTCAAAGACACACACACACATGTATGGTATATCTACTTTAGCATTAAGAGACTGCGTCCCAACAGTCAAATGTTCCATTGTTTGATGTGAACTCTGTGGGATACAATAATGCATGGCTTCCTTTGGCATTTGATTTTGCAGAGTCTTTTGCAACACATGCGCCATCTCTGGACGATCGTGTGTGATGATATTATACTCTGTCTGTGGAAGAATATCGCCTTGTAAAGGATCCAGGGAATATATGGTAGTGGTGGGATGATTCCAGAGTTCAGGTAGATGAACTTCGTTGAGTAAAGCGCCGTCTGACATATTTATAACGGCGGTTTTGGACAACTCTGTGGCTGATAGCGTCACCAGTTCTCCCGACTGGGCATCGATGAGTGAGAAAACTCTGTCTTCTTGCATGCTTTGCGTGTCTGTCGTGATGACCGACTGTGAAATGTTTAGTTTGTTCCCTTTTTGCATTTCTTGAACCATGTCATTGCTGTCTAGATCTATTCCTGTAATAAAAGAAGAATAAATTAACGATGCGGAGCACCGACTTACAATTATACTGCAAAAATAACTTACTACTTGGCTGCCCAAATTTGGGTAGGTGAATTGTATGAATTAAAATGAATTATAAATTTAACTATTTTATTTTTTATGAAACCTAAAAATATAGGATAAACAGTGAAATTTAAGTGGATTGATTGGCTTTAAACCGCAGTAAGCAAGTTCATAGTTTCCATATTAATTTTTTAATCGAAAACCGAACGCCTGGAAATCTCCATCGCTCGATTAGCTTACATACAGCACAATATTATGTTGAGCATAATCTTCGAGCAGTATTAAAGATGCTTAATGGCAATCGAACTGATCGAACTTCTCATTACTCTGAATTAAGCGCAGAGCAAGCCTTATTATTATGACATTGGTGGATGTGACACTAAAGTAAAAAAAAAAACAATAATTAATGAATAAAATTCTGTAAATACCATGGTTCTTTGGAAAGTGTTCTTTATGTTTAGATTTAGTGTGCCTTGTCAAGTGAGTGCGCCTTTTAAATCCCATGGGACAGTGCGCACAGGAAAATGGTACGGACAGAGAGTGGATGGCCTTATGTCGCGTCAACTGTCTCTTCAGTTTAAAGGCCTTCAAGCAAGTTTCGCAACTGAATTGTCTTAGCTACAAAAAGAAAGATTAACGTAAATTAACTGAAGCAAAAATAAATACATACTCATTTAACTGAAGAATGATAAAATCAAAATGAAAAAGATCTAAATTATTAAACTGGCACATTCTTCTTCTTAAGTCGGTTCCTCATTGCTGAGGATCGTGGCCCTCACTCCAATTTCCCTGGTGGACAAGTTTCCTCTACTCCTTGCGATTCTGCACTACGTGGAAAGCAGACGTGTCGGACGCCAGTGTTACTTGGTCACTCCAGTAATTAATTGGTGACCTTCCTCTGCTTTGGCTTTGCCAGGGGCTATGAATTTTTCCAAGTTGGTGTCCTCAGTTTGACGAGCAACATGTCCAAAGTCTCTTAAAGTACGTTATAGGCAGTTGAAAGTTGTAAGCTGAAATTGAACAGTTGAAAGCCCATCTATGCTGTAGATGTCGACATATTTGAGCACCGTTTTAACATTATCAAATTGAAATAAAGGACACATGATTTGCATACAAAATCAGTCCTTCGCCAACTTTTGACACGTTAATACAAAGTATTTCATTTCAATAAACCTCAACACTCCCAAACAAGGAACCCTAAGAGGAAGCCGGTACCTATTATAGTTCAATATGCTGGGTGTATCAACGTCTCAGTCCGTACAGTATTGTGTGTCACACATGTGAATAGATAGATGACTTACATCGGAATGTACAGAGCTGATGTGTTCCTTCACTGCAGAAGCCGCAGCAAACATGGCGGGGCATTTGTCACAAGCGTACCTCTTGTATCCAGGCTGATGGATGGTGGACTCATGCCTTTGCAGATTTGTTTTGGATTTGGAGCTGTAGTCGCATTTATCACATTTCAAAGGTTCTGTAAAATACACTCATCAATAATTATGTACTCTAACTAGCAGATAAAAATGAGCATTCCAACCACTCTATTTTATCAAAATGCTCTATCGGTTTCAGAAGTGCCCTTCCTTATCAAATTTTAAAGTTAGGGCCAGTTGTTTACTCCTCCAGTGTTTTAGGGTCATACATGACCTGGCGTCCATATTTTATAAAATATTTTTATCTTTTTTTCTATCATGCGGAAATGCGTAATTTTTTAAGAAAGAAAAATAATAATTCTTTCCTTTCTTTGACTCAAATATTTATACTGGATGCCATAAAATCCTAAATATATCCAAAATGAATAATTCATATTTCGGGTCATTGTCGTAACAATCGGTTTAAATTATTTCTTATTTTTTATTATATGAACTAAGTGAAGTAACAGTTTTCTTTCAAATTCCCCAAACAAAACGAATGCGCGAGTTCTCTAATTTTTTCTATTATTTGAGTAAAAAATTAAGCAAAAATGTGGTTAGTGTTTTTGACAACATTGTTTATTTTAAATGCTTACACTGTAAAGATAATTTTATCTAGTTTCTAAAACAGTATTTGTTCTTACGGAAAATTAAAAAAATAGGATGTATATAGCGCATTTTAAATACACAGAAAACATTGCAAACTGAACAAGTGTTGAAAATACTCAAGGGTTAAAGAATTTGAACAATTCATTGAATTTCAAAGTAAATATTCAAGTTCTGTTATTATATCATGATGAGCCAGTTGCTTCACAGAACTGAAATATTAACAGAACTTAAATAGAACTTTCACAGAACTTTAAAATTAATTTCTTGAAGAATAATTGTTCAAATTCTGTGAAACAACTGGCCATTTATATTCAAGTTATGTGAAAGTCCTAATCAGGTTCGGTGAAAGTTCTATTCAAGATCTGTTACTATTTCACCATGGACCGGTTGTTTCATAGTACTTTGATAATAACAGAATCTTAATTTTGAAATTTGATGAATTTTTAAAATTCGGTAAAACAACCTGTCCTAAAACTAACATAAGATACAAAATACTGATAGATATATATAAATAATTGCGGTTTTATTATGGGGATATGGGGAGAATGAAAGGATTACGCTTTGTTTTCCCCAGTGGGGGTTGAAAAGTGGGGAGGCATAAACATATGTTTTTAGTATTATGAACAGGCAAATTAATGTGTTTATATTGAAAATAAAAATACCCTTGTCTGTATGAATTTTGCTGTTGTGTGTGGAGAGTCCTGTTTCAGTTAAAAAGGTGATGCCACACTTCTCACAAATAATTGGCTTATTTTCTGAAAAATCTTCATTTGGATTTTTGATTTGCAGGTGACTTATTCTCTTACAGTGACGATTGTACGTGTACTGATCGTAAAAACTCTTCTTGCAAATGTGGCACCATATTCTAGTGGTCTGCATTTCTAAAAAGATAGAAAAAACCAAATAAGCCTAAATAATAATGATAAAAAAAAAGAAAGAAATAAAAATAAAAAACTGTCTTTTCTAATTTTGCAACTGATCATTTGTGGTGGAAGTCAATTATAATTTGAATTTATGATAATTTAAATACTATTTAATGTTACTTCATCTTGTAAGTCAAATGGCTTAAATTACTAAATAATATTTTATTTCTTGTTAAATCAAACTATCCAGAACAGTGACATTACAAAAGTAGCAAGCGAAAGACACGGTAATTGTTGTACTTTCGATTTAGTAGTTTTACTAATAAAATTAAGGTTGTGTGATATCTCTAATCAAATTGCATAAACGAGTGCAAAGATGTGTGATGATAAAATGTCTCCATTCCATGACAAACACTAGTGAAAAAGCCAAGGAATAGCACTTTATTCATAAATACACACAAATTACTTAGGACGGGCTGTTTCACGAAATTTGAACAATTCATCAAATTTCAAGATTGATTTTCAAGTTCGGTGAAGGTTCTACTCAAGTTCTATTATTGCATCATTATTGGCCAGAGGCTTCAATAAACTGAAATGATAACAGAACTTGAATAGAACCTTCACAGATCTTGAAAATCAACATTCTAATTTCATGAATTGTTCAAATTCTGTGATACAACCCGTCCTTAGTATTATAAATAATAGAATTATTTAAAATGTTTCCGGAAGATTTTAAGCGTCATAAGAGAAAGCAAAATAGCGAACACATCAGCACAACGAGAAGGACAACCTACTGGCAGTACCTACTCATACAGCGTTCAGTATTCTTCTTAGTGTAAGCGAGTAAGCATACCTTGTCACCTCAATCACCCCCGTGATGTAGAATGTAGTATTCGCTGCAAATTTTAAACACAAAAGCACCACCCAATCCTACCTCTATTTCGTTTATAAGCACATATTCTATGAATGTTTATCTTTGTCATAAATTAACAACGTATAAATTAATAATTTACTGGAAACATAAGCGTGTTTGTTACTTGCCCCATTTTCTTTCAATTTTGTGAGACCATAATGAGTCTAGATCAGAGGTTCCCAATCTTATTTGCCCCGTAGACCAGTTGCCAATTTTTTTTTTCCGTAGACCCCCTGCCTCTCTGCCTGCCGAATATTGAATTTTCCTAAAACTATTAAGTCCCATGTGATAATCGTTTATTTTTTCGTAAAAAGATTCCCTTCCCTTGCCTGTCCAACAACCGGGTGGCGGTATAGTTCCTCTGTATTTGCATTGTGCAGACGGGGGCGCCCTTGTGAAGTATTACACCAAATGAAAATGAAGCAGGATAAGCAACGGGAATATCTTTCTGTAGCTAGCCCTACAGAACTGCCCCTTAAGTTCTTTGTCAGTGCTTATTCCGGTCATTTCTTCTTGTCACATGATTTCCGATTCTTCGACGTTCCATTTCCGTAGTCAAAATGTCCTCAAACTTAGTTTTTAAGTCTGTGTGAAGTACATTTATATGTTGATAAACGTTACCCTGGACATTTTTCAAAAACAAGTTGGGGATCTAGGAAAATTCGTGGCTTCCGATGTGCAATGTTTTGCTTCAATATATTAATTCTGACAAGAAAAGGAACGTATATTTCTGTTTATATACCTCAATAAACAACTTAACGAAATATAAAAATACAAATAAGTAATTTCTCAGTCTATTATTAGTATTACGTAAACTGTGTTATTTGTGTTAGGTGTATTGTGTCATTTACGGAACTCCTAAATGTTGACTTGAGGTAAATGGGGGTCGGCTTGTATGTACCCCCATTTGAATCTTGTGGACCCCTAAATTTTTTTCTCGCTGACATGGACCCCCAGCAAGCCGATATCGACCCCTGGGTTTGGGAACCTCTGGTCTAGATGTATTGTAATGTCATTGATCCAGAATAAAATAATATGTAAGTACCCTGTTCTTCGTGAGCAGGATCCTTTTTATATGCTTTGAAATGATCTCTATAAGATATTCTATTCTGAAATGTAATGTTGCATATGTGGCATTTATTCCTTTCTATTTTGACCTGAAAAAAACAGAATTTTTATAAAAATTTGCAATGTTATAGTAAAATGTCTACAGGTTTGCAAATAAAAAAAATCTATTGAAAACAAAACACTTTTCCCAAGGTTCGTAGAAAATGTATTTGACAAGGTTGGCTCATACAGGCACTTTTAGGAAAAAAACGCATTGGGCCGCTCGCAAAGTAGATCCAAGTCCAGTTGGAGTCCGAAAAGAACAATCTCTTTCGCTTTTCACTCTAGGTATGTAGTATTATTATTCTTTGGTAAATGTAAGTTAATTTCCTCGCGCTACATATTTGTACATATGCCGGGTTCAGACTTTTCAATTTTAGTTTTGTCAACTTTTATTGAATGACAAGATTTCTAAAAAAAATTTGATCAAGACTTCAAATTGTTATTTGTTCTTATGCCAATTTGAATGTCTTCAAATAACCTCGATTCTATATCATCAATGCATAAGTAACGCTGCATATATTCCTGGGATTATAAATAAATCATTGCAAACGTATTCTTGAGACGGTTGACGCCATTTGTATTAGAGTAAATTCAAATCGTCTACGGGCTACGTCATGACTTTCTAGCCAATCATAGCTCCAACCCCTCGATGAGCTAACCTTGTTAAATATGTTTTCTACGAACCTTGCACTTTTCCGCCATTTTCTATTTGAAATTAGAACAGCACACCGGCACTGGGTAGGTACCATTATAATAGTAATAATCGTGTGTATAGTATGCAGTACCTACTCACACAGAACATACATAATTAGAACTATCCTTTGTCATAAAAAACAATTAAATTAATAAATTCTAGAATACATAGTTTCAAATGGCAATATATTAGGATTAATATCGTAAATGGTTGTTTTCAGTTGTGTAAAATTTAAAACACGTTTATTAGTAAGGTGGGCGGGTCTTTACCTGTTCTTGATGAACTAAAAAGTGGGCCCTTAATAGTTTCCTGGTAGGAAATACAGAATCACACTTGGAACATTGTTCATCCCCCCTGTTGTGACTCTAGAAAAATAAAGTAGATACTATTTTTTTATTGATAAACTAATGTTTATAAGACAAGGTTTTATGCATAGCATAACGGATAACAAATAATTATAAGCAATAAATAGTCGCCTGAAATATCAATACAAATTGAAAATTTCTCCCGAGTAAAAATAAATGCCGCCAACGGGAATTGAACCCGTGCCTTCTGATGTCCGGTCAGTCCGGTCGCCAATTATTTGGCGGGTCGGAAATAAGCCGACATAGCTCAGTGGTTTCAGAGCACAGCACAGGTCAGGACCGGACATCAGAAGGCACGGGTTCAATTCCCGTTGGCGGCATTTATTTTTACTCAGGAGATATTTTCAATTTGAATTGATATTTCAGGCAACTAATTATTGCTTATGAAGTAGGTACTCTTTATTGAACAAATTTAATGCACAAATATAATAAGGAACTCCAGAATTTTTTTTTAATTAAATGTTTTATCAATATGACCTTTGAATTTAATTACCAGTATAATTTATTTTATTTTTGTAGTTAGTTTTAAAAGTCAAAATAATTTTCAAAGTTTTAACTTTTCAAGACTCACCAAAACACACCAAATCTATGGCGTGTTAGGAGTAATGTCACAGTGAGCTAATGTTTAATTCGACAGGGTCGATGGTTAGTACTCAGTACTGCATTTCATATGGCAGGATTGAGACATTTATTTTTGAATTTAACCATTGAAGCACACATTGTAAAATGTTGGCAACTCGTCACTATTGTTATTGAATTGTACCGATGTGTAAAAATACAGCCATTTCTGCATTAAATTCAATTTTCCTGTGTAGTTGAAACTTGATCTGTGTTTTTGAGGTTAGACAATTCTTTTTCCAACTTTATTTCTTCGGTAGGTACCATCATATTGATTATTCCGATTCGACAGTTCTTGTGGGATAAAAAGGTAGTATCCAACTAGACCACCGTTGGAACGTAACAAACAAATTTACAGACAGATAAAATGCCAAATGGTCGAGTTAAAACAGGACTCCGTTGTGCTCAGTCAATAATAGGTTGTCATTCATAATAGGTATGTAGTTACATGGAAGTATTTTATGAAAAATTATTGTAGTTTTTAACAGCCTTCAAAAGTGAAACTCTACCTTTTTATGTTTCTCCAAGAATTTCATAGTCGTAAAGGAAATGTGGCATTCATTACACTGAAATTGTTTAGGTGATTTTGCAAGAGCAGCCTCTCCACAGCTTCTTGCTAAATGTCTTCTCAGGTTGAAGAGTTTAGAAAAACTATAAAATAAAATAGAAATTTATACAACTGTGAAAAGATGTAGCTAATACATTTAAAAAAAAAAAAAATTATGAGAAACCCGCACAAGAGTCTGGAGCCAGTGAGACTATGGCATCCCAAATTGGGGTATGTTGTGAGGCTAAAGGTAGTGGAGAGGGGGAAGAGGAAGGTGGGGAAGTACCTGACAATTCAGATCTGGTCACCAAACACAGCCAAAGCCATTTCAAGCAACGTTTCAATTCCGAATGGTGATCTTACACCATGGCGATACTGAGATTATCTTCCACTCTGGAACGTGCCGCAAATATACTATATATTATTTTTAATGAGTAATTTGTGAAATAACACAAATTTCAAATAAAATTTACTTGTGCACTCCGGGATTTGAACTCGCGACCTGCCGTCAAAGGTACACAGATACATAATAATGTAAATAACAACCATATTTACCTAGTTCCACAGTGGGGGCATATGAGAATATCTTTCAATTTATTCTCCAAGCTCTCTGTTATTGCAACAAAATGGTTGAAAACAACGTTTGAACTAGCCGACGCATATTGTAAACAATCTGTATTCAGATGTATTTTGTATGGAATTGCATTTGGAAATGAGTTTTTGCAATGGTTGCATGACCTGGGAGCCACATTGTGGTTAAACAAATGTTCTAGCAGTAAACTATAACTGTCTAAAAGTGTGTTGCAAATGTGGCAGTTAAATTTTCTCAAATCTTGTTTGATTTTTGTAGGAAAGTCTTCATTTGGTAAAGTCGCATCGTTGGCAATGACGAAATCATCTTTGTCACTTGTATTTATGTCCACATTTTCATTGTCTTCATAATAAATGGGAATAGAATAGGAATTTCGAATGGGAAAATATTGGTTATCTTCGTTTGTATTAGAAACATTTAATTGCATATCTTCATTACAGTTTTCATTTGTTTCAGGTATTGTGTTTGATTGATTTTCATCAAGATTCAAAGAGTCTGTTATTGATTTTAAAATCATACGATTTCTTATTCTCCTCTGAGTATTTGTTTTATTTGCTCTTCGGTATTTAGTAGACTTGATTTTCAAAGCTTTTTTAAGGGATTTATATTTTAAAGGTGTCTTAGATGTTTCAGTATTACGGTGTAAATGATTCGCATTGAATAGTGATAATTTCACAAATTTCAGGTACATATCCATGAATTTCAGAGCACTATTTCGATCCAAATGTGACAAACAATAGATTTGTTTCATTAGCACTTTCACCTGCAAAGCAAATTCATTGTTAAAAAAAAATAATTTATAAACCATACAATACATATAGATGCACTATAGCGGCAAGAAAAAAAAACCCATTAATTGCAATGCTTTCGATTTAGTAGTTTGTGTGCTTCCTCTGAGCAAATTTTTAATTTAATTTTTATTTTGGTGCAATATTTTACATTTCATAGTACAATCCAGTAATGTTGGTCTCACTGGGTGGTTTCCCGTGCTGAGGTCTCCATTTTATAATACAAAAAATATATACATAATACATTTAAAAAACATATATATAATCTTGGTGGAGAAAAAAAAAAAGATAAATAAAACAATTTAAAATGAAAGTAAAATAAACTTAAAATCACTCTATTTATATTATATGTTGTGTGTTTGTGATTGATGTGTATTTTATATTGGTTTTGTGTGTTACGTGTAGGTTTCATTATTTTATGTTATGAAATTTTGGTAATATTGTCTTTTTTGTTCTTTAATCCATTTTGTAATTTGTGACTAAACTTATTTTTGTTTTCCTCAATTTTATTTTCAAGTGTCGAGGTGTTGACTGTTGAATTGCATTAAAAAATACCAAAATGGCCTTCTGTGTGATGACTTTACAAGGCAAACATTAGTAAAAGCCAAGGAATAGCGTTTCATTTGTAAATAAGGTAATGATATACCTAACTGCCACACTTTTAGGCACAGATTATGGAAATTACATTTTTTTTTTGAATAATGACAAACATTCCGAAGTTACGAATAACCTTACAATATTTGAAAATCTTCTACAACCACCACTGTAAGTGGAAAATATTGCTTGTGTTGTGATGGAGGATTTAGCCAGCCGAGGGATTGAACACACGACGCCTGTGTGGGACCCAAACACGATGCCCACTCAGCCACTGACCGGTCAAATGTTATGTGTTATGGTCAAATGTTACCATGTTTCAACAATGACTACTAGAAACAACCACTTACAAGCACAACATAGGTTAATAGGTCTTATTTTGGGTTAATCAAGTAATTTATGCGTATTAGATCAAAACGAAACTCTAGCAAGTGTAACTGCATACTAAAAAAGTTCAAAATGGCAGCAAAGGGATCATTTTTTAAGGTAAATTTCACTACAATTGACATACTTTTTGTTTGCCACTTTGAGATTTCTACAACGCGTCTAGAAATATTGTAACGTCATTGGTTCACACCTAAGAGTATGGATACTATAGTTCCATGGTTCACACATATATATCTATCGTTGTCATACATGAACAGCGTTTGAATTAAGAATTTCCTGTAAAAATAATGGAGTGTTTCTTACATTCCACATATTATCTTAATTTTGGTAATTATTCGGGATCGCTGGCCAAGCTTAATACGATTTCAAAAAATAAAACCTTTCGATTCACCTTAATTACTGTAAAAAAACAGCTATCTGCATTTCGTAAATTTTAATTTTAACATTCTAATTTTCAGTTAAGTAATTAATTAATTTTGAGAGACAATAACAAGTCTAGATGTGTTGTAACGTTATTTTATAAAAACAAATAAATTGTAAAAAAACGTTTTTTGTGTAAAAATTAGGGAGATTTTTCGTACCTGTAATTTAAAGGCAGGCAAAGATCTTATTATCATCGTCATTTTAAAAAGTTATGTAGTAAATAACAAAGAATTAGACCAGTAAACATTTATCGACCAAAACAAAACATTGGAGAAAATTCAGAAAATGTCAAAATCTGACAGCTGTAAAAGGCTCATAGACAAAATCATAGATCAAAATCTTGTGAAAATGTTCCGGTGTGAATGCGGCATACCTACTTTCCTGAAAGTTGGATTCTAAACTACCATGAAAAATTTATGGTAGTTTTGTAGTGCTGTTGTGTTGGTAATTCCTTTCTTTCCTGACATCGTCCGATACGTGAGTTTGTGATGTATTTTTTGTAAATAATAATCCATCTTAATCGTATGTTTAAGTTATAATATTTGTGATATAATCAATTTAAATATAAGCTTTAATATTCCCTGTATTGTGTGCTTTAAAAAGTTTTGTGTTTCAACCCGTCTTTATTTATTTTTTAGGTACGGACTGAACTGTCATTTCACACGAGAAACACAATGGTAAGCAGAATTACCTGCATCTTATTTTTCTGCAATTTGCTCATTTGAAGCAAGTTTTTCAGTATCTACATGGCAATATCTAATTTGTATTATTTTCTTGTAGCCCCGTGAAATTAAAGACATCAAGGATTTCCTCCTGAAGGCGAGGAGGAAGGATGCCAAATGTGAGTGTTTTCTTAATTTTGAACATATTGTGAACATTCCATTTTAGTTTCCGCCACCTAGTTTCTGTGGTTGTTAATTTTTTACGTGTTGTGTAAATTTCTAACCTCATTATCGACAGTGAGTTGTAAACAAACAATACCTTTTTAACTCTGCTTATAATAAATAGCGCCAGCCTACAAAGTTTTCTAATAATATTTTTGAAGAGGAAAAATCCCCAAATTAGATCATCAGTGATTAAATTAGTATTGAAACAGTTTTTGATAAGGTCTGGCAAACCTTTGTTTTCTCTACCTCGGCCCTTATTTGCGCATCTAAATTATGCTATAAGAAACATACTAGGTCGACGTACGCTACATAAGCAATGCATTAAGATATCTGGCCTAATAACAATTCATAAATTTTCTAGAAGCTTTAGAAACACACTTGTCACATGCAATGCCAAGCCACGCTTCCATCGCTGCGCCGATCTGGGCTGTCCAGATTGGCGTGGGACATGCAAAGATGGAGGAGGTGGTGTCACACCTCCTACAAGTTGATTTCACGCCTATGAGTGGTATTATCTAGGCAAATACTGTTATGTTTGGTACATCTCTGTTTTGACAGTTGGCTTAATAAAATAATAAACTTAGAAAATCGTCCTCAAATTCGCTCTCTGAATTTGCAAAACATGACAAAGCCACTAGTGAAGCACATAAACATTACCTAAAAATAAACATCTAATCAATTGACGCGCCGCGTACTTAAGAACTGGAGATCACTTGCCACGTGGTCACACGCGTTGCGTGTGTAGAACCAGTGTGCACTGCGTATGCGTGTATTGCGTTATTGTACTTCATCATTGCAAACTTTATCACATATGAAATATAATGAGAAGGTAAAAGGAGGAACCTTCTATCATGAAAATGATCCATATATTATATATATTTGTATACATGTATGTGTAAGCAAATATATGTACCCGCCTCAGAACAGAAATCTCCTAGTGAGGCGGGTTACTTTCATATTTGTAATATTGATCATGTTATTGCAATAAACGCCCGGGTTGCCGGCAATTGAAATTAAATTAATTATTAATGGTTTTATTTCCACCTTCAGCTGTCAAGATAAAGAAGAACCCCGACAATGTCAAGTTCAAGGTCCGTTGCTCCAGGTTCCTCTACACACTTGTCATCAAGGATAAGGAAAAGGCAGAGAAGATCAAGCAGTCTCTTCCCCCAGGTACTTTAATATGATTATTCTTTATGCAGTGCTAATATGTGGTACTGTCTTGTACAGTAGCCTTGATAATCCTTACCCAGGCTAATTCCTCTGTTCTCGTACCGACGAGGCTAAAGTTATTTAGTTTTTCTTCAGTTACGCAAGAGCTCTTGTGCCGTGTCCACGCTATTCTGTGCTGCATGTGCATCACATGGTGTTTTAGGTTGAAAACATAAAACTAAAACCATGGTGTAAAAGTATGCCATATTGATTAGTTTTAAAGATGAAGTGTGCAACTTCACTTTCATTATATATAATTTATGCATATGTAGTTCATTAAATATAATTTTTCTAAGCCGACAGCTTTTTTATTTAATTTTTCTAACATACTATAATCCGAACGCTTGGTGCGTCTGAACAGGTGTTGTTTTCATTAGTTCGGATTATCAAGGCTACTACTGTATTTTCACTTCATATTATTACACGACAAATCAGAACAGTGACAACAAAAATAACACACAGAAAACAAAACCCAAACCATTAGTTTATCATATTGATTCTGATTAGCTACTTCAGCTTAGTTATTGTGACAGAATAAAATATTTTTATAAAGAACTATCATTAACGGATAGCAAATTAATTGATCCAGTTCTTATTGCAGTTCATATTACGGTCTTTTGCACTGTGCATACTTACCATTGTTATGCTGACTGTTGAAGAAACTGCTATTTTGCGTGCCTCGTTCAATATGCCCCAATTTTGGTGAAAAAATGAATTCTAAAAACCCTAAATATTATTAGTGATCTGAAATGTATTCAAGTAAAATCTGCAAAGCAATATATGTTAAAGCAAAAATCTGTGTAAAATCATTAATTAATAAAAAAAAATAAACTGGTGGTAATGAATCTTCAAATCTACTACTCAACCTACTTTGTATTTAAATTTTATTTGATATTATATTTCTTAAGAATTTCATAACAATTGTTGTTTGCAGTGAGTCAAAATAAACTCATTCCAGGAAGAACAATATCAAAGATCAACACTTTTTTAAACTATAAAATAAAGCATAAAAAGTGTCAGATACAACAGTATGTGTATCGCTTTCTCGCGATGATATTTTTGGGGGCACGCAATGCACATACAAAAATTTATTGTTTTTGTGATAAAGTTTTTTCTTTGTTAAATTTAATGGAAAAAAAAATCTGATTTTGTAATAATTTATTCGATAATTGAATTATTATGATGAAAATAGTGTAAAACTAATGTTTTAACATTTTAAACCTAATTTGTAATTTATATTGGCAATTTTCACATTTTTCTTTGTAGTGGAACGTTATTATGTCTTCATGAGTATGAGAGATCTGACTTGTATACTGCATTTCTAATATTTATTTTGTTTTTGTTTTGCAGGTCTCCAGGTTAAGGAAGTCAAGTAAATTATGTTATTATTATTTTTAATAAAATAATTTAAAACCACCCAACTTCTGTATTTTATTCAAAGAAATATTCCAGCACACTGATTACACATAAGAACAACAAAAACAATACATATTACTTTTTATTTTTGGTTTTACATATTTTTAATCTCTACTTGAGATAATATATCTTAATTCATTGTGCAATTTTTTTCATTGTGCAATATTGTTTTGGTTATTATTTTCAAATTTATTGATAATATATAATTACTGCGTTGAAGCGGGTCACCCTACAATCTACCTGGTCTGCGAGACCCCATTTTATCAAAAAAGGAAAATTCCAAAAAACCTTCAAAAATTTGAATCAGATGAGCGTTTGAAATCACAGATCAACTCCTATCCATTATTTCCTGTACCACTTTGATCTCAACCAATCTGTACGCTGTGAGTTGTGAAGGAGTTGAAGAGAAATCACAAGTAAATAACCGAAAGAGCTAACCAGCTCTTTTTACACTAGGGTGAAGTTGGTATTGAAACTGTATGAATATAATAACGGATGTTCTCCCTTCAGGGTGTCAAAGTAATCTTAGTATCGGTAGTTTTCTTCCATGGATGGAAGCACTACCTGGCTAAGAGGGATGGTTGATTACTGTGCCTTTTAATGTTGCCCTCCTGTTGCGCGCAATATGGAAGCTGCTGACGCACCCAATCTAACTTTGAGCAAACAGTCACTCCTGAAACTATACTTATTACACCTACAATCTAATGAGCAAGTTGCAAGTGCGCCTAATTCCACTCAGAATTGAAACCTTGCTTGAGCTGTTTTTGGTGACCTGATTTTAATAGCCAGGTACTTCCTTACCTTTCTCTTTTTATAAGTTGAGGTTCAGCTCGTCATTTCGGCAAGTGTATGTATACGTACCATTACAGTGGACAATGAACCGATGTTTGTGCCCCATACTCCGAACACCAATGTTGGCATACCTCAATGGAGAAAAGTGATTTCTCTGCTCTGGAATGACCTATCGGGAATGAATTAATAAATAAAATAAAAATTGTGCAAAACCTATAATATTTATTAAAAAAAAAGAATAGTACGATGTAAAAATAGTGAGGTATGGGAATTGTGCAATGAAATCAACAACCCAAAACTAATCCTGGTTTTTATTCAGCTCGGAGTAGATATTGGTGTAAATGAAGGTGACAACCTTTACCCAAGACTTCATGGTTTCTTCGTCGAATTTATAATCCTCAACGAACAATTGGACAAGGACGTCTTTCAGTTTCTAGGGAAAAAAAGACTGTTATTTGAGAAACTTTGTCACAACAAAATAAATACCTATGTGATACATATCAGAAAGGATATTTTGAACTTTTTTTTAAATATTGAAGAGTTTGTCAAACTGGATGCATTTGATTTTTTGGGATAGTATTAGGTCCTATTATATCTAAAACAGAATGGCTTTTAATATTTTATGGCAGTACAAACGTCTGACTGTATGAGGTGTATAAGTTGTAAAAACCAAATGCATCTCAGCTGTGCCAAAATTACGTCTGCAAATTTTAAGAAGATGTCGGAGGAGAACAGGGAGTCATGGACGTGCACTAAATGCAAAACAGGACAATCACCGCTCTCCAGCAATCTCAACCCTGTCGACTCTTCAATTCTTCTTAGCGAAATCAACAAACTCTCCTCCCAGCTCCACTCAATGAATTCGAAACTATCTTCCTTTGAACAGACAATCGTTCATAATAATAGCACAATCGAAGACTACACGAACAAAATTTTGGTTTTAGAAGAAAAACTAAAAAAAATGGATAAGCTTGAAGCCGAAGTAATCGAATTAAAAAAATTCGTAACTTATCTGGACAAATCAAACATCGAAAGAGAACAGCAGCTGCTCCTCAATAATATTGAAATCTTTGGTCTCCCCGAAAATAAGGATGAAAACCTAGCAGACAGTCTAATAAAAATCGCATCTAATGTTGGACAAATCATTAAAGAAGAGGACATTGAATTCATTAGTCGAGCCAAACCTCGCCAACATTCTCAAGACGGAATAGCAGCAGCTCCCCGTGACGCCCGCCCTCGAAACGTGGTGGCTAAATTCATCTCCAAAAGGAAGAAGGACGAATTACTTGCGGCCATTAAAAAGAAGAAGGGGGTCGACTGCAAGAGCGTAGGTGTTGCAGGAGGTAAAATTTTTATAAATGATCACCTCACCAGAAAAAACAAATTGATACTAAGATCAGCAAAAGAATTTAAAAATATAAACAAATATGATTTTTTATGGGTACGAAACTCAAAAATTTATATAAGAAAGAATGTTACCTCTCCTGCTATCCTCGTCTCTGGTCAAACCGTATTGAACAACTTAACTCAATGATTTCTTCTAAACTTAATTTTAATTTGATTTTATTTAATTTTTGCTTTCAACTTATACCACTTTTGTACTCAACTCTAATTCTATATACACACTACTCAACTTACTCAAAACACTACAACATAATACACTCACATCTGCGTAAATCGAAAACCATGCTCACCCCAGTGGACTTTTGGCTGTTGAGTGAACATAATAATATGTATTTTTTTTTTTTTTTACATATTATTCCATTTACTTCGAATCAAAATTGGATAGTAGTTTCTCTTTTACATGATGCATAACAACATTATAATTTTTTATCAAAACGCACGTGGAATCCGATCCAAGACTAAAGAATTCTATCAAAACGTCCAGATCAACGAATTCGACATAATATTAATTAGCGAGACGTGGTTAGTTGACAGGATATCCGATGATGAGCTGTTTGATTGCCGGTATAACGTATATAGAAATGACAGAGATACTAATCGAACGGGTAAAACTAAAGGGGGTGGCGTTGTTATAGGTATAAAAAAAGACTTTAAAGTTCGATCTCAAAAGTCATGGACATCAGAAGCCGAGGATATTTGGATCTCACTATTACTAAGACATTCAAAACATTGTATTTCAAATATTCACATTTGTTGCTCTTACTTACCGGGAGTTAGTCCTAAGTTGTCTAATGCACAGCGTTTCTCTATTATCAATAGTCATACAACTACCATATCTGACTTAACTACTGAATTTCCAAATGACATTTTTCTAGTAATAGGCGATTATAATATGCCAAATGTGAGCTGGAACTCTACGTATCAGCCACGTAGTATTGACCTCTGTACCTCTACCCTCCTTAGCTGCCTTTCGTTTTCCAATTTAACACAGTATAACGAAATTTATAATACTCACGGACGAATTTTAGATCTCGTGCTTTGTAACACTGCAGTCGTTGTCTCCGCGGCTGACTCGCCACTAGTAATCGAAGATGCACATCATAAATCTATTATAGTTGAACTAAATATTCCTCTCCCTGCTACCACCCCAAAACCCCAGATAGTCAAAATGTTCAATAAAGTTAACTACGAGGTAGTTAATGATGCTCTCAGAAACAGTGATTGGTCCTCTGTCGTTAATGCACAGGACGTAGATGCTGCAGTGCATTATTTTTATGGTATTATTGATGCCCTGATAGATGATCTGGTTCCAAATAAAGTAATCAAATCAACCAAATTCCCAACATGGTATTCGGCGGCTTTAATTAACATAACTAAAGAAAAATTAAAGTTTTTTCGTGCCTGGAAACGGTACAAGAATCCTCTAGATTACCTATCTTTCTCAATACTTCGCAAAAGACAAAAGAAAATTTCTAGTCATACTCATAACGCCTACATTGCTCGATTGGAATCAGATATACAAAATAATGTTAAAAAATATGGAATTATGTTAAGACGCAAAGAAAATCTCCCACTATACCAGAACATATGACCTATCATTCGACAACGGCACACGATAACAAAGAAGTTACAGACTTATTCGCTGATTACTTCTCAACGGTCTTTAGAAATGAATTTCCAACACTCAATGTTAATAATAAGGAAGATTCTCTGAACAACACATTAATATCCTCAATTAAAATAAATGAAGAAATCACCTTGAAATACCTTTCAAACATAGATATTAAAAAAGGACCAGGAATTGATAGGCTACCCGGAGTTTTTATACGCAACTGTAGTAAGTATATCTGTCTTCCGGTTTGCGCCATCTATAAAAAAATCATTGACAGAAGGAACGTTTCCCCTCAAGTGGAAATCAGCAGTTATCACACCCATCTATAAAACCGGTGATAAGCATGACATGAAACTACCGTCCAATTTCCCAACTTCCTATTTTAAGCAAAGTTCTAGAAAAAATTGTCTTTGATCAATTATACTCGGCTATTTCCACAATAATTACACCGAATCAGTACGGATTCATGAGAGGTCGGTCTACGACATCCAACCTGGCCCTTTTCATTACCTTCTTGCATAGCAAGATGGATGACAAAGAGCAGGTTGATACTATGTATACAGACTTTTCTAAGGCTTTCGATCGCGTAATACACTCAATTCTTTTGAAAAAGCTTGTCTTATTTGGTATACACGGTGACCTATTTAGATGGATCAAATCTTACATTAGTAACCGTAATCAAGTAATCTTAATCAACGGCGTCTTCTCAAAATCTATCGAGGTAAAATCTGGTGTCCCCCAAGGGTCCCACCTAGGTCCGCTAATGTTCAACATTTATATAAATGACATTGGATCATGTTTTCAAAATTCCAAATATGTACTTTATGCCGATGACATGAAAATATTCAAAGTTATTCGTTCTCTTTCTGACTGCGAAGCGTTACAGAGTGACCTAGATAGGCTTTGCAAGTATTGTAAAGTTAACTGTCTAGATATAAACGTTTCTAAATGTCACACTATGACATTCACCAGAAATAAACTCGTAATTAAGTACTCATATTCACTCAACAATGAACCTGTCATCTCTAAAACGGAATGTAAAGACCTCGGCGTTTACCTTGATAGCAAACTTATATTTAATAAGCACATTGACTCAATCGTTAATAGGTCGTATAAAATGCTTGGTTTCGTGCTCCGTGTAAGTAAAATATTCAGTAATCCGCGTACAATTGTAATGTTATATTTCGCATTAGTCAGAAGTACACTGGAATATGCATCGCCTATTTGGAATCCGCAATATAAACTTTACATAGATAATATAGAACGAATCCAAAACAAATTTTTTAAAATATATTACCCACAGATTCAACAATAATTTTGAGTGTACATTTGAAACTTTGCAGCGAAGACGAGCAGTAGCTGACTCAATATTTATACACAGAATTTTAAACAATGAGATTGACTGTTCTGAACTTTTGTCCCTTATTAACTTTAACATACCTTTGAGAACACGACATACAGTGCTATTCCACACGATAAATTATAAAACAAATGCAGCATCTAATTCGACAATTAACCGAGCTCTTCATACTCTAAATAATATTTGTATTAACTCTAACATTGACATTTTTTCGGATTCACTGCCCAAATTCAAACGTGGCATCATGTCAATAATTTAAAGAATTCAATGCGCATACATACAGACACACACATACACAAACACTCACACACACATTACACACGTCACACACACAACTATAAACTACACAAGTCACCTAGTAATTACGGAATAAACATACCACTTAGCAGACATTACAAGGAAACATATCATAGGTACACAACATGAAGTATCTTATTCCTGTATATTGTTTCATCTCTGTAAATTATGTACTGTTTGTTTCAATAATATAAAATAAAATAAAAAATAAAAAAAAAATAAGATGAAATAAATGATGTTACTGTATTTATGTAGTTACAAAATTTTAACGAAAGAATATGATGACATTGCGCACCAACAATGCTTCTTAATCTACTCAAACATCAGTTTGATTTGATTTTTTACTGTGCTCCAGAGCAAAAGATTCTTTAACTTTAGCTATGTTCAGTTATCTTAATACTCAGAAGTTCTGGACCCTCCTCTTGCCCATCTCCAGTTTTTTCAGTCACATGACATTCCCCAAATGGAGATATCCAAGTTGTTTAGTTTTACTGGCTCAGTGCAGGCGGAAATCTTGGAACGAGAGAGAAGAAAGTTAATTTAAAGGTTCGCGACACTTACATTGAAATGCACCTCTGTTATCTTACGGGGTTGATGAGTGACACCAAGTTTTTTGGACATAGCCGCAGCTAACTCCCAACTTGTCTATAATAGCAGTTAGGGAGTTGATGACGTTGAGGGCATGGGCGTTAAACTGAATGTTTGTTCTCAGTTCTTCGTTTGGGGTGTTTTTAAACATTTTGAAGAAGGTTTTGCTCTGGGGATATGCGGTGAAGTATCTGCAAATATAATACAGTTGATTAGAAGGCGTGATGGTTAGTTAGATAGAATATATTTATTTAAGATATTCATCCATCGTTGGGTAAACCATAGATAATAGGAACATTGGGCGATATGGCATGGAAGAATTCTGATTGTCACAGAACTACGACCAAACAGTACAGACTATCAAAACGGCGGAGCCAATGAAAGATATGCGTTTGATGTGTAGGTGGAGACAGTGGCGGGGAGCTGCTGTGTGTAGATGCAATTTGCAGTAGTACAGGTGAACCGATACTAATATGCGGGCGCCCATCTCTCTTGTTTGTATTATTTATGGACAGGACAGTTGCTGAGCAAACAAGAAGTAGATTAATGTAAAGGATTTTGTTTTTGAGAGATATTGTTACCATATATTATAATATTCTTGGTGTATTTATACCTCAAAAACATTTCTGTCCCTGATGCAACACCATCAGCGGAGAAAATTTTCCATGATTTTTTCACATTGTAGAGATCTCTGGGAGACAGACCGGACTGAGGGTTAGCAGCATCGCAGTCTTGACCCCCCCACCACAGATAACTTATTAATGATCCCATTCTAAAAATAAAACATAATTATGTAATATAAGGAAATATATATAAAATTATTTATTCATTCTTCTGCAAGCTAAGTTTTCTAGAAATATTTTTAAAACATTTATTTGTTAAATGAATTTAAATAAAAGAAAACTTTTAAAATAATTTTATGGCTGTTCAAACGTTAATAAAGATCACTTTTCTAGATTATAAAGAGACTTCAATTTTGCAGGTATTAAAAATGTTACATTTTCTAAAAATTGCTGCGGTTTATAAAATACGACTAGACCCATTCTTGAGTCTTTCCGCTGTGCAATATAATCCAAAATTTTTTAATATTTCTGAATGTATACGAAAACTGTTTTAACGTGATTTTATATTAAAATTTTATTAAGATTATAAATAAACAGATGTTTTTAGAAATGTTAAAATTTTGAATGCAAACATATTAAAATCACTTCTTCTCTCTCTGACAAAAAATCAGTAAAATTACTAATAACGAAAACATATTTAAAAACAACCTATTTTTTAAGAAAAATATATTATAAACGTTAAAGTCAATCCTGACTGTTATGTTGTTTCATATAACAATAATTTCTAAAAAAATGCGCTCGTAATTTTTTAAAAATTATGGTCGGAACCTTTGATTTCATAAAGGTGCACATTTTAATCTACTCTGGTTAACTTCTATACTTAATATTAAGCGTGGTGTTTTCTCTTTCTAACACCGTTTTGGTCATATTTCGAACATCAACAATAAGGGAGATACGACGATTTCTGCAAGAGTTTTATTTGAGTTGTTCCCAAAAGCCAACAAGTTAGTCTGAAGGGTTAAATAAAACGAAACTTCTTAAATCCCTTCCGAATTTCAACACATATAATGTAGGTACCTACATTATTATATTATTAGGCCTAATAATACACACTTTTTTAAAATACTGTGTAATTATTGTATACAGGGTACCTACATGTATTTTTTACAAAGCTCCCTACAGAAGGCCATGAGGAAAATAATTTTCCTCATAGTTTATGTCATTTGTGCGGATAGTGTGTGGAGGATATTTATATAGGAATATCAGTGGGGTGCAGTCATCGATAATTTAGTCGATGCGTGCAGTCCACAAAGGCTGAAAAACCGTGCCCTAAGAATAACTACCCACTGAAAATTACGAAAAATTTCTTATCAAAAGGTTTTTTCCATAAGTTGGGTAAGGAACTTGTTCGTTCATTTATTCAGTTGGCTACAATAAGCGGAAGGCGATAGTAAAAATGGCTATTTTCAAATAATAAATGCACATTTCATACCCGACCTTGAAAAACTGTACACAGTCTACCTTCAGCCATCGAGCAATGTACACCACTGCTAAATTCCTTTGTATGACTATAAATGACAAGTACCGATTTGGTCACCTTCTTAGAGGTTTGAAAAGAAGAACTAGATGTTTAAAAAACGCGTATGTATGTAGCTGTGAGTATCTGATATGTCTGAATTCGATTATCATAAAAATAAATAAGATAATTTTAGATAATACTTAAATACTTAATAATATGTTTAAAATGCTCCTCGCGTCAGCCGACATCGTCATATTAATAATCGAATCTAAAAGATATCAATCACAATAACAACTCATCGATAACAATGTTAAAATGCTTTGTAGCGTAGGTATATGGCGTGTAACATAAAGATACAATTAGAGGCGCTACTGCATACTAATATCTCGTCTAAACTTGTTCCACTATCAGAACGCGATAAGCAGTGCGCGTACACCGGATTCGGTATGTTAGTTAGGGAGAGTTGGAGGTAAAAAAGTAGAACTTATTTTTTCGCCTTATGTCTCATTTAAATATAATACATCAATGGCGTGTAAAGACTTTTTGAAATCCGTTTTCACGATTTTTCAGCACGAATGCTAAACGATTAAAACATTTAATTCAATTGACTACATGTCGATTTTTTTCTTGTTTTTAGATATTATTTGGTATGAAAGAAAATGTTGTGACAAAAACAAAACAAAAACATATTTCTGACAGAAAAAAGTGCCATTTACGAGAGATTATTTCACATTATTTGCCATTTTATTTTCAGAATGCTTAAATAGATTTATCTTATTTCTGCTCTTTACTCTGCAGTCTCTAAGGAATCTCTATCAACAACGACACTGCTCTTAAAAAATGGTATATTTCATGCAAATATTACAAATGGGAAAATCTTAACGCCTTTGCTCTGAAAATAGTGATAATTTAAATAAACTGTCGTACGCCACTGATAATTACGTTATGCACTTTTTATTTTATCAATACCCACCTAACCTATATCCATGTCGGCTATAATTATCAAAATTTAATCTTTTGATATTTTTGTGATAAGTACCTCTTTTATAAAAATGTTTCTGGCTTTCCTATTCAAGGTTGTTTTATGTCATCACTCAAGGTAAGTAATCACTCTGTGGTTTGACATATTTAAAAGAAAACAATCGCCAGTTGTAACACCACTATTAAAATATTGGTGACAACGGACAACTATCTAATTGATATTTTTGGTTAATTACTTAGCATTCGGTTTCCCCTAATCAGGGGGGTATAACTACGATCGAAAATTGGAATCGAAATATTGTGACGTCATATGATTGCCTAGCTATATCAACCAATGAAAAACTCTGAAAGTCTATGGAATAAACTTTCAGAGATTTTCATTGGTGTACAGTATAATAAGTAGGCACCGAATGAAAATTTTACTGTCTATATATTGGCATATCTATGTTTTGTTAGGACTAATTTGTTTCATACAAAAAGTCAGTAAATATCGATCTAGTGAGTGGCAAATTTATGCCCCTAATGATCTATGCTGACAGAAGGTTGTGGGTACGATATTTTCCTTTAATCAAAACTTAATTTTAATTTTAACTTTAATTTTGACTTTAATTTTGAAAAAAAACTTAATTTTAACTTTTATTTTGATCTTTTTAATGCAATTTATCCCACCACGCGGCAACGCATGTGTTTTGGTGAAAATTCCGTGTACCACGGAAGATAGCCGCCGATGGATTACATTATTCGACAGCCCGTAGATATAAATACACCTGAGGATCGGCGTACGATAAGCGACCTTTGCTTCTTCTTCAAAATTGTAAATTCAAAGCTCGCCCGTTGCGAACTTTTGAGACTAGTTAATTTAAGAGTACATACTCGACACACTAGACTTATAGATCTATTTCAATGTCACAATTCACAAACAAATTACGTAGCAAACTCACCATTATTCCTCGCCTATATAGTTTAGCAAATGAATATACCAATGAAGTCGACATTTTTAATGTAACAAATGATAATTTCAGTTTATAGTTATGAGTTTATTTTATTTATTCCAATAATTGTAAACCACTGGAATGTAAGAAATTATTTTTTTATTCTTTGTTTACTACCATTATGTTCAAAATTGTAAACATTTCAATGTTCCCGATGATATTGCCCCATGGGCGTCACTCGAGTAATTTGGTAAATGTATATATATATATGTATACAATTACCACATTATTTCATTAATATCAATTATATTAATATGAAAACAAACCAACTGCTTACTGCACTTTAAAGACAATGAATCCACCTAGAATTCGCCGTTTATTCCAAGCGATTTGTTTTTTGCAAAATCTTCGAACAATATTCCTAAGGACGGGTTGTTTCGGAGAATCTGAACAATTCATCAAATTTAAACGTTCATTTTCAAGTTCTGTGAAAGATTTTTTCAAGTTCTGTTTTTATTTCAGTTTTGTCAAGCAAATAGCCTACAATGATATAAAAACAGAACTTGAATAAGTCTTTCACAGAACCCGAAAATGAACGTTGAAATTTGATGAATTGTTCAGATTCTCCGAAACAACCCGTCCTAAGTGTCCTTCATCACGCTCGCTTTGAAGCTCAGTAGGTATACTTTGCTTGTTTTGTTTCCATGTCTTGTTTTGTAACCAATTGTAGAATTTTAATCACCTATCAACAATGACATTATCCTGTCAATCAGTGAGCTTCTAACGACTTATTAATGATGGATTCGGATATACATAAGCTAACCAAGAGTACCCACCAACCGAGATCAAACATATTTGGGCTCTCTCTCAAAGTACCTCCATACCTACACATCACACAATAGTACGTTAATTACAATACGAATAATTTATGTGTTCACGCTTAAAAGGATACCGTTGATTTTGTTGGCATACAAATAATGGTTTTTTTCTATGATCGAACAGTATAAAAACTTGAAATTCATATTTTTTTGTGTTAAATTTTACTACATATTTTTTTGGTTTTATTATTGACTAGCTAACGTGTACCCGGCGTTGGTCGACGTTTAACTACTTTATATAAACATAATGTGCATGTATTATATATATATAAACCTTCCGGAATAAATTCTCTAAATGATAGTAAAAAACCTTTTCGTGGTTTAGAAGAACTAAGCGCACAAACAATTGTTTTATACTATTTAGAGATAAAACAGATTTAGGATAATCTGATTTACATTTAAATAATTATTCTGAGAGATTCCTGCTTATTCCGATTTTGCAGCTCATTGCTATTTTGATGCAAAACCGTCACTAAAACTATATTAACGTAATTGAGAATATAAAAATTAAAAAAGCCGCTGGAATATAGCTAATGGCTTTATCCACAAATAGTGACACATCAATTTTAAAAATCGTCTTCTAGAAGAAAATATGATCTTCGGTATTAATACAAGACAGCAAAAAAAAGATTTTCTGTTTACTGGAAAAGATTGAAAACAAGCAATAATATTAATATATTCAACATTTTACTGATAAAGTGCTTAGCATCGTTTTCTGGTATAAAATGTATATTTTTGTAGACTAATCGCCCAATCAAGTTTTCGAATTATGGTGATCATTTAATTAACATAATTATTCCAAGAACTTATTTTTAATGACCATTAAATTAATGTGTTTTATACAGGGTGAAACAGGATATACCCAACAGACTACATCATGGGATTCCTGATCATATTTGGAATAGAAATGTATATGTCATTTTGCTCAAAGATGACAATTTCTATCTACTACAAACAGAAGAAAAACAAATTTGTTTTAAATGTCGAAATGGGCTAGAACTATAGATAATAGAAACAAAGGAGTTGAGTAATGAACTATTTTTCTCTAACACCGTTCATTCATAGGTACTACTGCAAATCGCATCTACGCAAATTGGCGCCCCGCCTTTGTTCCTATCTAACACAACCAAACGCATAACTTTCCAGCCGTTTTAATAGTCCGTGCAGATCGTTGTGGTGTGGCGATAGTCGGCAAGCTTTATGCCACATCTATCATCTATGGTCGGTTATGTCCTGCTACACTCTGCATAATCGCGAACTTGTGCTAATTTTTGTGGCGGTAATTATCGTAACCAAGGCCGGCCCTGAGCCAGCGCGGCGCCTGATGCGAGTAAAATTTAAACGCCCCTTGTCAAAACATGTAGACGCCTAGGTATGTGATCACTGTAATCAATAATATTCGGATGATTTGTATTTTTGTGTAGCGCCATTTTAGCGAAACATAATCTCAAGGGCGATGTGTTAGGATGGTTCGGTGTAAGGGAATTATTAAAGCCTTGGCGCCTTGATAATTTGGCGCCCGGAGCGGACTGTTCCAATTGCGGCCCTGTGCACTATGGTTGGGCCCGGAACAAGTCTGATAAATCGGAAAAAAGGACATTTTTTTTAGAAATACTTATAGCGGTTTTAAGTAGATAAATGATTGGTAGATTTTTATTCGTTGAAAAAAAATTTTTTTTTGTTCCTTTGTACATTTAAAATAATATCAAAGTATGATATTTTATTGAATCAAAATGTGGAATATTTCGTGGTGCAAATTTAAAGCATTTGAACTAGTTTATATAAAGCATATTATCTATCACCGAAAAGGTCTTTTCTTAAGCTTTAATAATATTAATATTTTAGTTTTGAATAAAAAATGATCTATAAGCTCTCTTTAAACAAATGATACCTATAACAGATTTTGACAAAGTTCAGGTAAACTTTTAACTGGTCGCAGGGTTTGCCCCTGGGGATATTAAAACAGTACCTTTTAAAATTATAAAAAATACACAATACATGTTATATTTCAGAAAAATGATTAATTATTATTATTATTACAAGTGAATTTTTTTAAGTAAAAAAAATGCTTTTGTTTTTTAGACTGAATATATTAAGAGTGCTTGTTCACAAAATAAAAATATTTAATATTAAATTTGGCTTTTCCGGAAACTATAGAACATATTATATCGGGATGTTCTATATTGGCACCGTCCGAGTATACATTTAGGCACAATCAAGTTTTAAAAATAATTCACCAAAGCTTGGTAATTAAACATAACTTGATTGATTGCCGTAATATAATACCATATTATGAATACGAATCAAATTCATTTTTAGAAAACGAATTTTATAAAATATAATATGATAAAACTATACTAACAGACCGAACGATTAGTCATAATAGACCCGATATAGTTTTACACGACAAAATTTAAAAAAAATAACTTAAAATACACAGATTTAAGAAAATGAGATAAATAGAATTTGGCATTCGCAGACTATAAAAATATTACCATTTGTTATTTCGGCTACTGGCATTATACCTAGTTCTCTCATTAAAAATTTAGGCGTATTAGATTTATCAAAAAATTTATATATAAAAATGCCAAAATCAGTCATTTTAAATATATGGAGGATAACGAAAGATTTTTTAAATATTTATGTTGAGGGATCAGTAGGATTTATAGGCCCTGTTAGAAGTTCTACCGAGCCGAACCCTCTGGTATGAAAATATCTGGAGTCGGTGAATTATTTTCTCATTTGATCTCTGGTGAGTTGACGTGTTGTTCTTGTATTTATTTTGGTTTTATAATGCACTTAAATAATGTTGATTGACAAGATGATCATGTGTGGAAGGGTTAAGTTTTTCCTATGGGGAAGATTTAACCCGGTCATAAAATTGGAAATAAAAAGATTGTTTAGTTTTTAATCAGCACACCAAATATATATATATTTTTTTTTTTTAATGATAAGAAATAAAGGAGTTACAGATTTATCAGACGATATTGAGCATTTGCATCCACTGAGCTGCGTACCGATGTATTTAGTAAATGCTCAAATAATTATCTAGGTTTCTACGAACGGAAACAAAACACTTTTTTTGTGCTTTTGCATATTATTTCTGCCTGAAGTTTTATTCCTGTTAGTCAAAACATCAAACGTCAAAAAAAGTTAAAAGTGCAATTTCGCATTTCCACAAGAAAAGCGTACGTATTTATTTTTACATGACATTGACCAACGATTCAATAATCGATTCTGTAACATTTGATAAAAAAATATCTTTAAATAATCTTGTTCTTCGTAACATTTGCTTTTAGCAGAGAAAATAAAGCAATTCAAACGTGTTTTTGATATTTAAAAAAATACCTGGGTATATTTACACAAAGTTACATAATAATACACTATTATAAGGTCGTGGGAAATAGTTATCATTCGAAATAATTGCACAATCTAGCGGAACTAACAGGTGGATTTCATATTGTTAAAAATGTACCTCCATTTTTATTCCATTGAAAATATTTTCAAGGAAAAGTATTTTCAAAAAAACACCCACTTCAACCATATTCCAAAAATTCCCAGTGTTGAAGATTCAAAAATTATATTCAAAACAAATACTTACTTTCCTTTACAAGGACCTAAACACATTTAAAACTTCACAAACTTCTCGCAATACCAGAACAAGACATGCACACCAACTACTAATACCAAAAACCAACACATCCTTTGGACAAAAACACTACAGATTCCAGGCCATAAAACTATACAATTCACTTCCAACACAATATAAAACATCTAATCTTACAGAATACAAAAAACACACATGGAACTGGCTACAATCCTTTTAATATTTAATTTTTTATATTTCACTTTTTTTTTGTTATAACTATGGAAAAATCGATTTTATATTTTAATTTTTATTGTTTCTCTGTGTAACCAACTCCACTGTATTGTTTTAGTATTATATAACTTTACAATTGAAAAAGTCCCCCACAACACAGGTGAACTCCTAGCGTGGAGGACAATATACCATACCTTTGTAATACAAATATATTTAAGAATAAAAAAATCTTGCATTCCCAGATGATATTAAATAATGTTGAAACAATCCTATTAATCAGTTCGAATTATGGTCACGTAGAAATCCTTTTTTATAATATATATTTACGATTTCACGATTATTAATTCTGAATATTGTTTATTAAATTATAATAAAAAATATATGAAGAGTTTTAATTTTTAATTGCGTGGGTGTGAATTACACACATCTACAAACATAATATGAAATTAACTGCACTTACCAATATATTTTTCTATGCTAATTTACAAATACAAAAAGATTTTATTAAATATTAAAAGAAAACATACAATAAAAAATTAAAAATTACCTTAATCGTTAATTATTAAAAAATTCGGCCTTCAAAAAAGTGAAACTTTTAACAATTTTGTTGTAGGAGTTTTTTATGTTTTCGATCTGAAATGTATGTAAATGTATTTTCACTATTTACAATATTATGTTTTTCGGCTAGATTTTAAGTGATAAGAGAATTTTAAAGATTCCAATGTATTACACTGAGGAACACGATACACGATAGATTAACGACCTCACAGTACGGCGTCTGCCGATTTTGTGAACGGGTTTAATCATTTGTCGTGTATTTATATGAAATTGGTCGTGGCTAAGCCGAACACTGTACACTGAACAGTGTATACCGTCATGCGTTAATTTATTTGTTTATCTTGGGTTTCGAACCCGTAAAGCTTTTCGTGCACAGATATACTTATATACGTGACGGTGACGCAACCACAAATAGCCTACCGATATGCTACTATTTAGGCTGGCCGCATACATACGTTTTCCGTATTCGATTTCCGAATTCGTTTTCCGTATTCGGAATTCCGTGAGACTAGCGCAAACGTTCGTTTTTCTTCATTCGGAATGTATAAACGTCAGAACCAGTGTTGCCAACAAGGGCGATATATCGCCATTTAGGCTACTCAGAGCGAGAATCGGCGCCGAAAAAATCTAAAAGGCGACTGGTCGCCAATTAAGCTACTTCAAAAACGTCAATTTTAAACATGTCCCGAAATTCTCTAGCCACCCCCCCCCCCCCCATGAAATTTATTTTTCTGGGGACAAATTTTATATTTTCTTGAAATTCTCTAGCCACCCCCCCATGATTTTTTTTTATTTTCTGGGGACAAATTTTATTTTTTTCTCTAGCCACCCCCCTCCACGAAATTTTTGTTTTCACGTAAAAACATCAATTTTAAACATGTCCCACCTAACAGCAAATTCGGCTACTTTACGCTACCTTATGTATGAGAAACAGCGATATTAGGTCAAGATCCGTTGGCAACACTGAATTACCAACGGAAATTTCCGAACGTTTGCGTCGACACAAACAAAATGTATGCAAGAGCTGCGTTCCACATGACGTCATTAGGTTTTTTCCATTCGGTTTCTCCGAACGCGCCGGCTGGCATTCGGAACGTGCGTAAGGAATTTGTTCCGTTCGGAACTAAAACGAACGTGTGCGGCAGTTAATGTATTTTCTACTGATTCCGTGCATTCGGATGTCCGAATACGGAAAACGAATTCGGAAATCGAATACGGAAAACGTATGTATGCGGCCAGCTTTAAAGTTGGTTTCCGTACACGGCATAGAGATACTTACAAGCTATGTGACTGACACAACCATAAGTAGCCTACCGATAAGCTACTCTTTAAAGTTGGTTTTCGTATACGGCGTAGAGATACTTATAAGCTACGTGACTGACACAACCACAATTAGCCTACCGATAACCTACTCTTTAAAGTTGGTTTTCGTATACGGCGTAGAGATACTTATAAGCTACGTGACTGACACAACCACAATTAGCCTACCGATAACCTACTCTTTAATGTTGGTTTTCGTATACGGCGTAGAGATACTTATAAGCTACGTGACTGACACAACCACAATTAGCCTACCGATAACCTACTCTTTAAAGTTGGTTTTCGTATACGGCGTAGAGATACTTATAAGCTACGTGACTGACACAACCACAATTAGCCTATCGATAACCTACTCTTTAAAGTTGGTTTTCGTATACGGCGTAGAGATACTTATAAGCTACGTGACTGACACAACCACAATCAGCCTACCAATACGCTTCTCTTTAAAGTTGGTTTTCGTATACGGCGTAGAGATACTAATAAGCTACGTGACTGACACAACCACAATTAGCCTACCAATACGCTACTCTTTAAAGCTGGTTTCCGTACACGGCGTAGAGATACTTACAAGCTACGTGACTGACGCAACCATAAGTAGCCTACCGATACGCTACTCTTTAAAGATGGTTTCCGTACACCATGCTACCCGAATTATACTCAGCTTGATACGTTTTTTAAGTGCAGCCATGAAATTAATACGACGTCAAGTGACTCTAGCGACGAAGATAATTATATATATATTTTTAATATTAACAAGCATAAAAACGTTCTAAAAGAAGATTTTTGGTTCACCCAAACAACGAAATAAATGTTAATTGTAGGGCGTTCGTTGGCATGAGAATGACGTCAAATGGATTTTTATTTCCAACCTCAATCCACGCCTTCTCCGCTAAATCCTTTCTAACGTATTCCGGTAAATTATAGTAATATAAACATGGATATTTTCCCACCGACAAAACAAATTTAACATTCAAATTATGTTCAGAAGTAATTTGTGTCCAACAAGTAGTAGATGCGAATACAACTCGCGTAGCCTGCTACCAGAACTGTTAGTAGCGTGAAACTGACGTCAAAGCCGTAGTCGACGCATCGCATCGTATGAGAATGCCAACAAAATAGTATGGCAGATCCTCACAAGCGGCGCGTATGCTACGCGCACAAAACTCAAGTCGCTTGCGAGTATCGCTTGTAAGTTCGTGTATGAATGGCCTTACTTGTCTGGAACCAAGAAGCTTATCGGTGTGCCACGGATAATCCGGCGCTGTTGTTGAGAAACTCTTCAAACCATTATGATGAAAATTTCGCACGGGAATTTAGGAAGAGAAGCTTTTGTGCAAGACGACTGCCATTTTGTTGAAAGTTGACCAGAAAAAACGTTTTACGAGACTTGGACCACGGAGACTAACGACGGTTTGTTTCATTTGAACAACTCATAAAATTTCACAGTTATAATTCTGTGAAAATCCTATTCAAGTTCTGTTAATATCCTAAAATGTTCTGTGAAATAACCGACCCATGATGAAATAATAACAGAACTTGAACATTATCTTTGATATTTTATAATTTGCTCAATTCAATTTGGGAGGCGGGTTTGGATACCGCTACCCCGTGAACCATTTATTGGCTAACCAACACCCCTGCCATAGGTCACCCTAAGTGGGTCGCTATGTTTGGTGACTTAGCAGGGGTGCCTGGGTTCACGGGGTGAGGTGAAGTCTTTGCGGGGGATGCGAGCTGTCTGGAGCCAGTGAGACTATGGCATCCCCAATTTAAATATGTTGTGAGGCTGAAGGTAGTGGGGAGGGGAAAGAGATAGGGAAGAGGAAATCGGGGAAGTACCAGGCTATTCAGATCTGTTCACCAAACACATCCTATAGTAACTTCCTCTCTGGAAAGTGTCGCAAATATGCTATGTTATTCTAAAAACTACATTTTTCAGTCTGTATGTGTAATTTAATTTTATACTCTGATGATATGAATATTGCTCACGAAACAAATCTGTTGTAACTAAAGGCGGTTAACACTTAAGTGATTATTATTTTTGATCGTTCTTTCTTAAAGTAACTGCCTTATCTAAAAAAATGGTAAAATGAAAAGAGTAATGTGGCAGACATTGATGTAGCAATACATATTTTGAAGAGTTTGATAAGTGGTAATAACAGAGAGAGTGTCCTAGTGGTTGTCTAAATGTGTCAAAGTGGAAAGAAACAAGGTAGTAAAAAAATAGATATTTATCCATCTCCGGCTTAAAATGTGCTGTTTTCCTTTCTGCTTTGGAAACTTCAGAAATGTTCTAATTTTTGCATTTAAGATGGATAGATTATATTTCGCAGTGGATTTTTTAAAAATTCCTTGTGGTTCACGGATTTGATCAAAAAAGAAAATAATTGAATTGGAGAAATGGGTATCCAGCACGGTCAATCGACAGAGGTTTTATCGATAATGTGGGTAACTTGTCATCGTTCCTGAGCATGACTGCAGATGGCCAAAAAAAAAAAAAATTTCACAACGACTAAGTGTTCTTAATTTATTCGACGTGAACGTTAGCGATCTGCAGCCGTGCTCGGGAGCGATGACAAGTTGTCGACACTATCGATAAATCCTTTATCGATCAAGTGTGCTAGATACCCAAGTTTATTGTACCGCAACATATGAGTGAAGAGTCCAAGCAACTTTTAACACTCACTTGAAAAACAAGCAGACGCGCATGGATCCAATGAAAGCAGGTACAAATTGTAACCGTGTCCTGCTGCAGATTTTTGAGTTGTATGACGAAATTACACAGGGGTAAAATTCACACGCCAATATTATTACAATGCCAGAATTACGTACGGATTACACTTGGACGAAATTACATATAATGAGAATCGCACCTACTGGACTGTTTATTAATTCATAAATATAACCTAACCAAACTTCACCCAACCTAATTGGTGATTTTTATTTCAAATACGAAATTTATTTAGCATTCTCATAAAACACCCAATTTAAACCATGTTTAATTCTAGTAGATGTGATTTCATCTTTGTGTAATTCCGTCTGTGTGTTAAGTCCTCGCATACCCAATTTATACCGATTTATAACAAGTTTCTCGTTAACTCTTTAAGTTAAGTTCAAAAAAAAAAGTTATGTAAGATAATATCTATGCATTTGTTATGCCGAATCTTTAATTATATGAAATTCCCTCAATAGAAAAAATCGCTAAGTAAGCTCCGAAAATTATCAAAATACATACATTTGTTCTGTTATTTAATATGTTATAGGAATGAAAAAATCACAGTGTATCTTTAAATGCATGTAAAGCATTTGTCAAGAGATTTTTGCTCTGTTTCAAACGAGTCGTGTTTTAATTATTATCGTTTTTTTAATATTAGCGCGCTCCCTCTAACATTCGTATTTACATATCTCCCTTTCAAATAATCTTTGAATGCTTACTACGGGGCTTTAATCTGCTAGTGCTAGGTCTGGGTCTGTTTTATTTCGTCCTGTCGTCAAGGTATCCGATAAAACCATTTTTCGTAGAAACAGGCAGTTCGTCATGGATTGTTTGATCTTCTTAATGAATAGATTGAAATCATTGGAGCACATGGTGATAATGCTGTGTCTGTTTAACTGTATTTCGACAGGAGGTGTTGTGGAATGGGAGAAACAGTCACACACCAGGAACTTATTCACTGTCTACGCCACTGCGCTTTGAGCCTCCAGCTTTTGTTCCCCTTTCCTTCCTTCTATTATGCATAAGACCCGTTCCTTTAAATCCTCTAAAAAGATACTCGGCACAGCATTCCCAGAGATTTTTAATTAAATTAAAGTTTCCAAAATATATTTTTTAATTTTTATTTTGTTTAATATATTATGTTTTTTTACAATAGATATAAATATGATTTTTTGTAAGTCTGCAGTGTATTTATTATAAAGAAAAATAATAATAGGTTTTCCTCACCATAAAGATTCCTGTCTTTTGTGTTTGATGAGGGAATTCAAGCTCAAATGATAAGTAAATAAGTAAGTAATAAAATATTGTTAATGATAATAACAAGAAAATAAATTCGAAAAATGCAAGATTTAACGATAACAGAAAAAGAAGATTTTCTTAATATAACAACAATAATGGACTCCTTTTAATTTAAGCTGGAATTCATGAATATTATTAAGATTTAAATGAAGGTTGTTAATATAAAATATTCCTTGATAGATTTAGGTATTTTAAATTTGCTAGAATATTTATATTTAGAATATTTATTTAGTCACTTACAAAGTCTATTCCGTTTCAGTCACAGTAACGGCAGTAGTTATAGATCATCTTTTGTTGGTGCATTTACTTTGTTATTTATTTATTAAAAAATCATTTGAGGGCTCAAAAGTCACAGGGGCCTCAAAAAAAACTAAGTATTTTAAATTTCAAATGTTCAATTTAAGAAATTTATCCTAGCGTTTTGTATAACCTTTTCTTTATTTTGATTCCTTTTTTTTCTATTTCTGACAGATTTTTTATTTAGCTCAGTATCCTGAATAATTATTTTAATTCTTACATTTATAAAGAAGATTGTCTCGGTGTGCGTTTGTTTTTTTAAACGTTTTTGGTTTGTTTTTTAAACAAATCTAATTATATTGGTTCTAATTATATAGAGGTTGGTGAAATTTTGCACATTTGATCTTCTAATCAATTTCTAAAAATACCCTCATGCGATTTTGCTACCTCTTGAGCAGAATTTTAATACTTTTAGACGAAATTTTGCACAATGGATACATGCCAATCTTTATTTACGTTTAGCTCAAAACCATGTTTTTGTAAAACGGCCCCTGTGATCCTAAACCCCCACATAGCACTAAATATTTATATCACTAGCGCAATTTCACCGCTAATACAAATACACACTTTTAAGGAAAAATACGTTTATAGGGAAGACGCCCTCGGAAAATAATACATTAAATTTTCTATAGGGCCCCAATATTGGAGGGTGCCCCGGCTAGGTGCCAAAATGATACACATTAAAGATACACAATAATATTTCACATTTTTATGCAATCGAAAAATGTTGCTTGAGAAATGCTGAAGGACTTAGCTAGCAGTGGTTGGAACTTTAATTACTCGCGGTTAAGCCGATATGTTTTAAGAGTTTCTTTTTTAAACAATACTAAAATATTTCAATTTAAGAAAATATAAGATTTTCGTTTTAATATTGTTGGGATTTGCCCATTTGAACATTTATTGGCCCTTCGTCGTGGAAAATTTTTACCATAAATCATCTTTACCCTTTACCATCACCCACTCACCACCAATCAACTCCCTTCCATTTGATTGGTATATCTACGCCGCTGTGGATTTATATTGTTTTAAGTCTACAATACTAAAAGAGTAATGTGTTTTGTACGAGGTGTTTGAGGCCCCCATTCAAGTTGCACTGCAAATGTCCCACGATGTACGGCTCACCTCACCACCTCACAGCTCTGGTACAAAAATGTCTCTCACATGAAATGTAGTGATATAGTGCCAATTCACCAACCACCTCACCGCCTCATTTGTAATAATACAAACAAAAAGAGGTGGGACAAATACATTTCATGAGGGGGCGGGACATTTTGCGTTGGGACATTACTCAACACTTTATTGGGAAAGGATCAGTAAATAAAAGCAGAACTATACAAAACCTATAACATTTATTGATTAAAAAAAACTTTTATACATATTTTTTGGACATACATAGATTAACATTTCACATAAGTATGATGTAAAAATAGTGAGGTATGGGTATTGTGCAATGAAAACACCATAATATAAGGCGGTGCCAGAACTAATCCTCGTTTTTAGTCAGTTCGGAGAAGGCATTGGTGTAGATGAAGGTGACGACTTTTACCCAAGACGTCATGGTTTCCTGGTCGAATTTAAAAACCTCGATGAACAACTGGACAAGGATGTCTTTCAGATCCTGTCGAAATAAAACAATATTATTTAGAAAGCAAATTTTTTTTCTTCTTTTTTAATGTGTTTACGAATCAAATATACGTTTTATTATAAATACTGTTTTTTGTAAAATCAATATATGATAAACCATTTAAGTTCCATCTACTTGGTTGATACGATAGGGTGGGTCAATAAGTCCTTAGAAAAGCCGACAGGTGGCGCGACTAGTACTGTAAGCGGTTTGTTTTCATGCAGCGGCACTACCGATTCAGTATGACTATGCTGCGAAGTTTCAAGCAGATTGGTCGTGTTGTGTGTTTCTCGTACATTTAAAAAAAAAAATTTGCTTGTTTACAAAAATGGAGAAAATTGAGTTTAGAGCTGTTATTAAACATTTTAATATAAAAGGGTTAACAGCAAAGGAAATAAAAAATGAGTTGGATTTAGTTCACGGCACATCTGCTCCTTCACTTGCAACTATTTATAACTGGTTAAATGAATTTAAACGTGGTCGTACATCAACAAAGGATGAACCACGCTCAGGACGTCCTGTAGAGGTGACTACACCAGAAATGATCAATAAAATCCACGATATGGTGTTAAGTGACCGAAGATTAAAGTTGAGTGAGATAATTGAGGTTACAGGGATCTCTAAAGATAGCGTCATTTCTATTTTACATGACAAATTGGGCATGAAAAAAATTTCTGCAAGATGGGTGCCGCGTTTGCTCACAGTCGACAATAAACGCAATAGGGTGGTGGCCTCTAAAGCCCTGTTGTCGCTCATGCAACGCAATCCGGATGAATTTTTTCGTCGCTTTGTGACTGTAGATGAAACATGGATACACCACTATACTCCCGAGACGAAAGAACAGTCAAAGCAGTGGATTGCGAAAGGCGAACCATGTCCAAAGAAGGCGAAAACCGTAAAATCAGCTGGTAAGGTTATGGCTACTGTATTTTGGGATGCACGTGGAATTATTTTCGTTGACTATTTGGAAAAAGGAAAAACAATAACAGGGGATTATTATGCATCTTTATTGGACCAGCTAAAAAATAAAATTGAAGAAAAACGGCCACATTTAAACGGGAAAAAAATCCTCTTTCATCAGGACAATGCCCGTGTTCACACATGTTTACGATCAATGGCTAAAATTGAAGAATTGAAGTTCGAATTGGTCGACCACCCACCGTATTCGCCAGATTTAGCCCCCAGTGACTTTTCCTTTTCCCAAACTTAAAAAAATGGCTAAGTGGACAACGTTTTTTTTCAAATGAAGAAGTCATCGATCGGACAAATGCTTATTTTGAGGACCTTCCGAAAGCTTATTTTTCTGACGGTTTAAAAAAAATTGAGAAACGTCTAACCAAGTGTATTGAGCTCCAAGGAGATTATGTTGAGAAATAAAAAAAAAATACAAAAATATAAACTGTTTTAATGCTTTTTTCTAAGGACTTATTGACCAACCATGTATACTACAACGAAATCAAAAACATTAGAACAAATAAACAATAAGAACAGTGAAAACGGTAATGATAAGTATCTAAAAAATTTTGCATCAAAAGATGGATTCAGCCAGTTTGATTTTATGTGTTTTAAAGGTACAGTTGAGTATGCCCACATCTCGTAGGGTGTTGCAGACTATTTTGCAGATGCGTTCCATTAATGATTTTTGCGCATATTTAGATTTATAATAAATAGTATAATGAATAAATCATTATATCTGGTGTGGCATCCTTTCTAATTAATAGCTGAAGAACAATTATGAATATGAATAACGCATCAGTGATTTTTCAACGTTTATCTAGAATCTAGAGTAATGATACTCAACCTTTTTCTTCTGCGGGCCACATTCATAAGTTTGTAAAGCTACGCGGGCCGCAACACTATACTGGTATGACAACAAATATCATGAAACCCACCACCCCCGTTTTTTTGGAAAACCATCAGAAACCATCAGTGTTGCCAACGGATCTTGACCTAATGTCGCCGTTTTTAGCCGAATTTCAGTTGCAGTAATTCTAATGAACTCAAATAAATTCTGCCCACATATTCCACAGCCGAAAACATCATATGTAATTCCCCACAACAATTTTTCGAAATCCATGGGAGGGGGGGGGGGGGGTAGCTACGGAATTCCATTTCGAAAAATTCCTTTCATTTTTCCGGTTGCAAACAATATTATGTCAAATACCGGTGTATTTTTGTTTAAAAGGTAAGTTCAAGGTTCGAGGTTTTGGTTATGTTTAGTAGCCTAAATTGCGATAAATCGCCTTCGCTGGCAACGCTGGTAACCGTTTAACTTTGGAGCTGTCAAAAATTTATGTGTTGCCACGAGCAAAATTATTTGCGCGCATATTTGTCTGTCAAATCTTTGTTTTTTGGAGATAGATCTAGCGTGTGCAGTAGCAACACTCTTATACCAGATCTGATGTTGACACGACAACGACTATCCTCTTCGGGTTTCAATGTCTGTACGTCAAAGTCGCAATTAATCTCAAATTAACGTGATATAGAATGCCAGATTTTGTAAATCATGTTCCTGATATTAAATGTATTGAGGGCCGCACAAAATAGCTTAGCGGGCCGCAGGTTGAGTATGACTGATCTAGAGCAATGGGATTAAATTGATTATTACTAAAGCTGTATGACAAATAATTAGTAATTTTTTTTAATAACAAATTAAATAAAGTTTTTTTTTAAATTTACATCAATGAAAAACAAAAACCGCCATCATTGCACAGGTGCCAATTTCAGTACTATAAGGTCATTTGTAACCCGGGAATGTTTCAAGAAGTTTCAATCAAAGAAAAGGGTAAAATACTCTCTTTTCTCACCTTGATGAGAGATTACCCTCTAATTTTTTTTAATGTTCATGGTTTTTGCTATGTTGATTTAATAGCTTCCCCCGGCTTCACAACTGGGGTGCTAATAATTCCACTGACTCCAAGCAGTAGGAATACTTGTGTAGTATAAATAAACTTGTGGAAAGATTTTGACGATACTCACATTGAAATGCACCTCCATTAGCTGGCGTGGTCGATGACTAGCTCCAATCTTTTTGGACATGGCCTCGGCTAATTCTGGCTCCCCCAATTTATCTATGATAGCGGTCAGGGTGGTGATGATGTTGAGTGCGTGCGCGTTGAACTGGATGTTTGTTCTCAGGTCGTCGTTGGGAATGCTTTTGAACATTTTGAAGAAGTTTTTGTACTGGGGATGCGCTGTGAAGTATCTGAAAACAAAACATGCTTTGATTAATCTTCATCTGGCAGTGGATCAAAACAACGACTGATAATGATAGTCAAACAATGAACGATTATAGACCCGATTTGTTATCATGGGTTTTTATCCCAGAGTGGGATTTGACTTCCTCCACAAATTCTCCACTGGCTGTGGTTCCTAGCCATTCACCTCTAGTCCTTAATATTTATCTTCCTGTTTCAATTCACTTCCATGCAGTATATCCACCTCTTTTACGTTCACCTCCACTTTCTGCCTTTGGGTTACTTCCATTGGACGCCCACGTCCCACGCAATCATAATTTTCGTTGTCCTATCATCTGGCATTTTTTTCAAATGTTCAGAACATAGCAGTTTATCGGACATACCAAATCATACAATGGGTTCATGCTCAATTAGATTTTCGAGTTCATGGTTCATTCTTATTCTATGCGACTTAATTCTTGGATTGACCCAATTGCCCTTACTTATTGATGACTGACCGGATTGCCCTTATTTACCTATATAAGACCTTTAAAAAATAGTAGGAGTTTGTTGTCAAATGTTATATTACTAATATTTGAGGAGTTTACCTCAGAAGCAACTCTGTCCCTGATGCAACACCATCGGCGGAAACTTTCTTCCATGACTTCTGCACGTTGTAGATATCTCTGGGGGAAAATCCTGATTTGGGGTTGACTGCATCGGGATCTTGCCCTCCCCACCACAGATAACTAATTACTGATCCCATCCTGAGGAAACAAAGAAAACACGTGGTATTAAATGATAGAAATCGGGTACGTTCCAGGACAGAATTTTTTTTTTTCCATGGTTGTTAATAGTTGAGCGGCTATAACACGGTAATGTTTACATGATAATCTGGTGATATGATTATGTATATGGTATTATCATTGTTGATTATAATAATTCTAATTAAATAATGGTACCTACCGCAAAGGAAAAATTCTACAAACTATCATGTAATTTAAAAAAAAATAAGTTAAATTTGTAGCAAAAACACAGTAGATCACCCAAATTAAACTATTGTACTTGCATTAAAATGATCTCCGCAACAAAATTTATTTGACCTCAGTGAACTAAGTGGAAAAGGAGCATTTTTCTTATCGGTTTATTTATGTATTTAATATCCACGGTATAAATATAAAAAACCCAATAACTAAATGTCACGGAATAAAAGCATAATCAAACACTAGTAATAATATAAAAAAAATAACAATTAACTGTGGCATTTGACAATAAAATGACGACAGAAATTTTTTAATTTTATGGCGTCACATAATTTTTTCGTAGTAATCAGTTTTTGGATCACTGATAAATTGTTTATCATGTGCGGTCACGGATGTATTTTAACACTTTTGTACAATACAATAACAGTAGTGACAAGATGCTGATATTATTTACTTAGTGTTTTCAATATTGAAAGCGGTTAAACTTAAGAATAAAAAAATGCCTCTAGTCTTGACGCCGCCATCAAAATACAGTGCCTGTTGAAAAAAAATATAGACACCACAGATTTGGAAAGACCCAAAAAAAAACTTTGAAATTTATTTAACTATTAAAAACAACAATAAAAAATATAAATGCAATACCTATGTGGTGTGTAAAGTGTACACGATTTAATATTTTATATTATTTGAAAAATTAACTTTATTCATTTTAACAGGCATTTTCTTTTCTAAAATAGAATAAGTTTTAAGCATAGTGTATGCAAGCAATGCATCTGTCTGAATACTGTGTTCATCTCAACTTTGGTTGCAATCTATAAAACTTTATATAATTCCGTTTCCGGATATCCCGTCTGTTTTTAATTGCGTACCAACCAAAATTAAAGAAAAAAATTATTAATTCTTAATAAAAGTCTATTAAATATCGTGTTTTAAAACTTATTCCCAAATAACAAAGGTTGGTTGAAAATTATTTAATTGTGCGCATGGATAATTTAATAAAAAAGGTTGGTTGAAACCTATTTAATTATGCGCATTGATAATTTAATAACAAAGGTTGGTTGAAACCTATTTAATTATGCGCATGGATAATTTAATAACAAATGTTGGTTGAATTAATTATGCGCATGGATAATTTAATAACAAAGGTTGGTTAAAACCTATTTAATTATTAGCATGGATAATTTAATAACAAAGGTTGGTTGAAACTTATTTAATTATGCGCATGGATAATTTAATAACAAAGGTTGGTTGAAAGTAGATTTGTTTTAAGAAAAACCACAAACGTTTAGAAACCCAACCCACAAACGCACAACGGGACACTCGTCTTTAGAAATGTAGTTTAGAATACGAATAAAAATGTGCCTGGAATGGAAAAATAGGAAGTAATATCACAATAAGATCAAAATAAAGAAAAGGTTATACAAAACGCTAGGATTATACACTAGCAACATTGAACATTGTGTGAAAAAAAACATATAAAGTTTTTTTTCTGCGGAAATGATGAATTCAATGATGAAATTTTTATCTTATATATATTTAATAAACATAGTATACTCACTCAGTGCAAAAATGATTGCTACATATACCGCACAAAACACCATCTGGAGACATTTTGAATTCAGATTTTACCAGACAAGATATCTGTACGGGTTAAGATTCCGAACAACAATGGTTCATGTGTGGTCCCCAATAATATCCTGGTTATTTTATTAGTGTGTTTTATGTGACGGATGACTTCACTAAGTGCAAGTGTTAATGTGAGTACTTATTAGTACATTGAAAGGGGTGGCAAAATAGTGGTATGGAGGACAAGGTTGGTACAATTTGGAACTCGCAATTCTGGACGCTCACATTTTGATTATTTCTGATAAACGTATTACTAAAGTTTCAAATGTTTCTAAGGGGATCTCCACGGATGTAAGTGATTTATATTTAAGATTAATAAAATAACCTTAAAATAAAAATATTTTATGTTAAACGGCTTGATAATTTTATCAAACGTTTTTCAACTATAAAATTAACTGTAAGCACCGAATATTTTTTTTAGATGATGAATTAGTAACTTCCCGAAGGATACCTATAGAAACATTTGAGATTTTAGTAACACCTTCATCAGAAATAATTAAAATAAAACCTGTAGATTTTTTAGGCTGCTAGGGCAAAGTCGACCGTAGGTCCATGTATTACGCCGGACCTTGCGCCGAACATTATTTTTACACCACTTCGTCACTTATGTCGTTAAGATTCCCACTTTATTTTAGAGATTTGTTTGGGGAAAGGTCTGTCCAATGCACCAGGGCCGAACGTCGCATATTTTGGTGCACGACTGCTTAAGTTAAGTCGTTAAGATTCTGGCTTTGTTTCAGGGTATTGTCTCGTCCTAAGTGATTCGGAAAAGATTTCAACATAGTGCTGACGTATCTTCTCAAATTGCTTATAGCTCAGGTTTTATGGTACGTAAGTTTCTGCTAATCGTTTTTTTTATGTACCCAATAATCGTTTGGGATATTATTCAACTTCAATTTGCCATCCCTGTAAAACTATAAAATTCCTAGTAATACCTTACGACGTATTGAGATATTAAAATAAGTAAGTAACATGTCTTGCATTTTAATTATGCTTAGGTCATTTTGTCGATGATAACTCTAATGTAACCTCTAGTGTTTATCAAAAACAAAGCATGTAACATATAGGTTACATCAGTGGTTGGCCCATAATAAACGAATAAATATAGATTTTTGAAGGTGGCTATAACTTTGTGATCATCCATTATAAATAAATAAAACAATATTATTTTGTTAGAACTGTACAATTTTTTAAATCTAAGCCGGTCGGTTTTGGAAAACTGTTTTTTACTCAGGGCAAAAATTAATATTTAAATACATATGTATATATTTTGCCCTGAGAGTGGAACGGTTGGGCCGAAACCGGTCGGCTTTGATATGAAAAAACGTAGTATATCAAACAAAGTTATTTTGTTTCAATCATATAATTAAATATATATTATAATGTTGTCTTGTTTTAACTATACCATTTTGCATTTTGTCAGTCTGTAAATTTGTTTGTATATTCCGTTTCAAAGATGATGGCCGTTGTAATGGTTCGGTGAATTTGGTTTTTAAATAGTAAATCGTCCAGTTTATTTGGGCTTTTTTATTCTTATTTAAAAATATATTATGGTACCTACCTGCCCGAAGAATGTTTAAAAAATAATTGTCATTGAAATAGTGACGTTTCTTGTAAAATAATAATATTGAACAAATTTTAAAATTCATCATATGAAATAAAATAAATATTGCGTAAAATATATGGTTCATGTTATGTGCTCAGAAATCTTATGATTTGTGAGAATATTTTGGTTATGATTTAAAATAAGAAGAAAAAGATACTTTTGGAAGCGAAGTCTGCTGCTCGTAGAACTAGTAGTTATAATTTTTGATCATTTTACTATCTTAACTTGGGTCTTGAAGGTTAGCCCTATAATGCTGCGTATTCACTCACCAGCCGAAACGCGAGCCGACCCACGAATCATGGGAAAGGATTGAACAAACTGCAACCGGCGCGAACCGGCGCTTGCTATCGTTCATTCCTTTCCCATGATTCGTAGTTCAACTCCCAAGTGTATACGCAGCATTGGACTACAGCGCCGGATCTATCATAGGCGTAGACGTAAGAATGTGTTACAAGTTACAAGTGAAATATAAATATTTGTTAAACGGCTGTAGAATACGCTGATATTTTAAAAAAGCTTTTATATAAGTAAGATAAAATTTTTAAAATTTAAAATATATTTACGAAATTGTTGCTGCTGCTTGTTAGGCATGAAACACATAATAACAGTTACAGCATTATTTTAATAGATGGAATATTATATCAGTCAATAATATTTAATAAAAAAAGTATATTTTTTTTATGTGAATTCCGCATAAGAGTCTCAACTGCTTCCAACCTCCAGCCAGAAACGCTAAAAAAATCAGTTGTAACATCCATTCTGCATTGCATCATCTCTTGATTATGTTTGAAATCAGTCACCGAAGTGTGAATCGGTAATGTTTTTAGTAGAGTAGCGGATTTTACTTTTGAAACATAACATTTTATGACTGCATGAATTTCGACTTTTTCCGTTTTCGGAAAATAATAAAACTCTGCAATTTTCATTTTCTATCACAGAAACACGAAGTGCTGTAATGCGCCAATATTTGACATTTGTTCATATGAAAGACGCGACTAACTTTCAATCTACTGCGGTTATTCGTAGTTTCGGGTACTTCTTGTCAATAAGACCTCGTATATTTGGATACGTGGTATGAAAATTGCATACAACAGGCGTTTCACTAAAAATGTAGTCACTTGCAAATCTAAGTGACTACATTTTTAGCGAAACGCCTGTTGTATGCAATTTTCATACCACGTATCCAAATATACGAGGTCTTATTGACAAGAAGTACCCGAAACTACGAATAACCGCAGTAGATGTTATGATTGATAAAACAACAATATTGCTGGTTGGTACCCTAAACGAAAAAGCACAGCATTTTGATCACCTTGCTGATTGTATTTTATCAATTTTCCACGTAGAGACACGGGAACGAAGCTAAGAATAAAAATACAAATAATATATTTTACACATTTTAGAAAAATGTGTAAGGCTGATTTATTAAAACGTGATAGCATTCCATGACCTGTTCCTAACAAATTGTTAGTTATTTCATAATAAATCAGAACATCATCAACATCAGCTTATCCTGTCATTATATATAGACGAAATTGGAAAATATTAGATTAATTATATTGTATGAACACGTGTTACGACACCCTCATACACATTCGTGTTTTGCTCATATTTTTTTAGGAAATCTGCCAACTCTCCGGTTTTTTACAGGATTACGAATAATTTTACCAGATTTTGAATAATTTATCAATATTTTATATCAGAAAGTTTTCTGCGTGTAATATTACATATTCACAGTAAAGAGTTCTTGCTTAGTAGCATCGTCGACTGAATTAGAATTTGATATTAAAAATTGCATTTGATACTGTTGTTTTTTTTTTTCATTTAAAATGATACAAACCATGTATAAGACTGGAGAGATACCAGAGGATTTTGAGAAATGCCTAATTGTCGCATTACCAAAGAAGGTAGGCACGACGAAATGTGAACAACACAGAACTCTTAGCCTAATATCCCATGCCTCAAAAATATTGACTAATATCATTGTAAAAAGAATCGAACCAAAAGTAGAGAACATCCTTTCTGGAGACCAGTATGGCTTTAGAAGAGGTGTAGGAACCAGAGAAGCAACATTGTCGCTACGAATACTACTAGAAAAAAGAATAAAAAGAAACCAAAACACATTCATCGCATTCATAGACCTGGAGAAGGCTTTCGACAAAGTAGAATGGAAAAGACTCTTCGAGATTCTGAAGAGAATTGATATAAAATATAGAGATAGACGAATAATCCAGGCGCTATACAAGAATGAGGCCGCTATAATTAGATGTGACAATGAAACAAAAGAAGCCAGTATAAGACAAGGGGTGAGACAGGGATGCTCTCTGTCACCTGTTCTTTTTAATGCTTATATACAGAGTGCGATTGATGACTTGAGAGAGAGAATGAGTCACAGAAAAGGTGTAAAGATACACGGGCAAAAGGTGGATATGATAAGGTTTGCTGACGATATTGCTTTGGTTGCTGAAAGCGAAGAAGAACTGCAAGAGGCCTTAACAACCATGCAAAACATTCTTCAAAACAACCACAACATGAAGATAAATAAAGACAAAACAAAGCTGCTGACTGTAGGCCGAACGCAGCATCAGATGAGAGTAGAGATGGCAGGAGTTCCACTAAAGAACACCAAGGAGTTTGTCTACCTCGGGAGCAAAATAACATGGGACGGTCGGTCTAAGAGCGAGGTCGACAGCCGTATACATCAGGCTAGGCTTGCATTCAATAAAAGGTCGAAAATAATAGAATCGAATAATATAGACCTAAAACTGAGAATACTCCTCATCAAGACCTATGTATGGAGTATCTTGATGTACGGCTGCGAAACATGGTGCCTATCCGAAAGAGATAAACGGATACTAGAGGCTTTTGAGATGTGGTCCTATAGAAGACTGTTAGGAATTTCCTGGAGAGACCATATTACAAATGAGGAGGTTCTCCAAAGAATCGAAGGACGAAGGTACCTGCTCAGGACCTTGTCCGAAAGGCGTGCAAGATGGATCGGCCATGTTATACGACAAGAAGGCCTCTTGCATGTCATAATGGAGGGTATGACCGAGGGGACCAACTCTAGGGGACGCCCACACCGAGAGTACCTGGAGGACCTGCTGGTGGACGTGCGCTGCTCATCATATGCAGAAGTCAAAAGAGCCGCACAAGACAAGGAAGAATGGAAGAGGAGATTAGATGAAATTGCTGCAAACCAATCCCAGGATTGAAACCAGAGAGAGAGACTGTTGTCAGCGTGGTGTGGTGAACCCATCGCTCAGGGAGTGGAAATACGACCTGCAATACTCATCCCAAGCCAAGGTGTGAGCTACAGTGACAATGGGGAACAGTGTCACGAACGGTGCCTCAGGGTCGCGCTTTCAAATATTTAGACCTTACCCCAGTAGTCGGGGCTGCTGAGATGGAACTTCTATGTCCGTAGATTCTCATTCTCTTCGTAGGATCAAAAATGAACTTAAAACAAAAATACTTGGGGCCTTTAGTGAGCCTAGAGCGCGCGGAGAGGAGAACTGTGGCCACCATGTTAGACTCTTCTCTCTTGGAGCCTTCGGGGAACCAAGGACGAATAAAGAGGAGAGCTGAGGCTACCTCAGTGGGTTCTTCCCTTTGCCTTTGGCCTTTGGGGAACCTAGGGCGAGCGAAGAGGAAATCCGTGGCCACTAGATTAGACTCTTCTCTCTTGGGGCCTTTGGGGAACCAAGGAATAATTAAGAGGAGAGCTGGGGCTACCTCAGTAGGCTCTTCCCTTGTGCGTCCTTCAGAGAACCCAACAAAGAGGGGTTTCTGAATGGATAACCCTTACCGCTACAGAATCCTTTAGGGGATCGATATGCGGGAAAACAGGGATCCTCACTGGTCCTGGAAACAAACTAAAAATAATGAGGTGAAATGGGAGAAAGCACAATGGGCCCATGACCCGAGTGCTGACGGGAACTATCTGTATACCGTCTCCGCTTTAGTAAATAAATAAAAGAAATATAGGTAATAATGAATATGTTGCTCTTCAATAAAACACCAGTGCACAAAACAAGCACTTTATCTATTTTTTATATTAGTCAATAATACTCATTATAATTGGAACACGGAAGGACAACATGAAAGAAATATGTTCTGTATTAACAATCTCTAAATTTCTTTATTCTTGAATATCGCTGTTGTGCTAATCTTTCACTTGGGAGTGTATGCTAACACCAACAACATCTCTCGGTAACTCTAAATTATTAACTATTGTTATTATTGCTAAAAGCATATTTTTACATAATCTCCACCATCACCCCATGAACCCGGGCACCCCTTCTAAGTCACCAAACGTATCAAACCCTTATCCATTAAACGAATCCCGGGGCGGCGGTACTTAAACCCACCTCCCGAATTAAGAATAATTTATTTATTTATTTATTACAAGATAATACATTACAAAATGATAACAAATTTATAATGTTCGTATTATTCACAGTGAGTTTACAAAACTCATTTCGGGAAAGCCAATATTAGATTAAAGACAAGACAAAATAAATACGTTAAAATATATAAACGCAGAAGTTGTTTTGGAGTTCCAAAGAAAGAAAGTGACAGTTATTAATAAAACTGCTGAGGAAATAGCTTTTAAGAGCTTTTGCCAATGTTTTTTTGTTCCATGCCGGAAGTTTTAGATTACTAGGTAATGCGTTGTATTGCTTATGTGCAATGTATTGTAAGGAGTTAATTTTAAATTTAGTCGTGTAAGTAGATGACGATAAGTGTATTTGATTTTGTGATCGTGTTTTGTGCTGGTGTATGTCCGAATTGAAGACTGGTTTAGTGTTAGTGTTAATAATAATCTTAGATTTCATTTATATCTGCTGGCGTACCGTACGTAAATCGTTTTTATAAATCATTAAAAAAATATATTTACAGAAAACAAATAATTAAATTTTGATTGAAAATATACGCCATTCTTTCATCTCTGTCGACGTTAGAAACTAGAAAGGTTGTGAAAAAATGTTCCTTTAAAATTATATCGACATACTTTGGAACTTGTGTCAGTGGGTTGATCTAAATTTGGGGTAGGTGTAATCTTTTTGTTCCTTTTCCTTACCGATGAGATCCTGCTTAGAATGTCAACCAACCAAAAAATTTGCACCGAAAACGACTCCATTATGACAAGATTTTAATTACAGTGTTAAAATTTTTTTGACACTTTTAGGTGTAATCAACAACTTTTGTGGTAGGTATAGGCGATATTCAAAAACTGTTTAAGCGATATTCAAAAAGATTCATAGATCATGGTTCAGATTTGTTTAAAGACTGAAGTCTAATTGAAGAAAAGTAAAAGTTCATTTATGATCAAACGGGCTAATTTTTATTGTGACTTTGTGTGTCCCCGTGAAATCTGGTTCAACGAACTCAAATTTGCTTTGAAGTTCAAAATTGAAACTGACTGTGCGAAGAATTTAGACAAGCGATAAAGTATGTAGTAGAAAATTATATTAAATTTAAAAATTGGATTAATTAATTATTTTTTTAAAAAAGAAAGACAAACATTCCCGGGTTACGAATAACTTGACAATATTTGAAAATCTTCTACGACCACCACAGTTAGCGGAAAATTTTGCTTGTGTTGGAGTGATGGAGGCCTGGGTGGTGAATACCCAAACGCGATGCCCACTCAGCCACCGACCGGTCCCAATTATTATTCCCACATAATTTTCAAACTTTAGGAACTGTAAAAACTTTTACGTTTTTCTTTGTTAGGTATTAGGGGTGGGTAGGAATCTGGTCAATGTATCCACTAAAGCCGGACGTATAAATTCACCCTTCCCACTGCGGTGCCTGGCGATGAGTCGAGTCAATTAAATTATTAGTAATTTGAATTGGCAAGTCTAACAGTTTGAAAAGAGGACTCACCCCGTGTTATCTATGTCTGAATTTTTAGGTTCTTGCACACCTTAAAAAGCGGAGGGTTCGGACAGGTTCGATCAATTTCATTTTCTCACTATGTCCTTAAAATTAGAAATGATTTTTCGACCGAAATTAGATCAGATTTTATGCGATTTTTTCTCGCTCTTCATTTTAGGTTCGGATAAAGATTTGAACATTTTTAATGATAAAAAACGACATAAAACCCTAAGAAAATATATTTTTAACATTGATTAAATCTAAATCAGTTTTGTTTCATAAGAATTAGAAAATAATTATACTTTTTGTAAAGTTTTTATTTATGGTTTGTAACGGTTTTTATATTTTGTTTGTAACGTTTTTATCGTTGGTTTGTAACGATTTTTATGTTTGGTTTGTAACGGTTTTCCTATTTGGTTTGAAATGGTTTAATACCATTTGTTATTCGATTTTTTTTTAAATCTCACATACTTACTAACATCTATTTGAATTTCACTTTTGTTTACGGGAATGAATGAATGCAAATCTTGGAAGCGGAAACTAACCCACTTTCGGATATCCAGTTGAGCTGAAACTCGGCCGATAGACTCGTTGTCGATGACAATGTATTATATCATCTTTTGGTGGCAATCACGTATATTTATGTGGACATATACGTATTTCTCTGAAATCCGATGACGTTAGAGCAGTAGAATGTAGGTAAATAAATATCGGTCCTACTCGTTAAGAATTATATCCAGTCACTGGGAAGGAAGTTCAAACCGAATACTTTTTATTAGTATTAAAAGATATTTTAAAATAGGTTTAAGCAGGATTTTAATATGCAGAGCTTCGTGCGTGTGTTAGAGATTGTTGTGTTTTCAAGAAAATTATTAGAAATTATTATTAACATAAAAAATCGATGTAGGTGTGCTTTTCACATTAATTGTCATTTTAATTTTACAAATTTTATTAGTATTCGGTTAGTTAAACTGCCCCATCAATATTTCTCAGGCCGTGCTGTAGACTTGGCGGGAACAAAAATCTCAAAGTAAAAATTTTACCCACGAATGCAAGAAGAAAAAACAATATTCCAGCGTCGATTTTAAAGATTTCCTTAGAAAATATTGGTGAATTTAACTGTGAAGGCAGTAAATAATAATTTGATTTACAATGTACAATATGACAAATAAATTCAAATTCGATGTTTTTTAAACTTATTCAAATATCTACCTTAATACCAACGTATTTTTTAACAATATGGAATACAAAATGTTACAGAAACGTTATGAAAAATCTTAAATAAATTACGTAATTGTAAAAAGCATTCACTTTGTGGCTCATCATAATCATAATTTACAATAAAAAAAACACATAAATTTGTTAAATAAATTGTTTAATTCATTTGCATGAACTCTGGCCGCTTGATAAATTCATACTAAACACATAGAACGAACGGTCCAACGACGTCCGAAAATAGGTCACTTCAACCGTCGCGTCGGTGCATTTTTCTTATTAGGTACTATAATAATTTAAGAAACAGACCAGTTTTAATCAGTGCCATTCTCATATTCCATGGACCAGTTCGGAGATAAATATAAATAGGTAGGTAGGTACTTTTGCCACAATTTGACGAGGAGGTGTTCATTCTTAACGATCATTAGTCAATGTAACGCTCCAGAGGCGGGTATCGTCATTAATCACGCACTGGGCATTGGGTGCTATAGGTATATCCAGTGTTGTGTGGTGTAGTGTATGTGGTATAGTGTATGTGAAGTGTTCGGCGGGGATGTCGGCAAGCATCGGGCACGGTAACATACTCGACAGTAATACGGGATAATTGGATAATTCAATCACAAATGCTGCTGCTTTGACTGAACAGATGCTTTGTTCAGGAAACCGCTGGCATAGAGCTGGGCTCAGATGCGAATTGGCTCTGGATTATGAGAATATGCCTGATGGGATTCTAAAATGACCTTTATATTCTGAACTGGCTAAAAGATAACTTACGCGGGTCGCGATACAATTGAAATTGCTTCAACGCGTCGATTGCCTGTCTCAAAAAAGCATACTATTATATTATTACCAGCTGAAACACCCGGCGTTTCCAGGACTTTTTTCTACTTTACGGGTATGGAAAAGGAGATGGGATGGTTTTTCGAAATCTCATATAGACAGTAGCCTTTCTCTTGTTTCCAAGGTAAAGTGTATAAAATTTCATAAATCTCGGAATAAAACTGTAGATTTGTATAACAATCAAATCCACGCCGTCCGCCGGGCACTAATACTATTTTATAGTTGATCGTTTTTTAATTTATATTTTTTCAAATTTTCTTTATTTTAGATTTTTCAACCACTAAAATGAGAATATTCCATCTTATATCAGTGCTTCTAGTAGATATATGAAATGTTGGAGATAAAATAAACTATTCGAATTACAGGCAGGTGAAAAGATGATACAGAGATTGTAATGTTTCTAAAAAAATCCGTGATAATCCAGAATACAGTAAAACTTAGAATTTCAATTTTTGGCAGAAGAGGAGTGAATCATAATCACTCAATCAATTACACGTAGCAAGCGGCAAGACAGTGACGGTAATGGAGGTTTAGAAGAGGTAGTTGGAAGAGAAAGCGATCATTTTACATTATGGTTCGGTGAAAACGGAATTTATCAAGGGAGTATATTAATATTCAGTTCCAAAAAGATTTTGTCCATTTCAGATTATCATTCTGAGATGAATGCCAAAGTTTTCAAAATTGATTTGTTAATTAGTGACTTATTCTGTTAATTTATTAGTTATATTATTATCCAATTGTCATATAATATAGGTATACCTATATTTTTCTTTATTACTTATAACAATGTGTTATAATTACAAATAATAATTTCCCTACGTAACTTGTATTATTATAAGTATTACTTTTTTATATTAGCTCCACACAGGATGCCTTTTGGGAAATTATTTTCATCTTCAATTATGTCAACTTCGGGGAAGCTGAAAGGAATGTTTTTTTAGGAAAGGAAGGAGAAGAAGTTTTGGGAAGGAAAGATGTATGATGCGTGGGTTGGAATCTGGAGGTCAGTGTGTCCAGGAGTGACTTCTTATGCATCCATCCCTCCCATTGCAATACAGAGCAATGCGTCGGGAGAGTCCTGCTGGAGATGTAAAAAGGTTTCCCTCAACCAGTCTCTCCCGATCTGGCACACTGGGATCTGGGCACCCATCAATCAATTAAGACTTACATAAATGCAGGAACCTCCCTAATTCACCAAACGTAGCAAACTACTTGGGGAGATCTCTGGCAGAGTTGTTGGTTATTCAAGAAATTGGTTCCCGGATGGCAGTACCCATTCTTCAAAATTCAAAATGTTTTATAAATTGATAATTTCTGCAATAATTACCGTTCGCAGTAAAAGAAAACCAATTCAAAAATCTCCACAATCCGAAAACACTATGGGTCTCTCATACTAATTTGTTTATTGATATGCATTTGAATTTGGTCCGGAAATTCAAACTTGAAGGTGTTTGAATTCAGTCCAGAAGATAATAACAATTTTGTTAAATTTTAAGTCGAGAACCTTCTTGAAAAACTTCACCTGCACATTTTATGGTTGAGTTTAGAGTTAGCCGCTCAGATAGTTTCTCTTCAACATAGCATAGGTACTTCTTGAGAATGATTATTTAAATGTCGATCCGGCCCTGAGATTTCTTTCGTTACAATAATCAAAAGTCCTTCTCAGGGAAGACTGCAATTCGTATCATTCATGGTTTAAAACCATTAAGTTATATTACCTTTATCCCACTGGTGGTACTGTATTTCGCCCAAAACAAAGAAAGCTACGAATGAAGGTAAAGAGATTTGCTAAAGAAAGTACATTTTTCACTGTAATATTGTCGTAAAAACATAATTATTTAAGTATCCATTGCTCTTGTCTACCTGTTAACATTTAATATATTATCGGCTGGGTTTCAATTAAGTGTAATACGATAACTTACATCTAAAACAATCAACGCGAATCCTTCCACTGTTCCTGATCAGGAGACAAGTATTATTTTAGATATTCTATTGTTTTAAAATTCAACGAAATTATTGATAATAGAAGTTTCAACATTTTCAAAATATCTTATGAAAGACCCCTTCAAAATTTTCGCAGAAAAGGGAAGACTACCGCTGTTTTCAAAGACCGGCTCACTTTTAAGTTCTCTTCTCTCTGATTTATCGTAAATGAATCTTCTTAAATACTTATTTAATTTTCACGGTAGGTATATTTTAAGCCTTGGTGGAGTTTCGCTCCCTTCAATTATGTAATGTTACATTTATTATTTTCGTGTCTAGAAATTACTAAATGAAAACAACGGAGATTTGCTGGTCGCCAACATCATTCACCGGTAATATTGCTGTTCGCATCTAAGAGCGGTACACGCTTTAGTTTCTACCTACACACCAAACGCTTTTCTTTCATTGTCTCCTTCGCTTAAGCCCCCGCATACCCAATTTCCACCGATTTATAACAAGTTTCTCGTTAACACTTTAAGTTTTTAAGCTCTTAGAAAGATGTCATTTTTGAAGGTAATCTCTCTACATTTCCCGAGCCGAAAAAGTAATTATATGAAATTATCTCGACCAACACATCTGGTTCTGTTATTTAATATGTTATGGGTATGACAAAAATCACAATGTTTCTTTAAATCCTCCTTGATATAGCCGGGAGATTTTCCCCCGTTTTAAATAAGTCATGCAATATTAAACATTTTCGCTTAAGCATTATAATAATTAGTTTTGATTTTATTTTTATGTTTTAACATTAGTACAAACCTCCGTTTAAAACAATCTTCTTCTTCTTTTCGAATGCTTACTAAAGAGCCTCAATTTTCCGTGCAGTTTGGTCGTAGCTCGGGAAAACTCGGTACGCTTTTATGTCACATTTTCTTAATAATTTAGTAAAGAATTAAAAAGCCATCTCTATTTTACGAATCACGTAGTCGTATGTTGTAGTGTAGTTATTCGTGGTAAGATTATTCACAGATTTAGCAATGAATTTTTATTTCAGAGACCTGGACGGGGTACTTCACAAATGAAATTACACCTTCTGCATGTCTTTTATTCAGAGATAAGCTAATTGTTATTGAACGAGATTATCTTCTAGGCGTCCAAGGCTACACGCTTCTTCTTAATCTTTTTTATATACATCTGTAAACAAAACTTTTACTGTTAGTAGAAATTTCAGACTCAGTATCAAACAATTTGAACATTCATCAAATTTAACAAATAATTTTCAAGTTCTGTGATAGTTCTGTTCTTACAGTCTAAGTTCTATTATTATATCAATGAGGCTAGTGGCTTTACAGAACTGAAACAATAACAGAACTTTCACAGAACTTAAAAAATAACTTTGAAATTCGATGAATTATTCAAATTCTCTGAAACAACCCGTACGGAGTATTTTTAAATTTATGTTTTATGGTCTCTCTTTATATATATTATGTATGTTCTCCAACTCGTCGTGGAAGGAGATTATAAATAAATGGTTCTTTGTGATAAATCAGGGATTTATTAATACTTCGCGTATTACAATGGTGACTCGATAGTCGACCTAAGTAGAAACTAGCTAATTGAGATCTGAAACAGTAAGTTTGTCTGGGAGCATTTTCACTGGCCCTGGCGACTACTGGTCACTGGCTGCTATCTTGCGGACTTCCACGCAAGCTCTATGCACTGCCCTCTATGAGTGCATCTATGAAACTCTTACTTCCCAACAGTATTTAATATATTTTCATATCATCAAATATAATCAAACTTATTTCGGTTGTCTGTGATGATGTGCGTGATGTGAAATATTCCTCGCGTTCAACAAGCTTGAATTGACTTCATTAATTCAAATAAACTATAAAGTCCTACCTAAAATAAAAAAATAAATAGTTTTTAAAAGTTAATTATACCTAATTCTATGTTTGAAATGTGTATTTGTTTTTTATACATCAGTAATAAGGTCCACATTTAGCTTTTTTTTATTGGTGCCCTTTTTTACTCATTTAAAGTACGCTCTAGCGTGTTTAAATCGCACTTTATGGAACGCGCGTTTTTTAAAGTTACCATGGCAACATCAACAAATCAACAAAATGTGAAGTCTAAATTAATGTTTGTGTTTTTCATTTCCATGACAACAAGATATTGTGATGTCACATCACGAATTCATTAATAGTTCTTATTTCCAAATTTTTAATAATAATATCAATATTTATGTTTTCAAAGTCTACCAATAAAAAAAAATAGCGTAAAGTATTCGTGGATAACTGGTCTTTAAAACACTTGCTTTATTTCGAGCACTCGGCTACGCCGTCGTGCTCGAAAAATCGCGCGTGTTTTAAAGACCTGTTTATCCACTTATACTTTAATATACTATTAATAATAAGCTGTATGCAGTAGAATGACTTTCAAGAAAAAAATGTGACTGTTAGATCAACATAATTAATTAATCACTGGAAACTCTGATACTTACAGCTAGAGCAGTGTTTCTCAACCTTTTTGTGCCATGCTCTACTTCGACGCTTCAAAAATCTCCACGACCCCCTAAAATCATAATTTTGTACGTAATTGACAAATACATTTAAAAAATCGATTGTTGTACTAATAGTCTAAGCCAGCGTTTCCTGAATTTCATCGGTCATAGAATTCTAAACGGCCGAATTATAACCACTTAAGAGTAGAAGAAAGAGCAACAGGCGAAAATTTTACTTGATTCTACAAGAAAATAATAAAATGTATTTACTGATTTTTTCCTCGGGGAAAGTGGTGATCGAAAAAGTGTTTACTGCAATTTATTTCATTTTCAAAAATGTTACATTTGAATTACATTTCCTACTTATATAATTTTGAGGTAAATCACAAAATGTAAGTAGGTATCATCCTGAATGTAAATTTTTGACAGTTGATTCAAAACATTATTTTCTTATGTGAATACCGCACAAAAATCCCAACTGCTTTCAACGTCTGGAGCCAGTGAGACTATGGCATCTCCAATTGGGGTATGTTGTGAGAATTAGATTTAGGATTTAGGAATTAGATGGGGGAGAGAAAGGTAGGGAAGTACTCTTTAGATCTGGTTACCAAATACGGCTAAACCCATTTCAAGTAACGTTTCAATATCGAATGGTGAATACGATTTAAAACAGGACCAGTTTTTCAAGTCATCAAATGGCCGCTTAGCGCCATTTTGTTTTTTCGACAGCTGAAAGGTTAACGTTAAATGCCGATTCTATGTCCGTTTCAGCTTTTGAACGGATTGATCAGCAGAAGAGGACAACTATCATGTTTTTAATCCTAACAGCTTATTAAAATTTGATACAAAGCTGAAACATACCTAGAATCGGAGTTTAACGGAGACCTTTTCAAGTATCAAAAACAAAAAAACAAAATGGCGCTAAATGGCTGTTTAATGGCAGAGATACAACTGAATTTGTGCGAAACAACAGGGCCTAAAGTTAGTCGCGAAACCCATTAGTTTTACCCTTTATTTTAAAGGCAAAAGTTCTTCACTTCATATATTCGTATGAAGTAACGTAACCTTCTCCAGAACTAAGTGATAAAACGTGTTTGTTTACTACTAACATTAGTGTAATAATGGCAACAAGTAGGTACACACCTCCAAATTGGGCAATGAAGGTTGAAATCATGTTGGTAGGTTACATTTTATGATGTAGTTGTAACTCTTTCTACATTTTCAGTGTATAAAGAAATAAATGAAATTCGTCGTTCATTTTTTTATGTTAATAACGTACAAAAATTCCTAATGATCCCAACCATCTGGAGTAGGATTATGTATTATTAGTAGGACGAGTAGTTCTGTGAAAATGCGTAAAAAAAGTTTGTTTATTTTCTCTTATTTAATACATAAAAATGAATATTTCTTCCAAATCATTAGATATGTAAGTAGGTACTTAATATTTACACTATACACTTATACATAAATATTACACTCTTATATTATACTAATTTTATACATTTACCATGAATATATTGCAATGTAACATTTTTTAAAATTACAAATAAGCAATTATTCAACTTGTTAAAAGAAACATCACTTTCCAAGTTCTGCAAGTATTTTGGTTTTTATTATTGTTACAGCTGTTTCGGCTTTCAGGCCATTTTAAAACTGTTTTTTGTCTTTTTGAAATAGTGGAATACGGAGCTCCGGGCCAAAAAGGCCCTTTCTCTATCAATATGATTTTAATTAAAAGGTTATTGAAAGTTTTTTTTTCAAACGGTCGTCATACCACGCGACTTATTTGTATGATTCTGTGTTACCCCCTCCGAATAGAAATTTTATGATGTCTAAAATGATTTATTACCGGTTAAATCGATTTATTAATAAAATAATTATGACAATAGATTTCTTATTCTGTGGGGTATTTTTTGAAGTCTGTTTTCCCTACATTAAAATTATAAATTATTATACGCTCCTAAATGTTTGCCTGGTGTTTCAATTACGTCACCACTGTGAAATAACAACAATGAAATATTTTTAAATACAAACAAAAACTGAGTTTCATTGGTTCAATATCCATATTTTTTTTTTTTTTTACAGTAATACCGCACAAGAGTCCCAACTGCTCCCGTCTGGAGCTAGTGAGACTATGGCATCCCCAATTGGGGTATGTTGTGAGGCTGAGGGTATTGGGGAGGGGAGGGAGATGGGGAAGAGGAAGGTGGGGAAGTACCTGGCTATTCAGATCTGGTCACCAAACACGGCTAAAGCCATTTCAAGCAACGTTTCAATTCTGAACGGTGGTCTTACACCAGGGCGATACTGAGAGTATCTTCCACTGTAAAACCAGAATTAAATGTTTACTCGTTTCCTTAAAAAGACCATCCACACAGCATCCCCAAAGATGACAAGGGCTCTGAGGGATGTTGAAGTGAAACTTCTTTACGCGCGTTATGCAATTTCGAGGACAGGAGTAAAACCAACTCATGACCGTCATGAAAAACCGTGATCATTTCGCTATAGGAGTCTAGCCAATATTATATACCTTTTTTAGGTCGCTCTCCAAACTCAGCTTCGCGGTCTAGAGGCAGAGCGCGCGACTCTCGTCGTGAAGAACCGAGGTTCGATCCCCGCTTAAACTATTTATTTTTTTTTCTTTTTGTGATTTTTTTAATAAAATTTTATTTTAAAGTGATAAAAGACTTTTAGATATTTTGACTATATGATATTTTGGTCGAATACGTAATAACCGCGGTCCAGAGGCAGAGCGTTCGACACTCGTTATGCAGGACCTGGGTTCGAATCCCATATTTTTATAACTTTTAAATTTTTTTTATCAACGATTTGTATTTTCTTTTTGTGATTTTTTTAATAATAATTTTTTTTAAAGTGATAAAATGCTCTCGTGCTGCGACTTTTAGATATTTTGATTATATGATATTTTGGTCGAATACGTAATAACCGCGGTCTAGAGGCAGAGCGTTCGACACTCGTTATGCAGGACCCGGGTTCGAATCCCATATTTTTATATTTTTTAATTTTTTTTTATCACATGCTACTTATAAATATATCAATAGACAGAAAAAAAGAGAGAATGAAATGAAAAGAGAGAGAGAAGAATACTAAAAGTTTCACTTCCGTCGTGCGTAGGCTTGCCACACACTGTATTTTTTTATTTTTCTTAGGGCTTCCTGTGTGGGGTTAATGTAAAAAAACTCGTGGACAGAGTTCCGAACCCGTGACGTCAGACCCAACACATTCAGTCTTGCCAACTAAACTGATGTTTTATTAATTTTAAAATTCAGAGTCAGCATTTGTTTATGTACACGAATGAGTTTTTTTTAAGGCATAATATTTTTCACTTAAAGAATTATTAAACAATGTTGTCAGGCTAAAGAGAGTGACGTAGAAAGTTGGAGAGGATGAAGTACTACTCTGCATAACTCAAGTACAATAGTAGACACCTTTGCAAAGACTTTTTCCGTCTTATGTTAAATCTGTATTTCAAAGCTGGTTACCAAACACGGTTAAAGCCATTTCAATTAATGTTTCGATTCTGAATAGTACTCTTTCACCACGGCGACACTAGGAGTAACTACCACTTTGGAACGTGCCACTAACATACTAAATACTTTTTAAATTTTATTGAATGAAATCCCATAGATTCTAAGTCGGGGACATTAACCGCTCAACCGCGTGGTAGGGTTTTGAACTTTCTTGCGGAAAGACTGTTATATTTAGGTTCCCTTTAGAAATGTCTCAGGATGCGTATAAACAAGTTTTTTCTGCTTCTTATACGCAAGCATAACACGATGAAAACAACTTAGCAAGCTTGTAACAGACTTATGTTAAATACCTACTTGATCTTAATCTTTGTTGTTGTTTGTTTGTACTTATTTTGATAAGTATTTTTCATCTTTGTAATATAATAAACAAGTTGGTACTGTATTCAATATTAACTGTTACCTTCAAAGATATGTTTGATTCTCTTTGTATAAAGTAAAAGAAATTTTCCCCATTCCTCAATTGGTTTATAAAATATTATGTAGGTAGGTACCTACTGCCGAATACATTAGTGTCAAACATCTACATATTCCGTCAATTTCTTTAAGTAATTAAAAAAAAAACTACTTCAGTAATAAATAACATGATAGGTAACTGACCTATTAAAAACAAATGCCATGTAACATAAAGGGGTACACGAACAAAGTTTTAAATTCAAATCCATTTCGAACAAGAAACAAAAAATAACATAACCTTTAGTGATAACAACGAAAAGTATTGTCCAGTAATATGCGTACAGTAAACCGTATCAATATCGCATATGTACCATACATGAAATTACTTGTTTTACGTCATATTTTCAGGGGTACAATAGAATAATTGGTTTCCCCATTCGGTTTACATTTCACATAAGCCCGTTAGTTTCTTGCGTGTTTAAAACATAAAAAATTAGCACATTTAGTGATGAAATTAACTAATGGAAAGATATAGTATATGCATACATTTTTTACAGGCAAATAAATTTAAAAAAATACAAATGTAATATTTTCCACATCTAGAGCAATATTTTGCCTTCGTAAGAGTAAGAGACCCTTATTCAGAATTGAAACGGGCTTTGCTTGAATTTGTTTTAGCTTTGTTTAGTAATTAGATCTATATAACCAGGTACTTACCAATCTTCATTCGTATATCTATATTCTCCACTCCCTCCCTCACTTTCCTCAATCATAAAACATTCCCATTCCCATGGGGATGCCATTGTACACTGGGCAGTATGGACTCTTTTCAGATCAAACATTAAAACACACATGTAATTATTATTAAAAAAAACACGAAACCTGGAAACCACGAAACCAATTTTTTACAAAATATAGGTAGGTATCATTGAGGAATAAGACAGAAAATGTTAATGCTTTTTTAATATTATTTTAAAATTAATCAAATTAGGTTCTGCTAGTTTTAATAACATAATTGAATTTGATTAATTACCAAAATTAAGATATACCAATAGAGTACGAAAACTATAGTAGTTAGACAATGTAATGTACGTAGGTCGGAGACTATGGAATAATAGTGCACTTATTAAAAGTTTATTTTCTCACTGTAACACACGTACTACAACACGTAATACCTATCACATTATAAATAACTACAATAGTTTACTGTGCACTCCTCTTCCAAACACAAGCTAACTCTTGTATGGAAGAGTTGTATTGAAATCTCTTATATATACGTAATCGCTTTATTTCTTTATGTCTCTGATGTTCGATGTACGATGCGAACGTGGGGTATAAAAGGCATGTTTGCATGTACGAGGCTCTCTTACATTTTTAACCGACACACCAGTTGTACATTGAATTATACCATTTAATTTAGTCTGTTAAGGTTAACTGCCGCCCTCTGTTGGTTTAACTCTGCTATTGATTTGCAAGTTATTAAACTTGACTAAATCTGTGTACATATATTGCTAAGTGCGCACAGGGTAAAATAATTTTCTGTTATTATTTGATATATCATGTCGTTTTTTAAAAAATACTGTTTGCTAGAATCTTTTTTCTTCCAATACAACCGCAGAGCAAGCAGGTTATTTCAGACCACATCGGGCATCGGCCCCTTTTTCAGTAAAGATATTAAAATCATCACGTGATGGTTCCACGTAAATAAAACTCAATGAAATTATCGGAATGTTTTTTTTAATTGAATATACCTTTAAAGCATAACAGAGTCCATATTTCATTGTAACTTTCTATCAACACAACGGGAATATTAAAGACAATAATTATAATCTAAGATATACGATATTAATAATGGCTCGATACTCAATTTTACCCATTTTCACAAAAACACTAACATTTCAAACGACTGTCAACTAAAAACTGCGTGTCCAAAATGGCCGAAACTTTAGTGAGTAACTGTCAACAGATGCACAGCTGCATTCACTAGCTTTTATTGACGAGTACCGCCATCTTTGCGTTGACGTCGGAAACTTTTCAGATCACCCTCGTATAAGCCTCTGTATTGAACAAGTATGCGGGAGTTGGGATGGAAGGCACCAGGAAGCAGGAAGCCGGGAAGATGAGAAGGAAGGTAACAGGTACCTACCTCTCGAACGTGACGAGGGTTAGCCCGAGAGATGTGAGAGACTGTGAGCAGAGGCCAATTGATCATCTCAAGAGGAACTCCGAATAATAATATTTAATATTTATGGAAATTAAGCCATCGCCATTCCGCAAAGCGTCTGAATTCCGTGTTGGGCATTTGTGTCGCGAACATTCAGAATAATTTAACCGAATCTCCATCCTTAATCTGCTAATCTGAAGTATTGGAAATTATTTGAGGCCTGTTCCGCATTCTCCCCGGTCCATGTTTATCAATGCAGAAATCTGTCTGTTTTTCCGTGAATAAAGATAATTTTTCCGTGAAATTTGACGAGTTTATTGGCTGAAATTTTGGGATAACGCAACTATTTTAGATATCACGACATTTCCGTCAATGATCTTTGATTAATTTAGTCAAAAATATTAGTAAAGATGCTAGAAGATTATAAATTGTTTGTTTATTATTCTACATTCTATATAAGTTGTGTGGATTTTATAAAACCGGATCCGGATATGTGTACTTGGGTAGGTACTTGGATAAGTAGTAAAAAATAGGTTGGAAGTTGTGTAGGTAGGTACCTACTCACTTCACGTCTTGTAAATTTTCTGTCGGGTAGTGGTAAGGGAACCGGCTGGCCATGGCGGTTTGGGGCCAATCGCGTGGCTTCCGTTTCCCTGTTCTTCTTTTGAATAATTAAAGGGAGCGGGAAAACCATATATTTCCCGCCACCGCCGGATAGCTCATTTATAAGCGGACAAAAGTGCCGGCATCGTCCCGAATCGGGGAATACCCTCAACCAATTGAAGGGCGACCGAAACCATAAAAATTTAAGTGCCAGAATTTAAATTGGGACTTTAATTTTTAAAATTCTATGGCTTTTTGATGGTACCTAAAAGTTGGCGTTCCAATCTCATAAGTTTTTAGTGTGACGATTTAATGAGGTGATAAGACAGAGGAAGAAAAACACGAGAGATGGATAAACGGGGATTTTATTATTGGAGATATCCATTACTTTTCCGATCATACGATAGGTTATTTCTGTGAAAGTCATCACGAAATTTCTCCATTGGGTTCATAGATAGAATATACAGCTACAGAACCCTTATTGCTTTCAAACACACTGAAAAAAATGAATACCAAGGGTTTTCGGAAAAGTGGTATGACCGCTTATAGAAAGTAACATAGTTAATTACGTGCTTTACCTCAACTTTTGCTCGCATAGCAGCGCCTGGTTTCGGAATTGATTACCGAGATCAAGAATTTTCTGTTATGCATAAGTATACTCGTATGCATAATGCATCACAAATATAAATGCAATCTAATGAAATATATACATTTTTAATTTTGTGTTATTAATCTATCGTACATATATATATATATCAATTTCTCTTGCAATACACGTGGACGAAAGTCGATCCTAAATAATGTGACCGCATTATGTAATATTCCCTATCGAATATGATTTGAATTCATACCACTTCGGTCGAACGTAATTATGTGGAAAATTAACAAAACATGATTTATTCGATTTATTTTTGTCGTGTCAACTGAGAAAATTATATCGTTTTGGTCTTCGTCTATTTCATCATCAGATATACGTATTTTAAATGCGGAATATGAATGATTTATTTTATTTAAAATTAAACAGTAACCTTGTAAACATCACTTATAGGTAAATACTTAATGCCGACCGGGTTTCGCTACAACCGTAGCCTCATCAGGGCAGTATAATACTTATACTGCCCTGCCCTGCCCTGTTATATTGCCCGTTATATTATACTGCCCTGATGAGGCTACGGTTGTAGCGAAACCCGGCCGGCATTAAGTATTTACCTATAAGTGATGTTTACAAGGTTACTGTTTAATTTTAAATTATAATGTCACATCACAAAGTAACCGCTTCATATGAAGAAAAGATTTATTTTATATGCCCAATCGTATTCACAAAAAAATAACGTCTATCTACCAACGTACCAATATCAAAGAACATTTATATTTACTGCAAATTCTTTAGATTTTATTGACACATTTGTTGTCAAAAACTTCCATCAATCATCAACCGAGTTAAATTTAAACCATCACCCAGAGGCTAAAATAATAGAAATAATGTGTGTTTTAAAACATTTTGCAATTTAGAGTTATCTTATCTTGACAGATGATGTAAAAAGTACACACAAAAATAATCGGCAAAAGCAACAATGACAATGTTCAGATAATTGAATCGGTAATATTTAGCGATGACTCAATGCCTTGCGTAAGCTGGTTCGACCAGGGATTAGATAATAGTTGGAACATTCGCTACTCAGTAACTTTATAAAACTCTGTACTTGAGATTAAAATGACAGGGATAACAATCAAAACTTAGTGGTTCCCTGCTAATTGAATACATTTATACACCAAGAAATGCAAACAGTCAAGTAAGTTAATTTAATTGTTTAAAATGCTAATCTACGGTGTACACATCACATATTCACAGTTGACTTCATATTGCCATTGAAGGTCCCACCCCAAAGAACGAAATGAGCTCTTAAATTTATTTTGTCGCACTAATCTGTGCAACTGCACGCTTGAATAACGAGGAAAGTTACTAGTAGAAACTTTTAGAATATTTCACATATACAGGGTGTCCAGGGGTAATGTGCGCTAACTTTGGGAGGTGTTTCTACGTGATGGTAGAAGTATAAAATGTAATAAATTTTTTTCTCGAAATTCCAATGTTTATTTTCCCACACAAGCAATTGAACTTTTCTTACTTAAAAACATGTTGAATCACCCCCCGAAGTTATCGCATTTTACCTCCGGACACACTGGATAATGATCAGTGGCGGTTCGTGGCCTCTCATCAGTTCAATCGGAAATTAAAAAAGGGAGAAAAAATTCCCTCTCATATATGAAAAAATCCTTTGTTGGTCTTTTCGTAGTTTTATATATAAATCAATGCACCATAGATTAGCGATACGATAATCACAATTTACACAAGAAACTGTTATATTTTTACATTTAAAAAAAGCATCTTCAGTAATTAACTTATAATATATATATATATTAATAAGTACATAAAATACGATAATCACCGAAAAAAATCTGTTGATTTTTGTTAAATAATCTCAATTCACCAAGTAAAACCCAAGGTTTGCACGTCTACCGCGTTGGCGCCACTAGTATTGTGTATTTTGTAACTATTTCTTATAGCAGAAGACCCATAGTTGCTGACATTGAAAAATGGAAATCATTTCGGAATCGTTTTCTATCAATCTATTTGTATTTATATCTTATCATTTTATGTGAGTTAACTGCACAAATGCCCCTTAAAGAAAACTACACTGATAATGATATATTTTTTAATCATTGAAGATATCGCATCTGGGAATTGAATTTATATCTATTTTCACTGTTTTTTTATAAATTCTCGCACAGAAAAAAGTGAGAAAAAAATTACGATAGTGAAGGCACATGATCGTTACGTTGACTAATAAATTTTAAAATGTGCCATTTTTCTTTTTCGTTTTTGTTCGCGAATGTGGCGTTGTTGACGTCATACCGCGCCCCCTTACCAGCCATTAGCTTTCTCGTCATAATTTATTTATTTATTTCACGCCTATTAAGGCTTTTACAATATTTACGAAATTATACACGAAAATAGTGCAGGAAACGACTATTTAAAACAATTGCAGAAAAATAAATAAAAAGTCAAAATATCACTGAACTTGATCTACACAGCATGCACGCACAAAACATAAAAAAACCAAAATATTTTTTTCTGTTTCAGTTGAAAAAATTATTGTGTTAGTCAAATTAAATACCTTTATTAAAATCTTTTACTACTTGATGAAAAAAACTTCAATAGGGTATGCTTATATATTGAAATTGATGTACTAAATATATCAACAACATCGTAGTATTTGTTTCCTAGCTGTTGAATCCGTCGCATAGGAGTATGATATTGGGACGTTGATATAGAATTGCTACAATAATATGGTAGGTACTGTCTTGTAACCGACCTGCTTGGATTATGAAAAGAGATTATATATAATTAGAGACCGGATTATATGCAACAAAAATAGCCCAAAATATGCATGCAAATATGCAATAAAAATAGCTAAAATATGCACGAAAATCCATAAAAAGGGTCAAAATATGCAACATGAAATAATACAGGAAGTCGTATTTTTACATATTTTTTTTTATTTTAGTAAGCTATTAGTTCTCAAGGATAACAATTATATTTTCGAAAATATCAATTATAAAATGTATTTAACAATAAAATTTATAATTTACCTTTAAAAACGTATCTGACTAAGTACTGTTCTAAATGTTCTGTAGACATATTGTGTCTACGATCGCTTAATATATTTTTGTAAGCGGAAAAGGAACGTTCTACGTCTACTGATGTGGCTCGACAGAATTTAAATTTGGGTGCGATTTTTGAACTTATTGTTCCGGGCAAAATTTCACCTGCCCCGTTGATGAAGTTGTCAATTTGGCACAAAGGTTCAAACCCTGGGTTATTATTCAGTATGTTTTCAAATTTTTCTTTCAGTTCGGGAATAGCTTTGGCATCGAGGAATTCATAAGGTGAATTTCCTTTATAACTTGAATAGATGCATTCAACGCCAATCCATGAGTTTCAAGCGTTTTTATACTTGCAGGTATATAGGCGAAATGAGTGGTAATCATAGCTAGGTTTTTTTTAATACTGGCGTCGTCAAACGATTCTTTGCACTTGAAAACTGCCAAAGCCTCTGCACTATCGAAGTCATTGATAACACCCTTGATAACTTCAAAATGTTCATGGTAAAAATCGCTGCTTCGATCCATGTACCCCAATGTGTTATTACTGGCTCAGGAGGTAAAGGGATATTTGGCAGTTTTTCTTTGTAGGCCTTTAAACGAGCAGGCGCTTTAAGAAACACTTTCTTTGCTGATGAAATCAGGTTATTTACATTCGCAAACGTGGATCTCACTTCTTCGGCGAGTCTGTGAATTCCGTGAGCAAAACACGTCACATGAATCAAATTGGGATAAAATACTTGGAGGGCTTTGCCTGCTTTGATCATATAGGGGGCAGCATCTAGCAACATGTCAGCAACACATACACATTTTCATCCGCAGAAGATTAAGGAAATAATAAAAACACATAAATTTGTTTTTGACCACGATAGTTTTATTTTCACTCTACCGGTTTCGGAAGATCCCTTCCTTCGTCAGGAGAATATTTAAAACTAAAAACAGTTTTAAATATTCTCCTGACGAAGGAAGGGATCTTCCGAAACCGGTAGAGTGAAAATAAAACTATCGTGGTCAAAAACAAATTTATGTGTTTTTATTATAAATTATGATGAGCCACAAAGTGAATGCTTTTTACAATTGATTAAGGAAATATTTTTTTTATACCCTCATTCACAAATCTGGCGATCGTAGAATGATTTTCCTTTTCAAGTTCTCTGCAGGCCACCAAATAGGAAGGTGAAGGTTCAAGTTTTAATGCACCAACAATCAAATTTGCAATGTAACGGCCGCAAGTGTCGGTGGTTTCGTCAGCTGAAATCCATATGATGTTATCCTTGAGTTCATTGCGTATTTCTTCCAGCACATGTAGATAAATTGATGGTATGTAATTTTTACGTAAAGTAGATTCATCCGGTATATTTTGATTTATGCAATATTTTCTGAGAAAATCCTTCAAGGCAGGATTTGTCAGTTTGTATAGAGGGAAATTGCTTGCAAGAAATGCTTCACATAGATCCATGCTAAAGTGATTTTGTTGTTTACCTTTGGAGGTTACTTCACTGTTACTGCTACTTGCCACTGTAAAAACTTGTTGTTGTGGGCCCTTCTTCTTCACTCCTGCGATATGAACACTGGTTTTGACATGCTGGTCTATTTGGAACTTTTTTGTGCTCGAAATTTTTTTCTCGCAAACTCGGCAGTATAAAACTTTTCCGTCATATGTAAATATTCCAGGATATTCAGCTATCCACGTATGGGCACTTTTTTATCAGGGGGCATGGTTCACTTTCACAATGTACAACTTCGTGCAAAAAAACAAAACACTAGACGAAACTCTGAAGAACAGCGCGTGCGACCAGTCAAAAACAAAATTCGCAAATCACTGAATTACCATAAAAATATACTAAATCACCCCTCATACGAATGAATGAATTGTTTGCGGCAATTAGCCGAATTAAGCCGAGTAGGCGCGAGCGCAGGCGAAGATGAGATAGGTTGCCCCCCCCCCCCCCGCTCCGGCCGCCGGCCGTAGCGATCAGTAAGATCAGTTCTTCGCTCAGCTTCGCTGGCCGTGCGCCTTGCTATCAGACGTCTATAGTGTCGCTATGTGAGGCATCTGAACGATATCAAGCGTAAATATGCAAGATCTCAAATTATTTGCTAAAATATGCAACTACCGCTGAAAAGGGTCTAAATATGCATTTGCATATGCAAATATGTCTCTATATATAATAAATCACGGGTATCAAATATTGAATTAATGATTTTATACAAACAGGTTAAATCGGAAATAATTCTACTATAATGTCATATTTCTAGCTATAATGTCGCTATAGCCAATTGGAACCGTTTCAGAATGTGCGATTTTAAGTCGTTTTTTTAAATAATAATTATGAACGAAAAATATCCCACTTTTAGTACGATCGGAAAAATAAATTTGTAATCTTCCACACTTTGTAAACGTCATTCATTGTTTGTAAAAATATCGCTTTACTTTTGGTGCACGCAATTATTAACTAATCTAATAGATAAATAACAAGAAGTACCCATTTGAAGCCTGACTCATTCGGTATCATTATTTGATGATTTGCGATGCAAACAATAAAGATCAATCGATCCTAGTAGATCTTTTTCGTCTTCGCATGGTGAATACAAATGAGCAGGTACATCATGTATGAATTATGTATTACGTAAAAAGTGTAGGCCAAAAATGCCCTGTCTCAAAAACGTTCGTGAAAGGTATGCAGCTGCCTTCGGTAACTAAAAGAAATAATTGTGGGGCACCTCTCCTGTCAGCTTCAGAGGCATGATAGGAATAATAAGGTATAACAAAATAATATTAAGACTAAAATTAGTAGTCCACAAATAAAAATGGCCAAAATTATAAATTAATAACATGGGTATGATTAAAATGCACCTCGTGTCGGCAGACACCGTCATATACGAGGTTGAATCGAAATTATATCAATCACGTTAACACCTCCGTGATAATTAATATTATTTTATCTTTACTAGGAATAATGGTGTGCAGAGACATATAATGTTATTCTAATTTCCGAAAAAAAGGTAATTTTATTATATTTGTTTACAGTATTATCCAGTAATAACATAGTACAAAGCATATAATACGAAATGAAAAAAAGTAGCAATGAACGAAAATAATGGTAGGTACCTAGCTAAAAACAGGGCCGGCTCTGAGCCAAACGGCGCGGGCGCCTGTCGCGTATAAGTTTTGACCCCCCTTGTCAAAACCCGATACCTAGGTAGGTGATCACTGTAATCGGATGATTAATCGGATATATTCGGATGATTTGTATTTTTGTGTAGCACCGTTTAGTGAAAAATAATCTGAAGGGCGATATATCAGGACTCTTAGGTGTTAGGTATTATCAGCGCCTTGGCGCCTTGACAATTCGGCGCTCGAAGCGGATTGCTCCAATTATGCCCGTAATAGGGCCGGCCCTGGCTACAAATTAGCTATACCTGCATAAAAAAATGACAGATTGCACTAAAACATACATCAGTAATATTATGATTTCTGAGCAAGGTTTTAATGGGTTAATACCTACGTAAGTGGCGTATTTTATTTTCAAGACGAAGTAAAAAATAAATGTACGTGTTAAAATATAAATATAAGTCATTTTAAAGCTAAAGAGTTAGTTATTGGTAATGTCGTAGAACAGATTTGTAGAATTGTAGGTAGCCAGAAACGTTAGCGCCGATTACGGGCAGAAATAAATTAACACAGTAGTACCTAGCTAACATTTCAAAAGCGGCTTCTCAAGAGTTAGGCTGGGATGCTATCCAACCATCTCCGAAGAATCTCTATTATCACTTTCTAACATCTAAACTATCAGATTTCGTCAGGCGTGGAATCGAAAACTGAAAGTCCTGAAAACAGTTATTTTATTTCAAGCAATACCTAGTTGAAGTATTCTGATAGTAAAACCTAGTATTTTACAAGCTCTTTCCTCTGAAAAATCGGAATAAAGCATGATTGTTAAATAAATTAATAATTCAATAGCGAATCTAACTACCTCATCGTCGATGATAATGATCACAATTTAATCTTTGGTATTTTTGTGATTACCCCTTGCGTTCTTCTAACTTATCGAGCGTGTAATGACATTTTTAAACGTTACCGTCAGCCACAAAAAATATCAGAGCATTAGTGATACAGTCAATATATCAGCTTCATCAAGTTGGCATGAGTACATCAACACATAGGTGATATACGTCATAATTATACTGTCTCCCAATGAGCGTATTTATGAAGATAAGATTAAACAAATAAATGATGTATTCATTTTCCATAATTGTAGGCATAGACATAATAATTAACGAAAAAGCGATACATTTTTATAATTTTACTTTATTACCAGTAATAGTCGCATAAAATAAATATTATATATCCATATAAATGGTTGAAGTAAAACATAAAGTGGAGTTGATAGAAAAAGATAATCTAAAAAAAACAGATTAAAAGTATATAGGTTGATAGTGCAGAATTAAACTAATTTTATACATAAAAATTAACGCATTCTTACATTATAAAATAATGTTCAAAGATGAATAAAATAGGAAAGTAAAACAACATAATGAAAATGAGAAAATAATTTAAAAGACCTTACGCACAGCAGGGGTAGAGGGTTCGTCATTAACAATTTGATTTAATTTTTTCTAACTTACGTTTAGTAAATTGACTTGAGGAAAAATGAAAAATATCAGCTGTATCATAAAAATACATTTACACCTTTGTGCACCTTCCGCTGAAAGTTGAATGTAGTTAGTTTTTGAGTGTGGGATATAGAATAGTTGGTTTAGTTGTGTGTTTCGCACTTAGCACTGGACAGTGAGAATTAATGTTTTCTAAAAGGAAGTCATTGTCAACAGCGTTGTTGATGATTTAAAATAAAAAAAATTGTCGAATATATTTCTTCTATCTTTTACTGTTGATAATTTATGGAATTCTAATCTTTTAGATGATCACATGTTCGGAGGGATTTAAAATCTAAGGACGGGTTGTTTCTGAGAATTTGAACAATTCTTCAAATTGCAAAGTTAATTTTCAAGTTCTGTGAAAGATTTTTTCATGTTCTGTTATTATTTCAGTTCTGTCAAGCAACTAGCCCATAATGATTTAATAACTTGAATAGGACTTTCACAAAATCCGAAAATTAACGTTGAAATTTGAAGAATTCTTCTAATTCTCTGAAACGACCCGTCCTAAGTGTTTTAAAACCAATTTTGGAATTCATTCCAACCTTTCAATATAACCTTTGTATTGGGGATTCCCAAATAGTATTTTAATTACATTTGGTGAGCTGAATAGTTTAGACACTCTTACGATAAACCCTAGAATTTTGCAGGACCTGTAACCGATGAAATTTTTATACGTAATCGGAAAAACATTCCAGAGTCCGACATTATCCCTTGGTCCTTTACTTCACTACATCCAAGTCATTAATTTTGTACGGGAATTTTGATGGTCAATGCTTTTGATGAAAGTTATTGTGTTACATTTTTCCCGGATAAGGAACAGTTTACGATTATTTCACTGTAATTTGCCCGTTTGACATAAAATAAAAACATATCATATTTTTGATTTTTTTAAGGAACAGCTTGAGAACAAGTAGAAGATACATTACATGAGATTAATTTTTTTTTGCTGTGGATACATTCAAAAATTTTTTTTTTTTTAAAAGAAAGACAAATATTCCCCGGTTACGAATAACCTGACAATATTTGAAAATCTCCTACTACCACCACGGGAAGCTGAAAATGTTGCTTGTGTTGTGATGGAGGACTTAGCCAGCCGAGGATTTGAACACACTACGCCTGAGTGGGACCCAAGCGCGATGTCAACTCGGCCACCGACCGGTCGAAATATTATTTGTATTTGTTTAGATACTTTCTTATATTTTGTATCATTATGTGACATATGAAAGGTTCATTTAATCAAATCGCTGATCCTAGATCAAATGATATTAGGGATCCGAATTTGGGTCTACAAAAGTACAAAATAAATGGATAGGAGTAAACATTTATTATGTTTAATTAGAAACAAAAATCAATCAGATCTCTTCTCTGCCCTAAAATGAATACATTAAATAATCCACGGCCAAAAATATGGTTTTCTGTAAATTGAAATCGAAATAGTAATCATGGTTTTCTGTAAATTAAAATTGGTAATTTTTGACGCGTATACTTTTAATTTGAACAGAAATATTACTAAGTAAATTTTTCTTGCAAATTAATTTTAATACTTACGTGGAAAACAAGCACGTTCCGGTTAGACATTATATAAATAAAACCCTTGTTTATTAAGCATAACTCAATTGTAATAATTATTTTTAAATTATGAGGAAGCCACAAGCCATAAATATGTATATTCTTAGTGTGCCTTATTTAGCCACGAATATACATATGTAACAGGCATAAAAATCGATTTCCAAACGGAGTCTAGATAGGTTCGATTTAAAGCATAAAAGCAGTTTTATTTTATATCGTAAAAAAATTTTGAAGAAAGGAAAAAGTTAATCAAGGAAAACTGACACAGAAAATCTTAGCCATTGTATTGTATTATATAAGGTTGTTTTATTAGGTTCACATATTTCTGATGAAAAAAATACATTTTTAGTAGTTTAAATATTTTTTCAGAAGTAATTTACAAAATTAATTTGATTCTACTTATGGGAAACGATAGGTAAAATTTAATTTTATCCAAAGCATTTTGGTATTCATAGTGTAAACTGATTCCATTTAAGGATTAATCGAAAATTGAAATTAAGCTAAGCATTATGTCCTCAGTTGGTTTACAGTTCAATTCCCAAGCAATACCAAAAAATATTAACATATTATATATTGCAATACAACACAGGAATCTCAACTGCCCAAAGCCAATAGGGCGTCTCAATTTTGGATGTCTTGTGAGGTTGAAGTTATGAGGAGGTGAAGGAGATGGGAAAGGTGAAGGTTGAGATAGTTACCTGGGATCTGAGATCTTATAATAGTGATGTGTAGTCTTTATTTCTGAACGCAGAGAATTTAACATATCTGTGAAATTAATTTGAGAGTCAAATTTTAGTGAGTGATGTCGATCAAGATTAATTCTAACTGAATCTTGATCGGATTACGGATATGTATGTTGTATCAATTTCCACGTACCATTAAATTCAGATCATAGATCTACAATGAAGCGGTTAACCACAAGGTTCAGTTGCAGACACTCTAATACATGAGTTGCCTATTATAACGCTCGTAGGATCAATCATTAGGATTAGAAGCTAAAGCCAATTAACATGTGTAATATAGCGATTTAACTAGACAGTTAATGCTTTGTTACGTACATTATAAGCACTGCTGGTAAGTGAAGGTTAGTGTAAGATATCCAGAAAAATAAAATCGAGCAAATGAATCCGGAAGCCCCCGAAAACCGAATGATGACAACACGTAAATATATAAGTAAAATTGCATACGTAGCATTTTATTCCTAGTTTCTTTAATTTTGAAAATAAAAAATAATAAACGCCCACGAAAAATGGCCCCGTAAAAAAATCAAGCATCATTATCAAAAATACTAAATTAGTGGTGTCTGTTCGTGTAATTCTGGTTTAGTGAATAGCAAGGAATTTTCAAGATACCCGGTTCTCATAGTAGTATTCAATTCCTTAGTAAGGAGTAGACCTGAAAGTGGGTCGGTGATTTGGAGTCCATACCAGGTAATATCTCGGAGAGAGTTCAGAAGAAATTCCTGAGATTTTTCTACATCAGCTCGGATGAACCATCTAAGGGTAAGACTTTTTGACTCAAAATGTTTGTGTTAAGGCCTGAACAAACCGCCGCGTTCAAAGCGCGTCCGCGATCCCGTGCACGGTGGCGATCAGATGTTGTGTATGAACTTGTAGCAACGTGTTCACATCGAAGCGTTCTCAGATTGGCCGCGGCGTCCTGTGCAGCGTCTGGACGCGGCGATCGCTCGCGTCCGCGATCAGTTGCTGCTTGCAAGATCTGCACGCTGCACGCAACGTAATTATCTCTGAGTTTGTGGTATTTCTCATGATGTCGGATACAAATACAGAGAGAATGATCAACGAAATTAGCATCTGCCGATGGTTTTTTCATGTTTTCAGCAATTAAATTACAATTATTATCACTTTCGATATAAAATATAATAAACATAATCGATTAGCTATGAATATTCATATTTTTCCGATATTAAATCGCTTCTTTTGAGATGTGTATTGACTACACAGCGCCGGAACGCGTATATTTTTTTAGCAGAGTTCTATGTTTATATTTTGTACAAAAGAAGTTGTAATTATTATATATGTGTTCGATTAATTTGTTTTATGTAAGTGTAAACCATTCTTAAGAATTTTGTCCCCATTAATCTGATATTTAAAATATTGAAATCGAAAGAAACTCTTGTAATTAAAATTCATTAAAAAATAGTTAATTCAAATATACATAAATTCTAACAAAATTGCATTATGGGTTTCATTTTATCCTACCAACCCGTCGAAATTATTTATCTTACCAAACCGTCTTTTAAGTAAATTTACACTTTTCAGGGGCTTTTTCACCATCTTCCCAATAGCTTATCTACCCTAATACCGAATATTATTAAAATAAAAATAAAATACCTACGTGGTTAAAAAAATCGGCCAACTTATCCAATATACATGGTGTCCGGAAACTCGTAATACAAGCCGGAAACTGGAGAATGTATACCACACGGGGAACCCAAATAAACATAAAGTTTTTTGATTTGAGCATAATTATAAAAAAAAAAAAACCAAAAAAATATATTTTTCGGCTATTTCAGGGTTCAAAATTTTTCGTCATTATTTGTTTTACTTTTAAATTTTTAAATAGTTTTAATTAGTTGGGTACTTTGATCTTCAGTAATAATTTATAAGAATTTGATCAAAAAAAAAATCAACTTCTGACTCGATTTACTCGAAAACGAAAGCTCAAATCAAAAAAATTATACTACAAAATCGACTCCAAATGTGATGTAGATTCACCAATTTCCCGCTTGTACTACGAGTTTCCGGACACCATGTATAGCCACTATACATAGGTTCGATTACCGAATTATAAACTCCAACTTAATAAATAAATAAACCGTAAATCGTAAATCGAAAATATTCGTTATTAGGGTAGATAAGCTACTATCTTCATCATCTGCAATAGCCGCTAGAAGTAATAATTCTTCTTCAGATTCGTCTCCAAACATGATTATGATTATTTAAATGGTTCCCGCTCCCAGCTATACCTACCACACAACCGACACGAGTACGAGTGCCACGGACGCCAGCTGATCGCTAGTTGATCGCTAGTTTGGTGCGAACGGTTCTGCACGCAGACAGGACGCTCACCGTGCACGCCATCGCGGACGCAGAATGATCGCAGCGGTTTGGCCTTGCCTTAAGCTTTTTTATTCAACTTGTTTCATGTTTAAAATTAAAATATTGCAATTTATAAATATTAAATTATATTTCAAATACAAAATCTAAAAGGAAATCTGAAAGGAAATCTAATATCCAGATTCCACATTGGTATTTTTTTACGACATCTTCAAAATATGTAGAACATTTAAAATACCCATGAAAATTTTTCAAATTAGAGTCGAAATTATAATTATTTCAATTTTATACAACAGATAAACCACTCTTTTTGACTGGGTAAGCAACGAATACATTTTATTTATCTTTCCTAATTTTTAACCAATTTATGTCATTTTACGTTTCAATTAGTAAGGTTTTCACATACGAGTATATGGTCGTTTATCAATTGAATAAATTTTTCACCACGTTTTTTAGTTAGACAGTATATGTGTAATACTTAATATGTCATATGTTATACTTTATATGGCATGTGTAATACTTAATATATCATAAGTTATAATTGATATGGTATGTGTAATACTTAATGTGTCATATGTAATACTTTATATGCCTTGTGTAATACTTAATATGTATAGTGAAATTCTTAATTTTGACATGCGAAATACTTGATTATCTATTTATACATATACCAACCAAAAATATGAAAGAGCGAAAAACAAGAACAAAGTAGCAATTTGGCACAGTCCCACTAAAAATTACTTGGTAATTTAAGACGTATATACTCATATGATACGGCCAAGGACTTCTTGCATAACACCGTCCTGAAATAACTTTGAGGATAATGTACATAATCATAAAGAACAGCAAACATTTACGTATGCAACAGTGTACGTCTTAAATAATAAGAATAAGTATTCCGTTATTTTGAATAAAATAATATATATTTAAAGAAAATTCTCACTAAGTGACAATGTTTTTTTACCCTAACGGCTCTAGAATCTAATCTATTGGTAAATTTGGTTGTTGCCGTCTTCTATTTCAAGGTGTAAACACTTATTAGGCATTTATAATGAAATATATTAAAATATTATCTATTCAAGAAAAAGCATCACACTATGAATTGTTTCACTTGGTTGCAGAGATTCATAGTTTCTGACTTCACTAAAGTGCTGATTGGGTAAAATGCTTGTCAGGTAAGAATTGATTTGTTTAAAGAATAAATTTAAAATATTTATTTCAAATAACATCATTTGACAAAGTCATTAAATTGCGACTTTGTGTTTTTTTTAAGTTTGAAAGATTCTAGGTGTCTATCAAATTGTAATATGTGAACAAGCTTAACAATGATAGTTCACCTTTTCTGTTGATCACAATTTGTTCAAAAGCTGAAACGGACTTAAAATCGACATTTACCGGGGAGTTCTTTCAACTGTCAAAAGAAGAAAAAAATGGTGCCGAGTGGCTATTTGATGAAAATGTTGAATTTCCGCCAACTGGGCCTAAGTTGCAGTGCACTTGAAGTTAAATGACACTAAACTGAGCTATATAAATGCTATGTTATTATTATTATAAGCGATAATTTATTAGTAATGATTACAATTTTATCTTATAATAAAATAAAACGCAATGCAAGCACTCTTGCTATTGGATCTACCTCTCCATCCAAATCGTATAAAGTATCTATTTAATTAGAAAATTAAACTCGAAAATATGTCAAGTTTCATTCAGACGGACGCATAACGCACGCGAGCCGCTCCCAACATACAAAAAATATTTAAGCAATCCAAAGGGGTAAACAAAGTGTATGAAATCATTTGTGACCATAATTGTATTCGGGCCTTCCCATTAACGTTCAAGTATTTATTAAATTACTTGCTAGTTTGTAGCCGTTCTAGTGCGTTGTGCAGCCTATTTGATGCAACTATTGAGGAATGTGGTTGAATATTTCCATTGTAGTCCAGTTTACACGTTTTCGTTAAATTAAAATCACACAAATACAGAAATTACATTTTTTAACTCAATGAATTATTTAATATTATTTTCACACGAGGCCCATTAAAGGTTTCCCAAAAAGACAAACAAACACTTCCGTGAGAAATTTACATGAGGACAGGTACTCAATTCAATTTGCTTATATTATTCAAATACTCATTTCAGAATGATTTTATTTTACGCACTCATTTTTTCCAGAGTGCGAATTAATGAAATTGGATTTACAAAATACGTAAAACATGGGTACATGCACGGAGAAAACTTACTGATAAAAATATTGTTTTTTTTTTTTTAAATCTGGTCAAATTTTTCGTTTTCCTGTTAAAAACGGGACTACAGGCGTTTTAAAATTGAATTTACAGATTTCATAACATCGGTAAAGCACTAATATGTTATAAGGAAGTCCGAACACGTTTTCTTCAAAATTGTAATATTTTCTTATTGAAGACAATATTAGCGATTTCTAAACGAAAATCTGAAACAAAAAAAATCAGAAAAGGATACGATTGATTTTTCTGTTTTAGATTTTCGTTTGGAAATCGCTAATATTGTCTTCAATTATTAAATATTACAATTTGAGGTATTACTCAATAAAGTTATTCCTAAAATTAAATATAATATTTTCGTTCATTGTATTTATCAGGACACCTGCGTGAACACGTGTTCAGATGTTTTCTGAATTACTAATATTTTGTTAGGAAATAGGCATTCAGTCATATTTTTGAAAGCATTTTGTTAAATCATCAGTACTCATTTTTATCCGTGTGACTGGTTTTATTAAAAAAAACCCACATTGTTAAACAAGAGAAAATGAAGATATATATATATATATATATATATATTATATTTTGTTGGAATATATTACGAGCATATAAATTCCAAAAAGCTGAACTTATTGATATTAACTGATCGAATGTCCTGAATTACTGAAATGCTTGTACATATACATTATTTTATTGGTAAATAAATTTAATCTTTTGATTTTTAGTTTCATTCGCTTTTTATTTATCATCAAAATATAAATAAACAATTTTATCATTACATCGAAAAGTACAATAATCAAGAGGGACTGAAAATCGGTTAATTTACATCTCATGAGAACCAGTCTAAAAAAATATCCAAGTGCATTTTATGTAAGGTACTGCGTCATACGTTTTTTCGTTGAAGTACATACGAGTACCTACATTCACACTGAAAAAAATTATACAATTGGTGAAACATCAAATATTTTCAATTGGGTACCTACGTGTATTCTAATTAACATTTCAACAAGTTTGTAAAAAACTTCAATAGTTGATAATTTTTTTGGTTCTAATCATTCCGTGACTTCGGTAGTGCAAAAAGATAGACTTCATTGTTAGCACAGGATACAAAAAGAAGACACGAAGCTGGATATTACCTGGGCTAACATTTTGATGTGTTACGTAAATACACAAAAAATCATGTCAGTTTAGGAGTTTTTCCTAAAAAAGTTAGACCTTGCGTGTGACCAAGTTCATTGATCCATAGTTTATCACGTTTTAGCAGAAGAGCCTCTCCCAAATTGGCGTCAGTTCTTTAAACAGCTACTATCACGAACTTGATTTTATCGTTAAAAAAATATACTCATGTTCATTAATTAACGCAGATTCTGATAATATAAGTTTTATAATATATTTGCAATATAGGTAGAACTAATAAATCCTAATTTTAAAACTATTAAGATTGTACGAAACTTAAACGTCTTGTGATTGGTCGGTGGGTTCGGATAATTTTCAATGTTGCCTGCATTAATAATGCAGGCAACATTGCGCGATGGCGCGATACTGCGGTATACAAACTATTTTGTATTAATGTTTTTTTTTAATTCTTGCTAATTATTTATGTTATCATGTTTTTTTTTTTAATTCTTGCTAATTATTTATGTTGGCATTTGTTGATCTCATACCGACCCGTGTGGAAATGGCTTTAATTTTAACCGACAAAACCGAGGTACGTATGACGTCATGATATCGATCATTTTGGCGGGCTTTGAAAAATTCAAACATTGAAAATGATTTTAACTATGCCAACGATATTTATTTAAAAAAAAATACTGGTAGGTTGGTTTAAGTTAGAAGGAGAATATTCATTATGATATCCGTAAGGGATGCGACACATACAATAATATATGTTTTAATAGCCGGTAGAGAAATGTCCGAAATGAAATGCCATAATTTTTTCCAAATTTATTTAACCTAATCGGAATGAACTTCGGTCGCTGATGTGTGCAGCTGAGCAGGATTTTGTATAGATACGAAAAATGTATGAATTTATAAAATAGTTCATATAATCGTTAGTTCCTCATTTGGCCGACTGCTAATGTTATTTGTGGAGCTGTACAAAGCCCTTCAATAAATGTTATAATATTGGTATTATAATTTATGGAGTCCAGATCAAGCTGATATTGGATTTATTATAATATTATTAGAGCTCGCTATTTTTTGTGAAACATTATCTGAGTACTTACTGATCACCTAATTATTAATGTAACCTAATAATAAGAATATTGTTACTGAGTTTATTTATTACACTTTTATACTTGGTGGAATTATATATTATTAAAATAGAAAATAAAACATTTTTTAACTTATTTCCACTTGTTTATTTTACCAGTTACCGGTTTCGTCCTATTATGGACATCTTCAGGCTGGCAATTGAAATTATTTTGTTACAGAATTTATACAAAATTAGGTACACAATGTCAAGGTAGGTACATATATTTAATAACCCAAATACAGGGTGTCCGGAAACTCGTAGTACAAGCGGGAAACTGGTGAATCTACATCACATTTGGAGTCGATTTTGTAGTATATTTTTTTTATTATTTGAGCTTTCGTTATCGAGTAAATCGAGTTAGAAGTTCATTTTTTTTTTTTTTAATCAAATTCTTATAAATTATTACTGAAGATCAAAGTACCCAACTAATTAAAACTATTTGAAAGTAAAACAAATGAAGAAACTCGGATTTGAAGCATTATTTTGGAATCACCCTTCATTTAATCCGGTGTAATCATAAAATATTTCTGCTCTGCAGGGTTAAAACATCTGTTGTTCAACCCTAAACACCAGAAAAAACTTTAACCCAAAAATAGCCGAAAAATATTTTTTTTTGTTTTTTTTTTTTTTTTGTGAAAATGCTCAAATCAAAAAACTTTATGTTTTTTTGGGTTCCCCATGTGGTGTAGATTCTCCAGTTTCCCGCTTGTACTACGAGTTTCCGGACACCGTGTATATGTACCTACCTTGACATTGTGTACCTAATTTTGTATAAATTCTGTAACAAAAGAATTTCAATTGCCAGCCTGAAGATGTCCATAATAGGACGAAACCGGTAACTGGTAAAATAAACAAGTGGAAATAAGTTAAAAAATGTTTTATTTTCTATTTTAATATTGTTACTAATTAAAAAGTTAATACAACTCATTCGAATTCCCATCAAATTGAGCAAATAATTGTATAATTAAGTAAGTACCTACCTACTTAATTATACAAAAAAAACTGATGATTGCTTATGTGGTTTGAAATGCGCATAATTTTTTTAACTAACCCCACACAAGAGGCCCTGAATAAATTTATTTCCCAGGCGCATCTTGAACACATCTCACCCGATGAACCCAGGTAACCCTGCTAAATCACCAAACGTAGCGAACAACTTGGGGTGACCTATGGCAGAGGCGTTGGTTATCCAATAAATGGTTCCCCGGGCGGCATTACAACAACCCGCCTCCCAAATTGATTGATATTACTTCAATTAATAAATTATTATATTTTTGACGGCCTCTGTGGTCTAGAGATAAGGCTTTCGACTGGAAATCTGGAGGTTGCGGGTTCAAATCCCGGAGTGCGCAATTAAATTTTACTTCATTAATATGTGTTATTTCACGATTAAATCATTTAAAATATAATTAGGTGTATTTACGGCAAGTTCCTAAGCGGAAAAGACACTCAGTTTCGCCCTGGTGTAAGACTACCATGAAATTAGCCGTTTTTGGTGACCAGATAGCTGGGTACTTTCTAAACTTCCTCTTCCCCATCTCCTTCCTCTCCCCACTACATTAAGCCTTACAACATACCCCGATTGGGGATACCGTAGTCTCACTGGCTCCAGACAGTTGGGTCTCCATGATGTTCACATAAAAAAAGTTTTCCTCCGACTCTCAGCGGAAATAGAATACATCATTTATTAAAGATGGTATACTTTACTAAACCGGAGACAGCAAGCAAATTATCGTGAGGTTATCACTGGGTCAATTGAAATCACGGCCAGTACAGTATATTTTGAACATCAGCTGTCAGTTTTTAAATGAAGATAAATGGACAGTATCCAATAGTTACGTAATTTTGACCCGATGACATTGAACGGTGAAAACCAAAACATCGATAAGGTGGAGCGAGATAGTAAAATTGAAAATATTTTATCCGATTGATTTTTGTACGAATTTCAAAATATCAAGAATTTCGATTTAAAATAGTCGTTTTGACAAATAAATAAATTCCAGAAAACTGTGCATATTTATTGATTCCAGAGCATAGTTTTTGTTTTACTGTTAAGATTAATTATGGGTGTGGTTATATTGTTACTACACTACTATACCCTCACCGTTTATTAAAGACACGAAAATAAATGTATTTCGCTATCTGTGAAACGAATAATCGCATTTCGCAATATTTTAAATTGGTCAAAAGTATTGACATGATTAGAGATATGATCTAAGCGCTATTAGAAAGAGAAAACACCATGCTTTATATCTGTTATGCCCTCGGTATTTTGTAAATGTATTAATTAATAAATGAGGCTCCGAATAAAAACATATATTTATCATTATTAATAAATTAATACTTTCTACAATGTATTTTGAGTAATCTGAAAGTATGTTGCCTGTTGTATGCTGATAATAATTTGTACCCTGATGATGCTTGTAAAGCGAAACCGGTCGGTTCAAAAAATTATTAAAAACTCGTGGTTTTTAAAACAAAAAGTATTTTATTTCATTTTAAATATGTCAAACCACAAAGTGATTGCTTTCTAAAATAATACCAAAATTTGTAATTTAAAAAAAATAAATTTTTTTGACTATTTATTTTTATATGAAAGAAAAAAAGGGAGAAACACAAATGTTTGAATTTTTTATTTACATTTGTTTAAAAATGTGTGTTTTTTAGTTTTCAGTTATTCTAGCTCAATGTTTCGACGAAATAAAAAAGAGGACATTTTTTAAACTCCAAATTCATTCCAAATTTTTTCATTTCAAAAACTCATGTTTATTTCTAAAAATAAATTTTTAAATAGTATTTCGCCACCTTTCAAAAACAATATTATTTTTATTTATATTTTTCGGATAGATGCAGAATAATTCCATTCGTTAGGATTTTATTGCAAATCTGAAATACTACGACCTTCTGTCAGAATATGCCAGTGGCCTGGGGGGTTAAAAATAAATATCCCCACATTATTTTTTTTAAATAGTTGGACGATAAACAATAATATAAGAACACCTGTTTTTTGTCCTGTTTACTACTCAATTCTATTGTTGTGCATGAAGGGTCTCGTCGAATTATGGGTACCCGTCCTTGAAACATGCAAAGGTTTTTTTTAAATCTCTTTTGGGGTATCTACGTGACCGAACATTCTATTATAGAGTAGTATCTATATAATTGTTGACAATAATTAATAGTAAGCAAATCACATTTCTAAAAAAATCATCCATTCTTTTGTAAATCTACACTGCACTTCCATTTGCACATCCATAGATCATTTTTTGTGAGCTTCCCAGTCGCCTGGAGCCAGTGGGACTATGCTATCCCCATTTGATGTGTGTTGTAAGGCTGAAGATAGTGGGGAGGGGAATGGAGGAAGAGAAAGGTTGGGAAGTACCTGGCTATTCAGATCAAGTCTCCAAAAACGGCTAAAGCCCATTTTGAGGAACGTTTCAATTCTGAATGCTCTTTTTTCTTTCTTTCATGAACGTGTCGCAAATATAATATATATTATTTTTAAAATTAAAAATTTAGAAATTCTAGGACTAACTACCATATGTATTCTTCTTTGCCCAGAGTACTATGGAGGGAAAAAATCATACCAAGTCAGTGGACATCATCAATTTATCTATAAAAAATATAATATCTATAAAAATATAAAATGTTGTAAATGAAGCAATTATGTTATGTACATTTCTTAATATTCATATGTAAACGCCCTGAAAAAGGTCGTTAATTAATAAATAATAAAATAGACGAAAATCTATTATCCGTCCAACATCGTATTCTATCGTACAAGCTTTTTCGTGGACGTTATAATATTTTGTAAATAGCAAATGAACGAATATGTTGAGAAGCCATTAGGTATATTTTTCCTGGTGCGTCCCTCGTTGTTTGAAAGAATTCCTTAAATCAATATTTAGTTGTATGTGACAAGATAAATGTAAGAATTCAAATAATCGATATTGTAAAAAATATAGTGCCTGTATAAATATCTAAGAATTATGAATAATTTGTTTTCACAAAAAATAGTGATAACTTCTTTCCCTGAAACGAAAATGAAATGGATTATTTCGAACAAACTAAATAAAAATAATAATTGATTTCAGAATTTTCTTTTAAATAAATAGCGGACCATTATCTAAATGGTTGATCCGATTGCTCTAATCTAACCTGCACAGGAACGATCCTGATTAGGTGTGCAAACATTTGTGAATATATGAGCATTACAATTTTTTTTTTTTTTTTTGTTTATAGTGAATACCTCACAAGAGTCCCAACTGCTCCCGTCTGGAGCCAGTGAGACTATGGCATCCCCAATTGGGGGTTGTTGTGAGGCTGAAGGTAAGTGGGGAAGGGAAAGAGGAAGGTAGGGAAGTACCTGGCTATTCAGATCTAGTCACTAAACACGGCTTAAGCCATTTGGAGCAACGTTTCAATTCTGAATGGTGGTCTTACACCAGGGCGATACTGGTAGTATCTTCCACTCTGGAACGTGCCGCAAATATACTATATATTATTTTAATTAATTAATTGTGAAATAACACAAATTAATCAAATAAAATTTATTTGCGCACGCCGTGTTCGAACCCGCGACCTTCGGAATGGCAGTCTAATGTGTTACCACTGGACTATGCCGGCCGTCAAATAAAAGGTATTCAATAATAATTAATGATCATCTTCCATAATCCAGAAAACAGTTTTGTTTTTATGTATTATTAATCACAGACATAATATTATTAACTATCTAGGTTACAAATAAATACATAAAAAATTGTAATCATTCAAAAAGATTGCCGCCAAAAATATGAGAAAAATTAGTCGAAGATAATATTGTTAATTGTGAATTAGAAATATTAGATTGACAAAAATGACGTACAATAATTAGTACCCAATGATGGCCCGAGAGGTAAGACAGAGGTCCTGAGTTCGATTCCCTTGTTCTATATCTTGTTTCATTTAGATTTATTAGTATTATTTATTTCTTCACTGATAAATTATATTAATTAAACTTCAAAGTTATTCCAATAACATATCTAAATTATGATAAACATTGCACTCTTTTTTGGTAACCAAATATTTAATATATCACCGATTACTTAAATTATGCTACGAATTAATACTTTGATGCATATAATTAGTTTAAGAAGGTATCTACTAGTGAAAACAGTAAACCCTTGTGTATTTTCGTTATTACTTTGACGGCCAATGTTCTTACTGAAGTTTAATTTCTACCAGTCAATGCATCAAACATCAAAGAAAAATCCTTAAAAAAATAGGACTAATAAAAATAAGACTGACAAATAAACATATTTTAAAAGAATATGTTAGTATTTATTTTCACAACAACGAAAATAGAACCAGCGAACTAACAAAGTTTAACTTTGCTAATAAAAAAAATATATGTTTGTATCTACAGATACATAAAATATGACCTTAAAATAATCCGGGTCTCCGTAGCATTTACGTTTAGCCGAGAAAAATATTCAAATAAATATATTAAAATGCATAAATATTAAGCTTTTGTGTGTCGTGGACGGAAGTTGGTATTAAAAATAACACCATGTTTATATAACTCAGCGGAACTAAACGATGGATTTCCACAAAAAAATTTAGAACAACAACATGAGAAATGATGCTAAAATCATCGTAATTCTTACTTATCTACAATTTTTTTAAACAAAAGATTTAACAGAGCGTAACAATCCTCGATGATATAAATCAGAATGTATTTTCTCATGTTTTTCAATATACAAATGTGATAAGATGATTATTATTATTATTGTTTTAATCTTAATGCGGAATTAATTCCAGCGTGGTAGTGTGGGGTGCGCAGTACATAGTACAGATACTATAATATATTAAATATTAAAAACACAACTTAAAAAATCATAATTGTTAGTACAATATCAAAACTATAAACAGAGAAAAAAATTACCTTTATCTTTAGTTTTCCAAAAATTCAGCTTTCAAACGTGGAACTTTTGACAACTTTCCGCAGACGTTTTATTTTAAATTTGGAATAATTTCAACCAAGTACAATCTTATAATTTAATATCAACTGTCTTCACTGTATAAATTGAATTACAATATCTTAAGTTATTTCGGCTATATTTGAGCCTTGAAATTTTTTATTTAAGCAACTCTAAGTTAGCGAGAGATATCCGATTCCGATGTATTCCTTCGGGCGGCGCGGACACGGTAGACTAACGTCCTCACGGTACGGCGTCTGCCGATTTAATGAGCGGGATTAATTGTCGGACGTGTAGGCTTTTGGCAAATCGGTCGGGGAAATGCCAAACACTGTAACCCGCTCTAATAAATTAACATGTTTTTTATGTGTGTACGTGTGAAAATCGTTAAGTTTATAATATGTCAACAAATAATGTGTTGTAAGTCGCAGACGATTGAATCCCAAAGTGAAACATACCGCCTCATGGGGCGATGGAGGAATCCATGTAGCGATAACAAATGATGCTGGGGGAGCGAAATTTTTTTTCGATGTTCCAAAGGTTTTTTTAAAGAAATAATTAAAATAAACTGACGACATTTGAAAACTACATGGAGAAAAATGAGTATTGCTTATTTATTAAGAATCTCTTAAAATTATTGGTAATTCAGGTATCAGGTAATTACAGGCGTCGTGAGTTCTATTTTCTTGCTAGCTAAGTCATAAATTTATATCCATCATTGTACCAGTAATAACTTTCATTTATAATGATGGTACAGCGAAAAATTAGTATGTATTAAGACCCCGTTCAAATATGGTTTGAAAGGCAGATATGTAAATACAAATGTTAGAGGGAGTGCGCTAATATTTAAAAAAAACGATAATAATTTAGCTAAAATGGTCAAAATATTTAATAAAACACGACTCGTTTGAAAAAGAGCAAAAATCTCTCCACAAATGCTTTAGTTGCATCTAAAGACACACTGTGATTTTTTTAATGCCTGCAACATAAAATAAATTAAATAACAGAACAGAACGTATTTCTAATAATTTTCGCAGGTAACTTTGCGATTTTTTCGTATCGAATCGGGAATTTCATATAATTAACGTTTCGGCATAACAAATGTATGTATAAAAAAATGTATTAAAAATTGTGTTTGTCAAAAATTATTTTTTTTTTAAATCTTAAAAACTTACAGAGTTAACGAGAAACTTAAGAATATTTTTTAATTATTGGTAATCCGATTAAAAACGGGAAGTAAAGGGTAGGCGAAGGCAGTGTGATGGAACTGGTAAAAAATCTTGATCAACTAAAATATTAAGTCTTACATTGTCGCGAGAATCGTACCTTTAATTCCCTCATAGCATATGCTTCAAAGCGCTTCATTTTCCAAGGACAGTAGATACCCACTAAGGGAAAAAGTTTTCCTGAAACGGGAGGAAAAGGCACTGAAGAAAATTTTAGGTTTCGTTGAAAAGGGAGCGGTGCGTCAAATAAGATTGGGAAACTCTGAAATAAACGGACAGCGTTGTTGGAATCCTATCCAAAATAGTTGTCTAGGAATAGAACCCAAAACATTTTTATCTTTTGGGTTTTAACTTTCTCGAAATAGTTATGCTAATATATACAATTGTATCAGGTTTATCGAGTTCCCATGCATAACGAGAATTAGTCAGTCTCTCAGAAAAAGAAAACTTGTTGGAAGTGAATCCATTCCGACAACATTCTTTAGACGTATTTAGGTAATTGCCCACAAATCAAATTACGTTCTAGTAAGATATATTTCAGGTTTTTAATAAACTCAGTAGCATCAATAGTAAGACACAACTTAAAGCTGTAATAAAATGCTGATAAAAATCTGTGTTTGTTTGTTTGTTTATATATTTTTCACTTTGAATCAAATATTTACTTATGGAGTATCGACACATAACCAAAGGATTTCAACCAGCTTTCAAGAAACTGGGCGTCTTGTATATGGCTAGCAGATTCAGGTATCCAGCTACGGACCCTGTATAAATATCAAGTACGACCAACAATCGAATTTGGGAGCCACCTCTGGGCTGGAGCCCCAAAATACTTGATAAACCTACCAGATTCTGTGCGAAGGAGGGCTGTCCTACGGGTTAACAGACCGATTTCCATCTCTAATGGGCAGACGTAGGCATGCTTAGTCTGTTCTACAGGCAACTTAATGGAGCCTGCTCTAAGGGGCAAGAAGAATTGATCTCCGGTGCACAGATGCACGTGCGTGAAACTCGACGTACACGAGGGGAGCAAACGTTAGCAGTTGATGTTTGCTTCATGAGAACGGACCGTTTCTTCGATTCGCTTTTGTCCATCATATCCGAGCCTCTTCAAGACCCGCTTTAATAAATTCCCTCCTGCAGTCCCTACCTTAACCCACCTAACAACGCTTCCCAACCGAGTGGCTACATATTCCAGAGTATATGTGGATTAAAAAATAAAGATGTACCTAACAACGACATAATATATACAATACAGTCTACAAATAATGATAATTGTCGAGTAGTACAAATTGGCAGATGCAAGTAAATAATTATATAAGTAAGAGAATTCCCGCTCGTTTTTATAAATAAAATTGTTAGAATCTTAGAATAAATAAGTGTCTTGTGGGTTTGCTCGTGATTCATATATTTGCCTAATTGAGGCTTAAATTTCTAATGCAAAACTGTGTTTACAATTCAAATGGGATAGAGGTCTACGATGTCAGGCGAGTGTAAGTGAGAAGGATAAATGGAACATTTGTAAATATTGAAGACAATATTAGTGATTTATTATCACTAATATTGTCTTCAATATTTAAATATTACAATTTGAGGTTTTACTCAATAAAGTTATTCCGAAAAAATAAAAATGGAACATTTGTTTTAACTTTAATGTGTATGGGAGGCACTTTATTGATATAGTTTATTCTATAGTTAGAATAATATATGTAGATACACGAAAAATAATGTTCATGTTTTTTAATTTTTCTTGATTTATTTTCCAGATCTTTGTAAGTGTTCCGCTAAATTTTAAATGTTTTGTGTTTGAAATTTTTAGGTTAAAATAACAATTTTTTCTTGTTTTAATATTTTACCAGGTAAATTTAGGTGGGCCGTTTTATCGGCGGTCATAGAATGAAGTAAACAAATATGTTAGTCAAAATTAGGTTTAGATTTAAAAATCCTTTAGCTTACATCCCGCTTTGCCTATATCTCATTAAACAGGTGTATCTCAGATGTCTTTATTCCATATTTCTCTACTCAACCGAAATTCTTCTACAAATTAAGCATTTTTTTTAGAAATCTTCGTTACAACCAAACGTTTTGCCACATCAGCCTCACAAAGTGCCGACGCGACGCCGGACCAGTTACACCAGTGCTTCTCAACATGAGGCGCACACCCCACCGAGGAGGCATTTTGAATATTTTAGGGAATAATGCATAAATCATCAATATATGTGTTACATTTTTCGCTACAAATTTTTATCGAAAATTCTGCATGATATTACAACCCTGACATTCCGGATAAAGATGCAATAAAATGGGTAGCGAGGGCGTCATATTTTTCAAATGAGCCGTGCATTAATGGATGAATTAATAGTTTTTTTTTTGTTATTTTTCTACATTGTTAACGTATTGAATTGTAAACAGCTTAGAATTGATCAAACGTAACTAACCATACATATTTGAAAATTCCATGTAATCAAGGGTGCTGTAATCAATTTAGATTACAGGAGTAGTACAGTATCATTACAATTACTGTATTACACCATATATAAGTAATAAAGAAAATGTAGTCTATTAAGATTACAGCAGTGGTAAAAGCAGTTTTTGTTGTTGTTGTATTTTGTTTCTAAGGCTAAATGCAATGTTCTCTTTATTGTTCGTAATTAATGAAATGCGTGGTGAGCTTCCCTTACAAACTTCCAACCTTTACTAGATATTTGAACCTGAACCAAGAAAAATTTCGCGTTGATTCCGCAGTATTTTATACAGCGGGGATAGATATTTATAATGGGGCATCTCAATAATATGATTGAGAAACACTGAGTTATACTATACAGTGTGTGTGTACAGTGTTACACATTACCGAAACCACCGGGTGATCCTATAGAGCGCAGGTGATACGCCGGCGCGTGTGTATCGGCTAGCGCTTAGTGTGTAACCGTTGTTTCTATGTAGTAACTGGTAGGTACTGCCTTAGCGGGAAAATTCCGATATACTTAGACAACATATTATGTACATATTACCATACACCTACTACTAAACGGACAATGTATCTACTGAAAGCTGGGATATCGGAAGCTGACAAGCTTTTAATTGAAGATCATTTATTTAATCACGCCTATAATATTTTATGTAATTTTTATTTTTGGTTAATTAAATTTTTGAATATAGAATTATAAATCAGGTTTTATATAGCTTCTGTTTTCTATTTATACTACTCTTCCATTAAAAGCATTTGTTTGTGGATGGAAGAGGAGTGTACATTTGCGAAAAAATAATGGTAGCGTAATTTAATGCATTATTTGGCTAAATAATTATATATTTTAAATTGAAGGTGTATGTTACATTAAGGTTATGGTTGCAAAGTAAAAAAATAATACGAAATTAAAATCACAAATATTTATAAATAAGCTTTCATAATGATAGTAGTATAGTAGGACCCAACTGCTGACACTGTACAAATCGCAAATACGCCCCCAATGTTGAATTCGGCAGCCACCTCTGGTCTGGAGCCCCAAAATACCTGAAAACACCCTTGACTCTGTGCAGAAACGGGAGGTCCGTTTGATAGATTCCCCTATCTTAATAAGCGGATTGCAATCTTTAAAACTCAAGCGTCAGGTAAGTATGCTGTCCTTGTTCTACCGGTATTACAATGGAAGGTGCTCCGAGCAAAAAATGTCATTGATCTCTTCGGCACCATTGCATGATCGAGAAACACGCCAAACGCGCGACCAACATTTGTACATGGTTGACATGAGAACGGGTCGCTTCTACCTATAATATCCATATTCACTCCTTCCTCTCCTCAAAAAGACCATCCACACAGCACTCCCAGAGATGACATGAAAATAATTTCCCTCAGGGCCTTTTGTGTGATGTTAACGAAAAAAAAGTAGAAGAAATCAAATATTGTTAGGTTATCAAATGGAGATGGTTTGCATTTCCTAATTTAAGAATTTTGCAAAAAACTGTACCTAAAAGATTTTATTGTTTTAAAAATCACACGCTTTTAAAATATACCCTGACACAAATATACTTTTATGAAGAAATTAAAAGAAAGAAAATTGCTAGAGGTACGCCAAAACCATACATGCTTAAACTGACAAAAATAATACACTTAAACATACCTAACAAAATCAGTAGATCCTTCAATCAAAGGTACATCCAACAAGCGAAAACGAACACAACATTTGGACAGAAAAATTTCATTTACTATTTCATAAAACTTTGTCAGATTACCACTCTCCTACAGAACACTTAAAAATATCTATGTATTCAAAAAAATCATGAAATGATGGATCTAGGACACAGGGAGATACGAAATTTTATAGAATATTGCCACCAAACACAGACAGATTGACGTGAGACAACCTGTGTAATATCCAAGTAATTTATTTATTTACGTAAATATAATTAGCTCAAATCGAATAATAGAAAATAAATAAATAAAATATATTGTTTTGAGATGAAAAAATTTACTCAACCTTTTGATATCTTTTCTTTTATGCACTTCTCCGTACCTACTATGTGGAACATTTCACATTCAGCCCATCTTAACTGTTTGTTGGCCACCCCTGTTTTTCTTCCCCATTCAAGGACGCTCCCGATGACATTCGGCAATCGTAAAGGCTTATTTACACTTTGATTAGTGATACTTAATTGCATGGTAAGATGTGAAGTTTATCTGTTCACTGTATACTTGCTACTAATCACTTCACGCGTCCGTTTACACTTTGTGCCCTATCGCTTGCACTACGCACTCGCACTTGCTAATTGAAGTTTAAATCGGCCTTGAGGTGCACGGACCAAACTCAGCATAGTCACACTTGACTGAAGATCGTGACAGACATCAAATCAACTAGCCCTGTTTAGCTTCTAATTCCATCTTAAGCCCCCATAAGTCTCGCTAAGAGACCCAGTCTGCCTCTCTCCTTGACTGTGTGTGTTATTTTCATTTTTGTCACAGAGTCCATATTTGCTCTCCAAGTGTGAGCACCGATGGCGAGTTGTATTTATTGAATAGACGTGTTCAGCTTTGTTAAGGAATCGTTTTGTTGTTGATCATGTGACCCAGTTTGTCGAATGCGGACCCATTGAAAAAAATCATCTTCGTCGAATTTCGTCGAAAATGATTTCCCTCGGGGCCTATGTCATCTTTGGGGATGCTTTGTTGAGGGTTTTTTGTAAGGAAAGGAAAAAAAGGAGAGAAAGTTCTGAAATGAAAAAAGGTGTCGAAGGGTGGCTAGGAATCTTAGGGTCAGTATGTCCAGGAGTGATGGGCTTGCGAATCCACCCGTCCAACTGTGGTGGGTCGAGAGAGTCCGGCTGGAGAGTTCAAAGAGTCTCCCTTAACCCGTCTCTTCCAATCCGGCCGGCCACACAGTTGGTAGGAAGAAGCATTCCTTCTAAGTTACCAAACGTAGCGAACCACTAAGGGTGGTCTATGGAAGAGGTATTGGTTAGCCAATTAATGGTTACCGGGGTTGTGGTACTCATACCTGTATCCTTAATAGTAATATATTTCCATAACTATTAATCTTAACTTTTCACAAAGTAAATTTTGGAAAAAAATTATTAATTGGAGACCACGATGGTGTATTTGATTTGCTTAAAAAACATATATATTGGTTGTATTAAGGTCAGGAACTACTGCCACCTATGAACAAAAATATTCTCCAATTATTATTTTTGTCATGAAATGCCAAGCTAAACAACAATCTAATAAAATTCTTGTGATTAAAATTGTAATTGAGTGGAAATAGAATCAATGATTAATTAAAAAATTATATGCATCCAAATTAATTAATTAAAAGCCCAAGGTAACTATAAATAATGTCAAAATTAAAATATAAATATTAAAATTAGTTTGAAGGCAAATAACAAATAACAAAATAAATTATTGAAGTCTTACATTGGTTTGATGGTGGAAATTAATATCGGAACCTGATAAAATAATTTGACGTGTCATATTGAATTAAAAACATGACAAAGCGGACGTTTAGATCTTCAAAACTTTAGAGTTAATGGTTAAATAGATACAAAAAATTATTTTAAACACCTCATAAGTAACAAGACAGGAATTAATCCTGGAAATATCTAAACCCGATTGCGTTACTTTGTGAAGCGGGTTAAGGAAAGATTTTATTGACAGAATGACTTGAAGAGGCCAATATTAAATGATGGGGTAAGGCAATTTTCGGTAACACCTTCTACATAAATGACGTTTTAAAAATAATGAAGAAGTTGGAGAAAAAAATCGATATATTATAGTGCCGACATCAACTACTGTGAACGGTGTTCCGCTCACGTTCGTTGAGTTCCACCAGTGTGCAAGTGTCGACACTGCTAATTTCACCATGCAGGCACTAATAAAATAACTGTTAAACAGACTCAGTATATCGGTGTTACGTCAGTACATTAGAGGTGTGTAAAACTGTCCATTCTTACGATTAACAACGAATTGTTAATTAGAACGTACTGCCCTCCTTTGCATAGATTCAAGTACCGAGCTAAAGTATGCAAGGGTTTTTGCCTAGAGGTGGCTAGCTACCAAATTTAACTGTATGACAATCTGATATTATTGAAATCTATAAAGATTAATCTATTATTGAAACAATTGTTTTAATTTTTTCACAACTGATAAACAACCAGTAATGTATGGAAAATGGTTGTTTTTCAGATGGGTAAAATTTTAAACACGTTCATTAGTAAGGGCGATTCCTATTCTTTAAAATGCTAACAGCTAAGCGAGTGTGCAGAAAAAAGGAATAAAAGGTAAGTTCATGGAAATTATACATGTGTAGCGATCGACGAGATTCATCTAGAATGTCTCGTTAAAGGTAAACAATACGAGCTACCTGTCTACGGGCTACCGACGCGACGTCTAGAGATACCTACGACAATACGTTGCGAGTTGGTCTAGCACATTACGCGCATTCGCTAGAAGATTCTAGCCTATTGCCTAGGGGTAATTCCAGTGCCATCGAAACTACCAGACGAATCTCGCTGAAGCGAGTGACCCGTTGTTTACCAGTGATCTCGCACAGCTACTGATGCCATCGGCTGGGCTATATAAATAGGCCCGTTCAACAATTTGCAGTCTCGCGAGTGAAAACCTGCGCGCCTTCCCGCGCACCGAACCTCCGATACCTACACCCGGCTTCATCTATGGACTCCATCGGAATCATCACAGCGCCCTGGCCCTGGCCATCGTTTCTGGCCAGCGCTACACCGGATCACAGCGCCCTGGTTCCAGCACATCTGACCAGCGCTACGTCGACGCACCTAGACCACGCGGCATCCTCGCCGGTCTATGCACCTCCCGCACAACCGCCGACCAGGTTCACCGCACCTTCGGCTTCCCTGTGAGTACTGGAGAACTCGGAAGACCCACGCTCTTCACCAGTACCTGATACGTCAACGAGTCCGGTCACCAGCAGCGGCGTCGACTCACTGACCCGCGCTTGACCGGCACTTCACCGCCTGAGTCTGGAGTCTTCATCATCGGTTCTCAAGTCAGCTCACATAAGGCAACCTTCAAAACACTGTGACCTTCACAACATCTTTCATTGCGTGCCTCTTCACTAGATCCCCAAACATGTAAATAACACAATGCGATCATTGACGTGAAATGTTTCAAGTCTTAACAAAAATAAATATTAACACGCTTTCTTACATGGAAAAAAATCAGAATCCGTTGAAATTTTGTGTGAAAATTGAAGAATTGTGTGAAAACTGGATTTGGTGTTTAGTATAGATTTTTCATTAAAATCCTTTGCTTATGAATATGTGTATTTAATTTATTTTCGAAAATACATATGCAAGTCTAAAGAGTTAATGTACCGAAAATACATGTACAAGTCTAAAGAGTTAATGTACCAAAAATGCGATTATTTTAGAAATCGGAAATATTTGTTACAATAATTACGATACGTACATTATCCCAAACTAGTTTTATTTTAATAAAATATAATATTGTAACCTAGTTTTGAATGATATTCAAAACGGTTTTGCGAATTGTTTTTTTATAGTAATAAATTAAAATGAATATTTTAAATCTATATTAATCTAGAAAAATGCTAATCCGCATTACCATTTTTTTCCATACTAATATATTTTTTATTGAAGAATATTTATTTTCCCATCCAAACAAATCAACTTTTTTACCTAAAAACTACCTTAAACATTGGAGTTTCGTAAAAAATTATTTTTATTTTCTACTTATAAAATCACGTGGAATCACACTCGAAGTTAGTGCACTTTACCCCCGGACACCCTATCCATGTATTTCAATAAAATTTAAAAAAAATCTATGGTTATATCGTAATTATAAGTTAAATAGGGAATAGTCTGTTTAATATCTGTAGTAGCCACAACTCGTGAAGAGGAATCTCTGACGTCATGAAACATGCACAAAGTTTTTACCCATGAATTTCTAGGTCAAGACAATAGTATTCAGTACGGAAGGTGAAATTCGTGATGAGTTACGGAGTTTTAGACACCATATTGTTTGCTATTCTTATTCTACCAAAAAACTGTTTAGTAACTCCTGAAAACTTGAGCAGTAACTCCTAGTACATTTTTATAATTTATTAACATTTATACAGACATTTAAGTGCGAAATTCAATCAAAATTTAATCTCTCTTTCACTCCTGCTTGATCAGCCATCATTGAAGAACACTGTACGTATAAATAATCCACCAAAACATCGGTTTTTTAAATCAATCATTACGAGAAAAGTTTGTTCACGTGTTTAGTGCAAACACTGTAGTTAATTGTACGTACTTGCAGAATACTTCGTAAAGCACAGTACATACAGATTGCATTTACCGTGTTTTTTTGTTAGCTGTTTGCTTTGAACCAAAGATATTAGAAGAACGAGATATGCTATGTTGGCCGCCGGACCGTAGCCGGAGTACTACCTAATTAGGGTACTTTGAACGGTATCGGGATGTGTACGCACAGAAATCTGTTCTATGTATTAGTGCGGATACCTTAGCGATGCCTTAGCTTAAGCGAAGGTGTGCAGTAGTATTGGTGAACAAAACCGGCGACACTCGGCAAAACAATTCCACTCAGTACGAACTGCGCATAGCACATCTCGTTCTTCTAATATCTTTGCTTTGAACATTGAGTATCCCACGCATAGTCCTTTGTCAATATGTTTTTATTGACACTGATATACGATATACAGAGGTTTTTTCCAATAATTTATGTAATCAGATTTTCAAAAGTATTTTTTCCAATACAAACTTCAGATACGCAAAAAGTGCTAAATTATTACAATGCGTATTACCTATTGGAAAGTGAAAGATTCAAATACATTTTTTTTGTATTTCCGTAATCCCTTGGCAATTCTCATGATTGGTCAGCATTGAATACATTAGAGAAATCCTTTTAACCATTTCAAAGATTTCCTGAAACTTTAGCTCTGCTTTCAGGCGCTCCAACCTGATGAAACCAGTGAATTTATTTATTTCTGTTTTAAATTGTGTGTTTTCATTTATGATTGTTCGAACAATGGACTGTAGAAAAATTGATGGCACATGAGTAGTATACCTAAGTTTAAAGTTTCCTTTTAATAAATTTAAGACACTTTATTTTAAAGATGTAAATATTAATTACTTCACAGTGTTTTGTTCTATTTAATGTGGATGACTTTATATTAAGACACTGATTGTATTTTATGAGATAGACTTTTATTCTTGTGACGGTTATACAGAGAGCTTGTTAGCGTGACCACAGACGACAATACAATGTGTTACAATCACCTCTAGCACTAGTGATGTGCGACACCAATAGTGATGTTACATCCCCTTTCTTTATTTATAAAAACAATAAAAATTCAAATACATTGATATTAGACATTATGCTTACATACAATACAATAAAATCTTAAATACACTGACATTAGACATTATACCTATCGGGTTGTTTGACCACTCTACCATATCTGGTAATGTAAGGGTTGTTCAAATTATTATATTCTCCCACCTGTCCCTCATCTCCAGCTTCTGCCTCTTCAAGTGCCGGATCAGATCGCATGGACAGATGGTCATTATTAACATTTGTATTATATCTCATTTTTAAGTGAATTCTATTTCGTCTGTACGTGTTACCATAATAATCTTCAACAATATAAGACCTGTTACATTTTAATTTTTCCTTGACCACAGCTGGTAACCAATTACTTTTAGGGTTTTTCTTAAAATACACATAATCTCCTGTTTTAAATATAGACATAGGTTTTGCATTGACATTATAATATTTAGAATTTTTTGAATTATTTTTTTCAACGCAGTTTTTGTAATCTGAGAATCTTACAACCTTTGGTTTTAATTTAATTTGAGTTAAAGGAATATTCATTCTTAAAGTTCTAGACATTAATAATTGAGCAGGTGACGGTAAATTGGCTTTAGGTGTGTTTCTATAATGTAATAGAGCTATATAAGGATCTGTATTTGTTTCTTTTGACTTTTTTAGAATATTTTTTATAATTTTAACAGAACTTTCTGCCTGACCATTAGATTGAGAATGATATGGACTAGTAACTACATGTTCTATATCCCAATCGTATAAAAATGATTTGAATTCAATAGCTTGAAAAGGCGGACCTCCATCAGAGACTAAAGACATTGGTATACCATGACGTGCAAAAATAGATTTTAAGTGAATTATGACATTTTTTGCAGTAGAATTATTATTTAGGAAAGCAGTTTCAATAAACTTTGAATAGTAATCTGTTACAATGAGGTACGTTTGATTATCAAAATACATTAAATCAATACCTACTTGTTGCCATGGAAACTTATTAATTTCATAATTTATCAGTGGTTCCTTCTGATTAGAAACTTTAAATTTATTACATATTTGACATTGCTCAATTAAATTTTTTATATCTACAGTGATACTAGGCCAATATAAAGTATCTCTAGCTAATCTTAGACATTTGTTTATTCCTTGATGTCCTTCATGTATTTTGTTTAACATTTCTTTTCTCATAGTTTGAGGTACTAGCAATTTATTACCCTTAAATATTAACTCATTAATGACATGAATTTCGTCTTGAATATTATAATAACATTTTAAAGTGTAATGAACTTTATCTTTGCTATTCGGCCAACCTTCATAATAATATTTTTTTAATATTTGCATAGTTTCATCCAAAGCAGTAGCATTACTCAATTTTTTACGATATTCTTCACTAATAGCTAAGTTCATATATATTGAATTTACATGACAATGTAGATCAGACTCATAATCGGGTATATAATGATCTTTTAAAGCTGCTCTAGATAAAGTATCTGATATATACATTTCTTTACCTGGGACATGTATAACATTTAAATCATAAGATTGAAGAGCTAACATCATACGTTGCAATCTAGCTGGTACATCATGTAAAGGTTTTTTAAATAAATAGACTAAAGGTTTGTGATCAGTTTGTACTGTCACTTTGTTACCATAAATATACTGATGAAACTTATTACAACCAAATTGTATGGCAAATAATTCTTTTTCAATTTGAGCATAATTTTCCTGCGACTGTGTCATTGTTTTTGAACTAAATGCAATTGGACGGTTATTTTGCATAATAACTGCTCCTATAGCTGATTTTGATGCATCGACTGATAAAGTTAGTGGTATTTTTGGATCATAATGACTTAAAACTGTTGCATTTGAAATAGCCTCTTTCAAAGTTTTAAAACATTTTTCACAATTTTCATCCCATGACCATATAACATTATTTTTTAATAAATTTCTCAAAATTTGTGACTTATTTGATAAGTTTTCAATGAATGGGCCCAAATAATTTACCATTCCTAAAAATCTTTGTAAATCTTTGACATTTTTAGGAGACGGCAACTCTAAAATAGCTTTGACTTTCTCTTTGTCAACTTTTACTCCTTCCTTACTAAAAATATAACCTAGGAAACATACTTCCTTGACTAAAAATTTACATTTCGACTTATTTAATTTTAAGTTGACCTCTCTAGCCCTTTCCAAGACTTTTCTTAACCTAAAATTATGAATTTCTTCAGTTTCTCCATAAATTAAAAAATCGTCGACAAAAATTAATATACCTTCCAGATCTCCAAACAAATCTACCATAATCCTATAAAAAATTTCCGTTGCTGCGTTTATTCCAAACGGTAGTCTTAAATACCTGTACCTTCCAAATGGAGTTTGAAAAGTACATAAATCACTACTTTCTTCATCTAACTTCAATGACCAAAATCCAGAATAAGCATCTAGATGTGAAAAATATGCAGCACCTATAAGTTTTGATCTAATTTCATCGATGTTTTTTAATGGAAAATATTCTCTCATTATGCAGTTATTTAATTTTCTAGGATCAAGACAAATTCTTAATTTACCTGACTCCTTGACAGTTATGACAACAGAATTTACCCAAGAAGTAGGTTTAGTAACCTTTTCAATGACCTTCATCTTGTCCATGCGATCTAATTCCTCACGAAGTCTGTTTTGTAAGGCAAATGGGACTTTCCTCGGAGGATCAACGCACGGAACGGCATCTTGACGAAGTTTGAGATGAACGACAGGTGGTAAACATCCGAGACCCTGAAATATGTCATTATATTCAGTAAATAAGGTGTTATGATCATATTGAACATTAAATATTCTTTTTATAATTCCAAATTTCTGAATAGTTGGAAGACCTAAGACTGATTGACATTCTATATTTGTGACAAAAAATATTATTTTACTTATGACATTTCCATTGATTTGACATACAATATCACAATGACCAATAATAGGTATTTTATTACCTCCAAATCCTGACACTTTTGTAAAAACTTTTTGTAAAATTGTATTACATAAATTTAACTTTTTAAAGTTTGTCAATGACATTACATTTATATCAGCTCCTGTATCCAAGATACAGTCTAATGTTTTATTATTAATTATTATATCTATGTGCCATGCTTGACTTGAATAATTGTTATTATTAATATTTCTGATTGTTGCAATAAAATGACCCTCAGTGAAATTAGCACTGTCATCATTGGGTTTTGATGACTCTAAGTTTAAATTTCTGACTTTATTGTGACAATTATTTTTAAAACAATATTTAGCAAAATGACCAAAAGAATTACATGACCTGCATTTGACATTGACTGCTGGGCACTTGTAGCGATGATGCTGACCACATCTTCCACATGGATTGATATGACCACTTGACCTTGGCTGTGATGATGATGATGGTGACCCATGACGACTTGAAGATCCAAACTGACTTGATCTTCTTGAAGTTGACCCTCTTAGACTTGACTGACATGATGCTCTCGACTGTCTTGAAGTATTTTTATTATGACTGATTTGAAGAATATTTTCTGTGTGTGTTTGTTGGTTAATTTTCTCTGCATTGCTTTGTGACAATAAGATGGTTTTTGCAATTTCAATCGTTTTTTGTAATGACAATGTAGAATCTTGTAATAAGCGTTGACGGATATGATTTAAATTTGCACACATATTTGCAATAAATATGTCTCTTACCAGAGATTCTCTTAAATTTCCAAATTCACAATCCAAACTTAAATTTTCCAAGTCCAATAGAAAATTATTGATGTCTTCTGAATTATTTTGTTTTCGTGTAAAAAATGAATTTCTTATCATTGTTAAGTTTTTGTGAGGTGCAAAATATTCATCAAACTTTTTCTTGACTTGTCGTAGCGTGCTTGATTCCATGTTCATGTTAAATGATTTGAAAATTTCCATACCTTTGGAGCCAATTGAATGAAGCAGAATTGCGATTTTTCTTTGTTCTGTAGCTTCTTCCAAACCTGACGCTACCAGGTATATTTCGTAGTCTTGCCACCAATTTTTCCATTTTGAATCATTATTCATATTATTTGACAACACTTGCAGATTTGACAGGGCATGAAAATCATGTTGTATGTGCGACTTTTGCGCGTCCTTCGCCATTTTAAATTATACTTAATATTTTTCAATTTATGTTATTAACATCCAACTTCCAGTATTATTATTATTTATTATCGAGATCGCACTTCTGACACCATGTTTTGTTCTATTTAATGTGGATGACTTTATATTAAGACACTGATTGTATTTTATGAGATAGACTTTTATTCTTGTGACGGTTATACAGAGAGCTTGTTAGCGTGACCACAGACGACAATACAATGTGTTACAATCACCTCTAGCACTAGTGATGTGCGACACCAATAGTGATGTTACACACAGTAAATCTGTTATATTTATATGGTTTGCAATACTACCTATTTGTATGTAAATAATAGTCGTGATTGGTGAGGTGTCTATACTAGGTTTTTATTTTTTACATTAACTCCACACAATAGTCTTCGTGTTTGGGGATGCTGTGTGGAGCGTCTTTTTGAGGAGAGAAATGAGTCTTAAAGAGACTCATGTTGTAGGAGGGATGAAACACATAGGTTGGCAACCGTTACACAGATTAGCTGTTAAACTCAAGAATGAATCGTAGAAGCGACCCGTTCGCATATGATAAATGTCATGCGTGGACATATGTTGGGCGTGCGTTTGGCACATTTCCCAAATATCCACCGGTGCCGAAGGGATTAAGGACGCTAGTTCCTCAAAGCATCTTCCAATGTTATACCGGTAGAACAAGGACAGCATACCTACCTAACGCCTGTAGGTACACTAAATATTGCAATCCGTTTGTTAAGATATCAAACGTAGGGTTTTTTCAGATATTTGGTGGCTCCAGAACAGAGGAGCCTGCCAAATTCAACAGTAGGGTGTTCTAGCGATTTGTACAGTGTCAGCAGTTTTGTACTATTAATGTTCCTCTTCTATAGAAACTGGCGCTTGTGTCTAGTATTAAAGTATCTGCGAGCCCTGTGCGGTATTCAGTACGCCCAGCTTATGAGAGACTAACTTGGCGCTGGCTTCAATAGAGCCGGACAAGGAATTGACGGATATTGAAAATTTACGTCAAGGGATTTTTAAATTTTTTTTTTAAATGATAGGCTAATATAATGCATTCTATGTCGATGGAACTAAGTAATAATTTGTTAACAAATATCTTTTATTACTTGTCGTAAGGAGAAAAACTCATGAATAGTACATTCAATACAAATAATTCTACGTACGTAACCTAAATACACAAATAAATTAATACATTCATTTCATTCATACATTCAATTCACATTATTGAATGTCAATCTACGCAAATATACCAAGTGAATACAATCTTACATTATATCAAGAGTTTTAAAGGTAATAAAACTGTGTAAATTTCTTACCCCAGACCTTTGCGTAATAAATTGTGAAGTGGTAACGTGTACCTAAGTAGATACCCACCATACTTTATCTAAGGTATGTTATATCTTAATATTTTTTAAAGATTCGAGGATTCGATTCGAGGAGTAGGTACATGCTTGTTGAAATTCAAGATTAAATATGTAAGTACCTACTTCTAAGAAAGATTTTTTGTGTCAAAATACTTCATCCTACAAACAGATTTCCTGATTTGTTACTACAAAGCAGGAAATCTGTTTGTAAGAAATAGGAAAAAATCTCAAATGCTCAGCGTCATGAGAAATTGATTGGTTTTTTGTTTGAAATATACAGATTAACGCAACTCTTTTTTAAAGATTGTAACTTTGTGTTCTTCATGAAACATGGAGATTTGAAAAATCAAATAACTGCCAAGAAATAAGGCAAAATGTGTGGTCATTTTTGTTTTGAATTTTGAATTTTGAATTTGTTTTCGTCAATGAATGAATGCATGTCTTGATTTGGAAATTAATCCCCCTCCCAGCATCCGATCAAGCTTAAATTACGCAGATAAACTCGTTGTCGATTATAATTTAAAATTTTTTAAATTTAATGTTAGTGAATAAAAAAATAAAATATTAATAAATATTTACCATAATTATAATGTAGGCCAATTTTTATACGATTGTATCTGTAAGATCTCTGTGAAAATAAATAAATATATGTAATTTACAAATTTCTGAAGTTGATTAATATTTTTTTGTGAGGTCTGTGAAAACAATGCATTCTACCAACACACACATTAATTTGTCTAAAATTGGCTACTAGGCTGCCCAAGAGATTGAAAATATTTTATATTGATAACGCCAACCTGACAGGATGATACCTTACTTTGTTAGTAACGCACTGTCTCAGTACGTGACCGGAAAACCCAATTTAATATTGAGATGGGTCTCACAATAAAATGGTAACAAAAGCACCTTTACTTTTAAATGGATTAATTACTTCCTTCCCACAGCCGTGAAGTATTAAAGAACATTGATACATTCAAAGGATTTTTTCAAAGGAAGCAAACACTTTGGGGTGTGACATTATATATTAATTGAAAAAACACACTTTGTAAGACACCACTTTTTATTTGAATTAACAATGACATCCAACCGGGTTTCGCTTATCTCAAGCTTCATCAGGGCTTATTATATTAACTAAAGATAATAACATACAGAGACATATATATATATAAGAAAATAAAACAATTAGTGAAAGAGATACAATAACCTCCTCTGAAACTGTTTACTCCCACCTCCTACCTACCCTTCCTATAATATTTTGTCTCCCTCTATTCCATCCTCTATAATATTCTTGTTTCTCTCTATTTTATTTCTATCTCTTTCAGTCACCAATAAGGTTCCTTCTTTCCTAATTGTATCTCTGTCACTCATTGTTTTATTTTCATATATATAAGAAAAGACACATATATATACATATGTATATAATTATCTTTAGTTAATATAATAAGCCCCGATGAAGCTTGAGATAAGCGAAAATCGGTTAGCTGTCATTGTTAATTCAAATACAAAGTAGTGTCTTACAAAGTGTGTTTTTTCAATTAATATTCAAATGATTTGTTATATAAGATCCTAGAAAGTTGCACTTTTCATAAACAACGTTTCACGGCTGTGTAGACCAACCTGGATTATTTTCCCGGCGCTGGCATATTATTTGTACCCTATTGAAATCGTTAAAAGGGTGCAAAAATAAATATTTTCTTTATTACTATCTTCCAAAAGTCAGTTTATTTTAAATAGTCTCCGTGCATTATTCAAAATCCAAAACGTCTTTAATATATTTTTTTACATTAGCTCCACACAGGAGGCCCTGAGTGAAAACAAATCATCAAGTCTTTGGATGCTGTATGGAGGGACTTTTTAGGGAAAGGAACGAGAAAAAGTTCTGAAAAGGAACAAGGTATGAGGCGTGGGTAGGGATCTGGGGGACAATGTTTCCAGGAGTGACAGACGTATGAATCAATCCCTCCCACTGCGGTGCAAGGTGATGGGTCGAGAGAGAATCCAGCTGGAGATGTTAAAGGTCCCTGTCAGAATACCAGTCAGAATTACAAAACCGAAGGTCGAAGTCATTACGATCAATTTAATTGACTGATTGACATCACTGATTCCAGAATCTAGGTTTGAAAGTAAGGATTAAAATACAAGCCTAAAATATATAACCTCTCTTCAATCAACTTTTGAATTTTAAAAAGTATTTCATGTTTATCCATTAGATTAGATTGACTGCTGAAGGACACCGAGCTTACCAAAAACGTAAAACAAAGCCGTGACATTTTGATCAGAGTAACGCTAAACATACTAATATCACAGAATTAGATATATTTAAAAAATAAAAACATAATTAAAATACAATCGTTCATCAGATCTGAGATACATGCAAATGCAGCAAACATACTTTTAATTGAAACGAAACACAAATATTAATTATATTTACTCTGCATTTATGAATTATTTAACAAGCAGGACCAATAAATTTGTATTCAGATGGTGTCGTTATCTATCCATCGTTATATTTTGAACATAGGTTAGAGATAATATGTGATGGTTTATGAATGCATGTTGATGATGCTATTTTAAATAAGTTTCGTGACCTTCGTGTTATTTGTTCTACGTGCGATTCAAATGTTTTGAAACGACAAAATACAAACATTAGTAATCCTAAAAAAGAATATATTGTAATTAATTTAAAGTATTTGTAATATTAATTAATGATCTTGCTATCTCAATCAATATGGTGTGGCAACGGCTTATTGTCCTGAATTTCAATGTCCACAAAAATAGAAGTCTTCTGTTGATATAATTTTTTAAATAATTTATAATGTTTTTATATTTTCTGTACTGTATATTTGTTAATTAATGAAAATGTATTAACAAACGCTGTAAGCAGGGACACTCAGCCATTCATAATAATTAAATGTAGGTTCGTTTTATTTAAAAAACGTGTACTACGAAGGAGGTAAAATATTAGTTTCCTTATACCGTTTAGAAAATGCAGATTGCATTTAAATCCAAGAAGAAATACAACTACATTATCTATATTTATTAAGTATTTGAAGTCTGTAATATTGGTCTATCGAATGCGAAATATGCGTTTTATTATAAATTAACATACATAAAACATTGATACATTGAAGTACATTGAAATAAATTAAATAACATAAGCCTAAAAATAAACAATAATTTGAAAAGTTTGAAATGCAGTACATGAGATAAGAAAAAATATAACCAATATATATATATTTTTTTTAATTAGCTCTGTAGCTTATTTATTTTTTATTTTATTTTATTATAAGTATACAATACAGAATAAAGTATATTATATAAAGCATTGTACTCCCAGGAGTTAATAAACTCATTGCGGGAATGATACGCATTACATGAAACATATAGCTGTATGTATTAAATGGACATATGATGGGACATACACAACATTATTATTTCAGATAGTCATTAATAAGATGAAGTTTGAGCATGTTAGTTTGGGTCTTTTTACATTGACTTGCACATTTGATCTCGTTGGGTAGTTGATTATATTTTGTGTGAGCTATGTATTCTAGGGATCTTAGTCCATATTTTGTTGATTTGATTTTTGGTATATGTAGTTTGTTGTGATTTCTTGTGTTGTGTTGGTGTACGTCGTAATTGTAATAGAGTGTAGTGTTGGAATGTGCCGAGTGTTGAATTACTTGTAATATAGTTTTCGTTATTTCAAAAGTGGGAATGGTATTAAAAGGAAGTATTTGGGTGTTTCTGTAGATGTCTTTGACATGTGTGTCCCAAGGTAAACTGAAAATATTTCGCAGGGCTCTATTTTGGACGACTTGGACTTCTGAAATCATTTTTTTTGTAGCAAATCCCCAGATTCCGGCGAGATATATTAGATGTGAGTGAATCATAGCATGGTAAAACGATTTTAATAGAGAGGGAGGAAGTAACCCGCGAAGTCTATATAAAACACCAGTTATAGGAGTAATTTTGGATAGAACATGTTTAAATTGGTGATTCCATGTGAGTTGTGAATCAATGAAAAGGCCAAGATATTTTGTAACATCAGCCCTTTCAAGGCGGTTATTATCAAGACTTATATTAAGACTTACATTTTTTTATTTGCAAACAGTATGTAATGTGTTTTTTTTTATGTTTAGGCTAAGTTTGTTTAATCGCAGCCAGTTTGCCAGGCAAGCTACATCCCTTTCCATTTCCTTTTCAAGTTCGTTTAAATCATTATTGTGATAAAGAATCACTGTGTCATCTGCATAGAGTTGTATTGTACCCTTAAGTCCCCATTTAGCAATATCATTTATATATATTAAAAATAGTAATGGTCCAAGTAAGGAGCCCTGAGGCACGCCACATTTTATCGTTCCCATGCTGCTTGTCCCTTTTCCAACAAAGGTCTGTCAGTGTCGGTTAGAGAGGTAGCTACACAGTAACTTCAGGGGAGTGCCTACTATGCCTAGGTGTTCTAGCTTCTTTAGTAGTATCCCATGGTCAACCGTATCGAAAGCCTTTTTTAAATCTATAAATAAGCCTGCAGCATGCTTACCCTGGTCTATATGATTTTGGAGGGCGTATACAAAATCGAAGGCAGCACATTTTGTGTTAGATTGGTTTCTGAATCCATACTGTTGGGATGCGAGTAAATTGTTTGATAGGAGATATTTAGTGAGCCTAAGCTTAATAACCTTTTCAAAAACTTTAGAGACGACAGAGGGGATGGATATAGGACGGTAATTAGAAGGATTTTTTTTGCAATCATCTTTGTAAATCGGAATTATTTTTGCTATCTTTAGTTGATCTGGGAAGATTCCACTATCCAGGGATTGATTAATAAGAAAAACAAGGTGGTCAGCTAATATATCTTTGCAAAAGTTTTTTTTTTTTTGTATTAGGCAATTCACCCTAAAAAGAGTGCTATGTGATTTGCAAAAGTTCAGGTACACTGGTGTAATTCCATCTAAACCTGGAGATACATTAGACTTTAGTTGAGAGATGATACTGAGAACTTCTGTTTTATTTGTTTTGGCCATGTATAAGGACTGGATTGCTTTTTGATCCGTGTTTATAGTGATAGAATCATCTGGATATGATGCAATTGTAGCTGCTAAGTTTTCCCCAACTGATATAAAGAAGTTGTTAAAAGTTGAAGCTATCTGTGTTGGGCATGTTATTTCTTCATTCTTAATGAGAAGACATTCAATTTCATCTTTCTGGGGTGTCGAGCTATTTGTTAGAATTGCATTTATTATTTTCCATGTCTGTCGCGGATTACGCAGGTTTTCTTTAAATATAGTCGTGTAGTATTTGGTTTTAGCATATCTTCTATAGTTGGTAACTTGATTTCTTGTTTTATTTCTCAGTGCTGTGAATATATCACTTTGCTGATTTTTTTTCCAGATTTTAAACGCATTGTTGCGCTGTTTGATAAGTGCATTTAATTTTGCATCAAACCATGGAGTATTACCCCTCCGTTGGTGTCCTATGCGTAACTCAGATTTATGTTGGGATGATTTTATTGCTGTTTTGATGTATTCATTAAAATTATTATAGTTTTCATTGGCATTACTGGTGGTTTCGTGTGGAAAGTTGTGGGATTCTACATATGTTTTTAACATGTTTTTATCGGTTTTGGTGTTGTTTGAAAAAGAATGTATTCTATTATTAGTGTGATGTTTCAAGCTGTTTTGGTAATCTAATATCAAAATGTTATGATCACTTAGGTAGGCATCTATATTTGCAGTAGTTGAGGAAATATTTTGTCTGTTTGAGATGATATGGTATATTAGAGAAGTAGAGGTATCTGTTACTCGTGTAGGATAGGACGTGTTACATATGAAACAGTTGTATGAGTCTAGCGCAGTGGTCGGCAAAGTGCGGCTCCGGAGCCGCATGCGGCTCTTTGGCTCCTTGAGTGCGGCTCTGACACAAATGCTAAGGTCGCTCTGCTGTTTTTAAACTCCTGAAATAATTCCTCTATTGATAAACACCATTTCAAAACAACAATTTTAAATATGAGGAAAGCATTTCTCAGCTGGTTTCAGAAGTTTAAAAACGGCAGAGAGACCTTAGCATTCGTCAAAAATCCTCTTATTGAAATTGGTAACTTTGAAATACGATTGCAGGATTTAAAAAAAAACAAGGAAATATGGAGGTCTAAATTTCAACGTCTTTGTATTGATTTGGAAATATTGGAGAAGAACAAGTGTGATCTTAGTTCACAACACAAGTGGTCTGTTTCGAAAGACCTGGAAAAGGAAGACATGATCATTTTCAACATCTGGAATAGTATTCCTGACTCATTTACCTGACCTTACGATCAGCTGAAAAAACTCGCGTTTGTTGTTTTTTCCCTTTTTGACTATACATATTCATGCGAACAATCTTTTTCAAGCATGAACTTTATCAAGAGTAAAATGAGAAGTCGTCTTATTGATGAGAACCTGGAATCATGCTTAAAATTAAAAACAACTACATAAAAACCTGACGTACTGACATTTTCCAAGAAGATGCGAGGACATTGTTCGCATTAAGTGTTTGTCAGTCATTGTCATGATTTAAATTTATGGATAGGTGTACCTTACTCTCATATTATTGGGATTTTTATCAACGGATAAATTTTTATCAATGGTGAAATCACGTTTTATTCAGTGTACCCATAAATTAATGAAGGTCTAAAATTATAACAAAGGTTTACTAAATTAAAAAATAGATTTGGCTCTCAGAATTTTTTTGAATGATTTTTTGAATCATTTTTTTTAATGAACATATTTGGCTCTTTGGCCAATAAGTTTGCCGACCACTGGTCTAGAGTGTTGATGTACTTAAGAGATGTATTATTTTTTTGAAGAATGTCAATGTTGAAATCACCAAAGATAAGGGTATCATTTCTACAGTTATTTAAAATAGATTCAAGATACATTAAGAATTCGTTAATGTTTGAGGTAGGCTTTCTGTATATAACATAAGTATTTAACGGTTTAAAATTTCTATTACGGATATTAATTCCTAAGAAAAAATTTTCACTACAATGTTTTTCGATAGTTGTAGCATTTAGTGAATGGTGCGTGTAGAGAATCACCCCTCCTCCTCTTTCATTGATGCGAGACGCAAATGTACTTTGGTAGCCGTCGATGTTGAAGAAGCACTCCTCACCATCTTCCAACCAGGTTTCGGATATTGCAAGTACGTGTACAGTGGGTTTGATGCTCTTTAAAGTTTCTTCAATCTCGTCAATTTTATTTTTGATACTTCTCGCGTTAAGATACATTATTCGAAGGCTATTTTTTATTGGCTTATAGTCTTCAATTTTCTCATATTTGTATTCATTTATACTGGCCTGGGTCCCGGATGCTGTAGTTACAGTTGAGTTAGCCATAGTCAACTCTCTCCATTGTGCGTGACATCATTATGGTACGGTAGGGGCAGTCCCTATCGTTTGATCTGTGTTTTGGTACCTCAATTTTGCCTTTGGCCATTTTAAAGCAGTTCCAGCAATGGAATTCTTCTTTTTGTTCCTTTTTTGTGCAGTCAGATGATTTGTGTTCACCAGCACAGTGTAGACAACGATCTTTTGATTCAGTACATCTCGCGGCGGAGTGACCGTATCCCATGCATTTATAGCACTGCATGATTGGGCAGCTGTCTTCGACTCGGACTCGCTGGAAACCTATATTTATTCTTTCTTGTTTTAACACAGCTGAATGTACATCTTTTTTGACGATCAGAATAACATTTCGTAGCCTATCATTTTTCCTGTTGTTTGTGAATCTTAGAATTTTAATAGCTTCCTTATCATTTCCAGTGGCTTCGTAGATAGTATCATTTTGTTGCAAGTTAGTATTAAGCTAATATTTCAGAATCTTGTGTTTCTTTTTCGATCCCCTTCAAGATAACATTAGGTCTAAGACGTTTGCCCTCATGATCAACCAAGTTACCATTGGTCAGCCCTGGAATTGCTGTTAGGATCTTCTGTGCATCTGACTTTTTAGGGCAGGTAATTATGACCTTGTTATTTTTGGCCTTTGACATACCACCGACACCCACTCTGAGGTCGGCTGGCTTGATAATATCCTTTATTGTTGAGGTGATGGATTCTGACGTCGCTTCTTGGTCTGATGACGACACTATTACGGCATGTCTGGTGCGATCTCCTCGATTCCCTACTGCCGAGGCGTAACTGAGTACGGGTTCTTTTTGAGCGTTGGCGCAGAAAGCTGACATTTCCCTACAGTGTCTTTCTTCCATCTTCAGTTGACATTCTGCATTCTACACCTTGGTTTCAAGTAATTCGACTTCCAGAGCATGAAGTTGTTTTCCCAGTGTGGCTCCTTTCTCAATTATCTCCAGTAAAGATGAGATTATTGTGTCGCGGACTTCTTTGGTTATGTTATTTTTGAGACGCTCGGCTGCTTTCAGTGCCAGAGTGGCAATTTGGACAATATTCATGGCTGTCTCGGACTGTTTCGTTTTCTGGAGAGAAGTATATTGGGGGATTTCAACAGAAGTCAGAATCGGTTTGGTTTTGAGAGGAGGAATTTTGTCTTCGTTGATAGATGGAAGCGCTGGACTGGTCTCGTGTGTTATTGGTGAGGATCTTGTAGTAGAGGAGAATGTTGTTGCGATGGTGGTAGAAAGAGCAGAGTTGGTGTTAGTGGGGATTGACGCTTGTTTATTAGTCTTAATTTCCTTCTTTTGTCGTTTATCCATAACTTTTCTGCTTTCGGCTCGGGTTTGTCTTGGGGACTTAACTAGTTCTGGACTGCTACTGCTCCGGATTATCGGTGACCTCGGCGTGGTTCCCGATTTTTTAAAAGGATCTTTAGCCCCTGGGGGGGTACACGGGGGATCTGCCATTTAAAGTTTATTTTAATGTTTACATGTCACTAAGACTTGTATTGTATTTATTGTAATGTCCTGTTTTTTTTTCACTTGTATATTTATTTTTATATTTTTTAATATTTATGGAAAAAAAAAAATAAAAAAAACGGTAATTATGTATTTGGAGTTAATGGGGTTCGAACTGTCGTTCTTCGAAACTCGGCGCTAACGCGTTCGCCTCTAGTCCAAAATCCACTGTTGTTATACCGTCAAATAATAAATTATTATAATAATAGTGTCAGCACTTGGGATTTTTAAGAATTTATTTAAAATTACGTTGAGAAAAAAAAAAGAGTTTTTTTTTTTAGAATGGGTGAGATTCGAAGTGCTTCTCTCCGAATGTCAAGCGAGCACTCTCACCGCAGGACCACCGCTCCCGTGAGACTTAATGTCAAATAATTTTATTATTACTTGTCTGCGAACATTATAATATTAATTGTCTGAGAACAGGTACGTTTATTCTTATTGTAGTAAATTGTTAGATTGAATTTGCGACACCAATCACTATCACTTCACAGATTTATATCAATTAAAATTACCATAACCAGGTCGTTTACACTTGACTTAATTAGATAGTTTATTTAAACATCTATGAGGTAAACACAAACCGAAGAATTTTTTGATTTTATGTATTATTAGCAACGTATTTAGATGATTTTTGTGGAGCGATTTTTGACGTGCGATTTATGAGTGCGAGTGAGTAAGGATGCTTAAATGAATACATATCTTCAAAAAAAAATTCTTTTCTTGCCATGGAGTATAAACTGTATTTTTTATCGGGACAGGCGTCTTAAACCACCTGACCATTAGAACCTATTTATTAAAGGTCGATCTCATGTTTCAAATTCAGAATTAACAATATCACCTTGAAACTATTTTTTTTTCATATTTTTGGCCACTACCTTTTTTTAAATGATCACAAAGTTTCCGGTGAAATTGGTTTGTAACCTAGATAGTGTCTCGAATAAACACATCCGATTTAAAAAAAAAATTAAATGTATTTCAGGAATGTAATATATCAATGTAATATATCATTGAAGAAGAAGATCATACGAACAAATCTAAACGAAACATGAAATAGAACAAGACACAGAAAAATAAAAAGATAAAGATATTTTGTGGTTTAATACGCCTGTACCGGTAAGACAAGAGATCCTAGGTTCGATTCCGTTAGCCGTTATCTTTTTAAGAAAAAAGTTCTTTTATTTTTTAATAAAATAATTTATTATAATATGCGATATCTTTCACCTACATTAGTAATTAAACAAGCGGTGCCTTAAAACTTTGTCTGTGACTTCTCGACATTTTTAGAAATCATTATTGTGAAAAGAATATAAGCTTTATTGAAAGTTATTGGATCTCAAGATATCTTAAAAGGGTTCGGATATAACCAATAGAAAAAAATAGATCCAACCCTCTGGTAATTGGGTATCGGGTTCAATTCCCCTCCAAATGAAATCAAATAAATTTCCTCGCGGGTTTTCGAATTGGAACCCACGGAGAAGAAGATTCGGGACAAATGGGTTAATAAATTGATATAAAATTCAATTGTCTACGAACTCTGTGGAATATGTCGTTACTCGAAACAGCCAGTCTGCATAATATATCATATTTGATATCTGAGAGATTGATATAGCTGTAGGCTGTAAGACTCTCAAGGATGGAAGCCAAAATAAAAATTACATTTGAACCACCAATTTAAATTATTTTACTTCCTTAGGAAACGAACACATTTTTGCCAGATATATTGCACGTTTTCCTGGGTTGCATAAACCATTGTTGCAAAGTTTCCGCATAAAATATATTTTTAAATATACATTTTCAATTTTTTATATGAAAATGCAGGTAAATGATAAAAGAAAAACACTGTGAAATTGAGAAAAAATAATGATTTTAAATTTAACTGATCCATGGCAAGTACTTTCACGAAGATATCCTTAAAGTGAATACCAGGATATTAAACCAGTAGTTATTATAACCCAGCTTTCCCAAAGTTTCTACACACGTTTTTTTTCTTTATTAACGAATTTTCAAAGCTTCATAGCTCATGTTGGATTACGCTGCGAGTTGAAATCGGGACAACTGGGCAAATTTATACGAAGCTATGATTTTCTGTTTTGAGAGATTTGATGGTACAGCATTTACATTAGTAAAAATTAAAATTGTTTGTGTAAATTAAACGTCATTCTCTTCCCGAGAAAGCAATGTACCACGTGGTATAACATTTGGAATCGGACCGCTAACAATAACACTCCTTATGTAGATGGCGATAAGGTAAAAATTCCCGCTTAACACCATTCGCCTGTTTTGATTTATGCAAGAAAATAAAGACTAAAAGTGTGTTTTATTTTATTTTGCGAAATTTAGGTAAAAATATTTAAACCAGTTTTTTACAGTCCTGATGCTTTTTTATGGACTTAAAAAAGACTTTTCTAAAAAATTCTATACCGTTTCGAAGGGCAAAATGTTTTCTACTTGCAGTATTTAATTAAAAAACATCTCTAATATTTTTAGCCATCTAATTTTCAAACCAAAAACAGATGATTTTCCGTCGCTTCGTCGGCTTCGCCGTACCACAAGAGATCGGCTAACGTCATACACATTTACTCTACTGATAAATACAATACTTCTAGCCCTTTCGTACATAGATTTCAATATTTCACATTTCTGACAATATGGTTCCATGATTACAATGAAAATTTAACACACCTTTAAGTCATTAAAAGCGATGAAAAAAGCTAACCTCTAAACCGAACCTACAAAACCTATTTATCTTAGTTTTCATTTCATCATTTTTCATGAATTCATATCACTTTTACAGGTGTGCTGAATTGTCACTTTGATTAGCTATAATAGGTAGGTATATTATAATAGGTAGGTACCTAGTTGAAAATGAGATTTTATCATCTTATGTGCAAGATTATGACCTCGTGGCAGAGCGAAATTCCGTCGATTCGAAAATACATCAATCTAATAAAATTACACCAGTTTTGAAACTGTTTCACATAAACAAAATATTTCTCCGAATAGGCAGAACTGTCAATTTACTCTAAACAAAACAAAGCAATTAGGCTTAAAGAAGCTGAAACGTTTTCTGGGATGGGCTAAGCGACAAAACGTGCATGGTGACATCCACCATCGCATGCCAGAGGCCATTAGGCTCTTAAACACCCAAAGCTAATTGAAGAAGTAACCAACCACGACAATAGCTTAACTGCCGCTTGGGGGAAGCACGTGAAACAAGAGATATAATACGCCTTTTCTCATAATTCATACTTATTTTTTCGAGGACTCAATTACGTAAACAAATTATAAAAAAAATATATTTAAAAATATATGTATAAATAATGTATGCACGAATTAATAGGTGTTCTTAAGCCCCCGAGTACACAATTTCTACCGATTTATTAGTTAAATCTTTAAGTTTAAAAAAAAGTTATTTTTTAAGATAATTAAAGATACATTTGTTATGTCGAAACGTTAATTACATGTAATTCCCTCAGCAGAAAAAAATCGCAAAGAAAGCTCCAAAAACTCATAAAACACCCGTTTTTTTATTTATTTAATATGTTATAGGCATGAAAAAATTCACAGTGCATCTTTAAATGCAACTAAAGTATTTGTAGAGAGGTTTTTATTTTTATTTTTATTTTTTGTTTAAAGTAAGTACAGGATAATTTTTATTATACATAATATTCATTGAACATTTCAATTACCCAGTTAGTAGGGAAATCTCGGGTCTAATTGGGGAGCTAGTCTATTTACTAATTAAACATAAAATATTTATAAATAGTTAAGGTGGTCACACATAGTAGGCATCGTTATTACAACAAAAATACAGTATCTAAGTATTAAAAGGACAAAAGTAAAAATCAATAACAATACATAAATAAATTACAACAGTGTATATCTGAAAATAATCAATCATTGTGTAGGTTTTCTGTAAAAAAAACTAATGTCAGTTGTTTTTTAAATTTTAAATAGTTTTTTTTTTGCTCTATTTCAAACGATTCGTGTTTAGTTAAATATTTTCACCATTTTCGTTTAATTATCATATTTTAATATTAGCGTGCTCCCTTTGACATTTGTATTTACATATCTCTCTCTTAAATAATCTATGAACGCTTACTACGGGCCTTAAGCAGAATATAGGTAACCCATATTCTGCTTAAAAACGGCTTATCGATAATTTTATTTAAGAACTTCCTTCTTCTTCTCGCGCTTATAACAATATTTTTTTAAGTGAAAACTATTTTCTTAAGGCGATGCACTACGAAGTATAATATTTTAAATCGAGCCGCTATCAATAACACCCCTTACGTAGATGGCGATAAGGTTTAAATTCCCGCTCAACACCATTCTCCTGTTTTGATTTATGCAAAAAAAAACATGGCCAAAATGAACCTTTTATTTTATTTTGTGGATGTTCAGGCATAAATATTTAATTTTTTTCCGATCATTTTATAAATAACTTAATTTGCCAGATTATACAATAAAATCATAACCGAAAATAGGTTCGTAAGTAGGAGATTTTGAACTTTAAAGCAGTTTTCATAGGCCTTTTACATTATTTTTTTCTGGGCTTATAAAATAACTTATCTAAAAAATACTCGATTATTTCAAAGGCCAAGATGTATTCTACTCGCAGTATTTAATTAAAGCATCTGAAACATTTCTAGGCGACCAAATTTTCAAACCAAAAACACATGATTTTGAATTACTACGTGTGCATCGCCTTAAAAGTTTCTGTCTAGTTTTGCCATAATAATCACGATGAATTAATATGTATAAAATCACAAAACTGATTCGACTTACAGCAATAACCTACTTCCATGTTACTAGTGGTACTACCTGCGCGGACAGAGTTTTGTATTTTTTAATTAAGTTAACACTGATGATGTACCCGGCACCCCTGCTAAGTCACCAAACCTATCGAATCACTTAGGGCGATCTGTTGCAGAGGTGTTGGTTATCAAATCCTGGAAAGAACTTGAAAATTAACATTGAAATTTGTTCAATTGTTCAAATTCTATGAAATAACGCGTCCTTAGATGGAATCAGTAGTTATTATTATGAATCTCAGTTGTAAATCACTTATATATGATATCTATACAGCACCCTTGTAAATCAGCGAAATGTAATAATTATTATTTTTCAGCTTATCTTAAGTTCCCAAGTGCCCGTTGGTATTGTACTCGATAGTGAAACATTCTAATATTATGAAGATCATTTTCAAGACACTATAACTTAGTGGAGATTCACTTTTACTCGATAGTGAAATATTCTAATATTATGAAGATCATTTTCAAGATACTATAACTCAGTGGAGATTCGCTTTTACTCGATAGTGAAATATTCTAATATTATGAAGATCATTTTCAAGACACTATAACTCAGTGGAGATTCATTTTTGACCTTAGCCGTGTAGTAATTAACAAAGTTATCGAACGGTAGATAAAATATTACTGTCTAACTCTAAAATATTGAGGGGCACGCTCCCCCTACGGAGAACGCTGTCCGTTTAATAGGGGTACGAAATGAAATTGTGTTTATCATTATATTATATAAACAATAGGTATTTCGATATCAAAACACCTTTTTTATTAGGCTTAAATTTTAGAATGCCTGTATAAATACAAATGATAATGTTCGTTTGTTCAAAATCTTAAATCTCTGAAAATTCTTCAACGATTGCTTTTAAATTTTGACACAACGTTGCATTCGAAAACGCGTGTGTTTTTATATACCTATATTATACAGATGTCACCTATGGTAAGTTTTTAGATTCTCACGGCCAAAAGCATTTTTGTTGTTTGTTTTTGGGGTGTTATGCCGTGTTGCGCTAACTCCTTCTTTAGCCGACGTTTCGGACAGCGTTGCAGTGTCCATCATCAGGGCAGATCCGGTAGATCCGAAGATGTGTCACACATCTTCGGATCTACCGGATCTGCCCTGATGATGGACACTGCAACGCTGTCCGAAACGTCGGCTAAAGAAGGAGTTAGCGCAACACGGCATAACACCCCAAAAACAAACAACAAAGATGTCACCTATGTCAGGTAAAAAAAAAATCTTTTTAAAAACAGCGCCATGGACGTAAAATCAACACGCGCTATTGTTTATCTATTTGCAGAGACAGACTGAGTGACAGCAACGCGTGGCGGGGTACAGCTAGTGTGTAAATAAATTTCGTATTTAAAAACAAAACAAATGTTACTGTAAATATGTGTAATACCCTTCATGTCTAATTCCTTCAATGTGTAATTCCGTCCTTGTATAACTTTGGCAGTATTCTATTGGTAAGTGAAATTCACGTCTGTGTAATTTCATAATGTAACCGTTTAATTGTCCTCGTTTTACCGATCAATAAAACGCCTCACATTTGAAACGAACTAAATTTTTTTTTTAAATATCGTTACACACCTTGAGAATTTAAAATCATTTTTTTAAGGATAAATTGAAAATGCCAAACATACCTTAAGCAACATTGCATTTTCAAATTTACGAAACCGTAAGAACGTCCGTCCCGGGACGTGTTTTAAAGACTAGTAAAATTTCGGACGATTAAAGCGCAATGGTAAACGAATATTGACTCTCGTAAACATAGAAATTGTTCGACCGTTTTCCGTGTTAAGAACCTGTTTTTATTGTTAGTTTAACTTCAGCAAATATTTACACATCGAAATATAGACCACGAGAAAAGTGTCACTTAACATGCATGAATATTCTGAAGATATATTTTTTTAAATTAGGAACTCAATGTATTTATGAATTTCAATTATGGGAGAAATAGTGCAATTTTCTTTCAGTGGTGACAGTTGAGTTATATCTTCATCAAGCTTCGGTACATTGGCCCCACCGCCTGCACATAATATCATAACATATGTAGGTATATAGTGTATTTTGATGCTAGTTTTCAATTCAATTTTATTCAATTCATTTCAAATTCAATTTCAATTCAATTTATTAAACATTGCCAAATTATTAATTTCTATGGGTTTTTGAATACATTTACTAAGAAGAATTATTACATAAATATAGCCAGTGGGTATATCAACTGTAGATACTAGCAATAACATAGTTTGCGCTTTAAAGCCAACTTTATTGAAGCTAAAATGTCAATATGCGAAATAGATTCTGTTCAACAGAAAGATTGATCTCCCCACTGGTATAATCATTGGCAAGTTAATCCTACAGGCTGGGAGATAGAACAGTCTATGCTGTCGGTGACTGAGATAACCAACGGGAACATACAAATGAATGCTCTCCATGATAACCGACTTTTCGAACCATCCACGAATCAGTCTGAAGAGATGTGTACTTCACCTCAAGTGCGTTACATTCCAGCAGCAGCAGAAGCTCGTGATGATCATTAGAGCAGAGGGGAGGTGGCAGCGTGGATGTCACCCATGAATAAGTAAATATCTTTAACAGTGTCACAAGTCTACGTGGAGGAACTCCGAAAAACGCAGAATTGCGCTGACACCGCCTACTAGACGGAGTTTTTTGAAAAAATGTGACACCACGCGGGATCACCTTCCTCATACATAAAAACAAGATGAAATAACTTTTTAAAATCTGCAACTACCCCGCAAAACATTTTTGGGCTACCCATCAGTAGGCACCATCGGTAGGTTAGGCGCCATAGAAATAATATTATAAATTAGTATTCTTCTCTCTCTCTTTTCATTTCATTCTCTCTTTTTTTATGTCTATTGACATATTTATAAGTAGAATGTGATAAAAAAATTAAAAGTTATAAAAATATGGGATTCGAACCCGGGTCCTGCATAACGAGTGTCGAACGCTCTGCCTCTAGACCGCGGTTATTACGTATTCGACCAAAATATCATATACTCAAAATATCTAAAAGTCTTTTATCACTTTTAAAAAAAGCATTTTATGACTTTAAAAAAAATTATTATTAAAAAAATCACAAAAAGAAAAAAAAAAATAGTTTAAGCGGGGATCGAACCTCGGTTCTTCACGACGAGAGTCGCCCGCTCTGCCTCTAGACCGCGAAGCTGAATTTGGATAGTGACCTAAAAAAGGTATATAATATTGGCTAGGCTCCTATAGCGAAATGATCACGGTTATTCATGACGGTCATGAGTTGGTTTTACTCCTGTCCTCGAAATTGCATAACGCGCGTAAAGAAGTTTCACTTCAATAAAGCTAGGTATGACATGGAACCGTGGTGACCATCACCGAGCTGCTACCAAATTGCATCGACTATCATATAGGCGGAGCAAATGAAGGTAATGGTTTTGGTGTGTAGGTAGGAACAAAATCATTAAAATGAATTTTTTGATAATATTAAAATACAAATGCATATTTTGAGCCATCCGGTAGGCCTGTGCCATTTAGTTAGAGAACACGGTGCACCGCCACATTATCAATGCATCCCCTCCCGGTGGTGCAGTTGTACAATCCACAATGTGCCACAGAATTCAGTGCAGTGGCGTGGCCTTATATATCAAGACCCCGGGCTTGACCAATACAGGACCTTCACCCTTCATTCAAAATTATAATTCATTCGTATAATTAGGTACTATTTATTATTGTTTCTTTATAAAGTAACTCGATATATTCATTTATTACACATTCGGCAAACGTGGCATGAAATGATCGCAGAAAATGTTTCAAAAACTACTACCCTTTTTTGGTTTGGAAACAAATAAATTGCGAAGGGTGACGTTGTCCTGTTAAAGGACTGAAATAATCGATTATTTAGGCTGAGGCCAAACTAGCGTAATTGCGGGTAGCATTTTTCGAGTTGCGTAGTGTTATATGAAACCTAAATTACGCGAATAAAAAAATGCGACTCACAAAATTACGTCCGTTTGGCCTCAGTCTTAATTAGAATTGAAATTCACGCAAAAGCAAGTAATAAAATAAATATTTTTTTATTAATTTATCTAACGCCCAGAAGACTTTTATATACAGGTACAACTTCATCACGGGAAATAATTTTTAAAATGAGAAAAATCTTTACAAAAAAACTGCAGAAGGTTACTACAGAATTGAACTACATATTTAATACGATTCACAAAATTAACCAATTTAACATTAAAGATGTCAATTTCACCTAAGTATTAGTTTCCTGTAGTGTAGTTGTGTATACTTAATATTGTATTTTTTCGAGTGGTTTTTATGAGTATGAGTTGCAGAAGCTCGTAATACTCGAATTGGAATTTAGCATTGAAAATAACTAACTACCTAACCATCACGCCGTTTCTCCGCAGGGGTAGGCAGAGAGGACGGACGGCCAAACAACTCGGTCTTGGCACACACTCCTTGCCTCATTCACATTCATACAATGTCTCATACATACTTTTCTATTATTCTGACTCTTGACATGGCCCGACTCAAGTATCTGATTCACTTGGTCTTGCCATGTCTTCCTCGGGCGTCACCGACTTCTATCATTCACATTTGGATCGTATATTGAAAATAATAAGAAATTTAATCGTTTATTTTATGTCTATCTTTTGGTGTATTTATTTATACTGGGTTTTTACAAACGATCTCACTTACGTGAGAACAATCCAGTTATAAAAACTCAGTTAACATACAAATACACATACAAAGACACATTAATTTTCATATACCTAAATAAAGATTAAAATATAAAACGAATAAAAATAAAAATTCAAAATTAAATATATATATGTGTGTGTACGGGACGTGTTTGCCTGTACAAGAAAAGAGTGTAAATAATAAGCACCGGCACACATCAGTCCTCAACCTGGGTAATGATTTAAGTAAAACACCGTGAGGTGTTCTATCCAAACCATCATAAAAAAAAGACGATTCAAATCAAAATTCACATTTTAATTTCAAGTATTGTACTGGTATACAGAACGTACAAAGGGGCGTAGCTTATAGGTACTTCCTATTTTTTATAGCCAACCCAATTCACAAGAAATAGTTATATGTATTTCAATACAACTGGGTTTTAAAACACAGATAGAAAACTGAGTCAATCGGAATTCTTTCAGCGATAATTTCACATTGGAGCACATTGTGCATCATCGCGCCATACGATACAGCAAATGGCGTAGACGACTGCTGTAGCAGTGGCCAGTTCAATTGGTAGCCAGCAGGAATCGGCCAGCCTCTAGGCTTCAGCATCAATGGCTAATTCAGTCGGTAGCCAGGAAGAATTGGCCAGCCTCTAGGTTGTCAGCATCAATGGCTAATTCAGTCGGTAGCCAGGAACAATTTGCTGGCCTCTAGGTTGTCAACATCAATGGCTAATTCAGTCGGTAGCCAGGAAGAATTGGCCAGCCTCTAGGTTTTAAGCATCAATGGCTAATTCAGTTGGTAGCCAGGAAGAATTGGCCGGCCTCTAGGTTGTCAGCATCTGTGGCTGGTTCAGTCGGTAGCCAAGAGGAATTCATCAGCCTTTAGGTTGTCAGCATCAATGCAGCAGGGATTGGCTAGCCTCTAGGTGATCAGCGGCATGATCATTTGATTATAAGAGCCGGCACACGGAGACGCCCCATTATTGTAATGATGACAGATGCGTCTGTCAATTGTGCCGTGATGGAGGAACAGAAGCGACTACAGATTTCAGACTACAGATTTCAGACTCAGGAATTTATAATTAACAGATCGCGTTTTAACTGGAGGTGTTCCGTCCACTCGTGGTAATTGTTGAAAGTTGAATGCCCCAGTATTGTGTTTTAGTTGCTATTTATAATTTCTCTTACAAGTTCTTGTGACGTCAATATCATCACCACAACCTATTTAGCGTTCCAGACGCAGGTGTTTTTAGGTGCGAATAATATTTCGGCCGACGACTGGTTTTGTCGATATTTTAATTTCGTTTTAGAAAATAGGGTTATCGAACTGTTTCATGTTAGATTCAGACTTTTGCCGCCTGGTAACAGATAGATATATTTTTCAACTGGTAAATATTATGATTTGGAAAAAGGGGTCATCAAACTTGCAGGTGTTCAACTTTAGTCGCAATTAAAATTAAATTCAATAAAATAATTGTTCATGTTCGATACAATGTGTATGTTATTTAAAAGTATTTTTGGAACGCCGAACACCATGTATCTTAAATAACAAAAAAACTCATTAAATATATATGATTTAAGTGTTTTAATAGCAAATATTAATTTGTAAAGGTTCCTAATTTTCTCTTAACAGTTGCCCAGATTATTAGGCAGTCTCTGTGTGCGCCCCTGATGTAGTGGTGCAGCATACTAAAACCAAGTAAAAGCTCGCCGGCAGCTTTTTGCACTCGCAGAATTCTAAAAGGCTCAGCATTGTGCGACGACGTAGGCTGTGTACTGTAGCCAGAAGCTGAAGTAAGCTAGGTACCCTGCAGTATCAATACGTAGGTAGGCCAGCTAGAGTACAGCCTTCTGTGTGTGAATGCCAACTTTGTTCCACATGTTTTCATTTGGAATTATTCTCATTTAATGCTCTTTACGTGTCTGGTCGGCGTTCCACCTGATTTCCCTGAGGCATAGCCGACGGAGAATTTAGAATTTCAAACGAAAAACGCATTTGAAACGAAAAGAATTATGCTCGTTCTCTTCCATGTGTATTAACGTTGATGGATGGAATTTTTGCGCTTTAGCGTGCTCTGTTATAGATACTCGTTTTTGTGAAGTGTGCTAATTGAAATCCATTATCTGTCGGGATTTTTAGATAAAAGATTATTCGAATGAATAATAATATTTTTTTAAATACCCATTTTATATTTACTTATTATGTATTTACATACCTATTATTGACATTTGAAAATACGCATTTTCAAACAGGAAAGATGTGTTCGTGTTTTGGAATAACTGAAAGGTGTAGGTAGTGTTAGTACATGTATTATATGAAGGTTGGGTTATTGGTTTAAGTGTCTACCTACTAAACAATCAGAACCGTTTCAATCAGCTTTTCATTCCTGATTTAAGACATCATTCTAAAACGTAAAATGTAACCCAAATCCGGGTGGTAATAAGGGGGAAGACTCCAGAAGAGATCTTCATTTAGCTTGGATTGTATAGCTGATAATTATCCAAATAACCAAAGGTAATGTCAGTATATATGGGTGCTCTATAGATTTCGCTGAAAAATTCAAAGTTCTTATTAGTTCCAATGGGAAATTATTAAATTCTTTTTTATATTAACACTACACATAGGCTCCGAGGAAAATAATTTCCCTCAAGGCCTACTCGTATGTTATCTTTTGGGATCCTGGGTGGAGTGTTTTTTTAAATGAAGGAGAGGAAGTTCTGGGAAGGAAAAACGTATGAGGGGTGGGTAGGAATCTATCATCTCTCCATGCAGCTTGTGGGTAGATGCATCCCTGCTAAGTCACCAAACGTAGCGAACCACTTGGTGTGACCTATGTATATATATTTAATTTTAATTTTATTTTATTTATTTTTATACATACATACAGTGTCTACCAAATATTTACATTTGTATATAATACATAAATTTAGAACTGTTGTTAATATGGTGTTTTTTTATTTTTATGCTGGGTGTGAGGTAGGTTTGAGTAGGTGACACTGTGGTGGGTAATGTTATATGTTTCGTGAACACCTCACTGGGAGAACCTGTGCTGAGGTGTTCACGTGGTTATGATTAAATGGTACATGTATTTATGTGTATTGGTTAAATTTTCTTGTATAAATATAAGTTGGGATTTTAATTTTTTTTAATGGTTATTTTACATTGTTATTTAAGGATAAGGAAAAAAAATATTTATTTATATGCACATATGTATACATACACCCTTGTATACACATACATACATAAATACACACATATGCATGCATACACACATATAAATAAACACATTTATACATACATACACACATACACATTCTTCCATGATTATGTTTGGTTTGGTGTTATAATGTTTTGTATAAAGTGGATATCTTGTTTTTTGATCCAGGCTGTGATCAAATTTTTGTGAATGTTTGTGTATGTATTTCCCGTTAGTAGTAGTTTCAATATATGTTGTGTGTTTTAATCTTACCTCCAGGATGAATGGTTTGATTTGTAGAAGAAGTAGGGAACACCGGGAAAACTTAACGGATTATCTCTGCACTGGGTTGAGATACATAGTCAGATTAAAGTAAAGATAATGTTATTTTGTTTACAGTAGTGATGTGGTTTCCATGTTACTACATGATATAATAGATCAAATTAAATATCTAACTACCGCACGCAACGGTTGTGTCCGCCGCGATGTTCGCGATGCCACCGGCACGTTATTGTTACCGCGCGTGCAGGTAGTGCAGTGAGTGAAGCGGATACCAAATTAAGTGGGCCTCCAACTACAAACTATGCCGCTATTTAAGGGGCCGAAGACCGATAGGTCTCCCGGCCAAGGGGAGTCAAAAAATATCGGGGAACAATTAACCATACGAAAGAAGAAGAAGAAGAATATCTAGACATAGATACTACAACGGTAGAGAAAGTCGGGGACGCCCGATGAAGGAATGAATAATATAATTATTTGCGGTAAAATGAGGTATACGTGATGAGCGAAGAAAGGTTTGTAATGAGAATGTATGACCTTACCGTAAATGCAGGAGTTACGGACGTCCGAGTTACGATCAAGTGAATTAAATACAGGATTTTCCAATAAGAGGTGTTATTTTGAATAGCCCGTTATTTCGGTAGATGTTACTTTTGAAGCTGTTATTTTTTTACATTTGACAAGTAGAAACTTCGTCATTAATAAAAATGGAACGATACACGCTTCAACATCACATTGAAATTATTAAAATTCACTTGAGTGAATCAAATGCAAATCATCTTGAGTGATGAGGCCCATTTCCACTTCGGTGGCTTCGTCATCAAGCAAAATTGTTGCATCTGGGGTTCAGAAAACCCAAGAATTATTGTTGAAAATCCTCTCTATCCTCAACGTGTGACTGTTTGGTGCGGTTTATGGTCCGGCGGAGTCATTGGACCTTACTTTTTCGAAAATGAGGCTTGAGCAACAGTTACGGTGAATGAATTGCACTATCGAGAGATGATTAATAATTTTTTATGGCCGGAATTGGATGGTATTGATCTGGACAACGTTTACTTTCAACAAGTCGGCGCTACGTGCCACACAAGTAACGAAACCATTGATCTTTCACGATTGAATATCAAAATAACACCTCTTATTGGAAAACCCTGTACATATGTTTGGAAAATTGAGGCGTATGTGATGAAAGAAGTGTAAGGAGAATGTATGATGTGGAAGTGAATGGTAGAAATAGTCGGGGACGCCCGAGGAACGAACAATGGGACGAACATGGCACGAACAAGTGAAACAAATATTATGTTGTATAAAATGAGACTTATGTGATGAACGAAAATATGGGTTTAAGGAGACTGTTTGACGTGCAAGTGAATGGTCGAACACATGGAACACATGGCACGATCAAATAAATCAAAATAGTTATGTATGGTAAAACGACGCGCATGTGTTGAACGAAGAAAAGCGTATAAGGAGAATGTATAGTGTCAAAGTGAATGGCAGAAAAAGTCGAGGACGTCATATCACGATCAAATGAAACAATTACTTACAAAAGTGAACTTTTCAATTTTTTACAACAATGTTATTTCCACCTTAAAATGAATACAGTTTTCAGGTTCACTAGAATTCACCACCTGAAAACTTTTCTCCAAAACATTCATAACTCCGAGCAACGCCGGGGTACACGTCAGTTCGTAGATTATAAATTCACGACGGTCTATTTTTGTTGCTCAGTAATCGGTGTAAAGAAAACATTCCACTGACGTGAACAATAATAACTTTTACTACGGTTAAGCTTTTGGTAAGGGTAACATTTTATTATTTATATTCCTTCTAATGTAAGACTCATCTGGCGAAATCTCCGCCAAAGATGGAAACATTAAACGATTAGTCTAGCTAGCTGAATACCAAACGAACTAAATGAATGAAGAAGTTTTTATTTCCTTAGTTTGCGAATTTAAACGAAAAGCTCTAATTTTCCGCATTCTGCTAGCTTTCCAAATCATCGTTTAACTTTTGGCTGCCAGCCGTGATGGTACTTTTAAAAGCTCATTGAATTTTCACTCCACTGTAGAACCTAATATCGTTAAGGCGATATAAGGCTATAATAACAGTGGTTTGCTCGACGCTCACATTTGAATTATTTCTAATGAACGTATTAATAAAATATCAAATATTTTTAGAGGGATCTATTATTATTTATATTTAGAAAATGTTATACAACGTTTTGCAACTATAAAATTAGGTCATGTTTTATTATATCATATTTTATTTTTCTAGATGATGAATCAGTAAATTTTATTATTTATACTTTATTTGAGAATTTACTAATACGTTCATCAGAAATAATTTAAATAAATCCCACGGAAAGATCATTTTTTTTAATCCTGCTAGGGCAAAGTCGACCGTAGGTCTCTCCATTAAGCTGTACGCACGCTGAATATTATTTTTACACGACTTCATCACTTATGTCGTTAAGATTCCCACTTTATTTTAGAGATTTGATTAGGCAAATTCAGCTGCAGGTCTGTCCATACAGGGCCACGCGTCGAATGATTTTGTGCACGTCTTATTCACTTACGTCGTAAAGATTCTGACTTTATTTTAGGGTATTGTCTCGTCTTAATCTATTGTGGAAGATTTGTCAGTTTGGTTTGCTATCTTAGACAAGACTTAGACTTTTAGACAGTTTCGATTGTTTCAGTGGTTGATTGACGAGGATATTGATGATGATGGAGTTATGTGGTGACTGTGATTAAACTTCAGGAATTCACTCCGCATTCAAGAAAAGAACGAACAAATTCGATCCTTCGAATGTAGGCAGGTAAGTTCCCAGTAATTTTTTTAAATGAAGTTACAAATATGTTTGTAGTAATTAAAAATAAATAACCTCCAGGGTTCTTTAATAATAATATTTTTTATTCCAGGATCTGGGGAGATTAGTACAATCCTACTCGTCCCATATAGATATACATATTTTTGTGCAAAAAATATTTAAAATGCAAAAATATATAAAGAGATCTTCACAAAGCTAGATTTAAAAACTAAAAGTGTAATTTGAATACTAAGCTATTCGCGTAGGTAGGTACTTATGTACATTGAACAAACGAAAACGGCCATTGAAACTCGGAGAAAAATGAGTGTTGCTGATTTATTATGAATCTCTTAAAATTATTCATATTCCGGTTAAAAACGGGATTGCAGGTGGTTTCCTGATAAACTTTTAGTAAATTCCTCATAAATCGAAACACGTTCTTATGCATCTGCCTTTGTCTTGATAATATATAGAACACGTGTTCCGACGTCGTGATAATAAATACCACTTTTACTAAAAGTTGAACAGGAAACCTGTCAATTCATTTGTTAAGGGCCTGCAATCCTATTTTCAACCGGATTACAGATAATTTGAAGAGATTCTTAATAATTTAGCAATGACGCGGACTGTAAAAGGGTTTAGATTTGTTCGACAAGATTCTTACAAAATTAATGTTTCTGATTTTTATTTAGTAAAAGGTTATAAATTAAAAATTAAACAGATTCTGAAATTTGTGTGTATTGATTTAGATACTATACAGCTTGACACACGTAACTTTGTAGGCAGCCAAAGTAGGAACGAATGATTTTTTTAAAAATATTTTTTTGTATTCATACAAATTATTCTGTCGACGCCACCGACTGCAAAGATAAGCGTGTCAAGCAGTAGGTTATTTTTCATTACAGACGTATTTCTGGGTACAGTATAGTTTTAACAATAATTTAACTGGTTTTATATAATAATTCGTATTCCAGATTTACAGCGCCCACACAGAGAAAACCTATTGATATAAAATATTTCTAATTTATTAAGAATCTTTTAAAATGGGATTGCAGGCCTTTTACGAATGAATTGACAGGTTTCCAAATAAAATTTATGTAAAACTGTCATTGTATATTTATCAGGACAAACGCAGGTGCTTGAACACGTCTTCCAATATATTATGAATGTACTAAAAGTTTTTTAGGAAATGGTCTGCGATCCAGTTTTTAACAGAATAATAACAATAGGGAAATATTGAAGACGCAAGATTGGGCTCGTCTTTGTCTATCTTTCTACAATGAGCCGAAACGTAGGCTGAACAAACAACCCTATCTGCTTACCCCTAAAATTACTTTTGGTGGTAGAAAAACAAATGTTGTAGTCCAGTAGCACTTTACTTGTGGACTAGTAATCGTATACATATTTTTGAATTTTCGTGATATTCTCGAAAATTCACGGAATGCCATTGAAAAGAAATAAGGTTTAAAAGTTTATACGCGGAAATGTTTTGACGCGTTTAAAACATTAATTGTACCTTATAACCCCCTTACAAACTCGGTGTAAATATAACGCGGGGCGTAAGGTCTGAACAGTGAAAAACTTATTACCACGGGCTTTGTATGGTTAAAACGGCCTTAAACCAGGCTTGAGTCTGGCTATACCATACCAACATTGAACCGGCGTATAGTAAGACTGTAATTTTTTTTTTTCATTCATAAAATCGACAGAAAACTCATGGTACACAATACATGTGTTCATAAAAAAATTCTCGTTCTGTTTTACTTGTTGTTAGTTCTGTGATCGATTTTTTACCTTCACAACTAATAAATACATCAGAAAAGAAAACGATTCCCCCACTAGGAGACTCCAGGTGCCCCATGGGGAGTAACAGAAAATGTTAAATAAAAATATTGACGTCAACATTTGCAAGAATATCATCTTGAAATGGAGGTTTAATAATTAAATAATATTTGTAAAACTCAAAAAGGTGATTATTGCATTACTAAAATATTCTAAGTTATGTTAGAGAATTTGTTTTTAATTCATACTCAAGTACCTAGGTACCTACATATTATTATGTACACTTAAAAAAATAAGACGCTTTTTCCCTGTGAATAAAAATGCAGCAAGAAAATTATAATTCATTTATTCAACATCACGCACGAACATTTACCATATTACATAAAGAAATTTCACATGTCAATGTCAGTGACATATTAAAACCACATTCGTGTCTATTAGTAAGAATTTATAACAATTACTATACCGTCACATGGATGGGTACAATTCATTAAAAATAACTAAATTTAGTTAACTCCCCTGCAAATTAATTGGACTTATCACTTTGTAGAGTTAAATAACGATTGAGCCATATTGTTGGGAACTGTCAAAGATCGTTGCTATAAATGGTAAACAAAGTAAATTAATATGAAAGTTGCATGAAATATTTCGTGATTTTTTGAATTTAGCATTGAAATGTTACGAAATATTTCATGTGTTTTCAGTATTAATTTATTTTGTTAACCATTTATAGCCATAATCTTTGGCACTTCCCAACAAAATGGTTCAATTGTTATTTAACTCTACCCAAGTTTTTTTAGTACGATACGATATGGTAGGATATGATTCACCCAGCCAGGAACACTCCTGTCCCGATAGCAAACCGACACGGACTTGGAACACGTGCTGTGAGGATAGGAAGGAGGTTGGAGTTCAATCAGCCGGTTACGATACGATATGGTAGGATATGATTCACCCAGCCAGGAACACTCCTGTCCCGATAGCAAACCGACACGGACTTGGAACACGTGCTGTGAGGATAGGAAGGAGGTTGGAGTTCAATCAGCCGGTTACGATACGATATGGTAGGATATGATTCACCCAGCCAGGAACACTCCTGTCCCGATAGCAAACCGACACGGACTTGGAACACGTGCTGTGAGGATAGGAAGGAGGTTGGAGTTCAATCATCCGGTATACATGATAATCTAATAAACCTATTTTGGAATCTAGGATAGGCAGGAACAAAGGATTTAATTAGGCGTTTTTATTATTATTTATGTCTTTCTTCTTCTTGGCCCTTCATGGTTTTTCATGGTTCTTCTTGGTCCATCTTGTCTCTTTCTTCCTCTTAGTTCTTCATGGTTTTTCATGGTTCTTCTTGATACATCTTGTCTCATTCTTCCTCTTGGTTCTTCATGGTTCTTTATAGTTCTTCCTGGTTCATCTTGTCTCTTTGTTCCTCTTTGTTCTTCGTGGTATTTTATGGTTCTTCCTGATCCATCTTTTCTCTTACCTGGTGCCAAAAGGTTCTAGTACAAAAATATTATTATATATTATGTAAACATATTCGTTAATGTAAAAAAATCACGTGATTTGTATGCTGTGCAAATTGGAAATTTACAATAACACGAAAAATTTGTTTTTTTTTTAAATGATAAGAAGTAGAATGCCCTTCTATTTCTATGCCCTATAGATAGTGCTTTAATTAGCCCTTCTACTATTCTTCCATATTGCTTGTCGATAGTATCTATTATTGATTCACCAAACGTAAAAAGGTGTTTTGTAAAGAAAGGTCATATGAACAAAACAATATAATTACATGAGCTTGCTTAGAATGGTGGACATAAATATGTACTTAAATGATTCATATATTCTTTAAATAGTTGATTAAAAAACATTAATCTAGTAAGTATCTACCGAATGCCTTTTTTCTATACTGATGCTTCTACTAAATTATGTATGATGAAAACAATTTACATGTCGTCAACCGGTTTCGCTTATAGCCAAGCTTAGTATGGGCATTTCATTAGCAGGAAATAAATATATCAATTAATTAATGGTTCATACAAAGCTATATAACATGTTCTAATAAGATATCAATCCACAAAGTGATTGCTTTCTACTGGGACGATCTTCTTGAGTGTATGGGCATGTATTATAGATGGATTATTTATTTAATATAACATAATGCTAGTCTCACACGAGCGCTATACTCTCATGCGGTGTTTGGGCGCGGCTTTCATTGCCATATCGCTCGCCATACAAATCCATACAGTCGTCTCACACGTAAGAGATAATATATTATTTATTTATTTATTTATTTCACGCCTATTAAGGCTTTTACATACATATTTGGGGATCGATGGTGAGGCACGAAATGAAAGAAAGTTGTTGAAGGTCACATGTGTTTTATTGGTGAGTCAGTTGCCGTGACGAGGAGATGACGTAGGACAGAAGAATACACCGGAAGCTGGCTGTGATGTGCTGGTCAAGCGCGGGTCAGTGAGTCGACGCCGGGCGCTGATGACCGGGACTCGATGTAGGTCAGGCACTGGCGAAGAACGTAGGTCTTCAGGCACTCCAGTGCTGACGAGAAGGCCGAAGGTGCGGCAGACCTTGTGGGCAGTTGAACGGGAACGGCGTGACCAGTGAGGATGCAGCGTGTCCTCGTGGTGGTCATGATGGCGTGGAAGAAGCGCTGGTCAGAGACACTGGAACCAGGGCGCTTGTAATCCGATGTAGCGCTGGCCATGGACACGGCCGAGGCGCTAAGATGATGTCCCGATGGAGTCCATAATGATAGGGGCGAAGCCGGGTACGTGTTGTCCACTGCGCTAGTAAGAAGAGCGCGAGTGATCACTCGTTGATCCTTCCTTGTAGGCTGACGGCTGAACGGTAACTGATGACTGACTGACTGACTCGCTGCGTCGGGCTTATTTATACTAGACGGCCGACGGCGGCAGTAGGTAGATGGATGGCAACTAAATCGAAGACACTCGCTCGATCTGGATCATTCGCGAACTTTCGACGGCTTGGCAATTATGCCTAGGCCGTAGGCTCGAACCTTCTGGCGAGTTCTCGTAGTATTCGAGACGGACTGCGGTGTTATTGTCATCAATAGGCAGGTAGGTACTTGAAGTACGTAGATTACTTTGTTTACGATTTAACGATGCAAGTACATAATTCGGGAGTAGATACTAAGTAGGTCGAACGGTTTATTATTAATTATTCAATGGATTAATATCGACGCTACACATATATATAAAAAATATTTACGAAATTATACATGAAAATAGTGCAGGAAACGACTATTAAAACAATTGCAGAAAAATAAATATAAAGTCAAAATATCACTCAACTTGATCTACACAACACATATAAAAAATCCAAAATATTTTTTTCTATTTCAGTTGACAAAATTATTATATGTTAGTCAAATCAAATTAAATACCTTTTTTAAAATATTCCACTACTCAATGAAAAAAAAAAACTTCAATAGGGTATGCTTATATATTGAAATTGATGTACTAAATATATCAACAATATCTGAGTATTTGTTTCCTAGCTGTTGAATCCGTCGCATAGGAGTATGATATTGGGACGTTGACATAGAATTGCTACAATAATATGGTAGGTACTGTCTTGAAACCGACCTGCTTGGAGTATGAAAAGAGATTACATATAATAAATCAGGGGTATCAAACATTGAATGAATGATTTTATACAAACAGGTTAAATCGGAAATAATTCTGCGATCAGATAATTTTATTAAATTTAATGAACAAAGTAAGTTATCGTAATTTAGGTTTTCTCTAGGAATGCCCATTTTGAAATTTACATATCTTAAAAATTTATTTTGGATTCTTTCAATCGCATGTGAATGAACCTCATAATTTGGGGACCAAACCGTGGAATTGTATTCTACCTGACTCCTTACTAGTGACATATATAATGTTTTTACAGTATTTACATTATTAAAATCACTAGATACCCTTAAAATAAATCCCAACATTTTCAAAGCTTTATTGGTTATTATTTCAATATGCTTGATAAAGTTAGGTTTCGTGTCAAACCAAATACCTAAGTCATTAATTTCCGAGACAGATACTAACGACATGTTGTTAATGGAATAATCAAAAAATATTGGATACTTTATTCGATGAAACCTCATAATTTGACATTTGCTTATGTTAAGTTGCAAGCGGTTATCACGACACCATATAATTAATCTTGACAAGTTATTTGACAATATATGGCAATCGTTAATGTTTCTGATTGCTTTGAATAATTTCAGGTCGTCTGCAAACATTAACACTTGAACATCATTGAAAATATACAATACATCATTGACAAATAATAAAAACAGGATTGGACCTAAGTGTGATCCCTGGGGAACACCACTCGTAGCAGTGAATTTGTATGAAAATGTGCCATCAATTTTAACAGCCAGTAATCTGTTGGTCAAGTAACTATTAAACCACTTATATAGTGAACCACCTATACCGAATTAATGGAGTTTATTCAGCAATAACTCATGATTGACTTTATCGAACGCCTTGCTAAAATCGGTATAAATAGAGTCAACTTGACATTTACTAGACATGGAATCAGATATATAGTTTTGATAGGTTAACAAGTTAGTAAGGGTAGATTTTCCAGTAGAGAAACCATGTTGCTTAGGAGAAATGACGTGGTTTAATCGGAAAATAACTTTTTTAAGAAGAATTTTTTCAAAAACTTTAGGAATTGTTGATAAAAGGCACACCGGTCTGTAATTAATCACCTCGTGTTTATCGCCTTTTTTAAAAATAGGCGTAAGAAAGCTAAATTTCCATTTAGTAGGAAAACATCCTGTTCGTAAATACTGATTAAACAGCAAATATAAAGGATACGCCAGATTGGTAGCACAATTATTCAAAAATACAGGAGGTATTTTATCTGGTCCACCACTTTTGTTTTGATCTAGTAATTTTAGTTCAGTCAATATATCGTTATATTCTATGTAGATAAAAGATAAATTAAGATTATGATCAGTAGTAAAATTTGATACTGTACCAGCAGAAGCTGGTGTCTCACATTCATAAACGCTTTTAAAAAAATCAGCAAAAAGGTCAGCGATACTTTGAGTGTCTTTGGCCTTTTTACCTGCATATTCCAAGTTGGCGGGTATACCTAAGTTATTATTTTTCATTGATTTTGCATAGTTCCAAAAATACTTTACATTATGATTTATTGAAGTTTCAACATTATTAATATAAGAATTGTAGCACATTTTTGATAAGATCTTACAATCTTTTCTAACGTTTTTAAATTCAATATAATTTGATAAAGACCTGTCTTCTTTATATTTCTTATGTAAAACTTTTTTAAGGGCAGTTAATTGAACAAGTTCTTTATTAAACCATCTCGGATATTTTGATTCTTTAAAATGAATGAGTGGGATGAGATCTGTAATAATTTTATCCAGCAAGTAATAAAATGATTCAATATTTTGATTAATATCGCCTTCCTTAAGAAATGACCAATCTTCCTTGTGGAGACGATCATTTATGTCCCGATAGTTCGCATTTTTAAAGTTATACGTAGGAATTGAATTATTTTGATTGCCTTCTTTAGTACAAGAGATAAGTATTGCTAGTGGGGGATGGTGGTTGTCTATCGGAAGAATAGACTCTAATGATTCATTTATAATTACGTTGCTTTCATTTGACAAAACTAGATCAAGAACACGATTATTAATATTACGTACATGGTTATATTGGGTTAAATTAAAAAGTAAAGACATATCTAGAATTACTCGTTCGCAGGCGGTTGCTGGTATTGAATTAAAATTACTGTCTAAAACGTTGAAATTGCAATTAGGTAAATTATAATCACCGCAAATAATTATTTGATGATTTGGATATTTTGTTTTTACTAACTCAACATCTTCACAGTGTTTTTTATAGATTGATATGTTGGCATTAGGAGGAATATAAACAGTTCCAATAATAGTTTTCTTGAAATCACCACTTAACAATACAAACAATTGTTCCACATCAGTATTTTTGATTTTGAGTGCTTTCGAAGTAATATTTTTGCGGACCGCTATCAGGACACCACCTCCTCTTGTATTGGAGCTGGTATTCTGACTCCGGTCTGCTCGGTGGACATGGTGCCTATGTAGTCCTAGCTCAGCTGAGAAGATTGATGATGTTAGCCATGTTTCAGTGAGTATGATGACATCATTTGAGAAAGATGGAGCATTTACTCTGAACTCCTTTAATTTTGTTCTGATGCCCCTGACGTTCTGGTAGTAGATGAGGCGTTTATATGGCTGGAGTTTTTTGGTTGAACATTGATAATTTTAGGTGAGTTGTTAATATATTTTATGGTTAAATTATTTTCTCCCTTATTTTTCCGGTTTTCTAACTCCTTCCATACATTTTGAATTTCTTGGCGCTGAACCCATGTTAAGTCTTTTTTGGTTTTAATACTGAAATTTTTATAGTCTATCGCCTTTTTTTGAAGAACCAGTTTCACTTGATGTTGATCTGACAGTTCAATCTTGATCGGACGTATTTTATCCATTTCTTTTTTACCTAAACGGAACATTTTTATTTCAGAGGTATCCACATTTTCAACTTTGCTTAGAATACTCAAAACTTTGTTCATATCCTCCCTCATGCAGTCAGTTTGATTACCAGTTGAGCACTCAGGTACATTAAACATTATAATATTCTTAGAACGTAATTTTCTCTCCTCCATTTCCGCTAGTATTTCGCAAATTCCAGGTAGGTCTTGGATGGTGTTAGGTAGAGGTTGGACCTGAGGTGGCTTCTGTTGTGAGATGTTTGTATAGGCCTTCAGCTCTCCTTCCAGGAAGCCCACTTTCGCACCAACAACACTAATATTCCCCAAAAGTTCCGAAAGTTTAGGAGTTAATTTAGCCATTTGTTCTTTGGTAAATTTATTCGATGGATCCATAATGGTACTGTTCATAGAGTTTATTATATTACTTGCCATCGTAATAAAATGGTAGGGATCACACGAATCCATAATTAGTAGATCGAAGCAGAAATATAAAATATGAAAAAGTTTAGCTGCCCTGATCACGTACTCGGGATAGTATGCGTAAATGTGAAGGTAACTTTACGTACACACACACACACTAGAAGCAAGTGCGAACTGACGAATCGACAGTTCTGATGACAGATTTATAATTATTTTGTTTTTGATATATCTTTTAACTGCGAGATTGGAATCACTTGGAATTCTATCATTACACTAAAACTCGATTTGCACTTGTAATTTAGTACTTCCTATACGCACAGGTATAAAATTAAGTATTCTTATTTATGTTTTAAACTGGAGCAGAAACAAAACCGTGCACTGTTTACATGTAGTATTGTTGTTGATTATACGTGAGAGCGTGGTGGGGCGGATGTGCCATGATCTGCTAGCCGAGAGATATTTGAAAATGATGTTGCCCCTGCCAGATGAAATAGGGAGCTATATATATATATAGATATCTCCTACATATAAATTGATTGGAGTCATTCAATTTAATCCCATAGAAATCCTGTTGGTTTGTAGCTGTGGAAAACGTGTAGGGGATTTTTCAAAAGCAAAACAACGTCTTTAATAATAGAGTTTCAAGGTAAAAACAAAGGTTAATGCAAAAAATTTAACATTTTACGCCTTCTCATTGTAGGCAGCAGTGCTGCAGGGGGCTGCACGGATCTATGAACAAAGGTAGGCTTTGATCAGGTAAACATTAGTAAGTGTGTGGGTTTTCACTTTGGGTACGAATTTTGCTTTGATTATTTGTAAATAATATTTTTACTATCTAACTAAAAGGTATAAATTTATCATAGATAGAAATATTTTTTATCAACGAACGATTGTGATATAAAAATATTCACAGCTTTTTGGAAAATAAATTTTGACAAAAATTCGTTTATTTAATTTAATAGTTAATATTTATTACAGCCTTTATGGACTGCATGCCATTGGTAGGTACCTACCATAACATTTTACTCTTCCTAGTTGTACTTTCATTTAATAACTTTGTAATAAATGAAATCTTAAATTAGTTGTCGAACTGTTGAATAAATCTAATGACTACATAAAATACCTAAAAGAGGACATTGCATACCAATAAAACATTCTGTCCAAACGTTAGTCCAAAAATGGCTGCCAAGATGGCGGCAACGCCAGACCGTTTCCATGGTTATTATTCAGTGGCTTGACATTTCTTACTTATTACAACCTATTCCATTTAAATAAAACTTTTTTTTTTGTACAAAACTGTATTTGAGTATAATAGTTTTTCTGGCAAGACTAGTAAATATCAAAATAATAATAATCAATTTTTTAAAACGTGGCTACATTTTTCATCTAACGGGTTTTTGTTTAAATTTATTTCTCTACGTCGTAACCTAATAATCATAATTATACCGACATATAGTGTTGCGGGCCCTGCTTCATCCATCGAGTTATATTCAATTTTCTGTTGACGAAACGTTCTTCAAAATGCTTTGAAAACAGAAGACTTCTTGGTTGTCTTCCAAGTGCCAACCCTCAAGTCTAGGCTGCACTTGGGAACCTGAAAACTGCAGCTATTTCACAAAGATATAATACATATGAAAATGGATGGTACTAAACAAATCGTAACGTAACTTAGGTAGGAACAGTGACAGTGACAATACTGATTTTCAAATATTTCTTTCTTAAAGTGTAATAAAGAAAAGAGAATAATTTTCTTTGTCAAAATTAACCCTTTTCACAACGGTAAAATTTTAAATATTGTTGGCATGTGATAAATCATTGAGTGGTGATTGATTAATATCATTGAGTGGTGATTGATTATATTTATAACACCTTGATATTTATTGAATATAAATATAAAGGTGTTATAATAAATATTACAACTGGAATAATTAAAAATAAATTAATAAAATAAAACATTCTAGCTATTTTTATTTTGCAAATCAAATATTTTTATGACGGTTGTCAATTAAAGTGATGAAATATAAAATATGGCCGCATTTATTGCTATAAAGAATAAGCTTCTCGGCGAATACAGTATTAACTAACAGCGTACTTAAATCGTACCTCGAATATCACACAATAGTCCCAACCGACTGGAGCCAGTGGGACTATAGCAACCCCAATTGGGGTATGTTGTGAGGCTGAAGATAGTGGGAAGGGGAAGGAAATGGAGAAGAGGAAGACGGGGAAGTACCCGGCTATTCAGATCTGGTCACCAAACATGGCTAATGCCATTCCAAGCAACTTTTCGATTTTGAATGGTGCTCTTACACCTGGGCGATACTGACAGTTTCTTCCATTCTGGAACGTGTCGCAAGTTCCAAAGTCTTATTTTTAAGCTAATATTTTATAATTTTCCGACTGACAATAAAAAAAAATGGACTATCAACAGTGGCGTCGCACGTTTTACTGGACAGGCGATTGAAATTTGACAATATGGTATTAAAAAATGTTATATCTGCATTTACTATGCAGACCTTGTGTATTGGGAACTTTATGAAAATACTGAATGATTCTTCTTATAATTGTGTTTATTTATGTTACAATAAAAAGGTCTGGATTTAGCTACAATGTTCATTACCCGAGGGTTGGTAATTCTCTCGTTCCAGAAGCTTGTTCCCTGTCAATATAATCTCACAAGTACCTGTTACACTCTAGCGACATCTGACGGACTCTGGAGTAAGCTTTATGACTAGAGCCATCTATCGATTAAATACTCAACTTTTTTTTTTTTTTTTTAAAAGAAAGACAAACATTCCCGGGTTACGAATAACCTAACAATCTCCTACTACCACCACAGTAAGCTGAAAATGTTGCTTGTGTTGTGATGGAGGACTTAGCCAGCCGAGGAGTTGAACACACTACGCCTGAGTGGGACCCAAGCGCGATGTCAACTCGGCCACCGACCGGTCCTTATTACCATACATCACAAAAAAGATCGTAGCAATGATACTATTCTAGTTTCTGTCTATCGAGGGATGCGTGATGGCAAGGCAACTATGTGATGGTACCAAGTAATTTATTTGTGTTCTCTGTCTGTATTATTAGGGCACTTCATATGTTATTCTACATTCAATGAATAAATCCCACTAGCTTAAAGGTTTGTACATTCGATATTCAAATTATTATTATCGTCTCGAAATAATTCATAATTGGCCCAGACTGATGGCAGTTAATCGTACTGGCGCCTGATGCAGTTGGTCGATGATTGATTGAATGTGCCTGAACGGGTTAACCTCTATTTACTGCGTAGGTTAATAGGTAGTTACTAATTGTGGATACAGGATGTTTAGAACCTATTTATACCATATAATTTGGAAAATGGATTTTTGATTATTAGTTATTAAACTGGGTCAATTCGAAAAATTGATTTTTATCAAACGTGTTTTGTTGACATCCATGTTGGAGTATTTAGGGTGACCTGAGCCAATAGATTTTGAGTTCAAAATTCAAAACCGATGGGCATAGAACCACTCGTTGTACTGTCGATTAGTTTTTGAAGTAAAGCATCAATTTCGTTAGAAGTATTTCCATTAATATTTTAACATAATTAGATCTTATGGTTTAAAATTGAATGCAGAAACAGTGTTGTCGGATTAAATATGTAAAGAAAAAGTACATCACACACACAACACAATATTTAATAAAATAAAAAATAAAATACTTTTTGTTTTAAAACCACGAGTTTTTAATCATTTTTATAACCGACCGGTTTCGCTTTACTCAAGCATCTTCAGGGTACAAATTATTACTACAGTGATTGCTTTCTACAATAATACACAATATTTAGTTTAAATGAATGTCCTTTCCAAAAATTACTAATAAATACGGGCAACGAACATTATTTTATCTTGTACCTTCTAAATTCAATAAGGTATCAAAGCGTATATAAAGCCAACCAAATTGCATTCGAAATTGTCAAGATACGATAAGATACGATTGAACCACCCCAACCAGGAGCACTCCTGTCCCAGTGAGACCGGTACACAAAGGGGGTACTGATTTGTTAGTACTTGGAACACGTGCTCTGAGGATGAGAAAGAGGTTGGAGTTTAATCGACCGGTTATTTTTTATATCTTCGTTTTTCTTGCCTTATCTCACAGTTCCTTGCCTCTTTCTGGTTTATCTCGTCTCTTCTTGCTCCTCTAGTTTCTGTTGGCTCTTCTTGCCTCTTCTTGGCTCGCCTTGGATCTTCTTGCATATTTTTGCACCTTTTCGCCCCCTCTTCACTCGACTTTTCTAAACTCCCTTCTTGTCTCTTCTAAAATCTTCTTTGCTTTTACGGGCTATTATTGGCTGTTTTTGCTTCTTCTTGCATCTTCTCGCCCCTTCTTGGCTAGTCTTATCACTTCTTGGCTCTTCTTGAATATTCTTACCGCAGCTTATCGTCTCTTCTGTCTCTTCTTGGCCCTTATTGGTTCTTCATGTTCTTATTGCAACTTTTCGTCCTTTATTGGTAAGTCTCATATGTTCTTGACTCTTCTCAAATCTTCTTACTTCTTAGTGCCGCTTCTCGTCTCTTCTAGTTTCTTCTGGTCATTTCTCGGCTCGGTCATTAGCGCCGCTTGATAGATCAAAACTTTTTAAATTATTATTGTTTACCCTAACCTAACAAATACATCAGTATCCATTGATTGTACGCATGTGATTGTATAAAAATGCTTATGAGTGTGTTTAAGTACGTTGTGTGTATGCCTGTTGGGTGTTAACTGTGTTATATCTATATGATATGTCTATGTATTTTATGCCTTTGGATTGTAGTACTTGAAATGTTATTTTTCTGAATCTATTTTCTCCATTGTGACATACTAGTTATATGTGTGATTTAATGCTATAATTAACATTGTGATATTGATCTGCTGTCAAAATAGCAGGTGCTGCTTATAATGAAGAATAAAAAAAACAACAAAAACTTACGTAGGTACTTTACTCGTAGATAGGGTACGAATTCAAACGTGTCATGGAATCAGTTAGAATCGATCCGGGGAATAGATCTTAGATTGTTTGCAGCAACACGACACACAATGAACGCATCGCAGTTTTGAATCACCCGCCAGATGGCAGATTATGTACAGTACTATCTACTATCATCAGTCCATGAATTTACAGCGCAAGCAATGGTGATTGTAGCCCAATTGACCATTGATTCGTGGTATTATTTGGCGATTGTAGTTCTGAACCCAAATAGCTGAGCACCTACCAATCACCGGTAGGTAAATCGCAGGTACCTAAAATATTACTTAGAGGAAGCCAGCTATACACGGTGTCCGGAAAGTACAGACGAAAGTACAAGCGGGAAACTGGTGAATCTTCATCTCAATGAAAACAAAAAAAAATCGTTCCGTAGGTCTGTTCAATATACCAGCGCCGCGAGTCGCATATTTATTTACATGGTTTATTCACTTACGGCGTTAAGTTTCCGACTTTATCCATTTTGAGTTCTTAATCACAACCAAAAAAATGTTACTCGAAACTTTTTCATCTCACAAAAGATACCTATGGAAATATTATGTTGAAAAGTTCGGACAATTTTTGATGATTACCGATCAAAATGAATGATGACCTTGTCATCAAAACAAATAACATGTTTACCTAGGAATACGAATGAATTTGGTCATTTGATAATAAAGCCGCAGTTTATTTCTTCATTCAAAACATCATTTTTAACGAGGTAGGATGTAGTTATTGAGGTATTTATGCTGTTTATCTTATACACATATATACTTATTTATATTATTTAATGTAGTAATAAATTCCTTTGTTTCAGTAGACATCAGTGCTGTCCAAATATATTACCCCCATACAATACGATTAATGTTTTTGTTTTCTACGTCCAAATAGTTAAAGTCTTTTACGAATATTTTTATGCTTCTATTGTTTTTGAGTAGGTTCTTATGAAGAAGTAGGTAGTGGTTCGAGTAATTATGTGGTTACAGCTCCCATGAAATTAAAACGGCTGTCTGTCTGTCTGTTAGACGTGTACCTTTGTGATTGATGGCTTTATTTTTTTAAGCCTGTTGCTACGAATAAAATATATACATTAGAAATGCCTTCCTTCCATGCATATTTGAATAGAAACCAATGTCGTTACTGTAATACCTTTTGGTACTAGCTCATTTAGCACCCGCACTGTCTCTTTTGCAGTGCCTGACTTCGTTTATGTCCATTCTATTTTTTTATATGAAAATATCTTAATGATGATGAAACGAATTTATGTATTAGAAAGATTTTTGGATCACGAAATACGCCCATATCGTATTACTCGCGTTCTTCTTTATTCTATGCCTGCTGAATAACTAATATCTGGCTTTGACCTGAAATAAAGTACGTAGAAAAAAATAGTTCCTACCTAATTAAATTGATAAAAAAACAATATGTTGTTCTGTTAAAATGATCATCGCATCCCTAATTCTCTATTCTAAAGACATATTTGGATTCTCAGAATAATATTTACAGCAACGGGAAACCTTCAGATTGGAATGTCAAAGATTCATTATTCTGTGATTGTATTTATTAGTATCTAATAAATACAAAAAATAAAATATTTGTTTAAACAGCTGTGGCTAAAATCATTTTGCCCACGATAATATTATGAGTAGGTAGGCACCTAATAATAATACATCTAGTCACCTAATAACTTGTTCAGAACACACGGAAGCCATAAGAAAAGATGAAAATTAGCCCCCAAAATTCTTGGGAATTTTTTCACACACGCAAAGATGCTATTATTATTTAATGGAACCATTTATGAGGTACCTATGAGGTTGCGTGTCTCTTTCGACCAAAAATATGTAGTGTTTATTATGACTTCGGGTATTATAGCGACGTAATAATAATTATAATAATATTGGACAATTTTTATAGCGCCGCTTTTGTGAGTTATCACCTCAGGGGCGCGTCGTTTAAACGTTTCCAAAGAATATTCGTAAAAGCATTTATGTCATGCTTGAATTTCTCACTTTTTTGTATTTATGAAAAAGCTATAAACCCAAAGATTTGTAGTAAATACTAACGAATTCCGTTACAGATCGATGTATATCAGTATATACCAGCTACATAAGCACTGTTCAGGATTAAAAATGCGCCTAGAGTAAAAATAGCCCTAGGGCTCGACGTGAAAGATCAAACGGCAAATAATGTTTCTCTAGAAAGTCTCAGTTATAAATAAACTGTCTCAGTCGTCTCAGTGTAAGGCATTTTCCCACAAAACAGAGATGGTATGCCGAAAAAATAAATAAATATCCCCAGCTTTTTCGCCGAAACCCCCAAATTTCATAAAAACCCAGATTCGAAAAATTCGGTATCTTCAACCATTCAACCTTGCTAATAAGCAAAAATACAAAAATATGGGGCTAAAACCATACATTCCTATTGGGATTGTGTAGCGAGCGAAATGCTGAAATAGGCCAAGCCAGTATGCGTAAAGCGTAATCTGTCAGCCCCATTATGCCCGTCAAGTTACACTCTGGTGGGAGCCCTGGTAAGATAAGCCTAGTGATAACATTACTAAAAAATACTGATATACCGGGCAATAACCAGATAGCCACATTAGTTTGTGAAAAAATTTAAAATCCCCTTACCAACATATAATATTTCATAAACACAAGCAATTACACAAAGTCCTTATCCTTAATCCCCTAGATTTCTTACTTTTTTCGAAAAAAACTCATTTTTTCCCTTTGAAATTCAAAATCCCGCAGATCTGGGAACTTCTCACCAGATATATCATCACTGTACAATAATGTAGGAATTTCGCATTCAAAGAAATTCTTCCTACTTCTTGAAAGATCGGAAGTTTTCTTAAAAAGGGGAAAACTAGAACAATAAGAAATTAAAGCGACGATTTTTTTTTCTATTGTAGTTATTTTTTTTTTTACCGGGGACGGTTTACATATAGTTCCCGTGAGCAATTAGGCCATAGGCCCATTGTGCTATCTTCCATTTTACCTAATTCCTTTAACAGTCACCCGATCCCTTTAATAAAGTTCACCAGGGTTGTCATTGGATATGTGGCCATGTCTTCTGGTTCCACAATGTTTGTTCTCAGGTTTCATCTCTACTCTCAAATCCCCCTTCGTTCCTTGAAGGCCCCACAAGGGAAGAGAGCCTCATCTCTCCTCTCCAGTTTTGTCTCTCAGTCTGAGAGGGTCTCGATGCTCCTCTCCACTCCTCATTGGTTCCCTGAAGGTCCCACGAGGGAAGAGGCCGTTGTATCTCCTCTCCAGTTTCTTTATTCATTGAATTGTTTGTTACATGCATTGAGGATATTTCGACCACCATTCTAGGCACATGCCCGTGTTATGATGGTCATGGTGGTATTATGTTTGTATTTATATCATAAGTTTTTGATTATTGTTTAAAAAATCATTATTACTAAAGGTAAATACTCCTCCCATAAACACGAGCTCTTGGAGCTCAAGTTATGGAGTAGTAGAATAATAACGAAAACAATGTATGTAAGTCTGCATATTGTTATCATTTGTAATGTTAAATAATTTACAAGTAATAAATAAAAAATTTAATTTAATTTAATTTTTAAAAGAAATACAAACATTCCCGGGTTACGAATAACCTGACAATATTTTAAAATCTCCTACTACCACCAAAGTAAGCTGAAATTGTTGCGTGTGTTGTGATGGAGGACTTAGCCAGCCGAGGAATTGAACACACTACGCCTGGGTGGGACCCAAACGCGATGTCAACTCGGCCACCGACCGGTATATATATATATATTATCCACAACATTTAAGTGGTGCAATTTAACATAATGTATACTTTTATTACGTAACGCGAAACCAATGTACCTACCTACCCGACGTTACCGTAAAATGAAATACCAACTAGACTGACTTTTCCATTTTCATGATTTCTAAACATAAATACTACCGTGTAAGATCCCGAGTTACTTTCTAAATATTCTTAATTAATGTGGATGCGTGTTTATAACCATAGACAATAATTCCTTCATTTTTAGTTGGTCGACCTGATAAAATAATAGATAATTTTCAAATACTCAATTCCCATGAGTGCACATGAGTGGTATATTTATGATTCCCATCCCATGTGTGTCTGAAGTTTGAATGTGTCATTTAATATTTGACGTTTCCCCTTGTTGACAAAAAGCTTAGTTATTTTCAAGATGGTTCAAATCGACGATAACAAAGTAAAATGTATAGGCCAAGTCTTAAATGACAGTAACCGCCCTCTCAAGGAAAGGTTTCGTGCATTGTTTACATTAAAAAACCTTGGCGGCCCGGCTGCCATAGAATGCATTCGTGAATGTTTCACAGACGACTCGGCACTCTTAAAGCATGAGCTGGCCTACTGCTTGGGACAAATGCAAGATGTTTCCGCTATCCCTGTCTTGATACATGTGTTGGAAGATACGAAACAAGAACCAATGGTCAGACACGAAGCCGGTTAGTATCTTTTAGAGGTTATATTGAAATAATCTTGAGTTCAAACAAGTTTTTCTCGCAATTGTTGAATTCTTGGTAAATTTTGGATAGGGCCTGACACGCTTATTACGAATAATTTTTAGAAAAAAACTTTATATTTGCCTTAATTACAATAAAAGAAAACTTTTTGCATTTCGGGCGGCGGAAAATTATGCATTTTGATTTTCAATTGCGTAAAACCAAAATTCACTCCGCGAATCGATGTGGCGACATTAGGAACGCACTGTTATGTTGATATCACTGATGCATTAACAAGAGCTAAATACGACCGTTGCTATCTTCGTGGGATACCTAGGTTTGTGTAACATGGTTTGTGATACAAAGGAAAGTGCCCCTTAATAACGCCTGCTCGCGTCAAGGCAAGAAAAACATCCCAGTTTTCAACTAGTTTACCGGCTACGCTAGGTTTGTGTAACATGGTTTGTGATACAAATCCATTTGTCTTCCACGAAGTTAGCCATAGTCGTATCTACGCAATGTATCAGGGATACCAACATAACAGTGACGTACCTAATGGCAGCTGATTGCCGCCGCATCGATTCGCTAAGTGAATTTTGGTTAACGCAATTGAAAATTTAAATTCATAATTTTCCGCCGCCCGAAATGCAAAAAGTTTTCTTTTATAGTAATTAAGGCGAATATAAAGTTTTTTTCTAAAAAATATTCGTAATAAGCGTGTCAGGCCCTATCCAAAAATTACCGAATTCTTTAGCTTAAAGACTTCCTAACACTTTCTGTTTTTACATTAAGGTCGTTTGTTATTAGTATTAATCTTTGTTTATTATATTTTTAACACCACACAACATGATATATGAAAATTGTATAAAGGAGGCTCTCCGGTTTTAATATATATTTTTAAAATTGTGATTACCGCGTAAGAGTCCCAACTGCTCCTAACCGCCTGGAGCCGGTGAGACTATGGCATCCCCAATTGGGGTATGCTGTGAGGTTGAAGGTAGTGGGAAGGGGAAGGAGATGGGGAAGAGGAAACCTGCCTATTCAGATCTGGTCACCAAACACGGCTAAAGCCATTTCAAGCAATATTTCAATTCTGAATGGTAGTCTAACACCAGGGTTCAAATGAATTGTGAAATAACACAAATTCACCAAATAAAATTTGCTTGCACACGCCGAGATTTAAATCCACGACCTTCAGATTGCTAGTCGAGAGCTTTACCCCTCGACCACGGAGGCTGTCATAAAGGGCCTAAATATTTCTACAACTGCTGTGGAACATTGAAGGAGTTATAGAATGACGCATTCTGTCTTGTGTTTCATGACTGTACTCTGTTGTTTAATGTCGCTAGTTCTTCGAAACACCTTTTACAGAAATAATGGCAGAACAATCACGACTTTCCCACTTGATGTATAAATCCCTTCTATTAACGTACAATATTATCTTATTTTCATCAAAATTAAACAACTGTTAATCTTGCTAGCTCAAATAAACGAACATTATTTTAGTATTAACTTTAACCATTCGCTTATATCTTTCAGCGGAGGCATTAGGAGCCATTGGAGACCCATCAGTGCGAGAACCTTTAGAAAAATATGCCAAAGACACCATCGTTGAAGTGGCAGAAACCTGTCAGATCGCCCTGGAGAGGCTCAACTGGCTGCAGAAACCTACTGAAGACAAGTCCACACTGTCGGAGAATCCATTCGCCTCCGTAGACCCAGCCCCGCCAGCGGAAACCAAAGATGTACCGACCCTGAAGAAAACACTGCTGGATGAAAGTTTGTCCTTGTACGAACGGTACAGAGCTATGTTTAGTTTGAGAAATATGAGAACCCATGACTCCGTTATTGCCCTAGGAGAAGGTACTGATATATTTTTCTCAAAAATTAATAGTTCTTATCTAATTAGTTAAAATGTCTGGATGGTATATGAATTATAACGTTGTAAAGTATTATATTTCTTAATTAATATTTTATCGCTTCTTCACTGATAAGTGACTGCAACTGATAATAATCTAAGTTGATTATTTTTAAGCTATTGTATATCATTTTGTAAACTTAAACCTCATAAGTCATAACTGAAATAATTTTATGTGTGTGCATATTCTCTGTCTATGAAAGTGCAGAGTCAATTTTATTCTACAAGAATCAAAGATTTCTTACTGCTACTGCCATCTATGTTCAAATTTATAAAATAAGTGGTTCTGTTCATGACTGAAAGTAAATGTTTTATCCGTGCAGAATAATATTATGGACATTTCTCGTAGTTGAATTCTAATCTTGTATGAAAGATGCATGAAAAAAGGATTTTTTTCCTTTATTTTTTCCCAATATTTTTTTTTACATATAAGTTACACACACATTTTTAGAATAAAAAAATGACAAGAATAAAAGTTAACTAGGGTAAGAAGGAAACCCACAAAGAGACCCCTGTTCGTGGGTAATATAAAAAATTTACTAATAAACTAAGAATAGAAATAAATTTTAAAACAAATTAAAATACGACATCAAGCAAGTTGTAATGGAAGTTTTAAAGTTTCGGTATAGGAATATAATATTGTTGTTAAGAAATCAAAACAAAGTTTCATGATTAAATTATTTTTTTTTAAAATTTATTTTATTATTATTTTTTTTAAATGCAGTATTTTTTATTTGTTTACGCTCAGATTAAGCATTTCATATTTTTATAGAAGATCTACAGTCTCTATGTATGAAGAATGAGTTAATGACGAATGTAAGTAAGTCTAAAGTAATTCTGTTTGAAAGAGAGAGTACAAAAACAGTGTGCAATATAGTTGTGAATGAGGAATACTTAGAGCAGGTGGATGAGTTTGTGTATTTAGGAAATATATTTACGAGAGATGGGAAGGCTGACAGAGATATTGAAAGAAGGGTAAATGCAGGTAACTCCATTAATGGAGGACTGAACGCAGTTGGCGCTGACAAAAAATTGTCCAAAGAAGCGAAGCTAGTAGTCCACAATGGAGTGCTGGTACCTACCCTGATGTACGGAAGTGAGGCATGGAACTGGCAGAGAAAGGATGAAAGTAGATTGAATGCTGTTGAAGTGAGATCCCTGAGGTGTATGTGTGGTAAAACCAGTGCAAGGCTGATGTAAGCGTAATGAGTAAGATTAAGAAAGGGACACTTAGATGTTTTTGGGAATGAGCGAAGAAAGGAATAGGAGAAGGATGAAATATGATGCAAATGCAAATGGTAGCAGAAGTGGGGGACGCCCGAAGAAGACATAGCACGATCAAGTGAATCAGTTACTTGATTCGGGCCATGTCAAGAGTCAGAATAATAGAAGAGTATGTATGAATGTGAATGAGGCAAGAAGTGTGTGCCAAGACTGAGTTGTTTGGCGGTCTATCCTCTCTGTCTACCCCTGCGGAACGGCGTGATGGTTAGTTAGTTACAAAAGTCAATATCTTTCTTTAGACATGTTTGTATTATAAGAAGCAGTTATCCTAAATAGTACTAATTTGATATATTCTTCAATATGAAACATACATATCACGAACATTGATTATCACAAACATTGTGTCCAGGTCTGAAAGCATCCAGTGCACTGTTCCGCCACGAGGTGGCCTTTGTGCTGGGGCAGATGCAGCATGAGAGCAGCGTGCCCTTCCTGGTGGCCAGCCTCGAGGATGGGACTGAGAACGAGATGGTCCGACACGAGTGCGCCGAGGCCCTTGGGGCCATCGCTACCAAGGACTGTATGGATGTACTAGAAAGGCTAGTATATTATTATACATATTCTTTCATAATGACGTATACGTAAAACAATTTGGACTTTCTCTCTGTACCTACCATATTGTTTCTGAATATCATCATTTAGGGTCAGTTATTTCACTGATTTCAAATGTAACAATATCATCAAAGCATCGATCAATGCCATTTTGTTTTTTTTCCCTTTAACCTATCCTTATGGATCAATTAAAAAAAAACATTTCTCTGAGCTATTCTGGGTAAACTACTTACTGTAGATTGAGTACTATTTTTGCAAATATATGAACACATTATCTGGTAAGACGGTAAAATTTACAAAAACATAATTTTGCAAAAAAACAAATAAGTTATTACGAAAATAGAATCGGCTGGCAGACAGCGAAAATTTAGCATCAACATTCCAGGAGTTAAACATTGCTAACCCGTTTCAGTTTTTAAATAGCTGATAAGCGTATCCGCCATGTTGTTATGCTTGTCAGCTGTTTGTTCAAATTTGTTCAAAAGCTGAAACAAACCTAGAATCAGCGTTTAACAAGGACCGTTCAAATGACATTGATTGGCACTTTAATGGCAAACTTAGGGGGTATTTCACTATCTCTGATTATGTTCTGACTAAGCACTAATCCGCAGATTAGTCATTTTTTCGTTTTCACTATATCTGAATAACGCTAACGCTCGGGTTAAAGTTCGATTTGACTAATCAGTGCTCAAACTTCACGTTAGGCGCTATTCCTCGAATCAAAGATGGCGTCAAAACATTCCGAGTTTGACAGCGGAGAAGTGAGTCGAATTTTGTTGAATGAATTTGAATGCTTGTATGATCCATCCTGAATTATTTGATTGTGTTCAAAATAAGAAACAATGTATTAATTCGACACGAATCTATCTAAAATGACCTGATAATCAACATAACATAACCAAAAAAATGCACACTTTGCGGTGTGCGGACTGTGACGCATGACAGCCGTGGCAGTAGATGGAGTAACTGCAAACATTTTGCGATGTTGCCAGACTATTTCGAGTGTTATCTATCCGGAAGCTCGAAACAATGGTGAAACGGTCGCCGTTGAATAACGAAGTTATTCTGATCTTTAAAGCCAGCCAACGGATAGCTAGTCAGATATTTAGCCCGACATAGTGAAATACCCCCTTACACTTGAATGTCAGCGAAACATCTTGCACTAACTCTAATTTATCTACAGTACTCTCTCAGTAATCTGAAGCTTGATTATCTGACAACTACTATAATCCGCTGTTACTTTTACAAGTTGAAAGGGCAAAATCAAGCTCTATAATTTACCGTTATTCAACGGGTTGGGTTTTCTTATTCTTACGCACTCAGTTACTATACTAGTCTGGGCGAGAGGTCATATGTGACATCATCGTTTCAATATTTTCTGTCTTTTTCGTTTTCATACAAGACATGTGAGAAAGAGAAGAATGATTGTAAATGACGTAGATACGAGCCCTTGTTGGGACTAGTTTATACCACCGTTTAGCTTGCTAAAGCTGACCATTTCACTAGTAACCAGGGTTAATTATTAATTGTTTTAGGATATTTCCGTTTGTCTTTTGTGTATTCTAGCAACTCTTGCATGTGTTTCTGTTAGTTTCGTTCTGCCAGTTTTTTGTTTGAATAAGTTTGTAAAGTGTAGTCTTCTCACAAGTGTAAACATGGCAGCTTAACATTAAACCGAAAAATGGAAATTTACGAAAGACCGATAACAGTGTTGTTGTTATATATATGTTATATGTACCATTTTTGTAGTTATCTTCATTCTATACCACTTTTGTAGTTATCTTCATTTTATACCACTTTTGTAGTTATCTTTATTCTATACCACTTTTGTAGTTATCTTCATTCTATACCACTTTTAGAAAATACCAATTAAAAAATGAGCTGTGAGATTCCATAGAGAATCGGAGACGGAAAAAATAATGCAAACATTCTTAGTTATAGAATTGGTATTTACACTACATGCATTATTATTAAGCTTTATGATTATCCTCATTTTGCTTCTGAAATTGCATTCTGTATTTTAGGTTCAATGATGTTTTTTTATAATGTTACTAATTTTATGATTATTTGTTAATCTCTTCAGATATCTCGCAGATGGCAAAAGGGTGGTGAAAGAGAGCTGTGAAATAGCTCTAGACATGTGCGAATATGAAAATAGTCCAGAGTTTCAATATGCCAATACAATTACCATCATTGACACATGATTTATTGATGAAACTAAATTTTTCAAAGTAATAATTTTATGATTTACATTCTTCAGTATTTTTTAAATTGTAATTAATCCATATTCAACCCAAATACAAATATTTCTGTTATAAAAGAAAAACATGTCTTTCATTATTTTCCTATGTCCATTGTATCGATCATAAACTGTGGTCCAAGGAATATGCTACCTTTTCAAAAATGTAATACTACTTACACATTTGGCAGCACGAATTTGTAAAATGTTAATTTTAACTTCCTAATTAATTGAATTGACAAACTGTGGCGGTTTTCTCTAAAGTGCATTTGTGCAGTGAACCCCCATTAAAAAGATGAGAAAATAAGACAAGCTTGCATTATAATAATTTTAGCATATTATAAATAGCGGACCATTAAAATTCTGCCTTTAAAATCCACTGTCAAAGAGCAACCCGATATTCCCATGTAGTATGCTATAGAATCAGCACAAAATACTTGAATCCCCCTGACGGTGAAATTCTCTAACCTATGCCAACACAAGACAATCTTGAAACAAACCGCAATTGTATATCGATGGTAGCGATAGTAGAATGTTTGATGCCAAGTGACCTTGGGAGTTTGACTTCTGGAGTTTTTCATTGAGATTGGCCGAGCCCTAAGTCCGCGCCGGTAACTGGACCTTGCAACTAGATGCAAGTTAAATGTTATTTTACTGTACAGTAGTCCGTAGTAATTTTTTTGTATGTTTTCCTTTTCTTGTTCCTGCAAATTGTGCAACCGTTTGCTTTTAATAGCATTCGTAAATCTATTAGTAATACAGATTTTAATGTAGTTTGCTTTTGTTTTCGTATTCAAAATTGAACCGTTTTTAGATAAAAGATTATATTCTTTAGTTGTAAAAGTTTCGTGAAAGGCCGTTGTCGCATATCGCTAGTTATCCAATATTGTGTTGCACTTTCCCTAGTTTGGTTTTGGCTTTCAACTGGAAAAGCAGTTGCATTTATTGACTTGTGGCATTTATTCTTGTTAGGTATACCTACTATAGGCTTGAAATTAAAATTAAGGTAACTAGGTATATAAATATAATATTATATCTTTCCTTGAATTTGTTAACCCCCAGTTGAAAAGAGCAAGTATTTATCATTATATTATAATAATTCCGTCTTCATTGTCCCAAATTTGAGAACATTGGAGGTAAAATTTTCCTGCCGTTGAGAACTCCGCTGTAAACTCTCTTTTTGATACGTGTTGTGCCATTCGTGAGAGAGAGGGAGAGATAATACAATGGAGATATTCACAGCATGCCTCAAATTAGTGACGATATTGAAACATTACTAAAGAAAATAAAAAAAAACAGGCATTATTTCACGTATTTTTAATAAAAATATTTTATCAATGAATTTTTTCTTTTTCTGTGTTGTTGTTTTATAGTTTAAACAATCTTCCCAAAAAAAATTTATGCAAACTTACGACTACTACAAATAATAGTCCTCATCACTACACAAGCCAGAGTAGTAGACACTTTTGGAATTGCCCTGGTGATAGACCACCATCTGAAAAGCTAGGTATTTCCCCGACTTCCTCTTCTCAATCTCCTTCCCCTCCCTACTACCTTCAACATACCCCAATTAAGGATGCCACAGTCTCACTGGCTCCTGACGGTTGGGAACAGTTGGGAGGGACTCTTGGCTGTACAAATATTTTTAACCAGAAAATGTTTGTCTTTTTTTTTTAATAAAATAAAATAATAAAAATGTCTCTTTTTAAGAAACCCTAACTAAGAATTAACCTTAAATCCTATTTTTAATAAATTGGTTCTTAGTTTGGGTTGAATTTAAAATAAAAGCCCTAAACCTATTTAAATATTAATTATATTCATCAAATCAGATGGCCGCCAAAGAAACACCTTACGTATATTGTAACGTCATTGCGTAGAATATTAATTTTGATTTGAACGAAATAGCAAAATTTTGTTTAATCCTAATTTTAATTAAGAAAAAATATGTCCATCTTCGATGACTTAAATTTTTGTTGAATCTAAATTTTATTTTAATATGCAGTTTCACTTACCGTTCTTTCTCCCAGCTGATTTTATATTACATAATGACAGATGAGATGAATTATATTTTTACCCCATCAAAAAAAATCTATTACGTGGCAACTCTGTGGTTTCTCTTGTGGTTCCCAAAATAATGTTGCTATTAATTTTCAACAGTGAACTGGCAGTAGGACAAAAAATAACTCTTTTCTTTAGTACCTACCTAAAAATTAATAATTTAGTCAGTAAAAATGATAAATTAAATATTTTTAATTTTTGATATTTGTCGTTCACTGCTTTCCATAGTTTCCACCTCGAGCCACAGCAACTCGATGAATGTAAATATATTGCCGAGCTTGAAAAGCAAATAAAAAACTGCCAGTTAAGGCGTCTGCAATCATGAATAAATTCCTTTTTAAAAAAAAAGTTTTTCAATTTATTTTTTTCGAAACATGCAAACAGAGGTCATCCATTTCTAGACAGTGGCATTTCCTGTAAGTTATTGCTCTTCCGGCAGAAATATTCCGGGTATTTAACTCCCACCAAAATAATGATCTCTTCATTTTGGTGGTCTTTACGACATTTTTAACTGGAGCTTTTGTTTTTATTGCACCTAAAGATTACAGTAGGTAATAATTTTGCAATAAGGGTTGCAAGACGTAAGTATCTACCTATAGGTAAATAAAACATTTACGCAAGTGTTTTTCGACTGTGTTTCGGTGCCTAATGAAGCGAGAAAATTATTCCTCGGAGCATCTTTAATTGAAATACCGGTAAAACAAGGGCAGTATTTCTACCTGATGAATTTATATTAATTTAATAAAATCTCCCTCTCTGGGGGTAAGCCGACCGCCCCAATGCCCAATACACGCGGAGCAAAATGAGTAGGTATTGCCAATTTATTAAGAATCTCTTAAAATTATTAGTAATCCGGTTAAAAACCGGTTTTGCAGGCCTTTAGCGAATGAATTAAGAGGCTTCCTGATAAACTTTTCATAAATTTCGAATATATTATCACGATGTCGGAACACGTGTTCGAACTATTATTTCTTGTACGGTGTAACGTGTCTACGCGGAAAGTCACTGCGAAACAACCTCCAGTCTTGGTGATCCGTGTGTATTGTTTTTAGCGACAAAGAGAGGATAGATGGATACGTTGGAAAATATATTTAAAAAAACAATAGGTAGGAACTCGAAAACTCGTATTAAAGATCATTGTGGTTTTCTTTTACGCAGTCGGACAATTTCGAAACATGCTGTATACAAATAATGCATCTGTGTGAGTACCATGCTTGAGTGAACTCGATTTCCGATAACTATACGTAGATTTATAGTTAAACAGTAGGTAGTTACCTCCACAACATTATAATATATTCCAAGAATTCATCCAAATGGGAATCCTTCCGGGATTATTGCAATGCAAAGCGTTCGATGTTTAAATCAATCTATCTTAATTTAATTTCCTTCACCGCGCTCAAACGAATAGCCTCTACTCACGATCCGATTTGCAGAACAACTTGCAGGACAGCCATGCTCAGGTTTTGCAAATCGAATGGTGAGTAGGCAAAACCGCCAACCGAATTATTATTATTCCGCTGCCCGGCGCTGTATAGGATCACTTCTAATTTCCCTCCTAACTTTAGCAAGTCGGAACCTGAGTAGATTCCAACCAAACTCCCAATTTGTCGTCTTCGTTCCGTACGATTTTTAGCTTCTTACAAATTTAATGTTATAGATTATTTTATAAACATTAAAAAAAAAAAATAATTAGGTATTCGTAAAAAAGTAACGAGACCTATATTATTTAATAACTGTTTTGTACTTACTTCTAACTACGGAAATATTTAGGTACACCTATCAAAATGTGTAGGTAGGTTAATTTATACTGCCTCCATGGTTGAAGTGTAAGGCTCTCGAGTACGAATCCGGAGGTCGCAGGTTAAAATCCTGGCATGCGCCAGTAAGGTTTGTTTGATTATTATGTTTTTTTTTTTACAATTTATTCATAATAATATCTTAAAGTGGCACATTGCAGAGTGGTTAGTATTTTCAGTATCGCCCGTGTGAAAAACCATCATTCGGAATTGAAATGATGCTTAATTTATTTATTTTTATTTATTCACGCTATTAAGGCTTTTACATGAATACATTGTTAAAGGTAAGTTGTTCAGGCATACAATAATAAGTGTATATTTTATAACACAATTAGCCGAGGACCTACATATAAGCAGGGACAAAATAAGTTAAAAATAGAAAGTTCTGTTTTGCAAAGGAGTTCAATATAATAACAAGAGTACTAGAAAGTAGTAGTAGTAGCAGAGAAATGACTTTATCCATGTTTGGTGACCAACCCGCTAAACTGTTAAAGCCCACTTTTTTACAATATGAATTATAACACTAAACCACACATATAACGAGAAGCGAATAATACGAATCTTATTATTGTGTTTTTCAATAAAGCCAATGCTAACCCGATCCGTTGAAATTTCGAAAGCGCACATCACATGCTCACGGAGCACGCACTGCAAATCGGATGGTGTGTAGGCAACCTCCAACTTGCCTCAAGTATGGCTGTCCTGCAAGTTGTCCTGCAAATCGGATTGTGAGTAGAGGCTATGAGTCTTGTTCCTATTAAATATTGAACAAGGAATCACTCTAGCCAGGTGTATTCCTGTCATATGCCCGGAAATTCCAAGCTTTTTTGAAAAAAACCGCGCGCAAATTACTCTCCTGCCTTTTGGTCAAACATCCGTTTAAAAACAAAGAAATTGTTTATTTTGCGATTGTTTTCTGTTTATCAGATAATGTATCTTATTATTCATATATATTACATGATAATATTGTTACAAGTTTTCCCAGAATAGCTAACTTTAACAAAAAAAATGTGTAAAAATTTTCCCATTCGGCAAACAAATGTAAAAAAAATATATTCATAAGAAAATTAACTGATTTTTTTATTTCTACACAAACCTGAATAGACACCCCTCGTGAAAAAAAATAATCCAAAGGTTTTTTCGAAGAAGTAATGCCATTGACACTTCTTTGAAAATGTAAAATAATATCATTTATTCAAAAAAAAAATCAAACGTCAAGTGTCCACTTAAAATTTTTTTGTGTCGTATTTTATAAGTATATGATAACAATTCTTCCAGATTTCGGTAGTTTATACAACTGTTGTTACTAATAATATTATTTTGTACAAGAAACCTGTAAATAAATAATGCTAATAATAAAATTATTCATTAGGACGTAAAAATTTTGACATTTCTTACGAAGTAAATTTTCATCACTTTTCTTGGGTGAAATATTATAAAAATTACATCAAAATAATGTAGATAAAACTATCTTTCTGATGATACCTCAAATCTATTATTTCCACAATCAATTTATATCAAAAATAATGAAAGAAGTAAGAGGTTACCTTACAAGAATTCGCGATGTTTTTGCACTGCTGTCTTTTGCAAAGGCCGCCGACTGCGTGTACAGATGTGTTTGGAAAGAACAGGGTGACAAAAAAATCATGACTCGGGGAATAAAAATAAAATTTGCTAATATTTTTTTATTAATATTTATTTATTTATTTAAATACGTTTTTTTTTAAATTCAGATACTGTGTGGTTCAAAATAAATAAGAAAAAAAAATCATCATATTTATTTCAGTTTTAGAACAGGTACATGAAACACGTTTTTTTAATCTTTGGTCGAGAGACTGCGAAAAAAATCATTTTTCACATACATAAATTTATTATTATAATATTCAAATTTTTAGACACTGTTTCTGTCCTCCTCAAAAGTGGAAGATACAATGAATGGAAACGAAAATTCAAACAATGCAAAGATGCACAATGCACTTGTTTCAGTAAACATTTTTATTCAAATAATGCACAAATACACCCATTCAATAAATAATTAAAACCATAAATAACAACAACCAGTGCCAAATTACAATCACAGATAACAAAATCCAAGTAACAAATGATAACACACATTCAACAAATAACAACCGCAACCAACATTCAAAGAACAATAACATTATAACAAACAATAACATTATGGCAAACAATAACATTATAACAAACAATAACATTATAACAAACAATAACATTATAACAAACAATAACATTATAACAAACAATAACATTATAACAAACAATAACATTATAACAAACAATAACATTATAACAAACAACAACACTAATGCAAGAAATAGCGACACAATTCCTGAACTGTAATTATGGGACTGCCACTATTAGGTATGATGAATTTCCTCTTCATGGCAATTTTTAAAATTTTGTATAAAAAAAAGAATCTAAATGGAAAAGAACAATTTGAAAAAAAAATTATAAATGTGAAGGTGGAGAAATCCTCGGACCAGGTGAAGGTCTGCTCCTCTGGATTCTCCTCCTCCCCCTCCTCCAAAGGCTCCAACTCATCCTCAGGAACATCCATATCCACCATTGACGGAAGTTCTACATCACCGGCGAGGGATTCATCCTCGCTATCAGTGAATCCGTAGAACTCCGCAACGATGTGGTCGGTTTCCTATAGACAGAAAGAAAAGAAAAAAAATATATATACAGCTATGTAAAGCGTCCTTGAGGTAATACAAGACAAAAATGGCGCTGTAAAAGTTAGCCAAGTGTTATTATAATTACCTGAGTATTTGGAGCCCGATGCGTAGAGGAGGTTGATGGTCTCGGGTCAGCCTGCCATCCCGGAATCTGAAATTATAATGTATTATAATATAATCATCAATACGCGTATAAATATTTTATAGCTAAACAAAAAAAAAGTTTGTTAGTACTTTTTTGCACACCCTATATAACTGATCTAATTTTGTGATATTTATTACCATTTTTATAAATAAAAAATAATATTTCTAATAAATATTATTAGAAATAAATATTTCTAATAAATAATGTATTTTGTAAGAACCCTATATCTCCCATACAAAATTTGAATTTGTAAAAAACGTTGATATCTGCGCGCGCAGATAGACGTGCGTTTTACGCAGGCGCGGATATTATTTCAAGATGGCCTCTCACACATACATATAAACAGTTCACGTGTATTTGTGCAGGTTTCCGATGTCTCGTATTTATTGAATTAAAAAATATTAACTAAATATTGACGAAACTAGGGCTTTTATACACAATCTCAATAGTTTTCTTTACATAATAATCTACAATCCTTATTAGATTATGCAATATTTACGTAAATATCGATAGAGAAATGTAAAAATATTTCTTGGCAGATTTTTAGCGGTCGGAGACATCGGAATATCATTTTTAGTAAAATATTAACTAAATATGGACAAATCGAAGGCTGTGGTATATGTTCTCAATTGATTTATCTGCAAAATGAGATACGAAACAAAGCAAATCACACAATATATGACGAGACATAGCTAGAAATAAAACGAAAATTTTTATCACGAAAACATGGCGTATACTTTGACGTAATATTTTGTCGGTTATTTTGAGTTTTCGTATTTTAAATTTACCGAAACACATGCCGTGAACAATAAACTATGTATAAAAAAAACATTACTTACGTTTTATTGATCAATTACTTCGTTTTGGCGCTTTAAAATAGGACCGCGATGTTTCACTTTGACAGTTATTTTTTGTTGTGTGGCATTCCAGCGAAAAAATTAAATTTAGATGTGGAAGAAGCTTCAAGTGTTTCTGAAATATGATGCGTAAAGAACGAGAATAGCTCAAGCGATTAAGACCTTGTTCTCCATACAAATTCTTTGTACAAAAGGGTTAAAATCGCATATAAATTTTTTTTTTTTTTTTTTTTTTTTTAAAGTTGTATGGGCCGCGCATATGCGGTCCCGGCATACGAGGTGTTAAAGTGAGGTCACCTTCAGCTTTAGTGAATCAGAATCGAAGAGCAGGAAATATAAATCTGCGTAAGCAAAGCAGATAGAGACCATTTTGTATTCATTAGTAGGTAGGGACTTATATCTACCCAAATATGTGTAGGTTGACAGGTTGATGTATATAGTGCATATGTAGATATGTACATAGCTTATAGTATATGACTTATGACTATAGCATTGGTCGTGAACAAGTGGCTCGAAGGCACGACAAACAATCGTTTATTCATGTTTATATATACAGAACGCATTGTTGTTAGGAAATGAAAATCAATAGTGTCGTTGTCATTTCTGTATACAAGCTATGAAACCAAATTTATTAATTTATTTTAGTATCACGATAATCATAAAATTTCGGATGGATTTTTTTTTATTACTACACGAGAACTCTTAACATAGAAACAAGAGATATATCAGAATTAGCACAATGATGTATTGTTTTATTAATACAAGTATGGGTACATTTTTTCAAAGATTTGATTGTTGCTTTTAACCAGTGAAGTATGCGCTGTTGGTCAAAATTTGTGACAAAAATGTTAATTTGTTGAAAACAGAAGATACCGAAAAATTTAATTTGGACATCACTTGATAATGAGATCGATGAAACAGTAGTTATGTATGTAACTCAAATTTGAAGTGGTGAAAAAAATGTACATTCTTAACTACCTACTACCCACCTTTTAGAAAAAGTAGAAAAAATTAGATATGGGTACAACATGAAAAATTTAAAAGTGGAATAAGTAGTCGACCTTGTTGTGATTTTAGTTTTCGATCATTGTTTTAAGAATATAATGATATTCCTTTAAAACTAAACAAAAAGGTTGCGCTCACCTGAAGAAGATAGCAAATGCGCTTGGTGAGGTTGATTTGGTTGGTAGCTTGGTTGGCTTGGTACAGGACTATAGGGGTATGTTTCAACTCCCCGCCTGGCGCCGTCTTACGGAAGTGGCAGCCCCTACGCTAAACCACTACGGCCGTACGTGACACCGGCCGGATTAGCCGAAATAACAGGGTTGGTGATCTCTGGATTTTCTCGACATAATACTAGATATATATGCCACTATGTTTTGAGTTCCAGTTTTTCAAACAGTTGGTATTTTTAAAAATCCATTTGAAATTTTGTGACATCATTAAGAAATTGATTAACTTATTGTGTAGGTGCACCACTAAATTAGACGTTTAAACCAACTAGCATTAAATAAGGTTGGTTTGTTTCAAAATCCGATGACAAAAATCAACGATCATTTTGTATTTTTAACAATTGAACGGTCCGATAAATAAGATGTAGGTAAAAAATACCAAAATCTTTTGTTTAGTATTATAATATTATGTTAATTATCATAATACAGAGTGTTCCAATAAGAGGTGTTATTTTGAATAGCCCGCTATTTCGGTAGATGTTACTTTTGAAGCTGTCATTTTTTGACATTTGACAAGTAAAAACTACGCCATTAACAAAAATGGAACGATACACGCTTCAAAAACGCATTGAAATTATTAAAATTCACTTGAGTGAATCAAATGCAAATCATTTTGAGTGATGAGGCCCATTTCCACCTCGGTGGCTTCGTCAACAAACCAAATTGTCGCATCTGGGGCTCGGAAAACCCAAGAGTTATTGTTGAAAAGCCTCTCTATCCTCAACGTGTGAGTGTTTGGTGCGGTTTATGGTCCGGCGGAGTCATTGGACCTTACTTTTTCGAAAATGAGGCTGGAGCAACAGTTACGGTGAATGGATCGCTATCGAGAGATGATTAATGATTTTTTATGGCCGGAATTGGATGGTATTGATTTGGACAACGTTTACTTTCAACAAGACGGCGCTATGTTCACACAAGCAACGAAACCATTGATCTTTTACGATTGAATATCAAAATAAAACCTCTTATTGGAAAACCTTGTATTAAGTTGAGTATTAAGTTTAGCATTATAAATCTATTATTATATTATGTATTAAGTATTATAACATTATGTTAAGTGTAATAGAATTAAGTTGAGCATTATAATATAATCAATTATTAAAATATTCTCTCGAGACCTGATAACCATTTCTTGGTATAAGTTTCAAGCATCCTTCGCAAGGCAAAACAGATGTCACGTGTAGTTTTTAAATGTACGTTCCTACTTTAAGGCGATGCACTACGTCGTGTAATATTTTAAATGGAGCCGCTATCAATAACAACCCTTACGTAGATGGCGATAAGGTTTAAATTCCCGCTTAACACCATCCGCCTATTTTGATCTATGCAAGAAAAAAACATGGCCAAAAAGTGCCTTTTATTTTATTTTGTGGATGTTCAGGCATAAATAATTAAATTTTTTCCGATCATTTTATAAATAACTTAATTTGACACATTATACAATAAAGTCATAACCGAAAATGGGTTCGTAAGTAGGAGATTTTGAACTTTTATAAAAAGACTTATCCAAAAAATACTCGATTATTTCAAAGGCCAAGATGTATTCTACTCACAGTAAGCATCTGAAACATTTCTAGGCGACCAAATTTTCAAACCAAAAACACATGATTTTGCATTACTACGTATGGCATCGCCTTAAACATAAGAAATTTACGTTTCTAATGTTTTTTTTTTTTTTTCACATTTTTTTTATTTTTCATTAAAAGTACCCGCTACATTGCCAAAGCAGTTTGTCAGCATTATTCTTTCTGATAAGTTTTCTATTTTCTCAACGGCAAAAACGGTGAAAACATAATCTAACAATTATTATAAGCTGAAAGCGGTTAGGAAAATCCACTTTTTTAAGATGAACAAATTTACAGTTGGCCGAGATGGTCGGGGTAAATGACGTCATTGAAACCATCGGTAATGATGGCGCGCGGTATGTCGATTGTGCTAGAGAATGTTCTCATTAAAATATTATTGCCTGTCGATAATTATATAATCCCGCATTTGAGAGAAGCGCAAAAATATTATTTATGTGAACCGAGTAGTTATAGCGAATAGTTACCGCACACGAGTTTCTTCTAGTTTCTGTGCAATACGAAGGAAATGGGAGAGAATTTTAAAAAAGTCGATCTGTAAAGTTAAAAATCCATTAATATAAATAAATACTTTTAATAGGGAGAAAATGCGGTCACTACAAAAGTATAAATTTGTAAATCAAAAATAAAATGTTATCAATGCTAATCATAAACGTTATCATATAACAAATGTAATACGTAAAATAACAAATAATCACATAGTATCGTACCTACATTGCATCACTGCCATCTGTTAAATTACTATGAAACTATTTGCCATGATCTACGGACCTGACGGTTATTTTAGCTTGTTATAATTAACTAAACAAAATCTAAATATTAATTTCTAAAATATTATTTTGAGATATAATATATATACAGACAATAATAATATAATGCAATATGTAATAATAGCAAGTAATGTATATAATAAAAGTATTCAGGTCGGTTGGGATTCGTTGTGTGTCCATTACATAAGTACGACTCTCTTGACCATCTCGGTGACTGGAGGCGTGGCGTCCTCTGTAATCCGGCTTCTCGGAAGTCGGATTCGGTGGATGGACGCGGCCTAGGGCTTCTTCGGCGTTCCTCGGAGGCGGGGATCTCATCAGACACCTGCAAACGGATGGACAGCGATGTCCAGTGCATCAACACCGCCCCGGACGGGGCACCGTTGATCGCATTTCCCTCGGGTCTCGGGTCTATATTGATAAGAGACCCTCAGAAGCTACGCAGGACTTTGTTGGGAGTTGCAAATCCTAACTAGACAGTCAACGCGTGTTCAGCATCTGATATCACATGGCCATGTCACGTGACGGGGGATAACCTCGCGGGCGGACGGGACTCTCTCAACACCTCTGGGGGCGTGTGTGGATACTTCTCGAAGCAAACGTAGGTCAGACCCGAATCTTTTGCTCCGATTAGGCTCCAAATTTATTACAGTTTCAAGTGATCAACGGTGATCAACACCTCTGTGCCTGGAAGATATACCGCAGGGCTTGGGCTCAGTATAGTAGTATCTGCGCATTTTTTTTTTAATGCGTCGTTTTAACAAACTTATATACCCCGCGATGATTTGCTAGTCTTTCTCGGGCGCCTCCGATTTCTCCCCCAAGTATTTTGTAGTGAATGTAGTATGTAGATATTGCGTAAAGTATTCCTCGGGAGTCCCCGACTTCTTCTACCATTTTAACATCTCTCCTGGCACTAATAACAACAAACTTTGAAAATTTCAGCGATATCGGTTGACCACTTTTCGAGTTTTGCGAGCACAAACATACACAGGCTGATTTTTTAATATGTTAAGTCACGCGTTGCTATGGCTTATTCTGTCTATGCAGATAGATAGAGAAACGCGTGTGCTTTTCGTCCAACAGATGGCGCTGTTTTTACCCGTCACAGGTAACATCTATATAAAACACATTCGTATTCGAATCCAACATTGTTCAATTTCAATTTCAAAGCAATCGGTGTTTTAAGATTTTGAAAAAACGAACATACACATTTTTATTTATATAGATTATGTAGTATTTTAATTTAATTTTATTTTTTCTTTATTTATTTTCATTTCTTTACACATATTATACATATTAATAGATAGTATATAATAACATAATATATAATACCAAATAGTATACACAAGAAATGAAAACCCACTAAGGCACTGCCTGAGTGTGGGTAATATAAAACGATTACTATATTTCAAGTACCTAAAGTATAATATACATTAGTAGAAAAAGTTTTTTTTTTGTTTATAGTTATTATAAAAAGTAAAGAGAAAACATTATGTACAATAGTTTATAAAGTTTCAGCAAGTGAGTTGTAGAAAGGATCAATAAATTTATGGTAAAAGCGTTTCAATATCTGCGTCATTCAGCCATAATTTTATTTATCATCTTTTTATTTATCATTTGAGTTTGTAGTGGTAGAAGGTTAAATGTATGAGGACCAATGAAACTGCTATGTGTCTGCATTAATTTAGTATTGGTTTGGGGGGTGTAAAATATATTATTTGTTCTTTTGCTCATTCTGTTTTCATTTATTTTGAAATTATTTTTGTTTTTAAATAAATATTTCATACTTTGTAATATAAATAATTTACGAATGTTAAATAATTTAGATTCCTTGTATAATAGGTCGGTCGAGAATGCTTTATTTTTGTTATATATGACTTTCATTATGTGTTTTTGAATTATTTGTAAAGGCTTAATAAATGTATCAGGTGCACCACCCCATCCTATTGTGCCATAAGTGATTGCAGATTGCACCAGGGAGAAGTAGATCATTTTCAATTTTTCAGCGTTTAAAATTTCCTTTGAGTCTATAAAATATGTAGGTAAGATATCTTAGTTTAGAAGTGGTTTGATTAATATGTGATTTCCAATTAAGATTAATATCTATTGATACTCCTAAATATTTTATATTTTTGACATTAGCGAGTTCGTTGCACAGGAAGCACATTTCTTGATTGCAAGTTGTATTATGGATTCTAATTTTAAGGTTTTCTTTTGGTTTGTTTCTTATGTTTTTATAAAAAGGTAAGTAAAATGTTTTGCTGTAGTTTAAGACAAGTTTGTTGTATTTTAACCATTTTGAAACAAGTGAAATACATACAATTGCTTTCGAAAAAGTGTCTGTCCAATTATTACCATCCACTATTATTGCCGTGTCGTCGGCGTAAGAAACAATTTTACCAGGGATTACAAAATTACATAAATCATTAATATAAATTAAGAATAAAATCGGGCCAAGAACAGTTCCCTGCGGAACTCCGTTTTTTATCTGTGTTTCTGAACTATAATTATTCCCAATTTTTGTTTTTTGTGTTCTGTCTTTAAGATAGTTTGATAGTAATTTTAGTGTGTCTTTTTTGAAGCCCAGTCGAGTTATTTTTTTAATGAGTAAATTATGATTAACGGTGTCGAAAGCTTTTCTTAAATCTAGGAATATGGCAAGACATTTCTTTTTTTTTATCGATAGATGTATAAATATTTTTTGTCAATTCATATATGGCATCCTCAGTGCTTAGATCTTTACGAAAGCCGTATTGGTTTTTCGATAGAATTTTATATTTTTCTAAGTGTTCAATGACTCTAAATTTGATGCATTTTTCGAATATTTTTGATAGGTTTGAAACAAGGGATATTGGTCTGTAATTGTCTAATTTATGCGTATCCCCAGATTTATGAATAGGTATTATAGTGGAGATTTTAAATTGTTCTGGAAAATGACCATCTTTGAGGCATATATTAAAAATATGTTGTAATGGCGTTAATACATGTTGTTTTATTTTTTTAATGTATCACATGATAGTCCATCATTTCCCTTAGAGTTGGATGGTTTTAGGCTATCAATATATTTTTCAATTTCATTAAATGTAATGAGAGAAAAATATTCTATAGAGTTAATAGAATCGTTATTAGAATCTAATTGAGGAGATGTCTCCATATAATCATCATTAACATTAATGCCGGAAGATTCAAGTACCTCGTCTACTATATTTGTAAAAATATTAGGTGGAGCATTATAATATTATCTATTATTATTTTATTTAGGAAACAAACAGTCATTTATATATTTAGCATAAACAGCTGTTCCATTAGTTCTAGTCATTGATTCAACATTTGCACCTTAATATACAATATATTTAGAAATGAAATATAAAGAATACACATTATAAGGATTTAAAAAATGTTATAAAAACAATTAAAGACAGTTAGTAGTAATACAGTTTTAACATGATTATAATAAAAACAATAAAATAAACTAAGATGATAGGATTATATCACACAATAAAAAAATAAGTTATCAGTTTAGTAAGTTGCGTTTTATGTTTTCAAGTTACACTTGAAAATGTCTACATCTCTAGAGGCATTGTGAGTTTTACAGATAAGTCCTATCAAAGAGTTTAGCGTATATTTGGATTTACAGTGTGGTGTTATAAATAAGTCGTTCGATCTGGTGTTGTGTTAAGTTTAGCATTATAATATTATGTATTAAGTATTATAATATTAAGTTAAGGCGATGCCATACGTAGTAATGCAAAATCATGTGTTTTTGGTTTGAAAATTTGGTCGCCTAGAAATGTTTCAGATGTTTAAATTAAATACTCCGAGTAGAATACATCTTGGCCTTTGAAATAATCGAGTATTTTTATAAGTCTTTTTATAAGCCCAGAAAAAATAATGTATAAGGCCTATGAAAATTGCTTTAAAGTTCGAAATCTCCTACTTACTACTTATCAACTCTTACGTAGTCTCACGTCTCGATTACTGCAACGGCATTTATGCCAGCCTTCCAAAATATCAAATTGACAAACTTCAATCAGTGTTTAATGCAGCAGCACGGCTCATAACCGGGGTTTCAAAATATTCGCACATTTCAGAACACCTTCGTAACCTTCACTGGCTCAAGTGCCCTGAAAGAATCCAGTACAAACTGTGCTGGATGGTGTTTAAATCCATCAATGAAATGGCCCCACCCTACATCTCTGAACTATACGTCCCGGAAAACACTGGTCTGAGGCAGTCAACTCTTAGATCAGCAATATCATCAGCTGTAGGCAGACTGATAAAACCTAAGCGCAAGCCAAATACTAAGTTTGGTGATCGCGCTTTCGGAGTATCTGGGCCGAAGGCTTGGAATAAACTCCCTCCGGAACTAAGAACAATAACAAGTCAAAGAGAATTCAGGTCTAAACTAAAAACTTACCTTTTTAAGCTGTCGTATCCTTAAATTAAATATACCATTCCTAAGAGAAAGTCCAGTTATATTCAATTTTTCAATTAAGTCCTAAATCCTGTATCTAAATTTCGCCAATAAACAATTAGAAAATGATAATTAAGTGTTAATCTCAAGTGACCTACCAGGTAAGTATTGTACTGTATATTTTCTCCATAAAGAGTTAAGTAATAACATAGATTACTGTAGAAATGTATTATAAGTTTGTACAGCGACCTTGAGGTGTTTTTGTACAAAAACGGCGCTATACAAGTCATCGAAGTATTATTATTATTATTATTACGAACCCATTTTCGGTTATGATTTTATTGTATAATGTGCCAAATTTAGTTATTTATAAAATGATCGAAAAAAAATTAAATATTTATGCCTGAACATCCACAAAATAAAATAAAAGGCACTTTTTGGCCATGTTTTTTTCTTGCATAAATCAAAATAGGCGGATGGTGTTAACGGCCCTCGCTACTAAATGTTTCTAGCTCGAATTCGAATATCGAACTCGCTGCACCAGCAGCTGGCAGGTGCGTTCCATTCAAAATCAACACGCACAGAGCAAAACAATTTATTATTAATTAAAGATATTGTGATTATGAAAAGTATGTTAAAATACATTTTAGAATGTAATGCAATATAACGATAGCTTGATTCATGGAGGAGGTTCTCAGTAACAACATTTAATATAACTTTTTATTTGGAACTTTTTTTGATACATACATAGATGAAATGTATTACTATGTGTACCATTGTACCCATACAAAGGTACACATAGTAATACATAAAGAGTGACAAAAGGCTTGGCCTTTGTTCCTGCCTGGTTTCGCAGTGCGGCCGGGCATAAATTGTCTAGTTTGATTTCAGGTCACGGATTCAAAATAAATTTAATTTAATTTATATGAGTATATCATATTGTAAAATCTTTTTTTTTATATAGGTACATATAATGAATCTGTACCTCGTTCCAAAGTGGAAGATACGTTCAGTATTATCCTGATGAGAGACCATAATTCAGAATTGAAAGTTGCTTGAGAACGGCGTAGATATGTTTAGTGACTAGATCTGAATACTGAATAGCCAGGAACTTTCCAACCCCCTCTTCCCTGTCTGTAAATATGTGGGCTACATACATTAGGAATATAAATAAAATTTCTTTTGAAGAAACTTTAATGAAATAATATGTTATTGATTTCTTCTTAACAATTCCTTCTTACATGTTTTGGTTTTAGCTGAAACCAATTTTACTTTACTTCTTTTCGGTATTATGCACTTTTTAAAATACTCAGGATTTCAAATAGGCATGCAGCGATTATGTCGCGGATCAATTAATTCGGGTAGCATGCAAAAATTGTAAAAGCGTTTCAGATGTTTAACCATATTAGTCTGCCAAAATTCGTCATTAGGGTGGATCGCCATTGTATGGAAATTTTTTTTTTTTATAAATCAGATTTCGCGGGGTGCGGAATAGATGCTCTAGGTACATACAATTAAGCATACAAAATATCAATTAAAAATTTTGATAGCAAGTACTGCCCCAAAGCAGTTGAATTATTTAAAATCTGGTAAAAAATTGTCCCTTTATAAAACAGTTTTGTGTCAATATTAATACTTTAATTTTTTTCTTTTACATTTCATAATGAATTAAAATTGCCGCGCCTTAAATAATAATATTAAAAAAATGTGATAATATTTATTTTCCTGCGAAAATTTGACAAATTGCTGAGTCCACTTTCGTGCCTCGCTCGCGCACCGCGCATTTCCGCACGCAGTCTCGCGGGGCCGCGGGGGTGTTGCATGCGTTATTGCAATCATCAGTAAACAATTGTAATTAGCAGCTAGTATGTTACCAAGTTATGAAGACATGATGAAATATTTTATTCAGGTCTCGCAAAGCACAGAAAAACGATTCCAGGATTTGGTAAGAGATGCTGGTGAAATTTTTGCTACTAAAATTGAAAATATTTGGAAACGAGCCTCTCTACCAATCGTGGAACATCTCACAATTTTGGTGCGAATAAAGGACTACGGTAGAAAGCATAGTGAGAGTTCCCTTAAAAAACTGGATGATTTCAAAAGACGCAGCCAGACGTTATTTGATATCGCTGCTTGCAAATGAGGTCCACGCTAGGACCACACTGACTGCCATCAATCAGCCTCATTTTGATTCGTGCATTTGCATATTGTTTGATGGTTGAAAGGATAAAACATTAATCATGGAGGGTGGATGCAAAAAAGTTGTGAGAGAAAAACATATCAGTCTTTTGAAAGAACCTGGCTCACAATACATTGACCACATAGGCGTTTAGTTTGGTGATGCTAAAACAATAGCTCACAAATCGTTTGCATATTTTGTGGCGAAATTCATTGTTTTAGCGTGCATCGTGGAGAACGGGTGTGACGGAACAGCAGTTAATACTGCAACTAAGTCTGGCATTATTCAACTTTTTGAAGGAAAGCTCCATCGTCCACTTCAGTGGTTGGTCTGTCAGTTACTTGCTAACGAGTTAAGTTTGAGACACCTTTTCGAATACCTTGATGGAACGACAACAGATCCTAGAAGCTTTAGTGGCCAACTAGGAAATTTACTCAAGAACTGTGAACATCTTCCTGTGATAGAATTTCAAGCAATAGAGTGCAACTTATCGGACATTACAAAATCCCGTGACGACCTTAGCACATACCAGCTTTATTTATTGGAAATGTGCCGAGCAATCGCCGAAAGACAATGTAACGAAAACTTAGCGAAAAGAAACCCGGGTAAAATCTGTCATTCGCGTTGGTTAACAACAGCCAATACTATTTTCCGACTTTACATTTCAACCTAGAATCCGATAGAAAATCAGGTGTTATTGACTGAATTTGGGCTAAGAGTGTATGCTCCGATGTGGTTTAAAATAAAAACACAACCTTCGTGTGTTTACGGGGCGAGACACCTCCAAAAAACCATAAAATTGTCTCGTTACCTTCCAGAGCATTTAAAAAAGGTGGTCAATCCCGTAATTCAACGCAAAGGGTATTTTGGCCACAACGAAAATATACGTATTAGTATGTTAAACGACGAACAAAAACAAATTAGAGAGTTGGCTCTGAGACGGATTCTAAGTTTCCGAGAACTTACATCAGGGTTCTCTCCAATAAGAGTATTTAAGCTACCTACTTTTAATTTCAACGCAACAGACTATATTGACTTGAACTACTGGGAAAAACCATCAGAACCACCTCTTACAAAACTGATATCTAGCGAGACAATAATTGATGCTATTGCAGACCATGAAATTATCGAATCCAACATTTTGTGTAGGTTCCGATTGATCCCCTGTCACACGCAAGCCACGGAAAGATGCATCAAAGTGGTTACGGCATCATGCTCTGCTGTTTGCGGCCCTGAAAGACGTGAAGGGTGGATACAAAACAAGCTAGAATCCTGTCGTATAATGTCAGTATTCAATTCGAAGAAGGACTCTAAAACACAATAACTTTTATGATTTTTGACTTTATTTTTTAATATTGTTTGTGATTTTTTGTGTAGCAATGGTTTCTTGATTAGTAGATAATATTATTTGTAAATGAAATGTTAATTTTTTTGTATATTTTAACTACTTTTATTGAGCAAAGATTAAACCCTTCTTTTTCTAGTTTCTCGCTGTTTTTTTTTAAATTTAAATTGACTTGGGGCAGTACTTGCACTCAAAATATCTTAATGCTGTCATAATGACTTTTAAAGGTATCCCCATAGAGCACCCATTCCACACCCCGCTGCTAAGAAAAACAAAAAAACAAAAAATCGATCCACCCTATTCGTCATCCCGTAAAATTTTTCGATTTTTATTTCGAGTTCAATCCATACAACAAACATACAAATATCTTTTTTGTTCCATGAAATTGGCCCCGAACCTGGTAAAACCAGTCGTGAGATGTATTTACTAGCATTCCTCCATTTTTGCTAAGTTTCCAAAAGGTAATTTTTTCGGATTATACTGCTTCATATATGAGCATGCTGCGAAAGGATATTTAATTTTAATCACGGTGTCTTCAGAAGAAATTCCATCTGGGGTCGCACCCATATACGGATACTCTTCATCTATGAAAAGACCACACTTTTCTATGGTAATGCTTTTTAGTCCTGCAAGCTCCTTCAGGACATTGTATTCATGTTTTTGTCCTTGTCAAATTGAAGGAATATTTGATAAGGATTGCTGATACAGTATATTTTTGACTAATGGAGCGCAACTGATATTTTTCCGCCGTTTGCACACTTTTCCAAACCACGATGCCGTAATCATATTGCGGCGCATCTCGATCCACTTTCCACTAGATGCTTGAAGTACTGTCGCCCTTTTAATTGCTTGCCTATCTTTGGCTATGGTAAAAAGCCTTTTAAAAAATCATCTTTGGCTGCCTCATACTGATGCTTGGTCCATATCAGGTTTTTCTGCATTGGAACCATAATGCTGATCTTTTGCTGGAGCGAGCTGCAGGGTTTTTCTTTTCTTTTTTTTACTTAATACTTGTTGATTATTTTTCTGCAATCTTTTTAATTCTAATTTCTTTATGAGTTTTCCGGGACTATTACCAGTTGAAAATTTATGCAAAGAATAGTGTGGACGATTGGTGTTGAACGCCACTACTGCTGCAGCGCACCTTCCATTGTAGGACCGTTTTAGAAAATAGTTGATACGCTTTCCGCCAACAAATTTAGCCACATCATTATTATAACACTCCACATTTTTGCTGTCTACATCACGTATTAAACTTCGAGCATTAGATGCCAAAAATCGAACGTGCTGCATGATTCTGGGCATTTTCAAGCTCGAAGTCATATTGGGTACGTAATTAGTGTCGCCAGTATCCCGTTTGCAAAAGTATGCCCGTTCCTTGCATAGTGAGTGGTCTCCAAATACGTGTTTTGGACCATTCAATATATCCAAATAAAACTGTTTTATTTTTCCTCTTGACTACAATTCATAGCCTTCCGGTACGTTATTGCACAACGTACAGCCGTTCTCAGGCGTAAAATACGGCTTGACACAATCTTCCTCAATGCTAAGGGATACTTTGTATCTTCTGACAGTGATCTAAGTTTTTTGCAATAATTTCGAAGTAAGTGATTTCGGCATTCAATCTTTTCGACTGAAACATTTTTATACGATGTGTTTCTTTTATTTTATTGTAAGTGCTGGAATATTTTATATACTTTTATATTTTAAAAACATAAAATTGTTTATTACTTTATTTATTAGAAACCCGAAAAAAAGTTATCAATAAATTAATTCTTAATAATATCAAATTGTTTATTACCTAGAAACCCGAAAAAATGTTAACAATATATTAATTCTTAATAATATCAAATTGTTTACTATCTAGAAACCCAAAAAAATGTTAACAATAAATTAATTCTTAATAATACTATTTGACACTACACAGCTTCGACGGAAACGCACAGATGAAACATAAAAAAGGCGACACACTATTATAGTCCCTACGCGCAACGCATAGAGTGGAATATTGTTGAAACGTCACATGGAAGTGTAATAATTACGCGGAATTTCGAACTTTGAAAAAAGATTGACACGACGGACCGTAAGAAGCGTGCATTCACGGCCACCTCATAGAGCCGAATGAGTAGGAGAATTCTTAGATGTTCATTATATAGTATTTAACGAAAATAAATTGTTGGTAAAAACATATAACTCGACAGAAAAATGTATTTATGATAGCCTAGCGTGGCTACATTATCGATATTTTGACGATTAATAACTTAGATTGTCGTTTGAATCTGACAATTCATGATTCTCCATACAACGATTGAGATCGCTAGTAAGGAAGGCCCTTAAGCGGGAATTTAAACCTTATCGCCATCTACGTAAGGGTTGTTATTGATAGCGGCTCCATTTAAAATATTAAACGACGTAGTGCATCGCCTTAAGTGCAATATTATTAAGTTAAGCAATTTAATATTGATCAATTATTATAATATTATGCATTATAGTATTAAGTATTATAATATTAAGTTAAGTGAAATACTATTAAGTTTAGCATTATTATATTAGATCAATTATTATAATATTATTTATTATAGTATTATAATATTGAGTATTTTAATATAAAGTTCGGTGAAATACTATTAAGTTTAATATTATAATATTAAATCAATTATTATAATATTTAGTTAAGTGTAATAGTATTAAGTTTAGTGTGTTGAGTATTAAAATAAATTCTCAACAAATAAATATTAAAAATTTCTTACATTCGATTGCTCAGTTTTGTAAGATTTGTGTAAAATACAACGTGTACATAAAATAAAACTGAACAAACATACTAAAAAACTGTGACGAGAATGTGAACTGTGAATTACCCCAAACATTTCGTTTTTAGGGATAATTTCTTATAAAATAGGTAATAGCTGTATCGTTTTAAACAAGAAACGCATTTTAAACTTAATGTTATCATCCCCGAATCTAACTGAATCTGTCACAATTAATTCTGCAAATCACCGTTCAAAGTGTATGTATGTGTGTAGGCATGTTACGAAAAGCTTCCAACCATCTACCCATAATATTCTGTCCAGGATGTCATGGATCATCCCCAGCCACTAAGTGCTCATGTGAACTGTCCTGGAAATAGTGAAATCCCAAGAATTGCATCGCGTGTGAGACATGCATCCGACAGGACGAAATGAAATAGTTCCCTTGATGTATTGGAAGTGAGTTGTGAATCAGGCGAGAATAAATAAGAAGGTACACAGGTAAAAAAAATAGTGATCAAACTAACCCTACTTTGATGGTTTCGATTAAAACATTAATCGCACCTTACAATTATTTTAATAATAGTCGCACTGTTACAACAATATTGTATGCACATGACATTCGTGGCGGCCGAATGAAGCGAACTGCGCACACAAGACAGTGCTCGCAAATATCGCTGATTGACGATAGATGACGGTTTTCGTCAATATCGTATTGATACCTATAGGTTTTATCGATGTACTGTGCTAGATACCCAGAGAAGTAAACGCTACTTACGATTGGCAGACTTTACGACCAACAGAACCTCACAAGGGTTAGATTTTCAAGTTCATGATTCATATTTTTCATGCAAGATCCATTTTATAGCATACGTAGGTCCAATACTAGCTTGATCTCATCATTTTGCCTTAGACACCATGTCTCACAATAGAAATGAGCAGTTTTTTGCTAAGGGTTGTGCAAGTTTTGCAGAATTTGAACGATACAAATTTCAAAATTCGTTTTCATGTTCTGCGAATGTTCTATTCAAGTATCATTGTGGGCCAGTTGCTTCACAGAACTGTAATTATGAAAGAACTTGAATAGAACCTTCCCAGAACTTTGAAATTTGATAAATTGTTCAATGTTTACCCTCCCCAATAAAGATTCAATTGAAATGTTTGGAAAAAGTATATCATACCGACTCGAGTATCGGGGCTCCAGAAGAGACCGTGTAAATTTGGTTTCCAAGAAACTGGGCGCCTTGTATAGTTATTAGATTCTTCAATAGTAGATTCAAAAGTAAAATTTGGGAACCATCTCTGGTCTGGAGCCCTAAAATATTTCATAAACCTACTTGATTCTGTACAAAGGAGGGCGGTCCGTCTGATTGACATTCCGTTTTTAACAGACCGATGGCCATCTCTAATGAACAGACGCAATGTAAGCATGCTGAGTTTGTTCTACAGGTATTTTAATAGAGCCTGCTCTAAGGCTAGCAGCACTGATACCCGGTACACCGGTGCACGTGCGTGAAACTCGATGGACACGAGCGCCCATTCATAGGTGATGTTGGCTTCATGAGAACGGGTCGGTTCTTCGACTAATTTTTGTGTAAGTTGGCTCGTATGTGAACTGAGCTACCGGCGTCTGTTTTTCCTTCTTCATATAATCCCGGCCTCTTCAAGACTCGCATTAATAAATCCCTTCCTACAGCCCTACCTTAACCGGTCTCGCAATGCTGCCCAACCGGGTGGTTCGCTCTTGTGAGGTATCACAAAAAATCTGTGAAACAACTCACTTGTACCATCTGCTTCCAATATTATGTTGTTTATATTTATAATTCGGTTATGAATTGATTTTCTTATGTGCATCATATCTTCTTATGGTTACCAATAAATAAAAACCTTGACTATACGTAAGTATGCATATTGAAAACAAAATGTTTTTCTGAAATATTATTATGATGAGTGAATTTTTGTTGTTGCGGTTTTGTATAATTATGTATTGAACTTAATTAATTATATATCCTGTCTTAGTTAATATATAATGTAACATTTGCGATATAATATATCTCCATAAAATTATCACTGACTTTATTGATTGTTCGCCCCTTTTGTCTGTGATTAATTTTAGAGTCACAAGCTCGAGAACTAGAGATGAATCAATTTTTCACCTTTATGTATGACCTACTAATAATAGACAAAACGCTTTTATAATCAGAGTTTTTAATAAGAATTTTAATGACATTGGCATATTTTCATGTAATTCATAAACATTTTACATTTACTAGCTAACATTGAATAATTTATAATTTAAAAAAAAAACATACTTCAATTTATCATGTTGTTTGCTATGAATCCTGTTCAGTTGCATACAATTCATTTTTTAAACATTTGTTCAGTATAGTTATAAGTATATATTAATGATTATTACTGTTGTTAGTGAAGTGAAGATAATTTCTTTTATATATTGTCCTTTAATTGTGTCCATATATCTTATTTACCTGAAATTTTTCCAAATATTTTAGCTCACGGTTACTAGACCCTTAGTTTTTTTAAAATTATAATTTGATGTTTTGATTTTATTTGTTTTTTTTCTAAGTTTATTATTTAAAGATGTAAAAGGTTTTCCTTAATAAATACATAATGTGATGTCTTGTCTTAATATGACACCTTAAATTAAACCAGAAAAAGCTCTGTAAAATAAACTTTTTTCCTACTTTTACGACCAATTATGAGATTTTACATAATTTGAAATATTATTTTTACTTATTAGAAGTACAGACACAGTGAGGAAATCCATATTTGTTCTAATTTTGGTTATGCCTACTATACATCTACAAACTGATAATATAAATATAAACTTTCGATTTCACAAAAATAAATAAATAATATCTAACATTAATTTATGGAAAGAAATGTAACAATGTAGAATGTACGAATAATAATAAATTCATCCCTTCTGAATACTACTCACCCCAGCATTCGGTATTTAACATACAAGGGTGGTTTAAAATCGAGTTGAATAACCGTTAAATTGTGGCAACGTAGGTGAAACCGTTTTATCCCTTTTAATTTTACCTTCCTTTCCCCGGGATAAAGATATTTTTCATCTGAGAAACACTCGTACTGAACATAAATGCAAATTTTTGAACAACGATATAATAAAATTTCTGTGTCAGCGATAAATTTAAATATGAAGAGTAAAAATTTATTGCGCACTCGTATTTTATTCGACCATATTTTTCAACACATAACATTTTACATACATTTCTTTTTGCTCTGAATAGAAGGAGAAAAGTGCTTGCGCTATATAAATCGAAGTACCGAAAAATACATTTTCAGAAACGACTTCAAATAAAGTAAGTTTTTTATTCTATGATTTCGAACATTATTTTCCATACTCGATGGAATAAAAATAATTAGACTAGTTTACATTGAAAACAAGTTTACTTCTTAGGCACAACATCCAGGTCATATTTTTGTATGAAATCTTGGTTATTTCTATTGATAAGTTATTTTTTTAGATTTTATCTCCAGTTCGTGAATACTCATGGGTACTAAATAGTTTTATGTGAAGTTTTTATTTACTTTTCTGAAAGAAAGGAGACTTTGCGTTAGTTTACTTTTATCTGCGGTTTCGGATTAAATAATGATCACCGCATTCCGATATTCAGGCAAAATCTATATAGTGTCTTGGATAAATATTGCCGTTCATTTTTATTTTTATCTGCTACATTTATTGACTTTTCTGCAAGTTTAAGGTGAATATTTTATTTTTGGAATAACTTAAATGAGTAAAAACTCAAATTGTAATATGTAATAATTGAAGACAATATTAGCCATTACCGAAACAAGGTCGGATTAGCTCAGTGATAGAGAAGCGCCCCGGCAAATAAGGTTTTTAGATTTTAGATATTCCTAAAATATATATTGTCCTTCCTTGTTTAGATAAGCTAGATCAGTCCGCAGTTTTTTCTGTTTCAAGTTTTCGTTTGAGAATCGCTAATAATGTCTTCAAAGATTAAATATTAAAATTTGTGGTTTAACTGATTAAGTTATTCCAAAAATAAAAAAATCCCTTTGTTCAGAATATCATATTTTGTATCCGAAGCCGGCAAAAGAACGAACTAACAAATAAAACGTTTTTAAATCTCTAAATTCTTCTGGGCATGTGCTTAGCATTGTGATCGATACATGCACCGACAAATCTAAACAAGCGACGTCACACAGGGAATTGTTTGTGATACAATTTGTTCCTTTCAATTAGTTAAAATAAAGAAATACATATTTACCTGCATAAGTTTTTGGCGTCTAGCTTTCAACTGTCTCAAATGATTTTTTTCTGATCGTTCGCTATTACTTATCAGAATTCGGTAGTTTTCTTTAGATTGTTAGTCCATCTTCACGTGTGAGCGTCTTTTGTTTCTCTTTAAAAACCAAGGACGACATCGGATGGCATTGAAAATTTAATTGATCGTGATTATCTGTTCGCATTTTTCCAATAATTATGGGCAGCACGTTTCTCTGATAACAAAATAATCTTATAATAATAATATGTACCAACCGTCCAATGACGGTGTACAACGTTATGTTATTTCAAATGATCTGCTTAAGGGTATGTATATAATATTTCAACCTGTAATTAACGGTATTCATTTTTTTTCAGAGTTTTACCAACAACCCTCGTTGGATGTGTATACAATGTAAATATCTTTCCACGAAATATTTTATGTCAGTTTCTGTATTACCAATGTTTTCACATACACGGTCGTTTATCAATTGAATCAAATTTTTACCAAATTATTTAGTAAGGCTGTTAGAGTATAACTCATTGAGACCTGCTTAATAAGCACATTTTATTTTAAAAAACTTGTATGAATAAGATAATAATTAGAAGTAAGTATTTCAGTTTCAATAGAAAATAATGTAAAAAACTGATATTTTGTTTTCAGCATCTTTTCTTCATGCCACGTTTTGGTGGAATAATATTAAAATTGTTTTAATTATATATTTTCTTAAATAAACCCAACTTAAGAACAAATTATAGAATAATAGGTTCCTATTTTGGTTTAAATAAGAGAATTAAAAAAATTACATTTTAACTTTTACATCAATAACAATGGCTGCCAAATGAACAATCGATTTAAATTTTAACGAAATAACTATTAAAATGCATTATTTTAATTTATTAATTTCCGCATTATATTTAATGCATTATATTAATTTCCGGAAACTGTAATACTTACTTACTCCTACAAGTGTTTTTAAAATAAAATGTGAGTACTAAGCATGTCCCTATTTTCTGAATATTTACGTAAAATCAATATAGCTCGATAAAATTAATGAAGAAAAAACATACCAAATAAATTTACGCTAGTTTTTTTTTGGTTTTAGGCATTTCACCCTGAAAAGAGTGCTTTGTGCCGGTAACAGTTAAAGTGGATAAAAAAATTCGGTTAATTTATTGGGAGAATAATAAAACAAATTAAATATTGGACTCATTTAGAACACTAAAACAAATTAAATGTTGAATTCATTCAGGTTAATAAACTAACATAAAGCTGTATGAACACGAGAATTGTTAAGAGATAAACGGTATGAAATGTTAAGGGGGACTGGTGTGTGATTTTAATAAGCCGGCGGTATATGTTCTTGAAAGATGAATGGTTTTTACAGTTAAAGAAAACGTGGTCGAGGGTTTCCTCTTCCACACCGCTCTGGCAGACCGGATCATCCAAAACTCTAATTCTAGCCAAGTGAGATGCAATTGAACAGTGACCAATTCTTATTCTCGAAATACATGAAATGAATCGTTTTGACAGTTTTTTGCCGTGAAACCATGGCTTAGCAGGGATATGGTTTTGAATTCCAGCATAGAAAGATCCAGTTCTTATTTTGGAGACTGCCCAATTTTCTTCCCAGGCACGAGTTATGTTGGATTTAAGAATCGGGAAGACATCGGAGATAGGAATTCTAAAATTTAGTGGGATAGTTCCGGAATCTGAACCAGATTTGGCGAGAGAATCGGCCATCTCATTGGCTAGTTTTTTAATGATATATTGTGTTATTTGTGATTTTTGCAGCCCTGAAATTTCAGTTATCAATTTTCAACAAACGAGATTGTAATAAATTAGCTAAAATTAGTTCCGCAATTTAACAGTACCTACATCTTTTGTGATGTTAATTCTTTCCCCAGCCCCCGATGAGAGTTTTTGCATCTCATTACTGGTTGTTCATTCTGGACTTGCAGTATTGAATTTAAATAGTATTTTTTTTACTATTTAACCGGCTTGTCTGACTCTATGCACAAATAAATCGAAACATTAAAATGCAAGTGCACGGAGCCCGCAACTAAACTCCGCACAAAGGAGCTTTAATAAAAGCCCCATCGCTGGATTTCCGAACAATCGAAGGACTTTGGAAAAAAATATTATTTGTTGGGTACACTGAGCCGAATAAACTGCGACGCGTTGATGCATAATCATTTCAGAAAAAACTCAATCAATAATGTAATACTCATTGAGTTTATTATTTTCTTTCCATAAAATTTCAATAGTGAAACATATAATTGACAAATACTGGGTTGCTTACTGTAGTTACGATACGATACGATTGTACCACCCCAGCCAGGAGCACTCCTGTCTTGGTGTGACCGGTAAACCAGGGTGTACTGATTTGTTATGACTTGGAGCACGTGCAACGTTCTATCGACCGGTACATTTGACAATATAATAAGCTAATATTGGATTTCAGGATGTGCGTGAAGAAAGGATTTGATTGAGCGTTTTATTTTCCTTCTTTCACCTTCTTTCATTTCTTCCATCTTCTTGCCTCTTCTTCCTGGTTTTTTCTTAGCTCTTCTTGGCATTTATTGGCTTTAAGTCTCTTTTTTACTCTTCTTGGCTCGTTTTGCCTCTTCTGGCATCTTCTTGTATCTTCTCGCCCCTTCTTGGCTCTCCTGGGCTCTTTTTGGCTCGCTTTTTTTGGCTTATCATCTTCATAATATAATTATGTCACGTCAAATTGCTTCTTCTGGAATATTCGAATAAAATTTTATTTATTGGAATAAATCTGTGTACGAAAAACTCTCCGATTCCAAAGCAGACTGCAATAAAAAATAAGATTGGCTATGGATTCATATTGGATGAATACAAAAAAAAAATGGTAAGATCCTTTCTCAAACCCTTTTCCCTTTGTAATCCTGTGCATGTCAGTGGGGCGTAAGCATTTTGAGCTACTCAATTGCTAACTTTAGTTGTAAAAAGTTAACAGAATATAGAGCTCTGAAGGTTTTATTAAAAATCGGGAGAAAAACACATAGACAGTCAACACGTACCTTGTTTTCAAAATTTTCAGATGTGTTGACTTTAAGAACTCGGAAGTTGTAATTCATTATTTCAGGATCCCGAGGAAAAGTCACCAACTCTTTTTGTGTTTATAGTAAATGTGTATGGGGGAATTTTTTCTCCCTTTTTAATTTCCGATCGAACTCCCATTGAATTAGGCTACGAACTACCACTGGTTACAATGGTTCACACTACTGTGATACTATCTCCAAATTTTACATATATAAATTTTATTTAGAAAAAATAATCTAGGATCAACTGTATGCTGCTCTTAAGCCTAGCTGGAATACCAATCAACATTAGTTTCATTAGTGGTAAATCTACAAACTTCAAATCTTTTGTAAAGCTTTTGACAAGGTTGATCACCCAACTGTATTAAACAAGCTAAAGATAGGTTGAGGTGATTTTGTACAAAAACGGCGCTATACAAATCATCGAAATTTTATTTATTATTATTATTCATGACAATTTTTATCGCTAGCACTCTTCTTATTTCTCCAACCGTGGTCAAATTGAAGTGGTTGCTGGATTTAAATCCGGCATTGTTGCTGTCACTCCTGGAGTTTCTCACGGCAGTTCGTTGGGACCCTTATTATTTAACATTCGTAACAACGTCATTGGTAACTGTTTTTTAAACTCATAAACCATCTTGTACGCAGTTTTTCACCAATAAACTCAATCGAAGACTCTCACAAACTGCAAGATGATTAGCAATATTTGAATAAGTATTGCAATGCCCACTGTCTGGAAATAAATGTCTCTAAATGTATCATCGTGCATTTCACTAGACACAAAAACGTATTTACCCATGAATACTCACTTAATGATCTTGGGGTTATACTTGATTTTAAATTGAATTTCAACAAACATATCGACCACATAGTAATCATCGAAACTTGGTTTCGTTATTCGTGCCTGTACACATTTAATGGATGTTAGCACTTGTATTTCTCGTATGTTTGCAGTATTTTAGAATGTGCATCTCAGGTGTGGAACCCATGCTACGCAGTTCACAAAAACAGAATTGAAAGCGTTCAAAATAGATTTTTAAGCTACCTTAACTTCCGCTCTTTCCGATCTTATGATAACAATGCAAGTTTTTCAACATGAAGACACTAACTTGCCGAAGAAATATAGCGGCTTCAATATGCCAAATAACTTACTGGATAGTTCTGATCTTCTGCAACGTTTATCATTCCATGTTTCAAACAGCAACAGCAGACAATCGCTTACCTTTAGTCTCAAAACAGAATTCATTTATGTACCGATCTACACATTCATTTTAGTTAAATTACTATGAAATTGACATCTTTAACTCGACTTTACGGAACGAAAATTCATCACACACTTGCGTCATAATTAGATCACTCAATCTACCTTCCCATCTACTCCTGTCCTTCGTCTCTTTATCCTAAACCTATATCCCCCAACCCTTCCCACCCCCTCAACATATCTGGTAATAAAATAACATTACTTATATTGTTACGTATTACACTGGTGTAATTTAATATCAGCAGAATGTTCAAAAAGGACATAGATTTTATTCTTATCTTAAAATATAAAAATTATGTGTCACTGTGTTCATACATGCTAATCTCCGAAACCGACCAATCGATTTCAATGAAATTTTGTAAATGTGTATGGTCTAGCTTGAAATATAGGATAGTTTTTAATCCAATAGGTGACGCTGTTGTCGATATCTAAAAAAATAACCTAGAACAATTTTTTTTTTTTAGAATTCCTTTTATTTTTATTATTTTTTATTCGTAATTTATTTATTTAGGAAAACAAACAGATTTTTTTACATCTTTAAATAATAAAAATAATATCTAATGACAGGTTTTCACGTAAACATAAAATTATAAGAACAAACTAAGGGTCCAGTACCCGTGAGCTAAAAATATTTACAAAAAATACAAAATTGTATAAATTAAATAAAATAACAATAACAGGATATAAGAACACAACCATCAAAACTACATACAACCACAAATTTTAACTTTCCGACATTGAAGGCGGTCTGTGGCAGGATATCGTCTGACCGGGCCCACTAGTTATTATATATGAGTTATTTTAAAGGATTTGCTGTCAACTTTCCGACAAAAATAAATTATTACTGTTCTTTAAATTTTTAGAATTTAATAAGATTAATAATCATTACCCCTTAAACTTTCATATATGTAAGCTAAAAATATACCTATATTAACTTAAAATATTTAGGTAAATACATACCAAACCTAACAAACACAATAGCACGATTTGCATATTATTTATAGATACCGAAAACTCATGCCGTGAAGATATTCAAAAGTTTGTGGAATAGATTGTACATCTTGTACATTGTGTCTACCTACGGCTTGACACTTGACACTTTGTGGATACAAAAACATATCCCGTGTTGGACATAAAGGTAAATATAATGTAAAAAAGATAATATTTTGCAATTATTCATTGCGTATTGGAAAGGTGACAAAATAATATACCTGAGTTACCTCGGACAGCTTTCAAAGAGTTTGTAGAGTGTTATGAAATTCAAAGATAATAGGGAGTAAAACTGCCTCTGACAAGTTGGTGATTATGTAAACTTATCAAACAAGGAACGAATACAATTTATACTCTTCTGGCAGAACATAATATTAACATGTTATGCTATGTATATATTTGGGAGCCAAACTTCCGAAGTGAACCTCAACTTATGGGAAAGAAACGAAGCAACCGCAAATGGCGCGAAACGCCGTTTGCAGTTGATTCGTTCCTTTCCCGTAATTCGTGGTACGGTTCGCGTTTCGGTTCGAAAATGTATACGTACCCATAGTGTTTTTTGTTTGATGCCAGAGTGGGACAATTTATTATTTGGTTAGCAACATTCTTTAACTATTAATAGGGTTATGGGTTCATTCGGGGAGAGTTCCAAAATAGAAACCTTGCGTAAGGGCATCTATGTAGATGGTAGACCTACCTTTAGGGAACTTTAGGTAGGTACTACGGTTTGTAATCCCGCAATCCCGAATCCCCCAATCCCGCATCTCGTGATTTTCAGATTAAAAGTGACTAGACTCTCCAGTCTATGTTCTTAAAGATCCTACTTTATTAGCGTCTGCTTTAAAACTTATTACGTTTCGTTTTCAATGCATTTTTATAATAATACTAATACCAACGATTATTGATCTCCAATTAGTAATAGTTATGTTTTTAAATTTGTTAAGATTTTCAGCCTTTTTAATTTTTTTTTTACGTATGTAGGGGAGAGTATGGTATATCGTACCGGTCGGTAAATCGTACCACCTCGATATTTTTGCTACGGGTCACTATTTTTTAATCCTGATAATTCTGCCAACCGTTAGAAGCGTCATAGTTGTCCCGCCATTTTTTATTTAGTGTTGGATCGTGCGTGCGCTGGCAGTGGAGTATTTTTGTTTTTTCGCAATTTTCATCTAATTTTGTCGGCTCCTGCGTAAGGTGATTTCGTGTTCAAAGGTAGGTATGTTAGTTTTTTCTCAAATTACGTTCACTTAGCATGTTTGTATTCTGCAAATTACGATTGTAAAATCATATTGTCACCTGTCGTTTACATGTTTTGTTGTCATTTTTTCATAAAAACTCAGAGTTTGTTAAATCGTACCACAAGTGGTTTGGCAAATCGTACCGGTACGATTTACCGTAATTTGTTAGTTGTTTTTTAAGTAAACTATTTTCTAGTTTTTAATTAAAGAGTTCAGTACAACAAACACCAGAGATCTCGTCAGAGCCTTTGTTGCGACCACCACCACCAGTGACCTCGTCAGAGTCTTCCTTTTCACCACCAGATGCAGTTCAGAAAGTTGAATTGGGGCAAACGAATTTAAACGCGTCGACATCTTTTCAACTATTAATTCTTGAGATTTCTTCAATACCAAAGAACCAAGAAAAAAGAACACGCGCACGGCACAAAATGCTGCTGAAATAACAGCAAGTTCGTATAAAAAAAGGACTAGAAGTTGCTGCTGGTAGACGCTCAGCTGTCAAAATGCCCAAATTAAAAATTGAAAAAAAGGAAAATAAGAATATTAAAACTGATAAAATGCCCATTAAGGGTAAGAAGTGTGCTCGACGAATGAAGGCCAATTGCCGAAGTAGTGATAGTGAAGATGCTGACAGTATTGTCGTTTTGAATGATTCGGATACGGATATTGATGATGACGATAAAGAAAACGTATGCCACCTATGCTTTGGCAATTATTTTGAAAAGGCAGGACCCAAAAAAGACTGAATCCAGAGCGTTCGTTGCCATAAATGCATGAAGCTTGCACCAGTAACCCAGACATTTGCGATACATGCTTGCCTTAAAAATGTCAATGTTTTCTTCGATATAAATTGGAATAATGGTATAGGTACGATTTACCATACCGGTGGTACGATTAACCGTACCGGTTCGTTAAATCGTACCGAAAACCATTTTTTATAAAACGTTTAATTTGAAAACATTCCACATGCCAGTAAAATATGATTTAAATAAATGTTGTACCCAATAAAATAAGTATCTATTTGAATCTAACTCCAATTCTCTAACTCATTTCGATCATACAGTATTTAGAGTTAAGTGCGAAGTGGTACGATATACCATACTCTCCCCTATAAAGATGATTGATCATATAAGACTGTTTAGAGTCCTGTCGGTGACAGTTATGTTTTTTTTATATTTTTTACTTTATTTTTTCATCAATTACTTCTAAAAATGCTTATAATATTACTCTTTTAATATATATTTTATAATATTAATATAACCAAAGATAATTGACACGAAAAGTCCCCTTAAATGTCTTACTATGTTACCTTTTAGATGTTTTAAAAATAATAATATACTGGTATCAAAGATACAAACAGTGAAAAAAATGACACCATTTCAATTTAATATCCCTTAATAAAAATCCGAAAAATGTGCCTTAATTGCAAACCCTAGTAGGTACCTAGTTGTTCTAAAGTACTTACTGACGGATAAGACTTACCAGTAACAGGTAGGTATACATTTGTACAATTGTATATTGAACGATGATTAGTAGAACTAAAGTTCTGCTATGTTGTTCGTAGCTGCAGCCTGTCAGATGAAGATTTCCTTGATTTAGTATTAGTATTAACTAAAATTGGATCCACCAAACCAGGCAAATGCCTGTATTATGGTGGTGACATAATACAAATATGAATAGTATAATAACATTAATGCAATTATTTAGTAAAACTAATATAATGTACGTATAAAAAAAAATAGTAATTATTGAACATCTCCGTTCCGTTATTTGGGCAGTAGTCCAGTTATTGTTGGCTGATCATTAATGTACAATACCTGGTTGACAGATATGGGTGCCTCGGTATTGTTAGGCTAGTCAACAAAAGCAGACTCCAGTCAGGGTTAATCGATATGAAGGACGACCTAAAGGCTCATCTTCTTTTCCCAAGTTCTTCAGCGATTGGATCAAGTATATCTTTCTCCAATTAGAAAATGATTTCATTGGGTTTTCGATTTTTTTCTGTCACTTTCTATCGATTATGATGATAGCCCTCCTCTGATAAGAGAGGAAACAAGAAAAACAAAATCTTCTCATTGGGTGGATGGGGTAGTGAATATAAAGATTTTTTATTGATTTCTCAAAGGTGCTACATAAATTAAATTCTAAAAGAATAAAGCAATCTGCTAAATTTTAGCAATATCGCAAACATACTAAATTCAAGGACTTGTTATCTGGTCGATTCATTGTCCTGTAATCTAAACTACTGTTTACACTAGGACCGTGGGTCCGGAGCTGGGACAAAGCAGTATTGTTCTATCCTCGTGTGAACGCTGAGAGGTTGAGATATTCTTTAAAAATTGCTTGGTTGATTGTCAGTCTACGATAGTAGAAGAATCATAAAAATGAGAGATATTTCATATTGCTTTAAAGTGGTGCCAACAGCTAATGCTCGAATTTCGCATATAAATACATTCTGTCTAAAATGCATGACAAAAAGTTATTTAGTTATATGTAACTCCAAAACAAACTTATTTCTCGTCAAGATGGCCAAAAAGCAACAAGATTTTTTTACTTTAACCCAACACGGGACACCCTATGTCATCTTTCGGGATGTTGTGTGGAGGTTCCTTTTTAAGGAAAGGACCCATGCTAATTCACCAAACGTATCAAACCACTTGGGATCACTTATGGCCGAGGTGTTGGTTGTCAATAAATGGTTCCAGGGGCGGCCGTACCAAACTGTCCCACCTTCTTTAACTCCCACTAATAATAATTAACAAATTAATAATATAACTTCCCTTCGCTAAAACAAGATGTAGATATAGAGATATCCTGTGTTTGTATAAAATGCTCCGCGACCCCTTGTTCCTGGGAAGAACAGTTTCTCATTATAAGGAAGGGTGGGATTTGCATACTTTTATTGTCCCTGTATTTTAAAGTCTTACGACGTCATTTGCATTGTTTGCTGGATGTTATTATCCCATCACTTAAATGCGGCCTCAATCTCTTGACGATAAAGTTGGTTTTGATTTAGTAATTTACTAGTAGTTCCGAACTGCCATTTTGTTAAAAGATTTAGAAAATTAAATTAAAACAAAACATAAAAATTAAACATAAAAAATATTAAATTAAAATAAAATTTGATGTTTGATGTCCTGAATGAACTCTCTTTGAGAAATATATATTTTTAAAATTGAATTTTTTTTTGATTACCTGGTACGTTTTATCAGAAGAAAAAAGTATTTCAATGTACTAAAACTGAAAAAAAATTTGTTGTTGGTCAATGCAAAAATTCCTTTACAAATATGTAATTTTCTGAACTAAATTAAAAATTTCTATACTAAATTAAAACCTTATAGGAATAGAAAAGAGACGATCTCCGTGGTTGATCTTTAAGCTCATTGGCTCCGGACCCAGGAGGAGCGGTTAGAAACCTGGCGTGGGGCAATAGTAAAAAACGGTATGAGTTAATTTACGTATAAGTCAAATAATATAATTTAAAATGCATTTGTACCTCGTTTTACAGTGAAAGATAAATACGTCTGGAAGTAATGTACACTAGCTTCCGGAGGTGATTTTACGTGATTATACAAGTAAAGAAATATCATTTATTTGAAATTCCAACGTTTTAAGGAAGTTTTAGGTAGGTAAATAATAAAATTTTTTGTAAGAAAAAATAAATATTCTTCTATGGAAATATATTTCTATATGGGGAAATAACGTTATTATACGAAAAGTTATTTGTCTTTTTTACTTCTACCATAATAATAGATCACCTCGAGAAGTTTGTACACTTGGATACCCTGCATTTATACGCGCTAGCTAGATCATGATTCTAAATGGAAAGGTTGCTTAAATTGGCTTTTGAAATGTTTAGTTACTAGTTCTGAATAGCTAGGTATTTTCAACTTTCGTAATCACCATTCTTCGTCTCATACATACTCTTCTATTGTTATGACTATTGACATGGCCCGACTCAAGTATCTGATTCACTTGGTCGTGCCATGTCTTCTTCGGGCGTCTCCGACTTCTGCTAACATTCACATTTGCATCTTATATTCTCCTTACACTCCTTTCTTCGCTCATTCGCTCTGCCCAAACCATCTAAGCGTCCCTTTCTTGATCTTACTCATTACGCTTACATCAACCTTGCACTCATTGCGGATCTCCACATTCCTCACACGATCATACATGATTTTACCACACATACGCCTCAGGGATCTCATTTCAACAGCATTCAATCTACTTTCACCCTTTCTTTGCCAGTTCCATGACTCACTTCGATACATCAGGGTAGGTACCAGCACTCCATTGTGGACTGCTAACTTCGCTTCTTTGGACAAAGCCAGATTGGATTGGAGCCTCTCAGAATTCCCCTAATTGAAGATATAACAGTCCCACAGGCTTTGGGCCGTTAGGTCTATTGTGCGGTCTCACATAAAATAAGAATAAAAATTAAATTTTATTAATTGATGCCATATATACGATTTCAGAGATTGTGAATTAATTACAAGTTATGAAGAATAATAGACCAAAACTAAACGAACAACGATATCAAGGTAACAAGTAATAATAATCTTACTGCAACAGTAAAAATAACGTTGATAAAAGAAAATATTTTCGGATCTTATTTATTTGGCGGTGAAAAAGTTTGTGGTTTGCCAAATAATTTAAAGATTTGAAAATAAGCGTGATTTCAAAAATAAGCAGATTACAATTGCATCAAGATAAAAAAATTTAAAAACCACAAACAGATAAAAAAAAATACTTTCTCAATCGAAAAATTTACCACGTACGAATTATTCAAGTTCCCTTTTTTGCCAGGGTTTAACAAGTAGGTACAAGATCTTGAATTTTCTAAGGATGATCTTTTCACAATAATTGCAAATCGAAAAAAATATTCTACTCTACACGGTAAATTCAATTTTTTTCTCAATTTAGAACACCTGTTTTGATATTAATAAAAAAATAATTCAAATGGAACTTAATTTATGAGCTAAATAATAAAATTTGAAGCTCATAATTTAGGTGACGAATCGTAGTGAAAATAGTTATTTGGAAATAGAAATTTAATATAATTATAAGAAATAATTAGTCTCCTGAAGTATCAATACAAATTGAAAATATTCCCGTTGGCGGCATTTATTTATACTCGGGAGAGATTTGTTATCCTTTATGCTACAAATTTCAGTGGTGTTGAGTCTTCTCATTTAACACAGCTTTACCGTGGTTAAGTAGTTAAGATACCTATAATGCTTGTACAATACATAATATTATTTTCCTGAATGAATTGGTTTAAAAACTTCAAAACCAGGTTTTTGTGTATTTTCTTGTCAAGGATCAAGGAATAAAGTTTTTCATTATACCTAGAACGTAATAAACATACTCGTATCACCACAAAAGTAATCCCTAAAAAGAATGAAAATGGCGATACCTCCATTGTAAGTGTGACAACTGATAACTGATTACTGATCATTGATAAATATTATTTTGGCGTACTAAACCGCAACGCCATCGTGTTCTTGTTTACAATTTACGTGTAGCATAAACATATCTAGGAATGTAAAAAATTGCACGAGGCACTACCGCCTTGAGAGCCGTTCGCAGAGTATAAATACTACGTTCTCCTAGTGTTTTTATTCAGTTCAGACAGTGGATCAGTTCTACAACTGATTGGAAGTAATATCTTGCCAAGATGCCGACTACTCCTACCAAACCTACAGCGCCCACGCCCCCGACGGCCCCAACAGCCCCAACAGCGCCAAAAACATCTTATCCTTCAAAGGCACCAACAGCCCCTATCCCTCCAAAAAAGCCAACACCACCCACACCTACAAAGGCTCTAACAGGCCCTACGACTCCTACCTCTCCTAATGCCCCAAAGCCTTCTACCGCCCCTGCCACTCCAACTACTCCTACTCCCCCGAATGCAATACTGCAACTGATGTTCGAGAGGCCAACTGAGCCTATCATCATGCCGAGAGGTGACAATGCCTCCAGCGTATTTGATGTACCCGATGGATATCTCAATGACCGAGTGCGGATCATAAAAGACAAAATCAAGGAACGATTCGCCAAACCTGGAAGAACGAATATTCCCATAGGAAATATCAGTGTTCCAGATTTAACCATTCCCTTGCAAATAGGGAAGAATGATACCTTCAGCTTGTTCGTCCCCAAGCACAAAGACATCGCTGGAAAGCTAATTGACATTTTCATGGCTGCGAAGACCGTCCAAGATTTGATAGCTACTGCTGCTTACTGCCACGATAGACTTAATCCATACTTATTCAACTACTGTCTCTCAGTTGCACTACTGCACAGGCCAGACACGAAGGAAGTTTCACTTCCCAATTTTCTGCAGTGTTTTCCGGGAAAGTTTGTTGATGGCACCGTGTTTCAATTGACTCGCCAGGAAGCAGTAATGGTGCCAAAGGCAGTTCGAGAGCCAATTGTTATTCCGAGAGAATTTACAGCATCAGCTAAGGAACCGGAACAGGCTACTGCGTACTTCCGTGAAGACCTTGGCATTAACCTCCATCACTGGCATTGGCATTTGGTTTATCCATTCGCTGCTTCCGATCTTTCCATTGTTGCCAAAGACAGAAGGGGTGAATTGTTTTATTACATGCACCAACAGGTTTTGGCCAGGTACAACGCAGAGCGTATCAGCAACAACATGCTTCTAGTCAAAAGCTACAACAATTTACGCGAACCCATTGTCGAAGGATATTTCCCTAAGCTGGAAGTTCTGATTGCGAGTCGGGCATGGCCATCCAGACAAGCTAATACCTCGCTGAGTGATGTCAATCGTACTGAAGACCAGCTCGCTGTGAAGATTTCGGACCTCGAATTGTGGACAAAGAATCTTAATGAGGCTGTTACTAAAGGTTTTGCCGTAGACAGACAAGGAAAACAAATACCTCTCAGCGAGGAAAAGGGAATTGACATTTTAGGTGACATGGTTGAAGCTTCTATGCTTTCACCTAATCCCCCGCTTTACGGAAGTCTGCACAACTTTGGGCATGTTCTAGTAGCGGCGTGTCACGATCCAGACAACCGATTCTTGGAATCATTCGCAGTTATGTCAGATACTACGACGGCCATGAGGGATCCTATTTTCTACCGTTGGCATAACCACATTAACGACATATTCCTACGATACAAGAACAAGCTTCCCAAATATACTAAGGCTCAGTTGGACTACAAGGGCGTCAGGGTGACAGAGTTACAAATAACCGTTGATTCCAAACCTCCCAATAATTTCTTTACATTCTGGCAACAGAGTGATGTTGATTTATCCCGTGGATTAGACTTCGCCCCTCGCGGTCCAGTATTTGTTCGTTTTACTCATCTTCAGCATGAGGAGTTCAAATTTGAAGTTAAGATTAACAATGCAACGCCGAAGAGAATTTTCGGAACTTTGCGTCTCTTTATGGCTCCACGCTTGAACGACAAGGGTGAGGTGATGAAATATAATGAGCAGAAAAATCTCATGATTGAATTGGACAGATTTAAAGTAACCCTGAAGCAAGGTGATAATGTTATCAAGAGAAGCTCATTAGATTCTTCTGTGACCATTCCTTACGAGAGGACTTTCCGAAACGTAGATGCAGGTCGTCCAATGGATGAGGAACCTGGTCAAACCGGTTTCAACTTCTGCGGGTGTGGCTGGCCTCAGCATATGCTGATTCCGAAAGGAACTACAAAGGGCATGGTTTTTGACTTGTTCGCCATGGTATCCGACTACGAGAATGATAAGATTGAGCAAGATATTATTGGAGCTTGCAGCGACGCAGACAGTTATTGCGGTATTCAGGACAGAAAGTACCCTGATAAGCAGGCCATGGGTTATCCGTTTGATCGTATTGCAGGAGCAGAAGTTGATACCCTTGCCAAATTCCTGACCCCTAACATGAAGGTTACAGAGGTCATTGTGACGTTTACCGACAAGACGGTGATCAAGAACCAGTCCCCGGCAGTCTCTGTTGTTCCTGTGGTTTAACGGCCCAGCTTGACGAAACCCTCTCCGATTCATGATTTAGTAATGCTTTCTTACGGATATTCAAATTATCAAACTTTAACTAACGTAGATACATTTAAAGTATATGTGTCTTTTTTATAATATGTTTTGAAAATAAATACTTTTGCAATTGAATAGTTTTGTTTAACAGTCCACAATGGAGTTCTGATTCCGACTCTCATGTATGCCAGTGGGGCGTGGAACTTGCAGAGGACAGACGAAAGTAATTTGAATGTTGTAGAAATAAATTACTATATACAGACGAATAATAATTCTTATGGTTTTACAAACACAAAATTCTGGATGTACTGGACGGGTAAAAAATAATTTTTTACACCTACTCTTGACATTGTGATGCAAAATCAAATGAAAAATATTTATTGTATAAATATAAAACGTAAAATACACAGTGTACAGCTTACAGATACATCCTGTTTTTTAAAGTTAATCCAATAGAAATATAAATTAATACACACACTTCGTGACTTGAAGAAGGCGGCGTTTCTCCGACAAGTTTTTGTGTAGGTCGGCTTGCACGCGGAACGAGTTACCGACATCTATTTTTCCTTCTTTATGATCCGGGCCTATTTAAGACTCGCATTAATAAATTCCTTCCTGCAGGCTCTACCTTAACCCGCCCCATAACACTGCCCAACAGAGTGGCGATTTAGTTAGATTTTGCAAGGTGTAACATTAAAAATGTTTATATTTTGAAGTGTAAATATATCGAAGAAACACACAGAGGATAAGAGAAAGAAGATGAAAGGGAAAGAACAAAGATTAGAAATGTTTAGTCTATTAGAGTTTAATTGTGTTCAAAGTATTCATTGAAGGTGTAGAGAAAGTATTTTGTTCAGATGGAATGTTTTTAGTGATGACTGATTATTTAAATAGATCTAGTCTTACATGCGTTACAGTTTTACAAACCCAGAAGTTTAGTGACACTAATCGCTGTCCGTCTTTTGGTTGCTGGTGTCATCCTCTTAGATCGCACTCAAGTCCAAGGTAAATTTAGGCGAATTACATTATACATGATAATAGCTTCGGCGAACCAAGAGGATGACACCAGCAACCAAATGACGGACAGCGATTAGTGCCACTAAACTTGTGGCTTTGTAACATTGATGTAATGCAACACAAACATTGTTGTAATGTCATGCTACTTATACTGAACTGCCTAGCTGTATTCGAACCTCAATTCACGGGAAAGGAACGAAGCAACCCCAAATGGCGCAAAACGCCGCTTTAAGGTGCATAGTTCTTTTCCCGAAATTATTTTCAAATGCATACGTTCCATAATGTAACACGAGGATGTAATGTGGCTATAGATACATACTCACATAAAATCCAAAATAATATTTAATTAACCCCTTCTTTGCTTAACGACATACCATTTTCCAAATCTTGTGAATGAAATTGTTTTCATGAATTTCATATTAGACGCACATTTTTTTATAAACTTACTCTTTTATCATATATTTTCTTTCATTTTATTAAGTTCCGGGTGGTAAGGGTTTCAAAATTACAACGGTTTAATTCTAAAATTGTCCACATTATAAATTTAAGTTCATAAGAAATCAATTGAAACACCTATTTTTAAAGCTGGCAGCCCTAACGAAATATAAAATTATCGACCTACTTCTCTAGTCTCTAATACTGAAAAAAATTATTAAAAAGTCGTTTAAAAACAAATAATGCAATACATTTAACTTAATAGAATAATTAGTCTTTACCAATTTGATTTTATAGAGAAACTAGGCATGTACGATTTTAATGCAGAACTTACATTCTCTATTTACCATGATTTAGGTATTTTTATTAATTTTCGAAAAGCTTCTGATAGTAATTCACATTCAAAATGAATTACCAAATTTACTGGTATTGGAATTGTCAGTAAGGTTTGATGTTGGTTACAAAGTTATCTGACTCAGATATATTAATAACTCACTAAGCAAAGCTGAGACTTCAGGCGAAAGTTCAGAATCACCCAGCGAACTGTCTTGGACCTAATTTTGTTCTTAATTATAATATGTTAATCAAATGTTTAATCTAGCAATATAAGGAAAACTTTTATCCTTCGCAGACGACACCGAAATAATATTTGAGAAAAGAACATGGACTGTGCTCAACTATGCAGCCAATCGCGACACAGAGGTTTTTAAGAAGTGGTTCGATGACCATCTACCGGACAACATGTATGATATAACTGATTAACGTCGCTATGCCAATGCACCCAGTATCTTTGGGACACTGCGGGCGGGTATCCCAAATTAGTTCGAAACACTAATTTGAAATAAATAAATGGCTACGAATGCTGGACTATGTACAACTCCTACTCTAGGCAACTCGAATCAGCAGAAATGCGAATGCTTAGATGGACGGCAGGAGTATCATTAAAAGATAAAATTAAAAGCTCACGCATTCGTGGTAGCTTGGGTGTCACTGACATAAACAGTAAGCTAGAGGAACGACAGTTAAGATGGTATGGGCACATAAGACGGAGACCACCAGACCACACAGTGAAGCAGGAAATGTCTATAGAGCTTCAAAGACAGTCATCCAGAGGTAGACCAAAGAACTCCTGGATGACCCAATGCTCCAAAATCCTACAAAGAAACGGCCTAGATGAAAGCGAAACTCAGAACCGAAGAAGCTATAACCTGAGAACGAGAAGAGCCGACCCCAACAGCCCACCTAGGCAATGAGTTGGGATAGTGCTAGGAAGAAGAAGAAGACTAATTTGAAATGCTCGCATTACTTCATCTTCCGGTGTTCACAAATTAATGTATATTCCAACGTGTCCTCTGTAAAATTATTTGCCTATATCTATGTAAAGTTTCATGGCTTCTTTTGTCTATTATAACTTCACAGTACTTTCGTACTGCCTTACTTAATCACGGCGGGGCATACTAGCTACCTGAAGAAACTTGTTTTAATCATGGATTAAAGTTTTTAGGAAGGAGTAATTGACGTTTATCACGTTAATCGGGATAGGGTCCATCAGGACAGACCCGCCGTAAACGGGCATGCAGGGCGTGCACCGCACACGGGCCGCATATTCTGGGGGCAGCAAACACGATTTATTTATTTATTGATCTTATTTTTTGTAGACATCATTTTTTAAGACTCCCAACTGCAAAAAAAACAGTGAGACTAAAGCATCTTTAATTGGGGTAGGTTGTGAGGCTGACGATAATAGGAGGGGAAAGAGATGGGTGGAGAGGAAGGCAGGGAAGTCTGTTTCTATTCATATCTGGTCACTAAACATGAATAAAGTCATTTCAAGTAAACGCATAAATTCAGAATGGTGGTCTTACACCAGAAGGCACTGATAGTATCTTCCACTCTGGAACGTGTAGCAAATATACTATATATCATTTTAAATTAACATAAAATAAACTGGAATTGGTGCTGGTATTGGAATCCTGACCTCCGAATTGTTAGTCGAAAGTCTTACTCTTCGACCACGGAATCTATTGCAGTTAATCTAATCAGTCTGCGGCCATATTTACGGGATTGCGAGATTGAAAAAAGAATAAATTTACACCAAAAGCATGATTTGATTAAGTGAGCAGAGAGAGCATTTTCCGCTTTTGTGGATAAATCTTATTACGTTTCATTTTCAATTTATTTTTTATAATATTACTAGTACCAAAGATTATTGATCTCAAATGACTGTAGAGAGTCCTGTCACTGACAGTTATGTTTTTATATTTTTTACGATATTTTTATCATCAAAATCTCCTAAAAAATACTTATAATATAACTTTTTCAATTTATTTTTATAACAGCGAAAAAATAAAGATAATGGACACGAAAAGTCCTCTTAAATGACTATGTTACCTTTTCGAAGTGTTTTTTTTATAATATACTGGCATCAAAGATACAAATAATGAAAAAAACTTGCACCTTATTGAAAAAGGTGGGGTATTTGCAAACCCTAGTAGGTTCCTAGTTGTTTTGAGGTAACTACTTACGGATACAACCTACCAGCAACAGGTAGGTATACATTTATACATTTGAATATCGAATGAAAATTAGTACAACTACAGTTCTGCTATATTGTTTGTAGCTGCAGCCTGGCTGATGAAGATTTCCTTGATTTAGTATTAGTATTAACTAAAATTGGATCCACCAAACCAGTCAAATGCCCGTATTATGGTGGTGACGCAATACAAAAATGAATAGTATAATAATATTAATACAATGATACAGTAAAAAAATAAAAGTGGGTGTGTCAAGCCTACGCAAGACAGAAGTGAAACTTCTAGTTTCAGCTGATGCTTGGCGTGGCGCAGTTCGCTGGTGTCTGAGAGAGAGGAAAGAAGAGAAGAGAGAGAACGTTCGTGAGCGGCTCCCCCACCTCAACAAGGTTTCACTTCAAAAATGCCACAGCCGAGAATCGAACCTCGCTTAACTGATTGAAAGCCAACCACGCTGAGCACCAACTGTAAGCAAAGCCGCATAAATTGATTATATTATGTAGGTTCTGAAAATATGAGAGCTTGTTATGTTTTATAATGTTACCTACATCACACCCAAAATATAATATATTTTTAAAAATAATGTACAATGTACAGAAATAGAATCCCACACAAGATCGCGTAGTGCGCTCTAGCGAACGGATATTTTATCAGAGGGAGATAGTTTTAATTTTTTTTTCTGTAAATTATTACATATTATCAAAATAAATAAATTAATTAAATAAATGTAATACAATTATCATAATATACGGATTAGATAATAATTTTAATCCAACACAATAACGCAAAGCGCGCTCTAGCGGAGTAATGTTTTATCACAGTGAGATAAGTGTTTTTATTATTTTGCAATATTATTTTCTTTTAAAAAATGTTCTGACCTACTAAAAAATAAGATATTGAATGAAAAAGGCGTTAAAAACAAAAAAATAATGTGCGATGGCCGAGAATCGAACTCGGATCAACTGCTTGGAAGGCAACTATGCTGACCATTACACCACCAACGCCAGTTGTCGGGATGAGCTAAGAAGCATTTATATGTTACTTCAAAACTTTGACTAGATCAAATGAACTTTAATCGGTGGTCCCGCATTTTCGTTTCGGTCATGAGTCGGTTTTACTCCGGTCCTAGAAATTGCATGACGCGCGTAAAGAAGTTTCACTTCAAAAATATAATATACGTTACAAAGAAAACAGTAATTATTCAGCATCTTAGTTCCGTTTTCTGGGGCGTTGTCCAGTTATTGATGGCTGACCATTAATGCACAATACCTGGTTGACAGATATTGGTGTTGTTAGGCTAGTCAAAAATAGCAGACTCCGGCCAGGGTTGATCGATATGAAGGAAGACGTCAAGGGTCATTTTCTTTTTCCCAAGTTCGTCAGCGATTGGATCAAGTGTTTCTTTCTTTAGTTAGAAAATGATTTCATTAAGGTTTTCGATTATTTTCTGCCACTTTTTATAGATGATGACGATAGTCCTCATCTGATAAGAGAGGGAACCAGAAAAAACAAAATCTTCTCCTTGGTTGGATGGAGTAGCAAATTTAAAGATTTTTTATTGATTTGTCAAAGTTGTTACATAAATTATATTACAAAAAATAAAGAAATCTGCCAAATTTTAGCAATATCGCAAACACTAAATTCAAGGACACCGGCTACCTACCCGGTCAAAGGGAAGCTTGATGAAAAACAAAATAGAGGGATATAATAAAACTTCTCATAGCTTCGAACTTTCATGACTAATGTCGGGATCACAATGAGGACCTTACAGAAGACAATGCAATAGTGTCTTGTACCTGCTCCCTGAACAGCCTCGACCGCGCAGGGCAGGACAATGGTTCAATACAACAATTCTATCGTAGTACAAACGCAGAATGCTGTCAATGCGACAATGTGCGCTACGAGTTAGTTCACGAAACATATTAACTATCTATCGGTTATCTTTTATACCAAGTTGTATAGTAGTGTTCCATATACGCGACATTTTAAAGCCAAAATATGCGATCCGAACGCTGAGAGCCGAGATACGTATGCCTGGAGCGACTGGCTATTGTCTGACTGTCTTGTCAAAACGCGTTTACTCGCGGACAGTGCAGCCAGGCGTGGTGGTGGGGGTAAGACAATCTAAGCCCGTATGTCTCTGGGACAGTGTCTTGTTTCATTGTCCTATCATCCAAACTGCTGTTCACACTAGGACAGTGGGTCCGGAGCTGGGATAAAGCAGTATTTTACTATCCTCGTGATCGCTACATTACCCATGTTTAGCGCTGTTGAGATGTTCTTTAAAGATTGCTTGGTTGATTGGCATAAAAAGTAGAGCTATTTCATACTGCTTTAAAGTGGTGTTAGCTATTGCTCGAATTTCGCACATATATTCTGCCTACAACGAATGATAAAAAGTTATTTATTTTTATGTAACCTCGAAACAAACTTATTTCTCGTCAAAAGCCAACAAAATTTTTAAGGAAATGAAGGATAGTGTGTTCTGTGAAGGAATATAAGAATCAGTGTGTCCAGGAGTGACGGACGTATACATAAATCGCTCCCATTGCAAAGGCAATGGATCGAGACCAGTTGGAGAGGTCAAAGGGTCTCACCAAACCAGCCCCTCCCGATCCGTGGGAAGGCGCATCCTGAACACACATCACCCAATGAACCCACCAACCGTAGAGAACCACATGGGGTCACTTATGGCAGAGGTGTTGCTGAAGAGAATAAACTCTCTTAGAGAAATATATTTTTTTAAATTGAAGTACCTACCTGGTACGTTTTTTCAAAAGAAAAGAGTATTTGAATGTCCTGAAACGGAAAAAAATATTCGTAGTTGGACAATCCAAAAATTCTTTTACAAATTCCCGTATGTAATTTTCTAATATATACTAAATAAAAAAAAAATCTGTACTAAATTAAAACTTAGCAGGAATATGCATAAAAATTGTATGTTCTTCAAATGTTTCAAAGTATAAACTAACGGGAAGAAATTCGACGGACGGTTTTTCGAAGGAAGAGACGATCTCCGTGGTTGATCGTTAAGGTAATTGGCTCCGGACCCAACAGGAGCGATTCGAAACCTGGCGTGAGGAAATATTTAAAGACCGCATGAGTTAATTTATGTATAAGTCAAATTAATAATATAGTTTGAAATGCATTTGTACCTCGTTTTGAAAGATACATACAGGGAGTAAAGTACCTACACTAACTTCGGGAGGTGATTTAACGTGATTATACAAGTAAAAAAAAATAATTAACTTATTCGAAATTCCAACGTTTTAAGGAAGTTTTCAGGGAAACAAATAAAAAACTAATATTCTTCTTTGGAAAAATATTTCTGTATGGGAAAAAAACAATGGAATTTCGGAAAACTTATTTACCTTTTTTTACTTCTACCATCACAATAGAATCACCTCGAGAAGTTTGTTCACTATACCTGATACCCTGCATATAAACGATAGACCACAATTCTAAATCGATAGGTTGCTTAAATTGGCTTTTGCAATGTTTAGTGACTAGTTCTGAATAGTCAGGTATTTTCAACTTTCATAATTACGATTTATATCCCCATCTTCTTCCCCGCCCCGCTTTTTTCAGTCTGTCAGCATTACCCTAATTGAAGATAACACAGTCACACTGGCTTTGGGCCGTTAGCTCTGTTGTGTGGTCTCACATAAAACAGTAAAAATAACGTCGATGGAAAAAAATATTTTCGCATCTTATTTGTTTGGCGGTGAAACGTTTGTGGTTCGCCAAATTATTTTTTGATTTGAAAATAAGCGTGATTTTAAATATACACTGATAACAGTTGCATCAAGATAACAGTTGCACCTAAATTCGAAAAACCACAAAAAACGGGTTCAATTTGAAAAATGGACCACGTACGAATATTCAAGTTCACTTTTTTGTCTGCAAGTAGGTAGAGCATCTCAACTTTGGTTTGTAAGGATGGTATTTTCACAATATTTGCAATTAAAAAAAAACCTCTGCATGGTTAATTGCATTTTTTTTTTCAATTTAGAACACCTGTATCGATATTAATAAGCATGTAAAACAAGTGGAATATAATTTATGAGCTCATAAACAGTAAAATTTGAACTTCATAATGCAGATGATGTTTCGTACTGAAAATAGTTGTTTGGAAATAAAAATTTCAGTTGAGTAGAATGAAGAGGTTGTCTCATTTAACACAGCTTTACTATCTAAGTAGTTAAGAAACATGAAAATGCTAATACAATACATAATATTATTTTCCTGAATAAATATATCACCAAAAAATATTACCTAAAAATTAAAGAAAATGAAAGAAAATGGCGATGCCTCCATTGAAAGTGTGACAAATGATACCCTATCATTGATGTATATTATTTTTGCGTATTATACCGCAACGCCCGAAAAATAATCCGATCGTTGGGTCGTGTTCTTGTTTACAACTTACGTATAGCATAAAGACACACAGGAATGTAAATAATTGCACAAGACACTAACGCTTTGGGCGCGGTTGGCAGAATATAAATACTACATTCTCCTAGTGTTTTTATTCAGTTCAGACAGTGGATCAGTTCTACAACTGCTTGGAAGTTATATCTTGTCAAGATGCCAACTACTCCTACCAAACCTACGGCCCCAACAACAACTTATCCTTCAAAGGCACCAACAACCCCTATCGCTCCAAAGAAGCCAACACCGCCCACCCCTACAAAGGCTCCAACAGGCCCTACGACTCCTACCTCTCCTAATGCCCCAAAGCCTTCCACGGCCCCCGTCACTCCAACTACTCCCACTCCCCCGGATGCAATACTGCAACTGATGTTCGAGAGGCCAACTGAGCCCATCATCATGCCGAGAGGTGACAATGCCTCCTGCGTATTCGACGTACCCGATGGATATCTTAATGAACGAGTGCGGATCATAAAAGAAAAAATCATGGATCGATTCGCCCAACCTGGAAGAACGAATATTCCGATAGGAAATATCAGTGTTCCAGATTTGACCATTCCCTTGCAATTAGGGAGGAATGATACCTTCAGCTTGTTCATCCCTGATCACAAAAACATCGCTGGAAAGCTAATTGATATTTTCATGGCTGCGAAGACCGTCCAAGATTTGATAGCTACTGCTGCTTACTGCCACGATAGACTTAATCCATACTTATTCAACTACTGTCTCTCAGTTGCACTACTGCACAGGCCAGACACGAAGGAAGTTTCACTTCCCAATTTACTGCAGTGTTTTCCAGGAACATTTGTTGATGGCACCATGTTTAAATTGATTCGCCAGGAAGCAGTGATGGTACCAAAGGCAGTTCGAGAGCCAATTGTTATTCCGAGAGAATTTACAGCATCGGCTAAAGAACCGGAACAGGCTACTGCGTACTTCCGTGAAGACCTTGGCATTAACCTTCATCACTGGCATTGGCATTTGGTTTATCCATTCGTTTCTTCCAATCTTTCCATTGTTGCCAAGGACAGAAGGGGTGAATTGTTTTATTACATGCACCAACAGGTTTTGGCAAGGTACAACGCAGAGCGTTTCAGCAATAACATGCTTCAGGTCAAAAGCTTCAATAATTTACGCGAACCCATTGTCGAAGGATATTTCCCTAAGCTGCAAGTTCTGGTTGCGAGCCGGGCATGGCCATCCAGACAAGCTAATACCTCGCTAAGTGATGTCAGTCGTACAACCGGGCGCACAATTAGGATTTCGGACCTCGAATTGTGGACGAAGAATATTAATGAGGCTGTTACTAAAGGTTTTGCCGTAGACAGACAAGGAAAACAATTACCCCTCACCGAGGAAAAGGGAATTGACATTTTAGGTGACATGGTTGAAGCTTCAATGCTTTCACCTAATCCCACGCTTTACGGAAGTCTGCACAACTCGGGACATGTTATAGCAGCGGCGTGTCACGATCCAGACAACAGATTCTTGGAATCATTGTCAGTTATGGGAGTTCCTGCGACGTCTATGAGAGATCCTTTCTTTTACTGTTGGCATAACCACATTAACGAAATATTCCTACGACACAAGAACAAGCTTCCCAAATATACAAAGGCTCAGTTGGACTATGCAGGCGTCAGGGTGACAGAGTTACAAATAACTGTTGATTCCAAACCTCCCAATAAGTTCTTTACATTTTGGCAACAGAGTGATATTGATTTATCCCGTGGATTAGACTTCGCCCCTCGCGGTCCAGTATTTGTTCGTTTTACTCATCTTCAGCATGAGGAGTTCAACTTTGAAGTTAAGATTAACAATGCAACGCCGAAGAGAATTTTCGGAACTTTGCGTCTCTTTATGGCTCCACGCTTGAACGACAAGGGTGAGGTGATGAAATATAATGAGCAGAAAAATCTCATGATTGAATTGGACAGATTTAAAGTAACCCTGAAGCAAGGTGATAATGTTATCAAGAGAAACTCATTAGATTCTTCTGTGACCATTCCTTATGAGAGGACTTTCCGAAACGTAGATGCAGGTCGTCCAGGGAATACGGAACCTGGTCTAACTGGATTTAACTTCTGCGGGTGTGGCTGGCCTCAGCATATGCTGATTCCGAAAGGAACTACTCAGGGGATGGTTTTTGACTTGTTCGCCATGGTATCCGACTACGAGAATGATAAGATTGAGCAAGATATTATTGGAGCTTGCAGCGACGCAGACAGTTATTGCGGTATTCAGGACAGAAAGTACCCTGATAAGCAGGCCATGGGCTATCCGTTTGATCGTATTGGAGGAGCAGAAGTCGATACCCTCGCCAACTTCCTGACCCCTAACATGAAGGTTACGGAGGTCATTGTGATGTTTACCGACAAGACTGTGATCAAGAACCAGCCCCCGGCAGTCTCTGTTGTTCCTGTGGTTTAACGGCACAGCTTGACGAAACCCCCCCCCCGATTAATGATTTTGTAATGCTTTCGTACGGATATTCAAATTATTAAAACTTAACTAATGTAGATACATTACTTATATGTGTGTTTTTTATAACATGTTTTGAAAATAAATACTTTTGCAATTGAATGGAGTTGTTTAACAGTCCACAATGGAGTTCTGATTCTGACTCGAATAAACACGAAATTTTGGATGTACTGTACGGATAAAAAAGGATTGTTTACACCTTCTCTTGAGATTGTGATGCTAAATCAAATAAAACAATATTTATTGTACAAATATAAAATGTAAAGTACACAGTGTATAGGTACATCCCTTTTCTTATGTATATATATATATATATAAATATATATATATATATATATATATATATAAGAAATATAACATATAACATATATATATATATATATATATATATAAGAAATATAACATATAACATATATATATATATATATATATATATATATATATATATATAAGAAATATAACATAAAACATATAACATATATATATATATATATATATATATATATATATATATATGTTATGGTTAAGGTTTTCACGGGTGTAAGATGGAGGATGATTTCCCCTTCCTGCATGCCCTATCTTAATCCGCCTCAAAACACTGCCCAACAGAGTGGCGACATAGTTCCCATATCTTTACACCGTACATATAGGATCATCTTGCAAGGTGTTAAATATAAATGTGTAAATATACAGAAGAAACACAGAGAGGATAAGAAAAAGAAGATGAAGGGGATGGCGGAAGATTCACAAAGTTTAGTCTATTAGTGTTTAATTGTGTTCAAAGTATTCATTGAAGGTATAGAGAAATTATGTTGTTCAGATGGAATGTTTTTAGTGATGTCTGATGTTTTTAATAGATCTAAATCTTGTACGAGTTACAAACCCACAAGTTTAGTAGCACTAATCGCTGTACGTCATTTGGTTGCTGGTGTCATCCTCTTGGATTGGATTCATTGAACTTTCGTTTTATTGAATGAAGTGAAATCTTGGATGTGGAAATAAACGCACTTCCTGACGTCTAATCGTCCTGAAACTCGGCCGATAGACTCGTTGTCGATGACAATGCATTCATACATCAAGTATCCACACGCGGCCATATACGCATTTCTCTGAAATGGAATGACATCACAGTAGTTAATATACGAAATAAATGTCGGTCCTACCCATTTTGGATTTGTCTCAGTTGTAAGCGCAGTTGACTCCATTCCATGGAGAGGAAGATTCAATCTTCAGCTAAACCAAAAAAATGATCAATGATCTGTTAATAAAAATAGTGAATAAAACATTGTTTTAACGTTAAATAATATGGAATGAACAACGTAACGACATATTATTATTGTGAAAAAATAAAACTTTATTTTCAGTTAGTATATTTTTTAATGTTAAATAATATGGAATGTACAACGTAACGACGTATTATTATTGTGAAAAAATAAAACTTTACTTTTAGTTGTTATATTTTTTAATGTTAAATAATATTTAATAAACAACATAACAGCATATTTTTTAATGTGGAAAAAAAACTTTGAGCCTCGCTCATGGTGGAAATGATGTTGTCAATGTGTTTGCGCTATTTATTGTTGTTGTGATTCGTAGAAGCCTATTTTTCATATTTTTTGTTTAAAGTTAATCAAATTAAAAGAAAGAAAATGATGTTGGCAACTTAAAAAAGTTTCATTTGCCTCTTATTCTAGACTGATAAAGTTATTCATATTTTATGAGGGGAACTCTTTGCTGAAGAATTTTTGCTGTTGGAGTTATCTCACAATCAGGTTTTCGCTGTATAGTTAGGTAATAGTTATTCGGAGGTATTCTGCATTGGAAATTAAGTGTCTAGGTATTTTTATTATTTTGCGTAAAGCGATAATATTTCACATTCAAAATTGAAACTCAAATTTACCGGTATCGGCATTGTCAGTAAGGTTTGATGTTGGTTACAAAGTTATCTGACTCAGGAGATATTAATAACTCACTAAGCACAGTTAAGACTTGAGAATTCGGAATCCCCTAGCGAAATTTCTTGGCCTCACTTTCGTTCTTAATTATATGTAAATAAATATTTAATCTTGCAATATAAGGAAATAATATTTGAGAAAAGTAAATGGAATGAGCTTAAAAATGCAGACAATCACACAGAGTGAATGGACCAGTGACACAGAGGTTTTTAAAAAGTGGTTCGATTACCATCTACTCTTCAAGAAAATCCATCCGAAAACACAACTAATAAAACGATTCACCACAAAAACTGGTAATTGCTCAACTGATTGTGTTAAATATAAAACACCTTGGAATAATAACCGACAGCAAAATGAATGACGATAGAATGAAAAGACGACATTTACCTTACTTTGAAACTATTGCATAAGCTTATAAACATGTTCTACAACTAACGAAACATAATTAGCGAGAAAACAATTAATAAATTGGTATAGTACATTTTAGTGCAATCGCCGACACATTCCGGAACCATCGGGTGGCAAGGGTGTTATAAAACCACCCCACAACCATAAATTACTACCCAAACAATATTTGCATTATCATTTTCTCGTCTATACAATAGTACAATCATTTATTATCTTTCTAATGACAAAGTCAAACTAAAAGAACAAACGAACTGTGAACATTTTAAAACTCAGGTAAAGTATTCAGATTAAGATAATGATTTATTGTAATCAAATAAAGTTTCATTAAATTACATCATACTGTTTATTATATTTACGTAAAATATAAAAAAACACATCCTCTTACATTTACTTTCGAAATACAATTTAAATAAAAAATAATAGCTCTACTTCCCATGTCAAAGACGAGAATTGAATTTCTCAATTGAGATGGGTAGCTTGTACCTATTGTATATTGTCTAAAGTAAATAAAAAAATAAAATTACTTGTAGACACTTACCGACATGAGAATTGAAGCATAGTGAAAATATAAAAAAAAAATTCGGGGGGGTTATTCAAGTTGATAGTACAAAAAACAGCGAACTCTTTTCGAAATCCCAACGTTTTAGGGTATTTTTTAGATAAAAAAAGTTGAATTTCTTGTATGGGGGAATAATTATTCTTCTACGAAAAATATTTTGTATGGGAAAATAAATTTCGGTAAAATTATTTTTCTTTTTTACTTCTACCAACTTGTAGAATCACCTCTCAAAGTCAGCGCACTTTACCTCGGATATCCATTATAATATAACTGATTAATGTCGCTATGCCAATGCACCCAGTATCTTTAGAATACTGCAGGCGGGTATCCCAAATTAGTTCGAAACACTAATTTGGAATGCCCAAGTTATTTCTTCTACCGGCTTGCACAAATGTGAGGATATTCCAACGTGTCCTCTATAAAATGATGTGACTATGTCTATGTAAAGTTTCATGGCTTCTTGTGTCTATTTTATCTAGGGATGTACCCATTATAACTTAACAGTACTTTCGTACTACCTTACTTAATCACGGTGGGGCATACTAGCTACCTGAAGAAACTTGTTTCAATTATGGATGTTAAGTTTTTAAAAAGGAGTATTTCACGTTTATCAAGTTAATTGGGGTAGGGTCCTTCAGGGCAGGCCCGCCGCACACGGGTGGCACATGCAGGGGGCGGCAATGGCGATTTATTTATTTATTGATCTTATTTTATGTAGATCTTTTTTAAAGACTCCCAACTCCTTTTTTTTCTCGATTTTTTATATCTGAATACTGCACAGCATTCTCAACTGCTCCCAACCACAAGTGACTAGAAGCTAGTGAGACTATGGCATCCCCAACTAGGGTAGGTTATGAGGCTGATGATAGTGGGAGGGGAAGGAGATGGGGGAGAGGAAGGTAGGGAAGTATTTTTATATCTGAATACTGCACAGCATTCTCAACTGCTCCCAACCACTAGTGACTAGAAGCTAGTGAGACTATGGCATCCCCAACTAGGGTAGGTTATGAGGCTGATGATAGTGGGAGGGGAAGGAGATGGGGGAGAGGAAGGTAGGGAAGTATTTTTATATCTGAATACTGCACAGCATTCTCAACTGCTCCCAACCACTAGTGACTAGAAGCTAGTGAGACTATGGCATCCCCAACTAGGGTAGGTTATGAGGCTGATGATAGTGGGAGGGGAAGGAGATGGGGGAGAGGAAGGTAGGGAAGTATTTTTATATCTGAATACTGCACAGCATTCTCAACTGCTCCCAACCACTAGTGACTAGAAGCTAGTGAGACTATGGCATCCCCAACTAGGGTAGGTTATGAGGCTGATGATAGTGGGAGGGGAAGGAGATGGGGGAGAGGAAGGTAGGGAAGTATTTTTATATCTGAATACTGCACAGCATTCTCAACTGCTCCCAACCACTAGTGACTAGAAGCTAGTGAGACTATGGCATCCCCAACTAGGGTAGGTTATGAGGCTGATGATAGTGGGAGGGGAAGGAGATGGGGGAGAGGAAGGTAGGGAAGTATTTTTATATCTGAATACTGCACAGCATTCTCAACTGCTCCCAACCACTAGTGACTAGAAGCTAGTGAGACTATGGCATCCCCAACTAGGGTAGGTTATGAGGCTGATGATAGTGGGAGGGGAAGGAGATGGGGGAGAGGAAGGTAGGGAAGTATTTTTATATCTGAATACTGCACAGCATTCTCAACTGCTCCCAACCACTAGTGACTAGAAGCTAGTGAGACTATGGCATCCCCAACTAGGGTAGGTTATGAGGCTGATGATAGTGGGAGGGGAAGGAGATGGGGGAGAGGAAGGTAGGGAAGTATTTTTATATCTGAATACTGCACAGCATTCTCAACTGCTCCCAACCACTAGTGACTAGAAGCTAGTGAGACTATGGCATCCCCAATTAGGGTAGGTTATGAGGCTGATGATAGTGGGAGGGGAAGGAGATGGGGGAGAGGAAGGTAGGGAAGTATTTTTATATCTGAATACGGCACAGCATTCCCAACTGCTCGCAACCACTAGTGACTAGAAGCTAGTGAGACTATGGCATCCCCAACTAGGGTAGGTTATGAGGCTGATGATAGTGGGAGGGGAAGGAGATGGGGGAGAGGAAGGTAGGGAAGTATTTTTATATCTGAATACTGCACAGCATTCTCAACTGCTCCCAACCACTAGTGACTAGAAGCTAGTGAGACTATGGCATCCCCAATTAGGGTAGGTTATGAGGCTGATGATAGTGGGAGGGGAAGGAGATGGGGGAGAGGAAGGTAGGGAAGTATTTTTATATCTGAATACTGCACAGCATTCCCAACTGCTCGCAACCACTAGTGACTAGAAGCTAGTGAGACTATGGCATCCCCAACTAGGGTAGGTTATGAGGCTGATGATAGTGGGAGGGGAAGGAGATGGGGGAGAGGAAGGTAGGGAAGTATTTTTATATCTGAATACTGCACAGCATTCTCAACTGCTCCCAACCACTAGTGACTAGAAGCTAGTGAGACTATGGCATCCCCAACTAGGGTAGGTTATGAGGCTGATGATAGTGGGAGGGGAAGGAGATGGGGGAGAGGAAGGTAGGGAAGTATTTTTATATCTGAATACTGCACAGCATTCTCAACTGCTCCCAACCACTAGTGACTAGAAGCTAGTGAGACTATGGCATCCCCAACTAGGGTAGGTTATGAGGCTGATGATAGTGGGAGGGGAAGGAGATGGGGGAGAGGAAGGTAGGGAAGTATTTTTATATCTGAATACTGCACAGCATTCCCAACTGCTCCCAACCACTAGTGACTAGAAGCTAGTGAGACTATGGCATCCCCAATTAGGGTAGGTTATGAGGCTGATGATAGTGGGAGGGGAAGGAGATGGGGGAGAGGAAGGTAGGGAAGTATTTTTATATCTGAATACTGCACAGCATTCCCAACTGCTCGCAACCACTAGTGACTAGAAGCTAGTGAGACTATGGCATCCCCAACTAGGGTAGGTTATGAGGCTGATGATAGTGGGAGGGGAAGGAGATGGGGGAGAGGAAGGTAGGGAAGTATTTTTATATCTGAATACTGCACAGCATTCTCAACTGCTCCCAACCACAAGTGACTAGAAGCTAGTGAGACTATGGCATCCCCAACTAGGGTAGGTTATGAGGCTGATGATAGTGGGAGGGGAAGGAGATGGGGGAGAGGAAGGTAGGGAAGTATTTTTATATCTGAATACTGCACAGCATTCTCAACTGCTCCCAACCACTAGTGACTAGAAGCTAGGGAGACTATGGCATCCCCAACTAGGGTAGGTTATGAGGCTGATGATAGTGGGAGGGGAAGGAGATGGGGGAGAGGAAGGTAGGGAAGTATTTTTATATCTGAATACTGCACAGCATTCCCAACTGCTCCCAACCACTAGTGACTAGAAGCTAGTGAGACTATGGCATCCCCAATTAGGGTAGGTTATGAGGCTGATGATAGTGGGAGGGGAAGGAGATGGGGGAGAGGAAGGTAGGGAAGTATTTTTATATCTGAATACTGCACAGCATTCCCAACTGCTCGCAACCACTAGTGACTAGAAGCTAGTGAGACTATGGCATCCCCAATTAGGGTAGGTTATGAGGCTGATGATAGTGGGAGGGGAAGGAGATGGGGGAGAGGAAGGTAGGGAAGTATTTTTCAATTCAGATCTGGTCACCAAACACGGCTTAAGTAATTTCAAGCAACGTGTAAATTCTGAATGGTGGTCTTATACAAAGGCACACCGAGAGTATCTAAAATTTAATTTCGAAGGGACTTGCTACGGAGTTGCTGTCCATGTGGCAGAGGGCGGAGTGAATAAACTTTTTTTCAAATTTCGTGTTTCCTATATTACCAATGGGTGCCTTGGTAGTACCCTATAAAGTACACAAAATATCATCAAATTCCAACTTCATCTTCAGGTGGCGCACTGACCCTAAAGTTCTACAAAAAATGGTGTTTTTCAGATTTTGTTAGTAAACAAGCACATCATCTAATCCAGCTTAAACGTCACAATATGTATTTTAGTTTTAGCCATCTAACTTACCCCTCTTCCCCCCACCCTTTGACACTATTTTGCGTAACAACAGCTGCAGTCAATCAGTAATTAACAGACATTAGCACGTTCGTTGGAACAGCTGCGAAAACTTGATTGTGATTTCTTTGTAATATGCCTAAAACAAGAAAAAATTCTATGTGTTCTATGTTTGGTGGCCCAGAAAAAATTAAAAGACAATGTGTTGCCAACTTATTCGGATGTAATAAAGTATTATTTGTGGATTAGAAATGACTTCGAGTGGTTATCAAATGGAAAAGATCTTTCTGTGGAACATATATGTGAAATAATTGCAATTGATCTAATTACGTTGTGGAATAAAGCGTCTATTCCTATTGTAACTGAACGTCAAATTATAACTAAACTAACCCGGTATTATCACAAGTACAAATGCTTAAAGAAATGTCGAGTACCTAAAAAGAAAACTTAATTTTATGAAGATGCAACAATAAAACTCTTTGATATTGCTGTTTGCAAGTGCATTTGTGTCGATTTTTGTAAATGTTTAGTGAAAATACCCAAGAAGGAGCTAGAATTCCTGCAAGATCAGAGAAGTAGCCGCAAAATGTATATCGGGTCAAAAGATATAGTGGCAATCGAGGCTTTGGAGCGTAGGCAATTACAACTGATGAGGCAAAATAAATTACTTCAAAAACAGACTGTTGAGAAACCTCTGAGCCCCTCACCAGAGACTTCAGAGACCTCGGATGATAGTGTAAGATTATCAGACAGCAATCAAAATCCAGACTTGTATACACTTTTTCCGGCATACTTCACGCCATCCACATAGAAATCACAAACAAATCAGATGAGGCATCGATTAAAAAATCTTGCCACTGCTTGTGACAGGACTGGTGTCTCCGACAGATCAGCATCAACCACCGCCAGTGCAGTTCTTCAAGATATTGGTTTTATTTCTAAACAAGATTTCTCAAAAGTAATAGATAGAAGTAAATTACGACGCTAGCGCCGAAAAGTTCGAGAAGAGTTGCAAAGAAGGCAGATTTCGAGCTTCGGGAGTTCTGACGGTAAAATAAGTGGGTTATATTTTGATGGTCGGAAAGACAAGACCATTGTGCAGGAAAAACATGATAACAAGTACCACAGGAGAAACATTACTGAAGAACATATTTTTTTGCTCTCCGAGCCAGATTCTCAGTACATTGGCCACGTCGCGCCTCCTTCTGGAACCGTTAATTCTATTAAGGATTCAATTGTAAAATTTTTAAATCTGCACTTCGGAGATTTATCAACCATTGTAGCCATTGGATGCGATGGAACGGCTGTAAACACGGGCTTCAAGAATGGAGCAATCGCATTGATTGAAGACATTTAAATAGACCATTACACTGGTTTATATGTTTGTTGCATGCCAACGAATTACCACTGCGTCATCTTTTTAATACTTTGGATGGCAGTACTTCAGGTCCCAATACGTTCGCAAGAGTCATTTGCAAGATGTTACAGCACTGTGAAGACCTCCCTGTGGTGAAATTTGATAAAATTACGTCAGTCTTACCCGATATCGACGTGAAAATTCTGAGCAATGGTCAAAAATATCTGTATGAAATTTGCCAGGCTGAAAACAATTGTTTTTCGAATAATCGAGCGGAACTCTTTCTTCGCTCATTCTGAAAATATTTTATTAGCGATGCTACAAGACGAAAGACAGCATATAAAAGAATTAGCAGTAAGAAGAATTCTTAAAGCCCGACAAAATGCAAAGGAGAAAAAAGTAAGGACATTCTTGACTCCAAAACTAAACTTCGAAGCCTACGATTATTATGATTTGATAAACTGGAAGACAGAAAAAATATTCGAGCCACCATTCACAAAAAAATACGATGACAGTGAATTATGGGACAAAATTATGAGCGAAGATATAAATATCTGGATTGAAAATTTTCCCTGTCACACACAGGCTGTGGAGAGAGGTGTGGAGCTGGTCACTGAAGCTAGCTTGGCTGTTTGCGGAAGTACAGTACGCGATGGATATATTCGAGCAAGAATAAAATCGTGAAAAGAAATGCCGAAATTCGAAACAAAATTACCCTTTTCCTCTGGAATTCAGGGAGCTACCCCATACGCATATGACACGACTGAAGGCTGAAATGACTAAAAAATATATATATTCTTAATGTTCCTTATATTTTAATGCAAATAATAAAGTTAAATATGATAATAATTTTGTTTTAAATTTTCAAAAAATTTCTAGAATCGATCATTTTTTCAATATTTCAGGTCCTCTGCGCCCAAAGATATTAGAAGAACGAGATATGCTATGTTGGCCGCCGGACCGTAGCCGGAGTACTACCTAATTAGGGTACTTTGAACGGTATCGGGACGTGTACGCACAGAAATCTGTTCTATGTATTAGTGCGGATACCTTAGCGATGCCTTAGCGTAAGCGAAGGTGTGCAGTAGTATTGGTGAACAAAACCGGCGACACTCGGCAAAACAATTCCACTCAGTACGAACTGCGCATAGCACATCTCGTTCTTCTAATATCTTTGTCTGCGCCACCTGAAGATCATATGTCAAAAAAAAAATAAAAAATATTTTTCAACAGCTATTTATCTACAGCAACATTAAATGATATAGGGTTTTTGAAATTCGAAGAAATTTTTTTTTCGACCTCTTTCACTCCGGGCTAAATTGTGGCTGTGTATAATGAGAGCCGGGCATGGATGGCGGAGGGCGGCATAGTCGGTTTAGAATGCGGGCGTTCAAGCTAGCGGCGGACCTACAATACGGGCTCGTCTTTACACCACTTAGGGGAATATTCTGAAAATAATTTAAATTGCTCTTCATGGTTCATCACTTCCAAACAGCCAACCATGATAGAATATGGAAATTCTTATAGGAATGGTATATATTTTCAAAAAGTATGGTTACCGTTAAAAATGTGTGGAAGATTTCGAGTTAATTTTTTCTAATTCTGATCATCGTTCTAAAAACCGTAATTTAAAATTTTTAATTAAATTTATTGATTTTGAAAACGATCTAAAACCGCACATTCTTAAACGGTTCAAACTGGCTACAACGTCATTATGACGTTTAGAGCCTAGCTTAACCTAACATTTCTTGAAGGTCGGTTTACAAGCTTATTAAGCAATGCTCACAAGGAAATATAGATGAAAAGTGTACGTTTTTTGAACATAGGCTTCAAAAAATTACTATACCCAAAAAGTGATAAAAAGTTACTTAAAAAAATATTTTTTAAAAGAAGTGTACCGTTGGCAATAGAAACATCGATTACTTTCTAAAAATAAATAAATTTGACTTAAAACTTATTAAAATTAGTGTCCGTCTATTAGTATGCAAATAGTAGGTCATTCATACTTTTTTCTCAAAATTGCTTTTGTTTAGTTTGATGAAATGTGATTAATAAATAAATAGGCAAACATAGCTGTTATTATTTTATTTATTTTATTTTATTGATACATGATTTAGAGAGTAGGTACATGTGGTTTTTGAGATATTTCACCATGCTAGGGATGACCCTGTGTTATGGCGGGTGAATTTTACAGTTTGCGGACATAGAATCTATACATTACTATAATATGAAAAAGAAAAATAAGAAAAATTATGTATAGCTAGTTTGGGTTGCAAGAAGAGAATGGAAAAGTTAGAGAATTATAAGAAGATGAAAAATTTGAGAAATTATTAGTTAATAGATCACAGTAATTAATTATGTACATACTATATCGCTAAGTTAGGGGATAAGGATATATTGTGTTTTGTCTGAAAGGTGATTAAATTGATAAATTGTAGAATGGATGGGTATTGTAGTTGTAAAGTATTCCGTGTGTAAGGATCCATTTCGTAATTTGTTTTTTAAAGGAATTTGTTTTTTATTTTGAATTGACTAAAAAAAAACTCACTCTATTGATTTGGCCAATTTTTGAGGTAAAATGCTCCACTGCGGCTTGACATCAACTACGCTATATTTGCTACGTTATTTTGAAATGGCACATTTTATATCTTTGTAGAAAATCTATTTGTCAACGTAAAAATAATATGAAAATGCCATCGTTATCGTAATTTTGTTTCGTAATTTTTTTCAACAATAAAAAAACAGTGAAACCATCCTATTGTGTGTTAGCAGTACCTACATGGTATAATGTATTATTATTATTGTAATTTCTTCCAAGTAATTTAAATTCAACGGACTGTTTGTTATTCAAATTCAACGGACTTAAGTTCGATGGTTTAAAAAAAAAATATATAAATACACACATATATATATATATAAATTGACAATTTGACAATATGTCAATTAATTCATTTGGTTTGTAGACTTAACATTAATGACCTTTCATACTGACGATCTATTTCACCTAAAAGTGTTGCAAAATCTAAGTGTCAATGGTAGTTTAAAATCATTAACGAAGCTAATATCAACATGCGTACTGAAAGTAAACTCGCAGTTGACGCCATTCATCAAAACTTGGACGCGCTGTCAAATGAGTACAAGGACCAGTACACCAAAATTATGGGATGTGTAACTGTTCTCCAGGAAGAAAATGCCAGCCTAAGACAGGAAATGAAATCAATCAGAGACGCTCAAGATGAAATGGAGCAGCGTGGCAGATTGTATAATCTAGACATTCACGGCATTCCCGAGGCAAAAGGCGAAAATCTTTTAACATTACTGGAGAGAATGGGGTCCATCATTAACGTACCGCTTCTGAGTGGCGCTGTGGTAGCGGTGCACCGCGTCGCTCGCGGTCACTCGTCGCCCTCCAACCGTCCACGCAACATAGTCGTCCAGCTAACGACAAAGCGTCTCCGTCATGATGTCATCGCTGCGGTAAGGTAAGGTAAGGTACTAGGACTTGGCGCTCCCACTACTAACTTTTATGTAAATGAACACCTGAAAATAAAAAATAAAATACTCTTTGCAAAAACACGTGCCGCCGGAAAAGAAAACGGCTATAAATACGTATGGTTGCGGAATGGCAGTATCCTGGCAAAAAGGAATGATATCTCTCGAGTGGTCACCATTCGTCGTGAGGGAGACCTTAACAAAATTAGCATTCACGATCAGAAAAATATGTGACTTCTACAACACACTCGTTACTGCTGCTGTCGATGCCAACTCTCTCTCACTATCCTGTACCCTTGTTCATTCGTTTGTTTCATGGAAATTTATTTAATATTTTTGTTATCAGCGCAATACCTGCATTATTATATAGCACTATCATGCCTCTTGCATATTCATTCACATTTTACAATGTTAACATATTTCACACTGAGTAATCTTTGTTTCATAAATAATTTTGATGTTTCATACGTCCTACTCCATTTAGTACGGTACATTTACCGTTCTCGCGAATGTGGAATAAGTCGAAGGGCACACTTACACTAATAAAATGACCTCATCATCTTTATCCGTTTATTACATGAACTACGGTGGTATTAAGACCAAAACTCACGAGCTACTTATTAATATTTCATCGAATCAGCGTCTCGTTGTTCATTGACTCAACCCATTCATCTACAATCAGAGCTTCAACTAAACCTCTTCCTGACATCTGTAAAAATTTTAAGTCTCTCTCAGAGCTTCACATCATCCAAAATGATCTAATTCCCTTATACAAATTAAAATATAGTCACGTCACCCTATCCCCAATAATATTAGAAGGGATCGGAATCCTTAAAAGTCATTCCAATCTCCCGGCCCGAACTGTTAATAATATGTTCAATGATATTATTTCATCTAAATGGCCCAACTTTTCTCTTTTATTTACTGATGGATCCAAATCTCCCGACTCTCCTAACTGTGGTATAGGTATTAACGTTTACCACAATAATTCTAATGACAGAATATTTCATTCAATTTCAAATCAATTTTCAATTTTTTCAGCCGAGTGCATTGCAATAATAGAATCTCTCAAATATATAATCAAAAATAATTTTGAACATTCCCTCGATCTCTCTGACTCTCTCAGTTCCCTCCAAAAACTTAAATCCAGTCCTCTTCTTCATCCCGATGATCACTTTGTATGCCTTATTCGAGAGATGATAGCCTCCATTCAAAGCTCTGGTAAAACTGTAACTCTGATTTGGATTCCTGGACATATTGGTGTCATGGGTAATGATATTGCGGATGCCTTGGCAAAACAAGGAGCGTCCAACCCTGTTGTTACTCTCGTAAACCACATTCCCCTATCTGACATTTTTTCCATCATCAAAGATAGATTCCGCAATGTTTGGTCGGAGTATTGGCACATTGCTAGTCAATCGAAGGGAGCCTGCTATGCCTCAATACAAAGGACTATTCCATCTAAACCGTGGTTTCAGCAATTCCCTCATTTTTCCAAAAAAGAAATTTCTTCACTCATTCGAATGAGGATCGGACATTGTTCTGTTCCTTCCCATCTTTTCAAAATTCACATCCTTGACTCCCCAGATTGTACATTCTGTGGTCTAGAAGTGGGAACTTTAGATCACATATTTTTTGGTAGTCCATCTCTAAACAAATATCCTCTCTTCTATCAAGCCTTATCTAAAATTGCCTCCCCTCCATTCAACATCTCATCTCTTCTAAGTCTGAACTCGACTCCAATTTTCATTATAATTTTGAAATTCGCCTATTTAAATAAAATTAATGTTTAAAATCACCTTTCATTTCTCAATAATTTTAAATGATGGCCAAGAACACCCTTGAAGGGTGAAAGCCAGAAATAATGGAAAAAAAAACTATGATGTTATAGTTCTAGTTGAAACTTGGCTAGTAGTAAGTGTAAATACGGTCAAATTCATAGATTCACGGTACACGGTGTTCCGACGAGATAAGGACCGTATACTTACTCGTAAGATATACGGAGGCGGTGTGCTAGTAGTAGTGCGCAAGGAACTCTCAGCTTCCCGTCTCGATTACTGGGAAAAAAATCCGATTGAACTAATCTTCGTATCTATTCCGGTAAGGTCTCTCAATCTCATCATACCTCCTGTCTCGCAAACAATGTTTTATGATATTTTCTCCAAAAACCTGGAATCCGTTTTTTCATCAGAACCAAATAATATGTGGCATCAACAATGGCATTGATGACCTTACTCCAATATAATAGTATACCGAACCACAACGATAAATTCTTAGATCTTATATTTAACAGTCGCGAAACAAAAGGTACATGTAGCGACGACCCTCTCCTTTCAGAGGATAGACACCATCCAGCCCTGAAATTCGAAATATTCTCCGCGATTCAATCAAAAATTAAAAACAACAAAGAGCGTTGGCGAAATTTCAGGAAAGCTGATTACACGCAAATTAATAATGACATTAATTGTATTGATTGGAAATCAGAAATCGCAAATTTATCAGCAGAAGAAGCAGTAAACCAATTCTATGAAATAATAAACAATGTAATTGATAAGTTTATTCCATTACTTGCATGACGAAATGAAAAATTTCCCATTTGGTGTACCCCCGAACTTATTAGGTTATCACGGAAAAAAGACAATTTCTGGCTTAAATGGAAGACATATAAAGGTCTTTCTGACTATCGTGAATTTTCCTTTTTACGTGCTACATACAAGAAGTTCTCTAGTGAATCTCGAAAGATATTTTTTGATAACGTCGAAAGTTCATTGCAAAACAATATCAAAAGTTTTTCTGCTGCTATGTCATTTGACGGACGTGAATCTAATAATGCCCAGGAAATCTGTAATATGTTCTCAGAATTCTTCAAGTCAACATTTGAACCCTCCTCCGTCAATGACACAATAGATATTGATCAAGTTGAATCAGTTCACGACTCAGGACTTGCGCATATTCACACGATTGAACTAACAAAATAATAAGTGAAATCAAATTTAAAGTCGCTAGACATAAACAAAGGTGCTGGTCACGATGGAATTCCGGCGTTTTTCCTTAGATCTGCTGCGTCGTCACTGTGTGTGCCGCTTACCATAATATTTAATAAATGTCTGAGTGATGGGGTTTTCCCTGGCAGGTGGAAGTTAGCCTACATCATACCGGTCCACAAGGGTGATTCGCGTCAACGAGTGGAAAACTATAGGCCAATATCCATTCTCTCGGCGATCCCTAAACTGTTGGAAAGACTTGTCCATGCTAATATATATCCCCAGCTTGCTGCCAAAATTACAGACCAACAACACGGGTTTGTCAAAGGCAAATCTACCGTGAGTAATTTATTTATTTACTCTAATTTCTTGTTTACTAGCATGGATCGAGGCCATCAGGTAGATGCAATTTACTGCGATTTCAAAAAAGCTTTTGACAAGGTTGATCACCTTATTCTTATAAAAAAAATTATGTATACTTTTTATTAATACCGTTTCTGAATATTTTATGCATTATTTATTTCTCTTATACGCCGATGACATAAAAATATTTGCCATTGTTAGGAATTTAAATGATTGTCTGCTCATCCAACGAGACTTGACTGCAATGAAACAAAATTTACCTAAGTTACAACAAATGTAAACAAATAAGCTTCACTAAAAATCATAACGCTATTATACACAATTATTATATAGGCAATTATTCACTAGATCGTGTATACTGTATAAGGGATCTTGGCGTACATTTTGATTCAAATTTCATTTCGATGCGCACATTAAAAACATTGTGAATAAAGCTCACTGCATGCTAGGCTTTGTTATTAGAAACAGTCGCGTATTTCGAAAACCTGAAACCTACCTTCTGCTTTACTATACGCTGGTCCGTTCTCAACTTGAATACTGCACCTCCATATGGACTCCACTTTACGATATCTATAAAGAAAATATTGAAAGTATTCAGAAGAAATTTCTGCGTTACTTCAACCTCAGAATGAGAGCACCTAAACGGGGATATACAAATATGCTCTCGAAATATAACGTCTCCACTCTTACTAACCGGCGAACTTACCTCGACCTAATGACCTTGTACAAAATCTGTAACAACTTTATCGACTGTCCTGGCTTACTCAATATAATAAATTTTAAAATACCACCCAGAACGACGAGGCTTAACGACTTATTCCATATTAGCCGGACGCGCACAAATGCTGGTGTCAGGGATCCAATAAGAAAAATGTGCGAATTGTATAATAAAAACCAAAATCTGAGAGATTCCGACATATTTTTTGATACATATAGTACTTTTGGTAGGAAATTGAAGTCTGTTTTCCTATAAAAAAAGAAATTGTATACTTACTTCATTCACTATACTATAAAAAATATTTGTACACATTTATTTGACATTGAGCATTATCTATATAAAAAATAGTTTTCTTTTATACTTTTTCCTTATTTACATGTAAAAAAATATTTAAAATTGTTATCTACCAGTCAATCTATGAGAAATAGTTAGGATGCAGGCGAATTCTCAAGTTATTGTTTTACAAAATTATCTTTTAACTATTGTCTGTATCTGTGTTTTCTGCTTAAATAAATAAATAAACATCTCTCGGTGAAAATATAATGTGACAATGATACGGAAAAAAGGAAACCAATTAAGTTATTGCCATATAATTACATTCAGTCATTTTTATGAATCTCCGACCACCATTTTTGACTGATTATTAAATAATAAAATTATTTTAAATTATTTCCCAAGTTTTGGTAGGCATCATTTTGGTGTGATTGCAGAGTTCTATTCAAATCTTTTAATGAAAAAGCGACATGGTATCTTGGATAAACCTATCCAATAACATCTTTTCACTTTTGACTTTTCTATAAATCTAGAAGGAATATTTAATTTACTAGGATTAACTACTTGAAGCTCATAACCTCGTTGTAATATTTAATTATTTAAGAAGAAAATATCAATTCTTAGTAAAAATATGAAAGATATGAAAACGCATAAACTGAAAGCATTAAATACACGTATAAAATAAGTAATAAACGACAACGAAGAACTTCGTAAATCGAAAATATAGCTCATCTTCCAAAACATACCCCTCGGTCAGTGGCTGAGTTGACATCGTGTTTGGTTCCCACCCAGGCGTAGTGTGTTCAATTCCTTGGCTGTCTAAGTCCTCCACCACAACACAAGTAACATTTTCCGCTTAGTGTGGTGGTAGTAGGAGATTTTCAAATATTGTCAGGTTATCCGTAACCCGGGAATATTTGTCTTTATTTAAAAAAAAAAATCATCCTTGCAACAACTCACATATCCATAAATGTAGTTCTGCTACCTCAACATATCCCTCAATCAATCCATGCAACAACCCACATATCCATTAATGCAGTTCTGCTACCTCAACATACCCCTCTTTCAATCCATGCAATAACCCACATATCCATCATTGAAGCTATGCCACCTCAACATACTCCTCAATCAATCCATGCAATGACCCACATATCCATCAATGTTGCTCTGCTTCCTCAATATACCCCTCAATCAATCCATGCAACAACCCACATATCCATCAATGTAGCTATGCCACCTCAACATTCCCCTAAATCAATCCATTCAACAACCCACATATCCATCAATGTTGCTCTGCTACCTAAACATACCCCTCAATCAATCAATGCAATAATCCACATATCCATCAATGTAGCTCTACTACCTCAACATACCCCTCCATCAAGCCATCAAACAATGCACATATCCATCCATATAGTTCTGCTACCTCAACATATCCCTCCATCAATCCATCCAACAATCCACATATCCATCAATGTAGCTCTGCTACCTCAACATACCCCTCAATTAATTCATCCAACAATGCACAAATCCATCAATGTTGTTCTGTTACCTCAATATACCCCTCCATCAATCCATCCAACAACCCACATATCTATCAATTTAGTTCTGCTACCTCAACATACACCTCCAACAATCCATCCAACAACCCACATATCCAACAATTTTAATTTTCTAATACCAAACTCATAATTTTATGCCAACCTACCAAAATATAGGCAGTTTATTTAGCTTAACTACATTTAGGCAGCTAACGCCCAAGACCCCAAGACCTAGAGCGATGAGATCTACATGTGGGTAGCTATCGTTCGGCTAGTAATACCTCATATATATAATATTTCTATATATTTACATATTTTGCACAACTTTTACGTGCATTTGGTTTGTAGTGTGATTGGACATTAAATAAAGTAGCATATATCATAGCTTTTGTTAAAATTTTTAATAAGCGTGTACCCGATGTAGCTTTCTCTGTAGTTTTTTTTTAATAATAGATATGTCAGATCAGTTGGTTTGTAGACTTAAATACACTAGTACATTTTAGTCTTATTACCTATATAGTAACACGTGACACGAAATACATATGTCCATTAGACCTGTTTTCCATCTAATTTTTAAATACATCTATTTAAATTTCACTTTTGTTTTCGTGAATGAAATGTTAGCTCGGTAGTGGGAGGAAAGCTCAATCCTCGTTTAAACCCTAAATTTAAATCCAAGTTTTAAAAGACATTTTAAAAGTACACCTCAGTTTAAGAGCAAGTCCCTGGGGAGGATGTATCGATTCTTAGGCAAACCAAAAAGAAATATATTTTTTTAAATTGGCTATTAGTCGGTTAGGTCGAACTAGGTGGAAAATTGAAAATAGATGTACTATATAGTAAAATAACTTTTTTTTCACTTCTCTTTTTACTTCCGTGATTTTATTAATACGTTAAACAGGAAATAATGATTAGTTCAAATTCGTTAAGTAGATATTTAGACTTTTTAGACTGTGATAGATAGATACTTGATAGAGAATTTTTTCCGGTCTCTAATCCGAATTTTAGATAATACGCTATGCTTTCCGTCTGCAAACCTAAAAGCCTTTCTCCCACTCCGGTTAAACAAACGACCTCTATTAACCTCGGTAATGAAGAATTCTCCGGCAGCTGCGTTCCCCCATAAAAGTTAGGTGACACTTTGAAAGAGGAGATAATCAAATTAGCATAATACTCAACGGTAACAAGTGGGGCCTCAATACTATACTATTGGGGCTTCTAAATAGTGCTAGTACTATTCTGCCGATGAGTCGTAAATTCCGGCATTAGTGATCTGTTAGAAGTGTTGTAAGTACCTATAAAAGAAAGAATCAGCGGAATGTAATAAGACTAAGAGAACCTACCTACCTAATTGCATATTTTGTCAATGTCATTGATTTGGCATTATGCATAGGGCGACGATGGTGAATCGTTAATGTTTAGAGGAGTCTTCGGGCGGAGGGAAAGGTGTCCAAGTGCCAATCAGCGATTATACAAGAAGGTGTTTCCTCCCTCCTACAACCATGTTCCCTCCTTCTTATCCTCAAAAAGACCCTTCACACAGACAGTATCTCGAAATATGAAATAGCATTTTCGGGACTTGTACTCACAAATGTGAGGGCAAATTTCATTTTATTTCGGCTGGTGCAATTGCTTCTATAGGTTTTCAACTAGACTCTATCGATTGTAAGCATGGCTAGCTACTAGAAAAATATTATTTATCTGGATATATTATAAATGACTAGAGGGATGTTCATAGCGATTTCGCTACTATATCTATCAAAAGATGTCAACTGTTTCTTGAAATTTCATTGCAAATAAATAATCAATGATTTTTGTTTACTTACTTATGAATATTTTTTCTACCGTCACCTTATTTTGCACTGTTGAGACTCAGTACTCACAATTGGAAGTATTGCTTTTCCCAAAAAATTAAATAATAAATAATTTGAATGAAAAAAACATACACTTAGTAAGACACCACTTTATTTTTGAATCAATAACGATAGCCAACCAGGTTTCGCTTGTCCCAAGCTTCATCAGGGCTAAATATCAACTAAAGCTAATTAGAAACAGGCACATATATATAGGTAAATGAAAACAATGAGTGAAAGAGATACAAAACAGATAGAAAGAGATGCAAAATAGTAAAGGTGGAGAGAAATTATTAATGACGAGGGGGAGGGAGGGGGGGGGGGGGAAAGAACAGTTTCAGCGGCGGAATAAATTTAATATGGGACTATCAGATAAATTAATTTGCTTATTTATTATATTTAAATTATTTTTAACTGCTTTTTTTTTATTTCAAGGGCTTCTAAGTTGTTTAATCTAATTCCAGATCCATTTGTATGCAATATTTTAGTTCCAGAGATTTTTTTAGCTATTTATTTAATATCAACGGTATACATATACCATAAACAATGATAACATGTCACAGTTAAAATCGTAGAAATATTAAAAAAAAAGAATTACAAATATATGTGGCATTTGATTGTGAAATGACATTAGAGAGTAAGTAAGTAAGTAAACAAGAGATACAAGTACATAAGTTTCTATAGTGCAAATAAGGTAGAATTAGATTAAATTAATATTGATTGAAAAGATTTGATAGCATAGCCCTCTTGTATTTACCTTGCGTGCAGTTAAATAGATCTGCCACATCTGCGTATCTATTACTAACTTCATGCAACCTAGGTACAAGCGAGTGTTTGGAATACTCAGTCCTGATATTGTTGCATTTAAATAAAATTTTAGAACGAGTAGCTCTCGTGGGTATATGAAATTCAATGAGGTTAATTAAATCAGGACTGTCTATACTACCATTTACAATTTTGAACATAAATATTAAGTCGGATATAATTCTTCGATCTGAGAGTTTTAATAAATTTAGATTTTTCATCAAGTAATTATAATTTATATTTTCAATGGGAATACCGAGTTTAAAATTAATGTGTCTTAGGAATTTATGTTGAATTTTTTCGATTGAATCTGAATGTAATTTGAAGTGGGGGGACCAGATTGAGGAGTTATATTCGACTTGACTACGAACCAGGGATGTATACAAAATTTTTAATGTTGAAATATTCTTGAAACCTCTGGAATTTCGAAGAATGAAGCCTAGCATTTTCATTCCTTTATTATCAATATTATTTATATGCGATATAAAATTTAATTTAGAATCGAAAGTTATCCCCAGGTCATTAATTTCTTCGACAGAGGTAAGGATTGAGTTATTGCGTTTATATGAATGAATAATTGGTTGATTTATTCTGTAAAATTTTATTGAATAACACTTATTTATGTTCAGATTAAGTTTGTTAAGAGAAATCCAATCAATTAACCTGTTCAAATTATTTTGTAGACAGATACAATCTTCAGCGCTTTTGATTACTTTAAATATCTTCAAATCATCTGCGAAAAGTAACGTATTAATATCTTCATCAAATATATTTACAATATCATTTACAAACAGTAAAAATAATATTGGGCCCAAATGAGACCCCTGTGGTACACCACTGGTAGCTATAAATTGATTGGAAATGAACAAACTGATTTTTACAAGTAAAACTCTATCAGTTAGATAGCTAGCAAACCATTCTAAAAGTTTTCCGTCAATACCGAGCTTACGTAGTTTGATCAGGAGAATTTGATGGCATACTTTGTCAAAGGCCTTGATAAAGTCCGTATATATGGAATCGACTTGAGTTCTGTTAGCTAATGCGTTTGATATATAGTTTTCATATAACGAGAGATTTGTTAGAGTTGATCTACCCGACAAAAATCCGTGTTGATTCGGAACAATGAGATGGTTAATACATGGTGAAATTTTATCAAGTAATAGTTTTTCAAAAAGTTTAGGAATTACGGATAGCTTACATATTGGTCTGTAGTTAGTAACATCACTTTTATTACCCTTTTTAAATATAGGAGTTAGATAACAACGTTTCCAAGTATCAGGGAAGCACCCCGTGTCAAGGGATTGATTAAACAATAGAAAAATCGGCTCAGCCAGTGAAGTAATGCAATTTATCAGGATATTGCGATGTACATTATCAGGTCCAGCCTTTTTGTTTTTGTCTAGGGATTTGATTTTACTTATAACGTCGTTTAAATTGATGTGTATGGCAGGGATATGTATGCTCTCGTTAAGCGACGAAGGTGGTATATAATTGTCTGGGATATCTTCGTCATAGACGCTTTTAAAATAATCAGCAAAATAGTTAACTTTTTCATTCATGTCAGTACTACTCTTTTCTTTGAAGTGCATTGAAAGGGGTAAACCTTGTTTGTTTTTTCTAAGAGAGTTAATGTGAGTGAAAAAGTTTTGTATATTAGAAGGTATAGAGTTTTCGATTCCATTTATATAATTGAAATATGAATTTCTTGATAGTTTTTTACATTGAGTTCTATAGTTGTGAAATATCTTATAGTCGTTAAGAGAGTTCGATTCTTTAAAGTTTTTGTGTGCAATTTTTTTACAGATAACTAGGTTAATTAGCTCGCCACTGAACCATTTTGGGAACTTCGCTTCCTTGAAGTGTGAAAGTGGTACAAAGCTTTCAATGGCCTTATTAATAATTTTGTAAAATAATTCAAGATTATAGTTAATAGTATTATTATGGTGAAGAAATGACCAGTCTTCATTTGCAAAATATTGATTCATGTTAGAATAGTCAGCTTTGGAGAAATTATAAGTTAGGTTAGGAAGAACAGTTGTGTCATCTGGTGAGTTATTAGTAGTGATGGTTATGCTTAGGGCGGGGTGGTGGCAGTCTAGGGGGAGAAGCTCGTCAACTGATTTAGCAATATGGACTGAGGTATCACTGCAGAATACTAAATCCAGCAGCCGATTATTGGTATTGTAGACTTGATTGACTTGATGTAGAGAGAGTAAGTTCGTCATATCTATTATTTCGCGGGCATTTTCTGGTAGGCTTAAGTTATTATAAGAGTCCTTATTCATCCAATCAATGCAAGGGGTATTATAGTCACCAAATAAAATTGTTCTGGCATCAGGGTATTTATTTTTAAAGGTTTCGAGGTCATCTATGTGGTTTCTGTAGACTGTGATATTGCATCCAGGAGGAATGTAGACACATCCCAGTAGAATTTTGCCTGATTTAGTTTTTAGTAAAACGAATACCTGTTCCACGTCCAGATGTTTACAAATTAATCGAGTGGATGGCAGTAATTTAGTAACGGATATAAGAACTCCTCCTCCTCTGGTTTTAGTACTAGTGGCTGGATTTCTGTCAAGGCGGTAGGTGTTGTAGGATGAAAATCCAAGTTCCTCGGTGTGAATATCAGGATCAAGCCAACTTTCGGTAAGAAGAAAAACTTCAATGTGTTGGAGTAGTGGAAGAGTAGTTTGTAGCTCTATGAGTTTGGTACGGCAGCCTCGGATATTTTGGCCGTATCCGATGATGTGTTTGAGTTTTTTGAAGTTGACCTTATTATTGTGGGCTTGTTATTCATATATTTTATTGCTAACCCAACTTCTCCTCCCTTTATCCGAGTTTCCAATTCTTGGCGGAGGTCCGACAAGAATTTTCGTTGGTTCGGTGTTTGGTCGGAAAAGATTTTAACAGTGGAGTTGGTCAGATAAAAGTTATTTCTCCTGAGGATATTTATTGCCTCAGTGGAGTTCTTTAGAATAACCTTAACGGGCCTAGGTTTATCCGGCCTCACTGCTCCAAGGCGTAAAGTGTTGATAGAGTTAATTTCAATGTTACTATCAATCTTATTTAAGATATTTGTAATTTGTATTTTGTCATCTTGTATCTTTTCTATTTGGTTGAGCTTAGAGCTTTCAGGAATATTTATGATTATTAGATTATTTGCTCTTTTTTTTCTTTCTTCGAGTTCGTCGGCTGCTTCACAAGTAGATACTACTGAGTTAGGTTTATTGGATAATGCTTTTTAATTTTATCGAATGAATGATTAGATTCTATTAAATGATTCGCGAATTCTGAAAAGGCATTATTGTTTAAACATCGTATATGTTCTTTTACTCTAAAATTGACATTCCGGGCCGTTTTTCCGATATAAAAAGCAGAACTAAGTTTATATATGCCTGAGTGGCTTAGTTTGTCGTCTTTATCTTTAGTACTAATTAAGTTTTTACCTAAATTATTATTAGTGTAAAAGGCGGGTTTTATTTCAGATGGGAATTTTTTTAACGCTTAAAGAAGAAAAGTTATTTGTATACAGAACTCTACGCCATTGGAATGTTTGATTTATGTTTATATTATTATGGTTATAAGATTTGTTAAATAGGAATTTATTTGATGCTATTTGTTTCAATTTTTTATTAAGAATATTGTCTATTAGTTTTGTATCATACCCGTTGTTGTATCATACCCTGATGAAGCTTGGGACAAGCGAAACCCGGTTGGCTATCGTTATTGATTCAAAAATAAAGTGGTGTCTTACTAAGTGTATGTTTTTTTCATTCAATATGTCACACCCCAAAGTATTTGCTTCCTTCAAAAATAAAAAAAATATTACTTTTTTAAATTTTGTTACCCTTATTCATATTATTACCATAAAAAAACTGTTTGTCAATAAAGCTTGGGTCCGAAAGAGATAAGCCCCGAAGGAAATTATTTTCCTCAGAGATAATGCTAAAAAAAACCGAAATATAAGTTTTTTTTAATATAATCTATACATCTGTTTCAAAATATCTTTTAAGGCTCAACAAAAATATTTTTGTTTTTCATGGTTTGCCTGAGTATTAACCTTCCTACCCAAGAACTGGAGTCAAAAATTATACTTCGCTAAATACCGATCGGGTAGGACCAACATTTATTTCGTATATTAACTGCTGTAACGTCATCCAATTTCAGAGAAATTCATATATGTCCATGTGTGTATTCGTGTTTACCAAAATAGAATGCATTTCCATCGACAACGAGTATTTCTGCAGAGTTTCAGCTCTATCGGTAGTCGGGAAGTGGGTTAGTTTCCGCACCAAAGATTTGTATTCATTCATTCCCGAAAACAAAATGAAGATTCATGTAAACGTATTTAAAAAAATAAAAATTCAATAAAATTCTCTTAAAGCTTTGGAAAGTTATTTATTTTTGGTTTGCACTAGTGGAGTATATATTATATTGAACTCAAAAAAATCTGTTGATGAAATAGTTCCGGAACTGAAGATACGAAAAGGAAATAAGAATACATGGTTCACAAAAAACTACACGCAATTGAGAAATATTTTACATAGATTTTTTTTATATAGATGTATTGTGGATTGGGATAGTTACAAAAAAGTGAGAAATAAATACTCCAAAGATATTAAAAGAAAGCACAACGCGTACCTAAAAATAAACTAAACTGAGAAGCGTATCTCAAAAAAAATTGGAAAAGTATGACAGAATCAATAAATGGCGAAAACAAAGACGACATGAAAATGGTAAACTTCCCAAAAGTGATAATTGATGATAACATGGCCAATAATTTTAATAAATATTTTGTTTTTAGCATCAATCAAATTAACAAATCAAAACCCAACATTTTTGAGATGAAGAATTATTGGTTTTTAGAAAAATAAATGCAGAATATTTGTTGACATCTGAAATAAAACTAAATCAAAGAACATTTCATACGGATTGACTATTAGTTTGATAAGATCTGCTTTTCCTGTAATTGGATCTATGCTGATAAGTATTATGAGACGATTGAACAACGACAATTTCCAGTCATTAAAACTATTTACCCTTATACCCGTGAAGGTTAAAAACACCAAAAAATGTGAATAATTTTAACCAATCAAAATTACCGAAATACGAACTTAATAATTATAATGAAATAACAAATTTTGCACTACTTAGATAAACACAATATTTTATACCAAGAGCTTTCAGGATTCAGATCTAATAACTCTTGTGAAACAGAATTTAACGGAATGAAGGGATAAATGATAATAATTTCATAATAGCCATATTTTTTGGTTTCCAAAGGCATTTGAATCTATTGATAGAAATACTGATAAGAAAGCTCAAAGAAATTGGTTTCTCTGCTGTATCCATTAAATAATAGAAGCGTATATGATAAACCGAACAAAAGTAAGTAAGCAATTTTTAAAACCTATGTAAAATAAATTAGGAATACCGCAGGGATCAGTCCTCGGACCTCTATTGTCCGATATTCGTAATCTATGGTATTGACATGGTACACATTTAAAAAATGAAAAGTAAGACTATTTGCCGATGGTACACTAATATACATAATTGGAAATAACTGTAAAGAATTAATAAATATTTAAAGCTATGAACTAAATTATGTATCCAGATGGCTAAATATAAAAAAAAACTTAAAATGAATACAAAAAAGGCCAAATGAATGATAATTGGACATAAGAAGACAAGAGTGAAAGCAAAATTGAAATTGATGGTGAAATTATCGAACATGTTACTGATATGAAATACTTAGGAGTTATATTGGATTCCAAACTGAACTTTATTAAGCATGCTGATTATGCACAAAAGAAAATTGGAAAGCAGTTTTATTTTTTGGGAAGAATTAGTAAAAAACTACAATCACTATATACAACTGCATTAATGCTCCACATTTTAACTACTGCTCTTTTCTTATGTACCGAAAGAGAACAAAATAAGTTGCGAATTCTCCGAAATAGAGCAATAAGAATAATTCTTACGCCAAATAGACTTTCAAAAGTAACACTTGAAACTTGAACACAATGATATTTATAAATAAAATAATTATATACAAAAGGACATTCACAAATATATTACTAGAACACACAACAGAATTAGGCTACCAAAAAAGAACATAGCCAATTCACAAAAAAGTTATATTTAGTAATGCAATATAATAATGCGCTACCGGAAACAATAAAGTCTGCACCACTTTAAAGGTTCATACTGGATTGAAGAAGCTATATTAATTGAAAAAAATGCAATTAACGATAAAGGTGTTTTAATGTATTTAGTAAATAATATAAATTAGAAATTTGTAAACTTCGATGTACAAATAAAAAAAAAAAATAAAAAAAAGAATCACCTCCCAAAATTACGGGACCTCCGCACAATAACAGACACAACATTAACATAATATTATTATGCAATATTATAAATAATGTGTCCTTCGTATGCGGTGATGTATGCATTTTTCATAAACTTTGCTCTGCTAATATTTTAAACATAAAACAAAAAATTACTAGAGGAATTTATGAAAAACTGCATAAAATAGGATAATCGTATTCCAATTTTAGAATAATTTTATTTTTTCGTTAGAAATTATACCTTGACCTTATGACGCGCTTAACTACCGACTTAACCCTGACTCAATGCAAACCGTCATCTCTCCTTATTGGGGTATCCTGAGAACACCTCGTCTCAGTTTCACGTTATCTCTTCGCAAAGTTACATACGAGCTACCTGGCCCATACAAAATTATTACCCGAGTAATGGCCCACTGTCGGCCCACTGTTTATTATTATAATGTTCCGGGGCTCTGTGTGCCTATTCGGTAAATTATACCGAGCAAACAATACGGCACACGTGTACCCACAGGTAGGTACCGGGTAGGGATTGCAAATCCGGAACTGTTTAGGAAAACCCGGAATATCGGACTTCTTTGAAATTTTGAGATTTCTTGAAACTCTAAATTCGGAAATCCGGTTGAAAAAAAACTATTTTTTTCAAAATTTCAACAATATATATTTTTTTGAGAAAAATGCCGTTATTTTTCTCCGGAGAACATATTAAGGGTGTGCTCAAATGAATTTCCCAATACAAGTTACAAGAAGCACCCGAATATATACAGTATGTATCAGGAAGTACCCGACTGACTTTAACCAGCGCCCTTGATCATATTTGGAGTAACAAATTGTTGTGCGGTTACATTCTTTTCAATTAAAAACAAAAAAATGCTGTGTCAAATGTCGCCACTGATTACAATTTTACGCAACACGTGGTACGAACACCGTCTCATCTGTCTTGTGTAGCGATATTTACATTTTTTATTGAGTATAATCAATAATGTTAACTAAAAAAATTCATACAATTAGTTTTCACTTATTTACATTTGGTTATTGAGAACAACCTAATTATATTATTATTATCATTTTTTTATATTTTTTAATTTTTTATAATTTACAAATTTACGTCTAAATTTTAAGTACCACATCTCTACGAGCCTCTTGGGCGTGTTCCTTTCATAGAACATTGGATATAAAAAAATTAAATCCGGATTTCATATTTAAAATCCATATGTCGTATCCACTGTGAATTTCCGGATTTTTAAAATTCCGGATAACTCAAATGCAATCCCTAGTGCTGGGTAGCGGGTAGTTTGATACTCCGGCAGATTACGCTAACCCTGGGATAAGATTGCTCTGATGTTTGGGTTAACCCACGCTATCAGACAGCACTAAAGCTTCTGTAAACTTGAAGGTCAATTTTTGGCGTAAAACATATGAAAAGTACTTTGTAGGGCATGCTAATATGGCTAAATTTAACAAAGAAATACTAACTAATGTGTAGACCGGTGAAATACGAATATCGAATTTAAAAAATAATAATTACACGTGTCATATGTACAGTTAATGGAATACTCGAAGAAAGCCGATCACCAAGAAGGCTGATGACAGATAGTCTCGGAAGCCTTGTGTAGGTGGCATAATAATTGAGGTTAAAGTAGCCACCGTAGACTTAGGCATGATTAACTGGAGGTGGTGTTTGCCAGAGGAGGCAAAAAAACCCTTATTTGCAAATTTATTTATTTGTTTTTTTTATTTATTTTTTCACACCATGAAGGCTCTACATGTCTTGAAGTGATTTCTGACGAAAACGGCGCTATATAAATTAGCCAAATATTAATTATTAAGTATATATTGTTAAAGGTAAATTGTTCAGAGTGCAATAATAAGTGCTAATTACATAACATAATAAACCGAGTAATGAATAAGTAATATAAGCAGGTAGAATACAAGTTATCATAGAGAGTTCTGATGTACGTACGAGTTCAATAATTATATAATTATTAATATGAGAGTATGGAATGTATCGGCAGCATCTCCTATCCTCTTCCTATTTTCCTCTTCCTATCCTCTTCCTATTTTCCTCTTCCTTTCCCCTTCCTTTAACACCAAATTAATTTTAAGAAACTAAAACTTCATTTCTAATGCACTGTAACATAAGAAACTTCTGTGGCTTGACTTTAGTTAACTTGTATATATATATCTATCACTGCATATTATATAAAAGCTGTTTGTTTCTTACAAAATAAATAAATAAATAAATAATAATGGGATTACAAGATTAGTATTGGTACTAAGTATTTACAAAATAAACATGAAATGTTTCTTGTAAAGCATGTTTGTAATTAACATAACTTTATTACACCAGATTGGGTATTTTGCAGAACATAGCAAAAGATTTTTTGACCATTACTGTATTGTAGCAATATAATAAGTTAATATAAGTTTGCAACATAATTATAAAAATAAATAAGAACAGTTTGTTGTAAAGCACGTTTGTAATTAACAAACATTTATTATAGGCTAGGATCCCGGTGCAGCATACCCTACGTTATCGAGTTAAGATGAAACTACTTTGTAATGAGAACAGACATTTAGTTAGCCTTAAAAATGGGGGTCTGCTGGTGCGCATCTTGGACGGTTTAGCGCAGTCAAAATATGTTTGCTCGCAGTCGTGCGTTTTTTCGTAAATTGTGATAGAGGGCCGATTAGTAGATGAGAAAAAAACAGGTCTGCCAACCGGCAGCCTGGAGCATTTGCAGGCAGTTGGATTTAAAATTTAATGCATGTTGAATGCAGTTGTCATCGAGAACACGAATGAAATCAACTAAGTATAACTGTAGCCTAGATCACCCCATTGAAGAATTTCTTGGTCTTAGGCTTGCAGTGTAAACAAAATATTGTAAACTAGACAAAGCATACTCATATGTAAAGCATTTAAGCATTAAAATGAATCTTCAACATAAAAAAGTTTTTTTTTCAATTTTGAGGATTTTAAAAAAAAAAATCGCAAGTTGCGCCACAATACGAAGTATGTCAAAAAATTACAAATAAATAGTAGTATATCTGTGTGTAAGGATAGAACGGCCAACCTTATGATTCCAGAGATAGCCTCATTTTTAATGTCAGTGCCATACAAATTTTTCTTAAAAAAATTATAACTCCTTCATTTGTACACGCAATTGCTTCGTACGAAATTTTGTAGCATAGTAATGATCAGCAAAATCCATTTTTAACCAAAAAAAATACCCTTGAAAATTCAAGTCTCTATGTCTATGAAAGGCGATTTTCAGCCTACTGTGCGCCGGGGTCTTTAGCTAGTAAGAAATACCATTAATTCGCAACACTTTATTTATAATTTTACACAATTTCACCAGTTTCGAAACCGCTTGGCAATTTTGCAAGCCATACTGAAAGGTCAACAATTTACTCATTTATTTACAGCGCCCTTAGACTTCAATTTCTGGCACACAAATCCTACAGTAATCTATTATCAACGTTGAAAGGTAAAATTTTACCTGTATTAACGTTGTTCGCTCATTACGATAATAGTTATTTTCGGTCAGTGTTTGCAAAAGCCTTTTTTCGAGTCTAAGCGAACGTAACAACTCTTTTATAAACATGCAACCTTGTTTTGCCAACGATGGAGGTTGAATGACTTTATTAATATAAAATAGCTTTTGTTGTTGTCTTGTTTTAACTTGAGCGTTGTGAATTTCATCTTTCCATCTTTTTTGTACGTTTACGTTTTCAGTATGGTAGATGTTTTAATGGTTCATTAATGATACTTTTTTTAATTTGAAATCACCGTGTTGATTTGGAATTTCTTGTTCACATTTTTCAACACTATGGTACCTACCTGCTTACCTGAAAGTTTGAAAAAGGAATCAGATAATGATGTTTCCATAGACAAATTGCATAATTACACAAAACGGTAACATATAATATATAGCTTATAATTTAGTAGGTATGTATTTAAGTACTTATATACAAATCTTGTGATGTCAATGGAAATGTTGGTTTTGATTTATTAAATAAGAGAAAATTAGAATCACACTTTTTTAGACGCGTGGTCTATTGTTCACAGATATACTGTATAAAAAAACCTATATCAGAAAAAAAACATTTCTTTTGGGGTGGATGTAATATGGTGGGAACAAAAGGACCTACGATTCGTGTCTCCACGCCCAGAGCCTAGAGAAGAACAAAGGTTAAAGGATCGTGGCAAATATTTGCTCCCCGTTTCACAATGAAATTTTGACTCTTTCTGTGATAGACTTACTTTTAGTACTGTACGTAGCTTGAAATGGCTTGAGCCATGTTGAGCAATAAGGTCTAAATAGCTTGGTTTTTCTTAATTTAACCTTTTCCCGTTTTTCATCCACTTCCATCACGTTTCGTAACATCGCGAAATATTGGTGTGTTACCATACCCTGTAGTATAGGGTATGGGAACACACCTATAGGGCCTATACTGTAGTGTCAATATTGTACGGTATTCTGTGTTTAAAAACAATAAAAACTTTATTTAATATTAAAAAATGAATTTAATATTATTTCTTTGAAAATTCTTTTCGTCGACGAAATTTCAATTAAATATAGAAATTTGATTTAGTATTGTATGTACGTAATATATAGTGGGTATTGAAACATAAAACTGGAAGGAAAAATAAACAAAAACAGAATCCTAAATAAACAAATGAATGCCCGTGTTATTAAAAGGTTGATGCTATAAATAATTACACGAAAAACAATTAAACGAACTTCATAGCAATTTAGTGCCCGAGTACAGTAGGCTTCATCTAAAATAATCATACCCCAATATGTACACATTCGACGGCCGGCGTGGTCTAGTGGTATACGCTTTTGACTACTGATCCGAAGGTCGCGGGTTCGAACCCGGCGTGCGCAAATAAATTTTATTTTTATTAATTTGTGTTATTTCACAATTAATTAATTTAAAATAATATATAGTATATTTGCGGCACGTTCCAGAGTGGAAGATACTCTCAGTATCGCCCTAGTGTAAGACCACCATTCAGAATTGAAACGTTGCTTGAAATGGCTTTAGCCGGGTTTGGTGACCAGATCTGAATAGCCAGGTACTTCCCCACCTTCCTCTTCCCCATCTCCCTCCCCTCCCCAATACCCTCAGCCTCACAACATACCCCAATTGGGGATGCCATAGTCTCACTGGCTCCAGACGGAAGCAGTTGGGACTCTTGTGCGGTATTACAGTAAAAAAAAAAAAAAAAAAACATTGAGGAATTAAAAAAATATTGGGGGGCGAGTATGGCTACTGCTGCCCCGGGAACCTTTTATTGGATAACCAACGCCTCTGCCATAGGTCACTCCAAGTGGTTCGCTTCATTTGGTGACTTAGCAGGGGTTCTCGGGATTATCGGGTGAGGTTTGTCTAGGTCTTGGCAGTGGATGCGGCGGGCCTTGAGAAAACAACTCTCAAAAATACTCGTATATAGATGATCTAGATGTTTCAATTGTTCCTAATATATAATGTTATTCTATTTTCCTTATAATTAGTGTAACTCGCTCACCAAGCACAACTTTCTTCTTTGGTGAGATTGCGATTGTTAAAATATTTTGTACTGATACGTAATTTATATAACGCTACTATTTTTTAATTTTTAATAATCTTTCTATATTTTTAGTATATAAATTTTACGGAATTAATTCTGCTGACTTAGTTATAGTGTTATTATTTGATTGAAAATCAACAATTTTTTTAAGACTACCCAATTATATTAATTAATTAATTATATGTATATAATAATACACCGGATACATTTTTCGTTCTTAATTATATTGCACACTGTTTTCGTACTCTCTCTTTCAAATACCGTTACTTTTGACTTACTTACGTTCATCATTAAGTCATTCTTCATACACCTGTACTTGGTATAAACCAAGATATAATATATAAACCAAGGATAACCTAGACGAGATACAGTAGAATTCTGTAGATGTTCCATACTATTAGATATCAGCACCGTGCCATTCGCATACGACATACTTTTTGATTCATTTTCGTACCAAATCTTATCCAAACACAAATTAAATAACCCCATTTTCTCCAATGGAAGTAATCATTATTCTGTCGTTGGAACCCTTACTGGTCTGATAGCGCAGAAAAGAGGGGAGAAAGAAACTGAAAAGTGAAAGAAATATATGTTAATATTTGACGTTAATGGTTGTCTCTGATAGTGTTCAGCTATTATTTTAGCTCACTGTACTAATCGCTAATGGAAATAAATGGCAATCATTTGAGAATAATGTTTTCAATCAGTTTAATAACACGAAAGAATTTATGTATGCACGATTGGAGTTAAATTATTGTACACAAATTTATACGAAATTTATAACATTGTTTGCTCCCCTATCGTAAACGTACGAATTTCAAACAAAGCGCATTCATTGTCGCAATTTGTCAGTAGGTACTCTTAGCATATTTTCAAAACATTTTAGTTGACACATCGTAGAATTGAATTATTTATTAATTCGATAAAAGGGAAACGGGTTTTACGAAAAACTACTTAAAAATATTCCTATCCCGTTTTAATAATCAATTTTTTATTTACGCAACATGAAATTCTAACCTGCTTCTAATACTGTTTCCCTCGCAATGAAAATTTTCTTTAAAATCCATCAAACTAACCTAACCCCTTTTTTTTCAGTACGTATGTATGTTTTTAAAATAGAACATATTTATTCAAATCTACGAAGAAAGTACTAACCTGAAATTCGTTTCAATGTACCCAATATAAACATCATAAAATTCCGTGAAACGCAAATGAAAGAGTGAGATAATGCGTATGGGCATCAAGTCTTTGTTTTATCCGTAGATCATTAACTTGTAAAATTAATTGCTCTATAATTCACATTATATTATTATCAAAACCTAAATATAACTCTAACCTTCAACAAATTACTTTTATTTCGCACTTTTCCCTCCAACAATCCATATGTCAAAATCACCTAAGTACCTTTCTTTTGTTCAATGGTCTTTAAAAAAATGGAACAAATTTGAAAATGTAGTCGAATCTACTAAGAAAGTAACCGAAATAAAATGACAGCATCATAAAATTCTGTGAAACGCTAATGGCACCGAATGAATGTATTTTTAATTCATGTTTAAATACAGAAATGTATTTGTTTAGCTTTGGTCCATTGTTTCGATTCCAGATCATTAACTTCTAAATGCAGCGCCGCGGTGGCAACATTAATTACTAATTTAATTTGCGTAATTTATTCCAAGCAAGTAAATCCATACCCCTTTGTGTTAAAATGGGGAAATTAATTAATATTACCAGTAAGCCGGCGGTTAAATTTGTGATAGAATTATTATGTATTGTGAAACGGTGTCCTTGGCTTCGTATTGCCGTTTGGAACTGACAGTAGAAAGGATGGAAAATATATTATTAGAGTAATAAGTTATGGACCACTAAAACATGTTTTGTCAGAACTGATATTAAATTGGTTGGAAAAGTGTTTTGTTCACTGTCCGCTTAGTAATAATTTAACGGGAAACTGAGCAAAGAAAGCCATTTTTAGATAATACAAATACATGTTCTTTATTTCTTTAAAGTGTTTTCACTAAACCAACTTCTTCATTTAAACTCTTCAAGACCCGCATCAAAAAATCCCCTCTTCCAGTCCCTTCCTTATCCTTTCTCTGCCTTACAACGTTTTCCAACGGGGTGATGAAATAGTTCTCTAGATTATACTCAGAACAGTGTGGATAGCTCTGGTGAGGTGTTACCATAGATAAAAGAAACAAGTGAGATGGGCCATGACCCGCGCGCATTAAAGTATCGCCAATATCGTTCACGAATATTACTGTACGTCGCATTTACGCATATCAGTGGCCTGTCTTTGTTTCACACAGGTCTATTCATAGTCTGTTCAGTTTGGTCGTAGTTTGGCAATAGTCGGAACGCTTCCATGGTATATCTACATGAAGAAAAATTAGTGTTGCTAATTTATTATGAATCTTTTTAAATTGTTGGTAAAAGGTTAAAAACGGGATTGCAGGCTTTTAAAGAATGAATTAACAGGTTTCCTGAAAATTTTTTAGTACCTATTGAATAATTTATCACGATGTCAGAACATGTGTTCGAAATGTACTAACAGTTTATCAGGAAACCTGTTAATTCATCCGTTAAATAATAATAATAAGGAACATATTACGGAATGTGGGGAGGTTTTTTTTTATAATTTTTTATTTATATATAATTTGTACATTTATTTATAACAATTACAGGTAATATAGCCTAAGACGTTATAATTGTACCATTTATGCAGTGTATATGCAATGCCGAAAATCTCGCGAATGCGCTATAGGACACAAAAAATAAATCTATTTTTTTTATCTACTGCATTCAAAAAGCACGTAGCTCTCCCCACAGGTGAGTTCATAAATAAATTAGTGCGGCTTGCTCTACTATATAGAAGATTGTGATGACGTCCTCGAGAGTGAGACTCTGGTACAAAAAAAATTTTTGGGCCAGTATCTCATTATTAGATAAGTGACCGTTTATTAGTTGAAAAAATATTTAAGCAAAGCAATACCTGTACGTGTCTCTAGGGAGTGGTAATTGGTCATGCCTAATATATTAATCGATGGGTAAAGCCAAGGGTAACGTCCATAGAGCCGCGAGAATAAAAACCTTAAAAAAATTTATGGACTCTTTCAATGCGTAAAGTGTATGTTAATTCATGTGGAGCCCAGATGCTCGAGTTTGATTCAAGTACACTTAGGACTAGTGTGTTATATAATAACGTCAGTGTTTGTACAGTCCAACACATTCCACAATAATAATACAATAATATAGCAATAATATACAATGATAAGAATAAAAAAGGCAGTAAGAATTCGATTGACAGGGTCAACAGCTTTTTACAGTCTGCTGCGATGCTTGTCTGGACTACCCGGACTCTTATGAGGGCTGCAAAACCTGATACTCGCCCTTCCATGAGCATATTGGAAGCACTGCAGTATCTGGGGAGGCCAAACATCATGCGGTAGGCGTTGTTATATTGCACGAGTAGCCATTCCATGCTGCTCTTCTTCAAGTCGGCCCAAAGCTCGCAAGTATAAAACGATGTACAAAATGATGTATAATGCCTGCAATCCCGTTTTTAACCGAATTACCGATAATTTGAAGAGATTCTTAATAAATTAGCAATACCCATTTTTCTCCTTGTATCTGTGTTTCTATTATACACGGTGTCCGGAAACTCGTAGTACAAGCGGGAAACTGGAGAATCTACACCACATGGGGAACCCAAATAAACATAAAGTTTTTTGATTTGAGCATTTTCACAAAAAAAAATATTTTTCGGCTATTTTAGGGTTAAAGTTTTTTCTGGTGTTTAGGGTTGAACAACAGATGTTTTAACCCTGCAGAGCAGAAATATTTTATGATTACACCGGATTAAATGAAGGGTGATTTCAAAATAATGCTTCAAATCCGAGTTTCTTCATTTGTTTTACTTTCAAATAGTTTTAATTAGTTGGGTACTTTGATCTTCAGTAATAATTTATAAGAATTTGATTAAAAAATTAAAAAAAAAAAAAAAAATCAACTTCTAACTCGATTTACTCGATAACGAAAGCTCAAATCAAAAAAATATATACTACAAAATCGACTCCAAATGTGATGTAGATTCACCAGTTTCCCGCTTGTACTACGAGTTTCCGGACACCCTGTATATAGGTGTTACATACAAAATAATTACATAATAAGTAAATAAAATGATCTGCGATAGATTATATAGACATCATAACAAAAGTCAATTATTATAGGTTCCCCTTTGGTTTACCACCCCTTCCTGTCAGCAACAGTCTTGATTTAACGGTCTGGTTGTCTGATGTAGTGAGTAGCCAGACAAGTGGGTATTTGATCTGCCAGGCGCCCGCGCCAGTCCGATTAGGTCTCCACTTGAGCTTTTTCTCGTCCACCTGTTGTCCTGGAGTCAAGCATATTTGTCCAGATTGTCCAGCTATCGGGATAAGGAGTTTGGCGATCTTTTCAACCATCTAATAAATTATTATTGGTTGGGAGAACAGATCGCGAATAAAAAATGTAACCATATTCATGTGTTTTCCATTCATATGAGTTGCAAAAGATTTGTCAAAAAATCCGTTTAACTTCGTTCCTTTCCAATAAATCGTGGTTCAGTTTGGCAGTTCGGCTTACGAGTTTATACGCACCCTCAGACCGTTAAAAAGTGTGTGATGCAGCGGGAGCTGAAAATGAAAAATTAATCCATCAATCAATGAAAGTAACATAATATTAATGCATGTAAATATGGTTCTGCAAAAAAGTTAAATGGATTTTTCAAAGCACTTTTGCAACCGATAATGGAAATCATACGAAAAAAGGTTGCATTAACCTAGAATTTCAAAATGTAAAAAAAAGGTTTAGTGATTTAGCAAGTGTGTCCGAGTTCATGGGATGAGGTTTCTACAGGTCTTGGCGGCGGATGCATCTGCACATCAGCTCCACGGCGGGCCGGAACGGGAGAGTCTGGTTGAGAGAGACACTTTCACCTCTCCAGCTGGACTCTCTCAAACCAACGCCATTGTCTCGTATCGCAGATTTATAAATACTCCATAGGTTTATTCTGGACGCAGTGAATCCAGATTCCTATCGACCAGTGATGGCTCAGTGACTTTCTGGTGTACTAGAGTGCTAATATATCATAAAATAGCATATTTAATGTTGTTGTAGCCGAAAATGTTTTTGTTTTCGCAAATTCGTTTTTTTGTACGAAGATTTTCACATGATGCAATTTTTTTTAAATATTTACACCCAAAAGTCAAGAGCCGCCACTTGCTTAACCCTTTTTTTCCTTTCTCTTCTTCCTTTCCTTAAAAATACCCTTCATACAGCATTCCTTTGTCCCAAAGACGACATAGGCTTTGGTGGAAATTTTTTCTTGGTCTCCTCCGTCGAGCTAATGTAAAAAATGCGACTTTCATGACGCCAAAGCTCAAAATTCGAGGTTTATATGTGTTTACATGTTGAATTGAGCAATAATATTAGAAAAAAAAAACATAATAAATCTAGCGTTGAAAGCTGTATTTTTTAGAAAAACAGCAGTTGTGGTACTTTTAAAAATATTATTAATAATACTTTTTAAAATATTCCTTACACAGAATCACACTAGTATAATATTTTACAGAAGTTTTATTAATTTTCAAAATGAATTTCCGCAAAAGTGGGTCAGTTCCACACCATATATCAATGGGAAACGGTTAAACAATTGCACGTTTAATGGTGTCGATAAATTGTTGGTTCATCGCGTATCTTCACACTCAATCGAACTTCCGATTGGAGATAAGTCGTGTTCGGTTAATGAAGTGCACTGAGATCAGCGACCTACCCACTAGTATAGGTAGATAACTGCGACAAACTTACTCCTCTTATCTGTGGACATTTTGTCTTTATTCCTCTGTGTTATTCATACTTGGTACTACTTATAGACACTGTTTTTTTTTGTAAAATACTAGCTTAAGTTCCCAATGTTACCTGGGCTTTATTTTGCTTTAGTGCGCGGGAAAAGAGAATATGGACATATATAGAACGTAGACATTAAAATTGATAAGTGTCAGCTACACTACTCGCTTCGACGCTTCGACGAAGTCCTCGACGAAGTTAGCCGAAGTTCGAAGTGCGTGCCCACACACTCGTGCAACTTCGCGAGTAACTCAGTCCAACCAGTCAGTGATTGGTTTATTTATGCCGTGACGCTTCGAGTCCTTTGACTCGGGCGCATTTACCGACAACAATCGGAAGCCGGCCAAGCGAAGCGAAGTTGCCCGAAGCGAAGCGAAGTTCGTGCCCACACTATCGTATTCGGCCAACTTCGATCAACTTCGCGAGTAGTGTAGCTGGGCTAATAGACTAGACAGTCAGGGAAAAGCAAACAAACCAAGTTGCGAGGAACACCGAGGGGGCGTGACCGTCTCCCTCTCTGTAATTTGTTAATAAATAAATCTGACAGTATACAGGCAACTCGCATTGTAATATTACCATTTAGTCGATGAAAATAAAATCTGCCTACAAATTACTAGAAGTTTTTACAATGGTTTGCAAATTGCTGGCTGCGTAAATTACAAATCTCTGTTCGTGATTGTTTCCAAAACTGAATATTTTGTTATACTACTTTTTAAATTTTATTAAGTGATCATACATTTCAAAATAATAACAATTATATTTATTAGTATATTAAAGTATAAGTGGATAAACAGGTCTTTAAAACACGCGCGATTTTTCGAGCACGACGGCGTAGCCGAGTGCTCGAAATAAAGCAAGTGTTTTAAAGACCAGTTATCCACGAATACTTTACGCTATTTTTTTTTATTGGTACACTTTGAAAACATAAATATTGATATTATTATTAAAAATTTGGAAATAAGAACTATTAATGAATTCGTGATGTGACATCACAATATCTTGTTGTCATGGAAATGAAAAACACAAACATTAATTTGCAATCTGTCACATAAGATTAATAGTTGACATCACAGTTTTTACTAGTTATTGTGTGTTGTAAAATGAGTTCTAACATTCATAATTTAAATACCAAAGCAGAATCGCGGTTAATACCTGAAAAATCCAAAGACGTTTATAAAAAAAGTTAAAAGTTGACATTTAGACTTCACATTTTGTTGATTTGTTGATGTTGCCATGGTAACTTTAAAAAACGCGCGTTCCATAAAGTGCGATTTAAACACGCTAGAGCGTACTTTAAATGAGTAAAAAAGGGCACCAATAAAAAAAATATATATTATTCGCAGTGAGTTTAAAAAAACTCATTTAGAACACTTTTTTGAAATGCGTTATAATTTACTTAGGTAATTATTCGGAATCGCTGGACAAGGATTATATGAAATATTTTTAAATAAAACCTTCTGATTTACCTTAATTACTATAAAAGGAATCTGACTGCATTTGGGATATTTTTAATTATAGCATTTTAATTTTTAATTGAGTAAATCGAAAATTCACTTTCGTTGTATGGGATGACAGCTGGAATGATTTCTGTTGATAAAATTTTCTTTTGTTGATTTGCTGATACGAGTGGCTATATTTTTTACCATGTGCAAATACTAGGTAGGTACTATTTAAGCCAAACTCGAAAAATAAAATAAAGATATTTAGGTATGTTTTATGGGTAAAATTCGGTTTATGGGAGTCACTCGAATAACCGAAATTGAACTTGATTTAGACTAATTTAGGGCTGGGGAATCCGAATCTGTAAGAATTAGGTGGGGGTCGGCACTATTAACTGAGTTATATGGTTTTGAAATTTCTACGCGATACATAAAAACCATGTTTTATTTATCAATTATGACATAAGAAAATCAAATTAGTGACGATTTATTAGTCTCACATTTCAGAAGTGCCAACCAAAAAATAAAAAGTGTTGCCATATAATGATAATATTTTTTTACAAAATAGGTTAGGTTTTTAGTTTGGGTTAGAGTAGGCAGAAGAACATGGGAAAAAGGTATTATAATTAAATCACAAACCAGTCTATACAAACCTAGCGTAGCCCACAAACTACTTTAAAACTGGGATATAACTCTAAAGGGGACGCGAGCAGGCGTTATTAAAGGGGCATTTTTTGTAACAGGAAATACCATGGAAAAAAGGTATTAGAATTAAATCACAAACCAGTCTATACAAACCTAGCGTAGCCCACAAACTATTTGAAAACTCGGATGTAACTCTAAAGGGGACGCGAGCAGGCGTTATTAAAGGGGCAATTTTTTGTAACAGGAAATAACATGAAAAAAAGGTATTAGAATTAAATCACAAACCAGTCTATACAAACCTAGCGTAGCCCACAAACTATTTGAAAACTGGGATGTAACTCTTAAGGGGACGCGAGCAGGCGTTATTATAGGGGCAATTTTTTGTAACAGGAAATAACATGGAAAAAAGGTATTAGAATCAAATCACAAACCAGTCTATACAAACCTAGCGTAGCCCACAAACTACTTGAAAACTGGGATATAACTCTAAAGGGGACGCGAGTGGGCGTTATTAAAGGGTCATTTTTTTGTTATAGAAAATCACAGTTAGGTTAGGTTATATATATATATAAATTTAATATTTACAAGATTTTAAATAATAAACTACAAATCTGGCAAATGATATTTAATTTTCTGAATTTTCCATGCATTGATATTATTATTATATGGCAACACTTTTTATTTTTTGGTTGGCACTTCTGAAATGTGAGACTAATAAATAGTCACTAATTTGATTTTCTTATGTCATAATTGATAAATAAAACATGGTTTCTATGTATCGCGTACGAAATTTCAAAACCCTATAACTCAGTTAATAGTGCCGACTCCCACCTAATTCTACAGATTCGGATTCCCCAGCCCTAAATTAGTCTAAATCAAGTTCAATTTCGGTTTTTCGAGTGACTCCCATAAACCGAATTTTTTCCTGTTTTATAAAATAGAAAAATTAAAAAAAGGTGAGGTTATTATAGGTTAGGTTGGTTTATTATTAGGATTTAGGTTAGGTTAGGATAGATTGGATATTATAGGTTAGGTTGGATTATTATAGGTTAGCTTCGATTATTATAGGTTAGGTAGGATTATTATTAGGATATAGGTTAGGTTAGGTTAGGTTGGATTATTATAGGTTAGGTTAGGTTGGATTATTGTAGGTTAGGTTCGATTATTATAGGTTGGGTTGGATTATTATTAGGATATAGGTTAGGTTAGGTTGGATTATTATTAGGATATAGGTTAGGTTAGGTTAGGTTGGATTATTATTAGGATATAGGTTAGGTTGGATTATTATAGGTTAGGTTAGGTTAGGTTGGATTATTATAGGTTAGGTAGGATTGTTATTAGGATATAGGTTAGGTTAGGTTAGGTTGGATTATTGTAGGTTAGGTTCGATTATTATAGGTTAGGTTCGATTATTATTAGGATATAGGTTAGGTTAGGTAAGGTTGGATTATTATAGGTTAGGTTAGGTTGGATTATTATCGGTTAAGTTAGGTGTGTTGGGTAAGGTTTGGATATAGGTTAGGTTAGGATTTAGGTTAGGTTAGTTTAGGTTTGGTTATTATAGGTTAGGTTAATATAGTTTAGGTTAAATAAAACAATAATTATAATAATACCTAAATATAAATAATTTAAGTTTTTTAAGTAACAGAAATATTTTATTTTTCGAGTTTGGCCAAAACAGTACCTAACTAGAATTTGCATTCTGAAATGATTCAAATTCTAGCTACTCGTATGTATTCTAGCTACTACTACCAGAGAAAATGTCATCAACAGAAATCATTCCAGCTGTCATCCCATACAACGAAAGTGAATTTCGATTTACGTAATTAAAAATTAAAATGCTAAAATTAAAAATATCCCAAATGCAGTCAGATTCCTTTTATAGTAATTAAGGTAAATCAGAAGGTTTTATTTAAAAATATTTCATATAATCCTTGTCCAGCGATTCCGAATATTTACCTTTACTTACTTCATTCGTTTTTAGCGTCGCTATGCAACCCGATTTGAAGGATTTTTTTTACTCTTTTTACAATCATCCTGCGCAGAAAAATCCTACAATGCATTGCGCTGCCAACGGTGACCTCTGGCATCATGAAATCTGCACCAATTTCTTTACGTATTATAATTTCTAGGCTGTTGTAAACATTTTCAGCTCGACATGTGAATAAATACGACCTGAAGCCAAATAAAATTGTTGAATATTGTTTAAGTATACACAATACTCACAATAGATGGTGGTGTATTTGTAGGCATAGTTGTCTTCCAAGCAGTTGATCGTGGTTCAATTCTTAGCCATGGCTATTTAAAAAAATATTTATGTTTATTTCAAAATCAATTTTTAATTTTAACATTTGTTATATCTCGTGATTTTTCACGGGACTGCGCATGTTTCTTATAAATATGGCGAATAATAACTTGTGAAAATCAGACAGTAATGATTAATGATCCAACTTATTCGTATTTTTTGACAAAGTCTCTTCTATGGACGTAAATAATAAAGGCTCTTTAATAAATGACACAAAAGAAAGTGATCGTTCTGGCTGCTAATTACAAAACAGTCGAGAAATAACGGCGAGTAAAAACAAATTTCGTACAACTTTGTTTTTAGCAAGGGACTAACTTCGGCTTGGGAACCAGACAAAGATATCTTTGGAACCAGAGAACAGTAAAATTGTCATTTGAAGTAAGCTCTTGTTCTTTTAGCCGTAGTTAGTTAAAATGATGATTTGCATTCAGTTTAATAAAAAAATATTTAAAAGTAACGGGATATTTTATATATTTATTTAAACCCGTTTAGATCACACAAATACGAATAAATTATTTAAATTACATGGTGCATTAAAATTAACATAATAATAATAAAAAGATAATAATATCATAAGCATAGCATCAAAAGAATGTAAAAAAGATAGGAATAAAATGAATTACACATCAATATAATAAATACAAAAAAGGGGGAAGAGAGAAAAAAATACCTGCCTGGAGTATATAACAAATATCACTATACGAATGAACGAAAACCTAAATTATAAATTAAATATTTACATAAAAAGTCAGTTGCAGATGATACAATATAATCTGCAACTGACTTTTTACAGATTATATTGTATAATCTGCAACTGACTTTTTATGTAAATTTCTGATTTAAATTTTAACATGGAATAAATTAAATTTATCCGAGAATTTCTTTTTCCTTTCCTTAAAAATTCCACAGTTCCCACGGCGTCCCTAAAGATGATGTAGGCACTGAGGGAAATTATTTAGCTTCAAGTGTGGATTTAATGAAAATAAAGTTTCGTTCATCGAATCATATAATCATCTTCTTCTGTCATTCTGACTCTTGGAATTAACTATTAATTACTCATTATATTAGAAATATAATGAGTAATTAATTAGTAATTCCCAAATCGTTAAATTTAATGTTGACAAATAATCATTTTCCGCGGTAAAATCGTTTACGACAAACTATTCAGCCTGAGTGAGATGTGACAGATAATCCGCCATCCAACAGATTGCAAACGAATAGCAAATGCACGGCATTGGGATAATAGCTACTTGCATTCCGTCGATAGGGGCTATAATGCCTTGCAAATTGTGTGTAATTGTGCATAACGATTGCCACTCGCCGCGCCGTCCGACACAACAATCAACGACCATACTATTCTGTTATCGGTATATATGTATTATGTTTGCACATAAATATATATTATGAATAGAACCTCCATTTTTAAAGCCTTAATTAAAGTTGATTGAAATCTTGTATTCTTTATTTTATACGGAGATTATATCGCAGAACCTACCTAAGAGAAGTTTTCATCCACTGTCACCTGAGTTTCAAATATTTTATGGTTTTAGTTACGGAAATGAAACAAACAATATGATATTGTGTCATTATTTGACAGCTAAATAAAGGCTTTGGGCACGATCAGGTAAATTAAATACTTGAGTCTGGTCATGTCAAGAATCAAAATAAAGGGATAGAATGTATGAGATAAACAAAATAATGTGGATGAAGTAAGGATTGTGTACCGAGACAGAGTTGTGTGGTTGTCTTTCCTCTTTATCCCTGTTAGTTGGAGATATTTTGAAACTTTGACCTTTGATCTTTGCTAGACTCATTTTTCCTACGACTATTCACAAGTACCTAGTATGAAAACAATTTTTTGCGTAAAAGTAATTACCTTGACATTTTTTCTTGTAAAACTGTGATCACTGCGGGATAGTTCACACACGCCCCTGTGGTTAACACGTTAAGTCTCAAGAGATTAACTGACCACTATTTTATGGATAAAAATTCTAACCAACATTAATGTTTTTGTTCTGAAAAATAGTGTTCGACAAAAAGTCACGACATGCGTCTCTTTTTTCATGATAACGTTTTACTTCCGGCAGTGTAAATTCTTAGATAAAAATACATGTTTCCAAATTGAGATGGGTGGGACATGCTGAAAGAATGTCAAAAAAAGACACTGAAAATTATATGTGTGGAAGTGATCTAGAAAAAGAGTTGGACTGCATAGAAGAGGATTGAAGCACAACCCGAAGAACTGAGCTCTGGCAAATGACAAATGGGGGACGCAGCCAATTGTCAGGATTTGCGGAGTAGGCTAAATTCCGCTCTGAGCTGATAATAATGACGGCATATTTTATTTAACTTTTTTTATCAAATTATGGAATCGTGCTATGCGATTTTTGTAAATAATTGAAAAATCTCGCAAGACAAGAATCTATAATCTGTATCTATAGGCGAGCTAAATAAAGGGTGTTCTAATCGTAAGATTTTTAATTATTACTTAGTGGAACGTTTTAGACCAGTGATGAGTAACCTTTATAACCTGAGGGCCAATTTATACATTTTCAATTAATTCGCGGGCCGCAGGGGGTAGGATACATACAGCTTGACTTAGTTAAATTTGCAGTAGGTGATGTTGCAAACCTATTTATATTTTAACTATTGAAGACAATATTAGCGTTTCCTAAACAAGAATTTGAAACAGAAAAATCAGAAAAAGATACATCTAGGACTCGCACCGAGGACCCTTTCCTTGCCGGGGCACCGCTCTACCAACTGAGTTAATGGGAGCCTATCTTCTTCGGTCATATTTAACTGTATCATACTTCGAATAAGCCCTACCAAAATTGTGTTCATTTTCTAACCGTACATTTTTATCATCTATCTTTATGTATGATAGCTATATAGTATTGTCTTCAATAATTAAATATTAAAATTTGAGGTTAATAATTCCTTACACAAAAGGAATGTGTTTTCTAAATTTCGAATTCTTTCAAAGTTTCTAGTCAAAATGTCCTGGAAAGTTTTTGTTAACATTTGCATATTTGATATTAAAATTTTATTTTCTAGAAATATCTAAGTTTATTCCAATACAAATATTTCAAAGATAATTTTTTCTAGTTTTTAAAATACTATTTCTTTTTACGACCTCTTTAAAATAAGAACTATGAAGCACATTTTAGAAACCTTTTCCTAAATTCAATGTAATTTCACCGTGACGCTGGGACTTGTAGGCAAACATGTTTTAAAACCTGAAGGGTTAAATAAAACATCAGTGGTGTATTCAAAATTTTATGGTTGCGCATTATGTAAACTTTTTTTTTGTTTCTGTAATAATTTCCTGTTCTATTTTTTAAACTTCTGTGGACTATTTTAGTATTTTTGCATTATTTTAGTTTAGTAGCATTGTTTTAAATTTTAACCTTTTTTGGCTCTTTATAGATATCTGAATCATATATATTTTCCTTTATTCGTTTCACTTGAAATTAAATACTTGAAAATATACCGGGAGAATTTTATTTTGAAATCTGCATTAATTCAGTGTCGCAGAAGACAAATTGAAGCGAATTCCCGGGAGAAATCTATTAAATATTATTTTGTATAATAGTTACACAGAATCTAATACTTTTTTTGATTAATTCGTAGAAATACATTTATTTCATTTTTTAATTTTGTATTAACCAAAATTTATGTTATTATAAAGTTCTCCGAGTATTTTTTTAAATTTTTTATTATTGTGACAGTTGTTTTGGCGTTCAAGAACATTTTCAAAGTGTGGTCACAGTTTTTTTGGTTTGTGTAATATGTAAGAACACATCAATGATAACCTTTATAATGTTAATACTAATTAATCATATTTGTAAATTTTTGACAGTTTAATTCATATTTAAAAGCTCCTTAGCACTTGGTGGAAATGGCGTGGTGGCCACATAATTTATTTATTTTTTCATGTTCTCCATAAAACGGTTATACACCAATATATCATGGAGAAGATTACAAATTAAAAAGTTTACAGAGGCAGTTTTACTATTTTGTGACATGTGTTAAAAGATAGTTACTGAATTGTCTGTAGGTGAAATTGAAAATGTCGATGGTTAATGCAGAATCGTTAAGCAGTTGAGTCGCTCTGTTTATTGGCGCGTTCTGATAGGCAGAAGTCCTCGCTTTCGGAGCATATAAGAGTGCATGGGATCTCCCTCGAGCATAATTGTTAGGGACATAAATGTTAACCTCTTTCAATATAGGCGAATTTTGTATTGTACCAGAGATTAACTTAAAAAAGTGTTTGCCTAAAAATATTTTTCTGCGGGCTTCTAATGTATTGAAATCGAGCATTCCTGTTAAGAACAAGGATGGATACAGGAATGAAACCACATGCTCAGCAAGTATTAGAAGAAGAAGAAGAAAATAACAGCCAAAATGCTCACTAGGAGATTCAACAGGTGCAGTCCTCCAGTGAAAAAGGAACTATTCCAGACGTACTGCATAAGCTTTTACACTAGTTACCTGGACAAGGTACACACAAGGCGTGACGAACACAATCTGAGTAGAACAAGTATAATCACGCATACAGTGCGCTCATGGGCCACCCTTGAAGATGCAGTGCCTCTCAGATTTTCGCAGAGGGAAGGGTGCATGGGTTCACTGCTTCGATAGGCTACAGAGTAGCCAGGACGAGTCAGCGCCATCGTAAACCGGAAATACTCTCGTCCAGGCCCAGTGGCAGGGTGCGCCTCTACACAATAGATGGAGATTTTTTTTCAAGCTACTGTAATACAAGTGTAAAATATGTTATTGTTTTATTTATTTCATTTATTGAACGCCTGTACGGCTTTTACAGGCAAGATACAAGTCGAATAATACATATATCGAATAACCTTGCATTAATTTTATATCTTATGTTCATTTGCAATAATGATGATTAAAAAAACATTAATCAAATAAAATAAATTACAGTATCATTTTAAAGTCTATTTAAAATACGCTGGCGTTTAAATAACTTGATTGGCACCGTATTAGCCCAGTTCCGATTGCGTTATACTCCAGTAAAGCCAAGCCGTCTCCCAGCTGCTGTAGAGCGCAGTCGACACTCGGTAGCCGCTATAATAGCTGGCATGCGATAGGGGTAGGAACGGGTATGGGTCAAATCCACTTCCGAGCGGGCCAAAGCTTTGCGCGAAGCTGCTTTGATAGTCGCGTTACGTCCCGAACGGTTTGCATATTAAAGAGCTGACGATATTTTAGTCTCTTTGCAAAAACTGTTGAAGTTTTGCTGGGTGGATTAAAACAAGACGTTAATGCATGGCCCCGGATGAATTTACTAAATAAAAATAATTTTAATTGGAGGAAGTATAATTATGAACGTTCTGACTATTTGAAATAAAAAATCTACGATTGAAAAAAATTGATATGTTATTTACTCACCTATCATATACAAAATATGTAAGTACAATTGGTTTGAAAATGTCTATTTTTTCTCAATTTTGTAGGTTGGAACTTTTGTGGTAATTTCACTGAATTTTCGAAAGTAAAATCATAAAATTTTAATAAATCCGTATAACCCATAGAGTTAATACTCATGAAATGCCATGTGGGCGTGTTTCGTGATTACAAATTCTAGCCAATCAGGCCTTAATTTTCCAAAATCCAACTGTGTTATCATCGTTATGAAATTCAAATGGGATGGCGAAATACGATCTCAGAAAGGAGTTATAAATACCTACTTAGAAGCCTAATATCTCCAAAATTTGGATAAATTTCGTAAAAGAGAATTAAAATTTCTCCACCGAAACTAGAAAGGTAACTATAAACTACAACAAGAAAGATAACTAGAAACAATAACCAAAATGTAACTAGAAACTAGAACAAGAAAGGTAACTAGAAAATAGAGCCAGCAAGGTTACTAGAAATTGGTAACAGAAAGATAACTGTAAACTGCAACCAGAAAGGTAATTTGAAACTAGAACCAGAAGGGTACCTAGAAACTAGAATCAGAACGAAAACTTAACACAAGAATAAAAAAGTAACTAGAAACAAAAAGGTAACTAGAAACTAGAACCGGAAAGGTTACCAAAAACTAGAACCAGAAAGGTAACTAGAAACTACAACCAGAAAGGAAACTAGAAACTAGAACGAAAAGTTTAAAAAATCAATTATTTATTTACTGTTACCGGTTTACCCTTCTTTAGATAGAATTTAAAATATTATGGAAGTCCTGAAACATTTCTTACAGTAAAATTCTGATGTAAAACAGTGATGAGCAATATGCAGCCCAATTTGTATGGCCCGTCAGACTTTTAGCGCATACCGATGTTTTGGCTAACCAAATAAAATATTAAAAAAATATTTAACGTCCTTTAATCGAACAACCTGCCCATCCGTGATGTGAAATCTGTCTCTTTCCTATCCTGCCAGTCCCGTACTCATAGTGCCTACTCTTACACAAACATACTAATCTTCTAGACATAGATATATTTTCAAACTCAATTAATACCTTCAGAAAGAACTTACACATACTTATAGCTGATGATCTCCTCACTTAGAGCCATTTTATTATTTCAATTTCTTTACCAATCACCTACTTATGCATTAGCTCTACAATATATGTATCTGTGCGTGCGTGTCTGTGTACATGTTTACATACAAAATGCGTACAGTGTGCTCATCTATGCATATATGCTTATGTGTATGTATGTATGTATCTATGTATGTGTGTACATATATATGTGTATATATGTATGTATATGTGTATTTAGATGTGTGCACGTATGCGTATATATATGTATGATATATTTGTAAGTATGTATTCATCTTTCTTCCTAATAATTGATTTCGATCCTCCTTGTTTTTATATACAATCTTGTAATTAAATTTATTATTACTGTAACTAACCAATTACTATTACACAAAGAATATTGAGATTAATGTTGTGCTCACCTATAAATAGAAACATAATTATAACCATTTATAAATGTAAATTACTGTAAAAATTATGTGATGTATTTTGTTGGCGAGCCAATAAATAAATAAAATAAATTTAAAAAAATACTATCGACAATTCATGTTTCATGTTTGTTCTGTTTTGTAAAAGGGTATAGCGGAAAACATTAGTCTTTAAATCTTGATATTTTGCAAGGGTTCAGTTTGGGGAAGGTACCTTTCCAAATTATGTTTCTGAAAACATAAATCAAAAATGAGAGTTTCGATATTTCTTATTAAAGTAAAACAGTAAACCTCATCAAGTGTTTCTTTAATTTCATCAAAGAGTCTCATGTAAGACGGTTCTTTGCCACCTAATTGTGAATTGGAGATATATGAGCCTGTAAAGGATAATAATTCATTATTTTGAATTTGGAAAGGTCAAATAAAAATTAAATATTTATAATTTTTTTAACGTTCAGCTAATTACCTACAGAGATATAAAGAAAACATTAAAAATTGCGCATACCGCACATTCCCAGTCCCAGTTCTTCCCTATATATTAATTTCCGAGTCGTGTGTCCTTAACACAAAACTACTTTTGACAATATCCAAACTGCTCGTGATACTAGAACAAAAGGACATAATTTCTTACAAATCCCTTTCGCTAAAACAACTTTTGGCCAGAGAAATTTTAGATATTTTGCAACAAGGCTATATAATGCTCTCCCACTAGCCATTAGACTGAACGAATTTTTTCTGAAATATAAAACAGACATCAAATCTTGGATCATCAGCCAAGACAGATCCATGATAAATTTTTTTATAAAAATCCCTACATAAGTATGTACTCCAACTAGATGCTGATTAACAAATGTATCATTTATTATTATTATTTATTATTTTCTATCTTTTTCACAATGTCATTTAATGTAGTGAAATATTTAATGTATCAAAAAATATGTAAACATTTTTAATGTATCAAATACGTCTGTCTCGACACAGGTTTATCCTAGTGAGACAGACATCGAAAAAAAAAACCTGTAAAAAAAACTTTATATTGATAATAAAAAAAAAAAAAAAAAAAAAAAATGTGTACCATTTTTACAGCATCAAAAAGATGACATATTATGCCTTAAGGAACTTATTTCCTAGCGGGACCTGATATGTGGACTGTCAATTTTTTTATCGGTCCCGGGTATCTAGCATTATCGATCGATGAAGATTTTATCGATAATATCGGTAACTTTCCCGAGCATGGCTGCAGATCGCCAATGGACAAACAACATTTTGAAACGAGTAAATGTTCTTAATTTGTTCGATGTGAACTATCATTAGCGATCAGCAGTTGTGCCGGGGAAAGATGACAAGTTATCGATATTATTGATAACGGCTGCGAGATTTAGGCCCGAGGCCGGGATCTCTCAGGCCTTTGCGGAAGTCTGTCCCTGACAGAGACGTTTAGACGTTTATTTTTTTTTTAAACTGAATATTCCAATTCAAAATATTAACTTTGTTCTTTTGATGAAACAACTTAACTTAATGACGCTATCAGATAAGCGGATCATCTTTGACCTTGTACTTTTAAATAAAATTATTAATAATTCAATTGACAGCCCTGAAATTCTCGCCAAAATAAAATTTTACGTACCGACTAGAAATACGAAGCAAAGTGCTACATTTTTCTGTGACAATTTTAAAACCAACTATGAAGCTCATACACCTATAAATAGACTGCATCATTTTGGCAATAAATTTGGGAATATTTTAGACATGTTTAAAGATTCCGTATTAGTTATAAAACGAAATCTTTTTAATCATTTTACTGAGATGTGTGAATTCACAACTCCGTAGCCACTGGAACGATTTCGGTCGAAAAATCGACCACTTTTATTTTTCTGCGATTGATATCGGTCCAAAAATGGACCGATTTTTCTACCATTCGTAAAATATTTATTGTAATTATTTAAAACGCTTCCTTGGCCAGCTACTTGTTTTATCGAATAGCTGATAATATATTCTCTTTGTCTATGAACTTATCCGTTGTCTTTGAAGTGATATTTAACGAGTTTTCGCGGTTTTATAAGGCGTCCTGTCAAAAAACAAAACCATAAATTTTTAACATTCACGAAATTTTGGACTCTTCCTAAAATGCCGTAAGTAATTAATTTATTGGGTTTTTAACGCATAATTATATATTTGTGTTATTGTGATTGACTTATCTATCTTTGAAATGCGTTTTTAATTAGTTTGTTTCTAATATATTGTTTTGGTTGAAGTTTTTGTGTAAGAATACGTCAACTGAAGACGTCATCTGTTTTTGATTTACAATAATGTCTTATATACTGCACTCGCGCATTTGAAATATAGATATTCCATCACAGTGATTCAAAACAAAGAGATATATATAAGTTTTATTTGAATTGGTTCATTATTAATACAGATATTTGTTAACCAATTATTTTAAGTCATATGTCAAAAAGTTGACTCTTTTTTACATGTAAAATGGTGTAAAGCCTTCGTCACACAATAAAAATTTAGTAATTTAGTTGTATAATTAATTAATTTCTTCACTTTTACCAAATTTGTGCAGAAACAAATGTCGTCCAGGGAAAGGGAGCACTCCACGACCCAATAATTATTTTCAAATTTTATATTAGTGCAATATTTAACAAAATTTAAACATTTAAGTACTTACATTAAGTGTTTTCAATTTAAAATATATAGAGTGGTGCTGACTGCAAGAGGAGGCAGAGGAAGAGGGAGAGGTGGGGTACGAGCTGGTGCCAGACTACCTGCACGTGGACGTCAACGCAGAGCTGCAATTGCAGCCTCGTCTGGAGTGTTAGTATTTTTTAATGTTTTTTTATGAAAGTACTTTGCTGTGGCCGTTGAACTCATCATATATTTGTATTTATTTAAACAGCGACCCTGCTTTGCTACTGGTGCGAGAGGATCGCGTCAAGGCCCTAAAGGCTGTTAGGGCCCTGCCTGCTTCCTTCCGGCTAGAGCTGGAAAGCCGAAAATTCAAGAAGCAGGCGGCGCGCATTTTGCTCCCTACCGCACCTCCAAGAAAAACTAAACAAAAGTAAGCAATCGTATTTAGATGCTTGATACAATATTATTGTTTTTTCCTGACAGCGTTCCACTCTTACAGTGATAGTTGGTAAGATCAGCGCTCTGTGCATTTGGCACATTCAGTGCATATTTTACAGAGTTCTAATTTTATTGTTTATTTACATACTGTACTTACTGTTTCACACGTGAATGAGAACAATTTATATGATTTATGTAAATATTTTCAGAATTCCATCTCCGGAGAGAACAACGTGTCCCTTTTCACAAGGGACGCCTTCACCGTTGCCACGACCCGTACCACCACCGTGGATGTCCACTCCCGCACAGATCCAATCAACGGCTCCCAATGCACCAATTATGCCTATCCGTGCAGCATCTCCCGAGCCGTTACCTGGGACATCGCGGAGTGGGGAACTCTTCTCTCCGGAGGCCCGCTATCACAGCGAGCTGTGGGTGGACGTGCCATTCTACCAAGAATTATCGGCGTTTGGGAACGGTGAGTTTATTTTTTAAAATGTCATACCAGGGGCTCAATATAAAATCAATTATCTATATTTTATATTGATATCTTTAGCACAGTTTCACTGTTGGTATATTGGCAGGAAATAAGCATAGTACTTAAAAATTCCACATAACAAACATACAAAATGTATTGTTGTTATGACGTGGATGCATCATTACACATCTTTTTTTTTCTGTAACGGGTATTGCAGAGTGAGAAATAAGACATGCCGAACTTCTTTGCGAGGATTACATTTGATTCACCGGCTTCTAAACGGTGTAATACAGCATTTTTTTCTTAAATTGAAAAAACACTTTCGCTTCACGGGACTCATTGTGTCGAGCTTCCTAGTCAAAAGCGAGGCTGTATTGGTAGGTGGGTTTTGTAACCGGACAAATTATCATTAAAATAGGTCGCTTTACGTAGTTGGTCACTTTAAACGGATACGTTTTCCTACTAAAAGTTATGAAACCTTACTAGAGTTTACATTATCGTCACTTAAAACAGTAGACCGTTAAATGCAAAGTCATTATATCCAAATTCTACTGTAAATTTGTGTTTTCTTTTATTTCAGAGTCAGACATGGGCAGTAACGTGGACGAGGCAGCTGTACTAGAAGAGTCTGTACTTGGAAACCGTGAGTTATAAAACTAACTAACTTACCTTCACGCCATTTCGGTAGGCAGAGAGGATGAACCACCATGCAACTCGATCTTGGCACACACACTCTTTTCTTCATTCCATACCTACCTGACTGTGCTATTCTGACTCCTGACATAGCCCGCCTCAAGTATTTGATTAACTTTTTATTTATTTTTTTATATGAATACCTCACAAGAGCCTCATCTGGAGCCAGTGAGACTATGGCATCCTCAATCGGGGTATGTTGTGAGGCTGAAGGTAGCGGGGAGGGGAAGGAGGTGTGGAAGAGGGAGGTGGAAAAGTACCTGGCTATTCAGAACTGGTCACCAAACACGGCTAAAACCATTTCAAGCAACGTTTCAATTCTGAATGGGGTCTTACACCAGGGCGATACTATGGGTATCTTCCACTCTGGAACGTGCCGCAAATATAATATATATTATTTTAAATGAATTTTGTGTGAAAATAACACTAATTATTCAAATATAATTTATTTGATTTGATCCCGCGACCATCGTATTGCGAGTCATAAGCCGTACCAGAGGCAGTGGGTTATCGTAATATAGACACATTAAATTAATTTGGGTTTTCTGTTGTTTCAGAAATGGACAGATCGAGCGACGAGGATGACGAAGCGAGTGACGTCGACCACGAAGAGAGCGATGAGGATACCTTCTGCATGCCACCAATACCTTATCATAATATTATCAACGTTTCACCTAACTCCGCTATGGCCATAGACTTTAGTAGACAAGACCAGGTAGATAGTGAGGCAATGCGTTCGATTCTGCCGCCTGAAGGTTACTCTTTCGATTGGTCTAAAGATATCTTACGTTTTACTGGGATAAGGGAGACTTTCACAGGCACGCCGGGACCAACTTTCAATACCGACGAAATGGGCAAACCTGTGGATGCCTTTCTTAAAATCTTTGATGCAGATTTCGTTGAACTGATCGCGAGAGAGACCAACAGGTATGCAGATCAATGGATTGCGAAAAAACAATTTAAGCGTCATGCGCGTACCAATAAATGGGCTCCCACGAATAAAGAGGAAATGTATGTATTCTTGGCAATTTTAATGTATCAAGGTATTAGTCCCCTTCCTGTTGAAAAAGACTACTTCTATTCAAAAAAACTCACCGCCATGCCTTATTTCAGCCGAGCCATGGATTATAATCGTTTTCTTCTAATTAAAAAGTTCCTTCACTTCACCAACAATGAAAGTCTTTCTTCTGATGCACCATTATCTGTGCGAAGGTTACAAAAGATTCAACCCGTCTTGGACCACCTCTCAAATAAGTTTGAGACTTTATACCTGCCCGAGCAAGACATCTCTCTGGATGAATCCTTACTCTGCTATAAAGGCCGTTTGGGATTCGTCCAGATGATCAAAACCAAAGCGGCCAGTGCGGGTATAAAGTCTTACGAGCTTTGTGAGTCCAAGTCTGGCTATCTTTGGAAATTCCAAATTTATACGGGGAAGACCATTTCCAGACAGGCTGAATCGACAAATCCAGACCAGGAAGATATGACGGAAGACATAACGGAAGATATGACGGACGACATGACACAGGCCAACTTTTTGGGTGCTCACAATATCTGCCCAGTTGGGGCCACTGCAAAGATAGTATACGACCTGGCCAGCCCTCTGTTTAACAAGGGGTATACATTAATAATGGACAATTTTTATAATAGTCCATTATTGGCACGATGCCTCAAAAGAAATGGGATGGACTGCATGGGCACATTGCGGTTAAACCGAGAATTTGTGCCCTCTGCATTTAAGTCCCATCTCCGGTCCAAACTGAGGGAAGGTGAGGTTGTATACTCGAACTGCGGGGACCTCAATGTAATGGTTTGGTTGGACAAAAACCTGGTAAGTATGTTGTCCACCTACCATAAGGCAGAAATCGGGGCAGTTGAAAAGTTTGGTACCTGGACTTACAAACCTCAACTCGTACTAGACTATAACAAGGTAATGGGGGGGGTTGACCGAAAAGATCAGCTTTTGTCAGGCTTCCCCATTGAACGACAGCGAAACCTGGTCTGGTACAAGAAGCTTTTCAGGAGACTACTAAGCGTTTCGGTGCAGAATGCGTATATATTGTACGGCTCAAAGCTCCGCAAGGAAAATAAACGCATTTTGTACCGAAACTTCAGGAGTGAGGTTGCGGATGAACTCCTTCTGCTGTTCTGTCGTAGTCAAATTGACACGACTGTGCGGACCATTGGCCTAATAGCTGAAGGAAAGACTCTGCGACCTATCCTGAAAGGCAACCACTTCGTGGTCCGTAGCGGGAAAAAGGTGAAATGTGCCTGGTGCAACATAAATAACATTTTCAAAAGGACCCTTACAAAGTGTGATGTGTGTGATGTGGCATTATGCTATGATTGCATGAAGCCATATCACACTACAATATAGATTTGCTGAGGGTTTTTTTTTATTTCATTTTTTTCTTTTTTGGTTTTTTAGTTATGAAATTCTAATTTATAAATTTAATTAAATTTGTTTGAACATCAATTATGATGGCCTGGATGGCTGGACTTATAATCATTTCTTTCCGCATACTCACGTCTCATGTTATGTTGTCCTCAAAGGTTCTATATGATAAGGTTCGGTGGACATTTAATATGTATATTTCAATTCTGATCATTGAAATATGCATGTTAACAAATGCACAGGTTTTCTCATTTTTCCCTGTTTATTGTACACATTAAATAACTCGTTTTATTTTTATGTCTTAATTATATTTTGTCAATTTTTCTGTAAAGATGCTTTTCCAGATCTAGTCACTGAACATAACTAAGCCAATTCAAGCAATGTTCAATTCTGAATGGTGGTCCCTCACCAGAGCGATACTCAGAATCTCACTCTATAGCGAGGCACAATGATATTATTATGTATTGATTTTCTTAAATTATGAATAAACCAATAAACTGAATACATTTTTATTATGACAAAAGGTGTAAACAATGTTTAAATCAATATACTGCTCTTTCATTGTAACCATACAACTGTAATATTGATTTTAAAGGATATTAGGGCTTAATAAATAAATCAATTATTGGTTCCATCAATTATTTTCCCTCCCCCATTTTTTTTCGATACCTTTGCGTTTAGATATAAAATTATCACTATGATTTTATTTGAAATTCTACGGTCATACAAAGGTTTGATATATATATATACAAATTTATCATCATTTTACATATTCCGATTTACCCTATGTAGATTGACCTTAAGGTAGCTGTCAGAAGTGATTTTTGGTCAAATATTGGTGAATTTCATCAACTTTCAAAGTATCCCCCTGAAATATTGGCAATGTTTATATCTATGATATATATCTCACTTTAAGCCTTATTTCCTCGTTTTGCACGTAATATAAAAACATGGTTACAAATCTCCAGTTCTAATTTACAATTATTTAAAAAGTAGCACCATGATTTTGACATCGTGAAATAGGCTCTCTGTATAATTCATCAAATGAATAAAATAAAGCCAACACGGCGACTATGCTTATTAATAATTGTAGACAGTTAATGTATCTTCCTAACGTTATACCAGTTTTTGTGGTAAATTTATTATATAATATAATACAGTGATTTCAATTTTGACGCGTCACGCACTCAAATTTTACAAAATTATTTTCTGACCAAACTTTTGAAGAGATCTTAACATGCAAAAAAATATTTTTCTATTACATTCTTGCATCTGTGATTATCAAACAGGCCATAGAGAACATAAAAACGTAGAAAATATTCTATAAAGATTTTTAAAACTGCCACTGGCGGCAATTTCAAATCACAAAAACGCAAATTTCGCGCATTTATAAAGTTTAAGATTTTTTAATAATTTATCTATCAATTCTAAAAATATAGAATAATTATTAAAATATAGGTGAATTCATTGGCTGTATAGCACTATAATCAGTTTTATGTTTCCGTATTAAAATTCGGAGGTTTGATTTTTTTAATGTTGGCGGAAAATATTCAAAATCGTCGCCAAAAAACCGCGAGCAATCGGAGAAAAAAGTTTTTTGACGCGCGATCGTTCGAGTGGGTAGTGAATACACTTTTGTTTTTATATTTATATGTTCCTTAATACATATTAAGCTTTCCGTAATCCACACTATTCATTTGAATTTACCTTAATTTAATCGAAAATCATAATTTATTGTAAACTATGTAACACAACTGTATTACTTATTAACTACTTTTGTAAAGGCCCATTAGGGCGTAAATAAATAAATAAATTACATATTTATATGGCACTTCTATTGTGATGAGATGTTATGTTTCAAGCAAAATTTTAATTTATTGCATGTTTTGTAACTTAATAACAATTTGATGATTTGTATAGCGCTGTTTTATTGAAAAATCATCTCAAAGGCGCTTTAAATACTAGGCAAGTACTGGGATCGCTCGGGCCTGGTCCGATGATTAATATCTCCCTGAACCCATGTGCATGGGCAGGAGTGCCGGGGCACCCTCAGGCCGAGGCCCTGGGCTCGTGCCCCGCGTGCCCATAGGGTAAAGACAGCCACACTAAAGTATTATCATGCGTTGATTAATCTATAACGATATGACATACACCATTAAACAGTATTCCACAAGATGTTTCTATTAATGTATTATTTATTATTCATTAACATAATTAATTTCAACCTGCTTTTATGCCATTTCAAAAACGATTTATAAGATTTATAGCCTTCGATAAAGCTCTGAACAAGACATGCAACAATTATTATTACTCTGTAAACATTTGTATCTATGACGTATATTTTATACCCAAAGGACTGCCGGGTCACGTTTTGATTTAGTCCTTTCGGAAACAGGATGTGGTCTTGTATGAAATTCAATAATCGGATTCTGATTTTACGTTCTATGGAAGGAAGACTGGAGGATTATTTTCCCTTTCAGTTGCAGATACCAAATGAAGTTATTGCTGTCTGTGGAGAGATTTAAATTTAAAAATACATGCAGAAATGCTCACATTTCATATGATTTGTGAATATTTAACTATTCATGGAATGTCAAAAAATATTACTAGATATAGATATAATGGTTTGTAAAATTATGTGTGTTGCATCTAGAATTATAATAATAGTAAAATCACATTTTTTCTGGGGAATTTTGTGATATTTCATATTGAAATGCACCTTTTCCTAAAATATACACAGCTTTATAATAACGATAAAAAATATTTGTTATCGTCGATTCGGAGGATCACCTTAGTTTCCAAATAGAATAAGCCATGTTTGGTGACCATTACATAGTTGGGTAGGTACCTCCCAACTTTCCCCTTCCCACTTTTTTCAGCACCATAACATATCCATTTGGGTATGTAGTACAACCCCAAAAGGGTATTTGATGTATATATTGTATTCATATAAAAAGGGCATTGGAGGGGACCCACCCTTTTCCGACGGCTGTGTGAGGAAACTGATTGTTTAACCTCCTTAGCCGCACACGTCAGGACTCTAATTTTTTTTGTAAAAAGAAGCTACATTTATTTTAAAACGATTCTAGACCCTCCAATGTCCCTGCATGCATGATTGTTAGTACGAAATAATGTATGCATACTTACATTAATAGTAACACAAAATAAGAACACATATGAAATGTGTTCGCCTGGTGGTTTGGCATCTAAAATTAAATAATAAATAAGGAGCACAAATTTTATAAGTGGAAGTATGATTGAAACATAAAAATATACAAGCCGCGTATCGAGGGCAGTTTACCCCACTATCACGGGGCGGTCCCGGCAAGAATGAGCGTGGCAAGCGGCCTGGCCACAACGATCCCAAGCACCCGCGTCCCTTAGCCAGTTTTCCGAGAGTACCCTCGAAGAAATGTAAATGGGGGGAGGGGGGGGGGGGAGATACTCCCAAAAGACCCTAGGGAATGAAGTGAGCCTCAGGTCACCGGAGGCAGGACGGAAGGGGACCGGGCTCGCGCAAACATTCCCCAGGCCCGCTCATGATGCCGGGGGAGGCACCCGTGGTTCATGGGACAGCCGCCCCGGATTAATGTCACCTTACTGGATGCAGGAACAGGGTCTATCCGCCCCCGTGGTGGGGAAATGAACAATACAGTACGATAGAGTTCAGTTCGACAACCTATTCATAAACCAATTTGTTAGTAACAAATAAAAAGGCAAATAACAAACGTAGAAAATAAGTTGTGATCAACAACAAATTGACCGTTCATAATAGAAAAAAAAGAAGGGAAAAAAAGATTAACATAGTATTAAAGAGCTAAAACACAAAAAGAAACAGTATTATCATTATCAACGCGTTCCTAATAAATAAGGCCCAAATTCAAAAGTAAAAGGAAGAATGTGCATAAAAAAAAAAAAACAGTGTAAAGAATTGGCAAAAACGGTGTAAAAAGCCAGTATACACAATAAATGAATAAGAAATAATAAAACAAACAAATAAAATAATAAATGCATTGCGATCATGCCATAAGACAAAGAAAGTAAAACCAATGAGTATATAAAAATAAAAATAAAACATAAAGCAATCGTGCATAAACAATATTAAATTTGTTATAAGAGGAGTAACCGTGGAGTGACAGGAACAATACGCTTGGCACCTGAAACAAATATGATTTTAATCTAAATCAGCAACTCTAAGCACAGGCCATCTCTCTACCCAGGACTTTACAAAATTTTTGAAGCATTCAAAATTTTCTCTGTTCAACACGAGATCGGCATTCCATGCCGGTCTTGTAATCCCTCTCAAGCCATCCAACATTTCCTCTCGGGCATCCTTCATCAACTCGCAGTGCCACAGAATGTGCTCGGCTGTCTGGTTAGTGTCACCACATGAACAGTTCGGATGAGGAGACAAGGCGAGACTATGTAGCCGCCCCCTGAGCTCCACATGACCGGACACCAATTGCGTCATATAGTGATCCAGTTTTATGTGCGCCCCTTCCATTCTGCTTTTAACTGAAGGGAAGAAAGAGAAAGTCAATCTACCCTTTGTCGACCTATCCCATCGCTCTTGCCATACACTCAGCGTTCTATCTCGCATGGCTTTCAATAAGCCAGGAAGGGACACCGCTCCACCGGGTGTCAGTTCAACTCCCAGGTGGACAGCGGCCTTACCTCTTGTCAATGCCTTTTTTGTCAAAACTTCCCTTATTTCCAAGTCCAAGTCAATCGGCAGTGTACCAGCCAGAACCGGTAATGCATCATCCTATATGCGCCCGAAAGAGCCAACAGGGGAGTCCGTTGGCCCCGCTTGAGGGCCAAGTGGATCAATGAATTATCCAGCCGGTGCTCCCACACAGAAGCTGCATACGAGACATGCGTCACGTAAACACCCCTATATATGAGGCGAAGTGCCGGAGTCCGCAATCCCCACTCAGCCGTTGAGAGCCTTCTCAATTTCAAGAATAGGGCCTGGGCCCTGCTAGAAACGCTCTTGACGTGCGCTAGGAACGAAGAAGATCTATCTAAAGTGACGCCTAAATACCTGGTGCTTTCAACGAAACGTATAGTGGAGCCTCCCATTCTGATGGTAGGGTTTCTAGCACGACTGAGCATACCCTTCATCAAGAGTCCCACGGTCTTATGGGGAGCGAAGTTCAGCCTGTTTCTCTTACCCCATTCAAGAATTTCACGCAGACCCTCTTCTGCTTTACTCTCCACTTCCTTTCTGCTGTCCCCTGAGACCAAAAGAAACTTATCATCTGCGTAGTCGACCGATATGCATCCTTCAGGCAAGGGTAACCTAGAGGAGTCGTCAAAAAGGATGTTCCACAGGTCAGGCCCGAGGACTGACCCTTGTGGACAGCCCATGTTAACGTCACGTATGATGAAAAAATCACCATACATCACAATAACCTTTCTGTTACGTAAATAATCACTAATAATATTGAACAGTAAAGGCGGGCAATTACGACTTTTCAACTTAGTTAAAATCATCGGCCACCACGCATGATCGAAGGCACCCGAGATGTCCAAAAATATTCCAATTACATACTTCTTGGTACAAACCCTCACCCATTCAAGCGCATACTTAATGGCGTGCTCAGTGGACTTACCGGGGACGAACCCAAATTGGCGGTCGCAGGGTGGAGACAGGGTGAGACGGAGCCTATGTTTGATGATTTTTTCCAGTATTTTACCTAAGATTGGAAGTAAAGTGATGGGTCTGTAGGCTCCGATATCTGTTCTCGGCTTGTTGTTCCCCTTTGGTATAATCCGGAGCACGCCTTTCTTCCATTCTGTAGGGAATACTCCTCTACGCAAGCACGTTTCCAACACTTGATAAAGCTCCTCTTTAGCGTGGATCCAAACATTCTTCGCTATTATGCCGTTCAATCTGTCAAATCCCGGTGCCTTCTTCGGACCCAAACCCTTAATTATGATTTCAACCTCTGCTCGACTTAATGGTGGTACGCCGTCCCCCTGGGCGAGGTCTCTAGGTGGAAGCCGTGATAGGTTTCTTACCTGTTGATGGTGAACACTTTCCCCATTAACTGAGTCTAGAGGAACTAACTTGCCCAGAAGTGTCTCAAGAGTGGAGACTATGTCAACACTCTCTGCGTTCCCTTGGCTATTACCGAGCACAACGCTCGATAAGTATCGTTCTGATCCTTTTCCCGAGTTTTCAAGAGCGCTGTGGATTTCCCACGGGTTGGCGTTACCCACTTCATCTACCCAACTATGCCATGCAGCTCGTTTTGCTGAGAGGACGGCCGAACGATAGGCGCCACGGGAAGCTCTAAAACGGGCCTGAAGTGCAGCCGCTTCTTCAGGCGAGCATATACTCCGCCTAACCACTACCAGGCCCCTATAGGCTCTTTTGTAGGCCCCTTTCAGCAAAGTCAGCTCTTGTGTCCACCACGGCGTCCTAATTAACTTCTTTGGGTTTGATCTGTCCAAAGAAGTTTCAGCGGCTGATACCACCGCCGCGTTGAAGAAATTCCCCAAGTTGTCCGGTTCCCTAGCGGCTACGTCATGAAAACCCCTTAAAGATTGACGCAGCGCATCCCCAAAGCTATCCCAATTCGCCCTAGTGGTTCTGAAGTTCCAAGATGATTGTGGAGCTTCTGTCTTTGTAATTCCCACTGAAAAAGTTATCAATCTATGATCAGAAACTATCGCACACTCATGAACCGTCCACTTTGATATTTTTGACGCAACAGATCCAGAGCAAAGAGTGAGATCAATGTTGCTTTCGCCACCGGTTCCTGAAAATGTTGAAAACGTACCTGGTTCATTGAGGATGAACAGACCTTGCGCTGAGATAAGATCTTCGATGGCATAGGATCTTTCCGTTCGATTTCCGTTAAAGTCAAACCAGAGAGGCGAGCGCGCATTGAAGTCACCTCCAATAATTATGTTTCGGCCTTTTAATTTATGCAAGGCACGCGTGAGGCTAAAAATATGCGGTTCAACTAAATTACCATATTTAAAATATACTGACATCACGATGATCTCAGTATCGCCAAATTTAAAGGAAACACAGGTTTGGTATTCGTTCGACAGTCCCTCGAGAAGGAGGGGGCTAATCAACGAAGTATTGACCAGAACACCCGCCCCGGGAGAGCTGCCTACTTCAAGTACCACCCCTGGACTAATGATATCAGGTGTTTTCCCTTGCCAAACGTATTGTTCCTGAATGAGCAGAATGTCAATCCCAAGGTCGGTCATGACCCGCTGGGACTCAAGGGTGGCTATCCGAGACCGCTGCAGGTTGATCTGGCCTATGGAGAGGGGATTAGCGGCGGCCATAATCGGTCATGCGAACTTGAGCCTCGATCGCAGCTCTGTTTGCGGGGCAGGCTCGGTCACCAGTACAATGATCGGCTGGTTTCTGAAACTTGGTACAAGTTGCGCAGATAGCGGCCTGTGCCTTCTTGGGGCACTCCTCGAAATCATGACCGGCTGCGGCGCAGTGGCGGCATGAAATGAACTCCTGAGTACAAGATTTGCTTACATGGCCGTACATGTGGCATTTGAAGCAACGGGTAGCTCCCAGGTAGTCACGAACCCGACAGGCATTCCACCCAAGGTAGCAAAGACCGCTATCTATTAGTACCTTCCGGCAATCCGGATGACACGTGACAATCATATTCATAGTCCCGCCTTCACGTTTCCCAAAGAGGGATACCCTCCGCATTATCCTTAAATGGTCTTCCCTGGAGAGAGTTGATTTTTCTGCGACGTTATTTTCAAAAATTTCCTTGAAAAGAGCAGTGTCAGCAGCTGCGTCTCCTCTGGGGACGTCATAAATGACTATCTTGGGTAGTCGTCCCTGTGGGTTAACCATTTTCAAACCTTTGAGGGTTAATTTTTCCGCCGCCTTCTGAATGTTTTTGACACCCCCCGGGCTATCAGTTTGCAGAAGAACGCCTCCACCCTTGATCTTACGTGTCCTAACCACTTTAAAACCGTCGGTTTTGGGATCCAGAACCGATGTAAGTACATTCTGGGTCTCCTCAGATGTTTTGCCTTCAGGGGCAGTGGGGTAGAATAGAATAGTGGGCCTCAGAAAAGGCAGCTCACGCTCCTGTCCCTCGAATAAGATGGAACCACTGGGAGGCGCTCCGGAAGCTGCACCCGCATATGTTTTTTTACCTACCACTTTTTCAATAACTGGTGGCACATGGGACGGACGTTTAATGAGTAAATCTATTTTTTCCGATAATCCCTTCTGTGATTTAATAACCTCGGCAAAGGCGCCAGCTCTCGCGTTGGCGGCGGCACAGGTATTTGCCAGGTTCGCGAGCTCATTACGAATTAGATCTATACTTACCTCTATAACTGAGCGGTCCTCCTTTTTCATTTTATTTTTCATCTCATTCACCTTTGCAGAGATCGTCGAAAGAGGGCTCCAAAATGGGGCGAGATAATCCTCCTCGACTGGCATATCGTAGTTGTCACCTGAAATTAACTGTTCCTCAATTCTGCCACGCTTCTTTTTTGCTGGGTTAGGCGACGGGTTTTTGGTCACGTCACCAGTACCAGTGGAAATATTTCCAGAAGGAGCGTTCGCTACATCCTTCGGGGCGGCCAAAATTGATGCTGCTCCCTCTTCACGGAGTAAGCTGCCATGGATACTGGTAAACGGTGAAGTGGGCCGTCTAGGACTACCAGGCTCCTTGTGGGGTTGAATACTCTCCATGAGCACATAGGATCTGGGAGAAGGTCGTCTCCTTTGTGAGGATATCACTTTCCCTCTTGCCTGCGCTATTTTAATAACTTCCTCCTTTGAAAGCTCATGGAGGGCAACTTCCTCCTCGTCGGAGGAGTCCACGGATGACATATTACATATAATAAAAATAAATTAAAAAGAAACCAACCTAAAAATTAACAAAAATAAAAAATCCAGACAAAATGCTGGAACTTACCGCTGTGGGTAGAATGCAAATACAGATGTTATTTACAAAATCTGCAAACTCACCAGAATTTCACAAAATCCGAATTTAATTATGTAATTGAAGATTAACACAGTACTGACAATAGTTTCTGCCGTGTTTATACAATTCAGATTAACTCAAAACACATTTAAACGTCACTACAATTTTCGGTAATCCGACCCGAAAATTAACTAAAAAAACTATTTTTAACACTTATTATGTACTATTTTATTGCTGAAGAATAGAAATACAGTAAATAACCGCCAGAAATGCGATTAAATGTGATTATAATTAAGATTAACACCGTTTCGTTTCAAAAGTAAACAAACCGGTGGACGAAGGTAGGTATATCAACTGCCCAAATATAAAAATGCGTCCAAATATAAAAAGGGCATTCGAGGATCCCACCACTTACCCGCCCCGGTATAGGTAACTTATGGTTACCCCTTCAGGGCACTAGCATGGACTCTAATTTTTTTTTCATGAACGACTCTACATTTAAAGAACGAAGCTAAACCTCGAATGTCCCCGCATACGTTGTTAGCAAGCAGTATGCAAGTTCTTGGTTATGTACAGGTTAGTATAGTATTAGTAAATGCTTACCTTTTGATTAGTGGATATAGGGATGAAGAATAAAACACATAGGAGGACACTAGGTCCGCCAAAACCAGTTTTGTGTACATAATGCACTTGAATAGAAAAGTCAGAACATTATATTTAAAATGGTATGAACTAAGATACATCTGAGAGAGGAGCTAAGAACTTCCCTCTCGGCAGTCCAGAGTTGGGTGAGACTGTGATCAGGCTGTCCGATGCGAGTTTCGGGTACCGCGCCCTTAAGCCGATTTCCCGATGGAGCCCTGACGAAAGTGTAACTGGGAACAGATGGGTAGGAACCCGAAGACCCTAGGGAGTTTAAGTAGCGTCGGGTTGTCGGAGGCGGGGCGGAAGGTTTCCTAGTTCGAATCGGACATCCTTCTGACCTCCCACCGTCCTCAGGGGTAGCGCGTTTGGTCAGTAAGAAATGCCTCTTCAGGGGAGGCCCGGTAGTCAGTGCGCGGGGACGAGGTTCAGATCCACCCCCATAAGGGGAGTAGGACAAAACAGAACAAATAGTTCAGTCTTATCTGGAGCAAGAACACTCTCATTCTACGTACTGGTGTAAGAACTAATATGTCAATCCTACAATTAGAAAAAGACAAGAAGGATTTTAAAACAAGATTAGTAAAGCGAACGATGGATGTATGACCAAATTACAGATGTTGCCAAAATTAGTGATCGGTGAGGATGAGCTGATGACGAGGACTCCTGTAAGATGCATCAAATAAGAAATAAATTTCTTAGCTATGAAAATAGCTGTGTCAGACAGGTAGTATAACGGAGATCAGTTTGCTTCACGGCCGGTACACGAGTTGACGGGGATCAGTAGATTGGGTGCATCGGTGAGGTCAGGCTAAAAGGTGGATAGCAAGGAAAAATTTGGTACATATAAGGTTAAGGAAGAGATAATTAGTGCATAAAGGTAACATTGTACAAAAGAAGATCAGTGCGTAAAGGTAAAAGAGTAAAGAATAGCGTGTACCTAAGATTCAGGAGCTTATACACCTGGGTGCTGAATTAGCTAATCCTCGACTCTCAAAACCGACCATCTTTCAACCCATGTCTTCGTAAATTTCCGCAAGCATTCAAAATTCACTTTATTCGAAACGAGATCGGTAGTCCAAACCGGTCTCGTAATAACATCCAAACCCTTCAGTAATTCATCTCTGGCATCCATCAAAATCTCACAGTGCCACAGAATGTGCTCGGCGGTTTGGTCCGTACTGCCGCAGGCACAGTTGGGATGGGGTGACAGGGAGAGTCTGTGAAGTCTCCCCCTGAATTCCCCATGGCCCGACAGTAATTGAACCATATAGTGGTCCATATTAATGAACGCCCCTTCCATTCTGAGTTTAACTGAAGGGAAGAAGGAGAAGGTCCATCTTCCCTTATTCGACCTATCCCACCGAGATTGCCACTCGTTGAGTGTCAGCTCTCGCATTTGTTTAAGTCGGCCTGGTAGGGTCCCGGCACCGCCTGGTGTAATCGTAATACCGAGGTGGTTGGCCGGGAGAACCCTGGTCAGCTTTTTCTTAGTGAGCACCTCCCTAATCTCTAGATCGATTGGCAAGACACCTGCCAACACTGGAAGTGCGTCCGAAGCAACTGTTCTATAGGCACCAGAAAGTGCCAACAAGGGAGTTCGCTGTCCCCTCTTGAGAGCCGAGAGTATGAGGGCATTATCCAGACGATGTTCCCAGACGCAGGCGGCATAGGTGACTTGCGCCACGAATACCCCCCTGTATAGGAGACGGATCGTTGGTGTCCTTAATCCCCATTCCGTGGTGGAGATATATATAAAAAAAAATATAAAAAGGGCAGTCGACCGAAAAGGCAGTAAATATTACATAATATCATGATGAAAATAGTTTTATAACAATCATTATTATTAACTGGTTTCTAGAGGCCATTCGCATTTGACCCGGGCAACTAGGACACTCTTCGCAAGTTACCAACAAGAAGTTGCCTGAGATAAATGGTCTCCAAACTAAGTACAGCTGCAGGCGCCCTATCTGAAATTTATCTTCAGGGACCAGTTTTCACTTTACAGGGCCCAATAAATCTCAGGAACCATAGTAATTTACTGAGGGTAGTTATGTAAGACGAACAACGCACGTGAACCGTAATAAAGTACGTCAATGCTTCGTGATTTGTTCGAGTAATTGCTTATACTACACGCGAACATATGCGAAACATGCTATATCTGAACATACAGAATTTGAGAGTTATACATGATATTTACTAGTAGTTCTGTGAAGAGCAGATCTCGCGTCCAAAAAAGCATATTTATAATTTTTTTTCTGTAAATGGCATAAAATAAAGTCGGTATCCGTGTCTAGTTCTTCTAAACTATCCAACGGATTTTGATAGAGTTTTCACTTTCATTTAGATAATTTCTTCCGAAAGGTTTATATATGTAAAAGACACATTATATTATATTTATAGAAAGTAGAGAAAAACAATTTTTTATAATAAGCCGTAAAAAAAATATTTCGGGCGCTCACATTGTTAACTATAGCTAAACCTTATAAGATACATCAAAATAATACACGACGGAATTTTATATCTTGAATAAGCCTACAGAAAATTGCGCGATGGTATATGTCTATCTCATAAGCATAACCCCCAGCAACGCCGGGTACACGTCAACTAGTATTTCAATCATAAGATTTGTAAGTAGGTACTTAAATACCTACCTACTTAATTATAAACAACATATTTTGTGTAAAATTTGTGTCATTGATTCTTTTGGCACTGGTGCGTAGAAACACTAAACGAGCGCTCAACATTTGCACACAGTTGACATTTTTTCACGTGGGTCGTTTCAACGACTCGTTCTTGCGTTCAATAGCTTGGCTATCAAACGATTTGCCGGCCTCTGGTCTCTTCAAGATTCATGTTCAATCCTTCCTCTCCTCCACAAGACTCTCCACCCAGCATCCCCAAAGATGGAGTTGGGGAGTTAATAAAAACAATATATTTACGAAATCACACGTGGAGATAATTACATCTAATGGAATTACACGCGGTAAAACGTACGGTACATATAGAATGTAATTTTTGTTCATTTAGCTCATTGCAGACAGTTTCGTTCCTTTAAAGAATCAAGTAGGATTTATACACACATCATTTAGAAATAGCAGTTACTTTGTGCTTATCAAACTTTACTGATTTATATTTTGAAGAAAATATTAGTCCAGAAATAAGGGTCTTTCTTTCGGAGAATTTTTCTTTCAGATCCAACGATGCGGAGAAACGAATCTTGGTAGTGATTTTGATTATGTTAAAAAATATACTTTTACTGTAATATATATTATGTTTTATGGATGTGGTTAAAAGCTACAAAAACTTATTATTTCTAACCTACGGTTTAAATTTCATAAATTGTTAGAACCTATTCTTTTTAAAAGTCAAAAATAATTCTGAAAAAATTGTTGTGTACTTGTCGGTTCGTTCATTTGAATGCAAGGCGAGATATTGAAAGGTTTACAAAAAAATGTACTTGTTTTCTCTCTTTTCTTATGTTTAGTGCATTCTAAAATTATAAAAAAATATATATATTAGTGGAGATAAATTGCTGGAATGTAGATAACATAACTTTTGTTCGATATTTCATTACACTTTAAAACTACATATCAAATTTTATATGCACTCGGGTACTTTATAAACTCTTGAAAGTTTGTTCTGAATTTGTTCCTACAAAACAGCATTAATCTATTTTAACTTTGGTTAATATGACTAGTGATATAGTCATATTTAATTGACTGATCAGTACAGCATTATGTTTTTAAACGCAATATCACCTCACAGGTTCTTTTCAAAATCTTTTATATTGTGTAGTCATATGTACTAGTTAAATTATCCCAACGATATTTTGCTATCTTAACACTCAATGAGGTCTCATCAAATATTTGACTCCCGGAATTTAATGTCATCGCGATCATTGAAAAGTTCTCATAACTTTGAGAAAAATATTTCAGTTCCCGAAAATATAAGGTTTGTACAACAAAATAATTTGCATTTCTGTAAAAGAATATGAAAAGACAAATATCGTTTTATAATATGTTAGAAAATAAACCATTTTCTTTGTTATCAATCAGTTACGTGGAAGCGAAACTGTTCACAATAACATCTTCGAGATAGAAAAAATATAATATATTTAATGTTTTTTCTGAATTCTTATACTAAGCTGTCATAAAAACGTCCTCATATATCCTTAAAAAATGAACCTAGTTGATCGACTTCAAAATATGGAAATTGATAATAGTAAAAATATCTAAATAACCACGTACCTACTTACTTAATTTTCATGACATTAAATGTATTAGAGCGATGCACTACGTCGTGTAATATTTTAAATTGAAAAAGTGCCTTTTATTTTATTTTGTGGATGTTCAGGCATAAATATTTAATTTTTTCGATCATTTTATAAATCACTTAATTTGCCACATTATACAATAAAATTATAACCGAAAATGGGTTTGTAAGTAGGAGATTTTGAACTTTAAAGCAGTTTTCATAGACCTTATACATTATTTTTTTCTGGGCTTATAAAAAGACTTATCCAAAAAATACTCGATTATTTCAAAGGCCAAGATGTATTTTACTCGCAGTATTTAATTAAAGCATCTGAAACATTTCTAGGCGACCAAATTTTCAAACCAAAAACACATGATTTTGCATTACTACGTATGGCATCGCCTTAATAATTTATTTTATATTAAGTATTATATTTATTAATTTTTTATTCTTTATCACAAGCACCGCTAAACTTCCAAAGCAATTTGTCAGCATTATGCTATCAAATACCCTAGAATATTAAAAATACGCCCAACTCCAGCAAAATATTGGCGGTAGCTGCTTGTATTGCATAAAATCGCTTGCATAAAAACCATATTGTATGAAAGAAAACCAAACCGCACAACTCGCGCCGCTAGGAGGCACTAGTGCGGCAACTTACTGCCATCAGAATTGAGTGGTTTATTTATGTTTAGAACGTACGGGAAACGTTGGATGTTGGAAGTTTAATGCTACTAATTAACTTTCATTTTGTTTTTAATAAATAAATATATTTGCCAGTGACAAAACGACAAGCTAGAATAATATAAATTATTATATTATTCTAGCTTGTAAACAAATAAAATATTCTTTAAGGTGCTAGCAGAATTTTGATGGTTCAAATACCTTATATAAGTCGAGGCAAGTGCGAGAATGTATTTGCAAATCCACGTTGTGTTTGCCGGCACACTAGAGCTTGATTTATTAATTGAATATTTTCTTGGGCAAGTTAGTGTTATAAACAAATCTCGGCAGGTTGAATTAAACTTTGAAACCACCTTAAAATAGATGGAATTTTATGAAAATTAATTCATCCACTTTCTATTTTTGTCATGTTCAAGTAGCGTTAATATTTTAAGACCAATAAAAAACGTAGGCGGTTTTTTTATAAACCCAGTTATTAGGGTCAATTTGAGGTGACAATTCAATAATGCATATATTGGTAAAAATTGACAATTATTTTTTATAAATTATTATAAATCTATTTTATATATTACTTCTGATCTGGGATTTTGCATTAGATTTTTCTAACATTATTAACAGGACTATCACAGTAAATTAACGTTGAAGTTTGACGAATCCTTCAAATTCTTTGAAACACCTAATCCTAAGTGAAAGATTTGAAAACATTCTTTCAATAAGGTTTCGGGTTATAGTGATTTATTTTTGGGGTATTATGCTGTGTTACGCCACCACCTTCTTTAGCTAACGTTTCGGACAGCATCATAGTATTCATCATCAATGCTGATGCGACATATCACACATGACACATCTGACAGATGAAACATCTGCCATGATGATGGACACTGTAATGATGGCTATAGAAGGAGGTAGAGCAACACGGCATGATACCCCAAAAATAAATCACTATAATTCTTTTGGCCGTGAAAATCTAAAATCACATCTGAGGTTTGGGTTGTTAAAAAATTTGGAACATTGAAAGTTGAAAAAAATTTGAAAGCACTGCAGTTTTGAATTTAAAAACCGCACTATCTTATTTGGTACATTGAGATTTCTATACCACGCGAAAAGAGAAGAAGGCTAATTTTGGTACTATTCCACTCGGGAAACATTTCCCGTCTTCCTTCAATAACCGTTTGAACAAAACTGCTCCAAGTGCTAAATAACAAATGTGGCCGGTGTCACAAAGATAATTCACGGTCACTTAGTTAATGTGACCTCCTGGAGAAGAAATTTAGGGTCGAATAATATATTATCAGAGGTGACCTCTTGGTTTATTCATTCTAAACTCAGTATCTTTATTGAGGTTAATGAGAGCTACCGTGCTTATGAAAATTAAAGGTTGTTAGACAGCAAAACCGTTTTAATGATGATGAATTGCTTCTATTATAATACCCCGGTGAAAACCAACCATTCATACTGAAACGTTGTTTGAAATGGCATCAGCCATGTTCGGAGTATGGAGATCAGACATGAATAGCCATGTACCTTCTTCGAAACCTTTCGTTTCCCCATTTGGTTCTTCTCGGAACTTCCTCAGCCTCACGACGTACGACAACTGTTAATTGGAAATGCCATAGTACTGGCTTCGGACGGTTGGGAGAAACTGGGACTCTTGTGCGGATTCATAAAAAAATACACCTAGTTGAGTAGTTGTAAAACTCATGGCATAAATATTGTTTCATTCTAGACTTAAGATTATAGATTGACTTAAATTGATCCCCTTATTTTCAACTAATTATTTTAAAACACATTCTAAACTTTTTCATTAATCTAAGGGGGTATTTCATCACCATTTTAAAATCTCGTCAAGTAGGTAATATTAGCTATGAGATTTAAGAACGCTCTATAATTAATTAGTTAGAAGTTGGGTGGAAAATAATTCACGCGTTTGTGCCGCTTGGAATAAATTTCACTCTAACAATATGTAAAGAGTTTAGCAGAAATTTATTAGATATAAAAATTTTAAGCTCAAAATTACAATTGAATATATATAAATAATATCAGTTTGATGAATCAATTGCACTTATAACGTTGTCTGCCAGGAGAATTATGTCAGACCTGGTTGTATTGCGCAGAGCATTACTAAGTTGATTGACAGCCCTGCCATCGTCGCCACTATAATATTCCATGTACCGACCAAAAACACAAGACGAAATGTAATATTCTTATGCAATAAATACACATCTAACTATCAGATTCACTCACTAACCAATAGGATGCATAAGGGTACTATTGGTATATTCAATGACACCATTTATAGAATTAAGCGTAATCTACACCAGCAATTTTTTGAATCCTACAAATTATAGTAGCGTTGTTAATGTAGTTTTAGTGATTTGTACGAGGCGTATCCAGAAAGTAAGTGTACTGAGGCTCTCACGACCAAATGAATTTTATTTTCGACATGTTGGCTCCACTTACGTGTAGCCTGACTCTTCCCCTCCGCAACGAGACCGGTTCAAGCTCAGTACGTTGAGAAGTGTCGACGCAACAACAAGTTTCGTGAAAAATGTCAATCCAATCTCCCGCCAAGAGCGAAATACGCGGCGTCATCCGTTATCTCGTTTGGAAGGGAAAACCTCCGTTTGACGTTTATAATGAGGTGAAAACTACATATGGTGATAAAGCTATGAATCGTACGAGTGTGTACAAGTGGTATCGCGAGTTTAAAAATGGTTCACACCTCTTCACCCTCCGCCAAAAAGTTCAAAACCACAATTTCAGCCAAGAAAATCATGGCATCCGTATTTTGGGACAGTCAAGGCATAATTTTGATTGAATATCTGCCTCAAGAGGAGACCATCAACTCTGCAAGATACTGTGAGACCCTAAAAAAATTGCGGAAGGCGATTTAAAACAAGAGAAGAGGCATGCTGACAAAGGGAGTCAGCCTGCTGCACGACAATGCCAGACCACACACGGCCAACGCCACGTTTAAATGGGATGTCCTGAACCACTCCGCGCATTCTCCTGACCTAGCACCTTCAGATTATTATCTCTTTACCTCTCTGAAGCTGTACATGGGTGGAAAAAGGTTTTTAACCGACGGGGAGGTAAAGGAGGAGCTGAAGAAGTGGACGAAGGGGTTGGCGGGAAACTTCTTCGAGGGAGGCATCAAAAAGTTGATACCCCGCTTCACCACCTGCATTGAGAGGAGTGGCGACTATGTCTAAAAATAGCTTACATATGTACTACGGTAACCATGTAATTTTTTTGTTTTAATAAAAAAAAATGTAACCTTCAGAAATTCAGTACACTTACTTTTTGGATACGCCTCGTTTTATTTGTCCTACTGTTACGTTTTAATAAAATTGTTTCTAGTATTTATTTTAATTGTTTACATCATATTTTCATCACACTTGTTATAACAGTTTTATATTTGTGTATTGATAGATCTATTTTGTACCTACTTATAATGGATAACATCTACATACTTTTATTATTTCCTATATAATACAGATATTTTCCTATGTACACTGCATCATGTATCACTTTTATGTAAAAGGCTTTTTAGGCGTAGCGTTACCGTAATCGGTACAGTAAAGATTTGAATATATATTTATTTTTATTTATTAATCTTAAGTTAGCTCACACCTTCGTGTGTGCTAATAGTTTTATAAACATATAAACATGTACATTGTTTGGCAAACATAATCTTTCTTTAAATATTTCAATAAAGTCACAAAAAAAGAAACATTAATAATTGAGATAGACATATTTTCTTAATTCATTTTTGAACTTATTAATATTTTCTATCACAGCAATTTCCTTCGGGATTTTGTTATAGAGTTGAACGGCCGTAGAATATGTAGAATAATGTTCTCGGTTTACCGGCGTAAAGTAGTCCTTAAAAGGACTTTTTAATTTCTGACGTTTCGGACAGATCTCACTGTCCATCTTCAGAGGCCTTATGTCCTGAATTTCGTCTCAAACTGAACGCTTTCGCGTGTCTGTTCGGTCCAGAAGTCAAGATACAAGTGGGTGCTTATCAATTCTTGTGTCTAGGACGAAGTATGCGTGTTGATAGTGATTTGACGGTAGAGGGGGTGGGGGCGGGGTAAACCGAGAACATTATTCTACATCTTACACCCGTGAAAACCTTAACCATAACATATATATACATATATATATATATATATATATATATATATATATATATATATGTAAGTTGTATATTTGTATGTATATTTATTGCAAGAAATTTGAAACTATGCTGTTTAAGTATGTAGTACACATTGGTTTATGATTTAAATAAGTACATGAAATTAATAACAGAAAATAATATATAAATGGTAGTTTATGTGGAAAGAAAGTTTTGAGTTGACGTTTCTCATAGGCAAGCTTTTTTGGGAGGTGGTGAAATACTGAAATACCTTTACTCAGAGGATGTAAAATACTGAAATACCTTTACTCAGAGGTGGTGAAATAGTGAAATACCTTTACCCAGAGGTGGTGAAATACTGAAATACCTTTACTCGGAGGTGGTAAAATACTGAAATACCTTTACTCAGAGGTGGTAAAATACTGAAATACCTTTACTCAGAGGATGTAAAATACTGAAATACCTTTACTCAGAGGTGGTGAAATACCCCCTTAGTTTGTCTGAAAAGAAATGAAATTTTTCTTATTTAGAATCCTTAAGTAGTTACTGCATCAGAAATCGATATTGTGTCACAACTATTTTCACACTTCTAGTCCAACCAAAGTTTGGAATATAAGTGTCAAATATGTGTTAGCGCAAGAACATCGGCGGAACTACGTTACGTTACAAGTCGTAATAATGATAATAAGTCTGGAACTTTAACCCGCACCGATATAAAGCAACTCGCTACACAAGAACTTGCAAGTTTATTCCGAGGTAAGTTAGGAGTTCGGACAGCTCTTTTATAAGTATTAAGTGGGGGAATGTTGTTGAAAAGTGTAGAGCAAATTTAACAATTTATTTCAGGTATGAACCTATTGTTTGTGGCTTTAGAAAATAAAACAATATTATACGGTTATATTGGAGGGATTTGAGTTTTGGGGGATTTCATTACAATCTACCTCAAACTTTATCTCTTAGTAAAACTATTAAAAAGATAGTTGCTTATCAGAGAGCTTGTATGAGTTAATTTCGACTGAATTAATTGCTCCTGGAGAGTAATCAATCATCTCGATTCCTATTTTTAAAAACATCTATTTAATTTTTACTTTTGTTTTTATGAATTAAGTGGAATCTTATCTTTGGAAATTAACCCACTTTTGACATTTGATCGAACTGAAACTCGACAAATTGTCGATGGCAATGCATTATTTCAACGTACACAATGAAATTGAATAACGTTACATCAGTAAATATATTAAATAAATGTCGTTTTTACCCAATTGGGATTTTATTTATTTATTTATTTATTTATTATTTGGCTCGGTTGTTAGCGCGGTTAACTCCAGTCCCTGGGGAGGAAGGTTTAATACTCAATAAGAATTTTTTTAAATTTTAAAAGATATTTTAAAAAGGGTTCAAGAAGGAAGGTTCAATCCTCAGTCGAAGCAGTAAAAAAACGTGTATTTTTGTAAAAAAAATAATTTTTGCTAATTGATTTTTAAAGCCTACTCTGTATACAGATACATAGGTGAAATTTTAGCATAATAATAAGTGAAACTAAAGTGGTTTTCTTAATAAATAATAATCAGTAACGATGTTGCTTTGAATATTTATTACTGTTATTTATTATTGTTATTAGTGTCTTAGTCAGGTATTGCAAACGTTTTCAGCAATCTAAATATTTTAAATAATATTATTACAGAACTTGCAATCATCCCAAATAATATTATAAATGCGAAAGTGTGTTTGCTTGTTTGTTTGTTATTCTTTCACGTCTTAACAGAGCGACCGATCCATGTGGTTTTTTGTATAGGGATAGTAGTAAGATTATGAAGTGATTTATACTACTTTTCATATCGGAAAAACATATAATTCCCATTGGAAAATTCTTTGTACATTAATTTATCAATATTAAAAATATATAGGTATGTATTGCTACAAATCTTTATTCCCGCACATTTTTTCTGTTGCTCATAAAAACCTTAATTCGCTTACACTTTAATAGTATAGATTACTTCCGTCAGATATCACAAAAATGAATTCTGTGAAATCTATCAATCTATCTTTCTATTAATTTTGTTTTAGCCATTTGTTTCGAAGTTTAAAAATGTCTAATTTATTATTAATTATATTCATACATTATAACATTTTGTTATTTATTGCAATTTCTGTATATTAATACTGCTCTATTAGTGCAGACCGACAGTGCATTACAATATTGTATTCCTTTTTACAGTACCCTTCTTTGTGTATTGGCTTTAACCTAATTTCATTGTTGGTACCTACCCTGATGTATGGAAGTGAGGCATGGAACTGCAGAGAAAGGATGAAAGTAAACTGAATGCTGTTGAAATGAGATCCCTGAGGCGTATGTGTGGTAAAACCATGTATGATCGTGTGAGGAATGTGGAGAGCCGCAAAGAGTGCAAGGCTGATGTAAGCGTAACGAGTAAGATTAAGAAAGAGACGCTTAGATGGTTTGGGCATGTAGAGTGAATGAGCAAAGATAGGAGTGTAAGGGGGATATATGATCCAAATGCGAATGATAACAGAAGTCGGGGAAGCCCGGGGAAGAAATGGCACGATCAAGTGAATCAGATACTCGAGTCGGGCCATGGCCATGCCATGTTTGGCGGTCCGTCTTCTCTGCCTACCCCTGCGGAGAAACGGCGTGATGGTTAGATAGTTAGTTCTAATTTAATTAGACTTTTTTATATTTGTTAATGTCCTTGTTTTAAATAATTCAATTTGATAAATATTTAGGTAAAAGGTTGTTTATTTTTTTTAATGTATAAAAATCATCGTGTTTCAAGTGTCTATTTGGCATAAGAATTATTCTCACTGCCCTATTTGGGAGAATTTTCAACTTATTTTGTTCTCTGTCATTAGAAAAGAAACAAATCTTTGAGCAGTAGTTAAAATATGGAGCAATAATGGAGTTGTATATTATTTATATAAAGGAGATTGCTGTGGTTTTTGGCGGGTGGTTCCATAGTTTTATTCTGAGAGTGATGAAATTTCGCACACTTGACCTTCAAAATAAGTGGAAGCTATTCATAATATAATGAAATAAATAAATGAATATTTGATTTACCACCTCTGCTCAAATTTTCAAGGTTAGCTGCAACCACAGTATTTTGAATGCGGTCAGAGAAAATAGATTCCAAGTATACTATTTTTAAACTAATTAGGTATCTCCTTTTAGATAAGACGAAAATCGAATACAAAGTTGGACATTTATCGGGAAGGTCGCCGTAAAAGCGAGGCAACCTAAAGGCAGATATTATAAATCTTCTAAGATGATTAAATATTCTAAAGTATTGCTTTCCTTTCTCATCTTTTAGAAATCCTTCCAAAGAGACCTTATTTGTGATTGAGAAAATAAATTTAACACAATTTAATTACTCTTTTAAAAGTGTCTGTAACATTTAGTGAAGGATTATTGAAGAAATTAAACACTTTGTGGCTTGAAATTATACTAATGCAAATTTTTCTTTATTTTAAATTCCTTGATGTGAGTTATACAGATCGACCAGTTTCGGTTGATCTCAATCTTCCTTGGGACAATAACATATAAACTAAATTACGGTACAGAGGAAGATTATAAGGTAAACAAAAGAGAAAGCATATAGAGCATCAGAGACAGGCAGGTAGAGAGATAGGGTAAGTGTAGGAAATACATAGGGAGAAAGGGAACGACTTTAAAATCGTATCCTTTTTTATATGAATACTGCACAAGAGTCCCAATTGCTATCAACCGTCTGGAGCCAGAGAGACTCTGGCATCTCCAATTGGGGTATATTGTATGTAGGTTGAATTTAGTGAGGAGGAGAAGGAGAAGGGGAAAAGAAAGGTGATGGAGTACCTGGCTATTATTTTTTTTGTAAACTAATGCTTAAGACAAGATTTTTTATGCATAGCACAAAGGGTAACAATTATTTTTAAAAGCAATAATAATTCGCCTGAAACACTCATCCACATTGAAAAAACTCCTGATAAAAGATACATGACGCCAACGGGACTACGGGAAAAATGTAACAAGCAGTAATTGTTGAATGAAACACTAGTATATATTGAATTATTTCGTGGATAAGAGATAAGCCGCCATAGCTCAGTGGTGAGAGCTGTCGACCGGAAATCGAAGGGACACGGGTTCGAGTCCCGTTGGCGTCATGTATCTTTTATTAGGAGATTTTTCAATGTGGATGAGTGTTTCAGGCGAATAATTATTGCTTGTAAAAATAATTGAGTACCTGGCTATTCAGATCTGGTCACCTTACACGGCTAAAGCCATTTAAAGCAATGTCTCAATTCTGAATGATGGTCTCACCTGTATTGAGAGTATTTTCTACTCCGGAACGTGCCGCAAGTATACTACGTATTTGAACCCGGAACCTTAAAATTGCTAATCGAAGACTGTCAGTTAATTCTAACTGTTTTTTAAAATTGGGGAAAAATAAAAATATTTGTTTAAAACTGTTTATTTAAAATTGGAAAAAATATTTTTATTTTTCCCCAATTTTAAAAAACAGTTAGAAATAACTGACAATCCTTTTTTAAAGTTGTTTCCTTACTCCCTACGTAACCGTCTCTCTTCCCCTACCCCTCTGACAACCTGTCTCTGATGATCTCTCCTTCCCTTACATGCTTTCTCTTTTCATAACATTACAATTTTCGCCTGTACTGCATTTTAGTTTATGTGTTTATCGTGTTGATGAAGGTTGAGATAAATCGAAACCGGTCGATTTGTGTAACTCAATTAAAGCGGTTTTAAACAAACAATTTTTTTCATTTCAATAATTGAGTTAATATCGACATGGATGAAATCTTATCATGACTGATAGAAAATTGCTAAGCTTTCGTAAAGTTAAGAGTCATTTAACTAGACTAGTTTATTTCACAGAATTCAAAAATTTCACCAAAATTTCAAATTTCTATGAAGGTTCTATTCAAGTTCTGTTATTCTATTATATAATTATTTGCCAGTTATTTCACAAACGTGAAATAATGACAGAATTTAAATAGAACCTTCACAGAACTTGAAAATCAAATTTAGAATTTGATAAATTGTTCAAATTCTGTGAAACAACCCGTCCTAAGTACATACTTGACAAATCGGTTCCAATTTTGAAAATGACAAATAATCAAAATAATTTTTGTTAAAATATTTTATTATACAGGTTTTCCAATAAGAGGTGTTATTTTGATTTTCAATCATAAAAGATCAATGGTTTCGTTGCTTGTGTGGTACATAGCGCCGTCTTGTTGAAAATGAACCTTGTCCAGATCAATACCATCCAATTCCGGCCATAAAAAATCATTAATCATCTCTCGATAGCGTAATCCATTCACCGTAACTGTTGCTCCAGCCTCATTTTTGAAAAAGTAAGGTCCAATGACTCCGCTGGACCATAAACCGCATCAAACAGTCACACGTTGAGAATAAAGAGGCTTTTCAACAATAATTCTTGGGTTTTCCGAACCCCAGATGCGAAAATTTTGCTTGTTGACGAAGCCACCGAGGTGGAAATGGTCCTCATCACTCAAGATGATTTGAATTTGATTCACTCAAGTGAATTTTAATAATTTTAATGCGTTGTTGAAGCGTGTATCGTTCCATTTTTATTAATGGCGTAGTTTTTACTTGTCAAATGTTAAAAAAAATGACAGCTTCAAAAGTATCCACCGAAATAGCGGGCTATTCAAAATAACACCTCTTATTGAAAAACCCTGTAGATAAAAGTTACCTTAAAACTTGTTTGAGTTTTGCACACAATCGATTCCAATTTAAAAAATAATGACACTTGAATTCAAAGCACATCTGGGTTCCAGAATTCATTAAACCAGAGTTATGAAGGACACGCGCGCAACCGTAATTAGTTTTTTTGATGAATTGGGCCTCAGATTGGTTAAAAAATTAAGCGAGGACCACATAACAAATAACGTTTTCAAAAAAGTCATCTTAAAAAAAAACGCTAAAAAAATAACGCCATTGGTTGAACCTAAGTTCCAATTCATTTCAACTCCTTTTAAAAACATGGCGTAGCTAGTCACTGTTTTCATAACTTTATTTACCAAAACAATCCCTCAGATGGCCGTTAAACAGAAACACGCTCCATCGATTATTCAAATAAAAATTCGTACGCCTCCTCCGTCAAACAAATTAGTTAGGGCGCTTTTTATTTACGTTTCATGACGTCACGCTGATTAACCTTGCTGGGTCATATCCAGAGGTTGATTTGCGGCGTTACGCTAACGATTTCGTTACGCCCGTAACGGCCCAGCATTTCGGTAACGGTTTAACGTTGCAATTCCGTTACGATTCCGTTGCGCCGTTGGAACGAATTCACAAAGGTTTCGCGGCGGGGGGTGCGGCAATAAATACACTTTATTACCATCCCAAATCCCGCCCTGTGGACTATTGAATAATATGGACAACACCTCCGTTACGATAATCGTATAAATTTATGTATTTTACTTATGGTCAGACTTATACATATAATAAGATATAAACATTTAAGATATAAAGAAAGAACGCCAAAATTCCTCTATGAATTTAAAAAAACACCATATAAAAAAGAGTTATTTAACAACTGAAGTTTGTGACTACGAACACGCTGTATACTACTGTAAAGGTTAAAAAAATTATATTAAATGTCAACCGGGAATATTTCGAAAATAATATCTAATCCGAAAGATTTTGTAACTATCGTCATATTATGTATATTATCTAGACCCCGTTAAAAAAAATTTTTTTTTTAATTTTAGACCAATTATTTTTTTAGTAATTCGTTGGTAAAAAATATTTTTATAATATTATTTTAGGCTAAGACAAGATGAAAGTTCAATTTGGTTCAATTGATGATTCAATGGGTAAACGGCGACCTCCATTGTTCATTTTCCTCCCAGTTCCCGATTCCCCCCGGACTGTTGTGAAGAGTTAAAAGTTCTCCCCGGGAGATTCATAGTTTCATTTCAGGCACAGTTTATGACGATTCGACCGAGCTTTTTTAAAGTTACTGCTTAGGGCATTTGAATAATCATACAATTGGATGGCGGAATTGTTCCACGAAGGGTTAACATCGTTATCTCGGACCTGTAAGTCTAATTTATAGGCATTACAGGAGACTTTAATCATTTCGAACTTTATGTTTGGACGTGTTACGTGTACACTGATGTAAAAGGGTTATAGTTATATTTATTTATTTATCTAGCAGAAACACAAAATAAAATAAAACAGTGTTACTAGTGGGTACTAGTTTTTCTCTTCAGTTTTTGTGTAGTCATTCTTCGTAGCCATAATCATCCCCAGAAATAACTCTTTTCCTTGATGAATTTCCTAAAAAAAAAAGATTATATTATCTTATTAAACATTTGACATCATATATGGCAATAATAGTATGTCATGATTCTTACCTTCTGTTTAAAGATAAATTTACATTTTATCTCAAAATTGAAAGAACTCTGAGAACTGGAAACACTTGCGAAATAAGCCACAAAATTGCAAATAAATTTAACAACCCTAGAGCTCACTCAACTCCCAAGCTCTCAAGTTTTAGAGATTTACAGGACGTGCTAATAAATATAAAAGAATAATAATACAGGGTCAGCACATTTTAAAGGCTTTATTAAAAAATTAAATAATTACAAAGACCCTTCACATAAATGTCAAACTATAATATTGAAGCCGTAAAAAATGACTATTTGTTTAACAAGAAAAAACGAGTGTGAAAAATAATTTTGGCAAGGAGATGTTCAAATTTCCTGTGACATAAATATTATTATTATATTTGTACACAGGATGAAGGGATTGTTATGAATCTTTTGCTCCGTTTTCTAGGAAAAATGATTTTCCACTGATCTGTTCTGTTGTATGTTGACATAAGAAAACAATACAGCAGATCAAGCCAGGACATGTTTTTTTAACTTTGATTGGTAGTATATCGCTTTATTTTTTTTCCTAGGCTAGAGAAATCGCTAGTTAAGTGTGTTATAGAAACGAATGTAAAGTGGTTAGAAAAAAGCCGGATGTCTTCGGCATTCATGTACCTTGATAAAAAAATTATTTTTATGAAATATCTAAATTGTTAGTCTAACAGTCTAACGTATATGAAAATGAGTATAATATCGTTTGCTGGAAATAGCTTTACGTATTTAGTAACAATATTTATATCGCTTTCCAGATACTTCTCTCTTTCACATTTCCTTTTCCAACATCACAACAAATTTGGGGATTCTATTATCGTATTAGCTTCGGGTAGTTGGTACTCTTAAGTAGTATTCAAATAAAAAAAAATAAGAATTGTGAACTGTTTTTGTGCAAATTTTAGTTAGTTTTTTTTAAATTCATTATATAAGTTATTGTACATACTTTTTTATATGCTTTTCGACTACCACACTAGGCACATACCCGAATTATGGTAGTCGAAATTTGTGTACATGATTAATGATTAAGTATTTATGAAATCACGTTAATTGTTATATACCGTTTTGTCAAATATACCGTTTTGATAAATATATCGTTTTGTCAAATATACCGTTTTGATAAATATACCGTTTTGTTAAATATACCGTTTTGTTAAATATACCGTTTTGTTAAATACAATGAATTTGAATTTATAGGAAATCTCTGTAATTGGTCTCTCGTTCAAGCAAACTGCATATTTATAAACCAAATTATATAAAAATAAATAAAAAAAGTTTACTTGATGAAATAATGGAAATATAGAAAATATAAAAGACAGTTTTTAGAATTTGAATGAATGAATATTAATTTATAAAATAAATCACATAATTTAAGAAGTTATCTTCATAGGTACGCAGGGCCGGCCCCGTAAGGGCGCAACAGGAGCAGCCGCTCCGGGCGCCGAATTGGCAAGGCGCCAAGGCCCTGATAGTACCAAACACCTAACACATCGCCCTTGAGCTTATTTTTCATAAACGGCGCTACACAAATCATCAAAATATTATTCATTACATTGATCAACTAGATAGTGGTCTAGTAGTTTTGACAAGGGGCGCCAAAATGTTACTCGCGCCAGGCGCCGTTTGTCCCAGGGTCGGCCATATAGGTAGTATTTAACTCTCAGCTTTATCTCTATGAAACCATTCTCCTTGAAAATATTTATTTCTGTTGAAAAGTCCCGATATAGCAAATACTCACTAATGCTCCGAAGCTAGTAAGAATGTCTAAATATTATTTATTACTTTCGATTTTGGCTAAATCCTTCGGGCCTTTTTCTAACCAATAAACCTAAAATTTTTAGAAAAACATCTTGGGTCAGATGCCATTCGTAACAGTAGTTGATTAATTGAAGATAAAACTGCCTTTAAGAAAAGCTCTCTACAATAATGATATATTATTTAAAAAATTGAATATTTAGGACACATGGTTACTCGGAATTGGGAATAACTGCATTATATAAACAAATCATCCCTACTCACTATAATACAACTATTTTTATTTGAAATTAAATATAAACCTATTTTATGGTTTGACTGAGGATTTAACCACCCTCCAGGGGACTGGCTCTTAACTGCTGTAAGCTTTTAAAATGTCTTTTAAAGCCCTTTTTCGTTTGACTGATGGTTGAATCTTCCTCCCCACGGACTGGAGTCAACCACGGTGACAGCCCAATTCATAATGTCATCCAATTTTAGAGAAATGCGTATATGTCCGCGTGTAAATGCGTGATTGCTTTTGAAATGCTAGAATTCATTGTCATCAACAAAAAGTCTATCTGTCGAGTTTCAGCTCGACCGGGAGTCGGAAAGTGGGATAATTTTCACTTCGAAGATTCCACTTAATTCATACATTAATTCAAGAAAGCAAAAGTTAAATTTAAATAGATGTAGAAATGAGATAAGAATGGTTTACGTTTGAACAATCTAGAAGCTATAATAAACAATTAGATTTGTCAAATAGCCCCATTTTAAACATATTCCCCTCCCCTCCATCTACTTTCACCCCTCTCTCTTCCCTTCCTCCTCCTCGCCACCCCTACCAAAGTTGATGTTCTGTCTCACTCTTTTATCTGACCTTTATAGATATGTTCACTGGAAATCTTTGTTCAAATGAAGTAAATAATAATAGACGCAAATCAATAATTTAGTGCATTGTCAGTTGAAATCGAAACGCATAAGAATACCACAAAAGGTTTAATAGAATTCCCTAGAAAAATCTGCACATAAAAAGTTACATAAACATTAATTAAGTCCCAATAAACAAAGGTATTGAGTATACCCGAATAGCAGCGACCACCATAATGAAAAGTACACATCCGGCCAAAAGGGTTTTCTTGTTACAGTGCAAACTAACGGGAAATGGTTATAGTTAGGTAGACTGTAATGTACACAAGACCCTTTGCTGGTCTGAGGCGTAGTGTAATCTTCGAAATTCTGAAAACAGAAGTCCTTAAATATATACACAGCACTTAGTTTAAAATACGAAACCATAAAATGTAGCTATATTGTTGATGACTTTTGCGAAAAATCGTAGCAGTAGGCAGGTACCTACTTACGAGGCGCTATAATAACAAACGTTATTTTTGCATTATTTTTCAAATCATAAAGTTTGACGAGCGATTATTATTATTACCTTATTTGGGGTAACAAATGTAGATGGTTTCTGGTCACTTAAAATAATTTGAAATAAAGTGGAATGAAACGAAATACAATTATATATAATGCTTTCGCTTTGATTAAGTCGCTGTGATTTCTTCATGGAAAAGATATAGACCAATAAGTTAATAATTACGATAGCGTTCCTCAGTCAAAAATTTGTTTATAAAATGTATAAACACTTATTTCTTTAGTTATGAGTTTATTGATTTTTTTTATAAAAGATGTATGTTTATATGTGCTATTTGAACAGTTTGAAAATATACGCGTTCTTCGATCTCGTGTAAAAAATGAAAGAGTTAGTAACATAATTGATTTTTCTAAATATTAACACAAACAGTTTTGGAAGGATGCCAAAGAAGCCTCACCTCTAAACATGGGATCCACTATTCCATTACAATTTTAAGTAAAAGATAATAATTACGAGTATTTTATCCTTGATAAAATAAAATTTATAAGCCAACAGCATTGATTTTTTTGATAAATAATTAACAACCTTTTTAATTAGCTACTCCCTCGGCAAAAATTGATATATATTTTTTAAAGAAAGAAAAACATTCCCGGGTTACGAATAACCTGACAATATTTGAAAATCTCCTACTACCACCACAGTAAGCTGAAAATGTTGCTTGTGTTGTGATGGAGGACTTAGTCAGCCGAGGAATTGAACACACTACGCCTGAGTGGGACCCAATCGCTATGTCAACTCGGCCACCGACCGGTGGCCGGATTCCATTGACTATTACCATAGACATATGCATATTGCATATGTCTATGACTATTACGAGCAATAATTTGATTAAATGAATGAGCTAATAAAATATTAAAATTTGCTTTTATAGTGGTTTTTAAAAAAAAATTCTATCTTAGGATACATAAAGTTCCAAAGATAACTTTGTTGATTGATAACAACTATTTATAAAAAGGTTTATCTTTAACATGGTCTAAATGACCATCCAGTATTATAGTTTGAAGACCGAACTATTTTTGTGAGCTAGTGTTCCCTGGACGTTTTCCCTCGATACTCGTATCTTTTATTAACTACGATGTTAACTAACAACCTGAATAAATGACTGATTATTCCTTCGAAGGTAAATTTTAAAAAGGAAGCTGAATTATGATGAGGTATGACCGGTATGCCATATCGTGCTTCAAATTAAGTCTTAGGATGCGAGAATTCCAAAAGAATTGGTTCGCGTATAGAAATAATGATTGTTCTTTTATTTTAGTAAAGACATGTTCAACGAATTCCAATCTTAACGTTTTCAAACAATACAAAATTCACCCAAAATTCAATACGAAATTCGTAACAACATCTATTATATTATATGAAAGGAAAGGAAGGAATAATGTAACGTAAATTTGATTTAAAAATAGATAAGAATCTGCTCTGTCACTAGAGAATTCACGTCATACGGTCAAAAGATTGAAAACCAACCGACTGTCGATATCTCGTATCTATCCGACGTTAATTTCGTTTGAACGTTCCTACGTCAAAGGAATCACGTTTACTGCTACGTGATCACTTGGAATGTCCCTTGGTGGGCTTGACTCCAGCCAGCCTATTACCACCCAACAACGGCCGGAATCTCCAAAGCATATTTGCTGACGCGATCATAGCAACACAACAAACAAAGAAACTCAAAAAAACCCAACCAATTTCGTTACATTTGAATCGTAAAGAATATGTTTGTTTTGGAAAGAGTGGTGGCTTATGGCGAGTGTTGGTTTTTTTAAAAGCAGAAGGAAATAATATAAAATGCTTATCTACCTACTATGACATTATAACACACCCTTATTTTTGACTTTTTTCTTTATTTAAGGAATTAATTATTTTGTAGTCATATTTTACATAATCAACAGATTTTGAGGTACGAAATTTTGTGCCTTTCATTCTTAATGTAAGTTGGTGGTTGTGTTTCGAAAGGAGTGCTCGTTAGTATTAAAACAAATTGTACTTACGGTGATAGCAAAATATAAAAGATTAAATAATTAAAAAAAAAAAAAATTATTTGCATGTTATAAATATCATATCTCGTTTCAATAAACTGTATAGTCATTTAACACGTAATTTAAACATAAATTTATAAGAAAATATAATTTGCTCTATGCAATGAATTCGTCTGGGTTATTCAAAAGTGTTTTTTGTTAATTCCCTAAATTATTTCTGTTAGAAGGTCCGCAACATTTCGACCACAAAAATAAATCATTTTGAAGAATATAACATTAAGCTTAATTTTTTTCCTTCGAAAAATTGGTAAAAATCTTCTCCTTTCAAAACTATACCTTGGTTTTGATAAATTTGTTAATGTTTTATGTTTTTTAACCCTAATAAAAAAAATAACAATTAAAAAATATATGTTTTTTTACAAATTTAAAATATATAATATTATTTTTAATATCTCTGTGGTTCGCCACGGAAAGAGCCAATGTCAGTTTTTCGACATATTATGTTTATCGCAAATTCTCCAAAATAGAGCAATGATAATAACACAGGCGAGATAGATTTTCAAAAGTAACTAATATGTTAAATTAACTGAATTGGCTAACAGTAAAGAGATGCTGACCTTTAACACGATGATATTTATGCATAAAAAAAACAATCTATTACCAAATTACTTTTCAAAGAAAATTTTTATAGGTACCTACCACAAGGATATTTACAAACACAATACAAGAACGTGCAACGAAATTAGGCTGCCAAAAAAAGAAAAGGCCAATATACAATAGTTTACAGTACAAAGGAATACAATATTATAATGCGTTACTGGAAAGTCTGCATCAATATATAGATAAGCTGGATTGTGGGAGCCGTATTGATAATAATAAAATGAAATGAATAATACAAATATTGTATGTGAATGAAGGTAATTAATAATAAATTATACAATTCTATAGTGCAATGTAAATAAAAATGTCTGAAATTAAGTTGTTATAATAGTTTGTCTAGTCTGCAGTTTTTTGTACAGCGCCCCTTGAAGCGAAAACGATATACAAACGGCGCACACTGGGGCAAGAGTGATGAAAAACGCCCTTTATTCACAGGGACGTTTTTAAGAGAAAATTTGAATGTGGAAAGGAAGCTTATAAAAAAACAAAAAATTTAAATACATAATATATGTAAACTTTATTATGTACATATTATATATAAACGATTTAAATAAATAAATAACAATAAAAAATCATTTCTCTTTATCCGACTTGTTTGAGTCAAAATCACTATCATCATCACCATCATCAACACTACCATCATCACGATCATCATCATAATCGTAGTCGTCACTATCATCATCATCATCCTGAGTACTTGAATAACTTTCACCTATCGGCTGTAATGGTGGAGCCATTAGCAGTTCTACCGCTTCTTTGGGGAGTGTGGTCAACTTTTTTTTGGCTGCTTCCTTTTGCTCGTTATCAGAAGATCTGATGACAAAAACAACAAATTGAAAACATATTTTATAATTCCTTAGAATTGAGTGTACGTATTACATCGCCCTGAGCGAAGACCAAACGCTTAATGGTAAGATTGAGCATTGTCTGCAAATCAACATAAACTGAAGTATCACTAACATTGATTTTTGCAGTCACTGGGTAACATTCCTTTTTTGCGGCCTGTACAATTTTATAAGACGGATATAGTTTTGGAGCGTTTGATCTTATAACATTGTATTAGTGTCGAGATAATCCCACTTCCACTTCGAGTGCTACAACATCCTCTCCTGACATTTTAACTGTTGAAAGAGAATTTCTATAAGCTTTTAAATATTTACTGGGACTTGATGAATCCGATAAAATATCAGTGATTGCTATAGACGCCACTTTCTGTCCTGTAGCTCTAAGTTCCATTTGTGAGGCATAAAATAATTCAGTTAGAGGAGTAGACTTTCTCAAATCCAGAGTCTTTTGTCGTTTCATTCGTTTTGTACACTGATCAAAGGTAATTTTCGGGCGACCGGGACCACTGCGTTTTAGTGTAAGATTAGGGAAAGAAATTGATGAATCCAGCCATGTTTTATTTTTCTCCAGAAATCTTACTTCAATCCAGTATGCTGCTACCCATCGTGAATAGTGTTCCGATTTGAAGCGATTTATCCATCTCGAAATATGTTTTCTGGGATCACCGATGCATCCTGTCCTCAACTCCATTTCCTTTTGCAGCGAATTTAGTTGATCTGGAATGTGTACGTGTCCAGAGTTCTTCATTATCGTGAATAATTGTCGTCTTGTCATGAATAAGGTATCAGAATTCACACCTGTGTGAAAAAAAAAGAAAATGAATAAATTTCTCCGCTCGGTTCACGTATTGCTGTATTTGTCACGAAGCACAAAAGAACCGCTGAATTGCGTTGTGCTATATCTGTCACCAACTGACACGACGTCATGTCTCTTAGAAAACGCGTTCTATCTTTTTTCTATTATGACCAGACATGTGGTATAAACAGTTTTAGGAAGGGAGATCATGAAGTTTTATCTTTGAGTTACACTTTACCACTTTGACACCTTATGTCCAAAAATTGGAAATTGAATGTCGGTAACGATTATTTTGAAATAAATCTCTATTCTGACAGGTTTTGTAACTAACATGATATTAAATTGTCTGATCCCGAGTTTTTAAAAAAACTGTTCATTTTAATTATAGCTACCGACCACATTAAAATAATTCATTACTTAAAAAAGTGTACATATGTGCACGATTTTAAAAGTGATTCGTAAATAACAATAGTTACTGATCCTAAAAGTGTTTGAATGTAAGCCCGGAGGTGCCCGGAGCTCAACTAATCTCTAAAACAATATCATTTTTTTTTAAATCACGACTACATTTTTGTATATATTTGATATACAATTTTATCTATCAAAATAATTAATTATGTTTAAAATATAATATGAAAAAATAAGATAAATACCTGAAAATGATGGTTCCATACTCACTTTTGGGATTTGTAATAGGTGTCTTCCGAAATAAATACTTGAACTTGAGGTGTATGCTGGCACTTGTAAACGGCGTATTATCTGCACGATTATTCGCTCTCTACTGAGCGGTGTCACAGGTAAAAGGGTATGGTCAAGGGTTTCTACCTGCTATATAATAATGCTACAACTATCGAGGTACCTCGAAACAAATGAAGCGACATCGTATTATTGAATTTATTTTTTTTGTTTACTATATCAACTTCTGGCATTTGGCCCCAGTGTGCGGCGCTATAAAAATAATCCATTGTAATAAGTGAGTGAACACTGATTCTTTGCCAAAAGCAAATTGTTCTTCCATCTAACCTATGTGACTAACTAAGTAACTAATTATTATTTTTTTGTTAAACTAATGTTTTAAGACAAGATTTTTTATGCATAGCACAAAGGGTAACAATTATTTTTATAAGCAATAATTATTAGCCTGAAACACTCATCCACATAGAAAAATCTCCTGATAAAAGATACATGACGCCAACGGGACTTGAACCCGTGTCCTTTCGATTTCCGGTCGACAGCTTTGACCACTGAGCTATGGCGGCTTATTTCTTATCCGCGAAATAATTCAATATATACTAGTGTTTCATTCAACAATTACTGCTTGTTACATTTTTTCACCTGAAACAACCAACTTTATTTTATATGAGAAAGGCATTGAAAGTGCTAACTCTCTCACTAGATGGCGTCGAGACAAATTGTCTACATTTTTTGGTGAAAATACTAGAACTTGTCAAATAATAATAATTATTTTTTTGGTAAACTAATGTTTTAAGACAAGATTTTTTATGCATAGCACAAAGGGTAACAATTATTTTTATAAGCAATAATTATTAGCCTGAAACACTCATCCACTCAAGACGGTGGGGAAGTACCTGGATATTCAGATGTGGTAACCAAAAACGGCAATAACCATATAAAGCAACGTTCTGAATTGAGATTTTTCACCAGTAGGCCAGTGCAATTAGCGCCAAAAAGGGGGTCGCGATCGTAATTATTCTGGTAGTCCCAATTTTTTTTATATGTTTTATCAACTGATCCGTTGATGTAAAATCTGAGTTTCCGACCTTGGCGCACACCTGTGCTCGTGCCACAATTTAAAAAAAAACCGGCCGAAATCGCGCCAAAATCAAATTTTTCCCAAATCCTTCATTTCCAATGCCAATTTCGGGTAAAGTAGCTGAACAAGTATAATAGAACATAATTATTATTTTTTTTTTGGTAAACTAATAATTATTTACAATTTTTTTAAAACAATTTTCTTCTATCTTTAATAGGTACCGAGGTAGAAAGTCGTAAAGGTGCGTATATTTTTGAAAAAACAAGTTTTTTGCGCGACTAGGTATGGTTTTTCGTAAATACCTCGTTTCCAGTGGAATTCCATGAAAATTTTATTGATACCAATTATGTAGAACATAAAATTTCCAAAATTGTTTTAAACACATTGGAATAGTTGAAAACATTTTATTCCTTCATGCCATTAGTGGTTGCGATACAACTGGAGCTCCGCTCGGTCAAGGCAAACACAAATTTTGTAATATTCTTCTCAAGAACCAGTCAGTGAATGAACTTGTTCGTGTATTTCAAGATTCAAAAGCTAAGACAGAAACAATCACTTTGGCTGCCGAACAATTATTTGCACTTTTGTATGGCGGCAATGAGAAATCAAATTTGCTAAATTTAAGGTACATCATTTTTGTCAAAGGAGTAAAAAAGAACAAATTCAGTTTGTCCAGGCTACCCCACTCACCAAATATGCAGACCAGCAACACGCTTCAAGAACATATTTGCAAGTGCAGACTTGGATTTGTCATGATAAAGATCCAACTGAATGGTGGTGGAAAAAGGAAGCTGTTGGGTTTATGGCAGCAATGTGTGGAGTCACCAGTGTGGCGGTGATGTGTGTATTTATGTAATTTACGGTGGCTGCCTGTACCGTAAATCAGTGTTCAAGGAGTTTGGATGATTGAAAAATAAAGGTCTGCGGTCTTAGTTGAATTTATTCGGAGAATGAATTTACAATTTATACGAACGCGGAGACGGTGGTAGTGGAGAGTGGTGGTCTGGTCGAAAGTTGGAACTAGAATGAACGAAGACTTCTCTTCCCGCTCCCGCCTAGCTCTTCTGGGGCGTCAGGCGTCAAGTGTTACCACATGTGGGATGGGATAAAATAGTCCCACAGGTTACTAACTCCAGTATCAATGTTGAAGGAAGCTGCACTTTAGGCCTTGCTGAACTTTATATCATGTCAATGCAAAAAAAGTTGCGTTGGAAAGTGCACCTGCAGAAAGTCGGGTTTGAAATGCTCCCTACTCTGTATTCATTGCAATGGCAACTCCTGCGAGAATGCTGTAGAAGCCTGATGAAGTTGATAACCCAATCGCCATAAATTTGGGTGATGAGAGAGATGAAGAAGCTATTCAGGGCCAGGAGTAAGAAACTATAGTCAAGGGCTCGTACTTCTGTCTAAACTGATCTACCATTAATTTTAATTTTTGTTATGCTGACAACTTAAGTAAAAAAGAAAAGAATGTCAATAAATGTCAATTTTACGAAAATACCAAATTTTCTCTTTTTTATATATCTTATCATCTTAATTATATTAATAATCTTAAATTTATGTTGTGATTACATTGATAGGCATGTCAGACCTAGCTGCGAGCATAAATGTAGTGGCTTGGCCTATTTTAGTGGTCTTCCCATTGGGAATGTATGGCGACCGCTATGCTGAAATAGGCCATCCACTATATTTATACTTTATAGCTAGGTCTGACATACATGACGATTGTTGTCAACGTATAATTTATTACAACAATAATTGTTAAAGAAAAATAAAATCTAGGAATGCCAAATTTAAAACACTTTACCTGTTTCAATTTTTTGCCTGGTTTTGGTGGATTAGAGCATGGATATGGAATAGAGATAAAAAACATAAATCATATATCTATTTTTTTCATGAAATCTTATTTTCTACAAAATTAGTATCAATAAATTTTTCACAAAATTTCACTTGTTCTTTCAAAATTATACGCACCTTTACGACTTTCTACCTCAGTACCTATTAAATAAAGAAGAAATTTGGACATTAAAAAATTGTAGGTAGTTTTATTTTCTACTATATTTGTTAAGCTATTTTAGCCGAAATTTTATTTTTTTATTTTTTTATTAGTAGCTATATTATACATTTTTATAAGAATATATATATAAAAAATAGATGTTGATTATATTCGTAGTCCTCCTCACTAGGAGATCCTGTGCTGAGGGGGACTAGGTTTTGGATAAGTTATTCAGCGACTTCTATGGTATGACTCCATGTTTTGGGTAAGGGTTTCCAGAAACTTCTACGACGATGTTTTAAATATGCTAGTAAGTTCTTTTACCGGTAATTCCTTAAGCCAAGATTTAATGTTCTTAATGCAGTTGTTTTTTGTTTTGATTTGTTTGATACTAAGTGGGAGTTTGTTATATACCTTTACTGCTAAAAATTCAGAGCTTCTTTGTCCAAAGGTAGAGTTACACTTTGGTATAGTTAGTATCTCTGTTTGTTTGTTTGCATTAGAAATGAGATATTTGGGAAAAACTGGATTTTGGCGCGATTTTGGCCGGTTTTTTCAAAATGGCGGCGCGAGCACAGGTGCGCCAAGGTCGGAAACTCAGCTTTTACATCAAGGGACCAGTTTATAAAACATATGAAATAATTGGGACTACCGGAATAATTACTATCGCTAATCGCTAATTGTACTGGACTACAGAGCGATACTGAGGATATCTTCCATATTTCAACGAGTATAAAAGAAACTGTTATATACTATCTGTCTGTACCAAATATTAATAAAACGTATATTAATCTTATGTTACTTCACTGGGTAGTTTTATACCTATACCTACTATAATTAACCTTTTAATTATTCTTCCACCAGATATTCAACATAAGTTACCAACTGACATTGTGTTTTTTACATTTGCAATTACTGCGTGCCAACTATCCACAGTAACTCTTTAGAAAAAAAACTAACTTTCCGAAATATAAACGTTTTTTGCCAAATCTGTCATGGCAAACTAGACGCTAACACATTTACATTAGTCTCAAGGAAAAAAAGAGAATCTCTCAGAATTTATACCTTACTATTACAATTCTGCTCGTACTTCTGAAAAAATCATCACGTCTCAAAAGTGTCATATTTCAAAATATTACGAAAAATCCCCGATCCTTGATCTTTTCAAATGAACAGTTCTGTTCACAATGCTGAGTCTGATGTGGGAATTGTTTTTCGGGGAATATTTCGTAAAATACACCTTAATTTCTCTCTTTCCAGAGATAAAAAGCAGATTTGAATCGGTGACGAAGCTGTTTCGGCATTATTCTTTTCAATTTATCTGTCAAAAAGACGCGACGCTTTTCTTTCAATCTCCTGACTAAGTTGGAAGTTGGGACCGAGGAGACAAAATGGATAAGTGCTCTGTTATAGTTTAAAAAAAGAAGGCTCTCTTTATTCGTCAGACTGGCGTCTCGTCGCTATGCGACAGTCTTTCTCCAGAACCAGTGGGACTATGTCAACAGATTCTGGGACCATGTGAGACGTATTCTGCTTCACTGCTGGTTGCCGGTGGCTAGCTCTGAACATATTATCAATCTGAAAATCTCCAGGGGGTGAATTCGACCACTATCACGTATGAGGAACTCCACCTTCCATCACAATAAAACACATAATGGGGGAAAAAATAGGTTTATTACAGCATAAATAAAAGAGGTTAATTAAATAGGTTTATTCCTATCTTTTGGATAGACAATCTATGAATCTATTGGCTCAAAATCTATTGACAATTAATGGCGAACGTGGTGAAGTCTTACGTGGCCTATTGTTGAAGATATTTCCCAGAAAACAAGACCAAAAATAAATATTTTTGAAGAAGCTGCTCTATCGACTCTCTTTTTTCTCACTATTATACGATGGTGCAGTCTACAAGATAAAAATTGCTGTGATGATTGCCATCCTCCGATATAATAGGGCACCAGAGGCTGAAGAATAAGATTAATTTGCATCAAACTCTTCATGTTTTTCCAATCTTTAATCGTGGATACTACGATGAAATGACAACTTCCGCGACAGCGACGTCCAAGTATTTCTTTGCTCTCTTTTTTTTGTCTTGTCCATTTATCTGTGTTTATATTGTGCAAAAGCAATTTTCGACGATTTAAAGGAGATGGGAAAACAATGATAGGTTTTCATGAAATTATGGCACGCTTTGGAGCTAGCTGATTTGGACCCTATTTATTTAATCTACGCAGTACCTACCTACAATTCCAGGAGGATATCTAAATCACTGACCTATAGAAATAGCTTGGAAAGTATTGGCCAACCATATTACAACCAAAATCGAATTAAATATATAAATTATTTAAGTCACGCAAAAAAATAAGCACTTCGTGTTGCATACATTATACAGCACTGATATATTACAAACAAGAAAATTAACGTGGTTAAATAATACAGCTTTTATTAAATTAAAATGTTTTGTAGGTACGTTAAATGGTAACCGGATAAATCATCACAATGATAATTCATAACATCTTTAAAAAGTTATATAAAGTCATGGAAAGTGATGAAACGAAAACTTTATTAACTGAGTTAAGTAGGTTAGGTTAGGTTAAAGTTTTTTTTCATCGTTTCTAATGACTTAATATCACTTTTTAAAAGTGTGTTGAATTGTCACTGTGTTGAGTTATCATGGAACCATTGTGAGATTTAGAATACTTATAAGTGTTTGGTATTCAGAGAATTTCTGCTTGTAACAACTAAAGTTCCTTTTATCAAGATGAAATACAATGTTTATCCACACACGACCAGTAAATAGAGTCTCTATAAATATTGTTATCACCATGAAAGGTTTCTTTGCAAGAGTTATTCTACTTTGAATAACACTACAAAATATATTAATTTTTTTTCGTTCGTTTATGTTTACACAAATTCTCTCCCCGAAAACTTAAAGTGACGTAGTGATCGAAGAATTATTTTTTATACCATTTCTTAAACCTTTTACGTGAAAATTTTTACCCTTTTCGGATATTTTATAAAGGGGATTATTTATCAGACAAGTTAAGTCGATTCCATTTCGTGCTACGATTTTTCCCATTAAAAAAAATACTAAACGTTAATAAGAGGTAGATTTTAGTTTCTTGGAAGGTTTTCTACACGTATCAAGTAGAATGATAAATTGCTCCAAACGAAACTATTCTTTGAACATCTTTAATGGCTTATGTTAGGTACGTAATTCCATTTACGGTCGAAATAAATTTAATAATTTGCAGACTTTTCTATAATAAAATAGCCCGCCGTATTAGACTTTTGAAAAGATTTTATACTGAAAAAATCACTGGTTTTCTTAATTTATCGCAATAAACTTAAACATAAATTTAGTCTAATTTCGCAAACAGATAGTACATACTCGTAGTTTAAATAAATCTTTGTGAGAAGTTTGTTTTAGTCGTTGCGGTTCAATCACAACTTTGGTTGAAATTACAACTGCTCTTAATGAAAATGACGAGCTTTCAAACTAAATTATATATTCTTTAAAAAAAGGGATTATTTTCGATTGGAATTGTGAATATCTTGTAATTCTTTTTCAAAGCTCTCATTTTCATATATTTACAACTTTGATCATCTCTATTTTCATGTTACATGTGGGCCATCGTTAACGAGCTTTACGTTGAAGTTGAATAGTTTAAATAAAACAGGCTATGAGGTGGTACGGACTAATTGAGTATATAGATACCAATCAAATATCTTTGAATAAGTTAATTTATTTGAAACGTTAGTGGAATATCGAAATAAAAGACTTTAAAAAATCGGTATGAGTTTAGTTTTAGAGGTTAGGTTAGGTTCCGTGCGAAAGGATGGAAGCTTAGGTGGTTTGGACATAAAGAGCATGAAGGACCCGCAAAATAATGTAAGAAAAAGTCGCTGAGATTCCATGAATAACATATGGATAAATTGCAGAATGTTGAAGCATTTTTGTTCCTTATCCAATTGTTCTCAGTTTTAATCAGAATTTATTTGGTGAAAATTCTAATTTCGCTTCTGGAGTCTTTTAAAATCGGAGGTAGGTTATTATTTATTTATTTATTTATTTAACGCCCAGAGGGATTTTACATGTAGGTGGTACAATTTTGGTATTTTGGTGGTACAACAATGACAGTTTTGAAACATAAGAAAGAAATAATAATAAAAATAAAATTTCATTAAAAAATAATATATGCAAGAAACAAAATTAAAAATAACAAGAACATAAATAAAAAAATACAGCGATTTGACTGGTTTACAAAAATATAACTTCCATTTAGGAATAGTGTTGAAATAAGTCTTTACGTAATCCACAAAATTCGCAAAGTTAATATTAAATATATCGACATCACCTATGTATTGGTTTCCCATAGTGTGAAACCGTTGTATTGGGGAGTTCGCAATGTAATTGTGCTTATGTGTGTTGCAGTGGAATAGTGTATTTTGTCGTGTTGTTATTGTAGGTATTCGTAAGTTTATGAGTTGCAGAAGTTTGCAACAGTCGAATTTAGAGTTTAGAATCTTGAATAAAAATGTTAAGTCGTTTATTTTACGCCTGTCTTCCGATGTGTGTATTTTTAGAGTATTTCATAAGAAATGATATTGTCTTCTAGTAATGAGAAGTCTTCTAGTGGGATATTTAATTTAAAATTTATAAAACGTAGAGATTTTTTTGCATTCGCTCAATGTTATTAATGTGAATTTTGTAAGAGGGAGACCAAACTACTGAGTTGTATTCAATTATGCTTCTAACTAGAGATATGTATAACATTTTAATGGTTTGTATGGAGTTAAAATTTTTAGTTGTTCTTAATAGGAAGCCTAGTGTTTTCATGCCTTTGTTTACAATTTGGTGGATATGATTGGCGAAACTTAGATTTTTATCCAAAATAATTCCGAGATCTCTCATTTCCGTGACTCTTTCTAAAGCTGTATTGTTAATGGAATATTCAAATAAAACAGGATTTTCATTTCTGCAGAAAGTCAGGGTTTTGCATTTGTCTACATTTAAAAACAGATTATTTTGTAAGCACCAATCTTTGAACTTATTAATATTTGACTGTAGTATTTGGCAATGATTTATATCAGTTATTTTTTTTGTATAGCTTGATGTCATCAGCAAAGAGCTGTTATATCGTTAATGAAAATGAGAAACAAAACCGGACCAAGGTGACTACCTTGCTGTAGGTCACTGGTGGCACAGAAAGCTTTCGATAGCAAAGATTTTATTTAAACAAATAATTTACGATTTGATAAATAGCTAGTAAACCATTTTAGCATGTTATCTTTTACTCCTAGGGCAAATAGTTTTCGGGTTAGTAGTTTATGGGATACTTTGTCGAATGCTTTCGAAAAGTCTGTAAATATACAGTCCACTTGTTTATTTTTTGCAAAAGATTCTAATATAAAGTTTTGAAATATTGTTTTGTTAGTTTCGGTTGATCTACCTTTGATAAACAAATGGGGCGATAATTGACTATGTCAGTGTCGTCTCCTTTTTTAGGATAGGTGTAATGAAGCTCGATTACCGGCGGCTTGGAAAATATTCAATGAATAAGAGGCGGTTGAATAGTAGTGTAAGCGGTTTTTTTTTTCGGAATTTTTGTGGATTATTGTCAGGGCCAGCAGATTTGTCAGTGTCTAAGGAAAGTAATTTCTGTTCGCAAGATTTTTGTGTGATATGGCAATTTGTTAAGTGTGTAGTGTATCGAACATCATATCATAAAACTAGATTGAGTTGTTGCTACCCACTGTGCCACTAACTTGAAGTACCCAAGTAAAACCTGCAAGTTTGATGACCCCCGTTTTTCCAAATCACAATATTTTCCAGTTGAAAATGCCAATAATACTTGATTTTTGCATCAAAACATTCTGTTACCAGGAGATACAGGCCAAGTCGAATCTATGAAACATGATATTGTTGCATTTAATATCAATTGCACACCCGCCAGTATGATGACCCTATTTTTAAAAACGAAATATTTACAAAGGCTGTTTGTTACCAGGCTGATATTATTGAGACATATTACAGAAACTATAACATGTTTTGCAAGCCGACGTCACACAAACAACTGTGGAAGACTATAAATACTTCACCAACAGACGCGGCCCGTGACTGTAATTACCAGCAGTGCATTTCACTTTTAAAATGTTCCTAGTCTGTAATTTAGGTGGAGCAAATTAATGAATGGGAACACCTACTGCAATTCATTCTATCTTCTAAGTTATATTTATAAAATAACTGATTAAATAATACAAAATTATCTTGAAAATAAAGGACACTCAATTCATCGTTGAAAATATAGCGAAACCGTTTGATTTCACCGCGAACGAGTTCCAATGTGTGAATGTTGTTGCGTTAACATTGAACATTAGTATTTCTAAGCGAATCCATTCCAAACGCATTGGATTACGCATGATCAAAGTGATGCAAAATTCACTCGCCGTCAAAGCACTTCGATAATGCACGGATGGGTTATGTATCTGCACTGCTCTAACACGTAATTTGACGTTAAGAGTGTAATCTGTCGCTGTCTCTATACCGCCCGATGCTGTTTTAGTAGTATGGTAAAAGTTGGTTCTGTGCATATCGGGGTATGCACGACCGCTTGCTTTTGCGCGGGATTTTTTTACTAGAAGATAGCTCAAATAATGACCTGACTTGAATTACGAATTTCTTACATCGATCACTGGGGCACAGATTTCGTTGTAATTTGTTATGTGGAGATTGAAGACAAGCAGTGCAATGCACAAATGCACGTACCAAGGAACCGCCTCTGTTCACCAACAATTTATTTATCATTCAATTTTTACAACTCGTCAAAGCAACACCTGATAACTTGAATTACCATTCCTGATTCTTACTGAAAGCTGCGTCACCTGCCACAACCAACACTGCCGTCCCGGATAGCTGAGCCAGGCCCGACCGCTACTTGACTATCTTTATCAAGATATTACAATTATCTGGCGTCTCCGTGTACCGGTCCTTACTGAAAGCTGCGACACCTGCCACAACCAACACTGCCGTTCTAGATAGCTGAGCCAGCCCGCCCGCTGCTTGACCATCTCTATCGAGATATTACAATTATCTCGCGTCTCCGTGTACCGGTCCTTACTGAAAGCTGCGACACCTGTCACAACCAACACTGCCGTTCTAGATAGCTGAGCCAGCCCACCCGCTGATTGACCATCTCTATCATGATATTACAATTATCTGGCGTCTCCGTGTACCGGTCCTTACTGAAAGCTGCGACACCTGCCACAACCAACACTGCTGTTCTGGATAACTGAGCCAGCCCGCCCGCTGCTTGATCATCTCTATAAAGATATAACAATAATCAGGATTTTCCGTGTGCCGGCCTATGTAACTTTAGTTGCGCTTTTCTTGTGCGTGTCTCATCGTACCGTACTAAATTTGTATTCGGGTATTTTAACATCGGGGGTTTCGTCATCGTATACATTTTTGAAGAAATCTGAAAAAAGGTTTACAATGTCCTGTGTATTGTTTGCACTGATTCCATTCATTTGCATTATTGGTGGGTAATCCGTGTTTTCATTGTTTATTTTTTTAAGAAATTTCCAGAGATTTTTGAATTTAAAAACATTATTCTCGATGGTAGTTATGTACATTTTGTAGCAATGTTTAGAAAGATCTTTACATTTTTTCCTAGTTTCCTTAAAGTTTATATAATCAGCTATGGATTTGCTTTGTTTGAATTTTTTGTGTTGACTTTTTTTGCTGAAGAGAGGCAGTTAGCTCCGATGAGAACCAAACTGGGTAAGTGTACTTTTTCGGCGTGTAAAAAGGTATATAGGATTTAATAGTGTTAGAAAATGTAAAATAAAGTATGTCTAAAGATTTATCAATATTTTCATCAGACAAAAATTTGAGAGATGGCAGATAATTGAGTCAAAGTCTGCTCGTTAAAAGTTCAGAGTTTTTTGTTCAGGTTTGGTATCGTTGTCACATAGTATATTTAATTTCGTGTATAGGGGAAGTGTGGTGATTGTCGGCAGGTAGGAGCGGATCATTAGACAGTTCTACAAATATTTTAGGGATGTTTGATAGTACCAAGTCTAGTAAGCGATCGTTATCATAATAGATGAAATTGTGCTGGTACAGGTTTAAAAAAATTAGCTGTGTCCAAGATTTCTCGTGCCCGGTCATTTTCGCTTTCGTTTGTGATGTAGCCGCTGTTGTTGGATTCCCATTTTAGATTTGGAAGGTTGTAGTTTCCAAGAATAACAAGTTTTGAGTTTGGGTATTTTGACAGGAGGTGTTCAACGTCTTCAAAATGGTTTCTATGTGTTTGAATATCGGAGAGTGGTGGTAGGTAGGTGGTTCCAATAATATTTTTTTCCAGTCCAGTAGAGATTTGCACAAATAAATGTTCAATGTTGTTGTTTTTCGTCTGTAACTTCCTAGATGAGTACTTTCGTTTAATTGCTATTAAAACATCTCCACTCCTTGACTTCGAACATGATCTGGCATTTCTGTCACAACGAAAAATTTTGTAGTTAGTGAGTCCAAGTTCAGATGATTTTATTGCAGGGTCAAACCAGGTTTCCGTAAGTGCATATACGTCATGATGATGGGACGGAAGAGCTGCGTGCAGATCGTCTAGTTTTGTTCGTAGTCCACGGATGTTTTGGTAGTATATTTTCAGTTTCGTTATACTCGGTTTTTTGGATGGATTTTGACTATTTTAGGTGACGAATTTATATACTTTATAGTTATGTCCGTTTCTCCATTGGTTTTTCGTTTTTTATGTTCTGTCAGTAAGTCCATTAGGTGCTTTTGCTGTGCCGGGATCGAGTCAGAGTAAATGCGTACATTATTTTTTAAGAGATGTTTTTTTCCTTGTAGTATTCTAGCCGTCTGGGAGTCTTCAAACTGGATTTTAATTGGTCTTGGTTTGTTATTGTTATTATTACCAAATCGGTAAACTTTAATAATTTAATTTTTTGCGGGTATATCTATACTGGAAATTATTTCCGTTACTACAGTTTGGTCATCCAAGATTTTGTCAGTAGCTTACCTTTGCACTTTCAGGTATATTGCAAAAAAATATGTTTTTCGACCTCTCCGTAATTTTGTTCATTTCGTGGATTACCTCACAGATATTAATGTTATTTTGAGATGGAATAATTTTTTGAATATCTTTATATGCCCGCAGTTCACCTTCCAAGCCACCAGTTTTGGCAGCTACCGCTGCCAACATGCTGCCAATTGCTGCTAAGATTTCGCATACTATTGGCGTAATTTTAGCGATTTGGTCCTTGTTGAACTTATTTCCAGGGTCAAGAAGCACTTTGTTATTGGCGTTGACTGCCCTTTCTGCATTTGAGATATATGATTGGACATCCATTGTATATTATCATAATAATAATTATTATTTTTATAATATAAATAATTGAACTCCGTTTCAGAGCCACTGGTTTAACTTCACTGACGCAAGGTAGAGTGATAGGTAGTTTGTATAGGTGTATTTAATTTTTTCATTTTTCAACTGTTGGCACTGGGATACTGAAAAACTGCAGTTTTAACACTTTATTTTAGTAAAGTTAGCACTTTTTATTAATATTGTGTGTTGTTTTAGTGTTCAGATTTACTTTAAGAACGTTATTTTTATTATTTAGACTGGAAAAGAATTATCGACGTTTGCACTGTCAAATAGTATTGTTGTCAATACTATTTTACCAGGACAAAGTTCATCTTACAGGTTTGCAGTTGCAGTGTCGTATCATTGAACACGACTACCTAATCACGATTTGTTATTTACGTTTTTGAGCCTACACGGTATGTACTTTCGATCTATGTTTTTAGAATTACCTTTGCTGGAACATCCAACAGATTTTTTACATGTATTAAAATATTTATATATTTCTTGTATTGTATCCAATGAAACATAATTAATTGCCCTTCAATTTCGATAGATGGCTGTGGATTCAATTTTTAACCCCCGAGACGATCCTCCAAATTATAAAAGATGAACCTATTCGAACAACGAACAATGAACAATGTCTTCCGAAGCCCGGATTGACACCAAGATTAAAGTCGGATTAAGCGGCGCAGTTGGCTTTTCGCATTCCGATTCGGGGCAGAAGATTGATGAGCCGGATTGGCAAAATAGCCCGGGGGGGGGGGGGGTATTATCTGGCTAACGTCTTAATTCGATGACAACTTTCGAGTGACTTGTCCAGCGGAGGACAATCTTTTCATTTCAGAGTATTATTTAGTTGCCAGTGGGAACTGTGTTTGAAGTACTTGGGACTTCGGAGGTGAAATAAAGTTTTTTTTTACGTAAAATCTTCTTTATGGCCACGTTTATTCTGAATAGCCAGCTACTTACCAATCCTCATATTCATCATCTCCTTCTCCTATTGCCCGTTTAAGAATCAATTTTAAAAATCACCATGCAGTCCTCTAGAGTTGTTAAATTATGGAGCCCTTAGATAACCAATAAAACTTCCAAGTTTATCCGTAAACGTTTGATTGATTCCTGTAAATGTCTTAACAAACAGTTTTTAATCATTAGAAACAACATTAACGTCACGTGGTCTATTGCCGTGGTTTTTAGTACGTATCGGTATTTTAATGGTAGGTTTTCCATCAGTAAACTATTTTAATTGATCCCATTGCACAGGCAAGTAACACAAAGACATGCATATGCGTACTTCACATACTTTGCTCTCATGTTAGTCATTTGTGACACGTGAAAAATCCGTTTATCACTCATTTTATGCTCAAAAGCTCATCCGTGCTTATCTTATCTTAAACTTATCAAGCTTGCCAGCTTTTGTGTTACCTGCCATATCCAATGTGAATCTTTTCCAGACATTTTTTTTTTAAAGAAAGACAAACATTCCCGGGTTACGAATAACCTGACAATATTTGAAAATCTCCTACTACCACCACAGTAAGCGGAAAATGTTGCTTGTGTTGTGATGGAGGACTTAGCCAGCCGAGGAATACATAGTCTTACTCCTTTCTTTCGTTGAACAGATCCTTCACCTTACCAAAATTGAAATGGAAATAACACATTTTATAATTAGAATGTTAATAACGCTAAATAAACTCACAAAACATGTTGTACTTACTCTTAACTTAATTAAATTAGAAATTTAGAGTAGATGCATTTTAAGTAGATAAATTATGTGTACGTATTTATGCACATTTTTAACAGAACTTTCAATTTGAGAGGCGGGAATGGATACCGCTGCCCCGGAAACCATTTATTGGATAACCAAACCGACACCTCTTCCATAGGTTACCCCAAGTGGCAAGCTACGTTTGGTGTCTTTGCAGAGGTGCCCGGGTACATGTGGTTAGGTTCGTCCAGGTCTTGGTGGCGGATGCGTCTACCCACCAACTGCAGGTCAGATCGCGAGAGACTGGTTGATAAAGACTTTTTGACCTTTTCGGCAGAACTCTGTCGGAACATTACCCAGCACCGTAGTAGAGGAATGGATTCATATGTCTAAAGAATAATAATAATAATAATTGGATGACTTTTATAAAGCCGTTTTTGTCCAAAATCACCTCAAGGGCGCTGTACAAATTTATAATACATTTCTACAGTGATCTATGTTATGACTAACTATTTATGGAGATAATATACAGTACAATACTTACCTGGTAGGTCACTTGAGATTAACACTTAATTAACATTATATAATTGTTTATTAGCGAAATTTAGATAAAGATTTAGGACAAAGTTGAATATAACTGGACTTGCTCTCAGGAATGGTATATTTAATTTAAGGGTATGACAGCTTAAAAAGGTAAATTTTTAGTTTAGACCTGAATTCTGTTGGACTTGTTATGGATCTAAGTTCCGGAGGGAGTTTATTTCAAGCCTTCGGCTCAGATGCTCCGAAAGCGAGATCACCTAAACTTAGTATTTGGCTTGCGCTTAGGTTCTATCAGCCTGCCTACAGCTGATGATGTTGCTGATCTAAGAGTTGACTTCCTCAGACCAGTGTTTTCCGGGACGCATAATTCAGAGATGTAGGGTGGGGCCATTTCATTGATGGATTTAAACACCATCCAGCACAGTTTGTACTGGATTCTTTCAGGGCACTTGAGCCAGTGAAGGTTACGAAGGTGTTCTGAAATGTGCGAATATTTTGAAACCCCGGTTATGAGCCGCTCTGCTGCATTAAACACTGATTGAAGTTTGTCAATTTGATATTTTGGAAGGCTGGCATAAGACTTGAGTTGTCTTAGGTGAAAAAAACCGGTGCTTACATTCCTATTTATTTGACTTTTAAACGAAAAGTCTAAATCTAAATTGACACCGAGAAGTTTGACTTTTGTTTTTGGGATGATATCGTTGCAGGAAATAGTAATAGGTGAATCGTCTATGAAATGCTGACGTTTGTTTGTGGCCGCCCAGAGAAACTCAGTCTTAGATGGATTGAGCTTCAGCTTGTTTGAAGACATGCAACGAGTTATTGCTTCTAGACATTAAGTTATTCGGATCTTGAGACTATTGATTTCGTTTGGAGCGCAGTAAAAATAAACTTGCTGATCGTCGGCGTAGCAGTGAGACAAGAGATCAAATGACTCAATTATTTTGGCGACATCATTTGTAAAAAGGATGAAGAGAAGTGGACCCAAAACCCTGTGGATCCCTGGGGTACCCCTGAAGAAAGTGTTGCGAAGACAATTTATTTCCAACCCTCACAGCTTGTAAGCGATTGGATAGATAGGATACCAGATAATTTTTTATGTAGGAATTCAAACCAAATGTTTCCTCTAATATCCTAGTGAGGAATTCATGATCAATCGTGTCAAAGGCTGCACTCATGTCTAGGAGTGAGATAAGTGATAACTTACCTGACTCTACGGCAAGAGTTATGTCTGATAACTCTAAAAAGTTGTCTTTACGTAGTTATGCTTGGTATTACAGCAGACAGCAAAAGAATCATAATATGTGATTTAAACAAATTTTTTTATTATTATTATTGATTTCTGAAAATTACACACCTGAATCCTTTAGTCTCAAACAACAAGTGGATATTATATATACCGATTTTAGTAAATCTTTGGATAAGGTTCGACTTCACCTACTTATATATAATCTCGGCTTGTTGGGCATCAAAGAAAAATTATTGAATTGGATTGTCAGTTACCTTAGTAATAGGGTGGTTAGCGTAAAGATTAATTCAGTACAATCTTATACATTTAACGCTTCAAGTGGGGTTCTTCAAGGGTCCCACCTCGGCCCAGTATTATTCTTATTATACATCAATGATATTGTTGACCGATTTTTTTTTATATTTTTTTTATATTAACTCCACACAGGAGGCCCTGAAGAAAATAATTTCCCTCAGGGCCTATGTCATCTTTGGGGATGCTGTGTGGAGGGTCTTTTTGTGGAGAGGAAGGAGTGAACATGGGTCTCGAAGAGTCCTATGTGTAGGAGGGAGGAAACACAGAGGCCGGCAGTTCGTTCCACAGCCGAGCTGTTGAACTTAAGAACGAATCGTAGAAGCGACCTGTTCTCATGTGACAAATGTCAACCGTGTACAAATGTTGGGCGCGCGTTTGGCGTGTATCCCGACTACGCACCGGTGCCGAAGGGATCAATGACGCTAGGTCCTCAGAGCATCTTCCATTGTAATACCGATAGAACAAGGACAGCATACCTACCTGACGCCTGTGCTCTAAAGATTGCAGTCTGTTTGTTAAGATTGGGGAATCAATCAAACGGACCGCCCGTTTTTGCACAGAGTCAAGGGTTTTTTTCAGGTATTTTGGGGCTCCGGACCAGAGATGGCTGCCAAATTCGACAGTAGGGCGCACTTGCCATTTGTACAGGGTGAGCAGTTGTGTACTATTAAAGTATCTGCGGGCCCTGTACAGTACGCCCAGCTTCTGAGAGGCCAACTTTACTCTGGCTTCGATGGAGCCCCCGTACCTGAGCTGGTCACTTACAGTTACACCAAGCATATCAATGGAAGGCCTGTTCGGAAGATTGCTTCCATTGAAGGAGACTAGATTATCATTTGGATCCCTTTTAGACGTAATCAGACAGGATTGGGTCTTTGAAACATTAAATTCGACGAGATTATTTTTACCCAAGGAGGAAATACTCTCGAGATAACCGTCCATTCTCTGTTTCAAAGCCCTCCGAGCCGTTGGAGTTTGTGTGCCCTTTGGGGGCTTGTCAATCAAAAAGCTATCATGAACTGTACTGTCATCCGCGTAACAATGAATCGGTGCACATGTCAAAAGGTCATTGATGTGCAACAAAAACAAAGTCGGAGACAGAACCGATCCCTGTGGGACGCCAGCATTTATGGAGTGCGAGGAAGAGGTGAAACCGTCAGCAACCGCCTGAATCGACCTATCCCTTAAAAAGTCAGCAATCCACGTACACAGGGATGCGGGAAGTCCGTAAGAAGGCAATTTGTTGACAAGTCCTCGGTGCCAGACCCGGTCAAAGGCCTTGGATATGTCTAGTGCGACCGTTTGGGTCTCACCGTGACGTTCCAGGCACCGCCCCCAAACATGCGTCACATACGCGAGAAGATCACCGCACGAGCGGTTCCGCCGGAATCCGTATTGACGGTCGTTGATAATTTTGTTCTTCTCGAGGTATGTGAGCAGTTTGTCGTTGATCACACGTTCCATCACTTTGGACAGAACTGATGTGATCGCTATGGGGCGGTAGTTGGCCGGGTTGGAGCGGTCACCTTTCTTGGGAATAGGGTGAATGACCGCTTTTTTCCAACCAGAGGGCACAGTGCCACACTTCAGGGACATTTTGAAGAGCTTTGTCAAAACTGGAACTATTTCCGCAGCACACCTATGCAATACCAGGGCAGGTATTCCATCAGGTCCACTAGCTTTGTTAACATCGAGCCCCCGTATAACGTGGAGTACATCCCGATGCCGGATCATCAGCTTTTTCATATAGAAGCCGCAGTCAGGAATCGACGGCGGAACAGCATCTCCGTCGTCGAGGGTCGAGTTTTCCGCAAACATTTTCCCTAATAGGTTAGCCTTTTCGGTGGCGGTGTTTGCTAGTGAGCCGTCAGGTCTGGTAAGAGGTGGCAAACTGGGTTTGCAAAAATTCCGACCTATTGAGCCCGCAAGCGACCAGAATTCTCTGCTGCCATGCGGGCAGGCAGCCAGTTTTTTTCTGATCTGCAGGTCGTGTTCGAATTTTGACCTATTAATGATTCTCTTGCATTCCTTTGCCGATTTGTTGTATGCTGATCTGTTTTCGGGCGTTCGAGATGTGTTGAAGGCTCGGTAAGCCGCGTTTTTTCGTCGAACTGCTTTGGAGCATTGTCGACTGAACCACGGCTTTGAGCCCACACCAGTTTCTTTAGTAGTCGATTGTATGAAGCCATCCATCGCCGATTTGATGACTTCACCAATCTTCTGGGCACATCTTGAAGGGTCCGAAGTCCGAAAACAAACAGCTGACCACGGAAAAGCGTTGAAATGGGCCCGCATACCGAACCAATCTGCTGACCTATAGTGCCACACTTTTCTCCTCAGCCTCTCATTGGTTGGTTTGAGGTTAATGGGGATTGATGTCGTCACTAGGCAGTGGTCGGATGATCCCAGAGGCGCTGTGACGTCAATCTTATAACCGTGTGGCACAGTAGTTAAGAATAGGTCTAACAGATTGGAGCGGTGAGTCTGGACATCAGGAACCCTTGTAGGCTCCTGAACTAGTTGCTCCAATCCGTAGCAAATGGCAAAGGATTCCGTTTGTCGGCCAGCCGAGTCCGTTGGGCCTTAGAACTTCAACCATGGTTCGTTATGAACATTGAAGTCCCCCAGAACAATAAACTCGGCCGAAGGGTAGCGGGGCAAGAGATCATCAATAGTATGGCTCAAAGTTTGTGTTGACTCGACCTCCTAATTGTCCTAACTCGCTTGAATGAGGTTTTTATACCTCTTTCTCTCCAGCGTTAAGTTTTGCTTTTGCAAAATGATATCGTGCTGAGCCTAGCTAACTCTGAATATCCCCCGCCCCTGTGATATTGCACACAGTAAAATAAGGCCTTCGATTTGGGGTTGATCTACAATAAATCCCTTAACTTCACGTTGTGTGATTTGTTAATTCGAAGCCCATCGTTATGGGGTGGTAGGTATTTAATGTCTCCTTTTCATGGTAACTCCCGGTTCTTTTTAGCCAAAGTGTGGGGAAAACGTCCATCGACCCTCAGCGAGTTCTACAAGAAACGAGTACGTGTCTCACCTAACTTTCGAATACTGGACCCTATTACTAATTGACCTAACAGTTTCTATCATATCTCTACAATTGCCTTGTATCCCCGCCCTTATCTAATGTCCCCGTTTTTATTAATTCTAGATTGTGACATAGAACCGTACCCCCCCCCCCTTTGTGTGTACGCGCTATTAAAACCTTCGTTGAATAGGATGTTGTTTCCGCATAAGTGCTGGGACCCCCTCGTCGACCTCTGTAATGGTGTACTGAAACTAGATAGATGAATTTAGCTGTGGTTAGTAAACTTTGGATGTTGCGGATGGGAGTGGAAACGAGAGAAAAAGGAGATGGGAACGGATTGAATGACGAGAAAAGGGTTTTTTGCAAACTGGGTCGGCACCTCACTGCCTCAAATGAAGTGGTCGCTATTCTTCCAAATGCAAAACCCCAAGAACCAATACGTGTCTGGCTTTCCCCGAGGTCTGGTCTAACTTCTTCTTATAGTCGCCCTGACACCTCCGACCGCTCACGTCAGAGGGAGAGGTAATACACCTGTTGGAATATCCCAAATCACCCCGCCCCGCTTCCTCCGACGGACTACGTTACTGACTGTAAAAGGGGAATTTTCATTGCGTCTCTTGTCATGATGCTAAACGCGTGCATGTTTCAAATAGGTTTGTTCTGGTGGGGCTTTCAACGTCCACTAGCCGCCAGGCCTACTATCCACCTCACGAAGGCTGCTGCAAAGGATCTCGAGGGATTTCCAGTCGAGTTGCATCAACCTCCGGGTAAACCCCGCTTTAGTATGTGTTCGACCTCCGATTTTGAACCCTCGTTCATCACGCCGACGTTCCCTCCACGCGATTTTGAAAGACTTGGAGCCCGTTCAATTAAACGCCTTCGCAGCGAACCAAGGCCCAAACATTCCAACTTGACATTAATTTTCATACTGCCTCTCGTGTCCTCTCACCCGACCCGGCCCCGCGAAAAGGGATGACCTTCCGGACTCTTCGTGATTCTCCATACAACGTTGACGCCCCGAAATCGCGTGATGAGGAAAGTAGAAAATCTTCTGAGCTGAGGAAGTTGTGTGCTTTCCCAAGACAGCTTACGGACAACATACTCCAATGGTGAGTCCTAAGCCGAGGCCAAAGGTATTTGGGAATTTGTTAGTGAACATATAAGGTTATACAAATATTATTAATTTGATTTTTTTATTTGTTTTGAGCATGAGTTGGTTGCAGCTAGTCGCTTCCATGTTGATTTGAGGTGCCTCTGCGCGGCTGCCAACTCGGTAGAATGTACGACTTTTGTCGTCAGGCGCGGTCGTCAAGTGATTTATGGGGGTCCCTTTTCTTCCTTTTTAGGATCGTGCGTCGACACTAACTGCTTACAAATAAGTAGGTCATTGGCCTCGTGCTAAACACAGCTGTTAGAAGCAAGCAAACAGTTCTAATGTGATACTATCTTATCAGTATCGCAGCCCCGTCCGAGCTGCTGGTTGCAGCCCCATCTTCGTCGCAATTTTAACGTTCTGGAAATATATATTCATGCAAGGTCACTTACCCAAAATCGTAATATTACCAGTCCAGTCGGGATATCGACGACATGTACATTAATCCACGTCCAAGGAACTCATGAGGTAGGAATGAGTAAAAACCCCTAAACCATTAAGGGTTCGTATTAAATTCGAAACCGATTTTCTATGTCACCCTTCTACTCGCCAGTAGAAACTATAACCATATTGAATCTAATTTTTCTAGCTAAAATTCCTACTTCCATACGCCGCCCCGTAGATAGCACATAAATTACCGGATACTAGATTTCGGAATGTTTAAGCGGATCATTTCTTTCAATAGAAGGTCCCTTCCTTTTCTAACTGTAAATTGATAGTTGACATGCATAGGTATTTGTTGGCCTCCACTGTACCTAGTCTAGATGTCTCTCCCTATCGACTATCCCAGAGTATCTCAGTAAGTATTTGCCGAGATCTACCCTGTTTTTATTTCCCGTAAGCAACTCTCGAAGGTTATTAGCTAGTCTTTCATTACCCCTTTGAGTATGAGCGTGTAAAACACGGGAGTAACTTCAGCCGTGTTTTATTGCAAACTATCGATAATTTGTATAGCGCCGATCTACTATGGAGGGTCACCGACCCCCTCCCCCTCCCTAGAACCTTTCATATATTATTTGCCACGTTCACTTCGATTTTTTTCACTAAATTCTTATATCGTATAAACCGTTAAAATCCTTCCCGTGCTCGCAAGGAAAAACACTGTCTCTTCAATTTCACAATAAATTTGGAACTTTGACTTAGCCGTTTTCGTCTGGTCATTTGATAATTATTATGGTTCTCTATTTTTTCTCCTCTAATTGCACACGCGTTATTATTAAACATTACTGCAGTTGAGTTTCATCGTTTTATATTAGTCTAAACCAAGAGACTCCAACCCGTGAATTTAGTATTGTCTAATTATGAGTTTACCCCTTTTTTTTGGTTGAATCTAATTAAATTTTAAAACAATTCAATTATTTCAATTAATATTAAAACCACAACTTCACTATATTTAAAACTCTATCAGTTTAGTTTAAAAATAGCACACAAAACTGTCGCGACGTAAAGTTCTCGAAGACCGACTCCAACCAAGTTAAAACGAAAAAGGCCCTGATTTCCTCCAAACAACGCTATTTAATAATGTTTTTTCGAATAAATCGACTTAAAATTTGTGCGACTTTCGCCTTTATGAATTCGAGGTTTCACTTCCCGTTAAGTTTAGAATTGCATAACCCCGTTTCAGGGTTTTTGGTTCCCGCCTTCCGATTTGAGGTAGACACCTACCAACCTGTCGAGGCGGGTACAGGCGCGTACTCGGCGGTCTGACCTCCGGGCGCCCTCCCGTAAATGATATACGGCGATGTAGATTATTGCGTAAAATTATTTGATTATTTTTTCTCGTACACGTGTTGTGTCCGTAATATTGGTTGATTTCCGGCCTATAGACTAGGTGTAGCTCATTTCTATATTGTTGTCTTTGAAATCTTTCCGAGGAATTCGCTATTGATATCAATAATATAATCGATAAATTATCCTAACTTACTTAAGCTTTTCACCTATTATGTCCAGCGCTTGCGCAATACAGTATCCTTCCTTGTGTGCTGCCTTTTAGCATTTGATCGGTGTCTACACGATCCGTGGGTAATCCCAGGACACATATACCTTCCTCTCGGTGATGACATACGTAGGCATTCGTTCCAAAATTTGATTCGACACGTTTTTTGTAATTTTGCCTACCTGTTTTGACTCTTTTCGTGATATCCGCCGCATCTCTTCTGGTAATCTTTCGTAACTCATCGCTGTCCACTACCCGAGTCGTTGAAACCTCTTCCATCATGAGCTAAACTACCTTTCGGGTTTCTTTTCGATTCCTGGTCCTTTCTTTTCGGTGATCTACGCCCAGTACATCCCTGTTTTTACAGTTTTTTTTGCGTCTAGTTTTAGTCCAACCCATATACTCTTTTCTCGCTTCATCTAGGAATTTCAATATATTATCCTCGTAACTTTGTTTACGCGCAAAAAAGGTCGTAAAATTTTGATCGTTAATCAAAGACTTCGTGACCCATAAACATTTATGTCTTTTCTTAATTACCCAACTTGCATCTCCCCCGTGTTAATATAATTAGGCAATTTCGGCCAAACGTCCTATCTTAAGTTAAAATTTGTGTTCACTGTGGCCACTTGAAACAGCACTCAGAATTCCAGCGAACGTAAACAATTCTCTCTACAAGGATCAACTCGTAATATGTCTTCTAGACCAAAACATTCTAAAACACCCTCTTCTTTCACCAAACCGTCCCCCCCTTTTTTCGTTATCGATGGTTGGGTATCGCTTCGTTTCTGCCTTAGAATGCAAATTTATCGTCGATTCCCAAGTGCCTTTGCACGTGTCGTGAGACCGGACCCCAAGGTTAACTCAACAGTAAATCAACCTCGAGTGTATCGTGCCTTAGACCGCCCTTAGTCTCCGTGATTGGCGAAAAATTATTTAATTGATTTTGGGAATTGTCTGATTCGTTGAAACCCAGCGCGCCCCTTTTCAATTATTACGTGGTTAACACCTATTACCGACGTAGGTTTCTATAATAAAGCTTCTAGTATGTCCCAAAGATGTCCACAGTCTGTTCGTTTCTCCCTATTCTCTGAACGTATTTTAATTTATGAAAAAAAATTCTTTACGTTCTTTTACCCCAAACAGGTCCATTACAAGTTTGAAGAGTTCGGAAGTGTCTGATTCGCTATGGTTCGGTGAGCGGTATAGACATGCGTAGAATCTTGCCGTACTGGCAAGATTGACGCGCACCCACATTACGTCGAATCTGGAGTTTTCCAGACTCAATAGTCGTACACAGTTGACGTCAGCTCGACTATAGAGGCAGACTCTTCCTTTGAGTCGGAACTTGCTTGCAAGGGTAAAGCCTGGGCAGATCAGATAAGAGGAGTCTGGCGGCTCCGCTATCTGAGTTTCGGATAGGAAAAGAAGGTTGGGACGTTGGGACAAAAGATGGTGATGAACAGAGTTTAAATTTGTGTGCCGGCCGCGAATGTTGGCAAAATTTACCAACAGTTTTGGCCCGCACCGGGGACGCCTGCTACTCGCCGCTGTAATGATGTTAATTGTATTTTGATGTATATTCATGATTTTAAATTTTTTTTTGTTTTTTTTTGTAAGGCTGAGGTGAAAGGAAGGTTTGGAAAGGAAAGGTATGAGGGGTGGGTAGGAATCTGGGGTTCAGGCTGTCCAGGAGTGATGGGCGTTTGGTTCCAGCCCATCCACTGCGGTGCTAGGCGATAGGCTGGGAGAGTCCGGCTCGAGAAGGCATCCAATGCGCCCCAAACGCTGCTGCTGGGTCCCTTCCGGTCACGAACCGGCACAACAGCAGGGGCGGGGTTTTTTCACTCGCTGATGGGGCAGCCCACCCTTAGTCGTGAGCCTGAGGGTCGGGCCCCTGTACTATCGAGCGGCCCGGACAGCGGTAACCGGTTGTAAAGGGTCTCTCTCAACCAGCATCTCCCAACCGGCCCGCCACGCAGAAGGTGGGCCGACGCACCCGCCACCAAGACCTGGGAAAACCTTAACCCATGAACCCGGGCACCCCTGCAAAGTCACCAAACGTAGCGTACCACTTGGGGTGACCTGTTGCAGAGGTGTTGGTCATCCAATAAATGGTTCCCAGGGCGGCGGTACCCATTCCCGCCTACCAAATTTAAAGATGTTGGATTCCTATTTTTTGCAAACGACCTAAAACTATATAAAAGTGTATACGATTACTAAGGTTTAAAGACTACCTTAGATCATCTTCATAAATGGTAATAAAAAAAGGTTTATTTTTTAACATTCAGAAACTTTAATTGTACTATGTAAAGAAAACAGAATAAAATTGATTTCTCTAATAATTTTTTTTAATCTTTTTATTTAAATAAAGAAGTTCCCATGACGCACCTTGACTATTTTGTACGATTTTCCAAAACTCATTATAATATTTTACATGAATGAACATTAAATAATACTAAATTAATACCAGTGTCACAAATTCTCGACTTGGTTCCTTACTTGACATTATCTGATAGATACAATTTTCGATGAAGGAAAATGGCATTCATTGCACACATAAACGACATAACTAATAAGGCTTTCAAGATGTTCGGCTTCTTTTGCAGAACTTTATTTGATTTAAAGTCCCTAGATTGTGTGAGAATGCTTTATATTTCACTAGCTGGAAGTCAAGTCGAATAAAATTTACCACATTGGTCGTTTGTATAAAGTTAATTCTAAGTCTCTAGTTAACTCGCTGGTTAGAACTGGTTGAATTACACAGAGTCATTAAATATTTAATTGACAGCCATGCCATATCATCGTCACCACTATTAAATTTCATGTACCAACTATGTACACAAGCTGAACTGTAACATTCTTCTGCAATACATACACTACCAAGTATCAGACACACTCACAAACTAATAGGATGCATGATCTGATAAGAAGTTTGGCGATAAAAATCGTATGTTTACTGACATCATTTATAGAACTTAGCGTAATCTTTACCAACTCTCTGTTAAATCCTGCAAATTATAGTGGCGTTGGTAATGTAGGTTAGGTGATTTATCTTATATGTAGTATTGTTAGTCTAGTTTCTATTTTATTTTATGCTACTGTTACATGTTTTTCTAATAGAGTTTTCATATTTAGTTTATCAATTTAACGTTATTCCATGCTTTAAAAACTGCTTGTATAATAGCTTGTATAGCTGTCACGCGTAATAATAATTACACAGCAGAACTTGTTTAAAAATAAACTGTTTTTATAAACCCAATAATAATATTATTGAATATAAAAAAAAAAAAAAAAAAAAAAAAAAAAAAAAAAAAAAAAAAAAAAAAAAAAATGCTTGTATAATTTTTAATAGTTCACTAGTTATATTATGTTCTTATTATTACATGATTATTTCTTTCTTTGGTAAAAGCCCAGCTTGTCGTAAAACCAAATAAAATTATAAGTTTTAGTTTTCTTAATAGTTTGGGACTCCCTCAGAAGTCGTAAAATGAATATACGCAAAAGCCCTCGAAAGACCGTCGGTGCTTCCTTTCTTCAGCTTTACCAGATGTAGGAGATCTTACAGCGAATTGATTCTGAAACCCCAAATAATTTCATTCACATTAGGAAAGACGTTGATAAGAAGATTATTAGCCACGACTTTGAAGAATATTGAATAAAATAAAATAAGGGTTATTCACACTGATGTAATTTTGCTCTATTCGAGTTATTGTTGATTACCATAAAAATGTATGAGATATATTCATGCACAGGTATTGTAATAATGGTGTTTTAACAATAACTCGGCATCTATTATATTATAATATAAAGCTTAGGGATGCAATAGAAGTACAATTTTTTTAGCGGATTATGCATACATTTTTAATCTGATGACTACATTCATACATACTCGTATACGTGTATATACAGTGCGTTATGCGGCCACCTTGGAAGCTACCCCGCATTCGTTCGAATATTAACGGTTCTATAGTATGTTACCATCTATTTTTAAAGGAAAGGAAGTAATCATATGAATAAAATAAATTTCCCTTTGAAGTTTAATGGTGTTTTCTATGATAACAATTTGTGCTCTTTCATTAATATGAATATAATTATTTTCAAGAAACTGAATACCTATATATAATTATTTACGGAAATTGAATTAATTATTCGATTTCATTTTAATACCATCTAATTAAAATAAATGAAGTCCTGCTAATTGACGGAACGATGAGGCGGCTGCATATTAATTATTATTGTGTAGGAAGATCCTGCAGAGTAATTAACGAGCTCACCAGAGAAAGTGCAGACGTTTAAGACTCCATTCGAACAATCGTCTGTCAGGAGCAAAGGTTTTCTTATCACGGACATCAGCCATAATTACTGCGAGGAAGTTTGCGACAATTGAATGACGCGGAAAGTTTTCGAGAATTTTCGCAATTTTTCGCCATTTTTCGGAGCTCGTTGACAGTTTGATGAATTCTTTTTCGGGAACGGGATGTAACGTACACAAACGAACGGAATCACGTGACAAAAACACGAGACAGGGACGGAGAAAACTTTGATCTTTTCTCTCTCTTCCGTAGTTCAGTTAGTTAGTGACAGATAAATCACTCGATGATCTCCGGATGAATTTATGTTTTGTTTGTCGGCACTGATCTTCCATTGAGATTTTGCTGAACTTGAAATGTTTTTATTTTATTATTTTACTATTTTTCAGCGATTGATAGATTTTACGAAGATCAATGGAATCCATCACGATTCTTGAGATTGTACTTTACCTTTCAATTTAAATTCTAAGAGACGAAGATACTTGAAAGCTGACTGTGCCTTTGTAAATTGATTATTTATACTCGTGTAGGTAATCAACATTAATTTATCATGATCAACAAAATTTAGGTTACTCTGAACTTTGAAAATAGCTGACAATAATATCGCAAACGTAGACATTCTCGTTTATAACAACGCTTACCCATTTTTCTGGAATATGGGAATTATTAAATAACAACCTCTACTATTATGTAAAAAAATCTCAATTAATATTAGAAAAGGGACACGCGGTTTTTATAATCAGCAAACCATAAGCAAGGAATACTCGTATAAAAATTATAATGAAAGTGTTTTGTAAATAGAATGTACAATAAAATAGTAGGGACTCCGATAGTAAGTATATAACATTTGAAAATACAAGTGGTAAGACGGTAAAGCATGGAAGAGAATGACCAACACCCGAACAGGGTATCGATTCTCCGATCCAGGCCGCTCGCAATCGCCATCGAAAGTAGATACATTGGTCGACGTTCTTATTCTTGAATCAGCACTAGATTTTTTATGGCAGAATCAAAATGTTTTGGCTTTCGACAGGTCCAGTAAGTACAGCACTAGATTTTATATGGCAGAATCGAAACGTTTTGTCTTTTGACAGGTCCAGTAATACAACACTAGATTTTGTATGGCAGAATCGAAAAGTTTTGTATTTCGACAGGTCCAGTAAGTACAGCACTAGATTTCGTATGGCAGAATCGAAACGTTTTGTCTTTCGACAGGTCCAGTAAGTACGGTACTAGATTTTGTATGGCAGAATCGAAAAATTTTGTCTACTGATAGGTCCAGTGAATAAAGCACTAGATTTTATATGGCAGAATCGAAACGATTTTTATTCCCAATTTTAACCGTTTTTAATTGAAGAATTTTGTGAAAATTTGATTTTTGCCTAAGATCTATTTATAAAAAGATTATTAACTTCTAAATATAACTATTGTATTCTTATATCACGGACTAAAAGTTTTCCCGGAAATTTGGGCAGAAATAATATCCCTTCCTGGAACTTTGAATTAAATTCACTTCGTAGAGCACAATGAACTTTTATTAATATCATGGCTTTTAACAATAACCCATCATTTTCTTTTATGTCAGCGGATGATAAATGACCTCGTTGTGTCGAAAAATATTTTCAAAGGAAAACGCAATCGCGATGAACAGAGTTAAGAAAGGATATATGTCTTACTAATGGAAAACATTAGTGAATCTAAATTCGCCTTAGGATAAGTATAGGTATGCCACATTAAATCCTTGGATAGTGGGAAAATTCTGTTTTAACCATAGATGAATTATAATTTGATGAGACATTAGCCAAAAAAGTGGCTACACTTTGATGGTGGTTGGTTCATCTATCTACCATCCGACCACTTTAGTCAACCTACAACCGTGTTTTGACGTTTGCCTATATCGAAATGCCTTACTTTGTGATATGTGTTGCGTTATTGCAAAGGCACTGCCTAAAAGCTTGGTTAGGCTGACGTAGTAACTTTCCCTAGAAAAACTTGTTTTTATATAGAAAAAATTACTGCTTATATTTTTACTTCGAAATTGATGTTTGCGAAACACAACAATTGTCACAATGTATTGTCACGTCTATTAAATACGTTCGGCTGGACTCATCAGTGAGTATCGTTCGGCTGGCGAACGTGAGAGTCCCCTTGTGCACCACTTACCTCCCCCAAACCAAATGAAACACGGTTTTTAGTTTCCGTGTGTATGGGCTGACTACTCTATTTTAAGTAACGACTTCACTGGAAAGCAGGTTCAAAATCAATGAAGTCAAGAGCCGAAGTGCAACGAAACTATCACACATAAGTTCTTAGGTATAGAAATACTTTACCTTAATATACAGAGCCTTCTAAAATAAAGAAGAATTTATTCTCAATATCGACCAATTAATATACCGAGCCTTCTAAAATATAGAAAAATTTATTCTCAATATAGACCACCATAACACGGGCATGTGCATAACATGGTGGTCGAAAAATCCTCAATGCATGTAACAAACAATTCAATGAATAAATAAACTTTAAAAATAAAAAATTATAATTTTCAAGTAAACGTAAACAAAAAGTGAATCACTGCATTGTGTGATTACACTTACATACAAACAAACACAAACGTTAATAAAAAACAGTGGTATTGCAATATTCATTAATAACAAATATAGTAATATTGTAACAATATAGAACACATTATAAATTCAACTAACTGCATAGAAATTCAACTCAACTACGATAAAATTAAATATTATTTAATAACAATCTATAGAACTCATGGATCTAACGCAAAATTATTTATAGAATTTTATTTATTTATTCAAAAACAAAACTTGCGGGAATTTCATCGAGAATTTCAATATAAACATTTAAAAAAATATAGATGGTACTCTCAAACATGATTATTTAAACTGTTTGACAGAAAATAATTTTAAATCATGTATGAATAAAAATACGCGGGAAATACAAAATCAGAAAGCATCTTGTCTAGATCATTTTTGGACAAATATTAACATAAAAGATCTCCATAAAATAAAACTCGTTGTCTTGAAAAATAACATTACCGAACATCACTTGTGTATGTTTTTGTACGAGGATGAAAAAAAAATATAACTGAAAACTTTTTAGTGAAGAAATCGTATACCAAATTAAATCTGCATAAATCAATTGATAACTTGAAAACTTAAAATTGGCCATATGTAATGAATTGTTAAGAGGTTGAAATATGCTCAAAGAACTTTGAAAACATTTTATCCACGCATATAAAATTTTTTTGAACTGGATCACTCAGGGTCCACTTCATTCAATAAGAGGAAAACTAAGCTTTACAAACAAACAATTACTTAACAACATAGCAGTAGATTGTGATTACGAAAATTTTAAAAATAATTTTAAAAATCAGTAAAAATGACTACTACGGACATAAAATAATAAGGTCTGAAGACAACCCTAAAAAAATCTCGCAAATAATTATTTGTGCAATTGAAAACAATAAACAAAAACATTCATAAATTCCGCCAACGGGAATTTTATTGTTACTCGGAAGATATTTTCAATTTGAATCGATATTTCAGGCGACTAATTATTGCTTATAATTATTTTTTACCCTTTATGCTATGCATAAAACCTTGTCTTATAAACATTAGTGAATCATTAAAAAAAATAATTAAAAAAACATTTAAACAATAAAAATAACGTAATAATAAATGCCAACGAAAACCCAAAAAATGAGCTAATGTATTCAATTCCTTTTTTGCAAAAATGGGACAAAACCTAGCCAAAAAAAATGTTACAAAAACATCGAATACGCAACCAATTATTGAAAATATACAAAATCTAAACTTACAGTGATTTGTTTTTGGGGTATTATGCCGTTTTGCGCTTTCCTTCTTTAGCCAACGTTTCGGACAGCATTGCAGTGTCCATCATCAGGGCAGATGTGTAATTTAAGGTTGTGGTGAAATGTGTGCTTATGTATGAAGATGTGATACCGTGTTGCCATCTCCGCCCCTCTAAGAGCTGACAGTATCGTATAATTTTAAAGTTACTCCCAAAAAAAATCACTATAATACTTTTGGCTGTGAAAATCTCAAATCACACCAAAATCTAAAATCACTATTCCGATTTAAAATGATCAGTGAAGTAGATATTTAAAACATAATTGAAAATATGAAAGAAGGATCGTCTCCTGGTTATGACAATATTACAGTACAAATTTTAAAATCTATTAAAAGCCACGTGATAATACCTTTAACTCACCTAATTAATCTAACGGCCGTTGTTCCCAACTTTTGATCGATCAATCTGAGGCTCCAATCAGCAAAGCCATTTATTCAGTAATGCTCGATTCGCCTGTTTCCAAACATCTTTATCGTTGATAATCTTAACTTTTTCACAGCTTTTTAACTGAAGATCGTATTCGTCAAAAACATATATTTCCAACACACAAATGTAACACCACTTTGGCTCAACATTATTAAATACATCTAGGGAAAAAAAGACTTCAACAGACTACGAAACTATCAGAACAATCGAAATCGAACACCCACTAAAAGCGATTAAAGAAAAATTCAATTTACAAATACCAATATAATGTAAATATCTTCTTTGTTAATTATAAATTTTAATTTGTTTTTTTAATGTTTATATTTCCTCAAATCGTAATTAATTGCAAACACTAAATATTATTTATCTCGATGCTCACCACTCTTTTAAACCCAAGCGCCTGCTCCTATTGAAGAGATACATTAAAAAAATCAGAAGCGGTGAAAACTAATTTTCCGAATTATTTAAATTAAGATAAATGATTATTATATGTAAATTGATTAATTATTTTAATAAACAAGTAACATCACGGCTTTTACCGGGAGCTTTCGACTCTTTTCTTTTGACAAAAATGTCTTGAATATATATTATGTATTAACATAATATTATTTTCTGGTGATTTTCTTAAAGTAAAACTAAAGAACTCTTAAAAGTGTTTTGATTGTTGACGGAGACAAAATGGAGATGTTTCCATGCCGTTGTAACTCTCTCATCCGAGGGCAGAACGTGGCTATTCAAATTTAGTCACTAGATATAGTTAAAGCATATTAATCACGGGTTCGATTTTGAATACGAACGGAAAAGGAAAAAAAGGGAGAGAATTAGAAGTGATTTGTTTTAGATATTTAAAAAAATAAATTTTGTAACATTAATAATTCAAGTTTTCGGGATCGGAAATACGTGGTATGTTAACTTTTACCGAATACATTAATAGACATCATACGTAAAATTTTCTTAAAAAATCTATGCAAAATTATTGCTGAACTGGTTCTAAACGAGGAGAGTGTTTCCACTTTGAACTATTAACCCTTCAGGCTTCTGGCATATTCACCGTTAAATTTCTTTAAGATGTTGTCAGAAAGTCGAAGAATTTGTGTATATTTCCCCTTCTCAATAATATAAATGGGAAATTTCTGAACGTACCCAAAAACTGATAACTGTTTTTGAAAGGTGATGAAATACGCCTTAAATTTTAAAATTATTTAAATCAAACATAAAACGTTTTATAAATTGCTCACCTTACATTTTTTTCATGTAAACACTGAACTTGATATGTTATTAGACAAATGTGTTAGAAACACTACTGTCACCTCACTTTTTGTCGTTTCATATAAAATTAATTTTGAAAAAATTCACAAAGTTTTACAATTTTTTCTCAAATTGCGGTCGGCACCTTTGGTTTCATACAGGTGGAGATGTAACGCTTGGTATTTTTTATTCTTTCTAACACCGTTTAGTTCATATTTCTAACTATGACGGTAAGGGAGACACAACAATTTCTAGGAGACCATATGAGCTGTTCTGAAAAGCGAACAAATCGACTCCACGGATAATAGCTGTTTGTGGCACGGATAGTCTTGTGAACTTGCAGCCTTCTGATTCCATAAACCTGTCTGTGTCACTCAACACATCCACCTTAGAAGAAGAAGACAACCCTAGGTGCAGAGTGAAAGCTATATATTCTCAGTATCGCCTTGGTGAAAGGCCACAATTTAGAATCGAAACTTTGGAATGGCTTTAACTGTGTTTGGTGACCAGATTGAATAACTAAGAGTACCTAATGTAAATGAGGTTTTTATTTGTTTTAATATATCTTAAAAAACGTTCCGTGTAACTCCCATCCGTGCTCTTACCATATCCACCTTATTTTTTCCCCCGCTTCCTTTAGACTGACAATCAAACGAATCGGGGATGTCAAAGTCCCACTTATTCTGGACAGTGTAGAGAAGTTTGTCATGTAACAGTGGGAAGCTTGTGGAATGGCATTCTAATTTAAAAACTACGTTAAGTTTCCTTGATTAATACGAACGGATACTGTTATGAAATACAATTTTTTTTACTTGTTTAAAAATGCAAAATTCTATCATATTTTAATTGCAATAATGGAGCGCCCAAAATCCTTATCACAACATAAACTCTTCGCGCTGTTTTCAAACCAGCCCTAATCCTCGCGCGCTGTGGAAACAGGATTAACTTATTCCGGCTGATGTAGTGTGTGGAGATTTAATCCCAGAAATATAACGCACTCAGTTAACATGCCGACAAGCAATGTGCTCCCGTTAAATTTACGTATGTACATTGTACCCGTACCTGTTAATATATTACGTGTTAAACTAGTCTACGTGCTTTAGAGGCTTGCGCATTATACAGTGGTGACTTGGTATTTTCTACTATAATCATTTTAAGGAATTAGGTAATTTCGTAGTGCTTTTATATGTTGCTGAATATCCTGAAAACACCAACTCAAAACTCTTCTACTGTAACATTAACAACGGCAGAAACTCAAACTGAAGGAAACCCTTTCGGAGTATCAGACCCTGAAACATGCAATAAATACCTAAAGTAAACGTAGGCTTTACTTTCGTGGATATTTTTCATTTTACAATTTTTAGAAATATGGAATTTCTCATTCTTGACTTCAACTACTCGGAGAAAAATGAGTATTGCTGATTTATTAAAATCCTTTAACAAATGGGGCAGATGCCGCTTTCCAATAAAATATAAGTACATACTTTCCGTATATAGCATAAACTCGTGTTCATGCACTTGCGTGTGTCCTGTTAGTATATAATGACGAAATGCGAAAGTACAATTATTATTGTGAACATGTTATCCGACGTCGCTTTAATACATTCCATTTTTACTAAAAGTTTAATATGAAACCTACCAATTCATTCGGTAAGAACCTGCAGTCCCGTTTTTAACAGGAATACGGAATAGGAATTTGAGATAATTTTTAATAAATTAGATATATTTTCTACTTGTTTCCTTTATAGAGCTTTCTACAAATGTTTAAATGACATTGTTAAGATACATACTTACCTTTCTAGCCAATAAACGTGTTATGAATTTTACACATCTGATAATCCACTTACCCTATATTAATGATTGCTTATCACTTAATAAGTTGTTTAAAATTTAGAACACGTTTATTTGTGTTAGGCCGTAATCCCTTACTAATAAACGTGTATGAATTTGTATGCAACTAATAAACAACAATGAAAGATACATTAATGGTTGTTTATCACCTGTGTGAATTTTAAAACACGTTGATTAGTACGGCCGCTGTGTTCTATGAAATGTGCTTACTAATATAGGAAATAATACAATAAACGATTCCAGAATTTTAATTATGCTCAATAATTTATTATTCTTTTTAAGAAAACAACCAACTTTACTTATGTAGGAAAGGCATTGTTATATACAAAATCATCTACTAGATGGCGTGTAATAATTAATTTAGGCCAATAAATATTGCTTTTAAATGTTTTTTTAATAAAAAACTTGTCTTGTAAACATAAATTTATTTAAAAAAATATATATAGATTATAGACCGGTCGGTAGCTGAGTTGACATCGCGTTTGGGTAGTATGTTCAATCATCTTCATCACAACACAAGCAATATTTTCCGCTTAGTGTGGTGGTAGTAGGAGGTTTTCAAATATTGTCAGGTTATCCGTAACGGAATGTTCTCTTTCTTTTTTTAAAAAAAATCAAAAAAAAAATTATGTATTCTAAACCACTTTATTTGGCAACAAGTTGTGATAAAACAAAATACTTTATTCATATTAAAATACGAGATCTTTTTGAAGTTAGAAATACTCAGAATCGTGTTGTTGAAATATAATTAGTAATGAATATTAATACTTAAACAACATCTAATTTAAATTGTTGATTAAATCTCATAGAATTTTTTTCTATACTGAAATTGTTAATAATCTTGTTATTGAAAGTGGAAATTAAGAATTAAGAATTAAAACTTGTACATCTTTATATATTGTAAGGTATGAGCAACTGACGTATTTTATGAGAGACATAGATAGTTCCTCAAACCTACCCTTATTTAATATTCTACTTCATTCGGGTACGAGGTTCTATTTACGGCTAGGGGGAGTGAGAAATGATGATCTTAGTAAGTTGTTTCCATGGAAACTGTTGAGTAAGATGCTGCCATTGTTTATGTACTCTTAATACTGCCGAGATCCAGGGCCAGCCCTGAGACAACGGCGCCTGGCGCTAGTAACAAGCTCAAGGCCGGCCTCGAGCAAACGGAGCCTGGTACGAGTAAAATTTTGACACCCCTTATCAAAACCAGTAGACGCTTAGGTAGTTGACCACAGGAAACAATAATATTCCGATGATTTGTACTTTTGCGTACTGTCGTTTTTATGAAATAATAAGGTGATGTGTTAGGACTTTTAGGTATTAGGTATTATCAGGGCCTTGGTGCCTTTGCAAATCGGCGCCTGGAGCGGACTGCTCCAATTGCGACCGCGTAAGACCGGCCCTGCCGAGATACCGTGTGTGCACCGGGAACCGATTCACTTTAAATAACGTATATCTACTGGAAATACGAATTGGAGTTTTAATACGAAGTGAAGCGAAATAAAAATGCTGCATTTGAAAGAACTATAATATTTTTCTAAATAATACATCTTTTTCCATTTTTTTAGTATATTTCTAGTTGGTTTCTTTTGGCCAACAACGTCTTGTTTTAACTCCGTTAAATCATTTACCTAAAACTTTTATAATTATGAACTTTTTGGAAATTCAAAACTACTAAATTCATTTAGGAACAGACAGACCTAAAGACATCGTTTGACTGGTTCCCTTAAATATATTTTTGACATCTAGATCAACTGACTCTTGTGCAATCATAACTATAAAGCAGAAAAATTGTTTGTATATCCCTTTAAAAATCATTTCACGGTGAGCTAGGGAGTCAATAAATTTGCACGATTTTTTTGTCAGCATTTTTCGAGTCATGGCAACTTCTTTCAGTCCACAATAATATTGGAAAAAAACAATTCATGTTCACTGTGAAAATAATCCGATACGGTCAGTTGAATCTCGGGCGATGCCAATTTTATGTGAAATGGGGATAACCTGGCAATTCAGGACAGTGGTAATTCAACACACTTTTGAAATGTGATGCAAAGTCATGAAAAGTGATTAAAAAACTAGGTTAAATAGGTTACGTTATTTTAGGTTTAAAGTCCAGTTTTTTCATCAATTTTAATGACTTTGTCATTTTTCAATAGTGTGTTAAATTTCCATCGTCATGAGCTATCATAAAATGCAAAGTAAGTACTTGACTATACTATTTATTTATTTGGTACATTATTTTGTTACAATTTATGTTTTCCAGTAATGTAGGCTATGTAAATGAAACTTTTGTTTTTTAAACTGTGAAATATGTCTGAGGCATAAATTAAGGAACCAATGATAAATATATAATTTTAATACTTTTTTCACAAATTAATTCTTTAAAAAGCGGTCAATGTATTTTGGTAACATGCTTCTATAATTATCAATAGGTAGATACGTAAAGATACTTTGATATCATATTTTTAGCACAAAATATTAAAATAATAATTGCTTACCAAACTCAATTCGGAAATTTTTAATGGAAAAATTAGAAATTTATGGTGTGTTGTTTTCTGTATTTTATTAGCAAAGTTTTGGCGCAGTAACTGTTTGCCGATATTCCGTTAAAGCGTTCCTACATTATGCAAAGTTAACTCCATCCGTTTCCCGGTCGTATGAGGCAAGTCCGCGTTTTGTTATGAATCCTAGGGGAGCGTAATTCGGAGCGCAACTTAAATATTAAATAGAGAAAAACAGACTGGCCAGTTTTTTCACCTTAGTCTAAATTTAAAAAAAAATAAGAATTATTTTTATTTTAACATTTCTGATTCTTAACTACTACAACGTGAAACTCTTTTAAGAAAAAAAAAACTGTAATTTGTGGACTCATTTCGTAATTTTTTAAAGTCAAAGGTCGAATAATATAGTTCATGCAAACAATACAATACAGGTACTTGGTATTTTTACAAACTATGAATACCTTTAAAAATGTGTGAAAGATTTTAGGTTTTTTTTCTGATCCTGATAATTCTACTAAAAATGTATATAATATGAATATTTTCGTTAATTTTATTTTAAAAGCGATCTAAAACCGCACATTCCGAAAAGGTTCCAACTCATTACAGCGTATCATGTGTTATAACGTGGAAAACGTCACTGGCTGGTAGGACGGCTTACATCGACAATCCCCTGTTGCCAATGCTGCCACATTCACCTATTAAAACCAATATATCGTTTTAAATCGTTATAGAAAATTTATTCGTCAACATAAAATACGATAAAAAACCTACATAATCAATTTTTTTCTTAATATTTTCAAGAATAAAAAAAACAGTGAGAAATCTTACTGTGGGAATAAGTTCACAATCACATTAGTATATACTTCTACCAGCTATGTCTTTGAGAAAAGTCACTTAGGGATAGTTTTAGCGTAAACGGGACAGCAAGAGTACGTGTTTATATTTTGGATATTTAAAAAAATTGTACAACTTCAAAAAACTTTTTAATGGTTGTTCCCGTAATTAATACTCATTTTAAAGGTTTTTCGTTATTAAATTATTGACCTTAATTATTATTTTCGGTGAAATTTTCTTAAATGAACTCGAAAATCAAGTTGAAAAATACTGAATGCAAATAATGCACCTGTGTGATTAGGTACATAATGTGCTCGACAAAACTTTCGTTGTTACACTTATAAATGAATGGATCATCTCTCATTTTTGTTTCCGTGCATAACATAGCACAGTTAGGCCCACATAACCAACCGTTTATTAGAATCACTACATCTCAGTGTCAAGCGTATCCAACAACCAACTAAAAATATAAAATTTATGAAAAAAAGTTTCCTATGGCACTCAACAAAATCCCATTTTCGTTTAAAATTAACAACAATATTATAACATTTAAATCTCTAATAAAAAGCTGGATACAAAACATAGGGAGATCAAAAAGACATAATATACTGACACCAAATACAGACTGAAACCGAAACCAATCAACTGAACAAAAAAACACCGTTATTTATAATTATTTCATAAAAACACTGTTAACTATATTTTATTAATATGTTCATGAAATCCTCACCAAGGAAGATCTATATTTGTTACAAAACAATAATTTAAAAGACATTATATAACATAACGTGAAATAAAATCTTATTTACTTAAATACATTTATACATACATACATTTTCCCGCATAAAAGCCTACTGAAGAACTGAGCCACGGTCCGAGTTCGACCCTTGGGTGTTGGCTTAAAAAATGACGAATAGCAAATGAAAGCAAGTGAAAAGCTGCCAACCTTATTGGGGTTAAATAATACGAAGCGATGGATGGGTATTGCAAGCTGATATGACGGTGCCATCTACCAGCAAAAACATGTACCCAATTAAAAAATAAAATAAAAATTTATGGAAATTCGTATACTTTTACGTTTCAAGTTATTAGTATAAAGTTACTGTATTAGTACATAATAACTAACTGTATACAATAGGTGCAATTTTCTATGACACCGGGTGTAGTATAAAATCAAGTCCGCGTCTGTCCGTGTGCTTAGTTTGTCTAAACTACTGTTTTTTATATGATTCTCACTATCATTTAGAGAATTTCTTGCGAAAGGATTTAATGTAATATATGCATATTATATTTATAGAAAGTAGAGAAAAGCCGATGTTTATCTTGGAAATAAAAATCTCCAACCTTTACTCCAAATCATTCACAACCCCGACCAATGCCGGGTACACATCGGTTAGCTAAAAAAGGTTAATTTATAGAAACATGTACTTATGTCAAGACAACAGTGCCACATTTTCGATTTTTTGTGGTAAATGGATAAAATTTTATATTGAGTCATGGATTGCGCAACATTTTAATGCGAATTTTGTCGCTGGTAGGTACTATGAATTGTTGATTGAACATTAAATTGAAACAAATTACCCAGAAAAAGTACGAGGTGGCGAGAAAATTTGCTTGTAGATAAATATTAAATATATTATTATTATTAACAAAGTTTAATTGCCACCATTCAAATTCAGCTATAGGACGAATTAATTTACCTAGAAATTTAGGAGGTAGAGGTATGGTCAAAATAACTTCTTTGAAACACAATTAGGTATAAATGATAAGAACTTTTTTCTATAGGAAAGTTAATAGCTCAGAAATGAACAAAATAATATGCAAGTCAGATAGAAACATTACACCTTTAAATTTATACGACAGGAATGCTAACATTTTTATAAATCCCAACCAAGAATTATTAGATTCCTAGTCAAATAAAATTATTCACGCAAAACACTTCAATTATCTCAACCAAACGTATGTTGACAAATTTTCGTCAAACAAATGGTTGAGCATTGGGGAGTTGAGCGCAGAAATAGAAGGATTTATGCTTGCCATTCAAGATAGAGTCATTAATACTAAAATTTATAGGAAGCATATAATCAAAGATACAAATCAAATTGATGATTGATGTAGAAAATGTTTGGTTACTCCGGAAACTATGGAACATATTATATCGGAATGTTCTGTATAAGCACCGTCCGAGTATATATTTAGGCACAATCAAGTTTTAAAAATAATTCACCAAAGTTTGGTAATTAAACATAACTTAATTGACTAACCTAATATATTATGAATACGACCCAAATTCATTTTTAGAAAATGAATTTTATAAAATATATTATGATAAAACTAATAATAGACCAGATATAGTTTTACATGACAAAATAAAAAAAAACTTATATCATCGATGTCGCTATTCCAAATTTCTGTAATATAAGAAAAATACGAAATAAGAAAATACACACATTTAGGAAATGAGAAAGAATTTGGCATTCCAAAACTATAAAAATATTACCATTTGTTATTTCGGCTACTGGCATTATACCTAGCTCTTTCATTGAAAATTTAGGCATATTAGATATGTCAAAGAATTGATACATAAAAATGCAAAATCTTTTAATTTTTAAAATATTTATATTGTGGGATCAGTAGGATTTATAGGTCCAGTTGGGAGTTCTACCACATTTTCCAATATAACAATATTATCCCCAGTTCCCAAAAATATTCAGTTTGTCCAATAAAATTGAATCAACCACAATTTTTTGTTTGCGATTTTTTAGAGAAGTTTTTTAACGCTGCCTGCGTACCATGCCGTATTTCAAAGAAAATCGCCAATGTTAAAGTTAAACCTAGATATTTGTCAAAGGAAAGATGCAATATGGATGAAATATATATTATTTTCATAAGGAAGGAAAGGAAAACAAAATGTGTGTTATATTATTGATTGACTCTACCCATTAATCCATTAATTACCATGAAAAAATTGTCATCCAGAATCTTAAAACCACCAATCAGAATCAAAACGCTGCTGGAAACGACATTAACAATGCTTTGTGACCAGATCAACCATCCTTTCCACAAATTCTATCCCTCCCATTCTCTTTGGCTTTTGGTAAGTTGATACCCCGATTGGCCCACTGGCCACGTACAGACATATGCAGTTGTAAATAAAGAATTTCTACAAACTAATCGCAAATAACATAAATAATATGTTAAAAATAAGTTTTTCAATCTTGTCAAAGAAAATATCAGTTGGTACCATAATTTCTTTCGATTTACGATTAGGTGTTCATCTAGAGAATACAAAGCCATTGGTTTGACTTTAGAATAAAATACTACCAAGAAAAATTCTGATTTTTTTTTAGTATGAATCCCATTTGAGGTAGTGAGAAAAAATCTCACTCTCAGGGAGGTTAAAAAGGGCTTCCGGCCTTCGACTATATGGGCGGAAGTAAAAAAAGATGGAATAAAACAAAATGTGGATACCGCTCATTTTCCACACGATGGGTCCCATTTCCGCTGGCGAGGATCGTTGTGTGATTTAGATACCAGTAAATTAAACAATACACTGACTTTGATAAAATCAAGTTCAACTGTTATATGCCGATAAATCTCGGGATATAACAGTTAATAGCAGATATATTGAGATAGTTCTACGTGGTCTACGCATTAAAAAAAGTTTTAATCTAGCACTTTTATTGTTTTAATGGTAGGTTATGTGTTTATGTGTAGGCTTTGAATACAGAAATACATTAAGTGCAAGGTCTCCGTTTAAAATTATGCACAGGGAATCGTAATTTTAGAGATTTTGAATACCCTTTGTTGGTAATGGGAAGGTTTTTTTTTTTTTTTTTTTTACAGTAATACCGCACAAGAGTCCCAACTGCTCCCGTCTGGAGCCAGTGAGACTATGGCATCCCCAATTGGGGTATGTTGTGAGGCTGAGGGTATTGGGGAGGGGAGGGAGATGGGGAAGAGGAAGGTGGGGAAGTACCTGGCTATTCAGATCTGGTCACCAAACACGGCTAAAGCCATTTCAAGCAACGTTTCAATTCTGAATGGTGGTCTTACACCAGGGCGATACTGAGAGTATCTTCCACTCTGGAACGTGCCGCAAATATACTATATATTATTTTAAATTAATTAATTGTGAAATAACACAAATTAATTAAATAAAATTTATTTGCGCACGCCGGGTTCGAACCCGCGACCTTCGGATCTGTAGTCAAAAGCGTATACCACTAGACCACGCCGGCCGTCGATTAATAATTAATAACAGAATATAAATGTTAATTTTACAATTTTGTACAATGTGATAACTGCACCTAGGCACACACTGGCTGTATCATTTTCAAAGTATGAACCCCAGTAAATATGAATAAAAATCTGTCTAAAAGGGCATTAAAAGATTTTAAGTCGGGATTTAAAAAAAAAAAAATTTTTATTGTTGCTCCTGTATAATTAGTCATTACGATGGATCCCTATTTCTTGTCTTTATCACGTCTGTTGTTTGTTAAAGCTACAACAAAGATCCAGTGAAATTATAGCTTGTGACCGCGGAAAATATTTTCCCTGTATTTTATGAAGGGTTAACGTAAGCAACTAATATATTTTGACAGTTGAAAACTAAAAAAATGTATTTGTCCGAACCAAGGCGCATTTGGAATAACGCGTTTATATTTTCTATTTTCAATATTCCTGAAGTCGCAATATTTCGGCGATAAAAGTAAAATCGCCTATACGCCATATTGGAAACATACTTGTATTTGTATACTGAGGCGTATTGGAAGGATTTCACAAACATACGTATTATATTATATTTACGATAGATTTACACCGTGGACGTAAGGAAAAGAATGGACGGTTGTACTGTAGTTTTTCAAAATACTAGCAGACAAAAAGCCGCTGCCGCAGGTCTTCATATTCGGGTTCAGCTCCTCCCTAACCCCCCAAACCAAATTTGAACGAAATTGAATATATTATACGTATTTCGAAGAGAAAAAAAGATACATATTATATTGTTCGTTATACGAGTAATGCGTAAACTTCCATAGGTCTCTCATAGATGGCAGCACTATTGTCTGTAGCTAGCACGTGGTGCGAGTATGCACAACAGATGTTAGCGTATTAATAATACAGATTCCCTCTTTTTTCGATACTAAACATTAAGCAACTTGTACGATTGTACGATAACTTCATTGCAAAAATAACTTTGCCAATCAGTACTATATTCAGCGACAAGAAAAAATACAATAACTTTTTGTGCAGGTCTCATGCAAGTTGCAGTTCCTCTGTGATGGACTCTGTAGCATGGCTAACAACCAATCTTACTGTCCGAAATAAGAGAGAGTCATTTGAAAAATGAGGAACAATAAAGATGATCTTTATAACTCTACTTGCTTGTTTTAAAATAAAATTGTAAAATCAACTGGGAAAAACTAAAAAAAAAGAAACTCGGACAAGGACATTTTTAATTTTATTTATTTCATCAAAAAAATTACAGAATATATAATATATCATTAGTAAGTAAAATACCTATATGTAAGTTAGTAACAGTGACATTGTTGAAAAACTTAACAGAACTTTTCTAACAGAAGAGAAAGTAAATATTTATGAGTGTTATAAAGATATGGCATAATATACTATATTTTAAGTTGTGCATAACCTGCCTCACTTGGCGAACCTGTGTTGAGGCCACAGACATATGAATATAATAGACTAGAAGTTAAAGATGAGGGGTAAAATCAACCGTTGAAGGACGCGGAGGGTAAAGCTGACTGTGATTCGTCAATAAATCAATCTAACAGTATATAGGCATCTCGCATTATAATATCACCATTTAGTTCTTAAAAGTAAAATCTGCTTTTGAATGAATAGACATTTTTACATGGGAGCGCAAATTACTCGCCACGTTATGAACAAATTTGCGAAGTCCAAATTCGGCAAAAAAAAATTCTTCTATTTTCAGAGTCTAATATTTGGTTTACGTATTTAGTTAAGACACTTTTATAAATGTTCATAATTTACTTCCCAGTAACCAAAGATGCGCACACTTGAGAATCGCTACATTCGACCAATGTTGGAGGGTTGTCACAACCGCTCTGTTCCTATTAATAATAAAATATTGAAATCATTAAGAAAATATATAACATTTCACTTATAAGAAGATAATAGAAAAGTAAAACAACTAAAAAAACAAATGAAATTATTTTATTTTTTTTTTAATTTTTATTTTTTATTTATTACTTGTAAATTATTTAACATTATAAATGATAACAATATGCAGACAGATATATAATTTTTTCGTTTTTTACTCTACTACTCCATAAGTTGAGCTCAAGGAGCTCGTGTTTATGGGAGGAGTATTTACATTTAGTTCTAATGATTTTTTAAACAATAATCCATAACTATTGATATAAATACAAACATAATATTAACATAGGTATACAAATTAGAAAAGTGTCTTTTTAAGGATAATTAAAATAATATATCTTCTTACAGATTAAGAAAGCGTGAGGAAATTAAGGGTACAATATATCAGGTAAACAAATTAGAAAAATAGTTTTTTAAAGACAATTAAATTAATATATATTTTTGTACAAATTGAGTAAGTGTAAGAAAATTAGGGGTACAATATATCAGTATCCAATTTTAGGGACTTAATTAACTTTTTGAATTGTTCATAATTCACAGTTTCAGTTACACTAATTTTATTTTTGGACAATAATATATTGTACCATCTTACACCTAAATATGAATAGTGGTGCTGGGCCGTGGTCGTTCTAAGTATAGGAATGGCTATTAAGCCATTAGTTTTGAATCTATTGCTTATGCTATCTGAGGGGTGAATTTTATAAATAAAATATTCTTTATAAATTTGATATAAGGCGATTCTCTTATACAATCCTGTGATAGATGGTACATTAAATTCCCGAAATATCTCTAAAGTAGGGAAGTCATATGGTTTCCTAAGGATGATTTTTATAATTATTCTTTGAATTGTAATTATGGGCTGTAAAGAAGCCTTAAAAGCCCCTCCCCACCCGATAATCCCGTACTGCAATATGGACTGAATTAATGCATAATAGACAATTTTGATAGTTTTCTTATTTAAAATATTTCGTATATTATAGAAAATATAGATAAGTTTTCTTATTCTTTCAACAGTGAGATTAATGTGGTCTTTCCATTTAACATTTTTATCTATTAAGATACCAAGATATTTTATATTAGATTTATGATTTAGTTTCGCGCAGTCCATATTACATGTACCGTTATTTACACAATTTTTAGAATGAATTGTTATGTTAATTTGGTTATTTGGCACATCTTCTTGTAGAGTGAAAGGAATACAATATGTTTTTTCTGTGTTGAGTGATAATAAATTGCCATCGAACCAATTTTTTATAACCTCCATATCTTGATTGGCTGCATTGGTAATTTCGTTCCATGTCTTTTTTTCGATAATTATTGCAGTGTCGTCAGCAAAGGATATAAGTTTATCATTAAGTGATAATTTAAACATATGGTTAACGTAAATTATAAATAAAATTGGTCCAATAACAGTCCCTTGGGGAATTCCAAATTCTAAAGTTTCATCCACGCTTAGTGAGTTATTTAATTTTACTTTTTGGTTTCTTTGAGTTAGATAGCTTTTCAGCCAATACCTTACCTTACCAATAATACCGATATCATTTAATTTATTTATTAGTTTTGTATGGGAGATACTATCAAAAGCCTTACGTAAATCAATGAAAATGCCAAGGCATTTATTTTTTTTATCTAATGCACGGTATATAGTTGAAGTTAGTTCTGCAATGGCATCATGAGTGCCTAGTTTCTCTCTAAATCCAAATTGGCTAGGACTAATTATTTTATTATTTTCAATATAGTACAAAAGTTGCTTTTTTACGATCTTTTCGAAAATTTTTGCAATGTTTGAGACAAGAGATATTGGTCGATAATTTGATATTTCTTCAGGGTTGCCAGATTTAAAAACAGGTGTTACAATAGATTTTTTATAAACGGAGGGGAATATTCCACTATTTAAACTAATATTTACAATGTGTGTAATTGGAATGCTTAATAATTCATTATAATTTTTCAATATTTCTACTGTGACTCCATCAAACCCTGGTGCGGATGCACCTTTTAATTCACTAATAATATTTTTTATGTCATCTGTTGTTACCGGTTTGAAAACTGACAGATTATTTTGTTTAAGGCAGTCCTTTTCGAAATTATCTATTTTATAATTTTCATCGATCCGTGTAGCTAAATTTTGACCGACGTTAGCGAAATATTTATTGAAGGCATTAGCACATTTTGTCGGTTCCTTTAAGGCATTAATAGAATTTTTTCCGATATTAATTTTTTTAATTTGAGTTTTTTTGTTTTTTCTACTATTTATTTCATTTATTGTTTTCCATATATGTTTTACATTTTGTTTAGCCACATCAATTTCATTTTTGTAAAAGTTTTCTTTAGTGGTTTTTAGTAAACAGGTTAATTTGTTCCTAAATTTTTTATAATATGTGTATATTTTTTTATCTAAGGGAAATTTCTTTGTCAAGCGATATAGCTCTTCTTTTTTTCTAATAGACACGATTAAGCCATGTGAAATCCATGGTTTTATTTTTTTGAATTTTGATTTAATTTTTATAGTTTTAACATCTGTTGATGCTGTAATATAATTGCATAGAATATTATCAAAAATATTTGCGCATGTTTCAGCACAGGTTGATTCTAATACGGAACGCCATGTTTCTGTTTTTATTTTTAGGCTTAATTTATGATGGTTTAGTGACTTTTTTGTAAAAGTATTGCATTTTGAATCAATATGATTATTAATATTAAGTTTTTGTATATAGATGCAAGTGTGATGATCAGTAATATTATTTTTTAATATTATCGTATGTAATTTGTCGGTATCTTTAGTGTTACTCCATATGTGATCGATACAAGATGGACGTTGACCCGTAATTTCTCTAGTATATTTTTTTATACATAATATAAAATTCATTTCCGACATAAAATTGATAAATTCAGTTTTTATTTTGTTACTATTTTCATTTGAAACATCTATGTTGAAATCGCCGATTATTGTTATGTTCTGTTTATTTTTTTTTGATAATATAATGCTTCTTAATTCATCCATAAATGTATACTCTTTTGATCCGTGTGTTCGGTAAATTGCAATAATATTAAAACATATTTTATTTACATTTAGATTAATATCTAAGCAATTAACTCGCTGCATAGGTACTTCTTCCACTGCGATGTTTGAATAACAAGATTTAACAAATACAACAATACCACTATTTCTATTAATAGCACAAGATGTTACGAAGTAGCTATATTCTGGAATGCAAAATTTATTGTATTCGTTGGTGAATGCTTCAGTTAACACTATGACGTCCGGTTTATGATTTAGTAAATTAATTGAGAGTAAAAATTCGTTGAAATTTTGTTTCATCGATCTGATATTCAAATGGAGTTCTGAGAATGAATTTGATATTTTATCCACGACTTTATTACAATCATTTAAAGTGTGACAAATATATTCCGAAATATTAAGAGTTTTATCTAATTCCTCAGTGAAGAAATCATTCATTTTAAAGAAATAAATATACGAAATACAACTCACTCATATTCAATTCGCATTTGGGCATTTTGTATCATTTTTTTGCGGAATTCACATAAGTGACTGTTGGCAGCGTGATCATTTTGATACCCCTTTCTGTTAGTGCAGTTGTGGCATTTGGCAGAATCTTGTTTTTTGGTGCAGTTTTGTATTTTGTGCTCTTCTGCACAGTGGAGGCATCTGGGATTCTTCATGTTGTCGAGGCATCTCAGTGAGGTGTGTCCGTATCCAAGGCAATGATAGCATTGCATCAGTGGATCACAGTCTTCTACGTGTGCTCTTGTATATCCAATATTAATTCTTTCTTTAGATATTATTATTTTTCTGAGTTTTGCAGTTGTTTGGATGATGAAATTTGCTAATTTTTCCGATTTTTTATTCTTCAGCTTTTTTTTAACAACGATTGGTTCATTGTCTGTTTCCGAGGTCATGGCATTTTTTAGGTCTTCATTTTGATTTATCAAATCTGTTAGGAGTTCTTCTTCTTTGTAGCCAGCATCAACACCCTTAATGATAATGCATGGTTTTTTTTTCTTTATTTCATTAGCGTGTATTCCAATATCCGGGTTTTTGTTGATTTCGTTTATTATTTTTTCGGTGTCATTTTGTTTCTCACATGTTAGTATTATTTTGTTTTGATATGTTTTTTTTAGTCCAGAAATTCCTATTCCTAGTTTGGATAGTTTTATTTTGTCTTTTAATATTTTTTCGATTTCATCTGCAGGTTTGTCTTCTTTTGATGTAATTAGTAAAGCAAAATTTGCTTTCGGTATTGGGTGAAATTTTTCCCTTACCACCATTGCATAGCTTTTAACTTCATTTTTATTTTCTTCATTTGTTCCTTTTTTTATTAATTTTTCTAATTTTTTGATATAATCATCTTGATCTTGAATCACTTTATTTTGTAGACAAATTATTGTGTTTTGTAGTGACTTTATCTCAAGCTTCCATGAATCTTCGATGTTGATTAATATAGCTTCAATTTCAGTTTTAGCTTCTTTGGCAGCTTTTGTACTGCCAATTTTGTTGAGTTCTGACAGTATTTTTTCAATATGAATTTTGAGTTCCATGTTGGAACATGGTCCCGAAGGTGTTAATTTTATATTTGTAGACAGTTTTACAGAGTCCGTCTCGTTAGGCGACCGCTCGCCGCAAGACATGCGACAATACCAATATTATAATAATAATTATATACACACAGCTTTTACCAGCGATTCCTAAGAGTATTTGGAGTACAAATTTGGACATCATTTTGCCTTCCGATGACACTTTTTCAATTAAAAACAAAAAACATGATTTTCTATCACACATCGCCACTCGGTATAACCTAGCGCATTACGTGATATATATGATCGGTGGCGACGTGCAATGGAAAAATATAATATTTTTAATTTTAATAGATAAAAAATATCATCGGACAGCAAAATAACACACACATTTTTCATTCCAAACATGCTCACTGTATCTACATTTTACTTCCAAACATACCAATTTTTCACAATTGATAACCAGCCATTTATCCTATATTAAGTGTTGTTTATGAGTTGTGTAAAATTCAAAACTCGTTTAGTAATAACGCCATTAAAGTGGAATAAATTTAAAAATGATTGGTTTATTATCCTTTATTAATACGACGAAGTTCCAGCAAGATATAACAGATGAAAAAATAGAAGTTCCAAATGATACGATTATGGATTTTATCAAAGCGCAAAAGGCGAAGGCACATCCCTGATTCTAATGCAAACGGCTTTTTATTTTGCGTCCAGATATATCTCGATGTGATAGTATATGTTTCTACAACTGATCCATATTATACGATGTGAATATGCTTAAAATAATGCTTACATATGGAATGTTTTCATAGCACAAGCCACCATTTTGCCGTGTTATTTTGTAAAATGAACCGATGATGCCTCGACCATAGCTTGATGGCAGTTCGCACAAGAATGATGACGTCACGTTTTCAAGATTCACGGGAAGCCATACGCGAGCCCAGCCGGCTCCAATGGAACCTGTATGGGGAGTGGGGAATAATACGCTTTTAATCACTTAGGGCAGGTCTACTAATATTCATATGTCTATGGTTGAGGCAGATTTTTTGGTTAATTATTTCTCACATTTTGTCTATGGTTTACTTATAAATGTTTAATATAGGTTCCTATACAGCAATATATTATTTTAGGTTACATTTTTATTAGCATATACACAATACAAATACAGCAAGTTTTAGCACAATACATGCTATAATAACTTTCAATGACAAGGCGTTTGGTTAGGTTAATACATCAATGGTTAGGTTAAATTATTGTTTGTATATACACAATACAAATACAGCATGTTTTATCACCATACAAACTACATTAACTGTCAGTGACAAGGCGTTTGGGTGAGGGCACCAGTATATGTTCGATCATTTGAATAAATCCAAATTTTAATATATTTTTTAAACTCTTTATTTTTACTCATAGTAAAACCTATAATATTTATTTGACAAATAGATGATTTGGAAAATTTTTATTTAAATATTCTGTTTATGCAACCTCCGTGGAATACGCACCACGTGGTTTACACTTTTCTATTGGAGATATGCACGGATTCGGGATGGAAATATTTGAATTCGGGGAAAAAGAGGATAACTTTTCGGTCACAGCCGGATATTGCGCCGGTAGGGATGAGATGAGGGGAGGCATAGTTTGTTGAACGCGAGCTTTTATATAAATATATTATTACCATTGAAGCAGCATTTAACAATAAATAAAATATACAGAATAATGCCTTAATTTAGTTTGCTGCTGTAAGCGTTCTTAGAATTTATTCAAATAATATTATATTACAATATGTTTTCAGGATGATTGGGCGAAAATAACCGCGAAAAACCACGACTTCCTGTAAGCTTTTTTAATTATAAAACCATATCTTTGTATTTAGGATTTTTGAAGGAACTAATCACAAATTATTTTGAGTAAACACATGTGTACGATGTTATTTTAGCATCCTCTTTCAATATTAGAACACTTGATTAAAACACAACATTCGCAATTCACCCATCTATAAAGAATCCGGGATAATAAAATATATTATTATATTCCATTATTCGTATTTGGTGAAACGGCATAACCCAAATATTACGAATGCGGAAACCTAATATAATTTTCTGTTTTTGGTCTGCGAATCGAATGGTTCCATTGATATAAACTGCGAAAGATGTTCACTACGCCGAAAATAGATTAAAACAGTTACAAACAATATGTTAGCGATAAATAGTCAGAAGTGTTTAGTGTTATATATCATTATATTTTTCAGCCCACACATGGATGTTACAAATAATCTAGAGTTACTTATCCGAACCAAAGTCGAAGTTTTTTTAAAAATATTTAATTAAAATCAAATTTAACAATATAATTATTAAGTTCTGCGAGTATTTTTTAGAAGATCAAAATTTTTAATTTTATTGACAAGTTCTATTGAGTTTTTGACACTTTTTGAAGATGAAGCTAAGTCGTCTAAACGTGGTTATAACCACAATTTGAAAATGGCATTGAAAGCCGAAACATCTGCAACCATCAGTAGGTTTTTGTGGCGAAATTTTAATCTTTTAAATTTATTTATTTTATTTATTTATTTATTTATTTATTTAACGCCCAGAGGGCTTTTACATGTGGGTGGTACAAATTAAATGACAGTTTTGAAACATAAGAAAGAAAAGAAAGAAATAATAAAAATAAAATTACATAAGTATATGCGAGAAACAAAATAAAAAATAACAAGACAATAAATTAAAAAAATACAGCGATTTGACTGGTTTACAAAAATATAACTTCCATTTAGGAATAGTATTGAAATAGGTCTTTTACGTAATCCACAAAATTCGCAAAGTTAATATTAAATATATCGACATCACCTAAGTATTGATTTCCCATAGTGTGAAACCGTTGTATTGGGGAGTTCGCAATGTAATTGCGCTTATGTGTGTTGCAGTGGAATAGTGTATTTTGTCGTGTTGTTATTGTAGGTATTCGTATGTTTATGAGTTGCAGAAGTTCGCAACAGTCGAATTTAGAGTTTAGAATCTTGAATAAAAAAGTTAAGTCGTTTATTTTACGCCTGTCTTCCAATGTGTGTATTTTTAGAGTGTTTAATAAGAAATGATATTGTAAGTCTTCTAGTGAGATATTTAATTTAAAATTAATAAAACGCAGAAATTTTTTTTGTATTCGCTCAATGTTATTAATGTGAATTTTGTAAGAGGGAGACCAAACTACTGAGTTATATTCAATTATGCTTCTAACTAGAGATATGTATAAGAGTTTAATGGCTGGTATGGAGTTAAAGTTTTTAGTTGTTCTTACGAAGCCTAGTGTTTTCATGCCTTTGTTTACAATTTGGTGGATATTATTGGCGAAACTTAGTTTTTCATCCAAAATAATTCCGAGATCTCTCATTTCCGTGACTCTTTCTAAAGCTGTATTGTTAATGTAATATTCAAATAAAACAGGATTTTTATTTCTGCAGAAAGTCAGGGTTTTGCATTTGTCTACATTTAAAAACAGATTATTTTGTACGCGCCAATCTTTAAACTTATTAATATTTGATTGTAGTATTTGGCAATGATTTACATCAGTTATTTTTTTGTATAGCTTGATGTCATCAGCAAAGAGCAATACCTCGACATCGTCGAAGCAATTTGTTATATCGTTAATGAAAATGAGAAACAAAACCGGACCAAGGTGACTACCTTGCGGTAGGCCACTGGTCGCACAGAAAGCTTTCGATAGCAAAGATTTTATTTTAACAAATAGTTTACGATTAGTTAAATAGCTAGTAAACCATTTTAGCATGTTGTCTCTTACTCCTAGGGCAAATAGTTTTCGAGTTAGTAGTTTATGGGATACTTTGTCGAATGCTTTTGAAAAGTCTGTATATATGCAGTCGACTTGTTTATTTTTTGCAAAAGATTCTAATATAAAGTTTTGAAATATTGTTACGTTAGTTGCGGTTGATCTACCTTTGATAAAACCGTGTTGTTTTTGGTCGATTAGTTTTATTAATTTGGGATAGATTACATCAAGGACCATTGATTCAAAAAGCTTAGAAAGTACTGACTGTATACAAATGGGGCGATAATTGGTTATGTCAGTGTCGTCTCCTTTTTTGAGGATAGGTGTAATGAAGCTCGATTTCCAGCGGCTTGGAAAATATCCAAGGAACAAGAGGCGGTTGAATAGTACTGTAAGCGGTTTAGATAATGCATTGGAGCATTTTTTAAGGAATATTGGTGGAATGTTGTCTGGGCCAGCAAATTTGTCAGTGTCTAAGGAAAGTAATTTCTGTTCGCAAGATTTTTGTGTGATATGGCAATTTGTTAAGTGTGTAGTATTACTAAATTTGTATTCGGGTATTTTATCATCGGGGGTTTCGTCATCGTATACGTTTTTGAAGAAATCTGAAAAAAGGTTTACAATGTCTTGTGTATTGTTTGCACTGATTCCATTCATTTGCATTATTGGTGGGTAATCCGTGTTTTCATTGTTTATTTTTTTAAGAAATTTCCAGAGATTTTTGGATTTAAAAACATTATTCTCGATGGTAGTTATGTACATTTTGTAGCAATGTTTAGAAAGATCTTTACATTTTTTCCTAGTTTCCCTAAAGTTTATATAATCAGCTATGGATTTGCTTTGTTTGAATTTTTTGTGTTGACTTTTTTTTTGCTGAAGAGAGGCAGTTAGCTCCGATGAGAACCAAACTGGGTAAGTATACTTTTTCGGCGTGTAAAAAGGTACATAGGATTTAATAGTGTTAGAAAATGTAAAATAAAGTATGTCTAAAGATTTATCAATATTTTCATCAGACAAAAAAGACCAGTCTATATTTGAGAGATGGCAGTTAATTGAGTCAAAGTCTGCTCGTTTAAAGTTCAGAGGTTTTTGTTCAGGTTTGGCATCGTTATCACAGGGTATGTTTAATTTCGTGTATAGGGGAGGATGGTGATTGTCGGCAGGTAGGAGCGGATCACTAGACAGTTCTACAGATATTTTAGGGATGTTTGATATTACCAAGTCTAGTAAGCGATCGTTATTATTATAGATGAAATTGTGCTGGTACAGGTTTAAAAAATTTGCTGTGTCCAAGATTTCTCGTGCCCGGTCATTTTCGCTTTCGTTTGTGATGTAGCCGCTGTCGTTGGATTCCCATTTTAGATTTGGAAGGTTGTAGTCTCCAAGAATAACAAGTTTTGAGTTTGGATATTTTGACAGGAGATGTTCAACGTCTTCACAATGGTTTCTGTATGTTTGAATATCGGAGAGTGGTGGTAGGTAGGTGGTTCCAATAATAATTTTTTCCAGTCCAGTAGAGATTTGCACAAATAAATGTTCAATGTTGTTGTTTTTCGTCGGTAACTTCCTAGATGAGTACTTTCGTTTAATTGCTATTAAAACACCTCCACCTCTTGACTTCGAACTTGATCTGGCATTTTTGTCACAACGAAAAATTTTGTAGTTAGTAAGTCCAAGTTCAGATGATTTTATTGCAGAGTCAAGCCAGGTTTCCGTAAGTGCATATACGTCATGATGATGGGACGGAAGAGCTGCGTGTAGATCGTCTAGTTTTGTTCGTAGTCCACGGATGTTTTGATTAAATTGTTATATATATTTTCTTTAATAGTTGAAAAATAACTCTGCGTTGCCATTTTGGTCACATTTAAATGAAATACTTTGTACACACAACTTTTAATCAATAATAATCTACATATTTCAAAGCTAATAGATTCTTCGTCAGGATAATGAAAATTAAGTTAATTTGCTTTGAAACATGTAGATTATTATTGATTAAAAGTGATGTGTGCAAAGTATTTAGTTTTAAAATAAAATTATTTATATTTATGATTCTTTCTGGTACCTTATACACTTTACACTCCAAGATATTTATAATTGAATTGATTATTAATTATAAGTAATTGTGTGTGTTTTCATAAGTTGGACTCCATCTCATAGTGCCATTTTGAATTGTTTAATAATATCCTATTTTATATGTCAAATATATATTTTGTAATGCTTGAAAATATGATAAAAGTTGTCTGAAGATAATTTAATTTCAACATTTTAAACTTACTCGTATGTAAAATGGTTATAAATAACAAAAAAATATATACAATTCTTGAAATAATACAAAATAGGTAAGACAACTTAAAAGTTAAAAAAACCACAAAATTGGTAAAATATAATATGTGTATAACAATTTTTATTCTATTCATATTCGTCATATTGAGTCCGTTCAATATCGGTTCCTAAAAGGGATTGCTAGGAGGCTAGGATTAGAAAGAGGCAATTACTCGTATTATGAAATTGAACGAATTCTAAACCTTTCTCCTTTAGAAGACCGTCGGAAAAAATCTGATCTCATTTGTTTCTTTAAAATTATCAACAATTTTATTGACTCACCTACATTACTAAAACTCATCTCATTCAAGATACCTTCTCGTAGACTCGGAAATAAAGAACTGCTCTTCCTCAATCAATACTCGTCTAATTATGCTTATAATTCACCATTGTTCAGAATATGTAGAATGGTCAACTCACGTCAAGACCTTGATTTTTTTGGTATAAGTCAGATTTTTTTTTGTCGCTCACTATGCGATTGAGGATATTTTATATCACTTTAGTTTTAGCAAGGTCTTGATTTGACTTGACACTTCTATTTCATCTCTGTTTTCTTATGTTTTCCCTGTTTGTCTTTGCTTTTATATACCATCCATTAATCTTGCATTGTACATTGTCCCAAATCTCGTGTCGCTTTGTAAGAAATTGGACGTAAGTCGGTTAATTAATAAATAAATAAATAAATTGAAGAAAATTATGGTAAAAAATGCGATTAAAATGGAAAGGTTACCAAATAACAAACAAATCTTGTGCGGTAAGTATTTCATAATAAGACGTAAAATATTTTTGTATATTTGAAAGTGCGGTCAATTGTGATACAGAATATTCCATCTATTGTATTTCGTACCATCGGATAGCTCCTAGCCAAGTGGAATGCAAAGTGCAAATGTCGTCCATCCGGCCTGAGTCCGAAGGGCCAATTTACCATGCCGGATAGCTAGGCATAATTTGATTATTGCCAGGCACCGGTACGGGGAAGAATAAATTATTGTAAATTCAATATGTTAAATAAAACCCTTCTAACTTTTGACGTAATTGGAAACATTGATAAATTCCCACCCCGATTCAAGAAAATTATCGTATTCAAGTTCATGAATTATTTTTTTGATTAGATAATATATTATTTAAAAAAATGGTTAAAAACCAAGTTTCATGTAATAATAATAATAATTTATTGTCTTATTTTTTTAATAACATATAGAGATAATGATATCCTCACTGGGATCTCCCGTGCTGAGGATTTCATTTACAAATTATAATTTAATTATAAGAAATTAATATTACAACAAAGTAACATATGAATAAAACAATTTTACCACGTCAATGGGGCTCTTCGACTCCAGACACAGAATAAGCTGGTTTGGACCGCGCTGTAGGCAAAGGCGACACAAGACTCTGATAACAGGGGCTTGCTCGAGGCTCACATTTTATTAATTTCAAAAAATTCGTAACAATATCTTTAATTTTTTTATGCGATCCCTACCGATGTAAGTTATTTATATTTAAGATAAATAAAAACAGTACCATATCAATAAAATATTTTATGTAAAACGGTTGGAAAATTTTATAAAACGTTTTTCAACTATAAAATTAGCGGTAAGCACCAGATTTTATTTTTTTAAACGATGAATTAGTAAGTTCCGGAAGGATTCCTCTAGAAACATCTGAGATTTTAATAATACGATCATCACAAATAAATCTCACGGAAAGACCATTTTTTTAGGCCTGCTAAATTTAGCCTTCTAGCTTGTTTTTCCACGACCTCATCACTTATGTCATAAAATTTATACTTTATTTTGACTGCCATGATTTGCTACCGCAAGTTCAACCGCAGGTATGTCCAATACTCCAGGGCCGCACGTTGCATATTATTGTTCACGGCTTCTTCACATACGTCCTTAGGATTCCGACTTTGTTGTAGGGTATTGTCTCGTCGTAAGACGTAATGTTTGAAAAAATATTAATCATATCGTCATGCATTGTATAAAGAATAACACTATTTTGTGTGGCTTTGGCCTTGTGGGCGTCCATATTTCCATACAAAACCGCGTTTTATCATAATTACGAATTTGAAATGGGGTGGCGATATACAATTTCAGGCAGGTATAAGAGAGCCTAAATGTTTTAGAACCAAGTTGTAAACAATTTTTATATTTTTGTGAATATCGCACAAAAGTCCCAACTACTCCCGACAGTTAGGAACCAGTGGTAATACGTTATCCTAATTGGGGTATGTCGTCAGGCTTAAGGGAGTGGGGAAAAGACGGAGATGGAGAGGAGGACGTTTGAGAAATACTTGGCTTTTTATAATTGGTATTATAATATAAACATAATTCTACAACAATTATAAATACTGAAGAAAAGAAGAAGTCATTTTCAATTATGATAATATATTTATAAAATATGGGAATTAATTTCCCCAGGGACTATGTCATTTTTGGGGATACTGGGTGACGGGTCTTAAAAGGAAAGTAAGCTCTGGGAACGAAAAGGGTATAAAGGGTGCAGTGGAGGAGCAGTGTGTCCATGAGTGATATACGTATGAATCCATCCCTCTCACTGCGGTGCAAGGAAATGGGTCAAGTCCTGCTGGACAAGTGAGGACGCCGTCAGTCAGTCTACCATGATCCGACCCGCCACACAGAAGGTGGGCAATTGCATCCGTCGCCAAGACCTTACCCCATGAAATTGAGCAACCCTGTTAATTCACTAAACGTAGCGAGCCACTTGAGCACCACCTATGACAGAGGTGTGTTACGTAATACAAGTCACCCTATAAAAAAGATGCATAATTTAGCCTCGCTTTCCCCATGCAAACGATCGTGGCGTACGTGACAAAACGCAGCTAGCCGCCGCGTGATGGCACAGACCTCCCAGGGAGCGTTCTCGGCTCAACACTGCCCGCCACCGCCGAGCCCCGCCAGTCGAGAGCGGACCTCGGGCATTGCAACAGTGTGTTTCTCGCAGAGCGAACCACAAACGCTCACAATGTTCGAGCGCGCGGAATTACGTAATAATAGAAACAGACGCGATCTCGTGCCAGTTTCCTACTAGATGCATTTCGCCATCAAACTTACAATCATGTTTATTATTACGGTTCGGGCTTACTCAATGGAGTCCCGTTCCCGTGAAAAATCCCGAGTGCACTTCACCGCCTCAACTGACCCGCCGCCTGTGAGCGCGGGTACCTCTGGCTCAACCTGATGCCCCTTACCTCATCGAGACGATTCGTAAGCTTTCAACCTTCCCCTTTTTCTTGTGTTCAATTCTCGTAAATTTCATGTAGAATCCACGCTTTATCTGGTCGTCATAAATTAGTAGAGAGAGTTAGTAGGGAGATCCATGTTAACCTGTATTTCTCGAGACATTTAATATACCTTGTGCCTTTTACTTATGTGTTATTATTGTGATGTCCTTTTCCAACCTCCTGACCGATGGACGAGCTGCTGATCAAAGAACTGCCCACCCCTGATGGTACACGAGTCGCCTGCTCTACCATTTTATCTGAGCTTAGCCAATTTAATAACCAGGTTCGAGTCACGGTTTACCCATAAGTTAGCACTGGCGCAAACGTGGTTTTTTCTCTGATTATTAATCGTCCATCGGGAGGTCAAATTGGAAATAATCTTGAACTCTTTCACTGTGTTTTATGTCTTGCTTTGTATTAACAATTGAATAACTATGTTTTCTTCCAATAAATCATAGCTGTTCTACAAACCATCGCGTCAAATCTAAAACAACCGTGTCACATTAAAACTATTCTGTGTTAAATTACAAGTTCTACGAATCGTCACTCGACAAAATTTAATTACCGGTATTCTATCACAAGGTGCGCAACCAACATTTACTTCTTTTCGGACATATCAAACATCACATAGTGATCTTTAACCATGAAGGTTTACTTTCCGAGTACAACTATTAGAGGAAACGAGCTACATTAAACTACAATTCAACAATTTCAAATCTTGTACATGATACAAAATAAATTCCTTGTTAGTGGAGCCATAAGCCAGCATCGTTCTGCAAAATTCATAGACAAGGAAAATTAACGCCCTTCTGTCATCTGATAATTTCGCTTTATATGTAATAAAGGTGGGTAGAGTATCCTTTTTGAAAGAAAAGTCTTGAAAGCCGACTTACCCTTTACATATAATTGAGATTCGCGATTGACGTAAATCCCCGACTCTCGGCCCTTCTCCGCCTCGAGCCTGTCGTGTCCAGGGAAAGGGATGCTTGCGTGTAAATAACCAAAAGCTGGTTCTGCCTAAATTCAGACAATTGGTCACGAATCACAAACAACCCTCCATTAATTGTTGAAAGAAAAAACAATACTTCCTCGAAATCTGTATTCGGAAATTTTTCGGAATTTTGAAAATTTTTTCGGAAATTTGGTTTTTTCGGAAATTTTTCAAAAACGCACAATCTCAGGGACTTTTCCATCAAAATCCCAGGGTAACCCCTGGCCATTTTTTTCAAAAATCAAGGACTTCGAAATTTTTCGGAAATTTTAATTTTTTCGGAAATCTGTTTTTTGGAAATTTTTTTTTCAAAACGCACAATCTCAGGGACTTTTCCACTAAAATTGCAAGGAGACCCCTGGCCGTTTTTTTTTCAAATCAAAGACTTGGAAATTTTTCAAAAATTTCCTTCACTCATCTAGGACTTTGAAATTTTTCGAAAATTTTTTTCAAAACGCACAATCTCAGGGACTTTTCCACTAAAATTGCAAGGAGACCCCTGGCCGTTTTTTTTTCAAATCAAAGACTTGGAAATTTTTCAAAAAATTTCCTTCACTCATCTAGGACTTTGAAATTTTTCGAATTTTTTTTTCAAAACGCACAATCTCAGGGACCTTCCCATTAAAAACACAAGGAGACCGCTGGCCATTTTTTTTTTCCATACTGGGACTTCAAAAATTTCACAAAATTCTTCACCTACCATCACAAGTAAACCCCTGTTTTTTTTGAAAAACAACCAGCCACAACACTCTGACAATTCTTTTTTCTTTTCACAATGTCTAACTCAACTAGCCACAAAATGAATCCTCGAAACAACACCTTAGGCATAATAGCCAACATCTGCTCTCGAAGTACTCAAAGCTTAGAAAAGGAATTGAAAGACAGGAATATTTCTCCTTTCAACAAAACCAAAAACGTCCTGATCAAGTACGCAACATATTATAACAGGAAATATATTAGGAGACTGGAATTTCAACCCGGCAGTATAACAATCTCTGACACAAGCACACCTACTTGCACAGAAATTAAACCACCAATTACACCCGTCAAGGAAACCACAAAACCCTTCGATCTAACTGGATGGAAAATTAAGTACAACGGCAATACTAACGTAGAAGATTTCATCGACCGAATTGAAGAAACAGCCGCGATACGCAACATTCCTACTGAGATACTACACCGTAACTTCATAGATCTCATCTCGCACGAGCTACTCTCCTGGCATAGAATTCACAAGAAAAAAGTAAGCTCCTGGCCCGAACTCAAAGCTGCTCTCCTGAAAAGTTTCGCACCAAAAGAAACACAGCATAGGATTAAGTCTACTCTGTTTTCCATCAAACAATTCTCCAACGAAACTGTAGCACAATACGCCCAGAGAGCAGATCTTCTAAACATCAAACTGACAACTCCAGTCCCTGAAACAGAGCTAGTCCCTATCTTGACTGATGGCCTCCTAGCAAGATATGAGAACATAATAACCTCTCAAAAAATATCCTCAGTAGAACAACTCAAAGATGTCTGTCTTCTATTGGAAAACTATCAAGATAAAAGAAGAAACACCAAGACTTCTAACGAGCCCCTTCTACCAAGCCTCGCCTCTCGGTCATCCAATCAAATTAAACCAGAGTTTAACGAGAAGAAGTTTTGCACCTTTTGCAAAAGAACCGGACACTCACAATCATCTTGCTACAAAAAAGCTAAACTTTCGTATACTCAAGATAACAGGGGCCACCAAAAGCGCCCCCGTGACCATTCTCCTCAACACGACAACTTGAGGGAAATCTTCAAGAGATCAAGAAATAACCTTGAAAGATTACATCCTTCTAACAACTTAATTGCAAGACCACCTACAGACTTCTCTAAACCTCCGCCAAATTGGTCCAAGAGAACTCCAAAAAACTAAGATTCAACCCCTCGGAAGTTCATTCAATATCTAGGCCTACTGAATGGACCGAGTGGTTGAAACACATTGCATATTTCAAAGAGGCCTTACAACTTTCTACAGTGAGCTGCACTCAAGCTAAAGATGGTCGCCCATACGCGCAATTTTCTGTTAATGACGTCGTCTTCTCTGGACTACTGGATAGTGGAGCTTCAGTTAGCTGCCTCGGCGGTAACGCCCACATCCCCTTTGTCAACAATGGATTCACAATCAACAAACACCCCGCTTTCGTCACCACTGCAGACAACAACACTCAAAAAGTCACAGGAGCAATTGTCCTACCTGTCAAGTGTGGAAGTAAATCAATTCCAATAAATTTTCTAATTGTACCAACCATCACCCAGAAATTTATTCTTGGAGTTGATTTTTGGAAAGCATTCAACATTGCACCCCAGGTTTTCAACCCATGCAACAACACCACACCCACCACCTCAATCAACGAAATCCGTACAATAATTCCGTACGAGAACCTTCACCCACCACAGGCCGAACAACTGGAAGGCATGATCAAGAAATTTGAATCAATCTCGTTCGAAAAGTGTGGACTTGGTTTGACAAATTTAGTCAAACATCACATCAAGACAAATGGACCACCTATCAAACAAAGATACTACAATTTGGCTCCCCAGAAACTAAAACTGTTGGAGAAGGAACTCGATGATATGTTAAATATGGGCATCGTGGTTCCCAGCAGAAGCCCCTGGACCAACCCCACACTCTTGGTATCCAAAAAAGACGGTTCCGCCCGATTCTGCCTCGACAGTAGAAGACTTAATGCCTGCACTGAGGCTGACGCGTACCCACTTCCGCTTGTACACGCAATCCTGGATAAACTACGCAACGCAAAATTCATCTCTTCAATAGATCTGTCCAAAGCATTCTGGCAGATACCTTTGGATGAAGTTTCATGTGAAAAAACAGCATTTGTAGTGCCCGGCAGAGGAATGTTCCACTTTAAGAGACTCCCTTTCGGTTTAAAAAACAGCCCTGCTGAGCTACAAAGACTGATGGACAGACTGTTCGGCCCCGAATCCGACAATAATTTGTTCTGCTACCTGGACGACCTAATAATCATCAGCGACACGTTTGAAAAACACATCGCCACCCTAGAAAGAGTATTCCAACAACTCAAGTTTGCCGGATTAACAATCAACCTAAAGAAATCCGAATTTTGCAAATCACGCCTACGCTACCTCGGCTTTGTAATAGACGAAAAAGGTCTAAGGACCGACCCTGCCAAAGTCGAAGCTATGACAAACTTTCCCAGGCCAAAGAATGCTAAAGAAGTTAAAGGTTTCCTTGGTCTCGCCGGATACTACAGAAGATTCATAAGGGATTTCTCCACAATAGCGGCCCCCCTTAATAAAATTACCGGTACCCGTAAAGGTGTCAGTAACTTCGCTTGGTCTGCCGAAACTGAAAAGGCTTTCACCTCTCTAAAAACAGCACTGCAATCTGCACCGGTACTAAACTGTCCAGATTTCAATCTGCCTTTCACCCTGCATACAGACGCCTCCAATGTTGGAATCGGCGGAGTCCTAACACAAGAATTCCCCGACGGCGAACACCCAGTGGCATACTTCTCTCGTAGTCTAAACAAACACGAAAAAAACTATGGGATAACTGAAAAGGAACTACTCGCAGTCATGGATTCTATCCACCATTTCCGCGGCTATATCGAAGGCAGTAAGTTCTCAGTCATCACCGATCACAGTAGCCTAAAATGGTTGGTATCATTAAGCAACCCATCTGGTAGATTGGCCCGCTGGTCGTCTCGCCTATCACAATACACCTTTGATGTCATCCATCGTAAAGGCGCAGACAATATCGTCCCAGACGCCCTCTCAAGAATAGAACTCGCCACTCTGACCTCCGAAGAAGCAACACCAACTCCTACCACCAAAGACACTTGGTATTTAAAAACCTACGAGGAATGCAGGAACAACCCGCAAAAAATTCCCAACTTTATTATAAAAGAAGGTCGGTTATATCGTAACTGCAAACCACCACTGTCTATACTCGAGGACTATGCTTGGAAGTTAGTCATTCCCTCGGAGGACACACAAAAAATTATCATCGACAATCACAGCGCCCCCGGATCCATACACCCAGGAACTTTCAAAACCTATAAGAAGATAGCCTTAAGGTATTACTGGCCAGGCCTGTTTAAACAAGTTCGCAACTACATCTCTAAGTGCGACATTTGCAAAGCATACAAACATAGTACTGCACCCCCATCTGGTCTCATGAATAACCCCAAACGAGCAGACAGGCCATTACAATCATTCTCTATGGATCTCATCGGCCCTTTTCCCAGAAGCTACGCCGGAAACATGCATATACTTAGCATAGTGGATGTATTCACAAAGTTCTGTTGGATCTTCCCATTAAAAAGAGCCACAGCCTCTGCAATCATAAACTTGTTAGAAAAAAACATTTTTATCCCCTATGGCACTCCTCGCACCGTCATTTGCGACAATGGAAAACAATTCATAGCTCTGGAATTCAAGGAATTTCTGGCCAAATATGGCATAAAAGATATTTTCTATAATACCCTTTACACGCCTCAAAATAATACGGTAGAGCGTTACAACCAGACCATCAACACAGCTCTGGCAATCCTGGTTGACAAAGATCAACGAACATGGTGCAAAAATCTAGAAAAAATTCAAGCTGCACTAAACAATACAGTGAACCTCACTACTGGGTACACCCCTTTCTTCCTCAAACATGGTATGGAACAAATTGTTCATGGCTCCTTGCATTGGGACGCTAGCCTCCCATCATCTTTTCCTCCTTCTACTGATAACCCATCAGAGAATTATGCTCACCGTCTTGAGGAACTTTCCGCTATCTACAGCGAAGTCACAGATGCGTTGATACTTGCTCACAAAAAGAGTGCAAACAGATATAATTTACGCAGGAAACATGTTACCTTTAAGGAAAACGACATAGTTTGGAGACGCAACAACACACTCTCACAAGGTGCTCTGTATTTCTCTGCAAAACTAGCTCCTCGCTTTGTTAAAGCAAAAGTCCTGAGAAAAATCTCCGATGTAGTGTACACCCTATCGGATGCCTCTGGGAAACACATCGGCAACTATCACGTGAAAGATATTGTCAAACTAGGAAGTGTGGACACAACAGACACCACCTTCACTAGGTCACACTCACATAACTAACAAACTTTTGGCTCTACCTTTGTCCCACGAGACTTGGCCCTCGTGCAGACAAACAGCATGTCTTAACGCGTTAGTTTCATATAAAAACTCGCATTTTCGACCTCTGCAAGGTAACCTTTTTTTTCTAAAACACAGAAGTGTCAACTGTGGTTTTAAATCATTTCTCACCAATACTTGTACTATTATGCTCTTTTGTATAAACCCTTTGTTATTTTTGTTTCTTTGTCACACCTCACCGTGTAATGTTTATAAATTGTACTAATATTTTGTACGTATCTTCTCTGGAACTGATATCATTCCAGTCAAGAGACTTTTTCCACTTCCCGAACAATTTATGCTCCCGGAGTCGACCCTGGACATCATTTGTTAGTCGTTACCATTCTGACACTTACGACACTAAATACATAACTATTTTTTGTCATAAATACCACAAAAAGTCACGTACAACATTGTTTTGTAAATATTTTTTCTGTTCTTTGTTCTTCACATTGTTCTTTCACTTTGTTCTTCACATTGTTCTTTCACATTTGTTCTTCACATTTGTTCCAATGGGTTCCATCGTACATAAAACAATGGCCCCTTTGCAACATACACCCAATTGAGGTGAATATTCTACCCCTGTAACTTGTAATCATAATGCGTGTGTAAATTCCAGTTTGGTATCGTCATTTGATTCAAGTTTACATAGGTGTAACAAATAAAAAGTTACAATAACTTTGTTTTAAAGTTTTTTCAGTTTTTTCTAAAAAATTGAATGGCGCTCAACATTCCCATTTGCTCTAATTTGTTGTTTTTTCAGAATTTGATATTGACACGTCAATTCTGAAAAAGGTTGTTGTAAAGGAGAACAAACGCCGATTTGTCCTCCTCATCAATAACAATGTTACATACATAACACCTTTCGGTCACATTGAGTATGTAAAATCTTAAGATCTCAACTTCCTGACCCCAATTTGTTATATTATGTACTATATTTTGACTTAAATAAGCATTAATTTGCCTTGTCAAATACACCGAGCCAGGTCACTCATATTAAGTCATCCTGTGTCTCTAGGTGCCTTCTGTATCAAATTTGTAACATAAAGTTCACAACATTCGTGTTTGTGGCAATTTTGGTAACACCAAGTGTGTTTCCTTGTTTTTGTTTGGTCATTTTAAGTAAGTAAAACCCAATCAGGTCTTAAATAAACCACTACAAACCTTTTTTGTAAGCAAAGAGTAAGTAAAACCGATTAGGTCTCTTTTGCTATATGTGTGTCTTGTTTAAGACATCCTTGTTGGCATATGTCTTGTATTATTGCCAACTTAACGCATAAACCCAACCAAAGGTTATGCCATCACAACATTTTGTAAGCAAAGAGTTAGTAAAACCAAATAGGTCTCTTTTGCTATATTTGTGTCTTGTTTAAGACATCCTTGTAGGCATATGTTTTGTATTATTGCCAACTTAACGCATAAACCCAACCAAAGGTTATGCCGTTGTCATTTTTTGATAATACCAATAGCCACTACTTGATTGTTTTTGACATTGTGTATGTATCTTTTTTTCCGGTATTGAAATGGTACTTTTTTATTATTGAACGTTGATATATTATTTTCATGATACATGAGAATGTTACAATATCCACCATGAGACGAGGGATCGTTATAAAATCTAACACTATACATGAGAATGTTACAATATCCACCATGAGACGAGGGATCGTTATAAAATCTAACACTATACATGAGAATGTTATAATATCTACCATGATACGAGAAGTTCGTTATAAGTACTTTTTTTTACTGGCTTACATACACTGTGGCCAAAGAGATAATTTGTTCCATTAAATGGTTATAAATATCTATGTTGTACCTTTCCTTTCAATACTAGGGTTCTTTCGTAATTCGTTCAATTTCTACATGAGACGTGGAGACGTTATAATACTTACCATGATTCGTGCGAACGATACAATATCTTGTTGTTGTCTTCTTTAAATAAGTTGACACTATGTACTTGTTCTACCGGACGTAGATCATTTTACCCTGACTTGTCGCCCTTAATTGGGACCCTTTTGTATTACTCATGACACTGAGGGAAATGTCCTTCACTGTAGTGAGAATTTTTTTTGTTCTCTTCAAACAAACATGAAGCTGTGCATTCAGCAATTTTTTTACGCTAACTGATACCTGTGGACTTCTTGTCAAACGGACCCAAGAACCATCCACTATCCATTGACCATGGACTAGCCATCAGCTTCACTGTTGGTTATGAGGTATCGTGTCGTGGGAGTTAATTGAGACAGTGACACAAAACCACCTAACTCGTTGTCTGGGAGACGAATAAGAAAAACTCCCAGGTTTGTGAAACTTGAGCAAGGGTCTGTCATGTTCTCACAAACTGTAGAAGATTAAATACGACCCCTAATCTTTCACCAAATACACGTGAAAGATTAGATTGTTATTACTGTGTATTCTCCTTCACCTTTTCATCAAATTCATGTATATTTGTGTAAAGAGTTAGGAAATTTGCTGGTTGATATATTTCGTCCTCACATAGAGATCGAATTGAGAATTAGCTCAGTCACTATCAATTTTCGCTACTCAATCCTCCATCCTTCTCCCCTCCATCAAACTCTTGTACATTTGTAAAAGCTAGGAAATCTGCTTGTTGACCACATTTCGTTCTCTGAAAGAGATCGAACGGAGAATCAGCTCCATCACCAGCAGACCTTCTCGCTCATCGCCATTTTTTTTCTCATCCCTCATTATCCTTGAGGTTAATTTCATGAATCTGGAAGGTGTACCCTACGCACATAGCGTATCGTCTGTCTATAAGACAATCTTTATCCATGAAATTTGCTTCAAATCTCTCCTTTTCACCCCATACCTAGGTAATCAACACATTTCTTGTAATTTTGAAAGTCGTAAGTTGTTATCGCTCAAGCGCTAACACCGGCCATGGAAGGCCAACTTCTTTCAGAAACTTGGTGTTACTACTGTACAACCACCTACCTATACCTTGTATATCAAATAGGTAACCTCACGCCAGTCGTGATAGTTTTTTGTCTCCCCAATCTCGGGATACTCATGGTATAGTCAGCATATTGGATCTCTCTCTACTCTCTCTCTACTCTCTCTCTACTCTCTCTCTACTCTCTCTAACCAACGACGTTTTTTTGTCTTTTTTGTCTTTTCTCTTGAACACAATTTGTTTCTCTCCAAACGTTTTGCATCATTGGTCTACTAGGCAGGTAAACTTCAAGAATTTTGGCTCTAATAATAACCTGTCCCTGGATTAAAAAGAAGACCAGCAGCCCTCCTCATCACCTGCAAGCTGAGCTTCTCTTCTTCGCCACCTTCACTTCCATCACTCACATCTCTCCAATCTCTGCGTACCAAAAACACCCGACCGCACCCAAATTAGGTGTGAGTCGTGCGTGCAGTTGCAAATCAAGTTGTCTCATCATTCAAACCACATTCAAAAGAACCAACCTCAGAGCATGCCAGCTCAAGGTTAATTATGTTCCTGCAATCAACCACCTGCCGTTTGTGCAATCAACCACCTGCCGTTTGTGCAAATCAACCACCTGCCGTTTGTGCAAATTAACCACTTGCCGTTTGTGCAAATCAACCACTTGCCGTTGTGCAATCAACCACTTGCCGTTGTGCAATCAACCACTTGCCGTTTGTGCAAATCAACTACTGGCTGTCGTACAAATCAACCACTTGCCATTTGTACAAACCAACCACTTGCCGATGCGCAAACTCAACATAATAGCCATTACACGCAACAACCATCAATCAACTTACTGGTATTACTCCATGTTAATACCAACTTCATTTCACCTTGACAACCACTGCTCCACCACATCAGCATAATGGAATTCACGCTGGTACAACAACAAAACCCGGATACTTCTGGCCCTCCGCATCACCATCCCTCAACCACAACCAAGAAGCACAGTTCAATTTCTATGGCCCTAGTGATACTTGAGTGCAATCTCAAATGGGTCAAGTTACAGTGAAAATGTAACTTTATAACTTCAGTGAAATTACGTCTACTTGGTACTCTACGAAAACACTACGCTCTTCAAACTTAGCTTACAGACCAATGAAATTTTAGAGTCAGGTTGTTGTCTTTTCATCACTGCATAACCTTGTATGTTTGTTCTTTTCATCACTGCATAACCTTGTAGGTTGTTCTTTTCATCACTGCATAACCTTGTATGTTTGTTCTTTTCATCACTGCATAACCTTGTAGGTTGTTCTTTTCATCACTGCATAACCTTGTATGTTGTTCTTGTCATCACTGCATAACCTTGTATGTTGTTCTTGTCATCACTGCATAACCTTGTATGTTGTTCTTGTCATCACTGCATAACCTTGTATGTTGTCTTTTCACCATTGCATAACCATGTATTTTTTTCTTTGTTTTTTTTGTAAATCAACACTGTTTTTTCTTCTCTCTCTACTTCCCTCACGACAAGGTGAAGAGGATTTTTAGCGCCTAAAGCTTCATTACCACGTCGCCTTTTACTGGCGGAGGGGGAATGTGTTACGTAATACAAGTCACCCTATAAAAAAGATGCATAATTTAGCCTCGCTTTCCCCATGCAAACGATCGTGGCGTACGTGACAAAACGCAGCTAGCCGCCGCGTGATGGCACAGACCTCCCAGGGAGCGTTCTCGGCTCAACACTGCCCGCCACCGCCGAGCCCCGCCAGTCGAGAGCGGACCTCGGGCATTGCAACAGTGTGTTTCTCGCAGAGCGAACCACAAACGCTCACAATGTTCGAGCGCGCGGAATTACGTAATAATAGAAACAGACGCGATCTCGTGCCAGTTTCCTACTAGATGCATTTCGCCATCAAACTTACAATCATGTTTATTATTACGGTTCGGGCTTACTCAATGGAGTCCCGTTCCCGTGAAAAATCCCGAGTGCACTTCACCGCCTCAACTGACCCGCCGCCTGTGAGCGCGGGTACCTCTGGCTCAACCTGATGCCCCTTACCTCATCGAGACGATTCGTAAGCTTTCAACCTTCCCCTTTTTCTTGTGTTCAATTCTCGTAAATTTCATGTAGAATCCACGCTTTATCTGGTCGTCATAAATTAGTAGAGAGAGTTAGTAGGGAGATCCATGTTAACCTGTATTTCTCGAGACATTTAATATACCTTGTGCCTTTTACTTATGTGTTATTATTGTGATGTCCTTTTCCAACCTCCTGACCGATGGACGAGCTGCTGATCAAAGAACTGCCCACCCCTGATGGTACACGAGTCGCCTGCTCTACCATTTTATCTGAGCTTAGCCAATTTAATAACCAGGTTCGAGTCACGGTTTACCCATAAGTTAGCAGGTGTTATCCAATAAATAATGTAAATATGTGTCGAATTAGTCATTATTCCAAACACGTAGGTTTACTAACTTAGCATTCTTTTACTGTGTGAAGTACCTCCATTACCTTCTCGTTAATACCCTAAACAGTTTCAAAATAAATAAAAAAAACTTTATTTCCTATCTAATATAAATCTTATGACTTTATTTTGGCTAGCAATAACAATTACAGAACGTTCCAAACACTAAAATAAATTACCCCTTAAAAAGTCTGTTTTGTCACCGTGAGCCTCCACCCCCAACCATCACCCACCACCCACCACCCACCATCGCAATACACTTTACCCACCCTGTGGTCACTCCCCCCAAAACGTGCAAAAATTGAGACTCTTAGTGCGACCTCTGAGTGAGACATTAGGTGTGCTAACATTAAATCTCTACGCATTTCTAGCTCGAACAGAGCGTCCATTATTTTTTAAACGTACTATACTTCATCCGTATTCTTGGCGCGTAGCAGGCAAATACAGAATACAGAAAGGAAGAATGAAAAAAGGTGGATGATAAAAATTCGCAATACGAAAGTTTTCTACAATCTCATAATCTCTGGCTTAATGAGAGACATTATATCGGTCCGCCCCGGTGTTTTCCGTTATTGTTGCGTGTTTTCACGGAGTTAGCGAGGACGGAGTATGCTTTTGAGCCACCCTTGGTAACTTCAAAGGACTTTTTCTCAACCTATGCACAGGAATGGCTTGCTTTAAAGGAGTAATCAAATATATACTAACTTTTTTATTGTTGTTTTTTCAACTTCATATTTAGGTTTGAAAACAAAGCAGTACTGGGTTTTGATTTTCAGAAGCATCTGTTTAGACAGAAAAAATGTGGTAAAACTATACAAAACTTAAATTTGGATCTTAACCCAGCCATTGAATGGAGAATAAATAGCACTAATAATACAGAGAGAGAAAACAAATAAATCACTTATTAGCATCGCATAGTTGCACTCTTCTCTTGCTATCGCGAATCCCATATTAGGCAGGGCCATCAAAAAATGTTTTAAAATATGTAAAGTTATTGTACCTAATAAAAAACACACTAGAATAGTTGCACCACCTACGTTATTTTTTTTTTAAATCAATGTCAATTTCCAATCGTCTGTCTAGTTTTACTTGTGACGCCATTGTTGATAGGCCATTTCTTTTAAACTGTCAGTCGGGTAATTATAAAATATTAGCAAAAAAACATTGTAAAGTGTTCAGTATAGATACGGATGACGAACCTCGTGCTGGCACTGTTGGTGGATGCAGTGGACTCTCTCGATGCAGCAGCTGGTCCAGTTTCTTCACCACCAAATATTCTTGCTGCAGAGTCTCCATTTTCTATCTCCGTCGAACGTCACAGCGGTGCTGCCAAGGTCTGGTATCTGTGAGAGGATATTGTGTCAGCGTTTTTTTAACAGCAGACACATACCTGGACGGATGACGAACCTCGTGCTGGCACTGTTGGTGGACGCGGTGGACTCTTTCGCTGCAGCAGATGGACCAGTTTCCTCACCACCTGGGATTCTTGCTGCAGAGTCTCCATCTTCTATCTTCGTGTCACCTGTTCCCGTACTTCATTTTACTTAACTTAACTTCACTTTATTTTTGTAATATTATATAGATATCTCACAAAAGCGGCGCTATACAAATTGTCCAATAAATAAATAAATAAATAAAATAGTGATGTATTTTTTGGAGAATTACAGCATTTAGAATAAAATAAACGACAAAACTATCATTTCAGAGGTAAGTGAAAGTGAAGGTTTCTGAAACCAAATCTGTCAAATGATAAAATGTTAATTTCGACATGATCTAGGCAACGATATTTAAGTATGTTGTTAGTTAATATTGTTTTTACCGAAGAGCTTTTTTTGAGTCAATAAACCTGGCCAAATTTTATACTACATCAATTTTAGGGCAGCCGTCATACAATTTTAGGGCAGCCGTCATACAAATATTTCCATTGTGCAATAAAAAGCACAGAGGCTCAGCGAAAATCCGGAATAATAATATATTTTGGTTTTAAAATATATGTTTAGTTATGTTAATGATAGTTTTTATTAAACACTTATATTTATTTATATTAATTAAGCACCATTCAATGACTTATCATAAACCATCAATCAATATTTAAGACGGTTGTGAAAGAGGTTAAGGAAATTATTTTATATTTTTTATTATACTTTAGGAATGAAATATTAGGAAATGACTATTCCAAAAGTAGCTGAAAGTTTCAGCATTTTTTATACATCTTTAATGAAACTCTCATTGCAGTCTAATCACTCCTTCAAAAGTTTTCGAAATATACTCATTCTAAAATATATTAAAATTGCATTTTATGCTCTCTGCCAATCGATCATCGAATATAAAATAATGGCAAGGGTGTTGCAAAACTTTCGGCTATATATTCACTATAAAAGGAGCATAAAAGTTATCCTTAAAGTTAATTTAAATAAAACTCTGAAGATATCTTTAAAAAACTTCAAGTACAAGATGTTCGATGAATTTACGCCAAAATATTCCTAACTCACCCATTGCAAAATAAATTAACTACATGTTACGGTAACACTCAAAATACGCGACAAAAATCAAAAGATTACCTACTGAAGCCCTTGAACAGTAACTACATCTGGACAAAAAGAGCTTCAGATATGTTGCGCCTATACTACATAACTCCCTTAACTACCCAATGAAACAAGACAAATAAAAGGGTTTGAATCAATTTAAAATCGCCGCTAAACAATTAATACAATAAATCCAGCAATAACCAGTAAACTCACCCAAGTCTAGCGAATTTCGTATAAAAATTATTGTACGTTAGACATTGAGTAATTTCGTACTAGTAAATAAATGGTTTTATGGGAACTCATATGTTATGTAAATATTGGTAAACCGTAGACAGTTTATTAATTAATATTCTGCCTCAATACAGCAGTTCGCCTAGTGAGGCCGGTACTATATAAATATACCTACCCTTATTGTCTCTTTATTACTGGGCGATTATACATTTTTTTCTATTACTGTTCTTATATATCTAATGTTTATTAGTATATATTTATGTTCCTGTTATATTTTTGATGATAAATCAAAAATATTATTCTAGCGAAACGGTCTACATGTATTTTATAATCGGTCAGTAAAAATAATGAACGGTGTCATGAAGTATGGCAATAGTGTCATCGGTAGCCTTGGATAGAATGGTTACATAAAGTAAAGTTTTAAGTTAGGTTAGGAATGAAGGTTTGGTTTGGTTTAGCTAGGTTGTTAGATTTGGTTAAGTTAGGTTAAGTAGATAAATATATATATAATATTCGTTAAAATTAGGTAGATTATATTTTAGACTGAAAAATATTAAGAATGACACCAGCTGTCCTTAAATTATCGATCATTTATAATACATTTTGAAATAAATGTACTACTTCAATCTGTGAGAAATAGTTAGGATGCAGGCAAATTCTCAAGTTATTGTTTTATAAAATTATCTTTTAATTACTGTCTGTATCTGTGTTTTCTCCTTAAATAAATAAATAAAAAACATAAGCCTTCAAAACAAAACCTGGCAAAGTTGATAGCTTACAACTTATGATACTGACGGGTACATTTAATTCGGTTTTGTTGATCAACTGTCTATTGAATGACAGCTGAAACCAAATTGATAAATGGGAACCCCTTTTCAACAAAGTTTATCAACTTTTTAGTTAAATCGAATGAAGTTGATCGATGGTCTATCCTTTCAAGTGTGAGTCATCGTCGAAGTTGACAACATGATGTTGGATTAGCACGTGCTTGTAGACTTGAATATGAATAACATGTATTTTTATGAATTTCTAAAAATTAAAAAAAAAACATGTTGTATTTTTTGGCTATTTCGACCAACAACAAATTGTTGAAAATGTTCAAGCAATATGATTTTTAAGTTTCTAAAGTAATTCTAAAGCTATTTATTTATTTGCTGGTATGTTGTGTGGCTGAGGGGATGGAGATGGGTAACATAAAGTTTCTGACTATTCTGATCTGTTTACCAAAACGGCTAAAGTCATTTCAAGCAACACGCGAACTAATTGGTATTATGTCAATGCACAGTATATCAAAAAATTACCGTTATTCTATTTTTAATGATGTATCGTTATTGTATCGCCCCGCCACTTAAAATCCTTGTGTAAGTAACGAGAAAAATGCAGAGATTACAACGTAGCTTTCAACAGTACTCTAATAATAACATATTTTGCAAGCCATTTGGCAGCCTGAACAAACTTAAATACCACACAAATTTCCATCTCTCGGTACAAAAAACACCGGTACAAACTTCAATTGACTTCAAGTTGTAGAAGGACGGGGCAGGGAGGGGAAAGGTGAGTAATTCAGTTGGCTGTACATTAAAATGGAACATTAATTAAGTTGGCGGAACATTAAAATGGTTGGAACATAAAGTGCGTCTTTAATTTTGCCTTGAAGGTGGCGTTTGAGAAGCACTTCATACATCAGAGATCAACTCATTCCAAGGCGTGGTGCATGCATGTATTCTGGAGGAAAGTGAATTCTAGAAGTGGTGGTTCATATTTCAATGGTTCTCTCATCAGTACAACAAAAAATCGTTTTGGGAGAGTTTCAAATAAATATTTACAATCTGAAAGACTGTTTTGATATTGGTGAGCGGGGCAATAGGAGGTTTTTTGAGTATTGTTTTGATTGGAGGATAATAACAACCGCGACCTACGAACATTGCTTTTGGACTACCTGTTTCAAACGTTTTTTTGCTAGCCGATTTTCATGGCAATGTATTTCACTTGTTGTTCTATTTTTAATTTAGGCGAAAATGTGAAAATAACCACGATCGATCGAAAGATTTTATAAGTATGTAGGTACTTGTTTGTGTTTTGTCTCCGCGATCTCTGAATTCAATAAAATTGTTTTGCCAGTTGCGACATTATGCCATGCGCCAAGAAATGCCATGTGGGCGTGTTTCGTGATCCAAAAGTCACGATCGCTCACGCCTGAAGCCTGTGACAGTCCACGCTACAAGCTCGCTATATTTGCATGGCTTGGCCTTAGCGACATTGTTTTTCATTAAAACCGTCCTGAAGGCATTTCTAGTGTTTATTTTATGCCATGCCATGCTAAGAGCTATTCAAAATCTATATGTATATGACCGATTAATAGTTGAGTTTACAAATGCGTCAGACCTATCCATGCGTCGCGGGTTCAATTCTATGCTCGATTAGTCCTTCAACATTGAACAAGCATCATTGTCCGCTTATTTTTTAATTTATTTTTTATTTATTTACTAAAGGAAAAAGTACATGTAAGTAATAAGGTTTACAATTTACAATGACAATCTTTAATACTACTCTTCCAGAGAAGCATTCGCTTGTGGTTGGAAGAGGAGTGTACATTATGTTATTGTAGATATACATATAGAATCAAGAGAAGTAGGAAAAAAAATATTGTAAGTAAAATGTACTACTAGTAGCTATAATATATAAATAAAAACATGATGTTATTAGTTTCTGGGATAAATCAATTATTATTATTTTTTTAAATTAATATGTATACTATATTTGGAGAACAAATTGATTCTTAAGTAGAATATTTACTTTTCATTTTTTCGATAATTTATCTTTATAATATTTTTTCAAAATGTTCAAAGCTTGGCTTTTGTCATTTATGATTCTGATTTCCTCGGGGAGTTGATTGAAAAAGGTTCTTCCTTGGTATGCATAGTAATTTTGTGCAAATGAAGTGTTTAATTTTGGACATGGAAAAATATATTTAAGTCGAGTGCGGTTTTCAGTTAGAAATTGGTACTTTTCTTTTTCTTTTATGATTTGAATTAATCAATTTTTAATGTACAGATTTTTAAAAGGAGGTACTTGAAATTCTTTGAATAAGCGGTCTGTTGTGTAGTCCGAAGGTTTTTTAATATGATTTTAATAATTATTCTCTGCACGACTTCTATTGGAAGGAGGTTAATTTTATATGCGGATCCCCAACTAATGATGGCATATTGTAAAGTTGATTGAACCAAAGAATAGTATATTAAATATAGGTTTTTCATCGATGGATGTATGAGGAATTCAAATATGGTCATTTTATTCGTATTCGCATTCCCGGAATGATGATACCAATAAAACAATCAATATTGTGTACTCGTTTGATTATATCAGTCTTACTTATAAATATTACAGAATACGCCGCTGCAGCATTGGTATAGCTATATGAGAAAGAGGGCCGTATACTGCTCGGGTTAGCATCTTTACTCATAATAATATTCATGCAAGATTTTTTGAGATTGGCACCACTTTGTTCCAAACCTCAAAAACACGACCAGTTTTTCACGTTTTGTGGAAAACTTCAAATGGCATTTGTAACGCCATTGACCCGGTTTGAATTAAATTACATCGAACTCTGGCCAATTCGAATATACGTTCAGAATTTGCTTTGGGGAATCGATATTTCGATTTAAATATTTCTCTGATTGTGTTGCAGAAGGGTATTACTGCTTTTTGTTTTTTTCATTGCGCAACCAGATTGTTGACGAATTATCATACCATCACCGCCTTATTTCGATCGTAGCACGTTCCTATCCCTGGGGGTCGGGCGGTTTAAAAATCTGTCAACTACTACTGCTGCCGTATACGGCCGGTATATGCAGTACGCAACGTTTTCTACTAACCCGCATTACATAATATTACATGCTAGAGAAGACCCGTAGAAAATCACAAATTATTATAATTTTAGGATTAGTGAAATTGAACGAATTTATAAAAAAAATATTTGTCTCAGGATCGTGGTCTTTTAAAAGAAGAAATTTACCTATTAAATGTTATTAAACCTGATAACCACTCAAGTGATTGTTGGCATATTATGGCGAGTTTGGAAAACGTCTTGAGTGATCGCACGCCATAATATGCCGTTTTTGACTCGCAGAATTCGCGAATTTACGGTAAAACGGATGAACAAGAAAATATAGGTAAATTCATTGGTTGTATAGCACTACACGTAATCAGTTTATATGTATCCGTATTAAAATTCAAAGGAAATTTTTTTTTTAAATAAGGGCGATAAATTTCCATTTAGTGAAGCGAGCACTCGAGTGGTTATATCTCCACGTCTATCCCATAACTTTATAAAAATATAAGATACATTATAAGCAATAGCAAAGTAGATAACACATTTAAATGGGATAAGCAAGTTACTAAAATATGTAACCAGCTAAGAGCTCTAGCAAACAGTTTCTATAAATTAAAATTTGTCTTGCCTCATAGCACACTCAAACTAGTATATTTCTCATTAGTAGAATCTATTCTTAGATATGGAATTAGAAGCTGGGGAAATACAAGCATGACATATATTAAGTATGTACAAAATTTGCAAACCTCTATCATTAAAAAAATTGTATCACCTAATATGTATAGACAAAGACACAATGTGCAACTCTTATATTGTGCTGAGGGCCTGCTCCCAATAAAAGGTTTATTTTGGTTCCTTACCATTAAAGATAACTGGGGCGATAGTACTTATAAAAAACCACTGGTACATAGTCACAGCACACGTCTTACAGAAAACAAAGGGCTGAAAATACCTAAAATAACAAATAAGTATGGAAGCCGAACGCTGGAGTACTGTGTACCAGTGATTTTTAATAAGCTCAAAAATAAATTTGTTTTTTCAGAAAATAAGAGTTTAAGCATGAAAACTGTAAAGATGTGGCTTATAAATGAAAAATCTGTATATCTATAAAAAATAGAGCAAACAAATAAGAAAAGGAAAGACATTAATTGAAAGTTTAAATTCTAATATAAATGAATGTATTTTTTTTTTTTGTTCACTAGCAAGCTTTTTATTTGTGTTATGTTAATTCTATTACATTGTGTTATCGTATATGTCTTACTTTGAATGTGTGTTATCTATGTGCTATATTGTCTTGTATTTTTGAATGTATGTTATCGTATTGTCATTCAAAGTGTTAGTGTACTTGGGACGATTGTATGTAAGAGTCTGTTATTTATTTTATTTATTGTATTATAACTGTATACTGAGATAGAACCTGCAGACAAGCAGCCATGTGGCAGCTTCGTGGGACTATCTATACATTGTCTAAAAAAAAAAAAAAATGTAAAAAATTTCATTCAATAAAGATCAGCTTATTATAAAAAAAAAAAAAAAAAAATAATAAAGAATAACAAATTACTAGCCTGAAACGCAAATACAAATTGAAAAAATCTTCCGAAAAAAATATAAAAGAAAGTTTTTTAAATTTATATTTGTGTTTCAGGCTAATAATTTGTTTTTCTTTGTGCTTTGCACAAAACCTTATCTCGTAAACATATGTTTGCCTTTAATAAAAAAAAACACGTTATATTAATACTAATCGAATAAAAAATGCAGTATCGCTTACATAAAGGTTAACCATTCACAGAATACGTATATGCGGGTCGCTAAAGTATCTCCACTGGACCTAGTTTATATTATTCTCACTATATTAATTCATCAAAGCATCTGTTAAACATTGAACAAAATAAATACAAATTAACAATAAATAATTGTTATATTGAAACACAAATCGCTGTCTTTATTATGATCTAACTAATCTAACTAAAAAATCAGGAGTTTATAAACTCAATTGCAATGATTGCAATTTTTTTTACATAGGTAGGACCAATAGAAACTTTGAAGTTAGAACTAAAGAACATCTCAGAGCTCTAAACGGAAATTGTGAATCTGAGTTTGCAGATCATATTTTAAATAACGATCACACATTCTCAAATAATTAATTTAGAAATTTTATAAATAAGAAAACATGTAAATAAAAAAGCAGACTTAATTAATAAGCAAACAAAATTGTAAACCATCATTTAAATATTTTCCCACTAAACTGGTCTTTCCCGTCTAACAATATTGTAATTCCTAATTCTGAAAAACTCCGCTCACTATTACCCCTCCCCACTCCTTCCACTGTTCAATTGTAATCTATATTTAATTTTTGACTTTATTACATACTTGCTCCTGATGAGGTGAACTAGGTTCATGAAACATATAGAGGTTATATATATTAAAGTGATGTAAACAAACTTATTTGTGTTTTAATATAATAAATAATGACATCACAAAGTGATAAGATTTCAGATAAAATTTTTTTTCGAAAAATTAAATAATTGTTTTAGGTTAGCATCAGAACTTGCTACCTTAATTCATAAAATGTGAGTTATCCAGTTCGTCATTAATCCCATGTGTTTTGTAGCCAGAATCCAAGGCTATTAACAGGCTTTACATTTATACTGCCTTCCCTCACGGGCCGTCTGTGGGTGGTTACGGCTACACCCCCGGACGACCCTGACTTTTTACCTCCTCTTCTGTATTTGTATGAAAACGCCGAGCCCTTTAGAATGGTAATAGCGTGTGATTAATCATGCTTGTGTTTTACACCAGGAATGCAGACGTCATATAATATACAGCAGAAAATACAAATAAAACTTGTTAGATGAGACCATTTTTATTTATTTTGTTAATTTATTTTTTAACATATATGTATTTCATAACTTTTTTCGAACAGCAACAGACCAAGTGTGCATGGTTCTTTACCACCCCGTGCTGCAACAATTTTATAAATATAGTGGGGTGAAATGGTTTAACCAATTACCTCTAGATGTAAGATTGCAAAAAAATAACGTTAAATTCAAAAACACTATTAAAAATATAATTCAGCAGAATTTCTTCATTTATTACACTTTTAAAATAATATCATAATTCTCTAAAATAATATTAAATATACTATTTTTACTGATATCTTATTTTTTCTATTATTTTTTCACAACAATTGTTTGTAAATTTTATTTTATTATTCTTTGCTTAAAATAATAATTTGTTAAAATAGTAATTATTTACGTTTCTCCACTTAATTAACACGAGCGCTTGCTTATTAAAAAGGTGTTTTACGATACGGTTTCAGATATTTAAAAAATAAAAATTGTAATATTTATAAATTGTTATTGTACATCTTTAAACCAATAGAGATATTAAAAAAAAAAAACAAATTTATAATAATGTTTTTTTTTATGACATAGATAAGTACATATTTATACGTATTGAGTACAAATATTTTATTTTAACAATCGGTAGAAGGTTTAGCAAGTATACTAGGTATGTGTGAGGGTCATCCAGAAAGTAAGGTTACAACATTTTTGTATTTAATTGAAATTCACAGGATAGTTTGAAAATATATTGAACTATTTTTCGAAATCGATATTGTTTTTGAAACCGAAACACCTTTAGAGACACATTTTATATGCCAGTGTCACAGACCTCCGCCGCCAACTCTTTCAGACACTTCTTCACGGCTTCCTCGACCTTCTGATCGTTGGAAAAATGATTCCCACCTAAAAAATCCTTTAGTTTAGTGAAAAAGTGATGGTAAGTGGTGAATATGTGGGGTAGGTGACAATATCCCATCCAAACGATCTCAACATCTCCTGTCAAAGTCGCGCGGTTGAATTTTTTTATAAAATAATCGGACCACAATACAATTATTTTAAAGAGATTATAGTTGAAGTGTCCCGTCGGATTACAGTGAGGTAAGAGTGAACTGTGGGTGTTTCAAACTATTTCGAACCACTAACGGCGTGCAAGATATATTGAAACGTACCCTCTTTAAAATGGTCTGCCTGTGCCTACTAGTAAAATAATGCGCGACTGAATATTGCAGAAAGAGTGGTTTGTTATTTCTAGGTTGCGGCTCCGAGCATTTGTACTGCCAATAGAGATATAAAAATGCTCAAGTTACATTGTTTTGTATGCCAAGATGAATATTTTTTAAGGTATTAAAATAGTGAATTACACACCATTACTTTAAAATATGTTATTATTTCCAAACAATTATTATACATAAAGGAATGCCTTCAGCTTTCTAAAGAAAACAAATGGCCATAATGGATAATAAACCCTTTGATGACTTTTTAATTCGGCGATGCCGAGAGTACCCACACTGGAATGCCCCACAAATAAACTGTTATGTTCTAATTATTTTTCTATTGATATATTGATTATTGATAATTTCAGCCTTTGACTAAATTTAACTAAATTTAACGTTCAGCCCTATAATAAATATGTTTCCTGTTATCCCTAACTCCCCTTCCCCACTTCCCGCCCACAACTGATACTGTCTCTCTCTGTTTTTTATCTCTTTCTCTCTCAACTATTTGTTTATATATATGTGTATTATTCTGTATTTGTTAATATTTTTATAACTGTCCTGATGATGGTACGGAGGTACCGAAACCGGTAGACGTTAAAAATTTCAATAAAGTGACTGTAAACAAAGTGTTTCCCTTTTTATTATTTAAAATGTCAAGTCACAATGTGTTTGCTTCTTTTGAAAAATTAAAAAAATATTTTTTAACATTAATACTACACAGGTGGCTGACATGTTTTGGGATGCTGTGTGGAAGTAGGAAGGTTGGGTAGGAACCTGGGGATCGGTGTGTCCAGAAGTGACGGGTATATGAATATATCCCTCCCGCTGCGCGGCAAGGCGATGGGTCCCGAGACCAGTTGTAGAGGTCAAAGGATCTCTCCTCCCCAAACCAGCTTCTCCTAATCTGGCACGCCACGCAGCTGGTGGGCATGCGCATCCTGAACACACCTCACCCGATGAACCTGGGCACCCCTTGCTAAATCACCAAACGTAGAGAACCACTTGGGGTGACCTATGGTAGAGGTGTTGGTTATCAATAAATGATTTCCTGGGCGACGGTATCCAAACCCGTCTCCAAAATTGAAATATATTATAAATTGAGTTTATCTGGCTTAGCAGTCGAAAATCTTACCCGCAGGAACACTTAGGATTGGTTGTTTCACAGAATTTGAAGAATTCATCAAATTTATCATTAGTTATCATATCATTATATGCTTGACAGAACTGAAATAATGACAGAACTTGAAAAAAACTTTCGCAAAACTTGAAAATTAACGAAACAACCCGTCCTTAGGTGGAAAATTTCATGTTCTAGTTCAAAAATCGGAATTTAGCTGTACCTAATAGTGAATTTTGCATGGGTCACGCTTATTTTATCTTTTGACTTGTGACTTTTGGGTGTACTAGAGTGGCAATTTTAAAAATGGCATTATTGATGTTATTGTAGACGGAAAACGTTTTCCTTTTATTTTATTTTGGAAACTCTGTTTTTGGTATGATTTATTTTCCTAAAAAAATGGAACTTTTAAACAAAAATCGTTTTGGACTAAACAACATCTACAATTTAGAATTGTTCAAACACACTCAAAAGTTACAAATATAAAACATTTGAAATCAACCTTCATTCTCGACGGATCCAAATATTTAAATTTTCCTGAAACTAAACGTGACACGGTCTGGTTAATAAAAAAAGTAATTTCAGGGTCTTGTCATCTTATCCCGAATTTAAAAACACCTTAGTCGCTTATTACCGAATTATTTAAAAGTACATGGTCTTCCGGGAGTTAACAGTCAGGCTTTAGGCAATGAAATAAAAGTACACTAGATAAGATATCCATTAAACATTGTTGTATTTGGGCCATCGCATAATTTGAAGAAAAAAATAAATTTTATTCGTAATAAAGTGATCTTCGTTATTTTTATGTAAATTTTCTATTGAAACTATGGCATTCCCAGACCGGAAGCTTTTAGACCGGAAGATGTGAGAAGGGTAAGGACCTGGCACTTCCGATAGTAATATGGTACCTAATTATATAACGTTTTGATTCTGAATGGTTTGAAGCATTTCTTACTCTGTAAAGAGTAGCAAATATATTTAATGTATTGTATTATATATTATACTTTATTAATTTTCGGGAAATCGATTGTTTACATTTATTTCAGTTTGTACATAAGTATTATATAGCCAAAATAAAACCAATTATGGATTTCATCCTTGTGACTTTACATCTACTGAGACAGCATGATAAGGAATAAGTAAGTAAAATTTGTAAGAAAGATATATGAATTTAAAAAAATCATACAAAACAAAACATTTATGGCCATGGAGAGAGGTTGTAGATATAAATCAAATCATAATAGAAATATAAACAATAGAGACATAACATTATTCACAAACCATCGAGAGAAATATTATTTTATGGACCTCTTGTATTTGGCTAGTTCGCAACTGAAAATATCCACCTTGGATAATAGGCTCTTGTAATTATTGCATAGTCTGTTCAGGCAAGAATTCTGCTTAGAGTTCGTTTTGCATTGATTCATCCTGAACAGGAAAGAAGAGCGTGGAGAACGTAGAAGAGCGTGTTATTGTACTGAATCTAATGTCTGTCTCGGGCACCTGCGACTTCTTACATCATTCACTACCGTATGTTACTGTTAAAAAACTACATTACATCGACTTTAATTCGACTTCGTGTCTCATTACGGGGCCGAGATATTGCATTTAGTATTCCTCGGGAGTCCCCGACTTTTTATATCATTTAAACATCTCTAAACACTTTTGGTACTAATAACAAACATATTTTGAAATTTTCAGCGATACCGGTCAACTACTTTTCGAGTTTCGCCAGCAAAAACATACGGAAGCTGAAATTTTATATATTAAAATTAGAAACCAGTTAGAATTTAACTCAACCATTTGGAATACATTTTATAATATAAAACGTTGTCCTGCCACAGACTGCCTTCTATGTAGAGAAGATATAATTTGTGGTTGAATGTATTTTTGTATGAGAAAAAAAACTTTTTTTTTTTTTTTGATTTCGACAACAGAGTCTATCGGGTTGATAGTGTTGGAGATTAGCGTGTACGAACACAGTGAGACGTGATTTCTATATATTGAGATTATTTTAATAAATATATCGTATTATCAAACAAAAAAACTGTTTTTGTATTTTTAATTACTGGGTTTGTGAAAATTTTAATATTTAAAAAAAAATTGTCATATTTATTTTATAAAGCTTTATTTAAATAAATATATTTGTCTTTATTTCATTTCTTTCCACAGTTTTGAGCTTTAATATCATTTTTTCAATCGACCGCCGAAATTCGGAACTGAGAATTCCAGAAATTTTTTATGTCTCTGTAAAATGTGTTTCATAGCGTGACGCTCATTCCGTTTTATTCGATGTCCGCCCTTAAATATTTTATGTCAAAGGTTGTGCTAACACTAAGCCGACGGGTTATACATTTTTTAAAGTTTTGAATATAAATTAATGTTTAAAAACATAATTTTATATTATTTTGTTCCCATATTTATCTGTACGAATTACAATTCTACTTATTTTATAAATAAATTATTTTCTCCTTTTAAGAATTATGACTACACGGGAGAACCTACACCTTAAAATGAATATTTATTACTATATGAAATTGTAAAATTTTAGGTGAGGTTAAATAGATTTGGTTTATTATAAAATACACCCCATCGTAAGTTTTCAGTACCTTTCTAACATAAATAAAACAATATTAAATAATGTAAAGTTTAAAAAATGATTGCTTATAATGCACTGTCAAATTTATACAATAAAAGTTTAAACCTGGACAAAGGTCGACGGCCAATGATACAGACAGTTTCATGGCACCCTACCATAGTTAGACGACTAAAGTCAAGGCCTAAAGTAAGTGACTAAAGTTAGAACGCTATATAAGTCACGAAGTAAACTTAACAAGTTTACACTACCAAATTAATGTGGCAGCCAAAATACGGACACGCGTGTTACGCTAAATAAAAAAAACTAGAAAACTTCGGATTTCGTAAATGGTTTATTCGTTTACTTTGAAATGCGGAAACAAGAAAGGTAATTGAAAAAAAAACTCTTTGCAACTCCCGAAGAAGTTAGGAAAGTCGAGCAATTTCGGTTCTCAGTGTGTTTATAAAGTGTATCCAGGACACGTGACACGGTTCGGTTTATTTTTTTATGAATCCAATTTCTTTTTTCGGCTCCAACCGTAAAAGCAATGCGATATTTTATATCCCTGGCTGAACATTATTATAGTTCATCTCGTGGAATTTTACTTTTAATAGATCTTTATGGCGGGATTACCAAATATTGGCTGTGGTCAATATCGATTACTAACACTTCCAGGAGATTACCCGGAACTCCGGAACTTGGAAGATTGAAGGCACCCCTGGGAGTATATATTCCATCATTCCACCAAATTTATGGGAATATAATGTGTGATTTTATATATGGTTTGAGCAGGGCCAGCCATATGTGGGCGCAATTGGTGCAGTCCGCTCCAGGCGCCGAATTGTCGAGGCGATAAGGCGCTGATAATACCTAACACCTAACAGTCCTAAAACCTACTACCTACTACCTACTACCTACTACCTACTACCTACTACCTACTACCTACTACCTACTACCTACTACCTACTACCTACTACCTACTACCTACTACCTACTACCTACTACCTACTACCTAGTACCTACTGCCTACTGCCTACTGCCTACTGCCTACTGCCTACTGCCTACTACCTACTACCTACTACCTACTACCTACTACCTACTACCTAATACCTATTACCTACTACCTACTGCCTACTGCCTACTTCCTACTGCCTACTGCCTACTGCCTACTACCTACTACCTACTACCTACTACCTAGTACCTACTACCTACTGCCTACTGCCTACTGCCTACTACCTACTACCTACTACCTACTACCTACTACCTATTACCTACTACCTACTGCCTACTGCCTACTTCCTACTGCCTACTGCCTACTGCCTACTACCTAGTACCTACTACCTATTACCTACTACCTACTGCCTACTGCCTACTTCCTACTGCCTACTGCCTACTGCCTACTACCTACTACCTACTACCTACTACCTACTGCCTACTACCTACTAACTACTACCTACTACCTACTACCTATTACCTATTACCTACTACCTACTGCCTACTGCCTACTTCCTACTGCCTACTGCCTACTACCTACTACCTACTACCTATTACCTACTACCTACTGCCTACTACCTACTGCCTACTGCCTACTTCCTACTGCCTACTGTCTACTGCCTACTACCTACTACCTACTACCTACTACCTACTACCTAGTACCTACTGGCTACTGCCTACTACCTACTACCTAGTACCTAGTACCTACTGCCTACTGCCTACTGCCTACTACCTACTACCTACTACCTACTACCTACTACCTACTATCTATTACCTACTACCTATTACCTACTACCTACTGCCTACTGCCTACTGCCTACTGCCTACTGCCTACTGCCTACTGCCTACTGCCTACTACTTACTACCTACTACTTCAACTCACTCTTGACAAGGGGCTTCAAAATTTTACTAATGCAAGGCGCCGTTTCGCACAGGGCCGGCACATGGTTTCGGCATTGAATAAACAATATCAAAAGAAGTACCTTGTGGGCGTGTTTCATGATCCGAATATTTGCATAATCGAAGCTTAAATTTCCAATACTAAACTGTGTTTATAAAATTCAAATTGGATGGAAATCCAGGATGTAAGGCGAGTGTAAGTGAGGCTATTGGGCTAAATGGATCATGTGATTTCGTCCAAATTTGTATGGAAGGCACTTATAGTGTTATTCTTTATTTTATGGGTTTGGGTTTACTACAAAATTGAATATTAAGATAAACAATTCGAATTATGTGAATCAGGGAAATTTAGTTTATTCATGTCAGTGCTTCTTATCCATGAAAGAATTTCGCACAAGAGTTCCAAAGACTCACAACTCTCCGGAGTCAGTGGACTGTGAAAATAATTTTGGGGCACACTAATATATGCAGAATTTCTTCAAATTATTCGTAATCCCGATAAAAACTAATGAATTGATAGGTTTACTGATAAACTTTTAATAAAATACCAATGTATTATCACGATTTTAGAACACGTGTTCATAAAAATCCTAACATATTCGCATTTCGTTATTATATATTTTTAAGACAAAAGAAGGTGATTGAACACGTGTTCAAAGTACCTTACTAAAAGTTTATCACTATTCATAAAGAGATTATGAATAAATTAGCAATTCTCATTTTTCTCCGTGTATGTTGTAAGGCTCAAGAGCGTGAGGAAGGGAATAAGGTAGGAAAGAGGAAGGTTGAGAAGTGACAACATTTTTAAATGTGGTAAGCGAAAATGGAAAAATTCATATCATTAAAATTTCTATTCCAAATAGTGATCTTTCAGCGGGGCTATCCTGACAAAATAATATACTATTTTCATGATCTTAACATATTTAACATAAATCTGGATTCCTAGTCGAGGACCTAAATGACCTAAATCACCTATGGTGGATGTCAATATATTTAGTTTTAGAATTATGATAATGAAAAGCTTACAACGCTTATTTTGGATATTAATAACCTTCCCGAGAGTAGGAAAACTGCTTCGCTGATAACAACACATAACCTTCTTAGCGGCCATATCTGAATATATTTATTTTCAGGCTAGTACTGTTGTGGTTCTGGGATGCAGAATAAACCTACTATTGGTAATGCCGCTCCGATAAATGATTCCACTATTAAATATCTTGTTTATTATATTTAAAAATGTATGATGTGTGTTTACTATTGGTTAAAATTACTGTATATGTACATTTAAAATAAATAAGATGTTCTTCCTCGAGTTTATATTCTCGAATGGTTTGGAGCAGTTAGGCGGAATTTAATTAATAAAACAATGCTCAATTAGTTTTCTTTCCTCTAATAACTAACTGAGGATAGTGTATTTTTTAACAACTTGCTAAATACAAATGATTTACCTACAATTCTTCGCTAAAACTTTCCAAAACTAATTGGTAAAACAGATGATGTTCTTGAAAAATCTATGGAAGTTTAGAATAATTCGACAGGAAGTATTAACAGTTCACCAGAACTATTTCTAACAGGAAATAAATCAGCCCAAATTGAAAGTTTTTCACCATCAACTAGGCATATTGTCAAGACAGCGCTGGGAAACATATTAAAATGTGTCGAAGAGAGATTTAGAAAACCCCTACTCCGCTTTTGAAAATAATGCTGGCCTTTCCGGGCCTGAAAGTTTTTTAAGCCACCGTACCTAAGTTCTTGCAGGGTATAAATCAAAAGATATCTTGAAAGAAAATGCCGCATTATTCAAAGACCACAGAAGGCAAATTTTTTGTTGTTGTTTTAAATGAACACCGCACAAAATCTCAACTGCTCCCAACCGTCCGGAGACAGTGGGACTACGGCATCCCCAGTTGGGATAGTTAACATAGCTGAAGGTAGTGGGGAAGGAAAGGAGATGAAAAGGGGATGGTTGAAAATAACCAATTTTTCAGATAAGGTCACCAAAGATTTTTTAAGAATTTCGAGCAAAGTTTCGATTCTAAATTGTGGTCTGAAACACCTGAGCAATGGAACAAATAATATCACTAATTATTATTTAATTTACAAACCATCACGTTATTTTTAAGTTTTTAGGAAAAGAAGACAAACATAGGTAGGTAACGAAAAAACAGACAGTTTTTAAATTCCTCCTACTACCATTATTATGGGTTGAAACTTTGTGAAATTATGAAGGACTCAGCTATCAGACGATTTTTTCTGAGCTTCCGTTTCCGTGGAAATCCGACGCATTAGACCAACCAGTTACAATCCGGTCATTTCTTTTCAAAGGTCGGCCGGGTTTCGTATATATTCATCCCATATTATCATATTTTATCGTATATAATTCTATATTATCGTATTTCAATTGAATATGCTCTCAGGAACTAGCGTCATTGATTCCTTCGGCACCGGTGCACAGTCGGAAAACACACCAAACGCATACCCAAAATTTGTACACAGTTGAAATCTGTCACTTGAGAATCTGTCACTTGGCTGTTTCTACGACTTGTTCCTGAGTTAACCAGTTCGGCTGCAAAACGATTTGCCTCTGTGTTTCTTCGCTCTTACAAAATGGGTCTTTTAATTCCTTCCTTTCCACAAAAACTCTCCAAGCAGCATCTCCAAAGAAAATATAGGCCCTCCTGTGTGGAGTTCATTAAAAAAATACTCTTCTTACTTTGTCATAGTCCGACGTGGAGGTTTTAATCGTAATCGTAATACGGTATCATCATTTGGGGTGGCTTTGCTCAAAATATTATATTGATCCTCTGCACAAAGCTTAAAAAATGGTAATACATGTCATCAATAAGCGACCGACAAGATACTCCTCAATCCGACTTTTTAAGTTTAAATGAATGTATTAAATATACGTTTAATCCATTTAAAATTTATTTAATACATTTCTTGTATAAATGCAATAAAAAAAACACCTTTACAAAACAATCACTCCATTAGAAATATAACCAAACGACATTACAATGTACCTAAATCTCATGCTACATCAGCACAAAGACAATTCACATACCTGGCTTCCAAAACCTTCAACCTTCTCCCTGATATCCTAAAAAATAAACTTCTCTCCATACTTTCAAAACACAACTAACTCTATGGATCCTTACGTCTGCAATACATTTCAATTATAACACCCATATATATACATTTCAATTATAATACCCTTCACTTTAACCCCCTAATCTTCATTCACACACCTCTCACATTCCTCAATAGACTTAATTCATATAAAATATGATCCTTTTCAATGTTTAAGAGGTTATATACAGTTAGAATTTTCAAAAAAACCTTTTTTTGTATTTCATTATCGTAATGTAAATTTATTTAAGTACACGCACAGAAAATTTCATGTCAATCCGGCTATTATTTTCGAAGTTACACGCATATTTGTAAAGACGTGTCAGAGCGGAGACGGTGACTCCAAAACGTATGCGGGGGTTTTAAAAGCTGCACCTTACGGTGATCAAGAAGTTATTAAGAGAAAATGTATTGGACACGTACAGAAGAAAATGGGCAAGCGACACCGAGATTGTGTGAATAATAATGTGGAAACAGTTGATAATAAATATTAAAAAAACTCTTGGAGGAAAAGGCAAACTTAGTGGTAAAATTATCGACAAGTTGACAGTTTATTATGGCTTAGCAATTAGGAGAAATTGTGATTCCGTCGAAAAAATGTATAATGCTATCTGGGTCACATATTATCATTATTGCTCAACGTAGAAAAACCTCAACTTGAGAAGTGCCTGACCGGACCAGAGTCATGGTGCAGTTGGCAACGGGCTTTAGCTACCAATGAATTACTCACTTTCAAGCATAATCATCCGTCATTACCACAAGATTTTGCCGAGGCTATACTTCCCATTTATACAGATCTCAGCAATGAAAAATTATTAGAAAGGTGTGTGGGTGGTTTCACTCAAAATAACAACGAGAGCTACATTCAACTGATATAGAAAATCTCTCCAAAAATAGTTCAGGCCGGTTCCAAAACAGTAGACACGGCTGCATACATAGCTGCTGGCATATTTTATGAAGGTAACACATCATTATTATATTACATGAATGCAATAGGGGTTTTACTTGGGCCCAAAACGCATTCGTACGCCGAAAGAGAGGATATACAGCGCGTGGCAGTCTCCGACCGCAGAGCACATGATGGCACACGAGAGGGAAGAATGGTCCGCAGACAACACCAACTCGAGTTATTAGAAGCTGCCGAAGGGGCGAAGGGTGTATTATATGGCCCTGGAATAGACGACTCGATGTAAGTTGAAAAAATATTTTATTTACTCTATGTAAAGTGCTCTTCAAACTTTAAACGCGTTTTTCTCAAAACTGTGTTTTTTAAGTCGGTGACCAAGATTACTCGGAAACGGCTCAACCGATCAGTCTCAAATTTTAATACAAGCTTCTTAAGTATATTTCTATATTCTCACCGATATACATATTTTTTTATAAACAATATAAAGCTCTTTTCTGCGATTAATTAGAGGAATATTTATTAGTATAAAGAAATCCGTTTGGTTTTTTCATTTTAGATGATCCAATCCAGAGATATGATGGTCACCGCAAGATGCCTTTTTTGAGAGGAGCTTCTTGAGAAAATTATTATTTTTACAATTCAAAATTCTATAAATACTGTTTAAGGTTACCATAATATGAGTAAGAATTATGACTTTAATAAATTAAAAAGTCTTCTCAGGAAAAATTCTAGAAAAATCCCTTTTTTTGGCCTCCTGACTGTTTATAACCCCTTAATTAATTATTAAATGATTATTTGTCATATAAATACTAACAAGATCGGAATTGTATAATTTACTAACTATTATGATAATCTTCAATCTGTCAAATTCACCCTCCATAGCACAGGGACATCCCTATTATGGCGGTTGAAATAACATTTAAAATGTATGTTCCAAATATAATAAAATAATACCAAGAAAAATACGTCTTATTGATTCGAGATTTTTGTTATTTGTTTGAACCTTAATATAACCATGATATTTTATTTAGGAGGTAAGTACGAAAATAAGGATTCAAAAGAAAATAAGTGAACCTTTACTTATGGAAGATTCTTTTTATTAAATCTCCTGCTTTCTGTTTCGATATAAACATCTATTATGGATGCCCCTAAGTAGGCGGTATAAGATAGAAATTGGCAAATATTTTGTCGAGTGTGGTACAAAAATAATATTTTATTTATGCTTTCAAGTTGTATTCGAAGAAGAGAATCAGTTTGTTTTAGTGATTTATTTTTGGGGTATTATGCCGTGTTGCGCTACCTCTTTCTTTAGGACCACACATCGTACATCTGCCCTGATGATGGACATTGTAATGCTGTAATTGATAAAGAATAACGGATAGCATAACATTAAAAAAATAACCATAATTATTTTGGCCATGGAAATCTAAAATGAAATCATATTTGTTTATTGTTTTGATTGAATACATTAAAAAAAAATGTTTCGTTTTTATTAATAAAGGTAAGTTGATCCAATACTTAATGTTAGAAATATAGTAAATAAGGGGCGGAGGTGAAGAAAGAAGCAGGTTACTTAGAATTAATTCGAACTTGTCTACCGTATGTAATTATAATTTTCTTCAAGAATAGTGCTAAAGAAATGATATAAAAATTTAAGTAGTGATTTGATTGGACACCTAGAAGAATAGTATTTAGTATTTGAAAAAGAATGTAAATTTTATTTTGTCGTCCGATGAAATTTATTTTTCCATCATACGTCGACACCGGATACCACCTAGCGCATCACGCGATACGCACTCCGTCTCTGTTTGTAATTGAAAAAAATTTCATCGGACAGCAATACGATATTTATGTTTTTTTTTAAATTATTTACTATCGACTATTTTAAAAATACAAAGTTATATAATTTATTATCAACCCTCTTCACTGCTATCAAGGCGGACTGTAGGTTGTTGTATGGGTGTTACATAATGTTTTCCTCAAGCATGTTGTTGATTTCCACAAAATAAAAAAATCTTCATGTTTGTTGATTGTAAGTTGTTTTGATGTTACTTCATAATTTAAATGGTTTTCTCATCTTCATGTTTAGTTTAACCGTATTTTGATGACGTTTTAAAACTTTTTATTTCCATTGTGTTTTTAATTTCATTTGGAATATAGTTTTGTAGAGAAATTATTTATTTTTTCTGGACAAAACATGTATTAATTTTGGAATATTTTAATTTACTCTAAAGCATCAATGAATACACTAGAAAATTTATGATGATAGACAATCCTCGAAGGGGAAGGCACTTGAAAAATAATAAAAAATTTAGCTACTTGCGAATATTTCTGAATTCTTACTGTACCAGTTTTTATTGTTGTTAGATATGGTTAGTATTCTTTGTTAACTAAAAACATTACCGGCTGTTTCGTATAAATATTTTTATTAAAGAAGAAATCCTTTTTCCAATGCTAACATTTCGCAGACTGCGAAGCAAAAAACCTTTTAACGTAATTACGACGCCGAGTTTTCAAGCCTACGTTAAAGCTTTATGTGTTAATAATTCAAACACGTTCCCAAAAAGACAAGTAGTGTATCTTAATCTAAATATGGCCCGTGTAACGCAAAGATGAACTCAAAACTCGTAAGAATAAATCCTCAGTATTGAATATAAGCCATTCAACTTGTAAGAACTTGAGCAGGGTTGCTTTTTGGTAGACAATCAACGCGTGTACATAGATATACGTTTTGATATAATACAGGGTTTCCCAATAAGAGGTGTTATTTTGAATAGCCCGCTACTTCGGTAGATGTTACTTTTAAAGCTGTCATTTTTTAACAAGTAAAAACTACGTCATTAATTAAAATGGAATAATACACGTTTCAAAAACCCATTTAAATTATTGAAATTCACTTGAGTGAATCAAATGCAAATCATCTTGAGTGATGAGGCCCATTTCCACCTCGGTGGCTTCAACAAGCAAAATTGTCGCATCTAGGGCTAGAAAAACCCAAGAGTTATTGTTGAAAAGCCTTTCTATCCTCAACGTGTGACTGTTTGGTGCGATTTATGGTCCGGCAAAGTCATTGGACCTTACTTTTTCAAAAATGAGGCTGAAGCAACAGTTACGGTGAATGGATTGCACTATCGAGAGATGATTAATGATTTTTTATGGCCGGAATTAGATGGTATTGATCTGGACAAGGTTCAGTTTCAATAAAACGGCGCTACGCGCCACACAAGCAACAAAACCATTGAAATTTTACTATTAAATATCAAAATAACACCTCTTATTGGAAAACCCTGGATATACAACGGAATCTCGAAAGCGGGAATCTGAAAAATCTACTGTACATTCGGAGTTGATTTTCTGTAATAAAACTTATGATTTGAACCACAGACATATGAATATTAATAGACGAGAAGTTAAGGACGAGGGGTTAAAACAAGAGTTGCGGGACGCAGAGAGGAAAGCTGACTGTGATTCGTCAATAAATCAATCTGACAGTAAATAGGCATCTCGCATTATAATATCACCATTTAGTTCTTAAAAGTAAAATCTGCTTTTGAATGAATAGACATTTTTACATGGGAGCGTTAATTACTCGCCACGTTATAAACAAATTTGCGAAGTCCAATTCCGGAAAAATAAATTTCTTCTATTTTCAGAGTCGAATATTTCGTTTACGTATTTAGTTTAGACACTTTTATAAATGTTCATAATTTACTTCCCAGCAACCAACCATGAGCACACTTGAGAATCGCTACATTCGACCAATGTTGGAGGGTTGTCACAACCGCTCTGTTCCTATTAATAATAAAATAATGAAATCTTTAAGAAAAAATATAACATTTCACTTTTAAGATGATAATAGAGATGTAAAACAACTAAAAAAACAAATAAAATTATATACACACAGCTTTTACCAGCGATTCCTAAGAGTATTTGGAGTAAAAATTTGGACATCATTTTGCCGTCCGATGACACTTTTTCAATTAAAAACAAAAACATGTTTTTCTATCACACATCGCCACTCGGTATAACCTAGCGCATTACGTGATATGCACTCCTTCTCGTTCCAGCAGTACCGTACATGCGAAATAACGCGCGTACCTAACACGTGGTCCGTTGCGACGTGTGATAGAATGATCAAAAGATAATATATGATCGGTGGCGACGTGCGATAGAAAAATATAATATTTTTAATTTGAATCGATTAAAAATATCATCGGACAGCATTAATGACACATACAGTTTTCATTCCAAACATGCTCACTGTATCCAAATTTTACTTCCAAACATACCAATTTTTCACAATTGATAAACAACCATTTATTCTATATTAGGTGTTGTTTATGAGTTGTGTAAAATTCAAAACTCGTTTAGTAATAACGTCATTAAAGTGGAATAAATTTAAAAATAATTGGTTTATTATCCTTTATTAATACTACGGAGTTCCAGCAAGATATAACAGATGAAAAAATAGAAGTTCCAAATGATGATTATGTATGTTATCAAAGCGCAAAAGGCGAAGGCACATCCCTGATTCTTATTCAAACGGCTTTGTGTTTTGCGTCCAGACGTATCTCGATGTGATAGTATATGTTTCTACAACTGATCCATATTATACGATGTGAATATGCTTAAAATAAAGTAAAATAATGCTTATATATGGAATGTAATACGACAATTGGATTTATTCTCTTTTTACAAGTTTTCATAGCACAAGCCACCATTTTGCCGTGTTATTTCGTAAAATGAACCGATGATGCCTCGACCATAGCTCGACGCTAGTTCGTACAAGAATGAGGACGTCAAGTTTTCTAAATTCACTTGAGGCCATACGCGAGCACAGCCGGCTCCAATGGAACCGGTATGGGGAGTGGGGAATAATACGCTTTTAATCACTTAGGGCAGGTCTGCTAATATTCATATTTCATATGTCTATGATGTGAACTCTTTTCGAGTAAATCGATTCCGGAGATTTTTTTTTGGTAAAACTTAAAAATAAAAATACGATCGCTAGGGAGTTTAATATCAGCTGTTTAATGTATTTTCAGACACGGGTCCAAAAGGTTTTTTTAACCCTTTAAATTAGAAAATATATTATTTTGGATTATCTATGTGATTCACTAGTTTCCCGTTTGCACTGCGAGTTTCTGGACACCGTATATATTTAATAAAATTTGTAAATTTAAAAATTAACAATAATGGAGCAACCGAAGTGTGAAAATGAATTAATATAGCTAACAAAATTTATTATTTTTTCAATTAAAATTATGTCACAAAGTGAATTTAAAACTAATAAAGAAATAATTTTTAGTTATTATTTTTTGGTAAACTAATGTTTAAGACAAGATTTTTTATGCATAGCACAAAGGGTAACAATTATTTTTATAAGCAATAATTATAAGCCTGAAACACTCATCCACATTGAAAAGGACACGGGTTCAAGTCCCGTTGGCGTCATGTATCTTTTATCAGGAGATTTTTCAATGTGGATGAGTGTTTCAGGCTAATAATTATTGCTTATAAAAATAAATAATTTTTAGCTACACGCGATATTATTGCTAAGATCTTTAAGAGTTTGGAGTGTAAAGATACACAAGGGACGGGTTATTTTACGGAATTTGAACAATTCATCAAATTTCAAAGTTGATTTGCAACTCAAGTCTGTCCAAAGAAATCTTACTACAGAAGCAACTAAACTACTTATCAACTCTTACGTAGTCTCACGTCTCGATTACTGCAACGGCATTTATGCCAGCCTTCCAAAATATCAAATTGACAAACTTCAATCAGTGTTTTGCAACAGCACGGCTCATAACCGGGGTCTCGAAATATTCGCACATTTCAGAACACCTTCGTAACCTACACTGAACTGTAATGTGCCATGAAAGAATTGAGCACAAATTATGCTGGATGGTGTTTAAATCCATCAACGCAATGGCCTACCCTACATCTCTGAACTATGCATCCCGGAAAACACTGGTCTGAGGCAGTCAACTCTTAGATCAGCAACATCATCAGCTGTAGGCAGACTGAAGGAACCTAAGAGCAAGCCAAATACTAAGTTTGGTGATCGCGCTTTCGGAGCATCTGGGCCTATACTTATTTTCTTTCTTCCCCATCGTTCACTAAGACACGTAAGAATGATGTTTGACTCTTCTAATCCATTAAAACATACGAAGGACGGGTTGTTTCATAGAATTTGAACAATCGTCAAATTTCAAAGTCGATTTTCAAGTTCTGTTGTGATTTCAGTTTTGTGTAGCAACTGGCCAGTAATGATAAAATAATTGAACTTGAATAGAATCTTCACAGAATGATAATTATATTTGGATGATTTATATAGTGCCGTTTTTCTGCAAAATCACCTTAAGGGCGCTGTACAAATATATAATTCAGTTCTACAATGATATACTAACTATATATGAAGATAATATACAATACCATACTTACCTGGTAGGTCACTTGAGATACACACATTTTTATTAAAAAGTTTACCACTTTGCACGCAAAGGATACTAAGTAACTAGTAAAACACTAAACATAACATGATTTTAAATTTGCTATTTTACCCTCTATTACTATTGATATTATAAAATTAGTGGCAAAACTAGAGTTAATATTCATTTTAAAAGATTAGAATACTTAGAACTCTTTGGGACTGGAGACATTTTATGAAATGACATTTAAAAGCTTAGAAATTTTTAGTTGTTTACTCTTTTTACACATTTAACTATTTACAATATCGCGGACTATGAAGGTGAAGACTGTGCATCTTTGGATACGACTGTCTCAAAAGGCAAGTTTAAGGCTTAGCTCTAAATTCTGTAGAGTTTGTGATAATTTCTAAATCATGTAGCAGTTTATTCCAGGCTTTAGGTCCTGACACTACATAAACACGCTCGTCAAACTTAGTATCCGGTATGCGCTTTGGTTCCTTCAACCTTCCGATAGCTGATGATGCTGCTGACCTAAATGTTGACTATCGTGAATTTTTCCGGAATACACATTTTCGCTAAGTAAGCCGGTGTTATTCCTAGACGTAAATACCACCCAGCAGAGCTTGAACTGGGTTCTTTCAGGAGATTTGAGCCAGAGAATGTGGGAATGTTTAGATACGCAGGTGATAAGTTTTGCCGCAGCGTTGAAAATGGATCTGATATCTGGAGAGACTTGCATGTATTGCATTTGCAATAATCTATATATCTGATGGCAGGTTTCTTTGCACTGATTTTTTTTTTTTTTTAAATGAAAGACCACCGTGTTTAAAGTTCTATTTATTTGAATTGTAAGGAAAAAAAACAGAAATCAGATTGACCCCAGTAGTTTGTTACAAGTCTTTGGAATGATGTCACTTCCTGAAATGGTAATTTCGAAGTAATCAATATTATGCTGAAGTCTGGTGGGGGCCGCCCAGAGAAACTTAGTCTTTGACGGATTCAGTTTCAATCTATTTGAAGTAATTGCTTCTAGACACTTCGGTTATGAGAATTTAGATAACGTCCGAGAGGTTATCGGAAGTAGACCGAATAGAATGTGCATATTTGAAAGAAGGGAATCGATTTGATAATTGTTGCTTGATAAAAATAGTAATTTAATGCACGGGATGCAGCCTACCTGGAAATGATTGCTTTCACGATAGCCAACCCAAAATATTACAGGGCACCATATGCAGAAAAATTAGTCATCTAGGGCTGCTATTTTCGTTGGCTGGCCCACTGTGCGGCGGTTTGCCAGGACCTACAGTTTTGAATAATTTTCGGCAATTATATACAAAGCGTGGTTTAATGGCAAGACTCTGATATACTTCAGAATGCTCACAGAGAGTAGCGGAGTATGATGGAGCAATTCACGCGTCCTGATAAATGTTGAGCCATTTGCGAGTTAATGTCGAAAGCTTGATTAATGTTGTTAATATTTATGGGAGAGATAATATCGAAATGGCGTCAAGATCGTGAGTTTTCGTGAAAAGGTATTATAACGAATTTTCTCCTCCGGTTGTTTCATTTATGAGCTCCGCGCGTGAAAGCCTCGTTTATGCTTTATACAGGCTACGCTACGGAAATTATTACTGCCAAATATTTTGTAAATCGGTAATAGAGCTAGCTGCGTCATAAATATAAGCAATACCTAAACAGTTTTTAATATGCTTTTTGTTTGTAAAAGAAACATGACAGATGAATTCAATCACGAATGAAAAAGCAAATTTAAAGGAAAATTATTAATTTGTATTACCACATGCGAAATTCTATCCTCCTTTGACCCTTTCGTGATCATTCATCACTTGAAGAAATTCAAAACATAACATATTGCTTTGAAATTTTGACACAACATTGCATTCGAATACGTGTGTATTTCTTTATTACATAGATGTCACTCGCGACAGGTAAAAACATATCTGTTGAATAAACATGCTATTTTAAAACAGCGCCATCTGTTGGTCGTAAAAGCCACACGCGCTATTGTTTCTCTATCTGCACAGATAGACTGGGCATTTAGGTTTCTCTATTTGAACAGAAAGCATCGCGTGGCAGGGTACAGCCAGTAATTCAAACAAAATGGGTTTTTGTTTGAAAAATTTTTCTGACACAATCCTGTGTTATACAGAGCATTGTTAGAAAGAATATAGCCGCCGTGTGCGTGTTTTTCTTTACTACATTCCGAAACCGATTTTCCGAACTTACGATTTTACATATTCGTATAATATGTAGGTACGACCCTGTATTAACCTTTACTCACCTATTCAAACCTGCTGTACGAACTTAAACGAACATTTCTGTACCACCCTATTAGAAGTTGGTAAGATTTTTTTTGTTCAAATAGAGTTAGGCAAGTATGAGGCGAAGCAAGAAATTTCTTAAAAAACAGATAAAATATTTTAAAAACAAAACAATACCTTTGTAAGCCTCACGTTTATAGTTTACACCAATTACCGATGTTTCGCTACCATCTGGCTAGGTGCTAGCGAAACCTGGTCAGCAATAGGCATATAAATAAAGGGGTTATTTACAAAGTTATTGTTTTGTTAATTAACCTGCCGACAAAAAGGCGAAATAGGTAGACTTGACCTAAAATTTGTCATTTTTTAGGCTAATTTTAGACGTGTGGACACTTTTCTTCAAAAAAACACAAATTGATTTCGAAAGATCGTTATTTTATCTAGTGAAGTAAGACGTTAAATTTTGAAAAATGATGTTATTTTCATATCATAATAAAGTGTTACCGTTGGTCGATGCGCAGATTTGTTGCATTTTCAAATGTGAATTTGTATTATACAACAAATATTTAAAATTATATAATTATACAGTATAAACAATCAATAAATTATCTACCAAAAGTATGTATAAGAATTTTGTTTTTATTTCAAATAAAATAACTAATAATTAAATCCCTCATGAAAAACCCTCAATTTGACTATTTATTTATGGTCTTAAAAATTGGTATAGTTCAGATTTTTTTATAAAAATAATTTAGCAAGACATTATTGAAACATTAGAAATTATTTATGACCAAAAAATATATTCTTAAAGTATATCATATTAATTAATTTCATTCTCCGCCGCGACCGGGCGGCGAGCGGACGTGTAGTCCAGGCCGGTCTAGTTAATAAGATTTTAATGAAATTCATCGCTTAAAAATGGGAAGGAAAATACCCTTGGAACAAAAGTTTTATTAAAAAACACAAATTACGACATCAAAAACGTACGTGGGAGATATATTTTCAAAAAAAAGAAAGGTTAGTGATATTTAATTATCCTTAAGTATTTTATATGCCATAGGGTATACTCGCCCACTTATTTTTATTTTTTTCATTAAAGAAATAAAGGATTTACATTAAAACGTGTTTACATTGGGTTTTTACATATTACGAGATTTTAAAACTAATTTCCATAGAAGCGTTAGCTTGTATTAAGAAGAGGAGTGCACAGTACATTATTGTAGTTATTTATAAGTACTTAATAATATGATAGGTATTACGTGTTAGTAAGTACATGACAGTGCGAAATAAAAAAAATAGTTACAATATACATGTTTTGTTGATGTGATGTGAGTGTAAGTAGTTAAAGATGATTAAAAACTTATTCTACGCCATAATCGCATTAATCCTAAAAAGAAATCTTGATTAAATTATACATGGAGAAAAATGAGTATAGATGACTTCTGTTAAAAACTTGATAGCATTTTATTTCTTAACAAACTTTTAGTTGTTTCATAATATATCGGAACACGTATAAACGCAGCTGCGATTTTTCTGATATTATATAATGACGAAATGGGAAAAAATTGATATTTTTATGAACACGTATTCCGAAATCCTCACACACATTCGTGTTTTACTAATGTTTTGCTAGGAATTCTGTAAATTCATTCGTTAAAGGTCTGCAGTCCCGTTTTAACAGGGATACTAACAATTTGACCAGATTTTTAAATTACTATTATTTTATATGAGTAAGTTTTCTCCGTATACGCACTAGATATGCCTTTCATGTAGTTATGAATGGTAACCGATGTTTATGCTGATTTAGTAACTTTTGGTTCTTACTTCTTACCCATTTAATCGTATAAGGCCATCAAGTTAACAATAATTGTAAAGAATGTCAAACATTCCCGGATTACAAATAACCTGACAATAATTTGTGAATCTCCTACTACCACCACAGTAAGTGGAAAATGTTGTGTCGCGATGGAGTGAATTGAACTCACGATGTCTGGGTTGAACCAGACGCGATTTAAACTAAGGCTTACATTTCATCGAATTTCATGATGAAACACAGTTCAGTATTTGAAATTTAAGCAAAGAATAATCAGACTTTTGTGAAATTCCCAGATCGTATTTATTTTGTTCAATGGTAGCTTACTCCCGAATCTGTTGAAAGGCACCCCATTAAAAAACTCAATATTTTATGGCGAAGTTGTAAAATCAATCCATAGTGGCAGATTTGCTTGCAAATGCTTTTCTATAATTACATAATTACCTCCGTTTAGATAAATTATTGTCCACTTACGCATTGATAGTCTAAGCAGACTTCTTCAAATTCAAAAAGGAAAAAAAACAACTTTTTACTGACCAATAAAAACTGTGAAAATTTTTAATGTGATATTAAGATATCTAAATGTTCTCCAAATTAGCCTAAGTAGCTTGTGCCACATAAAAAGGCTTAACTTGAAGGCGTCGGAGCTTGGATTGAACGTTAAAAAAGCTCGTCGCTCAGTCGCTAAGCTAAAGTTCTTTTGAAAATCCCCTTCGAACGAAAAACTGTTTTTTTGGAATGAATCCAATGCTGTTTAACTTCAGTGAAATTATACCATAGATACAAAACAAAAGTAGATTCTTATAATAAGTGATAAGATAGCACATTGAGTTGGGTTTAAAGTAATATTATAACAGGACGCCATTAATAATAATTAGACTTCTTCAATTGTAAAAGGTTCCCAATTTAAGATAAAAAAATATGGGTTTTATTTGATGCGAGTAATTAGGTACACCACACTGGTAGCTTTCGAAATCAGTTCCACATTCCAGTTCGATATTCAAATGAGTTCGATAGTCAAATGAACGTTTCCTTTCGATGACTGGCAAAGAATAGCAAATAATGTTAGAGAAAATTACGTTGTAACTCGGATGGTAATTTGATGTATATTCAGATGAGATGTAAAGCGAAAAAACAGGTTCCATTTTTTTACCTCCAAGTAACATCCAACGCTCCTAACGCTCTAACTAAAACTACCGAATCCGGTCTACGCGCACCGCTTCACGCGTTCTAATAGCGGAACATAATTCGACGAGGTATTAGTATGCAATAGCGCCTCTAATTGTACAGCTATATGGGTAGTAACTACTCATTCTTATTAAATATTTGTTGGAGAATACTTATAAATGTGGCACAATGTAGTTATGAAGGTAGGTACAAATGGGCAGCCTAAGGTATTATGTAACAGCGAAAAGGATATAGATTTGGAGTAAATGGAGTTACATCAAGACATGGTAATAATACATGAATATAAAATAATAACTTCGCCGAAAGTACTTAAATCTTAAGGCAATATCTTAATCTATCTTATCTACTAAATAATTATATTTGTAGATAATAGTGTATTGTCAGGAGATACTACGATATAAGTTAAAACAATCGATAAAACTAAAAAGACAACCACAAATCATCTCAAAAACTCAGATCAACATACCTGTGATGTATGGTAATAAGTTGGGTATTCAAGCGATAGATGGCACTAGTCATAAAGCTAACTCCAGAGTCCGACAGATGTCGCTAGAGTGTAGCAATTGCCTGTGGGATATTATTGACAGACAACAAGCTTCCAGAAACAGAGAATTACCAACCCTCGGGTAGTGAACAGTGTAGCTAAATCCAGACTAATTAATTGTTACGTAAATAAACACAATTATAGTAAAAGAACCTTTTGCTTTATCAAAGAGTTCCCAACACAGAAATATGCAAGTAAAGCAGAGACATAACCACACAATATAAAACTGTATAGCGACCTCTCCCTCTATTATCAAAGTACGCAAGTAACAAAAGGAGATGTTTAATTATTACGTTGTACTAACTTAACACGAGGTACATTCTTAGAAGTCGATTGTCGGGTCGGTTGGCAAGAAGCAATCGTTATGCACAATTACACACAATTTGCAAGGTAGCACTTATCGACTGATCATAAGTAGCTATTATCCCATTGCCGTGCATTCGCTAATCTAACGATGGCGGATTACCTGTTAGGTTTTTCTTGAAAACTAACTAACCATCACGCCATTTCCTTGTCGGTAACGTTAGTATGCTGAGAAGATATATGGCCGCATAACAAAAGGCCATACATTTACATCTGCAGCAGACGTCTTGAGGGAAACCCGAAATACTAATATTTTTAGCTAATAATTATGCCGTGTTCCAAATGAGTATACAGTGCGGATATACCGCCGAATAACAAAATAGACATACTTATATTAGCAGTCGGCTTAGGGGAAATACATATACCTACCTAAATATATTATAACTCCCCTCCCATCCCACAGATCCCATAATGTTAGGGGTTTGGATTTGAACTAATCTCCACTTTAGAAATAAGTTTTTTAATGATTTATAAAATACGCACTTATAAATTGGTTAAGAATACTAAAAATTCACAGCGGTTCCTCGTCCCTTATCATGACATCTTTTACGTATTTTTAAATTTAAAATTATGACTAATTAAAAAAAATATATATTTTATCGAATATTTCATTTTCATTGAAAAGCATCTGCACGCTTGGCACAAATACACATACAGCGCCCTTGATGTGATTTTTGACAAAACGGCCCCATATAAATTTGAAAATGAAATGAGGAAAATGATAAAAACGTAAGATACAGTATTATTGCAGTTGTAAAAGCTATAAGTTCTTCTAAATCTTCACGGCTCAGAAGTTCGAGTCACTGTTGACCTGTTAAATTTGAAGCCTAATCGGAGCAATGATTCGGGTCTGACCTACGTTTGCTTCGAGAGGTATCCCCCACACGCCCCCCAGACCGACCGGAACAGAACCGGACAGACAACGCATCTCGACCGATCTGAATACTTTTATTAATTTAAATTTTTTATTACATACTATTATTTCAAAACATTTTTTTTTCATTAACATTTAACAACAAAAAAATATACTGAAATTATATTGTAGAAGTTAATTTTTTATAAAAAAATACATACTGACGTTATTTTTCATTAAAATTATAAAAATTATCATGCTAAAATCACCGATTAGCAAAAACAATCGTTAGGTCCGTAGATCATGGCAATTTGTTTCATCGGAATGGGGAATTTAACAGAAGGCAGTGATGGCATTTAGGTATGCTATGTGGTTATTTGTTATTTCACCATCCTCTTGATTAGCACTATCCATAGGATAACATTTTATTTTTGATTTAAAAATTGAAATTCAGGGTTTTCCAATAAGAGGTGGTATTTTGAATAGCCCGCTTTTTCGGTAGATGTTACTTTTGAAGCTGTCATTTTTTGAGATTTGACAAGTAGAAACTACGCCATTAATAAAAATGGAATGATAAACGTTTCAACAACGCATTGAATTTATTAAAATTCACTATAAAAATGGTGAAAATTTGGCAGATACGGTTCGTAAAACACGAACATTTTTGGGTCGTCGTGAAGCACCTTATTGGACCACAATACAGAAATTGGTGGAAAAATTCGAGCTGTTGGGACAATTTAGTGATGTGAAGAATAAAACCCGTGCACATCGCTCAATAACAGCCGAGAATATTGCTGCTGTAGCCGAAAGTGTTGAAGAAAACCCAGGTTTGTCCATTCATCGTCGTTCTTTGGAATTAGGCATTCCACAAACGTCACTACACCGTATTTTGCATAAAGATTTGTGTCTTAAGGCTTATGAAGTTCAGTTAACACAAGAACTCAAGGCGGCCGATCATCAACAACGTCGTGTCTTTGCTGATTGGGTCCTTGAAATGCGTGAAAATGATACGGAATTCCATCGAAAAATCATCTCGAGTGATGAGGCCCATTTCCACCTCGGTGGCTTCGTCAACAAGCAAAATTATGGCATCTGGGGCTCGGAAAACCCAAGAGTTATTGTTGAAAAGCCTCTCTATTTTCAACGTGTGACTGTTTGGTACGGTTTATGGTCCGGCGGAGTCTTTGCACCTTACTTTTTCAAAAATGAGGCTGGAGCAACAGTTACGGTGAATGGATTGCGCTATCGAGAGATGATTAATGATTTTTTATGGCCAGAATTGGATGGTATTGATCTGAACAACGTTTACTTTCAACAAAACGGCGCTACGTGCCACACAAGCAACGAAACCATTGATCTTTTACGGGAAAAATATCAAAATAACACCTCTTATTGGAAAACCCTGTACTTATTTATTTATAAACTCATTCGGCACTAGAACTTAAGAGTAGTAGCTATACTATAAGTAAGCCATGTTTTCAACATATTAAAAATATTTATTTATTATAATGGATAGTTATCGAGAGGATGGATTTCTTCTACCAATTCTCTCCTCATCTTCCATTTCCACTCCCCTCAGTATTGCACAGAAACTCGGAATGCGATCAGTTGAAAGGAACTCTTGTGCGGTAACTATTTGGTATAACTATAAATACCCGGTTCACATAAATACTATTTTTAGTGGAAGCCCTTCTCTTAAATGCGGGATTAATAATATAATTATCGACAGGCAATAATATTTTATTGAGAATTCTCTAGTACAATCAACATACCGAGCACCATCATTACCGATGGTTTTAATGACGTCATTTACCCCGACCATCAGTAGATCGGCCAACTGTAGATTAGTTCATCTTAAAAAGTGGATTTTCTTAACCGCTTTCAACTTATAATAACTATCATATTATGTTTTCATTGTGTTGTTAATGCCATTGAGAAAATAGAAAAATTATCAGAAAGAATAATGCTGACAAACTGCTTTGTCAGTTTAGCGGGTGCTTGTATTGGAGATTTAAAAAAAATGAGAAAAAAAACATAGATACGTAAAGTTCTTCTGTTTAATGTAGGGACCTACATTTAAATATTATACGTGACATCGGTTTTGCCTTGCGAAAGGTAGGCACTTAGACGATTGAAAATTTATAGTGGATATGCCGAGAAATGGTTATCAGGTCTCGAGAGAATAAGTTAGTAGTAGATCCTCTCAGTGGTAAAAACTCTCAGTTGTAGATACTCTCAATGTGGATACTCTCAGTGGTAGATACTATCAGTGTGGATACTCCCATAGGTAGATATTCTCAGTGGTAGATGCTCTCAGTGGCAGATACTGATTATATTATAGATAATTTCTGGCCGCTTAGAGTACCTACCACCTACCTATCTCCCACTCTGAAACAAGGAGCAAAAATAGTATCATTATTACAATAATTTATTATTCGTGAGGAAGCAAAATATTTAGTTGGTTTTTTTTTGCGTTTCGTGACTTTAAGCTAACGATCTTTAGAGCCTAAAAGTCACCATATAATCGGAGAAAAGACGATTCTCTGTACTAAGGACTATTTACAATTCAGATGTACTTAAGGACGACAATGCGCTGCCACCTGGCCCCATATTTCTCAATTTCCCGTTCCGCTATATTTTCTGGAAACAATTTGAACCGACGACAGCACCCCAAAAGCTCTCAAACTATAAGCTCTCATTACTGACCCTCGTTTTAGTAAAACTACTGCTGAGTAGGTAGAAAGGAGTCGTACATTGAATATATTAATATGGTTGTGTTTATTTTGTAGAAGTTTTGAAACTAAACATGCACAACAACGTCTCATTGGCTACGGCACTGCACTTCTAATGTAATATATCGGTGATTGATATAATATTGGATTTGGGAAATTTTAGTTTGAACTTTAGATTAGCACTTCATAAAAGAGTGTAATATGCTCTGTAAAGCCATGCTAAATAACCTACATACAAAATTTTGCACAATGGTCTGAGATAAGTTGCTTGACGTTTTAACTTTGTTTAGTAATCAAATTAGACTATACTCGCAGGTAGGTAGTAGATAGGTACAAGTTTCATATGGTGAATTTTTCGTTATAAAATATATATATATATATATATTTTTTTAATTTATTTATTTCATCAAAAATGACAGAAAATAAAATATATCATTAGTAAGTTGTATAATTATATGTCAGTTAGAAACAATGAAATTGTTGAAAGAATAATGTTACAATAATACAGCAGTTTCTAATATAAGAAAAAAGTAAATATGAATGTAAGAGTGTTATATAGAAATGGCATAATATACTATATTTTAGGTTGTGCATAACCTGCCTCACTAGGCGAACCTGTAATGAGGCAGAATTTTTAGTTCATTATTTCTCCATTTTGTCTATGGTTTGCTTATATGTAAATGTTTAATATGGGTTCCCATACAGCAATCCATTATTTTAGGTTACATTATTATTTACATATTGAAAATACAAATACAGCAAGTTTAAGCGCAATACGTACTATAATAACTTACAGTGACAAGGCATTTGGTTACTTTTCATTATTGTTTGCATTTACACAATACATATACAGTAAGTTTTAGTACCGTACATACTGCAATAACTGTCAATGACAAGGCGTTTGGGCGAGGGCACCAGTATAGGCTCGATCATTTGAATAAATCCAAATTTTAACATTTTTTTAAAACTCTTTCTGTGTTTGACTCACTTTAATATTTTCCGGGAGCATGTTGAATATTTTTGTGGCAAAGTATCTAAAGCTACGTTGACCAAAGGTGGAAGAAAGTGCTGGAACTTGCAACATGTCTTTGTTCGAATTACGCGTAAATCTTAAGTTTGTTTTTCTTTCGTAAAGCACGTGTTTGTTTTTAAAGAGATGCATGAGGATAGTTTTTACATAGATCTGTCGAACATCAAATACTCTCATTATGTTGAAAATTAAGTTACTGTTTGCAGTTTGAGGAAGTTTGAGAATAATTTTCATAATTGTTTTCTGAGCCTTTTCAACAGGATCTAGAGCTGATGAAGTACCCCCTCCCCATGCAATGATACCATACTTAATGATAGATTGGGTTAATGCAAAATAAATCGTTTTTAGAATTTGTAAGTTAAGGAAGTTCCTTACGGATCTGAAGAAATGTATTGTTTTCCTAATTTTATTTGCAATGATCTGAGTATGTAGATTCCATTTGAGGTATGGGTCAATGGTGAGGCCGAGGTACTTCATCTGTGGAGTGCGCTCTATACAGGGGCACTCATTGCCTACATTGGAATTCGTACAGTTATGTATTTTTATGGAGTAATCATCATTAGGTTGGCCTGTAGTGTTGATGCTTGAAGTGATACATTTTGTTTTTTTCGTGTTAAGGGTAAGCGTGTTTATATCTTATCATTTTTTTACAAAGTTAATATTTTTTTCAGTTTTTTTAAATACAGCTGACCAATTGTTGCCTTCAAACAGTAATACAGTATCGTCAGCAAAGCTAACAATGCTTCCCTCAATTTCAAGGTTGCAAAAGTTGTTTATATACAGTAAGAACAGAGTTGGTCCCAATACGCTTCCTTGTGGAATTCCATAGTCAGTTGAGCGCTGGTTACCGAGGGTATTATATATTTTAACCTGTTGTTTGCGTCCATTTAGGTAGCTTTTAAAGAAGTTTAGCTCTTTGTCCGTAATGCCGATTTTTTAAAGTTTTTTAATTAGTTTAAAGTGTGATATTGTGTCAAAAGCCTTAGAGAGGTCTAAAAAGATTGAAATACATTTATTTCCTTTATCAAGGTTTTTAACAATGAAGTCTATCACCCTGGCAATGGCATCTGAGATACTTTTATTTTTTTGAAAACCATATTGATTTTTTGAAAGTATTTTATGGCTTTCGATGAATTTTAAAAGTTGTGCATTAATAAGGTTTTCAAAAACCTTACACAAGCTATTCAGTAAAGTAATTGGTCTATAGTTATTGATATCTGACTTGTTTCCAGATTTGTAGATGGGAATTACGATACTTTTTTTTAGGTTAGAGGGGAAGTAGCCCTGTGTAATGCTTAGGTTTATAAGGTATTCTAGAGGCAATGTAATCTCCGAAGACAGCGTTTTAAGGATTTTGGTTGGAATTTCATCTGGTCCAGCAGAAGAAGTGTTTTTTAGAGAATTAATTGTTTTGAGAATTTCTTCCTGTGACACAGTTTGGAATAGAAATTTTGTATTTATGTTATTTGCTTGAATCACTGTATCGGTTGATTGGGTGATTCCACTCTGGGCAATTTGAGAAGCAAGATTTGGACCGATATTAATAAAAAAATTGTTTAAATGATCAGCAACGAGCTTAGGATGTTTTGTGGTTTCAACAATATGTCCATCAATAGAAAGTTTATTTATGCTCTATTTCTCTTTTGTAGTTTGCGAGTTTGTGGCTTCTCTAAGTATTTCCCATATTTTTTTGGGATTATTGTAACTTTCTTTAATTCTTTCTGAGTAGTAAATTTCTTTTGCTTTTCTGATGACGTTACAACACATGTTTCTATATTTTTTATAATAGTTGAATGTTAGTTGGTCATACGGATTTTCTTTGGTTTTTTTGTGTAGCGTGTTTCTTTTGTGAATGAGTGGTCAATCCATGGTTTCAAGGGTTTCAATTTGTTACTTATATTTTTGGTCATCGTCAGGGTATGGTGGTGTAATTCGTTTTTCAAATAGTTAATAAAGTATATCCATGCGTCCTCCGATTGTTTAATTTGGAAAAGTTCTTGCCATGATTTGTTCTTTAAATTGGTTATTATATTTTGGAAGTTGATTTTATTGTATGCTAAAGGCAGGCTACATTTATTTATTTTGATAGCTGTTTGTAGTGCAAATATAGTTGAATAATGGTCCGTGATAGTTGATTTGTAGACGATACTTTTAGATGGTTTTATTGACTTTACCATAATGTGGTCCATGCATGATATAGATCCATTTGTCGTTCTTGTTGGTGAGTTGACGGCACTCACTAATCCATGAAATTCTAGCATGTTGATCTAGTCTTGGCTTTGGTGGTGTTGGTTGCTCGGTAGTATGTTAATATTTAAATCGCCTATTATTATGATATTTTTAGTATTGGAAAGATTTGAAAGTGTGCAACTAAGGCTGTTTATAAATGGCGTGATGTTACGAGTCGATGGCGAGCGGTATATAGCGAGGATAACTGTATCATTGTTGTATTCTATTTGTGTGCAACTTGCATCCTGAATTTTTAGTTCGGTTACTGTGAAGTTTTGATTATTTTTTTGTGTAAACAACAATCCCATCGTTCTGATTATCAAACATAGTTGAATTGTATGATGTGTAATTTTTGATGATTTTAGGTGTATATGTGTTTGACAACCAGCACTCGGTCAGAATGATTATTTCGAAAACAACATTTATGTGGTGAAGTTGTATTAAGAGTTCATCAAAGTTTTTATTTATAGATCTTATGTTTTGGTGCATAATTTTTGTATTGGTAGAGTTTCCAATCAGGCGTTTACAAATATTTTTTAAAAGACAGGTTTTGGTTGTGTAATTCCTCATCGAAAAATTCCATTGAGAAAGGAATGTTGATATAATAATTATACAAAAATTAAAAAAATAGTTTATTTGTTTATGGGAGCTCCACTGTCCGTGGCAGTCACCGGGAGTTTCACCCTAGTTGTAGATAGAGAATTACCGAAGTGGATAATTATTGTTGTAGTTCGAAACAATAAATGCAAAGTTTCTCCTTACCGTTTGATTATGAAGGGTGATCGGGCCAATAACTAACCGACGTTGGAGCTCTCCAGAAGCAACTAAACCATTTTTATCAGATCATCAGCGTGTTTAATGTAGATGATTTTTTCTCCTTCTTTTTTTCTAATCATAATTTTTGAATCTTTGTACCACACATAATTATATCCCCTTTCTTTCGCCTTTGATTTTGTTCTCCATAGAAGGTCTTTGTAATGAGGACTGAGAATTTCGCTGATGTAGATTCGTTGACTTTCTGGATCCTGCGCGGTGGCTGAGTTTAAAAGTTTCCTGTTTGTAAGAAGTTGGTATCTCTTTTGTCTATTATTTAGTTTAATATGTAATTTTGGGGGACTCCCGGTCGTTTATCAGGTATCCTCTTCACTTCCACTATATCTTCTCCTTTTATATCAACTCCTGCAATTAAAGCCACCCGTTTTATAGCATCAAAGGGCTGCTCGTCATTTTTTGGAATGAGACCGGCAAACTTCAGTGAATCATCTAGTGATCTTTGATCAACTTCCGCCAATCTGACATCCAGGCACTTTATTTGTTTGTCCTTTTTGACGAGTGTATTCCTCAGTGACTCTACTTCGGAAACCAATTATGTGATGGTTTCCATTTTAGCAATTAGATCGTCATATTGTCGGCTGACGAAATCTCTCGAGTGTTTACTCTCTAAGTTTTCTTCGTCAATTTTTCCATAATTGCCGATTTAAAAGCTTCCAGTTTTGTTACGATTTTTTTCCATTTTCTCGATAAGTATGTCAATTTGAGAAGATACATCTGTGGCCAAGCTCGTTGTCGCGGGCATTTGTCCTTTGCTTCGAAGGTTTTTGTCAGCAGACATTTCTTGTTTTTGTGCTCTTTGTAGTAGGAAAGGTTGGAAACTGGCTGTGGAATGTCAAAATGAAGTGTTAGGACACTATAAACTCACAGATCACTCTGGTTTCGTGTTACCATTTGAATAACGGATCACTGGTAAGGTATTTTTTTTTAGTTCGGTTTAAGTTTTGGCACTGTTATCAATAAAAAATTTGTGGATAGAACTTCGACTGTACTTTTCGATGAGTGTCCATAGACAATTATGATATAATATAAATGCGTTTTAACGGTAATAAGGTTATGCTTGTCACTTGATAACAGTTTGATCAACAACTGGAAAGGGCCGAAAATGGGCGTTTCGGGGAGAGTTCAAATGTCAAAAATTCGAATGACGCAGTTCGTTAAATACGACGGACTTCGAGAAAATATCAATTTAAAAATTGAAACGGTCAAGTGTTAGTGCCCGGGTGGTCTTTTCAAGACCCAGTTAAAAACTTTATTTTTCTCAAAAGACCTGGAGGGTCACAGCATTCCAAAAGATGACATAGGCTCTGAGGGAAATTATTATGCCTTCACTACCATGTGTGATCCGCGTTTTATTGTGTTTAATCCAGTCAATATCGAATATTCATCTACAATACTAATCCGCAATATGATTTATACAAGATAATTACAATATTGAAATAATTACGTATACTTACTTTTTTTAAAAATATTTTCAGTTTAAAATATAAGTTAGTTGAGAAATAAAATATTTTAAACTTTGAGAACAACATTAAACCTGTAAAAAAGCATTAATGTAGTTGGGTGCCATGGAAAGTACCAAGCAAGGGCGTGCCGTCCATATGGGGAATATGCCGCCAACATAAGAACTGCCCACCCTACCTTAAACTTAAAATTTATAAAATTATTGCCAAAATAAATCTTCACCTTCGAAAATACGCTCGAAGTATTAAATATTTAACTAAGAATCGCAGCGGGCGCCGCGTACGCAGTACCGACTACTATTAATAATGTATCAAAGGCAGGAAATAAATATGCAAAATGGAAGCGAGCGTCATATATCGTTGCTTTTTTCATTCAACACAAAAAGTTTATGTGTGCGCGATCCTCTTTTAAGGAACAACTCGTTTGTGTTACGCAATTCGCTCAGGGGGCAACTGAGAAAACACATCAACTCAAGACCCTATCCTGTGTATTTCTATGAAGAATGTCTTCTTCATCACCACTTATGTAGACATTTTTGAACGCAATATAACAGTGACAGGTGATAGTTGAAGTGTTTTTCTTCATCTTACGGTTAAACAAGTTGTGATGATCACTGAAATACTAAACTTGAGTTGGGCTGTGAGAGAAGACTGGTAATCACAAATGAAGCAAATAGTGCTATATGTTGGTTTCCTCATTGATAAGTACAACTTTACTAACAAATTAATTATCATATTATGTTGGCTTTATTTCATCTTATAATTGTGTGGTCGAAATATAAATTTTATGCATCCAGTAAATGGTTTGTATTCTGCGTTAGTAAAACGGTTATTTAGATAGGTTATTTCAATCAATATCGCCTAAAGTCAGCAACTCAGCCATTCTTAGCAAAAAGTGGTAAGCTTTTTAAATATCAATATATTACTTAAGACTGCCTACCCTCATTCAAAAATCCATGTACGCCACTAGCAGGTAGCAAGTCTCTTTGCATGTTGGAAATATTGACGTGTTTCACACCCGGCTTTACAGCTGAAGAGGTGGCTGGTTATTGATTCACCACACAGAATTACAGAGGTGTGCCCGGGGTGTGCCACTACCACCACCGGGTGTCTGTCTACCGACTACTCGCAGTGGCCTATCTGCCTCTTCAATATTCAGGGGGTATTAAAATTTACATTAGTGTAATTCCTTGTAAAAACACAACGCGAAAATGATGGTTAGATATGGCAGAGGGCAGTCGTGAGTCATCGATAAACTGGTAAATACTCTCAGTATGGCCAGGTGAAAAACAACAATTCAGAGTTAAAAAGTAGCTTACTTTATAATTAAAGGAATCATGAAGATTGGCGTGCACTCTATTCTCTTATATTTTAATACAATTTTAACAAACTTATTTACACAATTTTTTTATTTGGGTTAGTTGTATGCTTTACCTTTCAAATTAGACAAAAGTTTACTAATTTCTCTATTGAAAATTGAGACAAAAATCATAACAAAATTATACCACTAACACGAATTCGGCACTTTTGACTTGTCTTCGTGTAGTTATAGAAAATTAAAAGCCAGAGGTTCCCAACCTCGTTGGGTCCAGTCCCCACATTTCAAGCATATTTCCTTTAACGCCCCTCCCCCTAAATTTGATTAGATTAAAGGACAAAAAAAATAAATCTGTTGATTCTTATCGTTCGAAAAGTAAGCTTCCAAAGAATTTTTTTAAATGAGTTTACGTGAAATTGTGTAAAACGCTTTTAAGGCTGAGCATATGCTGAGGCGCAGACCACGCAACTCAGCGCAGAGCAGGGTAAGTCAAGTTTTGCAATGTATGAAGGAGTATGGACCGCCGTACGCAGCGACATTAGCGCATGCGATGCAGACACTTGCTCTGTACTGCGCTCAGTTGTGGCCGCGGCAAAATGTTAGCAGGACGTTTAATACGTTGGCGTTAAAATGCAAAATGACTGAGAAATTAACCGAATTATTTACAAATTAACTTCTTATGTATGACACGTGGCATTCAGATTATTCCAAAAAGGAAGTGTGGGCCGGAATTTCTTCTGAAGCAAACTACCACGTGGGCACAAGCTGAACTGAGCTAACTAAGCTGTGTCGCAGCACATGCTGGTCACAGGTGTTTGCCTCGTCTGTCCTGCGGAGATATTCTTGCTCTGTACTGAGCTGCGCGGTCTGCGTCTCAGCATGTGCTCATCTTAACTCTCGATCGCCACACAAGCTATCCGATCTACCGGTAGGCTTTTTTTGGCCAGGTTGGGAATCACTTATTTAAACCGTGTTTAGTAAGCAGGTCCCTACTCCCTTCAGCCTCACAACATACCCCGAATGCGGATACCATAGGCTCACTGGCTCCAGCAGTGAGGACACTCATAAGGCATTTATAAATAAAAATGTCTATCGTGTTTAATTCTTCATAAAGGCATGAATCGAAAAAGATGGAGAGTACGAAAACGTGGAATAGTTTCAATCAATACATAGAAATTGAAAAACGTATGTTATATCTTAATCTTAAAAATACGAATTTATAAAAATTGTGTGCAGTATTGGTGTCACGTGAAGAAGAATAGATTAATAGAAGTATATATTATTGTGTAGGTACATGCTACAAAAATAGCCGAGATTTATTCAACGGTATTGTGCTAACTCCTATAATAAACTTAATGGAACTCAATTAAAGTTATGAAACTTTGGCTGTTCAAAGAAAGCATTCACAGAATAAAAGTATTAAATTATACTCTTTTACTTTTTCTGTTATACGGAGACCACTAACTCTTTATTTTTAAGAAGAGGCGGCAAAGGAAGGTAAGGTGCTCTTCATACATTCAATAATACTTTTTTCGGATTCACTGCCCAAATTTAAAAGTGGCATTATGTCAATAATATTATAAAACCTTCAATACACATATACTAATACATACAAATATCCATACACTACACACGTCGCCCGGTAATTACTGAGTATACATACCAAGCGAATTAATATTGTTGTTATATTATTTTTCTTTGTTTTATTGCATATATGTGTTATTGTATATGCTATATGTTCTTATTTGTATTATGTTACCACCGTGGTACAGGCATTTGCTAGTTAGGAGTATTTTAAAAAAAAAATAAGACATTATCATATTTATAGATTTTTTGTTTCACCACTGTAACCATTGTACTGTTTGTTTCTATAATATTTATAATAAACATAATTAATATATCTTAATAAATAAAATTATCGCAGCGAGAGTTGATGCGATCACAGTAGTTATACGGCATGCATCATAGTCGTTATCGACTTCAGTGAAGTTGAAAAAACGTTATTTTTTATTGTAAAAAAGAACACCGCAAAATTATTCTAACAACTTTAAAAACTGATCGAATATTTAAATTCGATCAACGAATACACTGGTTGTATCTTTTATAAATCTAAAAAGTCGAAAGACCGTTTCGAAAGGACATCATCGGAAAATCGTCATTCGTCATCGTCATACAATCCTAAATATGTGTTGGTCGCCTGAAACCTAATTGTGCGATATTTGTGATATGGAAAATTTGTAATAATTTTTAGACAAAATCACTACTAACATTTTTTTTTGTGAAAACTTTAAAATCATCTAAATGGTCCAAATACTATTATCGGGCGGGGCAAGGTTGTATACCTGGTTAAAAAAGATGTAATGATAGTTAAATAACCACATATTTTTGAAGCAAGTTGGAACCCTTTGGTCCATATATTCCTGTCAGTGAAATCTCAATGTGAATCATGGCATCCTGATGGACTTGAAAACATCCCGCCATATTAAACATAGCGCGACGTATTCTTTCCTACGAATTCCAATAATCCCGCTTCACGTTACATATTATTATCATAAGGCGTACCACAGAAAGCAGTGTCGAACTGGCAAGTTTAGATATTTTTTTAATGAATGGAAAATATATTTTTTGTATGTTATAACCGTCACGTTGGCCACCGGAAAAACGTAACGGAACTGATTTGTTTTGAGATTTTCACGGCCGAAAACAATATAGAGAATAATTTTTGGATTATTTTCTTAAATCACGGCAGTTTTGCCCTGATGTTGGATATTACAACGCTCATTGAAAAGTTATCTAAAGAAAGAGAAAGCGAACGTACCATAATAACCCTTTTTTAAATATTAGACCGGTTATTGACCGTGTTAGAATTCCGTCTGGGTGGGTAGGCGCCGCGCCGTGAGTTCAATTTCATCGCTGGCTAAATCCTCCATCATTACAAATCCTAAGCGAAATTAGAACACTAAGTTTGGTGGTCGTGCATTCAGAGTATCCGCCCCTAAAGCTTGGAATAAACTTTCTATGGAATTGAGATGTATAACCAGCCCAACAGAATTTAGATCAAAATTAAAAACTCACTTTTTCAGACACTCATTTCCATAAATCCGTCATTCTATCCAAATATTGCATTTTTTCCCTTTTGTTATACCGTAATTGATGATTCACACACATACATTCTCTAACGATTCCGTTCAACTACTTATGATAAAGTCAAAATGCTATTGACTTGCCTACCAATCTACAAAGGGCAATATCAGCGGGAACACAACACGTCAATCGGTTTAATTGTTGGCAGATGAATCATTGATCGACGATTAATTTCATTCATTCATTTAAGATATATTTCCAGCTAATAATAAAAACTAATTTTAAAAACACCCTAATATGCTAGAACTTCCGTCTTCTTCTGGCGTTTGTAAAATTAGATTGTTAATGTTAATTTAAGTTATAGGTTTCTAAATATGTAAATACATATTTTATTAAGATAGTAGTTATAGGCCTTAGTCGTAAGTCACTAGATATAAGTCTCAGAGGTAAGTCACTCGTTTTAAGTCAGTAGTTCTAGTATTAACTATTTAAGAAATTTATTTGTACAGCGCCCTTGAGGTGATTTCTCACGAAAACGGTGCTATATAAATTAGCAAAATTATAATAATTATTATTATTACATTTTCCGCTTACTGCGGTGGCAGTAGGAGATTTTCTAATATTTTCATGTTATTTGTAACCTGGGAATGTTTGCCTCTATTACAACAAAAATGTTTTCACGTAGCGTAGCGTTAAAATAGGCTGAATAATCGATTTTACTTGTCTGTTTTTTTAAGCCTCGTATAAGCGTTCAAAGATGGTTTGAAAGCGAGATATGTAAATACGAATGTTAAGAGAGTGCGATTTTATTAAAAAAAACGATAATAATTAAGTGAAAATGGTGAAAATATTTAATTAAATCTCGGCTTGTTAGAAAAACAGCAAAAACCTCTTAACAAATTCTTTAGTTGAATTTAAAGATACACTGTGAATTCTTTCATGCATATAACATATTAAGTAACAAAACAAAATGTGTTTTTAATAATTTTCAGAGCTTTCTTTGCGAATTTTAAATGTATAGATATTATCTACAAACACATTTTTTTCTTTTGGAACTTAAAAACTTACAGAGTTAACGAGAAACTTGCTGAACGAAGCCGGAATTGATCTTGGGTAGGGTTTTAACAGTTATTAACGTATTTTGAAAAAAAATGCAAAAATATTTAGTCTTCTCACTCGGAAAAAACTTAAAAATAAATGATATTGCTAAATTATTAATAATATCTTCTATAATTATTCGTTTTCCAGTCAAAACCAGGACTGCAAGCCGTTGAAGAATGAATTGAAATGCTCCCTCATAAACTAATTATAAAACACAAATTTTAATGTGGTTTCACGGAAAGTTCTGGGAAGGTAAAAGGTATGAGGGTTGGGTAGGAATCTAGGGATCAGTGTGTCCAGGAGTGATGGACATGTGAATACATCCTTCCCACTGCGGCGCAAGGCGATGGGTCGAAAGACCAGTTAGAGAGGTCAAAGGGTCTCTCCAAACCATCCTCTCCCGATCTGGCACGCTGCGCAGCTGGTGGGCAGGCGCATCTCAACACACCTCATTCGATGAATCTGGGCACCCCTGTTGAATCACCAAACATAGCGAATAACTTGGGGTGATCAATGGCAGAGGTGTTGCTTATCCAATAAATGGTTCCCGGGGCGGCGGTACCCAAACCCAGGTCCAAATTGAAAATTAAGTTTATTTATTCTAGCAATGTATAAAGTTATACGATACACGGTGTCTGGAAACTCGTAGTACAAGCGGGAAACTGGTGAATTTAATTCACATTTGGAGTCGTTTTTGAATTTCGAGTAAATGAAGTTAGAATTGAAAAAATAAAATTTAACTATTTAATTTCCGAAAAAAAAAGGAAAATTAAAAAAAAAATCGAAACTTAATCATCGAAAAATAATTATTTTGGCTTCTCCATGCAATGTAGACTCACTAGTTTCCCGCTTGTACTACGAGTTACCGGATACCGATTCTAGTAAAAAATGCAATAAAAATGTGTTTTCTAGAAATTGCCGCCAGGTAATGAGCATGCGTGCAATAAAGTATAAGTTAGTCGGTAAATAAAGTAATGTATGAAAGGAAAATAGATTTTTTAATTGGATTAGTATAAATGAAAAAGAACCCATAATCAGGGACATGAAAGATTCAATCATAAAAAGATCACAACTGTTTATTTCGCCTGGCAATATGTACTCTTTCTGAGCACAGTCAACAATCAACATTGACAGATGGCACGATTGGATTTCGGTCATTTTTTGTCATTTTTGTGCTTTTGACAAAAGCGGGCAAATTAGATTTTCTGATGGAATGTTTTTTCAACTGTTAATTTGTTTTTTCTTTAATCATGAATTCCGGCAAAATTTACTTAACAAGGTTGCGAATTTTAATTTCGTATGTGAAATGGCTGAAACGAGATTCCCGTATTGAAAATTGGAATGAAGATATAAATTAGGTAGATTTGTATTGTGTGGCGTATTAAGATATAAATTAGGTAGATGTGTGTTGTGTGGCATCTTAAGATATAAATTAGGTAGATGTGTGTTGTGTGGCGTATTAAGATATAAATTAGGTAGATGTGTGTTGTGTGGCGTATTAAGATATAAATTTGGTAGATGAGTATTGTGTGGCGTATTAAGATATAAATTTGGTAGATGTGTATTGTGTGGCGTATCAAGATATAAATTAGGTAGATGTGTGTTGTATGGCGTATTAAGATATAAATTTGGTAGATGTGTGTTGTGGGCGTATTATTTCGTCTGTAGTATTATTGTGCGTGTATTCTTTCATGAACGGGTATACCATTTTTTGATTTCTTGAGGAGTATGTGCCAATGCTTCATCAGTTTTCATTCGAACCGGCTTAACCTCACTTCTTGGAATTATCTGTTTTGTGTTTAGAACTAAAGATAACAGAACTTTTTCACTTTTCGATATTTTCCGTTGGTGTGCAGTGAAATTTGTCTGTCATATTATTTTATCGTTAAATCAAAATATCTCTAAAAGAGAACGAGAATATTTTAACAAATGCCTTATTATGTAGCTAATTAGTGTTTTGCATTTAAGAATAAGCACCATGAATAAAATAAAAATGTAAATAAGAAAAACAACTTTTTCAATAATTCCAAACTGATCGGATATCATGTTAGTCAAATTGTCCACCTCCATTGGTACAAAAATTTGAGACACGGTTAAAATGTACATTTTTCCTAAAACACTTTTGTTTCAGTTAGAAAAAGATGAGAAACATCCATTTCCTATTAAGTAATTTCATTAAAATTAAATCAAACTATAAACCTAAGAACAAAAAACGAAACGTTTTCGAATAATAATGATAATCCAAAAACAGTAGTTTATAATAGAAGCTGATAGGTTTTTATTTGGGGTTTAATTAAATAATAATTGAAAAAAAACTAGCGTAAAAACCTATTTTGGTATTAACCGTATTAACCCAGAGGACCAATTTCAAAAAGAGGCCCTCCGTGGTAGATGAAACTATTTTGTTCGCATAATAAAAAAAGTCAAATGATTCTTTGTTTTTGTACGCAATACTCTTTCAGGGAAGGTTCAGACCTGAAAAGTTTCACGAGCGTTTCCGCTTTTTACACAGGACATCTTGTTCATAAATTTGGGGCTCAACGACTTGAAGGTTTTAACGTGAAATGATAACTTTGCGTCAGCTAAAGTAAACAGACCCTGAAGTGTATACGACAGGGCAAATGTTTTATAATATGTTACAAAGTACCTCCAGATTTATAGAAGCAAAACTAAAGAGCCAAAAAAATGACAGAATTTTTTTGATTACACTTTATAATTGTACGATAGATTTAAAAAAAATGTTCACAGAGTCACTGTTAATATTTTTTTAATTAATTTGCATTATTTTGCCTCTTATTGCGCAGCAGTTAAAGAAGTGATTCTAGTTAAAATTTTATGGAAAAAAACGACATGGGAGTGGCGGCTTAACTACAACGTATTTAAATGCACTGTAAATTGTAATCGATTGTTGAAGCTTGTTCGATCGCATTTTAAAGATATTTTTGAGATAAGTGATCCTAACATTAAATTTAATTGATGCTTGGTTCTGGTGAAGACCACGCCACATATATCACTTTTAAAGTTCTTCGATTTTTAGGTGCACATTGCGATATTCAATTTGGGGACGTAATTCACCCGATTCAGTAGCCAATTTTCGAAAGTAATGATTTGATAGTAGTTGAAAAAATGAAACACCATTGATAACAACAATATAATGAATATTGAAATATCCTTGCCATCTTGCTGGCCGAGTGGACAGTATGTTTATCTTTTTTGTGGCAAGTAAGACTTTGCAGGAAAGAGAGGAACGAGGGAGATGACAATATTCTAGACTGGACCATGGGATATGGAATAAGTCCCAAAGTTGTATCAATCTAAACACACCTTTTTCAGTGATAAATTAAAACAAAAATAAATATTAATTTTGAACTTTGATTTTTAAATAATAAGCTTTTAGTATTCTAGTTTTTAGTATTATAAGGAAATTAGTATGGAATAACGAACAATATTGGGTCTTTTTTATGTGAGTACCGCGCAAGAGTTCCAACTGCTTCCAACCGTCTGGAGCCAGTGAGACTATGGCATCCCCGATTAGGGTACATTATAAGGCTGACGGTATTGGGGAGGGGAAGAAGACGGGAAATAGAAAACAGAGAAGTACCTCGCTATTCAGATTTTATCATCAAACACTGCTAAAGCCATTTTAAGAAACTTTTAGATTCTAAATGGTGATCTTTCACCAGAGCAGTACTGAAAGTATCCATTAATATTTAATTATTTTTCTTTAATACGGGGTTTCCAAAGTCCCATAAGCTGATGATGGCAATGACTTTTGATAAAAAATGTGGTTTTGCGTTACTAAATCTTTCATAAAAACAATGTTTTTTAAATTTCATAACAGCAGAGCTCATGGTTTGAAATATTTGTTTGCTTCAGATAAATAGATTATCAACTTTCAGTTAGGTTAACCTTTGTTAGTACACATATCAGAGAAACTAAATAAAATGGAAGTGTTTTTTCCATTAAGTAAGGCAGCCACGACGATTTTCAAACTGAGATGATTGAAGTCTGAGCCAGGAATTCCCAACCTTTATTTTGCTCTCATTCTTCACGTTCCCACTCTGCCTCACAATATACCCCGATTAAGGAAGCTAATCCTATCATGGTTATGAGCAATTGAGATTCTTTTGCGGTATTCACATATTGATGTATTATATTTAGATGAGACATGAATTAAAAAAATAGCTACCGCTTTTTTTACCTCCAACTCTCCCAACGCTCCAACTAAAACTACCGAATCCGGTCTACGCGTACTAATTATAGCTCTATGTATTCACATAAGAAAGTCAACACAGTCAATCATTTTTCTCTGCAGCAAACCATATCAACAAACATTGAAATTTCATTGTGTACCACCATCTTGTTAGCCTTCCAGTAGTTTAGCAGTAGTTGTATCAGTAAATTATGATAGTTTATTTGAAAAGTTGAATCAACTAACAAGTCTAACAACGTTAATTTTCTTTATTTCTCTTCTGCGTTTTCGTTATTGTTAAAACTTGTCACGTGCCGAAGCGAAAAAGATTTTTTCTACCAGTAAGTATCGAATTTCAGCGACAAAACGTTTTTATCCAAGTGTTTTGATAAAATTGACAACAAGCTTAGTATCATTTTATCAGACGAAAAATAATTCTTTCAGTCATACCAAATAATAATGATTTCCCCTGTAACGCCTAAAATTCTCTCAATGATACCAAATAATAATGATTTCACCCGTAAAAAAATATCAACCGTGCATGATCGAAGATTTTCACGGCTGTAAGAATAATATCGTTTTTAGCTCTTTTCATTCATACTGAGTAACTTTTCAGTGAGCCTTGCAGTGTACGTCATCAAGGCATATGTGATGATAGAGTATATATCTCATATATATATATATAGTTTTCGATCTCTTTGAGATTGCGTTCCGGTCGGTGTCGGGTGACGTGATCGTTTAGAGGTTGATTTAAAAAAAAAAAAAACTATTAGCAATACGTTGCTATGCTCGATGAAACCCGTATATTCATTTTCCAAGCCATTATTTTACAAAAAATCGTATTACAAGCCATAGTATTTTTAATGTAATTTTTCATTGTTATCGGTTTTAAGATACGACGAATTTTCATTTTTTTGGTTTGAAAATATTAATTCATCCCTAAATAAACAATAAGCCTAAATACCGTTATAATTTTTAAAGATTAAAGAAATTACACTGAAAATATTTCAGTTTTATCTCAAAGAGAAATTGGCCCCTCGCGCCTTGTTGTAGGCAACATCCCTAACATGGCTGTAATCACAATAAACTGCCTTCCAGAGGCCATTCACGTTGCAATAACGTAGAGTTTTTCTCACAGTAAATCATCTCTGGGTTCCCGGGCGGAGGTGTCTTAGAGTTGGCCGATGGGCAATTCCTTAGCGCCGTATTTATACTATTTATGGGAGGATGTGTATTAAAGTGGATATCCGGTCGGAGGAAAAGTCCTTTGGTGGTAACCGGATATTATAGAGAAAGTGGATCGGCCGCGCGATATCCCAGAAATACGTAATATTGAGATTTACTGAGGGCTGTAAATGACACTTGCCGTTGATTTATTTCAACGATTTATATAAAGTAAATGCGCTTGTGATGCCTGCTAAGTTGTGGGATTCAAGTTCAGGTTGTAGGAATTTTTACGGCTTAGTGTTTTTTAAAAATCTTATTATATTGTACGTCGTCAGAAGTACAAGATACCATGGCATTCAAGTATCAAGAGTTATAATATAACAGTTATAATATAAGGTCCACTGCCGTAAGTCAAAAACTGTCGTAATGGGATAATATGTACAATGGATATTGAAGTATCGCATCTTCTCTTCGCAAGGTAAATCGTTTACCACGAAATCAAATTATGGTGATGCACACGTATTAAGTAATTTCTTTAATTTGTTTTCTTTTAAGATGAAAGAAAAATCGCTTAACAGGAAAATATTTTTCACATCCATAGAGCCAACTCCAATCTGAATCAAACGACCGACGATATTAAATAATTTTCTATTCAATTAGTTTATTCCTTTAAAAACATTACAAACTTACATTTTAATTCGTTTTTAAGTACATTTGTAAATTGGTATTACATAATAATTATGCGGTGTATCTATAACTATACCAGCATCAGTAGAGCTGGCCTTTTAAAGGCACTTTCACTGATGCTAAATATGTCGATATCCGAATTGATTCTGTTCAATAGCAAGACTGCTCTCCCCACCGGCATGACCATTGGAAAGTTATTCCTGGAGGCCGGGAGATAAAACAGTCCATGCTGTCGATGACGGAGATAACCATCAGGAACAGACTAATACTCTCCATGATAGTCGGATTTTCAAACCATCCACGAATCAGTTTGAAGAAGTGTGATACAATATGCACATCTCTTCTGACCCGTAGATGGTTCATACCGAGCATGCCCAAGATAAAGTCAGTAGGATAGAGCCACGGGTAGTAGCCATACTCCCTCAGGTAGAGGAATCTCAGAAATTTCTTCTGCACTCTCTCCAACATGAGGGAATACTTCACCTGATGTGGGCTTTAAACCACCGACCCACTCTCAAGCCTACTCCTAACCATCGCAATGTATAGCACTTGGAGAACCCGGGTATCTCTAAAATTCCTCGCAGTGCGTAGGACCAAGCCCAGCATTTTCAGTGAAGCACTACGCGTCATTTCGATATGAGTATGAAATGTCAGCCTACTATCAAACATGATGCCTTTCATAGTGGAGCATCGTTTTAAACTTCTGGAATTCATGGTATACCGGTAAAACCAAGTATGACCTGCCCTTGTGAAAGAAACAATGAAACATTGAATTCAATCCGATTCCGTTTACTCCAGTCAACAATTCTATCAATATCCGATTGGAATCGAATGCAGTCTTCTAAAGTTTGAATTTCTAAGAATAGTTTTAGGTAATATATGCAACACACTATTAGAATAATACGGTCAAATTGGGTTCATGAAACTTTGGTCATACATTCATGTTGGCAGTATGAATGAAGATCTGCAGAGTCCACCAAGGTATTGAAACACAGCTCTTGGGAAGGGGGCAGAATTTTTGAAAAATACATGTTTTCAGCCGTGAAGAATCTAATGAAAACTCCAATGTAGATTTTTATCAGTATTTGGTAAGATGAAATAGTTTTTTTGAAAGAAACGTGAAAATTTTTGTTCACTTTGTAAATATTTATCTGAACAAAAAAAAGAGTTTAAAAAACATCCCATTATTTTAGAAAAAAAAACAATTTATTCGGAAATATATATTTTTAAATAATATTCTTGGATGTATGTGATGTGTTAATGAACGTTAATAAATGTGTGATTATTTAATATGTATGGACGATCAATGAACGATTAGGGATTAGCCTGAAAATTTCAAAACACTGTTTGTGATTTTTTTGCGTGAATCTTTTAACACGAAATTCTTTTGAACATGAACAAATTTTTCCGTTGCTGTGGTTTCGTTTTAATCGATTTTCGCTATTAATAATATGAAAACGTGAATCTAGATTTCGTGAATTTCAATTTAAAATTATTATTTAAAAGTGTTGTCTTTAGTTGAGAGCTTTACATAACGGTGCACTAAACGGCTAAAAATGTGCATCCAAAAAGCATTCAATTTCCAATATTCTTGCATGCCATATTTTGACTTGCATGTCACAATGGAATAACTTGATGAGTAAAATCTCAAATTGTAATATTTAATCATTGAAGTCAATATGCACGACTCTCAAATGAAAGACGTAAAACAGGAAATTCAGAAAAAGATTCAGTCGCATCTAGGATTTGAACCCAGGACCTCTTATTTGCCGGGGAAGTGCTCTGACAACTGATTGCTGTCTTTATCTATGATTAGAAAATTCTACCTGAACTAAATGCAATCTAGTTAGTGCTTTGGATAAATCTATCCTTTTTTATTTAAATGTACGACATCTATTGACTTACACTCTTGTCTTGGATGAATATGTTTATAATGGAATAACCTAATGAGTACAAAAAACCTCAAATTGTAATATTTATTTATTACAGTGAATATTACCGACTATCGAACGAAAGATGTCAAACAAAAAAGAGGCGGAAAAAAAACTTTAAGTAAATTAAGATAAAGTTCGTAGCTCTCTGTGTTAAAAATGATGTTTTTGATATGGTCGAATTAGCTCAGTCTTGTATTCGTACAAACAGGTCTCCAACTCGTCTTGGAAGGAGTTTATAATTAAATGGTTCTTTTAGATTAATCGGGGATTTATTATTGACTATAATGGTGACACGATAGTCGACCTAACTAGTAGCTTGCTAATTAGAATCTGAAACAGAAAGTTTCTATGAGAGCCTACCCACTGGCCCTGGCGACTACTGGCCACTGGCTCCATCTTGCGGACTTCCACGCAAGCTCTATGCACTGCCTCTGTGCGTGCATCTATGAAGCTCTTACTTCCCAACACTCAGTAATCAGAGCACTTCCCTAGCAAGGAGGCCTTGGGTTCAATTCCTAGATGTGACTGAATCTTTCTCTGTTTTTCGTTTGAGCGTCGTTCTTATTGACTTCATAACTATATATTACGTCAGTTTGATAAATGCTAACTGAAGAGTCCAATATAACACTTCTTCGATGTCCATATAAGTACTCCTAATAACTGTAGTAGTGGTGTAAATATTATATTAAAACACTATATTTATAGACATAACCTAACAGGGCTTTGAAGGGCATACAATTCTACATACGAGTATTTTTAAATACTTTCGAAAATTCATGAAAACCAACCGAATGAAAAATACGTACTTCTTTTCAATAATAGCGAATGCTGAATTCCATTTTAATATTAAATAGTCAGATGAGGAAAATGTCTAGACTATCTTGTTTAAAAAATACATTTTTAGAAATTTAAGTTAACAGTTCGCTCAAAAATGTGAATAATATTGAACATTTAACAATATTTGGTCAACAAAAGTTATGTCTACACTATAACTGGCTGAGATATTATTGCATTTAGTAAAAAGTAAATAAATGTGTACGTACATGGAATAAGAACTAAGCAAAATCATGCATTTTCATAAATAATTGATTGCAATATTGATTGCCCAAAACGCCCAAAAGGCTTTTACATACAATGCAGTAGGTACAGAGTGCGGAAAAACAGACAGTTCAAAAAAGAGACAGTGCAGTTTTGAAGGGATATTATAAAAAAACAGAGCAAATTACAGAAATGGGGTTTATTATATTTTATTTGGTACATCACGCCGCTCCGTTTTATATATCAAGTCTTGAAGATGACATCAGAAAGATGATGGCCCCCAGCGATACATTGATGAAGGCGATTTCAGAAGTTTTCGGCCGTATTTTGGCACATCTCTACCGGTATAGCGGTGATATTATCCCAAATTCAAACTTTGAGTTCTTTCAAGATGTCAGGTGGATGTTTAAAAACATTTTCCTTCAAGTAGCCCCACAGAAAGAATTTTGCAAAATGCAGCCGGAAGGCTCGCTGCTGTGTGGCAACGAAAGACGGCCATATTCATGAAACGTGCGGATGGCGAAGCCCTGATTTTTCCTGGCCAAACCATGGTAACGACTGAAAACGGCACGACCCTCCCGACAAAATGAGACCCCATTTTAGATTCTTACCTCCACCACACGGGATGTACCGGCCCATCAAAACTGCACTGTCTGTTTTGCTACAGAAGTTTTGAAAAATTATGGGTAACATAAAATATAAATAAGTTACATAAAAATGTATAATTTACAAATATCCTCCAAATCAACGATAATATTAATAAAAAACGTATAAAATATCGTATAAACTTGTTACCATCAATTTTATACGAGGTAGATGGAGTTAGCTCAAAATCGTTTGAGGTTTGCCACGTTCAAATTCTTGTCAAATACATTCATATCATTTAAATATTCTTTATTACCAAGACTATGTAAACGTTGTATGTGGGAAATGCAAACTAATAATGATAAAATGATTCCTGTAGAAATGAAAAAAAAAAGTATTTTCTCAAAGGCAGAACTTTTGACATAGTTTTGCGCAGAATATAAGTGTCATTTTGAAAAATTTTGGACAAGAGATAAAGTATCTTTATAATATATAGTAAAACAGAAAATTATTCTCTTTGCCATTCTCAAAATTTAACCTTGTTTGTCGAGAATTCAGACTATGTAGGATAGAAGCAAAACAATTGGTTCCACTTATTTACCCCCAATTAGTCCAATTCCACAGCCAACGCTTCCATCGCTCTGTTCGGCGTTGAATCAGGAATTATAGAATCCATTCCCCGCGCACTGCGTGATAATAAACACTCAAACGACGAAACATGTATACACTGGGGCCTCTGTGAATACTAATAATTTAATAATATTTTTAAACTTAACCAAGTTACTATCAAATTGCAATGTCAATAACTAATAAAAAATCTGTTGGTTAATACAAAATACTCGTACATAAATAAACAAGTTTTTATAATTTGAATAAATAACTTTGATTGATTACCACTTTATTGGGTATATATTTAGTATATAAACCATCCGGTTTCGATTCACCACGGAGAGTTTCATAAAAAAAACATACTCTGTAACTATTTTGTATGTTTTATGAAACCCTGATGAAGGTTCAGGTCGAATTGAAACCGGTTAGTTATTTTATTTCCTTTCGTAGAGTGACTCCCTTACGAGTAAGTACATACGCATTGATTTTTTTTGATTGAAATTAATCACAATTTGAAATATTCAAAGTTATTTTATTCAGTTAAAATATTTCGTAGAATCCATTTGAGTTCAGCGCTAGACTCGAGTGCGGTTACATTAAGTTAATTTCTATTGGGTAAACCAGGTGGCACACACGTTGCGCTTAGAACTACTAATTGGGAGTACTTGGGAACGGTAATCAGGGAACGTACTTATAACTAATAATTACTGTGGGTACAGTGGTGGCCTAAGTAAAATAATTACCGCAGTGCAGTCTCCTGATAGTGGCGTCTTATTTGCATATTACCGAGTCAAAATACTGGAAAAAATACTCTGCAATAGGAAAAGTTCAGAAGTTCCTAGCTGGGAATGTCATTTAATCATAAATTAATAAGTTTAATCTATGTATGCTTTTCTAATTATGTGTCAAGACAGTGGTGTTTTTTGCTCATGTGGGTGTGCTTTAGGCCTGTTTTCAATGGTCGACTTGTTATAAACCTTTGGTAGAGAATTCTCGAAAATGATAATATCGGGAAGAAGAAAATGTGGTTAATATACAGAAAAGTGCACGGAGAAAAGTCACTTCTAAATATTTTTGTTAATTTATAAAAAATCAAGTCATAATATTCGTTTTCCTGTCAAAAGCGGGAATTGACAAATTTCGTAAAAAAACTATCAGCAAAGCACGAATATGTTATAAGTAAGTCGTCACAAGTTTTCTTAAAACTGATAATATATTTTCGCATCTCGTCCATTATATTAATTAGGACAAGGCCACCTGCGTGAACACTTTTTCAGATATATTCTGAATTATTAATTAATGAATGACTAATTTTTTACTAGGAAATGGTCTAGAGTCACATTTTTAACAGTATTTTGATTTAAAAAAGCCGTACTCTTTTTCGTACTTGTGTGACACGATTAATATTAATTTAAAATAGCTTTGTATCAGTTAGATAATAACGATAAGTAAGTTCATCAGTTTCCAACTAACCATCACACCGTTTCATAGGGTAGGCAGAGAGGACTTGGCACACACTCCTTGCCTCATTCACATTCATACATCGTCTCATACATACACTTCTATTATTCTGACTCTTGACATGGCCCGACTCAAGTATCTGATTCACTTGGTCGTACCATGTCTTCTTCGGGCTTCCCCAACTTCTGCTACCATTCACATTTGCTTCGTATATTCTCCTTATACTCCTTTCTTCGCTCATTCGCTCTTCTTGCCCAAACCATATAAGCGTCCCTTTCTTGATCTTACTTATTACGCTTACATCCGCATTGCACTCTTTGCGGATCCCCATATTTCTCACACGATTATACACGGTTTTACCACACAAACGCCTCAGTGATCTCATTTCCACAGCATACTTTACTGTACTTTCATCCTTTCTCTGTCAGTTCCATGCCTCACTTCCATACATCAGGGTAGGTACCAGCACTCCATTGTGGACTGCTAGCTTCCCTTCTTTGGACAATTTTTTCTTAGCGCCAACTTCGTTCAGTCATCCTTAATGGCGTTACCTGCATTTACCCTTCTTTCAATATCTCTGTCAGCCTTCCTCGTAAACATACTCCCTAAATACACAAACTCATTCGCCTGCTCCAAGTATTCGTCATTCACATTTATATTGCACACTGTTTTCGTACTCTCTCTTTCAAACACCATGACTTTAGACTTACTTACATTCATCATTAACTAATTCTTCATACATACTTCGTTCATCCTAGACACGAGAGACTGTAGATCTTCCATTCTGTTAGCAATCAGCACCGCAACATCAGCTTACAACAGGCAACATACTCACAGATTACTGAAACATTTATTTCGTTAAAATTAAAATCTGTATTTCACTACTCGGCTTCACTATTGATGTGAAAATAGTGAAATTAGTTTTGTTTTCTTCTCTGATTTAATCCAAAATATGAACCTAAGCACTTAATTAGGATTTAATTAAAAAATAAACAAAAACTTGCCTAAAAAAATTATTTTAATATTATTATGTAAAAATGCGTTATTTATCATTCTCGGTTACTGAAATAGTTGTTTTTCATACAAACTTTTTTATTATTATTTTTTAAAGAAATAAAAACAATCCAGGGATACGAATAACCTGACAATATTTGAAAATCTCCTACCGCAACGTGTTGTTACGGAGGACTTTAAATACGTTACGCCTGGATGGGGCCCAAACGCGATGTCTAAACAACCACCGACCGGTCATAAGCTGATACAACCTAACATACCTGTGTTTTTAAAAAATGTGACTAAAAGTATTCCACTTTTCTGTATATTTACCGAGAATGTTAATAATAATATTTTTTGGTCGGCGGGTTTGTGTACCGCCGCCCCGGGAACCGTTTATTGGATAACCAACACCTCTGCCACAAGTCACTCCAAATGTTTCGCTACGTTTGATGATTCAACATGTGTCGTATTGATGATCAAATCGACGATCGGCACCATTTTTTTCTTACATTTAAACTACCTACTGTCGCCGTAGATTCTCGAACGTTTCAACTTTTATTAAATCTTCAAGAATAACAAGACCAGTGTTTTCAACCCCACCTCAATTCAGGCCAGGACACTGAATCAAGTCGGCCTCTTATGTTATATCAGATTCACTCATATAATTGTGTTATAAGCCATTCTATCCTAAATAACTATTTCATTAAAACATGTTTCAATTTTAACAAAATGGCACTGGTCGTCATTTTTCAATGTGACCTACGTTGAAATAATAATAATAATCGGATACACCGCCTTGTGAAAATCATGCAAAGGGCGCTGCACAAATATGACCTCCTAGGTCTATCTAATTACATACAAAAATATTCATAAAACATGCTTACTTACCTGGCAGGTCACTTTAGGTTAACACCAGAGGACACAATATCAAAAACTCTTCACATTGTTTAATTTTTAAGTGGCTATTTTGTCCTCCTTTAGTTAATGTTATTACATTTGTTGGAAGATTAGTGTTAAAAGTAGAGTTGATATTTATATTTATAAAACATAAATTTGTCACACCCATTCATCTACATAGTCTTTGAATGGCTTACCTTTTCATAAGCGATGCTACATTTTTTGTTCGATTAATATTAATTGTTTATTGTTTTTTTACATTGTATCTTTTTTACGTTGAAATTTTTAACCTCACTAGGACAAGCATTATTATAACAATTATGTAACACAGCGTGTCTCTTATTTTTATAATGTTATTAGATAGATTTACTAACTTTCACTAGGTAAAGTTCATCCTTTGAAAGGCATTAATTCTGAAATATTTTTTTTTTGTTGTAAATACTTTCAAATCCTACAATTATAATTTCCCGTGATTTTTCAGGGTTCTGCGCTAATGGCATAATATAATCTAACAAGTAATAAGGTAGTACCTACTATAGCCTACTATAAGAAGTACAGTACCTATTCAACAATCTTGGTTTCTTTACTTCCGGTTGTAAAGTATTACATCCGGTCTGGGAAACGTTCCCGTGTCCGTTCCCGAGCGGATCTTGTATACAGCTAACGGATAATACATTACCGGGAAATCACGTGCAGGAAGTCGTGTATCTATCCCATCCTTTTAGCTGAGACACCTTCACCTTCCCGCACCGTGGGAGGCTGTATTCCTGCGAGGGGTAGCCATCTTAAGGCTGTTTTGCCAGTAGCAAGGCCCTTTTCTTTTTTATTATTTCGTATAAACTACACATTAAAATTCATTTGCATTATTTCTACCAACATACTCGGCTCATGCCCGTATCATGGCTGTCGGCTATATTACATACTTGGCTCATGCCCGTATCATGGTAGTCGGCTATATTACATACTCGGCTCATGCCCGTATCATGGCAGTCGGCAATATTACAATGTAATAACAAGAATAATAAATATGGAAACGAAATAAAAAGCAATATTAAATAAGCAAAATACACATACAAATCATTAAAAATCAATGGTAAAATTAATCTGAATGGCGAAAATAGACATTTCAAAGAAAATGGCAATGAAAATACTCAAATAATATTAAGATACACGTCATTTGGGAGCCCTTTGACCTCTCCAACTGTTCTCTCTTGACCCATCGTCTTTCACCGCAGTGCGAAGGAAAGATCATACGTCCGTGAACACACTGATCCCTAGATTCCTACCCATCCCTCGTACTTTTTTCCTTCCGAGAACTCCCTCTCCTTCCTTTCCGTAAAAGACCCTTCACACAACATCATCAAAAATTACATAGGCCCTTAGGGAATTTATTTTCCTCGAAGCTTCCTGAGTGGGGTTGATGAAAAACACACAAAAGTATACACATTATAAAATCTCCCTTTTGAAAGAAGTCATAATCACAGAACTCATTATAACAATACAGGGCGGTGAAAAGCTTCCAAGAAATACCAACCAATACAAAAGAATAGTAAATTGTATTAAAATTTTAAATTGAAGTAGTGAAATATATGAAGCATAATTCTCAATTCATGTAATTGATGAAATGTATAATTGATTAATTAAAAATTACCAAATACCGCAAAAAATATATTAATGAAGTTGTAGTGGTATGCCACTACTTGATTCGAACGGCATTCTAGAAGTTTCGGCTTTTTCCAAACAAGCTTCTTGGATGTTCTTTTATTCTTTTTAATTTTGTTTTGGCAATATCTACATAGCAACCAAAATGTTCGAGAAGCTTCTTCACCTTATAAAAGCGACAGCATGAAGGATCTCGTCTGTCATCAGTCAGCCGTCAGTTTACTAGTCTTGCGAGTGTTAAGCCGCGCACCTTTGCGCTAAGGACGATATTCCCGGCTCCGCCCGGTTTTCAACTATGGACTCCATCGGGACATCATCCTAGCGCCTTGGCCACCATCCCTGGCCAGCGCTACAACGGATTACAGCGCCCTGGTTCCAGCGCCTCTGACCAGCGCTTCATCCACGCACCATGATCACCACGAGGACATGCAGCATCCTCACTGGTCTACGCAGCTCCCACTTAACCGCCTACAAGGTCCACCGCACCATCGGCCTTCCCGTCAGCACTGGAGTACTGATTGCCAAGATCGCCAGTGCCTGACAGTCAACGAGTCCGGTCACCAGCGCCCGGCGTCGACTCACTGACCCGCGCTTGACCAGCCATCACAGCCTGCATCCGGAGAATACTACATCTGTCCTACGTCAACTCACATCACGGCTACCTGACTCACAAATAAACACTGTGACCTTCACGACACGTCTTTCATACCGTTCCTCTCACAAGATCCCCAAAGTGCATAAATGGTCATGGTGCGTGGATGAAGCGCTGGTCAGGGACGGCGGCCGGGGCCAAGGCGCTATAATGATGTCCCGATGGAGTCCATGATGAGTACGGGCGGAACCGGGAATATTGTCCTTCACGCAAAGGTGCGCGGCTTAACACTCGCGAGACTTGTAAACTGACGGCTGACTGATGACAGACGAGATCCTTCATGCTGTCGATTTTATAAGGTGAAGAAGCTTCTCGAATATTTTGGTTGCTATGTAGGTATTGCCAAAACAAAATTAAAAAGAATAAAAGAACATCCAAGAAACTTGTTTGGAAAAAGCCGAAACTTCTAGAATGCCGTTCGAATCAAGTAGTGGCGTACCACTACAAAGTTGTCTGTTATTTCAGATAATGTATTTAATATGAAATAATTTATTATGACATATTTGCTACAGTGGAAATGATATTGCCCTGTTGAAAAATCATCATTCAAAACCAAATGTTTTTTTAAAATGGCTTTAGCCGTGTTTAGGGACTCGATCAACCTAACTCTACCACATATTCCTTCCCTTCCCTATCCACTCTTTAGCCTTAAAAAGTACCCACGAGAGACTATAGGAGTGCAAGGAGATGGGGGAGGAAGATGGTGCCTATTCAGATCTAGCCACCAAATACTACTAAAGCTATTTCAAATAACTTTTACTATTTATTTATTTATTTGACACCTTACGAGAGCGCCCCTGTCTGTACAGTGTAAAGGCAAGGGAGCCACTCGGTTGGGCAGCGTTGCGTGGCGGGTAGAGGTAGGGGCCTTATGAATGGATTTATTAATACAGGTCTTAAAGAGGCCTGGATTATATGAAGGAGATAAAACCGATCCCGGTAGCTCGTTCCACATACTAGTCGTCTTAGACAAAAACTAGTCGAACCCAGTTCTCATGAAGCCAAATTCGACTGTGAACGGGTGTTCCTCTAGTGTGCGTCGAGTCGTCGAGATGGCAATTGGTCTGTTAACAATGAATTATCGGACCGCACTTTTTTGCTCTGAATCAAGTAGGTTTATCAAGTATTGTGGGGCTTCACGCCATAGGTGACTCCCAAATTCAATTGTTGGGTGTAAATGAGATTTGAACAGGGTTAGCAGCTGGTAACTATTGAAGAATCTACTAGCCCTATACAAGACGCTCAGTTACTTGAAATCCAGATTTACTCGGGCATCTGTAGAACCCCGATACTTGAACTGGTCTTTTATACTTACTCCAAGCAATAAAAACACACAAATTAATCAAAATGTAATAAATAAATAATAATAATAAATCAATATGTCATTACAAAACAAATCAATAATATTATCCTATCCAATCAGCATGGCTTTATCACAAGTAGAAACAATTTAAGTAACTTAATCATTTATCAAAATTATATAACTGATTCCCTTGTTCTCAAGCATCAGGTGGATTCGATATACACTGATTTTTCCAAAGCTTTTGATAAGGTCAGGAGACATATTCTTGTGCATAAACTAAGTCTTTTGGGCATTAAAGGAACCTTATTGATCTGGATCAACAGTTATCTTAGTAAAAGAAAGCTTTGTGTTCAAATAAATTCTGTAGAATCTTACATCTTCGAAGCCACAAGTGGGGTTCCCCAAGGATCTCACCTCGGACCAATTCTGTTTTTATTATTTATAATTGACATTGTTAGTGTATTTAAAGATGTACAAGTTCTGCTCTTCGCTGATGATTTGAAAATATATAGAATGATACGTAGTATAGATGATTGCCATATTTTACAATCTAATTTGGATAAATTGTATCATTGGTGTGTGATCAACTCATTATTTCTTAATATTCAAAAGTGCCAAGTTATTCGTTTTCGTCAAATCCAAAGTCATGTTACTTATGAATACTCTTTAAATAATGTACTATTGACATCAGTCGCTCAGATCAGGGACTTAGGTGTTATATTTGATGAAAAGTTAACATTCACTCTGCATGTAAATGATATAACAAAGAGAGCTATAAAAATGCTTGGTTTCATATGCAGAACGGCGAGTGATTTCAAGTCACTTGAATGTTTGAAAACATTGTACACTTCTTTAGCAAGAAGCCAGGTAGAGTATAATTCGCCTATTTGGTTCCCATTGTATAAAACGCATTCTGACAATATTGAAAGGGTACAGCACAAATTTCTAAGATTTATTAACTTTAAACTGAATATTCCAATTCAAAATATTAACTATGTTCTTTTGATGAAACAACTTAACTTAATAACGCTATCAGATAGGCGGATCATCTCTGACCTTGTACTTTTAAATAAAATTATTAATAATTCCATTGACAACCCTGAAATTCTCGCCAAAATAAAATTTTACGTACCGACTAGAAATACGAGGCAAAGTGCTACATTTTTCTGTGACAATTTTAAAACCAACTATGAAGCTCATACACCTATAAATAGACTACATCATTTTGGCAATAAATTTGGGAATATTGTAGACATGCTTAAAGATTCCGTATTAGTTATAAAAGGAAATCTGTTTAATCATTTTACTGCGATGTATGAATTCACAACTCCGTAGTGAATACACTTTTGTTTTTATATGTATATGTTCCTTAATACATATTTAGCTTTCCGTAATCCACACTATTAATTTGAATTTACCTTAATTTAATCAAAAATCATAATTTATTGTAAACTATGTAACACAACTGTATTACTTGTTAACTACTTTTGTAAAAGCCCATTAGGGCGTAAATAAATAAATAAATAAAATGTACTTGCACACCCCATGATTTCAAACCGCGACCTCCAGTTTCCTCCCTCTGTTCAAACCCTAATATGTTTCACCCCATAATTTTGTTATATTATTTATTTATTAATTTAAACTCCCTGATGAGCTTTTACACAATACACATTTTTCATCATTTACCTCATTAACATTGTAACGGGATAAATTAAGTACCCGTTGATTTATATTATTTGGTGTGGATGTCCGACAACTGGCGACACCATGAGACAAGGTTCGGAGTTGGCTGACGGAACAAGAGGAGCTTCGTCTAGAGTATTCGGGTGGCGGATCCAGCAGTTAGACGTACGGGGAAGAAAGGACTCTTCGCGGATGGCGTTCAACACGGAATCGGGAAGTTTTTAGTTTATCATTATGCATTTCAATATTCAATTCAAATATTCAATCTTTAGTTTCTCTTTCTGGTTGCAATATTGGTTTACTATAATTTCATAAATTTTGTTCTATCGATTATATATGGAACTGGCGCCCTTAATATTTATAGTAATGATATTTAAAATTATAATTCATTTTACCACCTACAATTTAACATAACTTTCAATCACCATGTTAATTATTTTTACGTAATAATACCGACCTACTAACGTTTCTTCGAGGTTAGTCGCACCCTGAGATTATTTATATTTAAATTATTCATTGAGTCTCTTGCTATGTTTTGTTTTACAATAAATTGTATCTCTTAAATATGAATCTTTTATTTAGATTATCATCCTTCATTATTCTTACATTTATTCACACTAAAAATATAACGTTACAACATTTGTGTTAAAATATAACTAAATAGGAGTATGCTATGTACTCGTAGAAAGGTATAGAGATAAGATTTAAAAAAAAGACAAGAAATGATAAAAGTTAATAACGAGCAATAAATAGGTCTGAAATTAGTTGACAATTGACACCTACAAAATTTTTAACACCAAACATATCAATTAACATATCAGTTAACAGCGTTTGTTTGCAAGGTGATTGGTGATGCATTCTTGGAATTGGTGAATAAATAGAGTAGTTAGTATTGAACTTATTGTTACATTTAAAAGTGTCTATGCTTCAAGTTAGTCTGGCAGATACATTCATATAAATGAATGCCAATAATTCAGGGCTGTCAATTAGAATTTTAATATTTTTTAATAAAAATAATACATCATTTTAAAATCTGATATTCTAGTTTGAGAAGCCTGTTTTCGGTAGGTAAGTTATTTTTATCTATAATTCAATGGAAATATTCATTTTAAAATTGATGCATCGAAAGAATAGTATTATGCTTAGCTTAGTTATTTATATTATTGAGGTATGTTCTTGTAACTATATTCCGTGCAGTTGAACACATCTATTTCTGCGCAATTATTATCAACTGCATGTAATCTAGGTACAAGTGAGTATGTAAATGATTCGGTCCTGATATTGTAATAAAAAATAAATTTTGATCGAGTAGTTCTAGTTAGTATGTTGAAGGTGATTAGGCTTAATAAATCAGGGCTGTCTATTATACCCTTCAAAATAAAACAAAAAATAAAAAATAATGTTAAGTTAGTAGGAATATGTTTTGGACTGAGGAAGGAACGGTTGTTCCGATACTGGTCCGATACTGACAAAAAAACAGTATATTATTTAATTTAAGAAATGTACCGATATTGTTTTTATTGCATTTTTTAGTAAAATTGAGAACCATTCCTGAAATATTTCCATAGAGCGGTTTGCTTCTCGCGGACGAGGTTTAACATCTCCCTATTTTCACGATAGCTATCTTTAGCATCAATGTCTTATTGCATACGTGCTGTACGATCTCTGCCAGGTCTCGGCACATTTTGCAGTGTTTTATAGAGCGCTTCGTAAATTTTTATTACCCCACGTATTTGCTTTGCTGAAGGCACATAATGCAATGCGAAAGAATAACCTCATTTTATTTGAGATTCTATTCACCATTAACGATTCATTTCATAGATTGTCACTAAGTTAAGACGTGACCATGTTTTGATGACGCCAACTTTTCGGTTCATATTCTGCCGTCAATTGTAATAGTTGATCGTAATCGTTAATCGCCGTTATTTCTTCAAGTATTCACTAAAAAGGTTTTCCTTTACAGGTAAACACGGATCTGTGGCCTGTTTGTAACAATATTTGTTGAAAAGTAAAGTGAAAAGCTAATAATTCGTGTTTATTCAAAGAACGACAAATTCTTACTGTGTATACTTTTGGGCGACGCGACTTGCGCCCTTTTACTAACAACCAACCCTTGAAAAACTTTGGAATTGTGAAATCATCGAAGCATTTTAGAAAAGGCTTGGTATTGTGTTTTTTTATGCTATAATTACTTAAAATTTAAATATGATTAAAATTTCTGTTGTTCATAAAACATTATTTTTATCGCGGGATCTAACGAAGCAAGTAGTGAAATCACAAATTTTAAAGAAAATTTAATATAGCATGGTGATCACAGAGAGGGGTATTTAATATTGATAGAGATGTCTTAGTCCGTTCATTGGTCTTGGAAAACAAGGCACAATGCTCTAGGAGCATTGGCGCTGTGATAAACACTGGAGCGTTTAACGATGGTAGCTTTATTACACTGAAAACTTGCACTTACACTAATAAAATTCTTTGAATACTCAAAATAAAATTGTGCTCAGTTGATTGGTAGGTAGTAAACCTACAAAAATGCATTCTTTTACATTTAAATTCTTTTTTCAAATTGAATAATAGGATTTATTTTATAATACTGCAAGAGATTTGCCTTAATTTCTCAGAAAAGGGTTGAGGTGTAATAGAACTAACCACCCTGAAAATCATCTGAAAATTTGACATCTTGACTTTTGATACTTATCCTTTAAACAGCAACCCCAAAGATGACATAGGCCCTGAGAAAAATCGCAGGGTCTCATTTACGAATTCCTGGTACAATAGGGTTCACTCCTTCCTTTATTTTAACCGTTCTTATGGATCCCCAAGTATTGAGTTACTTAACAGTATTTTCTGGCATATATTTTTACATCAGCTCCTCACAGGAGGCTCTAAAGAAAAAAATGGTCAGTATCATTTTTGGGGATGCTGTGTTTTTTTAAATAAACGTTTGGAGGTTTTGGGAAGGAAATAAGTATGAGAGGTGTGTAGGAATCTGGGGGTAAGTGTATCCAGGAGTGATGGACAAATGAATTCATTTCTCTCACCGGGTCTTCCTCAATCAGTATCTCCTGGTTTAGTCCACCATGCAGCAGGTGGGCAGATTCATCCACTGCTAGTATAAAACGAGTTGTTTCAAGGAATTTGAACAATTCATCATATTTCAATGTTCTGTGAAGGTTCTATTGTTATATCATTATTGGCCAGTTGCTTCACAAAACGTCACTAGAAATGGAAAATCAACTTTGAAATTTGATGAATTGTTCATAATTTATGAAACAACCCGTCCCTCACCTCATGAATCCGGGCACTCCAACTCAAAAGTTACCAAACGTGGCTTAAAGGGATCCAAATGATAATCTAGTCTCCTTCGACGGAAGCAATCTTCCGAACAGGCCTTCCATTGATATGCTTGGTGTAACTATTAGGCTGGCCGCATACATACGTTTTCCGTATTCGATTTCCGAATTCGTTTTCCGTATTCGGAATTCCGTGAGACTAGCGCAAACGTTCGTTTTTCTTCATTCGGAATGTATAAACGTCAGTACCAGTGTTGCCAACAAGGGCTATATATCGCCATTTAGGCTACTCAGAGCGAGAATCGGCGCCGAAAAAATCTAAAAGGCGACTGGTCGCCGATTAAGCTACTTCAAAAACATCAATTTTAAACATGTCCCGAAATTCTCTAGCCACCCCCCCCATGAAATTTATTTTTCTGGGGACAAATTTTATATTTTTTTGAAATTCTCTAGCCACCCTCCCCATGAATTTTTTTTATTTTCTGGGGACAAATTTTATCTTTTTGAAATTCTCTAGCCACCCCCTCCCCCCACGAAATTTTTATTTTCACGTAAAAACATCAATTTTAAACATGTCCCACCTAACAGCAAATTCGGCTACTTTACGCTATCTTATGTATGAGAAACGGCGATATTAGGTCAAGATCCGTTGGCAACACTGAATTACGAACGGAAATTTCCGTACGTTTGCGTCGGCACAAACAAACTGTATGCAATAGCTGCGTTCCACATGACGTCATTAGGTTTTTTCCATTCGGTTTCTCCGAACGCGCGGGCTTGCATTCGGAACGTGCGTAAGGAATTTGTTCCGTTCGGAACTAAAACGAACGTGTGCGGCAGTTAATGTATTTTCTACTGATTCCGTGCATTCGGATGCCTGAATACGGAAAACGAATTCGGAAATCGAATACGGAAAACGTATGTATGCGGCCAGCCTAAGTGACCAGCTCAGGTACGGGGGCTCCATCGAAGCCAGAGTAAAGTTGGCCTCTCAGAAGCTGGGCGTACTGTACAGGGCCCGCAGATACTTTAATAGTACACAACTGCTGACCCTGTACAAATCGCAAGTGCGCCCTACTGTCGAATTTGGCAGCCATCTCTGGTCCGGAGCCCCAAAATACCTGAAAAAAACCCTTGACTCTGTGCAGAAACGGGCGGTCCATTTGATAGATTCCCCAATCTTAACAAACGGACTGCAATCTTTAGAGCACAGGCGTCAGGTAGGTATGCTGTCCTTGTTCTATCGGTATTACAATGGAAGATGCTCTGAGGAACTAGCGTCATTGATCCCTTCGGCACCGGTGCGTAGTCGGGATGCACGCCAAACGCGCGCCCAACATTTGTACACGGTTGACATTTGTCACATGAGAACGGGTCGCTTCTACGATTCGTTCTTAAGTTCAACAGCTCGGCTGTGGAACGAACTGCCGGCCTCTGTGTTTCCTCCCTCCTACAACATGGGACTCTTCAAGACCCATGTTCACTCCTTCCTCCCCACAAAAAGAGCCTCCACACAGCATCCCCAAAAATGACATAGGCCCTGAGGGAAATTATTTTCTTCAGGGCCTCCTGTGTGGAGTTAATATAAAAAAATTTAAAAAAAACCACTTGGGGTGATCTATGGTAGAGGTGTTGGTTATCCGATAAATAGTTCCCGGACGGCGGTACTCATACCTACCTCCCAAAATGCGATAGATTTTTAACAAATTTATTTTAGTTCAATGTAACAAAATTTAAAAAGCAGATCATTACAACAAAAGAAAATACAGGTCTTAAAGTACAGAATATAGTAAAAAATACTATTTAATTAGAATATTTATTTGTATAGACTCCTGGAATGTATTATTACCCATTTTCCTTCAGTCGTCAAAAACTGAAACTGCTTTATTTTGAGAAGGGAATAATTATTTCATAAATTAATTTTGTAGAACTCTTATGTAATCCATTTTCAATTAGGCTCGAAACAAAATTAATCAACATACGTATTATATGAAATCCTTTAGTAAAATGTCTGGAAAGATTGGTGCGGTTAACCACAAAGTTTTCCAATACCGAACTATTCAATACTCGTATTCAGGAATTTCGCCAAATTGTCTTCGAATAATCGCGGCTTTTGAAGGTCGTACGAGGCATTCATTTAAAGGCTTTGTAATAATATTTAATTTTAAAGTACGTATAGACTAATTAACCCGCGAAACCTTATACCTGTACCAAAGGCTTTTAGATGTCAAGTTTAATCAAAACGATATTTTTATATTATCTGATGTTGGCACTCAAAGTAACAGCGTCTCATAAATAATATTAATAAATTACTAAAAGCGTTTTAATAACTTTTTTCTTCATCTGAGAACTCTTTTCTGACCTTTGTACTAATATAAGTAGATTTTCTCTGACCAAAAAGGACTAAATCTATTGTAGGAAGGAGGAAACATACAAGTGGCTCGTCGTTCCAGAGCCTATGCGTATAAACCTTTTTTGTAGAACAAAGAACTTCAAATCCATTTCGCCAACATTTTTGTAATAATTTTGTGAACAACAATCAAATAGAAATTAAATAATACTAAGGACATACATACCTACCTAATGTACTGATCATTTTCATACGTAAAAAAATATTTTTGTCAACAACACTTCTGTAGTTATTGGTATGTGGCTGATTAAAGGCGAAGTGACTGGATTCAATTTCTTGGTTGGCCTCCACCATTGTACAAGCAACATCTTCTGCTTTTTGTGATGCACGGAGATAAATTAGTATTGCTTATTTATTAAGAATCTCTTCAAATTATTCTTAATCCAGTTAAAAGGGGGATTGCAAAGGGTGTTCTAAAAAAATACTATAATTTATGCATATCGTCAATATATTATCAAGACAAACGCAGGTACATGAAAATGTGTTCCTGACATCAAGATGAACGAAATGACGATGAACTGCCTGCAATCCCGTTTTTAACCGGATTACCAATAATTTGAAGAGATTCTTAATAAATTAGCAATAATCATTTTTCTCCTTGCGGTAGAATCAGATTTTCAAACATTGTTAGGTTATTCGCAACAATAAAAAATAGATAGTTATGGTTTTGACTGCCAACAAGGAAAAACTCCTGAAAGATCACAATTGACTCAATCGAATTGATCACAATAATATGGCTTAGAATTAGAGAACACTTAAGTATAATAGTTGGAGACACTGTAGTTGAAACTGAGTGGTCTCTCAGTGTATGTTAATCGATGAAAGAGACCGAACAAAATATTGATTTTTTGTGTCATTTCACTAACATTCACCTCTTCAACATTTTTCAACATTCCGTTTTGAAAACCTAAGTAAAAATGATCGATCGATTGGGCCCGACCTCCGTCTAACCCTTTGGCTCCCGATGAATATTGAACAGAGGCACACGTCCCGCTGGTGGCAGTATTATGTCGGCTGGGATCACGCTGGCGGCCGGGACGTAAAGGGTCAACTGTAATACGTGATTTGAACGTTAAAAGTTGTTTGGTGGGCCCAAAACACGTGAAAGTCCCGCAAAAATATAACGGCGGTTTTTTATTGGTTGTATCACCGTAAGAATAAAATATTAACGTATTATGAGGTTTTTTTTAACGGCAGGCGTTTATTTTATTTTTTATGCGCCCACGCGTAAGTCCTGCTGAACACACCTAGTGGAACCTTGATAACCCCAATTTGGGGAACGTTATAATGCTGGAAGGAAAGTGATTAGGAGAAGGGGAAGTGTAAGGTTGACCATTAACTATCTGTATATTTGGTATATTAACATGGCTTACTAGTATATTAAGTTTAGCAACGTTTTGATTCTTATAGCTGATCATCTCTTATAAAAGTGTCACACAATCTTCCACTCTGAACCATGAGAACAGATACCTTCCTACTAAAAGCGTGAAAATCCTCTTTCTGTAGCTAACGTTTTGGACAGTGGTACAGTGTCCATAATTTGCCATTTGCCTTGGTAATGGACACACTAGGCATAATAACGCAAAAATTAATCACGATAATACTTTTGGGCGCGAAAATTTTGAATCATAATATGTGACCTTCCCAATGAGTTCATTTTATTATAATTATATACATTCATCAAAATATAATATCGTCAAATATTGTTAACACTAGTCCACGTGACATTTGACGTCGTAGCATTAGTTGACGACGTAGCATTAGTTGACGACGTACCATTAGTTGACGTCGTAACATTATTAGATGTCATAAGATTGGTAACGTAGATAAGATTAGCGCCGTTATATAGTCGCCACTTCAAATAACAAGCCCCGTTATCGGATGATTATAAACTTTCATAAGTCTTAAAACTAACGATCATGCTTTTATGCTGACGGGTCCTGTTTGGCTTTTATCTATTTGGTGATCTGATTTGGATAGCCAGGTTCTACTATCCATTTTGCTGTCCCTTCCTCTTTTACTATAGTTTCCCTTCAACTTTTTTTTTTGATTTTATGGATTCTTTCGTAATCCTCTAACTAGCTAGAGCTTATAACAATACCCTTTCATGTGTCTAACTGACTAGTACTGCGGCTCATTTAGCCTTATTACTAATACCATCTGATTGTTGTATTTAAAATACTGATTTTACGTCACATTAATGTGATTTAATGTGGAAAAATTCTTAACATAATGAAAAACCTCATACAGATGACAAGAAAAAGTAAAACAATAAGTTCTGAACTTGTGCCATAGTTACGCTAATTGGTATATAATCTTTACCGTCATAATAAGCGTATAACGTTGCTTATGCAATTATGAATGGCAGTGGATTGAACCCGAAACTCTTAGGTGAAAGCCCGATGCGCCAATTCGGACCTTTCAACCAACGATCTGTTATTAAAAATTTAATTCTGAACTAAATTCAAATGTACAAATGAACAAGACAAATTTAAGAAGAAAGTCAACAATACTAAGTGTTGTACCATCTGTTACCACAATTTCGGGAAATGCTTTCAATATCAAGATTGAGTTAAATCAATACAAATACCGTGTTTCTCCAGTTTCAAATGGTTGGTTCGAATTTAATCGATTTTAATTAACGTTTAATTCCATCCATCGCGAATCACGGTGGCTGTACACCATACAATATACAGCACAATTATAGACACATGCTGAGCCAAATAGTGTACACTGGCTTCAATAAATCTATTTATTAGAAAACATCTTAATCTTACAAATATTCAAATGTTATATCTAGTGGTATGGACGAAAGAAAATAATGGATTTGGCTTATAACGTAAGCGAACAGACTGGGACGTAGGCAAATAAATAGATAAATGTCTTAAGTATGTAGACTTAAAAAAAAACTTTCATCAACTTTGCAGAAAATAATATCACTCTAATGGTACGATAACAATCCCACTAAATCTCAAATAATGAGCTCTGAGAACGAAAAAACGATAGTAGTCCCCCTCGACTGAAGGCACTGTTATAGGCGTTCAGAAAAAGATAACTGGAGATGGTTTGAAAGGGATGTGAACATTCTTTGCGGATCTCAGTATCTGCATTCAGTCTACTTTCATCCTTTCTCTGCAGGTCTACGCCTCACCGCCATAGATATTGTTAGGAAGAGTAGGTACTTTTCAATTGTTCAATTTTTTTTTTTTTTTTGTTTTATGTGACACCTCACAAGAGTGTCCCTGCCTGTGGAGTGCACAGACAGGGGAACTATGTCACCACCCGGTTGGGCGGCGTTGTGAGGCGGAGTAAGGTAGGGGCTGTGGGAAGGGATTTGTTAATGCGGTCCTTGAAGAGGCTCGGATTATAGGAGGGAGGAAAAACAGATGCCGGTAGCTCGTTCGACATACGAGCCGACTTACACAAAAACGAGTCGTAAAAACGGCCCGTTCTCATGAAGCCAACGTCAACCGTGAACGGGTGTTCAGTTCGTGTCTGTCGAGTTTCGCGCACGTGCACCGGTGCATCAGGAATCAATGCTGCTAGCTCCTTGGAGCAGGCTCCATTGAAATACCTGTAGAACAGACACAGCATGCCTACATTGCGTCTATGCATTAGAGAAGGCAATCGGTCTGTTAACAACGGATTGTCAATCAGACGGATCGCTCTCCTTTGCACAGATTCAAGCAGGTTTATCAAGTATTTTGGGGCACCAGCCCAAAGGTGGCTCCCAAATTCAATAGTTGGGCAGACTTGAGACTTGTACAGGGTCAGCAGCTGGTCACTGTTGAAGAATCTCCTAGCCCTGTACAAGACGCCCAACTTTTTGGAGGCCTGATTTACTCGGGCTTCTATGGATCCCCGATACTTGAGCTCGTCTGATATAGTAACTCCAAGCATTTCAATGGAGTCTTTATTGGGGAGAGTGCTCCCATCAAATTGCACCAGACAGTCATTGATCTCCCTCTTTGCCGAAATCAGACACGCTTGGGTTTTTGAGACGTTGAAACTGACCAAGTTGGCCTTACCCCAGGCACGAACCATCTCGAGGTGGTGGTCAATTTTTTGCTTCACAATTTAGTTACGTCCAGCAAATTACATTAATGCCAGTTCCACAGTAGCTACATAATCATCTAAAAAAAGATCACGGTTCTAACTCACGCGCTCCATCTTCTCGTTAATCTCCCAAGGCTACATCAGAGATCTGGACCACCAGCTTGCCAGGTAAGGATGCGAATATTGAATACCCTACCAGCCACTAAAACTCCAATATTTCGAAACTAATATTCGTCGACTTTCTTAAAAATTCTTCAATACAAAAAAGGTACCTGTCCACTGATAGTAGTATTTGTGGTGGATGTTTTCGTGTGCCTGTTGTAAGGTCATTCTTATCTGATGACATTGACCAATAATTTTTAAATATCGAAATTATTTTTAAAAATCTTTTTTTTTCGTATGCAAAATGATAAAGCATTATTAAACCTTTATAATTAGAGTGAAGACTTGTGATTTTCGTTATTTTTACTCCATCAAAGAAAAAATAAATTGGAAAAAGTTTTAAAAAAATGTTTACTTACAACACACGTAATTCATAAAAAACATGTTTTAAAAATATTATTAGAAAAAATAGAACGTGAATATTTAATGTGTTATACTTTTATTTGATGTTAAGTACACAAAAATCTGATTCCGCAAACCTTCTAACACATCTAAATACCCCAGCGTAAATTATAAAACGTAGGTTATATCTCTGTTCTGCGACTAGTTAATTTCCAGATGTCATTTTCATTGAATTTTTGATGTCAATAGTTAATTGATAATTTATTAGTAAAAAAAACATTTCGGGAAGATGCCGATCAGGGGATAACGTCATCCCGGCGCTCAAAATTCCGCCATTGTGCAAAGCCACCCACCCAAGCGCCTTACCACCCGGGATTGTAGACCTGAAACTGGAACAACAAGGACCTAACCACATGGATGCTATAAAATTTCACCCGACCAGCTACTTCTCTGCTTTGTTCAATTGAAATTACTTGTACATATTACAAATACAAATTAAGAATTTCCTCCAATCAGGTGCTTCATTGGTTTTATTAAATAAATATGTATTTATTAGAAAACCGGAAAAATAAGGGAGAAAATAATTTAACCATAAAATATATTAACAACTCACCTAAAATTGTTAATGTTCAACCAAAAAACTCCAGCCATATAAACGCCTCATCTACTACCAGTACGTCAGGGGCATCAGAACAAAACTAAAGGAGTTCAGAGTAAATGCTCCATCTTTCTCAAACGATGTCATCATACTCACTGAAACATGGCTAAAATCATCAATCTTCTCAGCGGAGCTAGGACCATATAGTCACCATGTCCACCGAGCAGACCGGAGTCTGAATATCAGCTCCAATACAAGAGGAGGTGGTGTCCTGATAGCGGTCCGCAAAAATATTACTTCGAAAGTACTTAAAATCAAAAATACTGATGTGGAACAAATGTTCGTATTGTTAAGTGGTGATTTCAAGAAAACTATTTTTGGAACTGAACTGTTTATATTCCTCCCAATGCCAACATATCAATCTATAAAAAAACACTGTGAAGATGTTGAGTTAGTAAAAACAAAATATCCAAATCAACAAATAATTATTTGCGGTGATTATAACCTACCTAATTGCAATTTCAACGTTTTGGACAGGAATTTTTAATTCAATACCAGCAACCGCCTGCGAGCGAGTAATTCTAGATATGTCTTTACTTTTTAATTTAACCCAATATAACCATGTACGTAATATTAATAATCGTGTTCTTGATCTAGTTTTGTCAAATGAGAGCAACGTAATTATAAATGAATCATTAGAGTCTATTGTTCCGATAGACAACCACCATCCCTCACTAGCAATACTTATCCCTTGTACTAAAGAAGGCAATAAAAATAAATAACTCCTACGTATAACTTTAAAAATGCGAACTATCGGGACATAAATGATCGTCTTCACAAGGAAGATTGGTCATTTCTTAAAGAAGGCGATAATAATCAAAACATTGAATCATTTTATTATTTGCTGGATAAAATTATTTCAGATCTCATCCTACTCATTCATTTTAAAGAATCTAAATATCCGAGATGGTTCAATAAAGAACTTGTTCAATTAACTGCCCTTAAAAAAGTTTTACGTAAGAAATATAAAGAAAACAGGTCCTTATCAAATTATATTGAATTTAAAAACGCTAGAAAAGATTGTAAAATCTTATCAAAAATGTGCTACAACTCTTTTATTAATAATGTTGAAACTTCAATAAATCATAATGTAAAGTATTTTTAAAACTATGCAAAATCAATGAAAAATTACAACTTTGGTCTACCCGCCAACTTGGAATATGCAGGTAAAAAGGCCAAAGACACTATCGCTGACCTTTTTGCTGATTTTTTCAAAAGCGTTTATGAATGTGAGACACCAGTTTCTGCTAGTACAGTATCAAATTTTACTACTGATCAAAATCTTAATTTATCTTTTATCCACATAGAATATAATGATATATTGACTGAACTAAAATTACTAGATCAAAGCAAAAGTGGTGGACCAGATAAAATACCTCCTATATTTTTGAATAATTGTGCTACCAATCTGGCGTATCCTTTATATTTGCTGTTTAATCAGTCTTTACGAACAGGAATTTCCTACTAAATGGAAATTCAGCTTCCTTACGCCTATTTTTTTAAAAAGGTGATAAACACGAGGTGATTAATTACAGACCGGTGTTCTTTTTATCAACCATTCCTAAAGTTTTTGAAAAAATTCTTCTTAAAAAAATTATTTTCCGATAAAACCACGTCATTTCTTCTAAGCAACATGGTTTCTCTAATGGAAAATCTACCCTTACTAACTTGTTAACCTGTCAAAACTATATATCTGATTCCATGTCTAGTAAATGTCAAGTTGACTCTATTTATACCGATTTTAGCAAGGCGTTCGATAAAGTCAATCATGAGTTATTGCTGAATAAACTCCATAAATTCGGTATAGGTGGTTCACTATATAGGTGGTTTAATAGTTACTTGACCAACAGATTACTGGCTGTTAAAATTGATGGTACATTTTCATACAAATTCACTGCTACGAGTGGTGTTCCCCAGGGGTCACACTTAGGTCCAATCCTGTTTTTATTATTTGTTAATGATGTGTTATATATTTTCAATGATGTTCAAGTATTAATGTTTGCAGACAACCTGAAATTATTCAAAGCAATCAGAAACATTTACGATTGCCATATATTGTCAAATAACTTGTCAAGATTTATTATATGGTGTTGTGATAACCGCTTGCAACTTAACATAAGCAAATGTCAAATTATGAGGTTTTATCGAATAAAGAATCCAATATTTTTTGATTATTCCATTAACAATATGTCGTTAGTATCTGTCTCGGAAATTAATGACTTAGGTATTTAGTTTGACACGAAACTTAACTTATCAATCATATAGAAATAATAACCAATAAAGCTTTGAAAATGTTGGGATTTATTTTAAGGGTATCTAGTGATTCCAATAATGTCAATACTGTAAAAACATTATATATGTCACTAGTAAGGAGTCATGTAGAATACAATTCCACGGTTTGGTCCCCGAATTATGAGGTTCATTCACATGCGATTGAAAGAATCTAAAATAAATTTTTAAGATATGTAAATTTTAAAATGGGCATTCCTAGAGAAAACCGAAATTACGATAATGTACTTTGTTCAATAAATTTTATTAAATTATCTGATCGTAGAATCATTTCCGATTTAACCTGTTTGTATAAAATCATTAATTCAATGTTTGATACCCCTGATTTATTATATGTAATCTCTTTTCATACTCCAAGCAGGTCGGTTACAAGACAGTACCTACCATATTATTGTAACAATTCTATATCAACGTCCCAATATCACACTCCTATGAGACGGATTCAACAGCTAGAAAACAAATACTCCGATGTTGTTGATATATTTAGTAAATCAATTTCATAATATAAGCATACCTAATTGAATTTTTTTGCATCAAGTAGGGGAATATTTTGATAAAGCTATTGAAATTGACAGTAGTAAGGTATTTTGCACGTTAACAGTATTTTGTCGGCTGAAAGAAAAAAATTATTTTGGATTTTTTATATTTATATTTTGTACCTACATACTGTGTGGATCAAATTCAACAATATATTTTTTTATATGTGTGTTTTAAACAGTCATTTCCTGCACTATTTATGGAAATAATTTCTTAAAAATTGTTATATATGTATGTAAAAGCCTTAATAGGCGTAAATAAATAAATAAATAAAACCCTTAAAAGTCAATTCGCGTCTTCCTGCGCTCTATCTGCAGTAGGGTACTTTCACTTTTTTTTTTATTCTTGAAAAAAAATACGACGGTGAAAGTATTTTTATTTTATTTTTGTGTTGACGAATAAATTTTCAATCCGGTGTAATCATAAAATATTTCTGCTCTGCAGGGTTAAAACATCTGTTGTTCAACCCTAAACACCAGAAAAAACTTTAACCCTAAAATGGCCGAAAAATATATTTTTTTGTGAAAATGCTCAAATCAAAAAACTTTATGTTTATTTGGGTTCCCCATGTGGTGTAGATTCTCCAGTTTCCCGCTTGTACTACGAGTTTCCGGACACCGTGTATAATAATGACTTCTTTTAGTACGATAATCATAATAAACAAAGTAAACTTTAAATCTTTTCTATATTTTTAACGATATCCGTTGCATGTGAAAATCCTGCATTGCCATTTTTTATTATTTGTATTATACAGTCATTTAATATTCTCAGAACTTGGCAGTTTAGCGACCTCCACTTTGTCCGAAGGCCACGTGTACGTAAGGCCGAGGTTTTGAATATCCAGCACAATGGCTAACCCGGGGATGGCAAAATGAAATGTTGTCAATAGGTTATTGGAAATATTGAAATACTCGAACTCCGCTTTGTAGAATTTCTTGGAAACTGGGATTTGTCGCAGAGTTTTGGAAGGCCGGAATATTCTAAATATGAAGATAAATGAAAAATCAGGAATATTGTGAATTTTGTTACATGTAAAGTTAAACGCTGACCGATCGTTTGTATCATTCCAGGAAGGGAATTGTGCTGTAATCACCAAGATAAGAAAAATGTTTATGAAGGACTAAAAAAAGTTGAACAGTTGAGGTGTTGTATGTGTTGCTGAAAAAACACTATTTTTTCTGTCTTCTGGTGAAATTGATCAAAATTGTTAAAATCCAGAAATTCTTTCTGAACAAATAATCAATCAATTTCATTGGCTTGTCTGAGGCCGAGAAGTCAAAGGTCTTATGTACATTATATCTCAGTTTTGGGAGGTGGGTTTGGGTACCGCTGCCCCGGGACCTTTTTATTGGATAACCAACACCTATCCCACAAGTGATTCGAAACGTTTGGAAATTTGGCAGGCGTGCCCGGGTTCATCGAGTGAGGTGTGTTCAGGATGCAACTGCCCACCAGCTGCGTGGCGTATCGGATCGGGGGAGGCTGGTTCGAGGAGACTCTATAACCACTCCGACTGGCTTCTCTTGACCCATCGCCCCGCGCCGCAGCGGAGGGGATAGATCATTTGTCCTTCACTCCTGGAGATACTGATCCCTAGATTCCTACCCACCCTTCATACCTTTATCCTTCCCGGAACTTCCTCTCCTTCCTTTCCTTAAAAAGACCCTCCACACACCCGCCCCAAAGATGACATTGGCCCTGAGGAAAATTATTTTCTTCAGGGTCCTCTGTGTAAGGAGATAATATCAAAAGGAAAATTGGCGAAATCAATTTTTTTTTTAAATCAGTTGATACATATTTTTTATTTCTTCCAAAACACTTTCTTCCAAAACAAGACCGGTTGTTTTACAGAATTTGAACAATTCATCAAATTTCAACGTTAATTTGCGATTATTTTTTAATGATAAACTAATGTTTATAAGACAAGGTTTATTATGCATAGCATAAAAGATAATAAGTTATTATAAGCAATAATTAGTCGCCTGAAATATCCATACAAGTAGAAAATATCTCCCGAGTAAAAATAAATGCCGTCGCGACTAATTATTGCTTATAATAATTTGTTAATTTGCGAGTTCGGTGAAGTGTGTTTTTAAAAATTAAATGTGTGAATAATTCAGACAAGCGATAAAAAATTATTCCCAAAAAAAAAATTAAAAAAAAATTAAATTACAAATTTTTATTTTTTATTTTTTTTTTAAATAATTAAAAAAAATAATAATGTATATCTTTTTTTGTAATTTAAATTTGTTTTTAAAAATTAAATGTGTGAATAATTCAGACAAGCGATAAAGAAACTTCAAATAATATAATATTTTATAATATTCTGTTATTATTTTTTTCATATAAGGCAGAAGCCGTTCGCCGTCGAACTAATATAATAATCTTATTCTATTTCATTGTGTTTTCACACGATCGAAGTATTGAATTCTGCAAATCTAAACATGACATTTAGGGCGCACATTATTTTACACCCTTGCTTTGGTCTTCTATTGCAGATATGTAGTTACATGTTTATAAATAATCGTAGGAATTTATAACATTTATTTTCGATTTTTTCTATGTTTCAATGCGCCCGATTTGTGTTTTTTTTAAAATTTATTTGAATAAAAAATTATGTTCATTAAAAAAGTATTATAAATAATATATATGTTGTTAAACACTGAAGTTTCTACAAAATAACTTGTTTTTTTACATAACATGATATAATATATTGATATGTGAAACTTAGTCCAGACGCGGACGAGAAATTTTAGTTTCATAATGTTTCCTATTTAAAATCCTGTACTATATGGAAGCAATAAGGCACTAGGAAGGACTTTTTGTATTTGTATGAATTTTGAAATAGTTGCCTAGTTGAACTGTCACCGCAACTAATGTTGCTGATATGCAAGGGTCCTAGAACAAAATTAAACCGAAAACAAAACAAAAGCAACATTAGTTGCGGTGATAGTTCAACTAGACAACTTTTATTTGTAGTTGTTCAATACGATAACATTGTTTTAGCTTAGGCATACAAATATAAAAAGGCTTACAGATTGTATATTTCTATTTTCCTATTCCGTCTGGTGTAGTCTGATAATAAGTTGATTGTTAAATAAATCGAATTTGTTCGGTCAATTAGCATTCGAAAATTGCTCAGAGTCAACGTTAAATCTGTCAAAGGCAAGATTATTTCATGATCTGCGAAATTCAATTAATATTTTTTCTACTTTCTATTCGCGGAATATTAAAGATTTTTTGGCTGTTGTTTTTACCTGTGGCGGCTCGTAGGTATGTGTATTTCTGCTTAGCACTGCTTGTCTTTAGTCATCACATCACTTATAACGATATATGTAAAAGGAAAAAAAAAAGTTATTTATCTTTGACATAGAATCACCTCCCGAAGATAGTGCACTTTACTCCCACACAGCCCGTAGAATAACGTAGAGAAGTTATCAAAATGTATAGTTCAAAATTTTAGCTCGGTAGTGTTTCTATTTAGTTTATTACTTAGGAAGGGTTGTTTCACAGAATTTGAAAAAAATCATCCAATTTCGTTTACCTAATTTTGTTTAATACCATAAAAATCACACTGAATAAAAATAGGGAATTGTACCTCACCGGTAAAATTTTCTAAATCTCATGTAATCTTTAAAGCAACTGCTAGATTTGGGGTTTATAGTTTTTCTCGTACAGCCACAGGCTCTATTGATCCCAGGAGAATAAGAATGACGAGGGTACACGGTATAGGCAAGGTGTGGATAGGGGGAGGTGGGCAGGTGTCAATCGGGGGTGCCACAGGTCGCCATATTGCATTCTTTTACGGGGTAATGGCTTTGCGATCAGCCTCCATTCCTCGCCAGAGGTACGAAGGACCTTTTAATGGCGAAGAGATTAAATACATTATTTAATTTTTTGTTATGTATACATGTCCATGGGTACATGAATCCAGTCGTTGCCAAACTATCGTTTCAATTTTTATATTAGATTGAGTGAGAAATGTGGAATTTAAAATCATTATTTAGAGTAAAATTATGTATTTTAAATGTGCCCTCTGCTAAGTTGTCACCTCTTTTCTAGAGATAATACCCTCACTCTATGAAAATACGGGTACCTAATCCATTTGATGGATTCCCTTACCTTAACTGACCGAATGCAATTGGAATATAGTGAAATATGGCAGTAGGACTCGGTTAAAGAAGACACGAAAGTTTAGAAACCCACGTGACTGATTCAAGTGCACTTCCGACTTGTAGTCTGCCGGTAACAGTAGCACTGTATCAATGGATATTCTTATACAGAGAAAACTTACTGATATAAAATATTGCAAATTTATCAAAAATCTCTTAAAATTATTTGTGTTCCGGTTAAAAACGGGACTGCGGGCCTTTAATGAATGAATTGACATATTTCTCTGTAGATCTGTAAAACATGTGTTATCGTGATGTCGGAACGCGTGATCATAAAAATTCAAATCATTTCGTTATTGTGTACTATAAGACCAAACACAGATGCATTAACACGTGTTCCATAATTGTACTAAAAGATTATTAAGATACGGCATGCTTTATCATTTTTAACAGGATTTTAATAAATCAGCAAAAACGTATAACCCAATCGAAGATTTGGCGACTATGTTTTATTTTGATGCCATATGAGGGTTACAGCTGGGGTATTTTGTTAGGCTGATGGGATGGAGTGGGGAAAGAAAAGAGATGAGAGAAAGGAAGGTTAGAGTAAAGTATGGAATATAGGAGCATATATGGGAAGTTTGGAGAGCGCAAGAGATTTTTTTTTTTGGTTTAATCCACCTCACTAAGCCGATCCTGTTTCTAATTTTAGTTTGTGAGAATTTACATAGAATCAGAGATACAAATAAAAGTTTATTTAAAAAAGATAAATAATCAGATAGATAAATAAAAACAAAACATAAGAAAGAAATGAAAATACAAATGAATGAATGAGAACAAAAGGGCAAAAATACAGGAGTGGAGTGTGCTATAATTTATAATATTGTAGATGTTATCTGTACGTAGTACACAATGCCTTTGTTGACTTTCCATATGTGAAATTTGTGTCTTAGATATACACTTGTTGCCAGGTGTTTAATATCTTTTTCAATTAAATTGAAAAATTTTTGGACCCAGATTATGAAAATGTCTTTGTCCATAGGTGGTATTTATGTTGTGTTGATGTCTGTTTCGTAATTGTGTTGTACAGTATGATGGTTATGTTCGTCTTTTTGGTAATATGGAGTTATCATTTTTATGTATAGTTGATGTGTGTTCAGTACGGTGAAGTCGAAACTGTAAGGTTTTTATTATTGTAGAAAGCAATCACTTTGTGGTTTGACATATTTAATAAAACAAAATAAAATTCTTTTGTTTTAAAATTACGAGTTTTTAATAAATTTTAGAACCGACCGGTTTCGCTTTACTCAAGCATCTTCAGGGTACAAATTATTACTATATATTACAATAATAATTTTTACCCTGTAATAATTATTACAGTAATAATTTGTACCCTGAAGATGCTTGAGTAAAGCGAAACCGGTCGGTTCTAAAAATTATTAAAAACTCGTGGTTTTAAAACAAAAAGTATTTTATTTTATTTTATATAAGGTTTTTTGTGATAACTTTAATTAAGGCTTTTTGAGCTTTGTGAAGAGGGTCCATATTAGTTTTAGCAGCACCACCCCAACTAATCATACCGTGAGTGATAATTGATTGGGCTAATGCGTAATATATTGTTTTAAGAGTCTTCGTTTGCATTATGTTTGGTATTATCATCAACAAAGCCAACAAAACGCTAGGACTTATAATACGCTTAACGAAACCTTTCCGCAACCTTAAGACTCTATATTCCCTTTACACAGCGTTCATCCGTCCCCACCTAGAACACTGCACACCGATCTGGACTCCTTTTTACCAAGCTCACATTGAAAGAATCGAAAGAATTCAAAAAAAATTTTTTAAACACATTAATTATAAAAAAAACTTACATTTCTCAAATTACGCCGATTCTATTAATTACCACAACTTCAACTCACTTCATACGCGACGTTTGATTTTTGACCAAATCTTATTATTTAAAATTCTTAACAATGGCCTCGACTCACCAGAGCTAATGAATTTAATAAATATTCATATTCCAACAAGATCAACACGGCAATCCCATTTGTTTCATTTACCTACATGTAGAACTAACTTTAGAAAAAATTCACCAATTCCACGTATATGTGCCCAATATAATACTAAATTTCAAAACATAGACATTTTTAGCAATACACTTCACAAATATCGATTAGAAGTAACTCGTACGATCGAAAATTAATACAATAGTATGGAATGTATCCAGAGCATCTCCTATCCTCATCCTAAATTCCTATTCCTCCCCTCCTCACCTAAAATATATATATATTTTTTTATGCAATAAAACTCCATCTCCAACTAATTTTAATATAGGAGACTTTTTTGGCTTGACTGTATTTAACATGTATATATTTATATTTATTTTTTATGTATAAGCTGTTTGTCTCTTACCTTTACCAATAAATAAATAAATAAATAAATAAATAAATAAATAAATAAATAAATAAATAAATTATAGAATTAGATTGATACATTTAGATAACGCTTATTTAATTTCAAAAAAGTGCTTAAAAATGATTTATTTACATGTGTACCTGTACCTATTTCAATTTATCACCGTGAATGTAATTTTCACAATACAATAATATTAAACCAGAACATTTGATTGAATTCGATTCATTCGGATTGAATTTCCCGTGTCACCCCTGCCGTGCCTCCCACATTGAGCTTGGCAATGTATTTACATTTCAAATGTTCCTTCAATATATGCTTCTAACTCAAATACCTCGGAGTTTGAAAATAATTGCTAAAATTTATCGACTTTTTATCGAAAATTGATTTTCTTTTTTAGAAAAAAAGAGATTTTTCGGATTTACTATTAAGTTTGGGAGCGTGGTTAATTTGAGAACTCTATGGGTATTTCTTTTTATATTGTAATTTATAATGACGGCCTCCGGTTTGAATAATTAATTTTTTTTATAATAGAGTTGACGTTGTTGTCTTATAATGGTAGCGTTAAAGTAATTTCTGACGAAATATCTATACAATCGGTATTAGCTACCTCTTTATTAACTGACTCAAATCTCTGAAAACGCTGAACAGTAAATCCCTAGAAGTGCGATCTATACAAATGGGAAAAAAAATGAAAAAAATCAATTCACTTGAAAGTTTCGACTCCTTGATACGAATTGCTTTAGAAAATAGTTGGGTCGTTGAAAAAGTTTGACCGCTTTCAACAGAAATAAAGGAAGTTACTTACTTTACTTCTGGCACACCAGATACGCCCAAAACAATTACAATTGGTATAATATTTAGGTGGTTCAAATATACACACATAATTATAACCTGTTTACAATCATGTTAAATACATACTTTCCTGAAACTAGAAATGTTCCACCTGTCATCAAAATCATTTATTAAATTTTTGGCATGTATTTTACAATAGTGATTGCAAATATGTAATATAACGCAAATTGGAAAAATTCCTTGTAAAATAATATTTTTATTAATCACATAAGTTATCATATATTTCATATTGTATTTAAAATCAATATCAAATATTGTTTGTCAAATTTGATAACCAGCGGAGTATTAAGATAAACAAGGTGGAATGTGCATTACGAAATATGACCATTACATTTTCACTGCTCGCCACAAAATTGATATAAAAAACTTTTATATAACCTGTACCGTAGTTTGACGGAGAAAATGTTACAAGAAAGGCAATAATATTACAAAGTAACGCTGCCGAGCTCTAGTCATGTTTAGTGACCAAACATTATTAGCAAATACTTATAAACCTTCATCCTCCCCATATCCTTCCCTTAACCACTTTAATTAGCCACACAAAGCTGCCGGCAAGATGTGAACACTTGCCAACAAAATGTGTGTTAGTTTTGAAAATATTCTCTATACATTTGCTCAGCCGAAAAGTAATTATATGAAATATCCTCGATAGAAAAAAATATCGCAAAGTTGAATATTTCCCCGAAAAGGTAGGCAGGAAGGATGGACCGCCACGCAACTCTGTATTGGCACAAACCTTGCTTCAATCACATTCACTTATCGTCTTATACATACTATTCTGTTTTACCGGCTCTTGACATGATCCGACATAAGTATTTGTTCTTCTACTATTTTATTATAATCCCATGAAGTGGTTGAGACTCTTCAGCGGAAATTACATGATTTTTTTTCGGCGAATAAGTTAAGATATTCTTTATAAGTTATATTATTACCTAGTGTCTTCTATCTCACAGCAAATGTAGCCAAACGTTCGGCAATATTAATTATTATTTCAATGTTCCATAAATTATAATCTTGTGGCTTTTGTAGACGCCAATTTGGCGTTTTGTTCGATAAATTATTTACCCAAAGTTTCCACCCTTGATCGATTCGAGAAGTATGTAATTCCATCATTGACATATACACAAATATTTAGAGCATAGCTTTAAGACGTTTCATAAAATATTAATAAACGACAAATAACTTTGTTTACATCACTTTATTTTGAAAAACAATCATCTTCTTTCTTGGACTATGTCCACTTCTTGAGCAATAACTATGAAATAAACACTGCGAATTTTCATACCCACAACATGTTAACCAGCTAAAGTATGACGTGGTTTTAATAATTTCATACCCACAACATGTTAACCAGCTAAAGTATGATGTGGTTTTAATAATTTCATACCCACAACATGTTAACCAGCTAAAGTATGACGTGGTTTTAATAATTTCACACCCACAACATGTTAACCAGCTATAGTCTGACGTGGTTTTAATAATTTCATACCCACAACATGTTAACCAGCTAAAGTATGACGTGGTTTTAATAATTTCATACCCACAACATGTTAACCAGCTAAAGTATGATGTGGTTTTAATAATTTTCGGGGCGTGCTTTGCGATTTTTTTCTATAGAGGGTATTTCATATAATTACTTTTTGGCTTAGCAAATGTTTACAGATCATCATCAAAATTAACACATATTTTTTTAATAGCTCTAAAACTTAAAGTGTTGAAGGGAAATATGTTATAAATCAGTAGAAATTCTAAATTCAAGATCAAATACAGTATTACTATAATAAAGTCCCTAGAGAAAAGGTTAAAAAAACATGTATACAAAAAAGCGGTTTTTAAAATAACAAAATATCATTCAATGTAAACATTTCGGTCCGTACATTTCATATATTAATGATCACCAAAACTAATTTGTTGTGGCATTGCGGTCTGTTACGAATAAATCCCTTAGATCCTCAATGGTTTTATGCTTCCTAATACCGTGTGGTGAACCATTGGAACTCTATAGACATGTATATATGTATACAAGTTTCCTTGATTAATTTAGTTTTCATATGTCAAGAATAAAGTGAAATATTTATATGTTTGTATAGCGTCATGAAATTTGCACAGATTTTTCTGTTTAAATGTAAATTCTAAGACAACACATATTTTACTAACTCCCTACATCATTTCCCACCCTATACCACGAAACATTGAAATTTAGGTTAAACTGTCAAAAATACGATGTCAAAAAATAAATTTGTAAAATTAAGCACCATATACGTGGTGGTTATTAGATGTGTGAACAAATATTTAAACATTTTCAATAGAAAAACAGGTTTCAATTCTAACCAACTAACTAACTAACCATCACGCTTTTCCCCGCAGGGGTAGGCAGAGAGGACGGACCGCCAAACAACTCGGTCTTGGCACACACACACACTTAGTCTTCTCATTCACATTCATACATTATCTCCTACATACTCCTTTATTATTCTGACTCTTGACATGGCCCGACTCAAATATCTGATTCACTTGATCGTGCCATGTCTTCCTCGGGCTTCACCGACTTCTGCTACCATTCACATTTGTGTCATTCTATGGTCATAATTTAATTGTATCGAGATAAAAAATAATATATAATTGAAATCAAGTATCGACGGGTAAATTTGGGAAAGACATTTTTTAACTATCTGCATTGTTAAGTTTTACATTAAATACATAAGTTGAAAAAAATCCATCCGTGTCTCCTGCTTTTGCTTTTTCTTTCACGCTTCTATGATAGAACTTATCCTTATAAATTTAGGGAGAAATAACCTACATCCGATATAAAAAATAATATGAAACTGTACTACTAAAATTTGAATACAAAAATGTATTTTAAAAGACGAATGAATTTATTTATTTTTATTTTTTATTCTTAAATATATTTGTTATACAATGGTATAGTATATTGTCCTCCACGCTAGAAGTTCACCTGTGTTGTGGAGGACTTTTTCAATTGTAAAGTTATATAATTCTAAAACAATACAGTGGAGTTGGTTACACAGAGAAACATTAAAAATTAAAATATAAAATCGATTTTTCCATAGTTATAACAATATTTTTTCCATAGTTATTCCAAAATAGTGAAATATAAAAAATTAAATATTAATTAAATTAAAATTTAAATGTACGTGATTATGATTGTACGACTGTGAAGCTGAAAGTTTTTTTTTAATAATTTTACATTTAGAGACGATCTAAAATTTACCGTTAGTAAACTTGAAAAATTTTGACATCTGTCAAATATTTGAACGAAAGAAATACACATTTCAAATAAATAAATATTAATTAATTTAAAAAAAAAAATCGTTTTCATCAGTTACAATTTTGGAATAAATTTAAAGCAAATCCACGTTAAACAGGGTTTAGTGTCAGACACAGAGATTGAGACTGAAATTAGTAATCATTATTGCTTATAATAATTTGAATAATATTATTTAAGTACTATACCTATTTAAATAAATTATTTATATAGTAAAGGTTCACTCAACATTGAAATCCCCATCATTGATTTTTATTGACTGAAATACATAGGTATATATCTATTTATAAATAAATACCGTTGATCATAAATTCTAAAGGAAAAGAGTAAAGTACAAAAAAAATACAGGTTGAAAGGTGTGAATTAAAAATAATGACCAGAACGTAAATTTAGCAGTCCACAATAAAGGTCTGCTACAGAGACAAATTACTGATTAAAAATATTTCTAATTTATTTTGTTAAAAACGTACGTATTTACAAGAAATGCTACTAACAGGTTACGAACGTATTATCGCGATGTCGGACCACGTGTTCATAAAAAATCGTAATATTTTCGCATTTCGCCATTGTATATTATCATATGCAAATGCAGGTGCATGAACATGTGTTCAGATATGTTAGAAATTTACTAAAAGTTTATCAGGAAACAGCCTGCAATCCCGTTTTTAACCGGATTAACAATAAATTGAAGGTGGTTTTAATAAATTAGCAATATTCATTTTTCTTCTTGTACGGCAAAGAACATTTTTTTTTATATAAACCCCACACAGGAGACACTGGGGAAAATAATTTCCCTCGGGGTATATGTCATCTTTTGCGATGTTGTGTTTAAAGAAAGGAAGGGGAGGAAGTTGTGGGAAGGTAAACTGTATGAGGGTTGGGTAGGAATCTACGGACCAGTATGTACCAGTATTAATATACCCCTTTCACGCAGTGAACGCCGCAGCGCATGACGATGGACTAGTTTGAAAAGTCAAAGGGACTTCCCAAACCAGCTTCTCCCGAACTTGTACACCTCACCCGATGAACTCGGGCCCCCTTGCTAAATCACTTGGGGTGACCTATGGCAACGGTGTTGGTTATCAAATAAATGGTTTCCGGGGCTGCGGTACCCTGGCCCATCTCTAAAATTGAGATAGAATGATGGCGAATAAATGAGATTCCTGACGCGTGTTAGGTAAAACCATATTTCAAACCGTGTTAAGACCGTCTTCCAAAAATGTAATATTAAAGAGAGCGACGCTAAGATGGTTTGGACATGTAGAATATTTGACGCGAAAGAGAATGCTAGAAGATGTTGTGGATGCCCGGGGAAGACGTGTCACGATCAAGTGAATCAAATACTCGAGAGGGGTCATGTTAAGACTCTTAACTGAATAACAGAAAAGAATGTATGAATGAAGCAAGGAGTGTGTGTTAAGAATGAGCTATATCTGGCGGTTTATCCTCTCTGCCCGCTCTTTTGTAGAAACGACGTTATGGTTAGTAGCTAGATAGGAATGCTTGAAGAAATTAATAAGAACCAATGAAAACAAGAGAAAATTTAGCCTTTTTATATTAGTTTATTTACGAATCAATGCATTATTCGAGCTCACAGATTCAAAAAAACAAAAAATAATTATTCTTTCTTGAATCGGGTACTATCGATGCTGTAATCCTCGACACGAATATGATTCATAAAATAAAATTAATTGGTTACCGAATTAACTCACTGCTCGCCAAGTAAATCGACGAATACCGATGTTTGAAACTTTAAGCCATGCTTAGTGAGTAAGTAGTGATGGGTTTAACAAGAGATTTTGCTTTTAGGTGACTTCAAACAAAAAGTACAACTGTCCGGAGCCACTGGGATTATGGCACTACTGACTGGGAAATGTCGTGAGGTGGAAATAATGGAGATGGGGAACGTGAAGAAGGACATTTGATCCGTTGACTTGGTTTAGGTTAGGTTATATAAAACTTATTGATTTGCAATATCGTTAATTTATTAAAAATATTGTCAAATTATTCGTTTTCCTGTTAAAAAGGGACTGAAGGCCAAATTTGAATGATTTGGTTTTAATAAAAAAACTAGCAGTAAAGAAAGAACATTTTATAAGGAAGTCGGAACACATGTTCTTAAAAATAATAATAATATTTTCGAATCTCGTCCATTATATTTATTCAGAGAAGGCCACTAGCGTGAGCACGTGCTCAGATATATTCTGAAATACTAATATTTTATTTGGAAATGGTCATGTCGTCACATTTTAACAGTATCTTGATATAAAAAGCCGTACTCATTTTTCTCTGGGTAGGTTAGGTTAGGTTAGGTTAGTTTGAATGAGATTAGGTGAGGTTAGGAAATGTAAAGTTATGTTAGGTTAGGTTAGATTGAGTTTAGCAAAAAAAAATGGATCGCTTAATGTATTTTAAATATCACGCAATCAATTTGCAGCAATTTCTTCGTTTTGTGATATATGTAATATATCTAATGCTTACAATTTAATATATTTTAGTTGAAAAATGGAAAATAGCTTTAGAGCAATAATGTTGTAATGCATAAAATAATTAAAACCACCCAAGGAAAAGATATTTTGAAATGCGTCGTTTCTTTGGCGCAAGTTTCTATTGTATAATAGAATTGAAGGAGGAATGAAAAGAAATGAAGTGGGTAGTTAGAAGTAAAACAGTGCGCAGGAAATATAAATTAAACAATAGAATCCTCGAGACTTCGTAAACTCTCGTTTCCCGGCGGGAGGGGATTTCTCATTCGCGTGACGCTTTCTCTCAAGGACAGTTAGCTTTATTATTAGTCAAACACAGGAAAAACACTAGCAGAATACCTGAATTATTTGGATTGCTGGAAGAGAAAAGTGAAGAAAACATTGTAAACTTAAAAATATCTTTTTTGAATTTTTTGTTTAGCCACGAACGAATGCCACTTTTAAACTTTCGAAGGGTACCACGATATTTAAAACAACGAAAAACAAATTTAAGAAAGATCTTCCATATTTGAAAATGATTGATAAATTTCACGCAAAGCAAGATATAATTAAATTACTCTGGGAACACAGACATGCCCACAACACACATAAATATGTCGGTTTATATAATGAAGGATCTAAAAGCTCCCATATTTATAAAATGCATTACGTCTAAAAATTACTACCAATGTCCAATTGTGTATTTTACGAGGAGCCTTACCATTTTTTACAATCTCTCTTCTATCATGTTGTTTTCATAGAAGAGTTAAAATTTTCACGTACTACTTTTTATGAACACATTCTTTCATAGCACAAGCATCAGCATTTGCCATAAGCATTAATTATTCGCCTGAAATATTCATACGAATTGAAAATCACTCCCGAGTTAAAATAAATGCCGCCGGCGGGAGATGAGCCCGCACCTTTTGATTGCCGGTCAGGTGCTCTGAACCACTAAGCTACGTCAGATTATTCCCAATCCGCCAAATAATTCAACATGTACTAGTACTTCAAGCAACAATAACTGCTTATTATATTTTTTCACCTGTAAACCACCAACAATATTTTCGTATGGAAGGCATTGTTAGTGCTGAATTTTCCACTAGATGGCGTCGAGACATATATCTATATTTGTTGGTGGAATATTTTGGATAGTCATATATAATTATTTTTTTTAATGATAAACAAAGATTTATAAGGAATGGTTTTTTTTATCTCTACATTATGTCTACAAATGTAGAGATAATTATAATTATAATGTATAGATAGCCGACGTAGCTTGGTGGTTCAGAGCACCTGACCGGCAATGAGAACGTGCGGATTCAATTTCTAGTAATTATTTCTTAAAATAATTTGTTGTCTTTTGTGCCATGCATAAAAAACCTTGTCTTATAAACATTAGTTTATCATAAAAATAATTATCAGCGTTTGCATTAAAATTCTTAGCATTGTTAAAAATTAAATTAATAATTAAGGGTATAGGCAAAGTGTACTGAAATGAGCACTATTTTTGAACAAATTATTTTTAATGATGGAAATTTTTACTTTCATTCGCAGCGCAAGCATCACGCATTCAAAATGATTTTTTACCAGCTTATAGCTTTTTCTTTTCCATCTCTTGATATACTCTCTTCATCTCCTCACTTCCTCAAAATAAATAAATATTACAACATAAATTTCGTATCGTTTAAGGAAATAATTTCTGTCATTCAAATAATACTTGAATCTAAATATTTCCAGAAATACTTGTAACATAAACATAATCTAGCAAAAAAACTTGTCAAGAACACACTAGATTCAATGATACGCCTCATGAAGTGGGATATAGCAAAAAGGTGCTGTCAAATTTGATATCGTTGTAATTGTTTTAGTTTCATATTTAGTGAAATAATTCAAACATTATTATTTTCTTTAAAAGCACTGCGGAATTCATTATTCCGTTTCCCAATACAACCTTTTTGGGAACCATTGATTGCTTTTCTACGTATTATTATTTATACCAATTACAGCTCCAAGTCGTAAATACAGTTTTAAAATGATGATTTTTTTTCAATTCATTGTAAAGTACCCTTGATGATTTTTTTTACGAAACGGCCTAATTTAAAAGTATCCAATTATTATTAGAATTATTTAATATCTCAAAGAACTGAAGAAGTTTTTGTGGAATCAGATAGGTACAGAAAGAGCGTTATTAATTAATAAAAATGTCTCTTTTAAGACAATGAATCCACGATTATTGTTTTATTCTATTTAATGTGGATGACTTTATATTAAAACACTGATTGTATTTTATGAGATAGACTTTTATTCTTGTGACGGTTATACAGAGAGCTTGTTAGCGTGACCACAGACGACAATACAATGTGTTACAATCACCTCTAGCACTAGTGATGTGCGACACCAATAGTGATGTTACATCCCCTTTCTTTATTTATAAAAACAATAAAAATTCAAATACATTGATATTAGACATTATGCTTACATACAATACAATAAAATCTTAAATACACTGACATTAGACATTATACCTATCGGGTTGTTTGACCACTCTACCATATCTGGTAATGTAAGGGTTGTTCAAATTATTATATTCTCCCACCTGTCCCTCATCTCCAGCTTCTGCCTCTTCAAGTGCCGGATCAGATCGCATGGACAGATGGTCATTATTAACATTTGTATTATATCTCATTTTTAAGTGAATTCTATTTCGTCTGTACGTGTTACCATAATAATCTTCAACAATATAAGACCTGTTACATTTTAATTTTTCCTTGACCACAGCTGGTAACCAATTACTTTTAGGGTTTTTCTTAAAATACACATAATCTCCTGTTTTAAATATAGACATAGGTTTTGCATTGACATTATAATATTTAGAATTTTTTGAATTATTTTTTTCAACGCAGTTTTTGTAATCTGAGAATCTTACAACCTTTGGTTTTAATTTAATTTGAGTTAAAGGAATATTCATTCTTAAAGTTCTAGACATTAATAATTGAGCAGGTGACGGTAAATTGGCTTTAGGTGTGTTTCTATAATGTAATAGAGCTATATAAGGATCTGTATTTGTTTCTTTTGACTTTTTTAGAATATTTTTTATAATTTTAACAGAACTTTCTGCCTGACCATTAGATTGAGAATGATATGGACTAGTAACTACATGTTCTATATCCCAATCGTATAAAAATGATTTGAATTCAATAGCTTGAAAAGGCGGACCTCCATCAGAGACTAAAGACATTGGTATACCATGACGTGCAAAAATAGATTTTAAGTGAATTATGACATTTTTTGCAGTAGAATTATTATTTAGGAAAGCAGTTTCAATAAACTTTGAATAGTAATCTGTTACAATGAGGTACGTTTGATTATCAAAATACATTAAATCAATACCTACTTGTTGCCATGGAAACTTATTAATTTCATAATTTATCAGTGGTTCCTTCTGATTAGAAACTTTAAATTTATTACATATTTGACATTGCTCAATTAAATTTTTTATATCTACAGTGATACTAGGCCAATATAAAGTATCTCTAGCTAATCTTAAACATTTGTTTATTCCTTGATGTCCTTCATGTATTTTGTTTAACATTTCTTTTCTCATAGTTTGAGGTACTAGCAATTTATTACCCTTAAATATTAACTCATTAATGACATGAATTTCGTCTTGAATATTATAATAACATTTTAAAGTGTAATGAACTTTATCTTTGCTATTCGGCCAACCTTCATAATAATATTTTTTTAATATTTGCATAGTTTCATCCAAAGCAGTAGCATTACTCAATTTTTTACGATATTCTTCACTAATAGCTAAGTTCATATATATTGAATTTACATGACAATGTAGATCAGACTCATAATCGGGTATATAATGATCTTTTAAAGCTGCTCTAGATAAAGTATCTGATATATACATTTCTTTACCTGGGACATGTATAACATTTAAATCATAAGATTGAAGAGCTAACATCATACGTTGCAATCTAGCTGGTACATCATGTAAAGGTTTTTTAAATAAATAGACTAAAGGTTTGTGATCAGTTTGTACTGTCACTTTGTTACCATAAATATACTGATGAAACTTATTACAACCAAATTGTATGGCAAATAATTCTTTTTCAATTTGAGCATAATTTTCCTGCGACTGTGTCATTGTTTTTGAACTAAATGCAATTGGACGGTTATTTTGCATAATAACTGCTCCTATAGCTGATTTTGATGCATCGACTGATAAAGTTAGTGGTATTTTTGGATCATAATGACTTAAAACTGTTGCATTTGAAATAGCCTCTTTCAAAGTTTTAAAACATTTTTCACAATTTTCATCCCATGACCATATAACATTATTTTTTAATAAATTTCTCAAAATTTGTGACTTATTTGATAAGTTTTCAATGAATGGGCCCAAATAATTTACCATTCCTAAAAATCTTTGTAAATCTTTGACATTTTTAGGAGACGGCAACTCTAAAATAGCTTTGACTTTCTCTTTGTCAACTTTTACTCCTTCCTTACTAAAAATATAACCTAGGAAACATACTTCCTTGACTAAAAATTTACATTTCGACTTATTTAATTTTAAGTTGACTTCTCTAGCCCTTTCCAAGACTTTTCTTAACCTAAAATTATGAATTTCTTCAGTTTCTCCATAAATTAAAAAATCGTCAACAAAAATTAATATACCTTCCAGATCTCCAAACAAATCTACCATAATCCTATAAAAAATTTCCGTTGCTGCGTTTATTCCAAACGGTAGTCTTAAATACCTGTACCTTCCAAATGGAGTTTGAAAAGTACATAAATCACTACTTTCTTCATCTAACTTCAATGACCAAAATCCAGAATAAGCATCTAGATGTGAAAAATATGCAGCACCTATAAGTTTTGATCTAATTTCATCGATGTTTTTTAATGGAAAATATTCTCTCATTATGCAGTTATTTAATTTTCTAGGATCAAGACAAATTCTTAATTTACCTGACTCCTTGACAGTTATGACAACAGAATTTACCCAAGAAGTAGGTTTAGTAACCTTTTCAATGACCTTCATCTTGTCCATGCGATCTAATTCCTCACGAAGTCTGTTTTGTAAGGCAAATGGGACTTTCCTCGGAGGATCAACGCACGGAACGGCATCTTGACGAAGTTTGAGATGAACGACAGGTGGTAAACATCCGAGACCCTGAAATATGTCATTATATTCAGTAAATAAGGTGTTATGATCATATTGAACATTAAATATTCTTTTTATAATTCCAAATTTCTGAATAGTTGGAAGACCTAAGACTGATTGACATTCTATATTTGTGACAAAAAATATTATTTTACTTATGACATTTCCATTGATTTGACATACAATATCACAATGACCAATAATAGGTATTTTATTACCTCCAAATCCTGACACTTTTGTAAAAACTTTTTGTAAAATTGTATTACATAAATTTAACTTTTTAAAGTTTGTCAATGACATTACATTTATATCAGCTCCTGTATCCAAGATACAGTCTAATGTTTTATTATTAATTATTATATCTATGTGCCATGCTTGACTTGAATAATTGTTATTATTAATATTTCTGATTGTTGCAATAAAATGACCCTCAGTGAAATTAGCACTGTCATCATTGGGTTTTGATGACTCTAAGTTTAAATTTCTGACTCTATTGTGACAATTATTTTTAAAACAATATTTAGCAAAATGACCAAAAGAATTACATGACCTGCATTTGACATTGACTGCTGGGCACTTGTAGCGATGATGCTGACCACATCTTCCACATGGATTGATATGACCACTTGACCTTGGCTGTGATGATGATGATGGTGATCCATGACGACTTGAAGATCCAAACTGACTTGATCTTCTTGAAGTTGACCCTCTTAGACTTGACTGACATGATGCTCTCGACTGTCTTGAAGTATTTTTATTATGACTGATTTGAAGAATATTTTCTGTGTGTGTTTGTTGGTTAATTTTCTCTGCATTGCTTTGTGACAATAAGATGGTTTTTGCAATTTCAATCGTTTTTTGTAATGACAATGTAGAATCTTGTAATAAGCGTTGACGGATATGATTTAAATTTGCACACATATTTGCAATAAATATGTCTCTTACCAGAGATTCTCTTAAATTTCCAAATTCACAATCCAAACTTAAATTTTCCAAGTCCAATAGAAAATTATTGATGTCTTCTGAATTATTTTGTTTTCGTGTAAAAAATGAATTTCTTATCATTGTTAAGTTTTTGTGAGGTGCAAAATATTCATCAAACTTTTTCTTGACTTGTCGTAGCGTGCTTGATTCCATGTTCATGTTAAATGATTTGAAAATTTCCATACCTTTGGAGCCAATTGAATGAAGCAGAATTGCGATTTTTCTTTGTTCTGTAGCTTCTTCCAAACCTGACGCTACCAGGTATATTTCGTAGTCTTGCCACCAATTTTTCCATTTTGAATCATTATTCATATTATTTGACAACACTTGCAGATTTGACAGGGCATGAAAATCATGTTGTATGTGTGACTTTTGCGCGTCCTTCGCCATTTTTAATTATACTTAATATTTTTCAATTTATGTTATTAACATCCAACTTCCAGTATTATTATTATTTATTATCAAGATCCCACATCTGACACCATGTTTTATTCTATTTAATGTGGATGACTTTATATTAAAACACTGATTGTATTTTATGAGATAGACTTTTATTCTTGTGACGGTTATACAGAGAGCTTGTTAGCGTGACCACAGACGACAATACAATGTGTTACAATCACCTCTAGCACTAGTGATGTGCGACACCAATAGTGATGTTACAATTATAATGTAGACATACATATTTTTTCTTATAAAATCACCAAATAGGGTGTTAAAGTCAGGGTTGAACTTGAATTCGACTTCTCTCTTATACAGCTTTTGGAAATCAAAGCCAGAGCTTTATTTGGAAGTAACTAACTAACTAACTAACCATCACGCCGTTTCCCCGCAGGGGTAGGCAGAGAGGACGTACCGCCAAACAACTCGGTCTTGGCACACACTCCTTGCCTCATTCACATTCATACATCGTCTCATACATACTCTTCTATTGTTCTGACTCTTGACATGGCCCGACTCAAGTATCTGATTCACTTGGTCGTGCCATGTCTTCCTCGGGCGTCCCCGACTTCTGCTACCATTCACATTTGCATCGTATATTCTCCTTACACTCCTTTCTTCGCTCATTCGCTCTACATGCCCAAACCATCTAAGCGTCCCTTTCTTGATCTTACTCATTACGCTTACATCAGCCTTGCACTCTTTGCGGATATCCACATTCCTCACACGATCATACATGGTTTTACCACACATACGCCTCAGGGATCTCATTTCAACAGCATTCAATCTACTTTCATCCTTTCTTTGCCAGTTCCATGCCTCACTTCCATACATCAGGGTAGGTACCAGCACTCCATTGTGGACTGCTAACTTCGCTTCTTTGGACAATTTTTTGTTAGCGCCAACTGCGTTCAGTCCTCCATTAATGGAGTTACCTGCATTTACTCTTCTTTCAATATCTCTGTCCGCCTTCCCATCTCTCGTAAACATGCTTCCTAAATACACAAATTCATCCACCTGCTCCAAGTATTCCCCATTCACAGCTATATTGCACACTGTTTTCGTACTTTCTCTTTCAAACACCATTACTTTAGACTTACTTACATTCATCATTAACTCATTCTTCACGCATACTTCGTTCATACTAGACACGAGAGACTGCAGATCATCCATACTATTAGCAATCAGCACCGCATCATCAGCATACAACAGGCAACATACTTTCAGATTACTAAAATTCGCGCCCAATCCCACATCTTTCAATTCTTGCATACAATTATCCATGTATAGATTGAATAACCACGGTGACATTACGCAGCCTTGTTTAACACCTTTTGTGATATCAAACCACCCCGTAAAACCACCGTTCACTCTAACACATGCAACGCTTCCCTCATATAGAGACGCAATTGCCTGAGTCAGATTCGCATTCACTCCATACTTGGACAACACCTTCCATAGCTTTTTCCTGTCGACTCGGTCGTATGCTTTTTGTAGATCTACAAAGGCACAGAAAAGTTTCTGGTTTTTTGCCAGAAACTTCTCGGTGAGCATACGCAATGAGAAGATCTGGTCCATGCACCCCCTTCCACTCATAAAAGCACCTTGCACATCCCATATTTTATCCTTTGTTTCCTTTCTTACCCTTTCAATCAAAATTCTACCATACAGCTTGCCAACTGAACTTAGCAGGCTAATAGCCCTATGATTCCCACATTCCATACGTGACCCTTTACCTTTGTATAATGGCATGATCACTGCCCTTCTCCAATCTAAGGGCGTGTAACCTTCCTTTAAACATTGGTTAAAAAGATTGCACAACCATGTGAGAATTATACGGCTACCTCCTTTAAAATATTCAGCAGCAATATTGTCGAAACCGACAGCCTTACCATTCTTCATACACTTAATTGATATTTCTATCTCATCCATGCTAATTTCGGTAACATTCAGTCCATCATCGTTCATATCTGATTCGCCGCTAGAATCACTGTCACTCACTTCGCTTTCAAAGACTTCCTCGAAATACTTCATCCATCTCTCTTTTATTTTTTCCTCATTCGTCAACATTTTTCCATCTTTCGATTTTATTACTTTCATGCTTCCGGTTTCAGGGCCACACCGGGACCTTTTGACTTCCTTCCAAAACAACTTAATGTTTTCTTAGAAATGGTTTGTCATTTTCATTCCTTCTTCCTCTTCCAGGCGTTTCTTTCGTTCTTTCACTCCAACTCTTACTTTTTTCTTACATTCATTATATACTTCTTTCGCTCGATCCTTCTCTTCACTGGAAGCACTGCCAGCTGCAATCAGACATAACCATGCTTTCTTCTTCTCTGAGACTAGTGTTTTAATATCATCATCCCACCATGCACCTTTCTTTCTACCTTGCGTACTTATTCCACACACCTCTCTAGCAGATTCACAAAGACTCACTTTTATGTGGTTCCATGTTTCGTCTATGCTTAGACCATCCATTTTTTTCTCATTCAATCTCATCTCTGCACAATTCACATATTTACTTCTCTCATTATCGTTTTGTAGTTTTTCTATTTTGATTCTTGTTGGAGTTAGTACCGTTTTCACTTTAGAGCGCCAACCGCGAATGAGGTTTACTCTCGACACCACCAGAAAGTGGTCAGTTTCAACCTCTGCCCCTCTGAAAACTCTCGTGTCCTCGGTAACGGCTCTCAACCTAGAGTCAATTACTACAAAATCGATAATTGACCTCTCATTTCCTCTTTCCCACGTATATTGTTGGATACCTTTATGATCGAAAAAAGTATTGGACACAAACAGGTTCCACTCTAAACATACTTCAAGTATTCTGTTCCCGTTGTGATTCGTTCTTATATCCCCAAACATACCTAAGGCCGATTCAAATCCGTCACGTCTAATTCCTACCCACCCATTCAAATCGCCTGCCATTATAATCCTTTCATTAATATTTTTCAGTCTCATCACATCATTCACACCAGTCCAAAAATCATCTTTCTCTTCGTCACTCTCAGAATTGACAGGGGTATAACAAACAACAAGAAACACCCTTGTCAAACCGATTTTGAACCTAATCCACATTATTCTCGAACTTACACATTCATACTGCAACATACATTCAATCATTCTGGGAGACAGTAGTGCTGCAACACCCTGACACGCCCTCTCTGTATCTGGTCTCCCAGACCAAATGACGAGCCTATCATTATGCTGCATTGTACCGCTCCCTTTTTTCATACTCTCTGTTACACAAAGTATGTCCAAATATTTGCTAACCATCGTGTCACACAATTCATTAATCTTTCTTTCCATACCTCCTCTAATATTCCACGTACCAATTCGACATTGTTCGAGTTCCTTCCTCCTCTTTGCGCCACCGAAGGGTTGGCGATGTGATGGATAGCGAGCCTCATCGACACCTGTGTCGGCCATTCCCTTCTACGAACTGCTTATCTAGTCTAACATACTGATACTTAGGTATAAATCACTAACATACCTACAGATTAGTATAATATTTAACTTAATCCTAACGCCATCAAAACTATTCCAGATGTCCAAATGAAAAAACTTAATTCTAAAACAAAAAGTATTACAATCACTATAACAATACACTAATCACTGCATAATTGTTTGTAATAGTTCATATTGGCAGAAGACAAAAGACGCGGCTTCATTTCGATTTCGTCCTTCCTAGGGCATATTTGGAAGTGATGTGGGGTAACCGAAATCTCCATCAGAGGCGATTATTTTTTCTTGGAGTATATCACAGTGCTATGAACTAGAACCTACGTTTTTGAAATATTACCAAGTAGTAGGCCCGTAATGAGACTGATAAGCGAACGGTTATTCCTTCATGAAGAAGGATGTGATGATTACCAACTTGATGAATCATTGAAGCTAAGTGGATGAGTTTATGTATTTGGGTAGTAGTTTTTGGAAATAAATTAATGGTCAACTCAGGAAAGTCAAATTGTTAATACAACGTAATGCATTCCAGATTTTGAAATAAGACAAAATAACAATACATACCTTATAATAAAAATAGAAAATAATATAATATAGGGTGGTAGTATAATTCTAATGGCAGTTATGCATGGAACTGGCAAAATACTAAATGCAGTAAAAATAAGATCTCTGGGGCTTTTGTTGGGACGGCCTCTGTGGTCGAGGGGTAAGGCTCTGGACTAGCAACCCGAACGTCGCAGGTTGTATCCCGGCAGCGCACGTCATTGTTATTTGATTATTTTGTGTTATTTCTCAGTGTATTCATTTAAAATAATATTTATTAAAGGTGCTTGCCGCACGTTTCAGAGTGGAAGATACTCTCAGTATCGCCCTGGTCTAAGACCACCATTCAGAATTGAGACGTTACTTGAAATGGCTTTAGCCGTGTTTGGTGACCAGATCTGAAGAGTGTACCTTCCTCTTCCCTGTCTCCTTCTCCTCTCCACTACCTTGAGCCTCACAACATACCCCAATCGGGGATGCCATAGTCTCACATAAATAGACGATCTACGATGAAACCTACTAATATTTTTAAGAAACGTTGAGGACTGTGCTTAAATAGTTTGGATTTATCGGCACTGACGGAGAAAGATGAATCAGAACAATATTTTGAATAATGTGGATGCTCTGGGAAAACATGACACGATCAAGTGAATTAAATACCAACCTGAACTGGGTCATAAGGGTCAGCATAATAGAATTAAAAAAATGAGCTAGAAAGGCGATCCATCCTCATAGACACCAAAAATAAACTCACTTTAAATAAATTATCAAAAAAATGAAATGCCATTTAGAAAAACGTCTCAAGACGTCACTGGCACATATATACATACTAAATCGAACCTGAAACTAAGGACGGAAAGCAATGCTTTTGAATAAATATTATAGAATTATTTATATCTATTATTAGGTACATTATATTGCACTGTAATACGCAATTACTTTAATTATTTGGGAGCTGTATTTATTTTTTCGGAGGCGGAAATAGGTACCGCCACCCCCGAAACCATTTATTGGATAACCAACACCTCTGGCATAGGTTAACTCAAATGGTTAGATATTTTTGGTGACTTTATTACAGACACCCGAAAATAATACATTTTTGATCATATTTCTAGTGACTTAACAGGGGTTACTGGTTAGACCACTCCAGCAGAACTCGCTCGACCCATCACCTTGCACCGCAGTTAGAGGGATGGATTCATAGGTGGGTCATTCCTGAACCCACCGATCTCCAGATTCCTACCCACCCCTTATTTTACTTACCAGAATTAACTCTCCATCCTTTCCTTAAAGAGACCCTCCACACAGTACCCATAATGATGACATAGGAAAAATAATTTCCCTCAGGGCCTCTTGTGTAGATCTAATGTAAAAAAAGACAGGTACTAAAAGTCGTGGTTGACTAATGGATCATTATAAATTTATTTCCTAAAGGGTCTCGAAATAAAATAAAGTTTTCCACAAAAGCTCTTTCCCGGCAATTCTTTTTTCGCTCGGCTTGTGAGAGTGCTGTTTTTGGAAATTTCAGCATTTTTATGAATAGACCGTTTTTCTATTATTGCAATACAAAGATTAACGTATTACAAACTATGCTGTGATAAAAATCTCTTTCGTTGAAACTTTGAGACTAAAAAAGTGTTTCCAAAACCAAATGGGCATCAGATAATAGTTGGATTCATTTGTTCGCAACACCAAACATCGAAAACATCTATGGTGGTATTTCGAGATTGAAGAAAGTTTGCAAACTTGACCTTCAAAATAAAAGGAAGGTTCCTGTCAAAGTTAGATTTTGCCAATCAATTAAAAGTCACCCCAATCTAAGAACTCAGTGTAAAGTCCGGCCAACGCCGGAGACTTAAGCTAGTTGGGAATATAAAAAAGTTTAATCAATTAATGGTTACTATTTTGATCACTTGAAGGGATGAATTTGTAAACCTGTATTACCCTTAAATACGACACTTGTTTTTAGAATATTTTTTTCTTTGTAAAACAAGATTAATATAGAAATGAAAATGTAAAAGCTTAATAACTCATGATAAAAATTACGTTGCAAGCAAAAAATATACAAAGGTTCGCAGACCAAAAAATACCAAATACAAACATTTAGATTGCTTCACTGTTAAGATATTTTAAATACAAATTATATGAAGTTAAGCTAAAAATCAATAGATTTCTTCGCCAACGCTTTAAAAACGATATCAGAAAATAAATAAACCCTATACAAATATAATGCTTACTATGGTTTTTAAAAGCCTAATTTTTGCACTTGTTTATCCAAGTTTCAAATCCATGAAAATACTCTCCAAATGAATAAATAAGACAAGTTAACACTTGCAATCGATTATACAAGATTGTTCTGAGATTTCAAAATTTTTGCTTTATATAACTGTCATTTTTGTTTTATTAGTAACGGAAAACATGACAATATTTAAAAATCTCCTACCGACATCACAGTAAGCGGAAATATTGTTTGTGGCTTGATTGAGGACTTAGCCTGCCTAGGAATTGAACTCATGATGCCTGGGTGGGAACCAGATGCGTTGCTAACTTAGCCACTGACCAGTCAAGTCTTTGAAAAATAATATGGGTCTAAATAGGCACTTCGACTAGTAGAGTAGCTTTCCTCCGGCTATATAACGCTGTAATAAATAAATAATACAGAAGGGTTTACTAATTTTTTGATTCGTACAAATCGTTGACAACACTTTTAAAATAAGAAGATCATCGCACATGCTACCCGCAGAAGTGAGTATATGCTTTTAAAGTGCGACGAGACAATCTAAAATACAGTTCGAATCTTAACGACGTAAGTGAAGAAGCCATGCACAAAAATATGCGACGCGCGGCCCTGTATGGACATACCTGTCTGAGGTTGAATTTGCCCAAGCAAATCTCCAAAGTGGGAATGTCAACGACATAAGTAATAAGTGGTCGTGAAAAAAAAATCGAATTATATATGAAAGGATCTACGGTTCAATTAGCCCTAGCAGGCCTATAAAATTGATCTTACCGTTTATTTTAATTATTTCTGATCAACTTATTACAAAAATCTAAAATGTTTCTAGAGGAATCCCTCGGAAGTTACTAATTCACAGGCTCAGTATAGTGTAGGTTCTGATAATACTTTAGGATCAGGGTTCGAGTCCCAATTGCGACAGTTTTCTTTTCATTTTCAGTGCCTTATTCTATTTTAATATTTTCATTGAGAGTTTTTAATATTATTTTCATTCATTAAATAATATTACAATGAGGTTTAAACTTGATAAGTTAATCGTACTAAGAAATAAATTTGTTCAACACAATTATAAGTACATTCGAAAGTTATCAGATTGAGATAAAGTTTATTCGGCTTTTGACATCTGTAGGCTAATCTAGTTAATTCCGTACCAACGTCATCTCCATTACTAAGCAATCTTTCCGCGCTCGGGCAACAAAAGTCATTGACATTTCAGGAAATTGGCCTAGTTTTTATTTATTTTTCTTTGCGCGTATTTGGCTCGGTAAGCGGATTCGGACCGAGTTGGGCTGCTACAAACTAGTTGAATAAAACGCCCATAAATCCCAGTCAACAAACTGATTTATTACGTGCGATATTCCGTAAAGTTTTATCTGTGAGTCTGCATCGGAACCAACCCCCTTTCTCTTCTTCTCCTCTCATCCTGGCTCAAATTATCCGATAGTTTTGACATTTTACGGTTTAATTTTCGTGTTTGTAAGTTTTGGATGTGTAATGTGTAATGTATGCATTAGTTTCACACTTGAAAGATATAGGTTATGTTCGGTTTCCTCGACATTGATTTCAAACTCTTTTATTATTTTGTCGTATAAATGTTGGTACTATGAAATCAAAAACTGATGATCTTTATACCACAAGTGTTGAATTGGTTATTTATAAAGGGAAAGAAGAACTATATAAAATAATTCTAGTTCCCACGGCAACTCATGACAGTGGAAATTCAACATACTTTTGAAATGTGATCATTAAAAGAGACGAAAAATGCCTATACACATAATAACCTAATATGACGCATTTAACCAAGTTTTTTTTCATCACTTTTCATGTGCATAGTTATATGTCATATATGTGTGTGTGTAAAGTATATGCATGTACATATTATATATTTACATAATATTTACATGCATATACTTCATTCGCACAAAATTATTTTGCTTACCAAGGAAGAACTTTTTTCAATCGACTACCGGAAGAAATTAGAAGCATTAATGACAAAATGCTAACTTGAACACTGGAAAAAATATTTTAAAGACAATCTTATAAAAAAAACTGTTTCCACGTGAATTTATCTTAAAAATTAAATAAATACATAATTTATTTTCCATAAATAACATTCTTTATTTTCAGGAAAGTATAAATATTTTAAAAACACCCAGCTTCAAAGATTTCGAAGAATCGAATATTATTTTTAATTTTGTAATTTTTATAATATTTGCGCACTTGTTGAAATATGTAATACTACAGTTTATTGAAATCTTCATTATGCTCCTTTTGTCTCATAAATTATAAATACTTTAACATATAATTTAAGTACCGACGACATATAACTATGCACATCAATTTCTTTAACCACCTTTTAGTAATGATCATGATTTGAACTTCTTAAGAATGTTAGCAATAATAAAATGTTTTTAGTATTGTCCGCACATCAAATGAAAGTATGAATTGTGACCAATGCACTGGCTGGCTTGAATCAATCTATTGAAAACACACATCCTCATGTAAACAGTGAGTATTAAATCAAATTAACCAATAAAACCTTAACGATCGCAAGTTCACCAATAAACGGGAACTTGCGCCGAGCTGAAGGGCCATTACGGGCCCGTAAATAACTTTCACAGAGGTAAAGAAAACACGAGACACCGATAAAAGTTCAATCATACATAGTAAACATTCGGAATCTGTGCGTAATACATACACGCCTTGAAAGTGATATTAAACGATGTCGTGGTGAATGCAATTGATGGCTTGTCATTTCTTGTTCATAAACTAATTTTATTGTTTGATATCAATTTTTTTATGCGAATCAAGATTTGTAAATCAGTGCGTGAAGCTAGTCATATTATGTCTACTTCATTATTAAGGAGTGTTGGGTGGCAGACGAGAACAGTGGAGAGGATGGTGATGGGAAATAGTTATAATTTTTGCAGTAGTTACCTGGATATTTCAAATTACATTTTTTATTATTTATTTATTTCTTGCTGAAAAGCAACTCCGATGAGGTGTAAAAAAGGGATAAATTTACAAAAGGTAAGTGGAAGGTAATACAATTTTACATATTTTAATAGAAATAAAATGTATTAATTCAAATGCAAAATGCAGTATAACAATAAAGAGAGTTAATTATCCGCCCCAGAACAGACTTTGTCGAGTAAGGCGGGTTAAGAAATCTGTGTAACAAAAATCAAAATAAAACAAACGCTCGGGTTGCCGGCAGTAAAACAGAATGATATAATGAAAAGATGCTAACTTAAGTGGAAATAAACAGTATCATGAAAAAATAAAAATCATCAAAGATATTATAGATATAAGCAAAAACGCAGAGTTGGATTTACAAAATATTCAGATCGAGTTCTAAAACTAACCATTATTATTTATTATTTCATGCGACGTAAACTCTTTGTTATAAACTACATATATTTGTAGTTACCTAGGAACCAAATTCTGTTATTGATTACCGGAAAATATAACATTCCTATACAAAAACCGCATTAAAGGATTCCTCTTCCATACACACAATACAGCTTTCTTATTGTAGTAGGTATAACTTTAAATTTTAAAACGAAATGTTATCGCCAAAACCAGTTATTCTCTACTGCAGGGGTTCCCAAACCCGTGCCCGCGGGCACCATGGCGCCCGCGGAACGATTCCTATGTGCCCGCCACTATTCGACAGTGAAATAATTTTTAAACATTAATTAAAAATGTGAATTATTTTTATTTATTTGTTAAAGTTTTAATAAACTAGCTATACATCATTTTTCTTATTTTTCCTTTTTCTCTATTTTATATTAATGTATAGATTCTATGTCCGCAAAATGTAGAATTCACCCGCCATAACACAGGGTTATCCCTAGCATGGAGGGTGAAATATCACAAAAACCACATGTACTCTCTAAATCATGTATCAATAAAATAAATAAATAAATATTTTTTTTTGATTGTCTAGGTTTATTAAATACGTTCGTATGTTTACGATATTGTATATATGAGTGGTTCCTTTGCTGACAGTATTTGTCGCAACCTGTCTAGCGGCGAGCCAGACTGCACTCTTCACGCTAGCCTGGAACTTCGGGTTTTCGGCGTGTACAAGGAGTGATGTGCAAATAGTATTCCCCACCTGGAAACGCGTTTTTGTCATTTTGATTGTGATTGCTGCCCCGAGTTTGTCGATTAAAAATAGGTGGTGCCCGCCACCCTACCGATAATTTAGAATGTGCTCTAGAGTAAAAAAAGGTTGGGTACCCCTGCTCTACTGCAACACAATCTTTACCGACACTGTGATTTTTGGAATTATTTTAAACGGAAATTAAAATAAAAGCAATATGAGTCCATAATCAAGCAAGAACCGAAGACAATTTTTAACAGTAAAACTGTACCAAATACCTGGATTTACACTAAAACAGGTAGAAATATAATATGTAAATGAACTACGCTAAGCTACGTAAGTTATCTGCTTAGCACAGTTTTACACTTGTAAAATTACTCGGTTTATCGTTTACGATTAATGAACATCTGTTAATGTCAGTTTAACATGATAACATACTTTTTCAGGACCTATGTTATGTGTATTGGAGGATCACAACGGGTCGGAAGGTTTACGCGATAGCTCAATAGTTAGATCTGTTGTACAGTTAAACCCCAGATTAACCAGCATACTTTTTTTTAACAATTTTTATATTTTGATGATAAGTAAATGCGCACCTAAAGTAAAATCTTGAAAAAGATGTGAAATTATTTCATTCGGTTTACATTTAATATTTTTAAAATAAATAAAACATAAACCCTTCAAATTGATTATCCTCTCCCGGGGCACATACAACTGAAGGTAAGCTTTTTTTATTTTGAGGGGTCTCTGTACGAATCGACAGGGTCTTGTCTACCCCCATCAGAGAAATGAAAACAGAGGGAAAACTTACTACCGCTATCACTCCTGTGATCAGAACAAATTATAGGCTTTGGGGATGAGAAGATTCGGAGGCGAATAACGAAAACATTCGATATTTTTTAGACTAGATTAAAACGTCAAAACAAGTAAACACTACGTACAAACCAGATACGTCTTGTTTATGTAGTTATTTTTGTCAGATGAATTTTAGTGTCAGATGTCTCTATTCGTGGAAGAGAATTAATTGAAAAATCATTGTACTAAAATAAGTAGGCTCTTTTTAAAACCAATAATAAGAAGGGCTCTTTGTTGATACAATAAAAATAGAGATTTTCTTCACGTTTCTAAGAAATTTAAATAAATCTGAAATTGAAATTCGTCTTATTAGTAACCCATTTTGACTTCACAATAACAATTTAAGTGAAATATTTTTTTTATTTTGTCTCGAGAGAGGCTAATAATTTTTTCCAGAACTTTTTTTTTGTTCCGGAAAAATTATTTATTTAAAATAAATGTCATAAATTTATAATGAGTTTTTCAAAATTATTTTTTTTTACTTTAATAAAAAGTCGGATCGACAAAAATATCATTTCTCATTAGACTACCATTTCATTAGGTACATGTTCTATTAAATTAAAGACACCTCTGTGTATTGTGTATGTTTTGTTTTAAGGAGAATCTTTCTGATTGCAGAACTCACCGTTATTCAGATGATTTTAGAACCGAGACTTGCATGGTTCATTACTTTGATTTTTCTCATAAAATTTTCAGTAACATTAATTTTGTTCATTTGTTCATTTAGAAAAATTAAAGCAAATCATATTATATCATCATCACTTGTATCCTATTTTTCACCTAAGAACATGTTCCGTGAAATATAATTTAAATCTAAATAAACCACATACAGACAAACTTAGTTTTACAAACTACGTTTAAATATGATGGTAAATCTGTTTCAGTAAATTTCCCTAATATGTATCTTCTGCTATCTGATATCTGTGACCGTTTTGTTTGGGGATTGAAAAATCCTTCCAACCTATATCCTTTCAAGGGACAAATCCTACAATAAAGCATTCGCTTTCAGATGGAAAAATGTCGGAAAGCGTCGTTATAGTAAGTGCGCCACTAACAGAAGGTATTTTTTACACTTCCTCCATCGCGATTAAGGTGAAAAATGATCTTTTGTTTTCCCAGGTCCTCTGATATTGGAATTTGATTGGAGAATTTACGAAGTTTATGAAGTTTGTTGTCGATATATATATTTTGCTTGAGATCGTTTATTGATTTTGTTTATTTGCTGGGATTATAAAATAATTTTTGTAAACGTGATGAAGAAAAAATAAATACCACAGAATACAACTTCATTTTCCAAACCAATTTTCTCTAAGTCGTTGTTTTCTGGTTTTCAACGAACTCAATTCCAAGAAATATAATATAGTAATACGACGTTTATTGTGTTGTTTATTAACATTTTTTTCTATTATTATTTAACTTTGAAGGGATGAACTCCAATTTCCCAAATCAAATATCAGAGAGAATCTCTATAAAGTATTTCTCATGCTATCAATGTTTTACTAAGAACCGAAAGAAATTGGAAATGTATTGCGTATCATACCAATAATATTTATATATTATGATTGGTATTTTTTCCATTACTGGGAAACATTTCAGATATAAAAAAATAAATGAACATAAGAATAATCTTAATTTTTTACACAATGCAGCAATTATGATTGCCAAAGTGGCAATATCTATAGATTAGATAACTGGTTCACTTAAGGTCTTGTCTTCAGAAGATGAGTTTTTTATAAATAAATATTCAAGTCGGATTAAGTAATTACTTTGGAAGCAAGTTGTAAATAATCTCGTTGAAAAGTAAAAAGAATGACGTTGATTATTTGGAAGGGCGTTGCATCGTTTTAAGTACTCCTTCGTTTTGTTGTGGCAATAATTACGTCGAGGTATCGCAGTAGAATGAACTATATTGTGATTTGGTTGTGTGCTTATTCGCAAAGAAACAGTGGTATGTGATGGTCATCCCGTTTCCCTACACATAGGTACTATCACCCAATTACAGCAAATATCAATTCATTTCGTTTAGTTTTAAATTATTTACACTTTTGTAGTCCACTTCCATGTACATCTGAAGCTGTAATTCGTAAGCAATGTCGGATGCAACATTTTGAAATTATCTAAGAATAAAATAAATACTAGCCTGAAAATATTAAAATAAAGATGAGAATTGAACAGCCTACTGATTGCCAGTCAGGTACTCATATCAGTATCAATGAATGATTATCAAGTAATAAAAGAACTTCGTGTTCTGAAGAAGAATTGTTGTTTCTTTGAAAATGATTTAGAAATATCGTTATAATCCAGCATCCAGCCAGATTTTGTTCGCCGTACCGTGCTGTTAATTATTCATGGTTTAAATTTGATTTCTTCATATGCCTGCTTAAATAATAATAAGAATTTATTCAAGAATGTATGCAGGTTTAGTGCAAAAAAATACATTCCATATTTTGACATAACACATAAAATTAGAATATGTAAAATAATAATACATAGGCACAAAAATTTGGAATTTAAGTGAAAAAAGATAAAAAAAAGGTAAACACAAAAATGTGGGTAAGCAGCCGTTTATGGAGGATATTTGGATATTTCCCGTTTCCAGAGGGCCATCAGGGGGGACTCCGTCTTGATTATCTATTTGATTGGCGTAGTCTGCATGTAAACATGTCTTTAGTATTTCGATCTGTGGCGTGTATTCACTTTCTATGCATATGAATATTTTCAAAAAAGTCACAAATACAAAACGTAAATAATTTAAAGAGTACGTAACTATCTATCACGAATGTGGTCGGATCAGGTCGACTTCATATATAACTTTGTTATAACTTTGAATTTTTCTCTCAGTTTGGACGATTGAAACATGTGAACGATTGAAACATTGCAATCATCCCCAGACAAGGTGTTACAAACGTAACCACGAGACGTTTTCTACCTCAAGATCAAAATAAGCCTTTCAGATAGACATTAATGCCACGCAAATTCGATAGAAATATTTTAAAATAGAAAAAAAATAGAATAGAACAAAAAAATGGTGAAGCTACGAGAGTAAAATGAGTTATAACGTAAAATAAAATGTCGTAAATATTTACTTTTGAGCGCGGAATCCAATAATGTTTCCTATGCACGACTGTGTATTGTGTAAATCTAAAAAAAGCTAGAGCGCAACTGAGGGTCGGTCCCACCAGATATAACGGAGTTTTGAGTGTGGCGCCACACTCTTAGGTATTATAGTTTTCGAGTAAATTGAAATGTTTCAATCATGAATTTCAATTCAATCGTCCCCAGTCCACCCTACTATAATTTGTAGGATTCAACAAAGTGCTGGTATAGATTACGCCCAATTCTATAAATGGAGTCAATAAATATATCAACCCCAGACTTGTTGCCCAGATCATTCATCCTATTGATTAATACACTCATTATCTGTCTGATAGTTGGTTGTGTATGTATTGCAGAAGAATGTTACATTTTGTCTTATGTTCCTAGTCGTCATTAAAAATAAGAAAATAAATATTTTCATATATATAGAGTTTTTTTATGCCACGTCGTACCAATATTTTATTGAGTGTGACAATAACTAGAACAATACGATCTACACAAACCTTTCGAAAGCATTTGATAAAATTGATCACAGTCTTCTTTTATCCGAATTACTAGCTTTGGGAATTCACAAGGTTCTGTATCGATGGTTAGTCTTCAAAATTAATGCGCGCACTCACGGAGTAACAATTAACGACTTCATCTCTGAGAATGTAAATATACCTTCTGGTGTGCCCCAAGGATCTCATCTGGGGCCGTTGCTGTTTACAATATTCATAAACGACATTATACAATACTTTAATTATGTCAATTTTCCACTCTTCGCCGATGATGTGAAAATATTTCTTTCTATTAATTCTATTATTGACTGCTATAAATTACAAGCAGATATGTATATTGAAATGATTGTGAAGCAAGTCCTTAGAATGTTAGCATTCTTATTCCGTCTTGGAAAAGAATTCAATAATATTCAAACCTTTAAAATATTATATTTTTAATATGTTCGCAGTCATCTTGCATTTGCTTCTCCCAACGGAATCTAAAATACAATTTACATAAAGCGCGTTGAATCCATCCAAAGAAAATTTGTCCATCGTTTTAATTTTAACAAACATATTGGTAACCATGACATAAACAGCTCGATGGACTTTTATGGACTAAAGCCATAAAAAAACTAAAAGGGACTCTGTTGATATTATATATTAACATAAAAAAATCAATGGCTTTATTAATTGTTCGCTTCTTGTTTCTGAGATTATTTTAAGAGTCCCAAGCATTAGAATTAGAGATAAATCACTTTTTTATCTTTATAAATTTTCTACTAATCACAGATAAAACGCATTTATATTCAGAGCTTGTTACTTATTTAATAATAATTTTAATGATACGGACATATTTTCATGTGATTTAAGAATGTTTCAAAATTCATCTCAGCTAACATTTAATAATTTTTCATGACAAACTGCAAGCTATTATAATGTTACTATGCATCCTGTCCAGTTGCATGCCATTCATTTTTTGAACATATGTTCAGTTTAGTTGTAGGTATAAGAATAATTAGTACTGCTGGGTTCATTTTAGTGATATATACTATATGTATTTATTTTATATATTTCATTTATTTGTGTTCTTATATATTATTTTACTTTTTATTTAATATTTACAATTTTCTATAATGTTTTTTTTGTAAATATTTTAACTAGACTCTTACTTTATTTATTTATGTGAAAATCTGTCATTTGATTTCATTTTTATTGTTTTTAAGTTTATTATTTATAGAAGTAAATAAATACTGCTTTTCAAACATTTCTTCATGTTTAGATACAAATAATTTAATTTTGTGTTTGAAAACAGTAATTAGCCATTCAATATTGAAATGCCAAACTGACAAAAACAATTCCCAGACTAACTAATATAACATCATGTATCCACTGAAGTTGGTTCACGATGAACAGAGCGAAATGCTATTTTTGCTCACAAATATCCCATTTATATTCGAAACAACATGATTAAAACTAAAAACAAACTTTATCGGACACGTAATACGATTTCCTCTTATGAAACCCTTTTTGTTTTGAATCCCATTGTATGGGAAACAGGAAAATGACAGCGAATAATGATGCATGGGCAATGGGCATGGTGGATGCTTGTTTGTCAGCCGATTTATAATCTATTTTGCCATGAATGATTACTAGAAAAGTTAGACGTTTTAGAGGTTTTCTATGTCATCGTGTAGAGTCTTTTTAAGGAAAGGAAGAAGGAAAGTTATGGTAAGGAAAAAGGTGTGAGGGGTGGATAAGAATCTATGGATCAGTGTGTCCTCCCGCTTCGGCGCAAGGTGATGAAACCAGACACCCCTACTGAACGTAGCGAACCACGTGAGGTGACCTATGGCAGAGGTGTTGGTTATCTAATAAATAGTTACCCAAACCCGCCTCCCAAATTGTACCCACTTATCGATGAAATACTTTATCAATGATGATTTTGACGACATCCGAGGTCGAGCTGATGTCTGGATTACGACTTCTGAGGTCGCAGGTTCGAATCCCAGAGTGCACGAAAAATCGTTTATCTGATGTGTAGCTTAACATAATCTTTTTTGACGTTATCTAACATTAATTTCTATGAAACATAATAGTACGTATATTTGCTGCATGTTCCAGAGTAGCATATACTCAGTATGGAGCCTGGTGAAGGACAACTATTCAGAATTGACATCGAAATTATTGAAAAATCTAACTCAATTTTTTTTATATACAATTTTTTACATTTTTTTTACCAAAACGTTTTTTCATTTTACGGAGAAGATCTTTGACCTTTTGCATTATAAAAAAACCTTTAATTCGAGATTAAAGTACTTTTAAGCTGTAAATAAACAGAAACAAACATATCTCTAGCATTGTTTGTTTGAAAATAAAAAAACATATTTCCTTATCAGCAATTTTAGTTTATCAGCAGAATAAAAAAAAATAGTAACTACATTTTTAAAAGTCTTTTGTACTCAAATTTTAAATTAAAAATAATTGATGAATAAAATTATGTATAAATTGAATTAATTCAGGAGCTACTTACCCTTTTAGTTCCTGGCCAAATTTAAAATCTGTTCTAAAGAATAATCTGAATCTGAGAAGTTAGAGTGGAAATTTCATTGAATAATTAATATAACCAGCAAATACAGCGGGCTTAAGTGAAAAGCTCAGTGGAAGCACAAAAAGGAAGTCAAACAATTGTCTCCTACAAAAGCTTCTTCATACTTGGAAAAGCTTTGAACAAAGTTTCCCTAAGCCAGATTTGGGATTGATTGCTCGTAGGTAGATAAAACTTTTTTAGCATCCAAATTTTTATTATTAAATAATTTTTATTTAATAATAAAAATTAATTAAACTCAGTCGTTTATTCTGAATAAATAAACCACCTAGCTCGTAATACATATTATTGGTTATCTATATCAGAATTTGCGAGATATATATAAATATATGATAAAATCTTTATACGGTGTAAGAACACAGTGGAGTATTGCGGGGGAGAATCATGGCAAATCTGAAGGTTGACGGTAGGTACGATACTTCAGTGGTTAGAGCTAAATAACGCAAAGTCGCAAGTTCAATCCATGTAGCACTAAAATCTTTTTTTGTTTTTTTAGAAAATAGAAGTAGAACATAACTTTTGAGTAATTTTTAAATATTTTTTTTATGTGATACCTCACAAGAATTGTAAGGGAAGGTGAGCTATGTCACCAACCAGTTGGGCAGCTTTATGAGGCGGGTTAATGTAGGAACTTTAGGATATTAATATTTATAAGGTAAAAAAGTTTTAAATATAGAATAACTAAAAAGGTATAGGGTAAGTACAAAAGACAGGAATTTATATTACTTAATAATAATAAATTAATCATATATATATAATTATATATATAATAATAATAATATGACATGAAAATAATAATTTCAAAGAGAATTATTTGACGACAATGCCAAACTGTACAAACCCATAAATAACCTAAATTATTATCAAAATTATTGCCATAATAACCAGTTATGTTTAATAGTTCAAAGCAAATATATTAGAAGAACGAGATGTGCTATGCGCAGTTCGTACTGAGTGGAATTGTTTTGCCGAGTGTCGCCGGTTTTGTTCACCAATACTACTGCACACCTTCGCTTACGCTAAGGCATCTAAGGTATCCGCACTAATACATAGAACAGATTTCTGTGCGTACACGTCCCGATACCATTCAAAGTACCCTAATTAGGTAGTACTCCGGCTACGGTCCGGCGGCCAACATAGCATATCTCGTTCTTCTAATATCTTTGGTTCAAAGTATCACCATGTCATATTCCCCAGAAATGACGAAAAAAAATTGTAAATTAATATCACCTGTTAAAGGAAAAAATATGTAGCCAGTTCATTATGTGAAATCTTGGTGTAGTGAGTTACAATATAATTGTCACACTAATCCAAAAAAAGAAAGCGGTCACAATGCTTTGATTAATAATAAAAAATACCAAAGAATTTACAAACATCGTCAATATCAACTATAATTTATAAAAGTTCGAAGCCATTTAGAGTTTGCGTCGACTATGTGGCAACTATAATTTGTATAAGTTCGAAGTCATATAGAGTTTGCGTCGACTATGTGGCAACTATAATTTGTATAAGTTCGAAGCCATATAGAGTTTGCGTCGACTATGTGGCATCCATGTATGCATTACATATTAAAACAAAATTGAATCGTTTCAGAAAAAATCGTAAAATGTATTTCTTACAAATCAATTAAAAAATTATCTCGATGTTACTGTATTTCTTTTATATACTGATTCATCGAGTATAAGTATACAATTTGCAAATACGATGTTTTACTATAGTATATAAAATTGTAAACAACTTTACTGACTGTCCCGAATTATTAAATATAATTGAATTGAATTTACTTACGCGGCACACGAATTCATGATCAAAATCAAAATGCTTGCCTTATAAGATTGTCTTCAACATAATAAAAAAAACACTAGCTTACGTGTACCTTTCAAAAAATATAATATCCATGTATTATATATATAAACCTTACGGAACAAATTCTTTAAATGATAGAGAAAACCCTATCAAACTCCGTTTCATAGTTAAAAAGAACTAAGCGCACAAACAGACAGACAACAGATAGTGACTTTATTTTATACTATTAAGAGATCCTCTCTAATGTAGTTACAATATAATGTAGTTATTAATTGAAATAATAATAATGAAAATAGACACAAAATCTCAAATATATTGTGGAGTACCTATCTCTTGTTGTAATTATACGTAAAATTTATTACCCATACTGTTTAATTGTTAAAAACACGCCGTGTTACTCATAATAGATAATACGGAGGGATAAAAACAGGTTAGCAGAAAACGTTTCACATAATCACGTGTATGCGTACTGCGTACACCGGCCGTAACGCCGCAGTATTAAGACAGATTTTTAAACCGCCCGACCCCCGTTATTAGGGACGTATTACTATGGTATTAAGACGGAGATCGCGGACATTTTAAAATTCTGATTGATTTGACAAATACCGATTGGCCACGCAGTGAAAATGTTAAAAAGCATCAATACCCATTGGCAGCACTATCAGAATAATATATTAAATCTAAATATCGATTTACCAAATCAAATACAGAAAGCAGAATCAATTTAGCTAAATTTCAAAGCAATTCTAAGCAGACCGGGTCAATGACATAGCAAATATCATCTGAAGAAAACTTAGCAACTAAACGCGAATTTAAAAAATATAATTACCTTGTTTTTGAGGATTAGAACAAATTGGTGCCAGTCAAAAAAAATCTTGCATGAAAATTATTGTGAGTCAATATTTTAACCCGAGCAGTATACGGTCCTCACCGTATAGATACAAGCGCTGCAGTAGCGGCATATTAAGGAATCTTTATAATTAAGACTGGAGATGTACGAGTATAATAAGGATATATGTAATTGGTTTCACGTTTAAGTAAATAGCACATGTAAAAACCATCTATATTGAAAACTGTTGATTTCCCTAAAATAAAAATAAAATACAAAGGTTAACTAAAGTAATTTGATCAACACCATCATAAAAATAAGGTTATCCCGAATTTTGATTATTAACATCATTTTGATTTTTTTTATCTACTGTAATTATAAAAACGGATTCTGGAAAATGAAAAACAAACAAGGTTTTAATCAGTTGCTTCATGAGTAGATACTTATGGTTTTATATTAAAGTATGGTTATAATTACCGATACCAATTAATCAATCATAAAATATATTGAATTATTTACGATTGACTCTGAACGAGCAGTTTTGCAATTGTAAATAATTGCACCCCTTAATTACTAAAAATAATTGTATGATATAAAACCCATGGTGAATTCGTATTGGCCCAAGTGAAAGACCACCATGCAGAATTTAAACGTTGTGCGAAATGGCTTTCGCCATGTTTGGTGATCAGATCTGAATAGCCAGTTACTTTCTCACCTTCCCCCAACCCATCTCTTTACGCTCATGACATATCCCTTTTCGGGATGCAATAGTCTCACTGGCTCCAAAAGATCGAAAGCATAGAATAAATCATGTTTTATTATTCTGTGGGCAAGAACATCTTGAGCGGTATTCATGTAAAAATAATTGCTCTTTGCCATTCATGCAAATATTTTTCACGAATAATACCTGTCATACTATTGTTTTGTATTATTTTTACTATCGTTTCACTTGTGTCCATTCTCTGACTACATAAAAAATATTTCGACGAAACGTATTTGTTCCCAAAATATTATTTTCTATTCAAACTGATTTTTTTTACTGCAAGTTACGGACTGGGTTACTAGGCAAAGATAATATATGTAGCCCTGTCGTAGAAAGGTCTCTCACTAAACCCTATGGTTAAATAATTGAATAAAAATATTTTATATTAAAGAGGATAAGATTTAATGGTGTCCTTCATACGAAGTGTCACTGCATAACAGCCCATTTATTATTAATGGAACCGGGCCACGTTTATACTACACCACCTTTTTATTTATAAATAATAAATTTTTAAATTAAAATTTTGTTGATGGATTTACACAGTGCCTTTTTTTAAATTAAAATTTTTAGATGACCTGATTTGTCAACAAATTAAGATAGTAATACAGATAAATAATAATATATATAATTAAATATATGGTGCAAATTATATTTAAAGGAGATAGCCGTATAATTCTCACATGGTTGTACAATCTTTTTAACCAATGTGTAAAGAAGGGTTACACGCCTTTAGATTGGAGAAGGCCTGTGATCATGCCGTTATATAAATGTAGAGGGTCACGTATATAGTCTGTGGGAATCAAAGGGCTACTAGCTTGCTAAGCTCGGTTGGTAGAATTTTGATTGAAAGAGTAAGAAAGGAAACAAAGGATAAATTATGGGATGTGCAAGATGCTTTTATGAGTAAAAGAGAGTGCATGGACCAGAACTTCTCATTGCGTATGCTCACTGAGAAGTTTCTGAAAAAAAAACAGAAAATTTTCTGTGCCTTTGTAGATTTATAAAAAATCATACGACCGAGTCGACAGGAAAAAGCTATGGAAGAAGTTGTCCATTTATGAAGTGAATACGAACCTTACTCAAGCAATTTTGTCTCCGTATTAGGGAAGCGTTGCATGTGTGAGGGTGAACGGTGGTTTTACGGGGTGGTTTGATATCACCAAAGGGGTTAAACAAGACTGCGTAATGTCACCGGGGTTATTCAATCTACACATGGATAAATTGTATGTAAGAATTGAAAGAAGTGGGATTGGGCGCGAATTTGAGTAATCTGAAAGTATGTTGCCTGTTGTATGCTGATGAATGTAAGTAATTCTAAAGTCATCGTGTTTGAAAGAGAGAGTACGAAAACAGTGTGCAATATAGTGTGAATGAGAAATACTTGGAGTAGGTGGATGAGTTTTATATTTAGGAAGTATGCTTACGAGAGATGGGAAGGTTGACAGAGATATGGAAAGAAGGGTAAATACAGGTTACTCCATTAATGGAGGCCTGAACGCAATTGACGCTTACAAAAAAATGTCCAAAGAAGCGAAGTTAGCAGCCCACAATGGAGTGTTGGTAACTACCCTGATGTATTGAAAAGAGGCATGATACTGGCAGAGAAAGGATGAAAGTAGACTGAATGCTGTTGAAATGATATCCCTGAGGCGTATGTGTGTTAAAACCATGTATGATCGTGTGAGAAATGTGGAGATTTACAAAGAGTGCAAGGCTGATGTAAGCGTAATGAGTAAGATTAAGAAAGGGACGCTTAGATGGTTTGGGCATGTAGAGCAAAAATCCATAATATAAAACACTGCACTCCGACAGAGGAACATATTTTGAGAATACTGACAAATTTTTAAAACATACTGTACTGCCCGTTACACTGTACATTAGCATGTATTGAATTTTTTTATTAAATTTAGAAATCGCCATAGTTGGGTAAAATGCTCCATATATTAACGATTAAAACTGTATTATTTTAATTATTCATATTATTATATTTCGAAAACACATACTTTTTTTTTGGGAAATTGTTAGAAAACTGTACATTCACTTTTATCTCGTTCATATAATAAAAAAAATAATAAATAGTTTTTAAAGTTAAACCGATTGTTACGATAGCGGCGCGAAATATGAATTATTAATTTTTATGATTTTACTGATAAATATTTGAGAAAAACTGGGCAGAATTATTATTTATCTTTCTAACGTTCAAATAATTATGTGTTTCCGCATGATAGAAAAAAAGATAAAAATACTTTTATTAAATATGTACGTCCGGTAAATTATCATCCTCAAACGCTGGAGGGGTTAAATCGCTGCAAAAATACTATTGTTTCATATAAATGTCTCGCACCAAAAATGAACACTGTTTTCTTCTTAACCTGTTAACCGGGCGGGACGTATAAATACGTCAAACGTAAACAGTATCGGGTACGGGTAGGACGTATGAATACGTCCTTGAAATATATGTTGCGCCCTGGAACGAGCGGGGCGTATATTTCCGAACATATCACACGGAAATTGAGTTTTTAATTTTTACATATTTTAATTTTTTAAACTCAATGTTTCTCTTTTATCTATGTGCTTTTATTTATTGTTCTGTAATTATAACCTTTTTTATATTTTTTGTAATCTTTATAATTGTTTGTAAATATTCTATTTTTTTAATTCAATGTTTTCACTTTTTTTGATGCATAAATAAAAAAAATTAAAAAATGAAATTACGTCCACCGGGCGTGACGTAGGTACTAATACGTCCTAGTATGCTGCGTAATTCAAAACTGAACTCCCCGTTTAACAGGTTAATGTTGAGCTCCATCGTAAACTGTTAATGAATAATAAAAAAATATTGTTAAGGGCCAGCTTTCCGCGTAAAGAATTTAGATTTGGGTGACACCCACAAAATAAACAATATTTAGTGTTAAAAGAATCCGACAGAGGTGTCTGAATTCGTATTAGGAATAATTTTGGGGATTATTTAATAATTTAAATAACGAAATTAAATTACCGACATCTATTGCAATTTTAGAAAAACAGACCCATTTTTAGTTAGCACCGAGCAAATCAGAACGATGTCGAAATGAAGATGGTTCTCAAAATATGGGTTTTATTACGGATTTAATTAATTTTTTTTTTTTTTTAATTTTACAAAAAACATTTACGAAAGTTATTTGTATAGGTATACAAAATACTTTACTTTACTAAAATACTATTATCACTTTTATAAAAGTAATTTATAACTTTTATAAAATCAATAAATATATTTTTACATCAATAAGGTTTTTCTTATATGGTTATCTTTTTGGGTGTCCGGGGGTAAAGTGCTCAAACTTTTTATTCTAAATGCTAGAAGAAGTAAAAAAGAAATGGAAATTATTCGAATTTCCAAATTTTTTCCACAAAAATTTTTTTTCCGTAGAAGAAATTGTTTTTTTTTCTATACAAAAAATTAAACTTTTTTACTCGAAAACTATCTTAAAACGTTGGAATTCCAAAAAAAGTTTTCTTTCTTTTTTACTTGTACTATCAATTAGAATCACCTCCCGAAGTTTGTGCACTTTACCCCCGAAATCTTGTATAATATGCGCAATATAATATTTATATGTGTAATATCTACTTTTGTACATTTATATAAATTATATACACGTTTACATTTTTATGCTCATCAAATTTATTATATTATAAAGATAGATAGAAAGATCCTTAGTGCTTCCTGAGGACTTACAAATCAGAAGACTTTTTTGTAATTATTTATTTATTCATTTAAACAATTCAATAATTATAAAGAGTAATAAAACATGTAAGCAACATAAAATTACATTCTAAAATGTGAAAGGGGCTCTATTTATGAAATTACTACTTTTAATAGTTTAAGCTTTCAGTGAACTTTTAATTTTATTTTTAACTTCTCTAAATATTATTTGTTTAAATTGTCAAATATAATTTAATCACAAACACAAGATTCACTCAAAATGAAAGATTGGTGGTTCCGAAATGTTCCCATAAATACGGTGAAAGAACCCTAAACTATAAACTTATTACCCTAAACATGCTTCGAGCGAAATGCGGATCTGTAAACCTTATCGTCAATCTGAGCAAAACATACCATGAACGTCAATATAGCAACAGCCTTTGTTCTGCTGCAGTTTCATTAAATGCCGAGAGATCCGTTTACAGTCTCCAAAAAGCAATACTGGGGCACAACCCTAGAAGCAAAGCTAAATGATTGGAATACAGAAAGATAAAAACACACCATTGTCAAAAATATCTTGGCCGTAAATGATTAAATAAAATTAGATTTATTCAGGAAGGCAAGCATTACGGTGATCGATGTTAAAAATCTAACATAGCTATAGAATAACTCCAGTATCTTTAAGAAACCTTTTTCTTTAAGCTCAGAAAAAAACTTTCCATGACAGTTAGATATACCACTCTACAACAAGACCGCGTACGGTAAAACTGTAAAAAAATAAAGTAATAAATAACAAAATAAATATTTCACAACACAATAATTTTATCGAAAATCTTAAATCCGTTTCACCTTTCTACATTTTCTATATTCTCCTTAAGAGTATAATCCTTAGATAATGCCTTTTCAGATTATTCGTGGAAGCTAGAAAAAAATAAAATCATTGATTATAACTGCACTTCAAGTGACCATTTAAATAACAGTAAAGGGCTCAAATGATTTTATTATTAACTCCGTGCCTTTGCATCTTTACAAGACTTGGGCAAAACATTCTGTAGCGGAGTATAGATTTCACATCTGAAACATAATTAAAGAGTTTATTGAAAATAGAACACCAAGGTACGGTTAGTCAAAAAACGTACAATAAAGTTAATTCTGGGTAGAAATTGTATAGTTGACATTCAGGACAGGTTCACTCCCTCCTCCTCAAAAAAGACCCTCTATACAGCATTCTCAAAGATGACACAGGCTCTGAGAGAAATTATTTTCTTCAGGGCCTCCTTCCGACATAAAAAATAACATCACTGAACTAAATTATATTCCCCACAGTTTCAGAACTTTCAATAGCTTTTTTGGCTCGCACGTTCATTATTTTTCTGGATTCCACGTTCGAGTATTGTTATTTGAAACAGATGGCCCATATATTATTATTACATATTATATTATATTTCGGACATCGTTGCATTGTGAATCATTAGAGCAGATCTTAGAGTAATATTACTCTAAGGAGCAGATGTAAAGTGACGTGTGTATTTGTGTACGTAGAAAGTTAATTCACAAATAAATCACGATCATATAGTATCCTCAACAAGCAAACTAAATTAATAAGAACTTGCCCCGTAATTTCTAATGTTTTGGAATTAGTTTTATTTCCCAAAGTACGTATTCTGAAAAAAATAAAATAATAATTTTTATAACTTTTTACTACACAATACATAAATACAAATAATAATTAATTTTTATAATAAATTATCGTTTATCGTATTCTGAAAAAAATAAAATAATAATTTTTATAACTTTTTACTACACAATACATAAATAAAAATATGAATTACAAATGTTTATAATAAATTATCGTTTATAATAAATATAAGCTTGTAAATCAAATATTGTACTTTTTTCTTCTCACCTATCATGCGTTGAACCCTTTGGAGATATATTGTTTTCTTTGGAATACGAGATGTCTTTCGCTTATTTCCCATCTTTGAAAAAACAATATTTATGAACTGATATACTTTACACGCTTAAAATTATCTTTATAGGTTCAAATATTTGCACGTAATCGCACGTCTGTATATCATAAAACGTTGAACGACACGTCTGCCCCTAAAGCCCTCGAGTTGGCGAATGAAGCTTTGCAATGAAAGATAAGTTAATCTCCATGTCGGAGCGAGCGCGCTATAATAAATGTGATTTAAAAGCAATAAGCGTAAGCGACAGTTGTGAAAATATTTAATTAAACATGACTTATTAACAATACAGCAAAAATTTCTTTAAAAATATCTTAAGTAGCATTTAAAGAAGCAATTTGAATTTTTTCATACCTGTAACTTGTAATATAACAGAAACAAATGTGTAAATAATAATTTTTGGAGCATAATTTGCAATTTTTTTCTATCGAGGGAATTTTATGTAATTAACGTTTCGGCCCTACACATATTCAGATAATATCTTGAAAAATAGCATATATTTTTTTAAGAACTTAGAAACTTAAAGTGTTCAAGGGAAATATGATATAAATCGGTAGAATATCGGAATTCCGGCCCTTAATATAAAAATATTATGTGATGGTTTTTGCGCAGAAATAAATATTTCATTTATTATATCTAAAGATTTTCCAATAATACCAATGAAACTTTGCAGACGTGGTCACAAAATGAGCTCGTTTGCGTATAGCAGACAGAAAATTCAATTTTAAAGACGTTTGAGGTGTGATTCAAAGTGCTGAATTATACCACCTTTGTACACCGTGTTGAATGCAGTTTCGTCGCATCCAATTGCAACAAGCTCCTTAAAGTCAATGTCTTTTGAAAACCGCAAGAAAATAATTCCACTACGTATTAAATTTTTTTGCAATTAATAAAATGCTATCTGGTTCTTTTAAACGTATTTTTCAATTATTATTTTTCGCAGGTTATCCTAAATTTGTATCCTTAAGTCCATCGAAATATTTAAAAATTGATTGGAATCGATTATTAACCACACACTAGTAAGGGCAGACCTTTTCTTTATTTGAGATCGTCGAATGTTTCTCCTGTACACAAAACGAGATGCGAAATTGAGTCAACATCCTGAAGCGACGGCAGTTCTTGCTTGATAATATATATCCGAGTTCTGGCCACAACAGGGAAGTCTTTCGCCGCAGCATTATTTTTTTTTCATATTAACTCCACACAGGAGGCCTCGAGGAAAACAATTTCCCTCGGGGCGTACGCCATCTTTGGGAAAGCTATGTGGAGGGTCTTTTTGGGGAGGGAGTCAACACATCTTCAATACCCATATTGTAGAAGGGGTGACCGGATAAATCATCACAATGATAATTCATCACATCTTTAAAAAGTTATATAAAGTCATGGAAAGTGATGAAACAAAAACTTTATTAACTGGGTTATGTAGGTTAGGTTAGGTTAGGGTTAATTTTTTTTTCATCGTTTCTAATGACTTTATATCACTTTTTAAAAGTGTGTTGAATAGTCACTGTGTTGAGTTAGCATGGAACCGAAAAAACAAATCACTCCGCTGTGCTGTGTGGAAATTCTCTCATTTTCATTTTCATTCTCTTTTCTTTCTTTTTTTTATTTCGTTTATCTTTTATCATACTGTTTACATTTATGATATGTATGCAAATTTTAACAAAATATATTTCATATTTTATATAATACATATATCACAAAATAATGTAAACCTAAGATTGAGAAAAGTCCCAATAAACTACTTTTTAACAGTCAATTTTTTTTTTCACATCAATATTATGTTTTTATATTTTTTGTTCAAAAATGTATTTATATATTATGCAATCCCATTAACTTTTATATCAATACTTAAAAATTAAAAAAATAAAAATTCTAGTATTTAAAACAAAAAACGTTCTATTAAACTCCTGTGTAAATACTGTGTCTTCCTAAAATATGATGGTGCAAGTAATATTGACCACGTGAGTTAAGGTTTGAAGTAATACCCGTGATTTATGTTCGATCCCCAGAGCACCGGATGGCCGTTACGTGCCGTTTATACAACATTGTTTATATAACACTTCACACTGTAAGTTATCGGGGTATAAAATAAGAAGACGACACTCAAAAATCTATAAAAAATTGACTTTTTATTTTATTTTGAGTCTTTCATCAAAATAGTAGGTGTTCATTATTAATTACATAAAGTTATTAGTAATTGAATATAGACAGAACAGTCATAAAATGTAACAAAGACAAAAATGTAGTAAGAACAGGAAAAGTGAAAATTAAAAAGACACTGACAAAAAATTATTTTGGCAGTAACTCGTTTATATGTAAAATTTGTGTGAAAAAAAAATTAAACAAATGTGCATAAATGTATAGTTAGATTAGGTTGAGTCAGGTTCTTTTTGTCCTATTTTTTCAATAAATTGTCTTTTTTATCATTGTTGAATATAAATCAACGATCAGCTTTACCTGCAGTCTGGCAGTTAAATTCGACAGTTCTAAGAGATTAAAGCTGGCTTATGCAGCATCGCGATGTTGTGGAGTACATGTTCGTAGCGTCTATTATACCCGTTATAAAGGTGGATTAAAATTATTGATTATCCACGTAAGGTTGGAATGCTGTTGTTTGTTTTATACGATATTTCAATGGAAAGGCATCCGTTCATTAATAGGAGACATGCCTATTACTTGGTCCATTTTCTTATCGAGAACTAGTACTGTTCACGAATGGTTTTAGTATTCCACAAATCGGTTATAGAAATAATTAACCTCCGACTATTATGTTTCTTCCCTCTTATAACATGATCAGCTTTAACACAACTATTAAATATTTTATTCCTTTAATGATACCGTCCGCAGAAATCCCCTAATACGACATTAATTGGTAAAGATTGAAAAATGTATATTTAAAAAAAAAAAACAATTTTATTGAGACACTCCACGTGTTAAAACATGAAGAAAACTTAACAATATTTGGTGAAAACAGTAATCAGAGGTGTTAAGAAAAGATGATCTTAAGCAAACTACTAAAAAATAAAAATTATAAATAACATTTCTCAAAGGTACTAGGAAGAAATAAAGTCAGTACCGTTATCATGAATAAGTGTAAGATTCCATTACATAGGGCAAGGGTGGCGATATAATAATAATTAACTCTGTTGTATGAAAGTTATCTTACACAGTTAAAAAAATATCGGCGCCTTAGAAAATAATTTTATTTTTGTAGTACCTACGTTTATTTTTATCGGTAAATAGATATTGGGCGTAATCGGTTTTTAATAATTTGATGATTGTGGAATAAACCTTATTTCACGAGGGAGAGTAGAAAAAACTGTGAAAGTGCCTTTTTTCCGTGAATACCGCGCAAGAGTCCCAACTGCCCCCAACCGCTGGAAAGCTGGAAAGGGAAAGGAGACGGAGGCGAGGATGGTGGGGAAGTACCTTGCTATTCAGATCTGATCACCAACCATGGCTATAGCAGGCAAATTAACACACAAATCAATAAAATAAAATTTACTTATGTATGGGGATTTAAACCCACGATCTTCGGATTGCTAGTTGAAAGCCGTACCACTCGTGGCTATCAAGAGATTTTAAAAATTGGGAGGCGGGTATGGGTATTGGATAACCAACACCTCTGCCATAAGTCACCCCAAGTGGTTCGATACATTTGGTGACTTAACAGGGGTGCCCGGGTTCATGGGGTGAGGTTTGTCCAGGTTTTGATGGCGGATCCATCTGCTCATCAACTGCGTGACAGATGTGATTGGGTGTGGCCGGTTGAGGGAGAAACTTTTTGACATCTTCAGTCGGACTCTCTTGACCGATCGCCTTGCATCGCAGTGGAAGGGATGGATTCGTACGTCACTCATATCTGGTCATACTTACCCCCAGATTCCTACCCACCTCTTCTACCTTTTTCATTCCCAAAACTTTCTATTTTCTCTTTTCTTGAAAAAGACCCAGTACACAGCATCCCCATAGATCACATAAGCCCCGAGGTAAATTATTTTCCTCGGGGCCTCCTGTATGGGGTTTAACTAAAAAAAAAAATATATATATATATTTTTTTTTTATATGTATATATATATTTTATATATGTATATTTAGATATATATTTTATATGAATAAATTGTTGTTGAGGTTTTTATAAGCATATTTTCTATTCAGATAGTAGACAGTTATTGACCGTTGTCATCTATTTTATTCAACGATTTTACAGCGGCGTAGGATGAAAAATTAAAAGTATCATAAGAAGCAGGTAGGTCTGCTTGCTATAATACCTTCCTTGTTTGAACGCATATCGCACTATTTAAGGTAGTTATTATAAACCGGTATTGTTTTATTCCATGATGTTATAATAACTGTCACCAATTTTTAAGGTGTTTAAAAAAATTTAACTGATTGAAGAGCTATAACTTTAAGATTTCAGATCAGATCAGGAAAAGGATTGAACCTGAGAATTGTATCAGCAAGTCAAGCACAACAACGGAATCGTAAATACCGTTTTCATTGTCTGTTCTTCGCGAAAAAATTCATCAAAGCTCAAGTTAATGTTGAGCATACATTTAGAGTATCTCTCGGCTTTCCTCCGATGCTAGGTAGTTGAAGCTACATGAGGCTAACTGAGGCAGCACCTTACGTTGAATTATAGATATAATTAACACAGCCTTTTCACCTAATGAATATATTTATAAACTGACGTTGGAAAAAAAGCCTCAATGTTGCCTGCAGACCTAACAGTAACAAAACTTATATTTTATACACCTGTTATAAATTATGGTCCTTTTAATTAAACTCCGATTGTTGAGAGCAAACTGAATTATTTTATTCACAATGAATATACACTTTCACATGATATGACTAGGTACTCTTTACAGTAAAATACTCTAGATACAGGCCAGTTCCTGTGATTCTTTAGGAAAGGTGAAACCTTTGATTGTTTTTGAGCAAGAGAGCGTTTTAATGAAACCTAACCTTTTATATGACAAAGACAGTTGACAAACTTCAAATTCAAAAGGCCGCAAAACAGAAATTGTCCTTGCCGACGTGATTTAAATACACACCAATAGCAGAGGCGAGAATCTTTCATAAATTATATTACCTAACCTTCACAGGTGGCACTAATGGTATCTAATTGATCCAAAAATAATACAACACCTACGTATTCATTTATTAGAAAAAAAACAATTTACATACTATTTTAGGAATCGACTTAATGTTTCGTTATGTTATCCGGTCACACAAACAAACGTAAACATTCGGATACAAACGGAATTTAAGGTGACAAATGCGCGAAGGTTTTGCGTTAAAAACAATGCATTCCATATTGAAAACGTAAATTGGACAGTGGAAAACTGGGATTAACCCGATCTTACACGCTACATTTCCCAACGCTGACCACACGTGAGCCCCAAATTACGTTTGATTAAATATGAAACAATGCGTGATTATTTTCAGTTCCCGTAAACCGTTCCACCGTTTTCCCTTCGGTAGCGATTGCGGTTCGTTGTGAATTTTTTATTCGTTCATCGTTTTCATGGAACGTGTTTTATTAACTGTTGTTTACGAGAAGTTCTCTCAATTTTTCTAATGAAGCACTTTGTATGCAATATTTATTCAAAGATATTTTGGCGAACAGATCTGTATTGTTTCATTCATTTTTGTATTGTGTATTTTGTGTCCGTTTTTTCCCGGTATTTTAATTTTTGTACACTGAGCATATTTTAGTAGTTTGCTATGTTTTCATGAAATATTTTGCTATCTGACATTGTGTGGTATTAAAAAACGTATTTCCTTTAAACCATTTGAAATGTTACTAAAGATCACCATGTGAATTTGTGATAAGTGTTTGCGTTCAAAGCGGTATATATTTACGCTGTATTGTTTGTTCTGCGCAATAACCCTTTTTGGGGGAATGCAATAAAATTTGTACTACTCGGTCCACAAAGTAAAAAAAATACGTTAAAATGATACGTACAAAATAAAATTGATTTGATAATGGATTTTATCATTCTAAAACCACCGTCAAAAACACAATATTGTGCCTTGTCAACATATTTCACCAGTAAATAAAACAATAATAATAAACAATGATTGGATCGTTTGTACAGCGTCGTTTTCGTGAGAAAATCACCTTAAGGGCGCTTAACATCTTAATTTATGCATTTAATCTATTCCTTTCACTTAGATTTATAACGTATGACTTGTAGCTTATAACTAAGTATAATAGCTAGTGACTTATAACTACTGGCTTTATCACTAAGATTAATATCTAGTGATTTACAACTAAGACTTAAAACTATACCTATTTTTATGACCGAGTGGGTGTTTACACAATACCGCTATAATGTGACTTACAACTACGGCTACTAAATGTAGAAATAATATATCTCGACGCTATCTAGTGGGGAATTTAGCACTACTAAAGCCTTTCGTTTAAAAATAAAGCTAGCTAAAACAACCGGAGGAAAAAATATAATTAGCAATAATTGTTGAATAAAAAATACTTGTTCATATTGAATTATTTGGCGGGTTTGTAATAAGCCGAAGAAGTTTAGTGGTTAGAGCAGCTGATCTGCAATCAGAAAGCAGTGGGTTTAATTCCCTTCTGCGGCATTTATTCATTTTCGGGAGATTTTTTCAATTTGTATGACAAATAATCATTGATTATAATAAATTGTTATGCAACAATATTATGCAATTCCAGTTATTAATCATCTCACTAATCCACTCATTGGGTCTAACTAATGCGAAATTAGCATAATATATTTTATACCATAATCAACTAATAATAATTTATTCAAATGACCGTGAATCACTTGGATATCTTCTGAACGATTAAATTCACCGATAATTGACTGCTCAAATGACATGCTGAGTCGGTACTAATCCCTAAATACATCGTATTGACAGTTTAAGAGAATTATGGGTAATTGAGAGAGTAATAAAATATTCAACTAGTTGTTGATTGTTGAATGTACCTATAAATGGCGGTCCGATTTTCAGGTATAGACAATATGACGTCATCATTTCCTGAATTCACTGAGGTTTGACTGAAAAATGTCTATCTCAGAAGAAAGGTAGTTTAAAAGCGTAGTCATTCTCTCCAGAGCCGAGGTATAATCGTTGGTAGGTTAGTGCTGCCTCTTGGAAAAATAAAAACCTTTGCTGCCTAGCTCCGATGAAGTTATCGGGGACATAAAACGTAACACGTTCCAGAACATCAGGATTACTAATGTTTCCATTGAGCAGCTATGTGCTACTAACACCATCGCAATTTTTCTCTTAACGTCTAGAGTCTAGAGTCTAGACGATATAGTCCTAGCATTCCGGCGAGAAAATCTGAGGGATATAACAGAGGGTAGTAAAAAGTACAAAGTTTTTGCACTTTTTCTTTATATTTTTACTACAGGGCATCTTCGGGTTCCAATATTACCGAGACACTCCCGAGAATGTTGAGAACGATACTAAAGTAAAGAATTGTTATGACTATAATATTAGAAAAAGATTTTTCTTGGCAGATTACAAACCTAGCACTCGCATGGCAGTGTTGCACACCGAATCAATACTAGAACGAAAAGTCAGGCACTTGTTAAAAGCGATTCCTTCGTTATTGAAATATGTTTTAACGAGGTGCCAGATATTTTATAAAGCCCATAATTGAACACTTTACATTGTTAAAATAAAGTTTATATCGTTTACTCCACTATAATAAATAACAATGTGAATAACACTATAATAAAACTTTACATTGTGTGTGTGTGTGTGTGTGTGTGTGTGTGTTTATATGTATGTGCATTGAACAGTTTAAATTATTGACATGCTGCTACGTTTGAATTGGCAGTGAATCTGAAAAAATGTCAATGTTTAGTTTTTTTTTATTTAATGTAGAGTTTAGACAAATATTATTTAGATTATAAAGAGCTTGGTTAAATGGAGAATTAGATGCTGGATTTGTTTTATAATTAAGCGTGTGGAATAGCACTGTGTGTCGTGTACGTCTCAAAGGTATGTTAAAATTAAAATTATATATTCCAAAGTAAATGGTATGGCGGTGGCCAATTGTGTGAATAACCAAAAACAGTAATTTACTACGCAATAGTAATTACTAATTTGCAATAGGCTTGCTTTAATAGTTTTTTTTACAATATCACATTAAAATCTATCATCAAAACCTATTTTGTAATTCTGTTTTTTATTAAATTACACTATCTTTTTTATTACACTATCTTTTGACGAAACAAGCAAAGTGGGCAGTGTCCATTTTGTTTAACAGGTTTTATATTTTTTCAATAATGTTTATTTCTTGTCTGTTTTGGATACCCGTGTGTGCGAACATTACATAATTTTTAGAGTTCTAGTCAATGTCAAACTGGGCTCATGCGTAGCTCATGGTGTTTTGTCGTGGCGTTTAAAATTCCTATAAATGTTTATTTTAGGCAAATTATGTTATGTATTGAAAAAAATGTATTTGGTATTAAGTTTTCTGCTTATTTAAAGTTATTTTAAAGTCCTAGTTTAAAAATCAGACGTGAAAATGAAGTCTTTGCACGTGTCAATTTTTTTTATTTTTCTATTATGTACGAGTATAATTATAATAGGATAATTTTTGGTATTATAAATTACGATTGAAAAATTATTTGCCAAGTGAAAAAACATTCAAACGATTTTGATGTTTTTCGTAAGTATATTCAAAATTTAAATAATTATGCCTAATTTAACTATAAATATGTATTTAAAATCTTGATTTTGGCTGTTGTAGGAGAGAGGGAAGGCTAAATTACACAATATATCTAAGAGATGAATTTTAATCAGCATTTGTAAAAAATCTTAAGAGATTATTATTGTTAGATAATAATAAAAATTATTAATATTATAATTAACTAGTAGTGCATATAAAAATATTTATTTTTATTAAAGATTATTAAAATGTTTAAGTATGCAGGTATATGATTAATTAATAAGAAAACTTTCAAACATAAAATGAACAACTTGAAGTCATAATCTTTGCTTGCATGGTATCCAAAGCAACAAAATTTCTCGAGCTGTGAGCCCTGGAGTCATTAAATTTGTAATATTTCTCAGAATCGATTTTTTAAGTGAACGAAATTATTTTTACTAAGCTCTGAAATATTGCATAAAAAAACGGCATTTTGTTAGTAAGTAAGTAAGAAAAAAATGGAACTCGAGTTTGGTATAAAAAATCGATTATGTTTATGGTTTTATAAAATTGACACGTCTCTTCACTGAAAATAAGTCAGCTGTAGTCTATAATTAATTTAAAGACAATGTGTATATTTGGATAACTTTAAACCATGGCATAGGGGAGTGTATGTATGTTATGAAAGCAAAGTGCACCCCTATTTTTACAGGTGTGGCAACCCTTTTAAAACACCTTTGTTGGGTGAAAAACTAAAACTAGCAGCACTGACCGTTAGTAAAGTTTACACAAAACTGTTGACTACCGGTTTTTCTTAACGAAGGAACCCCTGATTATTTTTGGACAGTTTTTCGATGTCAGTTTGTTCTTTGTTTTTTTTGCTGAATAAAGCAAAAAAAACAACACATTGTAATCAGTTATAGAAACAATAAGGGAAAAACCAATATTCCAATACGCAAACTAATCAATTGGGTTCTTGGATAGCATGTTATTTAGATGAAGAGAAAATGTGAATTGCCGTGGATGAGCAAGACGAGGAAATGGACCGGGAGAAATGCCTCTATGGAGTCGATATTCCATACTCACAGTAATTACAGGATAAAGTTTGAATTTAAACAATTGAATAAGTGTTTATTTACTTAATTATTATGTTAGGCATAGATGCGTAGATACCTATATCACAATATTTATAAAGCTCTGGCAAAATAATTGTAAAATGAAATTTCGTGAAAGTTTTTGAAATCTTCTAAGGTCCCAATTCATCTCATTTATGTTGTATCCATTCATCTCGGATATAATCAAAGACGAAGGAAGAGTATCTCTAAATTGTATAAAATAAAGTCGCTATCCGCGTCTGTCTGTTTTTTGTGCGCTTAGTTCTTCTAAATTACACAACGGATTTTAATAAAGTTTTTACTATCATTTAGAAATTTTTTTCCGAAAGGCTTACACATACATAATTTATGCATATTTTATTTATAGGAAGAAGAGAATAAAGGCTGTTTTGTAATCAAGTCAAAAAAATATATTTTCGGGCGCTTACATTGATAACGCTGGCAAAACCTTATGAGATACATGGAAATAATGTACTACGGAATTGTACATCAAGAAGACCTACAGAAATGTCCAAAATGGTATACGTCTATCTCTTTAGGATAATCCCCAGCAACGCCGTGTACACGTCAGCTAGTAAATATATAGTATAATATTGCATTGCGGGTTTACTACCAGTGTTAAATATTTATTTGATGGTGTCCAACCAGTTCTGTACCAAAGATTATAAAAAAAAGTTTCATTGACACATCTTTGGCCAAGAAATCAAGTCAGCTCTATCTTCGTTCCTTTCCAACAGCATTAGACCGTTAGCTAACTCCGCTCTACTAGAAAACCCGTGGATGTAATGCTCTAGGTAACAAAACCATTTGAATATGATTATTATTCCGACATCAACTATAATGCTTGCTTTAAATTCTTATTCTTCCATTCTTGTTTCTTCTTCCGAGCGTATTTCCACGGCATTTAATCTACTTTATCCATCTCTTATCACTCTCAAGTAGTCTTAGGCGAACAATAACGTATTTACTAAAGTCTCAGTTCAATGCCCGAAAAAGTCCTGTTCGAATTTTTTTTCAATCTGAAGAGGCACGATTGTTAGAATCAATGTTTATTACTTTTCAGAAGAAAAAATAATGTAGCTGGAATGAGAGGATTTACATATCTGGTAATACATTCATACAAGAATTTCGTGGAAGACATAAGAGAACACGCGAATAAGTTATTTTAAATATCTACGATCTAGATATTATTTTGTCCATAAAATGTTAAGTTATTTTTTTGTACTTCTATTCATAGTGGGACATTATTATTATTATATGATTAGGCAACATTCTGCTGATGAATGAAATCTGATTAAAGAATAACTATAAGAGTAATTGCTACGTGGAATGTATGGCAATGCACCCTTCGCACTTCCTAAAAGAAAGGTCCAACTTTTTTTTTGGAAACATAATCAACGTCTACATGATCGCAACTCCTTCCTCTTGCCACTACCTTCATCTTCACAACATCACTGGCTCATAACGATTGGGAGCAATTGAGACTCTTGTGCAGAACTCATACAAAAGGGTCGGATTCTCTATAAACATTCTTCACAGTGTTATTTTCCTGTCCATTCTCCTTCAATCTTTAGTCATTAGATCTTCTTATCAATCAATCAGTTCACCATTTCCTCGGCCGATGACAGTAGCTTCCTCTGGGGCGCCAACTTGGTCATGTTTTATATTGTCCTGTCACGGGCATTCATTACTCATGGACATATATATACATCATTTGTATTACTTCTAAAAACAAGGTATTCATACTCAGATTCTCCATATGGCATGTTTCAAAATACTGCTTTTAAATTTTTAAATTTACCACAAAGCTCTACATCATTGCAAAAAAATGTAAAAACAATAAAAACATGGCTTGTTGAATAGCATTGCAAATTAGTTGAGGTAGTGTGGTGAGTTTATCAAGTAAAATTCATTCATTTTTTAATAATACCGGAACAATTCCCATTAATAAATATACAATTTGGACGGTGCATCGGCATTTATTTGTAAATTGATTCAATTCAATGTCATTCAGTCATATTATTTCACAGTTTTATCTTCTCATGTGACCAGTAAAAAATTAAGTAAAGGTACAACAAATTTAACAAGAATCTACTAATTTTCCAAATAACGACATAATGTATTTTAATGGCCTTATAACTAGTATAATATTTACATGTCTTTACAAAGTAGAAGATCTTCTCGAAATTGCTCTCGTGAAAAACCATAATCGCTCAGCTGTTTATAGTGTCCAAATCTAAAAAAATCAGTTACTTCTCAAACGTTGTCATCGTCATCTTCATAACAACTTGAATAACATTCCTCTATTTGAGGAGGCACAGTCTTTTAGATTTTTCTTGTTCATTCATATATACATCATCGGCGATATAACCCTTGGAGACTCTTGTATCGTGTCTTGAACTAAATCTAATTATCCACACCATCCAGTTAGCATCCTTGATAAAAAAAACTAAAAATATAAATTAATAATTAAGTGTGGTTTGTAAACGCGGCCATCTGCAAACTTCCTTTTGTCTTATTATTTCACCATCGGGTGAGTGCATTTACCGTAGTCAAAGTCACAGCACACACTAAACCCATACTGAGCGCCATACAATGCGCAGAAGCGATGTTGACGTATGCTTCAATTAAGTCAAAAGTTACCCGCGGTTTAACTTTCCTTTTAGTTTTAGGTGTGGCTCAGTCTGGACGTTGCCAGGGCGCCGCGCGCCGTCACGCGAGGGTTATATAGTTCACCCCGATAGGAATTACAAAATAGAGTCTTGAACATTGAATTAACCCTCTGAAGGGTTAGACTGACTAATTTTGGTTTTCGGTTTATTTAGAGTTATTAGCGTAATTATGTTTTGTATATTTTAGGTATATATTATTAAAATGATACAAAGGTTTATTACAGAATACAGAAAAACACAGATACAGAACTTCGTAGCGCAAGCGGGAAACTGGTGAATCTGTATCGCATTTGAACTCGTTTACGAGTAAATTACAAAATATAAATAATTTTAATCGGTTTCAGAAGGGTTAATATCAGTGTTTTCACGACTTTTTAAATGTATCAACGGCTCCAGATGTTTTTAAGCCCTTTATTGCCGATTTATTTTTTAAGTAAACAAGTTTTTATGGGTCCTCTATGTGATGTAGATTCACCAGTTTTCCGCTTGTACTACGAGTTTCCGGAAACCGTGTATAAAATGAAATTCCAGGAGAATTTATAGTATTTTATATGCTACCTCATTGAAAAATAATCAGTTGCTGAAAACTCCGTTATAACCATTGATGAATTATATTTCGATGAGACTTGAAGCGAAAAAAATATGTTATTTTTTTACCTCCTACTGACCTCCAAGGATCCCAGGGGTCTAACAAAAACTACCGAATCAAGTCTACGCGAACCGCTCTTCGCATTTTAATAGTGGAACACGTTTCGACAAGATATAAGTATGTAAAAGCACCTCTAATAGTATAGCTTTATGGTTTAAAATAAATAACCGAAATTAGAAAAATTATTTAATTTTTTCATGAAAAATCAAACTATTCTAGCAAGTTCACGCTAAAATATTTAAAAAAAACTGCACCACCCAACTATCTTGCAGAGGTAGACTTTGGGGATTAAATGTGATAAATGAACATTCCTGTTGACGTTTTTTTACGATTCAAATTTCTTTTTGATATTGTCAATCTCAAGCTATCAATAAATTGTAATTTAAGGTGATTATACATATATGCATTTAAGACGCATTGACCCGTTACAATATCTTTCACGCGTATCTCGTGATATAATTCTTTTTTTTTTAATAATAACGAATGAAAGTCATGTTTATGGTAACGTAAAATTTCAATGTTCAAAAAATTCAGCCTTTTCACAGTCTATTTGTGGCCAGTACCTTCACAACTTGTGTAAATTGAACTACAACAACTGATATGAAAGAAAGCATTACTTCTGGAATTGTTGCTTCATATGCTTTGTGTAATGAAAATAGTGAGATATAATATACCCAATACCAGTAACTTATTCATCACAGTCTTGTTTTCAAAGTAGCACCAATTTATTGTATCTGAAATTCATACTATAATGTATATAAACTAATGAGGATGGACTGGCAACCAACTAGGTCTGGCATGCACTCATTGCATCATTAACATATGTGTACGGGACGTGTTTGCCTGTAAAAGAAAATATTGTAAATAATAAGCACCGGCACACATCAGCCCTCAACCTGGTTAATGATTTAACTAAAACACCGTGAGGTGTTCTATCCAAACCATCATAAAAGAAAGACGATTCAAATCAAAATTTCACATTTTAATTATAATTATTATACTGGTATACAGAACGTACAATGGGGTGTAGCTTACAGGTACTTTTTTACAGCCAACCCAATTCACAAAAAATAGTTATATGTATTTCAATACAACTGGGTTTTAATACACAGATAAAAAAACTGAGACAATCGGAATTCTTTCAGCGATAATTTCAGATTGGAGCACATTGTGCATCATCGCGCCATACGATACAGCAATCGGCGTAGGCGACTGCTGCAGCAGTGGCCAGTTCAATTGGTAGCCAGCAGGAATCGGCCAGCCTCTAGGTTGTCAGCATCAATGGCTAATTCAGTCGGTAGCCAGGAAGAATTTGCCAGCCTCTAGGTTGTCAGCATCAGTGCTGGTTCAGTCGGTAGCCAGGAAGAATTGGCGGGCCTCTAGGTTTCAGCATCAATGGCTAATTCAGTTGATAGCCAGGAAAAATTTGCCGGCCTCTAGGTTGTCAGCATCAATGGCTTATTCAGTCGGTAGCCAGGAAGAATTGGCCAGCCTCTAGGTTTTCAGCATCAATGGCTAATTCAGTCGGTAGCCAGGAAGAATTGGCCGGCTTCTAGGTTTTCAACATCAATGGATAATTCAGTCGGTAGCCAGGAAGAATTGGCCAGCCTCTAGGTTTTCAGCATCAATGGCTAATTCAGTTGGTAGCCAGGAAGAATTGGCCAGCCTCTAGGTTTTCAGCATCAATGGCTAATTCAATTGATAGCCAGGAAGAATTCAGCATTAGCAAAAGAGGTCAGCATCAATGCAGCAGGGATTGGCTAGCCTCTAGGTGATTAGCGGCAGTGGACAGTTCAGTCGGTAGCCAGCAGGTATTCGTCAGCCTTTAGGTTGTCAGCATATGTGACTGGTTCAGTCGGTAGCCAGGAGGAATTCATCAGCCTCTAGGTTATCAGCATCAATGCAGCAAGGATTGGCCAGCCTCTAGGTGATCAGCGGCAGTGGGCAGTTCAGCCGGTAGCCAGCAGGTATTCAGCGGTGGCATGGTCATTTGATTATAAGGGCCGACACACGGAGACGCCCCATTATTGTAATGATGACAGATGCGTCTGGCTCAGCTGATAGAGTGCCGGCCGTGAAAAGCTCGTTGCACATAGTTGTAATCTTTAAAATTATTGTGCCGTGATGGAGGAACAGAAGCGACTACAGATTTCAGTTGACTCTCAGGAATTTATAATTTTAAATTATAATTAACAGATCGCGTTGTTAACTGTACCTGTATATGTATATTACGTATATTACTTCTACATGGGAACCAGTTACTTCTGGCGTGCCTCAAGGGTCAATCCTGGGTCCGCTGTTGTTTATTCTTTTTATTAACACTGTTACTAAATGTTTCGTGCATTGTTTATATCTTTTGTACGCTGATGACATAAAAATATTTGCCATTGTTCGGAATTTAAACGATTGTCTGCTCATACAAAGCGACTTAGTAAGGTTCGAAACGTTTTGCAATGAAAACAAAATTTACCTAAACTACAATAAATGTAAACAAATAAGTTTTACTAAAAATCACAACGCTATCAAACACAATTATTGTATTGGTAATTATTTACTCGAGCGCGTTTACTGTATAAGAGATCTAGGCGTACTTTTTGATTCCAAACTCCACTTCGATGCGCACATTGATAATATTGTGAATAAAGCTTACAGCATGCTAGGATTTGTCATCAGAAACAGCCGTGAATTTCGAAAACCTGAAACATATCTTCTTCTTTACCACACTCTGGTCCGTTCTCAACTTGAATACTGCACCTCCATATGGAATCCACTTTACGATATCTATAAAGAAAATATTGAAAGTATTCAAAAGAAATTTCTGCGATGCCTCAATTACAGAATGAGCGCACCCAAACGCGGGTACATAAATATGCTCTCGAGTTATAAAGTCTCCACTCTATCTAACCGGAGAACATACCTTGATCTCATGACTCTGTATAAAATCTGTAACAACGTCATTGACTGTCCCGACTTACTGAAATTAATAAACTTCAAAGTACCACCCAGAGTAACAAGGCTTAACGACTTATTCCACATTAGCAGGACGCGTACAAATGCTGGTGTCAGGGATCCAATCAGAAGAATGTGCGAATCACTTAATCAGAACCAAAACCTCAAGGACTCTGACTTATTTTTTGATACACGCACTACTTTTAGTAAAAAAATGAAGACTGTTTTCCTACAAAGTTCATAGTAAAAAACTTAGACATACTTGTTTAAATATGTATATATTTTTTAATTTCTGTTTAACATTGTTTATCTATTTATATATATATATATTTTTTTTTTTTGTTGTTTTACCCTCTAAATTTTTTCAAAAATAATTTGTAAATTCTTATAAGGATATTGCGCATTTCTTTCATATCTCTATTTGTAAAATAATATTCTTATGTATATATTTTTCCCCTATTTATAAGTCAAAATATGTGTAAATGTTTTTAACTGCTGTTTAAGTCAATTCGTGAGAAATAGTTTGGATGCAGGTAAATTCTCTAGTTGATGTTTTGTATATTCTTGTCAATTGATATCTGTATCTGTTTTTTCTCCTAAATAAAAAAAAAAAAAAAAAAAAAAAAAAAAACATAGCACCACTTTGGTCACCAGTGTTAACTGTAACATAGTGTATTCCAGTGTAAGTTATAAGGTTACAAGATTAGTGTGTAATAGGGTAAATAACGCTCGCCGTACCAGAGGGCCGGTAGAGTTTAGAATTCCATCTATAGGGGTGAGTATTAGTACAATGTTCAATAAAACAGGTTATCTTGGGATGACAAGTTTATTATCACATAAAACGGAAGGTCAGACAGTTACTATAATAGTTACAGGGCAATTTAAGGCCTATAGGTTTTACTAGGGCAATCTACGGAATCTAAAGGCTCGGATAGAATAAAGTACATTAGTAGCTCACGTGTGAATCGACGAAGGATGCCATAGGAGGGGACGGGAGCGAGAGCTCACCGCACAGCGATGGTGGGCGATAGGCGTGGGCGGGAGCGAGAGCTCACCGCGCAGCGATGGCGGGTGATAGGCGGGCACGACGCCTACGAGGAACGGCCTGGCGGCATGGCGGCAAAGCGGCAAGGCGGCAAGGCAGCAAGGGCCTGGAGTAGGGACAGCATGGGCGGCTGACAGCGTGGGCGGACGTGCAGTACTGAGTATTGGTCATGGGCGGCTGCAGATGCACAGACTGAGGCAAGGGTCTACGAGTTCACTACTCCTAGTCTGGCGTGGGCTGTGGTACAGCACTGAGTATTGGACAGCATGGGCGGCTGACAGCGTGGGCGGACGGTTCGCCGCCTCAGTCTGGCAAGGACGGTAGAGATATGACCCAGCTGTACAACGTAATGGCGCTGTGGTTGTTTGGTGAAAGTCCTGAAGTTGTGAACTTGGACTTGGAGATACGGCATAGTTATAAAACGTAAGGAGCCGGGGAATTGGCGGCAACCCGCGGACTGGAGACAAATTCCATGGTGTTAATCTCAACCGGGTCCGTCGATGACTGCCGGTCCGTTTCCACGCTCGCGGGCCCCTCTCCGCTGCTTGCGACTCGAGGTGAGTGGGAGGGGATGGTTTAGCTCCTTATAAGGTCACGTTTCCTAATTCAGACATTTGATTGGCCGTAAGTACTTGTAAATGCTTGCTGGTCACGCAACGTCCGCGTGAACGTAAGTCTGTGTATGTAAATCCGAGTGTTGACATGTTGTGGACTCATGTTTCGTTTCCGGCCACGTGCAATTAGATGCGTAGTAAGCCTGCTAGCTACTTTGAGCAATCATAACACTGTTGTAACTGGAGGTGTTCCGTCCACTAGTGGTAATTTTTGAAACTTGAATGCCCAATATTTTGTTTTTTTTTGCTATTATAATTTCTCTTACAAGCGTTCTTGTGACGTCAATATCATCACCAAAACTTGTTTACCGTTCCAGAAGCAGGTTATTAGATTAGGTGCGAATAATATTTCGCCCGGCGACTGGCTTTGTCAATATTTTTATTTCGTTTTAGAAAATAGGGTTATCGAACTGTTTTAGTCTTTTTTGCCGCCTGGTAACTTTTTTTTTTTTTTATAGTCGGAGGCGGTTTACTTACGTTCCCCGCGAGCACTTAGGCCATAGGCCCATTGTACTATCTCCCATTTTACCTCATTCCCTTGCCAGTAACCCGGTCCCTTTTATGAAGTTCACCAGGGCTGTCATTGGATATGTGGCGATGTCTTCTGATTCCACACTGTGTCTTCCCAGGTATCTGAGCCTTATTCCCAGCAGAGCGGGACATTGGCACCATAGGTGAATTGGAGTCTCTTCCTCCTCTTCACATTTCCTACAGATGTTGGTGTTTTCCACTCCCAACAGTTGGTAACAGATTGATGCATTTTTCAACTGGTAAATATTATGATTTGGAAAAAGGGGGTCATCAAACTTGCAGGTGTTTACTTCAAGTTATTGACACAGTGGGTGGCAACAACTTAATCTAGTTGTATGATATGATGTTCGATACATATATTTTTTATACCCTAGAAACATTGATTACAGTGATGAAATAATTAACAGAAATTAAATATCTTAATGTTTTCCATGAGGTATGTACATTTAGTAATTACTGTGTGACGCGTACAGTGTATAGGTGTGTATATTGGTCAATATGTATGTACATAAATTCGCATCGATCAGTTTATATCATTGACATTATACTATCAATTTGGGCAGTGAATCCGAAATAATTTCGATGATAGAGTTTAGGCAAATATTATTGAATATATGAAAAGCACATTTAATTGGGGAATTAGATGCTGTATTTGTTTTGTAATAAACCGAGTGGAATAGCAATGTATGTCGTCTTCGTCTCAAAGGTATGTCAATTAATATTAGTTAGGGACCGAAGTTCGGTACAGTGGATATTATTGTTAAAAATTCTATGTATAAATGATAAATTAACTACTACCCGCCTTTGCTGCAAAGATTGAAATATACATTCAATATGTTTTTTTCAATTTGTATTGACTATTATTCTGACGTCTCATATGTATTATGATTAACAAGTCCTGAGTCAAGTTTTTTTGGACACACTATTATTCTGACGTCTCCCATGTACTATGATTAACATGTACTGAATCAAGTATTTTGATTGATTCGATCGAGTCAAGTCTTTCTTAGTGCCCCTACTTCTTCTATCATTCATTACCTTATCATTCATTTCTTACATTACATTTCATACTTCGTTCTTTAGTTCTACATGTCTAATCCACCTAATCGATCCTTTCCTAATATTATTCATTTGGCGTAGATCATCCATGGTTACTAGGTTTTACCACACATATGCGCCGAGGATATTAATTCCAATGATATTATACGGTCTATTCAGTCCCTTTCATACTTCCTCTGCCTGTTTCATGCCTCACTGCCATTATATTTATAATCAGGGTTGGTATACTAGTCACAAAGGGAGCTGATCTGTACGTCATCGACGATTATCCTATTCCTTCTCACAAGCGGTATGAAAATGAAAAAGCTAGAACGATGAAATCACTTACGACCTCTTGCAGGGAATAGTAATCAGTTCTCCATTGTGGAATGCTAGCCTTGTTTCTTTGGACATTTTTTTTGTTAAAGACTTCCGCGTTTAGTTCTCTATTTACGTTAAAAAAATATTTGATAAAATCACTCGTCTATGATCATAGACCGTTACTATCATGAAGGAAACTAACCCGCCTTAATACTAAAAATCTTACATTTTCGCCAAGATTTTAACTACATTCCTAGCAGTAGCGGCTTGTACTCGCAAAACTCAGTCTATCCCCTAAGCCAGGTCAGATTCTAGCAATTATTTTCAGCTTATACCGAGCTGCTAGAATTATCGATACACAGACTGGGAACTAAATTGGCGTCATCTCGGCGCGTCAATTAAATGTATTGTATCTTAGGGGATTTCCGTCTCGCTGAGGAGTTTCGAGGCAATGGTGAACGCCGTTTAGGAAAAATTTCAATACTATAGCTATACAGAAATTTACGATTTGAGCGACCTATGTCGAGCTGCTCGAGCATGTGGACACAGCGACAAGCATGTATTTAAGTCATGTTCGATCGAGTCAAATCGTCGAGCGTGAACATACGTGTGCAGCTAGCTATGGTCAACATTCACGCGCGTATGGATAATTGGTGTTCCCAGGTGACATTCCTCAATGTGCAATATGGAATCCGCTCGCATGACGTGACTTAGGTATGACACGTGATACAAATAACGAAAATTAATGGCCGTTGAATTCAGTATAGTATTACATCATACTTTGGATTTTGGTGGTTGTATTATTGATTGAAAATAATTATTTTTAGGTTCACCGAAATGTAGGGGGTGCGCTGCTTCAACGCTTCTTACTACTAGCCCCCATTGATTCCAAACCGCGTCATGGCAACTAACTGTGTTCCTTTTATTCCAGCACCGTTGCTTTGCCAGATTTTGCTTGCGTTTCCATTATTTGCTCGCCAGAGCGTTTAGGTATAACACGTATCCAACAGTACTGCAGGGGTCGCCAACTAATTACCAGTTAAGGCCACCCCTTTGTTTCCTTTGAGACCATTCTTATTAATTTATGCTTGTGTTACCTGGAAATACACACAGTTAAATGAGTATATTTGCAAGGCCACTACAAAACAGGTGTTGTTATTTTTATTTATTTGTTTAGGCATTCACAGTACATTGTTACATTTTTTTAATTAAGTAAATATATTATTTTGATATAGTTATAGTACATATTTATATATGTCTATACAATATTTAATTTTGTATGAAATAAGGAGTCATCACCAATGTTAATAAAGTAACAACTATAAGATCTCTCACAAAAGCGGCGCTATATAAATTATCCAAGAATAAATAAAGAGAAAAATACCTGCGTGGAGAAATTATGAAATGCGGTAATTTTGGAAAAATACATCCAATACTGGTTTAAATTTGAAATTAATTCTAACCCTATAAAGTCGACAGAAAACAACAACAAATTAACGGCTTAAATTTTATTTTTTATTTATTTATTGCAAACTAGATACATTCAAAACAAGTTGAGCAATCTAATTACTACAATGTAACTTTATTACGCATAAAAAAAGTTAACAATTTTCAAATGTAAAAAAAATATATAAATAATTTTGAGATAATATAATGACGCAGGTCGATAAATAAAAAATGCATAAGATATTAAACAACTAAAACACCAAGTAGGTAGGTAATTACACAAAAAATCAAGCACCCAGATACCTCTCACTTACCAGGCCGTCCAACTATATATATATATTAAAATTACGAAAAAAATTACTGCGATTGAAAATATGTTTCATTTAAAAAAAGAAATAAGAAAGTATGTCTTCCACAAACATTGATGTTAAGTTTGTGATTGATTATACTTTAATTTTAAAAACATTGATAAATACGTTTTCCAAATACATAATGCCGACTATTTATTATACATTTTTGAAAATACAGGTGATGTTCGCTTATTATTATCACTGAACTTATAAGTAATAATAAATTATTATAATAAAAAATAATAATAATTTATGTTTATATAATGCACTTGCATAATGAAGATTGACTAGATGATCATTTGTGGAAAAGTGTGTGAAAGGGTTTAGTTTTTTTTTTATTTATTTTTCGGAATAACTTTATTGAGTAAAACCTCAAATTGTAATATTTAAATATTGAAGACAATATTAGTGATTTCTAAACGAAAATCTGAAACAGAAAAATCAGAAAAGGAAACGGTCACATCTGGGACTCGAACCCAGGACCCTTGTCTTTCCGGGACAGTGCTCTACCAACTGCGCTAATGGGACCCTATTCCCCTCGGTAAAAGATAGTTGCCAATAAAAATGTGCGGTGAAAAAATGAAGACAATGTTAGTAGTTCTTATTCGAAGTATGATACAGTTAAAAGTGACCGAGGGGAATAGGGTCCCATTAGCGCAGTTGATAGAGCACTGTCCCGGAAAGACAAGGGTTCTGGGTTCGAGTCCCAGATGTGACCGTTTCCTTTTCTGATTTTTCTGTTTCAGATTTTGGTTTAATTTTTCCTGTGGGGAAGGTTTAACCCGAACATAAAGTCAAAAACATTGTCTTCATTTTTTCACCGCACATTTTTTATTAATGTTAGTAGTTCTTATTCGAAGTATGATACAGTTAAAAGTGACCGAGGGGAATAGGGTCCCATTAGCGCAGTTGGTAGAGCACTGTCCCGGAAAGACAAGGGTCCTGGGTTCGAGTCCCAGATGTGACCGTTTCCTTTTCTGATTTTTCTGTTTCAGATTTTCGTTTAGAAATCACTTATATTGTCTTCAATATTTAAATATTACAATTTGAGGTTTTACTCAATAAAGTTATTCCGAAAAATAAATATTCATTCTAGACTTGCAGAAAAGTCAACAGATGTCGCACATTAAAAATAAAAAATAAGATAAGTGTATCTAAAAGACGCTGTCTGGATTGCATTTAGTTCGGGTTGAATCTTGCGATCATACATAAAAGATAGCTGCCAATAAAAATGTGCGGTGAAAAAATGAAGACAATGTTAGTAGTTCTTATTCGAAGTATGATACAGTTAAAAGTGACCGAGGGGAATAGGGTCCCATTAGCGCAGTTGGTAGAGCACTGTCCCGGAAAGACAAGGGTCCTGGGTTCGAGTCCCAGATGTGACCGTTTCCTTTTCTGATTTTTCTGTTTCAGATTTTGGTTTAGTTTTTCCTGTGGGGAAGGTTTAACCCGAACATAAAGTCGGAAAAATGATCCACGAATTTTTTTGGGGGTCTTCTAATAGAAATAAGTGATACCTACAGTAAAATAAAAACATGTTGTACAAATCGAGAGAAAAAATAAAAAAAATAGAAAAACAACAGTGCGTGTTGCTTTTATGTCCAACAGAACGCGCCAACAGAATTTAAGGTCAAAATGGCCTTTCCCCCGTTTATGTCGAACAGAACGCGCCAACAGAATTTAAGGTCAAAATGGCCTTTCCCCCTTTTATGTCCAACAGAACGCGCCAACATAATTTAAGGTCAAAATCGCCTTTCCCCCTTTTATGTCGAACAGAACGCGCCAACAGAATTTAAAGTCAAAATGTTCTTTCCCCCTTTTAAATATTTTTTTATTATCAATATAAAGTTTTTTTACAAGTGTTTTTCGATATCTGTCTCACTAGGATATAGATAGATATAGTCGGGGCGGACGTATTGGTTACAAAAATGAGTATTTATGTTTTATTTGATACATGCATAACTATAAATAAAATATAAATTATAAAGTTGTATACATTTTAAGCCGTGAAGACATAATAGAAAATGTAGGTTATCTCACAGAAAATTTTAATGTTTTTAATTTGTCGATCTACCTATTATATGTACATACGTTAAAACTTTTAAGCGTATGAAAAGAAATTGACGCGGAAGAGATACCAACATCGATATAAGTACGCTGTGGGAATGTCCGTTGTATTAACGTGTACAGAAATAAGCTCACTTTTCCCCTCCGTTGGTGATATTCTTCCCTAGAATCGTAATGTCTTGGATAAATTAGCGGCATCAGTTTTCTTTAAAATCGACGTGGATTATGTTTTTAACCATTGTCAATCTGGGAAAACAAATTGAGAAAGACAAAGATTCTCGGATTACGAATAACCTGATAGTAATTTTAAAATTTCCTACTACCAAAATGCTTTTGTTGTGATGGAGGACTTTTCCTAAGGCCGAGGAATTGACCTCACGACGCCTTGGTGGGACCCAAACGCGATGTCAATTCAGCCGCTGACCGGTCTTTTGTTGTTATGTCCTGACGAAGGTTTGTCCAAGATTCAATTGAAACCAATTGATGTTAAATATAATAAATGTTGTAGTTTAATACAAAGTGTTTATTTGGTTTAATTAAAAATTAATTACACTGAATAAAGGACGAAAAAAAATTCGACTTTAATTGCAACTTGCAATTTGCAAATCAAGAAGTTTCAGTGTCGATTACTAAAAAATGTCACACCCCCTTTGGAAAGTCTTGAATTCCATAAAATATAATTTTAAAAATATCTTTAGTGTCGGTTAGGCAACAAAGGCTCGCGACCCCAACTCAGTGCGACCCCAGTTATGGCTTTCCGCAATTTCAGCTTTCTTTATTTACGTTTATTAACATCACTTTTTAATCGTTAGGCGCTGGCACAGCCACTGCGGCTAAATTGAAAAAGGTGAAGCAATTATTTTTAACGCCCAATTAGCTCCCCCCTAGCCGAGGAGATTTAAACTCGACGCATTTTCACGATTTCAATTATTGCATCAATTAAACGGAGCCCACGCAGCCTGAGCCTTTGGAATTACGGGGTGACTGGGCCTCGGTGTACATAAATAATAATTAATAGTATAATAAGTTATCGTTTTGACAAGGTTATTCATGAATTTAAAAAAAATAATGCTTCCTTGAACAGCTAGTGTCTCGAAATGTTCTTAAGTGCCCACGAGATCATCATTTTTATTTATTTTCTACTATTCAAATATTTTACCGGTTTGCGGTGTATTCGCCTAAAGTAAAAGGTTATGTAATTTGTCGATGTAAATGTTTTTTATGCCAATTGACGGCTTATTCACACTGTGGTTTGATGAGAGGTAGGAAGCTCTCAGATAATATATTTTGGTCTCCCTATAGAAACCTTAACTTACAATCACTTGATGAAAGTATTAAAATGATTAAAACTCTCAGATAGAAGACTCGTACTCATATACCAACTAGAAATACTCGTCCAAAAATTACTTTCAATTGCAACAAAATAGTAATTTCGATAATCTCTGATACCTAGGTTGCATGCAGTAGGTAAACTTTATGTGATGTGTTCAACTGCATGGAATTTAGTTACAAGAAGGCTATAATAACATATGTCATAAATAAATATTAATATTTGCTTTTATTATTAACTAGCTGTACCAAGAGGTACCGTTTTTGTGTTACAAAAACGGTACCTTTTGTGTTTTTGTGTTTTGTTTACAAATAACATGAAAATGATTTTACAATTTATTATTAACACCGCAAAAGACGGAAAATGTTCCTTGAGTAGTGATGGACGACTTGAACCAGCTGAGGAATTAAACGCGATGCTAACTCAGCAACTGATCAGTCAAATCGTGTATCAAATAAATCTAATGCTTTTTAAAACCAATGTTTAAGTAGATATACAATTTTTAAGGTATTTCATTGCAGTATTTCCATGATGTAGACTTGATTAATAAAACGCAGTCTATCAATTTGTTAAACACAAATAATAATTAATAATTAAATAACAAAATTTTGAAATATTCGTCAATCCCCTAAAATGCACAAATCAATTAATGATATTTAAGCTTGTTTTAAAATTGCAGTGCGACCATTTGATGATTTTTTATGTAAATCATTATTCATTATGCGCAGAAATTCGTTGATTGCTTGAAACGAATTGATTGTTGGTATAATCCAATCGAGCATGTTTTTAGACAATGTGTTAAAATTATTTAAATTCAAATAAATCAAATAAAAACACGGTATGGATAAATCAAGCGATATTAAAATATATTTTTTAAAACGCCCCTATAAAAAAACGTACTCTTGTGGTTTAATTTCAGTATCCTTCACGGCTATTTCAAATACAAACACAAATAATTTCAATAATTATCTCTAAAATGTAGTTTTATAAATACATCACATTAATTTCGCTTTTCTTTTCTTGAAGTAAGCTACGAATAAAGTGGAAATTGACCCACTTCCCAACATTCAAACTAGCTGAAACTTGGCAGATAGACTCGTTGTCGATGGCAATGCCTTATGTGAACTTTTGGTGGCAATCACGCACACATTAGCATTTTTTTAAATCGGATGATATTAAAGCAGTTCGTATACGAAATAAATGTCGGTTCTATCCGATCGGGATTTGGCGAGGTTGGTATAGATGTCGACTCCAGTTCCTGGAAGGAAGGTTAAATCCTCAGTTAAGCCATTTTTGATTTTTTTTTTTAATGTTCACATCAGTTAAGAGCCAACCCCTGGGGAGAAAAGATCAGTCATCAGACAAATAAAAAAAATGTAATACATCTGTTATTAAAAATAGATGTATTAAGTAAAAAGATTTTTTTTACGGATTGATTTTTTTGCCGCCAAAATTTTAGTCGTAGTTATTATCGGTGCCCTTGAGGTGATTTCTCATAAATTTGGCGGTTTAAAAATCATCGAAATATTATTATTAATGAGAGAATATAAAAGGAGACAATTTTTAAACACCGTATATCAAGCGCCTGGACATTTCCTTTGGCACATACTGTCAGAAGGTCGGAGTATCTTCGCTTTGCAATAAAATGGAATATTTCTGAACGTATTTGAAAACGGTTTTTAAACGTGATAAAATACGGTTTTACATTTCGTTATTATAAATAAAAATACATTTTTGAAATGATAAAATTTTAAAGGCGAACACAAAAAAAATAACTTAACGTTTTTTTTAAACTAAAATTACTGATAACGAAAAATTATAAAAAAAACCTCTCTTATTGTATTAGACACATTACAAGTTACAAAAAACGTTAATGTCACCTTTTTTTCTCGTTTCATATAAAAAAAATATCTAATAAAAAAAAAAAAAATTATGATTTATAAAAAGTCTCGTAAGTTTTTTCAAATTGCGGTCGGAACCTTTGGTTTCATAAAAGTGCAAATTTTAATTCTTTTGTGATTAACTTCTTGATTTGAATACAACGCATGGTATTTTTTCTTTCTAATACCGTTTAGATAATATTTATCACCACAACAGTAAGTGAGATCCGACAATTTCTGTAAGATCGTATGAGTTGTTCCCAAAAGCGAACAAATCGGCCTAAATGGTTAAATGAACTTCTATTTATTCTTGTGGAGGCAAGGAAAAAAGATCCGATGTTTGGAAAGATTTGAAAAAAACTAATCTTAAAATAAGAATGTTATGTTTTCTAATAATACATTTAAAAATATAGTTCTATTAGGTGCACGCTATTGCCAGAGATGGATTGTAAATTTTAAACAAATAATATGTAATCTTGATTTATCTTTTTGAAGTTGTGATCTGAAATTTCTGCGTTGGCCTAGAAGTTTTAGACGATTTGCAAAAAAATCCTGTCCAAACGGAATTCCGCTATGGCTCACCGAGAGTTTTTGCTACTTCGGCAAACAGTTTTCGGAACCCCCTCGTTCCGAATTTCTACCAATTTATAGTCCTAAAAAATATATGTATAACTGTAATTATATGAAATTTTAACAATACAAAATAAAACCCAAAGCATCGTCCTAATATTATTAAAAACACATTTTTTTCTGTTATTTCACATGTTATAGGCATACAAAAATTACAATCTATCTTTTAATGCAACTTTGAAATTTTGGTTCTATTTTAATAAATATTTTCACAACTTTCGCTTATTATCGTTTTTTTTATATTAACGTGCCCCCTCTAACATTCGTATTAAAAAAATATCTCCCTTTCAAACAATCTTATTTTTGATGGCTTTCTAAGATATAAGCAATAGCCGATCATTACGATTATTTCCTGTTCACATGTTTTTTTTTTAAAACATCAAACATATTAAAACTAAATTAGAGAAAATAACACGTCTACATAAATTAGTTTTGTACGATTTTGTGAGTGTTAATACGAGTAATACATTGTTAAAATCCCGCAACAAATGATAACAATAGATGAAATAAATTTGTTGAATTAATGTTTTAATCAAAATAACCAAACGTGCAAATACATACCCAACAATTTAAAGCAGCAACTCTACAAGAAAGCCAGTACAATCACGTTTAGAAATTACAAGTATAAAATAAATAAAAAAAATACTAAAACCTAGCTAAACTATTTGATGCGTCGTAAACACAATCTCCCCCGGGTCGGGAGCAATGCCCTCGCTACCACTGGTCAAGCGCCGTACTTAGTCATATTTATGTATGAAAGCATTATGCGATTTAAAGTTAATGCGGCCAGTGGCGCGCGCTGGTAACGGCCACCCTTTGTTATAATAGAGCAGCTCTAGGGTAGTGGGGAATACGGCGAAAGATTTTGTAATATTTGAATGGATGGGCTGGGTGAAAACTCAATTTCCTTCAACTATGATGATATATGAGGTTAATTATAAAACATAATTTGGTCGTTTTTTTTCGCGAAATCAACAATATAATAAAAAAAACTATTTTTTTTATTTTTTTTTTATTTATAAAAGGAAAAAGTACATGTAAGGAATAAGGTTTATAATTTACAATGACAATATTAAATACTACTCTTCCAGAGAAGCATTAGCTTGTGGTTGGAAGAGGAGTGTACATTATATAATTGTAGATATTTTTTTTTAAAAGAAAGACAAACATTCCCGGGTTACGAATAACCTGACAATATTTGAAAATCTCCTACTACCACCACAGTAAGCTGAAGAACTTAGCCAGCCGAGGAATTGAACACACTACGCCTGGGTGGGACCCAAACGCTATGTCAACTCGGCCACCGACCTGACATACTTCTCTTGATTCTATATACATATAGAATCAAGAAAAGTAGGAAAAAAAATATTGTAAGTAAAATGTACTACTAGTAGCTATAATATATAAATAAAAACATGATGTTATTAGTTTCTGGGATAAAGACCATTATTATTATTATTATTTTATTATTATGTATGCTTTATTTGGAGAAGAATTTGCTTCTTAAGTAGAATATTTACTATTATTTTTTTTTAATTTATCTTTAAAATATTTTTTCAAAATGCTCAAAGCTTGGCTTTTGTCGTTTATGATTCTGATTTCCTCAGGGAGTTGATTGAAAAGGGTTCTTCCTTGGTATGTTTAGTAATTCTGTGCAAAAGAAGTGTTTAATTTTGAACATGGAAAAATGTATTTAAGTCGAGTGCGGTTTTCAGTTAGAAATTGGTACTTTTCTTTTTCTTTTATGATTTAAATTAATGAATTTTTAATGTACATATCTTTAAAAAGAGGTAATTGAAAATTTTCGAATAAGCGGTCTGTTGGGTAGTCCGAATGTTTTTTTAATATGATTTTAATAATTATTCTCTGCACGACTTCTATTGGAAGGAGGTTAGTTTTATATGCGGATCCCCAACTAATGATGGCATATTGTAAAGTTGATTGAACCAAAGCATAGTATATTAAATATAGGTTTTTTTATCGACAAAAAATTTCTGATTCTTAAGAATGTATATACTAGTTTTCTAATCTTTTTTACAACTTGACATATTTGGTCTTTCCATTTCAGATTTTTATGTATAATTATTCCTAGATATTTGATTGTGTTTGTTGTTTTTAATATTGAGCAGTTTGTGATACAATAATTTTTATCGTGTGTTTTGGAATTGTCACGTTTGATAATGTCAAAGTGTTTAGAGGTGTCTTTTGATTGTATTGCAAATGGAATGACAAATGTTTTATCGCTATTTAGTGAGAGTAAATTAATGTCGAAGAAATTCTTAAGAGTGTTTATGTCTTCTGTGGCTTTTAGCGTTACTTTTTCCCAAGTCTTTTCCTTTATTATTAGTACTTTATCGTCGGCATATGAAGTAATTTGTCCATGTAATGGTTGAAAGAAAATATCGTTAACGTATATTGTAAAAAGATTTGGTCCAAGCACCGTACCTTGCGGGATTCCAAAGTCTGATATTTCTTTATCACTTTGGGGATCAGAGGTGAGGCACAAAATGAAAGAAAGTTGTGAAGGTCACATGTGTTTATTGGTGAGTCAGTAGCCGTGACGAGGAGATGATGTAGGACAAAAGTTGAATACTCCGGACGCTGCGGTGATGTGCTGGTCAAGCGCGGGTCAGTGAGTCGATGCCGGGCGCTGGTGACTGGACTCGTTGACTGTCAGGCACTGGCGATCTTGGCAATCAGTACTCCAGTGCTGACGGAGGCCGAAGGTGCGGCGGACCTTGTAGGCGGTTGAGCGGGAACGATGTAGACCAGTGAGGATGCTGCGTGTCCTCGTGGTGGTCATGGTAGCGTGGAAGAAGCGCTGGTCAGAGACACTGGAACCAGGGCGCTTGTAATCCGAGTAGCGCTGGCCATGGACGTGGCCGAGGCGCTATGATGGTGTCCCGATGGAGTCCATGATGGTACGGGCGAAGCCGGGAATATTGTCCTTTGCGCTAGTAAGATTAGCGCGGGTTAACACTCGTTGATCCTTGTAGACTGACGGCGGAATGATGACTGACTGCCTCGCTGCGTCGGGCTTATTTATACTACACGGCCGATGGCGACAGTACGTAGTAAATTGCAATTAAATCGAGGCCACTTGCTCGGACTGTGTGTTTCGGGAACCTTCGACATTGCGGCGATTATGCATAGGCCGTAGATTCGAACCTTCTGGCGAGTTCTCGTAGTATCCCAGACGGACTGCAGTATTATTGTCGTCGATAGACAGGTAGGTACTTGAAGTACGTAGGTTGCTCTGTTTACGATGCGAATTGGAATGCAGGTACATAATTCGGGAGTAGGTACTAAGTAGGTCGAGCAGTTTATTATTAATTAGTTAATCTAGATTTTTCTCGACGCCACATCACTATTAACCTGGTTCATTTTTACGACTGGTGGGCGATTTTTTAAATAGTTGGTAATCCATTTAATCGAGTTTTCTTTTATACCTATATTTTCCAATTTTCTCAGTAGAATTTCGTAGGATATGCTATCAAAAGCTTTTCTGAGATCAATAAAAATACCGGCACATTTTTCGCCCTTATCTAGTGAGTTGTAAATGTGTGAAGTTACATTAGCAATCGCATCTTGTGTGCTGAGTGATTTTATAAAACCAAATTGGTTTTTGTGTACGATTTTATTGTTTTCAAGGAAATTGACCTACTGTTTTTCACGATTTTTTCAAAAATCTTTCCTATGTGTGAGACAGGTAGGGCGATAATTAGTTATTTGTTGTAGATGTCAAACTTTATAAATAGGTGAAATTATTGTGTTCTTGCAGTTTGTTGGAAAAATTCCTTTTATTAAGCTTCAGTTTATCGAACGAGTAATGGGTTTTATCAAATGAATTTTCATAGATTTTAGAATATGTACCGTAATATTACCGGATCCGGAAGATGAACCTCCTTTCATGCCTTCAATTATTTATAAAATTTCACACTCAGACGTTGTTACCAACTTTGACAATATATTTTGAATCTGTAAATTTACAATTATTTGCTTTTTTGGGTTAATAGGTTTATTAATATTTTTGGCTAGATTTTTTCCAACATTGGCAAAAAAATAATTAAATATGTTTACACATTGATTAGGATGAATGTTAGTATCTATGATTTTCTTTATGTTTTGGGTTTTTATAGTATTTTCCATTGCTAAATTAACGGTTTTCCATATTTGTTTATTTTTATTGTCTGCAGATAGTATTTTCTTTTTGAAATAGTCCTCTTTACTTTTTTGATACAGGTTGTTAGTATATTTTTAATTTCTTGTAAAAAATATATGCTTTTTCATCTAGGGGATTTTTTAATGTTGCTTTATACAGTTTTTTTTTTGTGATAGATATTATAAGTCCTTCGGTTATCCAAGGTTTTAAACATCTAAGTTTTGATTTTATTTGAACTGTAGTTTCAATAGTCGAATTTTTTTTTGTGCTGTGACAATATATTTTCAAAGTTGTTTGAGCAGGTTTCGGCATCATCACTTTCTAACACATTGTTCCATTGCTCATTTTTTAGTTTTTCGGCTAAAATAGTCATATTTATGGTGGATTTTTTGTTTATGTTTTTTTGATTTAGTTTTGTTATCATAAAAAAGAATGCATGCATGGTGATCAGTCATATCGGTTTTCCAAATAATTGACTTAACTTTTTGTAGATCTTTGCTATTTATATTGGTCCAGATATTGTCTAAACAAGATGAAGTGTGACCTTTTATTTCTATTGTATTTTTGTTTATACATGATATGAAGTTATGTTCAGTCATACAATTTATATATTCATTCTTGTTATGATTTATGATGTATTCTTTAATATTAAGATTAAAATCTCCTGCAATAAAGCATAGCTTATTTTTAAATTTTGATAATATGTGCTTAAGATCATTAATAAACGAAATAATGTTCGTTAAGTAAATAGAGGGTGATTTGGTGTTAGTAAATATTTCGGATAAAACTATGGGGTCTGGTTTTTATTTAAATTGTTTAATTTTTAAATTAACTCATCCCTATTTTTTTCCACACTCCATATATTGATATGAAATATGAATATATCATTTAGATTTTTGGATATAAGTTCGTTACATGAATCAGTGGACACACATTCATATTCTTGAATTTAAAAATTATTTTCATTTTCGTTATCTATGAATTCATTCACTTGAATTAATTAAGGTTTTTCTAAAGTAATGTTTCTAAAATCATCCTTAAAAGTATCATTAGATCCGTGTATACGGTTAACCGCCATATTAAGAATTATTTTATTTACGTATAAGCAATTAGCTCGCTGTAAAATTACATCTTTCGCTGTGATATTTGAATAATAATATTTCACAGTAACAACAACATCGTTATTTCTATTTATCACATAAGATGTATATTTATAATTCGGTATACGAATAGCACTCGCTGGCGAATATTGGAATATTGTTGCCCAAATTCGATTAACGTATGGTAGATCATTACAAGCGAGTGACTCATGATTTGCAAATGTCTCGGTTAACACTATGCAGTCCGTCTGAATTTTTAAAAAGTTGATAAATAAATTTTTAAATAAAATAAATTTCGGGAGGTACATCAAATAATTTGGTGAAATGTAAATAGACCGTTAAAATTTCTGGGGAAAAGATCAGTACATGTTTCAGTTCTTGAACATTCGTATTCATGGATTTTATAACAATTTCTATTTGGTTAGATATGAAAACATCCATTTAAAATTTATTGAGGTGAGTGGTTAGATTTTGGATAATATGAATTATTCTGTATCGTAATCGATTTTTTGTTTAGCAATTTTTAACATGTAATTTCTAAACTTACATGTTGTACTATTTGTTAGGTGATCGGTTGGGTAATTTTGGTGTTTATTTTGATTAGAATCCCAGCAGTTGGCACATTTGGGGGGATGGTCCAGAGATTTACATTCCCGGTATTAGTGGTCTTCGGCGCAGTGCATACATCTTGGATTCTTTGTTTTATTTTGGCATTTATGTGCAGTGTGTCCAAATCTTAAACAGTGGTAGCATTGTGTTATAGGGTTTCAGTCTTCGACATACATTCTGGAAAATCCTAAATTTAAACGTTTTTTCATTATGAAGAAGTTTCTCGTAACTCCGTTGGTTTTAACAATAATATTATGACATCGTTTTTTTTGTTCTCAGTGATAGCCTTCACCTGGAATATATCTTGATTTTGTTCTGTCATTATTTTGATATTTTCATTTTGGAAAATTAAGACTGCTAGAAATTTTTCATTAGTATATTTCATTTCAATACCTTTGAATACTATACATGGTTTTTTCTTGGGTATTTCTTCTGCCTTGGAAATTTTGTTGATTTCATTCATCAGTTTGGTTGCATCTTTTTTTTAGGGCAAGTTATAATTAATCGATTGTTGGTTATTTTTTTCATACTGCTTACTCCGATACCCAGAGCAGATATTTTAATTTTATTTTGTGTAGTTTTCTTGAGTTGAACTTGATTTTTGTTAGTACTTAAACTTGTTATTATTTTAGGGAAGTTTTTTCCAACATTCTCAGTTTCTTGGTAATTGGATTTTAAAGCTGACACATATGTCACTCTTTCATTTTTTATTTTCAGCATTTTTTTCATCATTTTATTTTGTTCCTTTAGTTTTGCAAGATCTACCGCCATATGCAAAATTTTTTCCATGATAGAGTTTTTTTTTTTTGAGATTTCTGTTTAAGTTTCCTTTGTAATTCTTGAATCTTCAAATAGTGTTGTCATTTCAGCAATTTTGTTTTTGGCTTTATGGATATAATCGCGTGGATCGACTTCTTCCACCGTGACGGTATTACTGTTTTGTTCCGGGTCTCAACGTGTAAATGCGGCTAGTATGCAGTCACTCACGTCTGAGGCCTGCGAGCTAGCAGACTACACTGAGTTTTAAGTTACTTAAGTACTATGTTAAGTTATATTCAGGACCATATAATGTATATATATATATATACATTATATATATATATGTTATGGTTAAGGTTTTCACGGGTGTAAGATGTAGAATAATGTTCTCGGTTTACCCGCGTAAAGTAGTCCTTAAAAGGACTTTTTAATTTCTGACGTTTCGGACAGATCTCACTGTCCATCTTCAGAGGCCTTATGTCCTGAATTTTGTCTCAAACTGAACGCTTTCGGGTGTCTGTTCGGTCCGGAAGTCAAGATACAAGTGGGTGCTAGACATAAGAATTGATAAGCACCCACTTGTATCTTGACTTCCGGACCGAACAGACACGCGAAAGCGTTCAGTTTGAGACGAAATTCAGGACATAAGGCCTCTGAAGATGGACAGTGAGATCTGTCCGAAACGTCAGAAATTAAAAAGTCCTTTTAAGGACTACTTTACGCGGGTAAACCGAGAACATTATTCTACATTATATATATATATATATATATATATATATATATATATACATTATATATATATATATATATATATATATATGGTCCTGAATATAACTTAACATAGTACTTAAGTAACTTAAAACTCACTGTAACATTAAGTAATTAGTCAAACTTGATGATGAATATAACATCAGAATAATAAGCGTTAAGTAATCCATAAAAACATGGAGAAATCTTGTTGGGAAGTGAGTTAGCTAAGGGATTCACAGGTGCACTCATAGAGGGCAGTACAAAGAGCTTGCTTGGAAGTCCGCAAGATGGCAGCTAGTAGTCGCTAGGGCCAGTTAGGTTGCTTCCAGACAAACATGGTGTTTGCAGATCTCATTTAACCAGCTCCTTGTTAGGTCGACCATCGAAGTCACTCTTGTAATACGCGAAGTATTGAGTAAATCTCTGATTTAATATAAAAAACTTATTCTCTAAAATCTCCTTCCACGACGGGTTGGAGAACTGTTTGTGGAAACACAACAAATCTAAAAAAACTAATCTAATTTAATTGAATTTCGGGTAGGTATGAACGTAACTGTATCCTTTTTTATAGTAATTTTGATCATCTTCGTGGCGTAGTACTAACCATAACAGTATTTGGATCTGAAGGTTGTGGATTTCATTTACGCTGAAGTACAGTGATGGAATCATTTATTTTTTCCCAACTTTTGGGAACCAATAAGACTATTAAATTGTCATAGAACTTCAGAATATTGTAAAGTTCTAATTTGTAACAGGAAAAACGAAGGAAAGATCAAATGGGAAAAACAACCAGGCTGTTCAGGCTCCGTAGTAAGTGTTCAAAGTTTACTGAAGATGGTTCGAAAAGAAAATAATATGTAAACATGAATGTAAGAGTTAGCGCACTGATGTTAAAAAAAAAAAAAAATTAATCTTAGTTAGTGACTGGCATAAAAACATGTAATAAAACAAAGACTTATTTAAAAAAGGGCAAAAACTCTCGACAACTGAATTAGGTAAGTAGTATTCAAAGAAACTATATTTGTTCATACCTATCAAAAAAGAAACACATTCGTTTTTAAGTACGTCGATTTGAATTTAGTTTGATTATCTGTAGTGTTTATTTATGAAATAATTTTGTAGATTTATATTTTCAACATTAAGTACCGTCGACGAGACTCGAGAATAAGAATGTCGACCAATGTATGTACTTTCAACGGCGATTACGAGCGGCCTGGATTGGAGAATCGATACCCTGGAGCTCACCTTATGGAGTGGTAGAATAATCCGGAAAAAAAACTAATTATTAGCATTCCGTTGTTAATTGAAATCTAGTACAATTTTGTACGGAATATTTGTCAGTAAAAATTCGGGATGTGAGTCTTCAAAGACTTCAGAGTACATTTCATGATACGTTCGAATTTTTTGTAGTAATATTGATGTGAGTAATGAGTATATTCCACTATGCGCCTAATATTGACATAATGCACCTTGATTGATCTGGTTTGAACTGAAAGAAATGAATATACAACAGTCGTAAAACGATCTTATATCTAGGTAGGTATCCAAAAAAAATTAAAGTTTACAACCAATCTCGCCATTCCCCACTATTTTTCTTGTCTTATTCCTTCTACATTCCCTGCAACATATCATCCTTAAAAGGGTTCAGTTAGGGTCAAACGCGTGACGTCATGAAATGGGCACGCCTCGTCTGGCGAACCCATTAAAATTTTATAGTTTTTAGATCATTATAGAACATCAAAACAGGGGAACGAGTAAAATAGTCCAATTCAAAGAAAATAATGGAAATAACAATATTATATTAACTGATGAGAGAGGAAGTAGAAAAGGATTACAATACAGGAAGATTTGGAAGAACATTGCTTTTCAAATTTGGTATCTCATTATAGCTAATGCCATTTCTCTATCAAACTTTTCAATTCTGAATGTATTAATCTCTTCAACTCTTTTACGAAGTTTTCGGACAGGATAAAATATTATGAAGACTATTAATAAAGTTTCCAAAATTCCTATGGGTAGGATACTAGGCTGACAGTGGGCGAATCGGGAAAAAATGGTGGTAAGACGATAAACGTGATTTATTTGGTTGAATCAACCTTGTATGCTAAAAATATCAGGCAACCTCTAGAACGAATTTAAAGTAAACGGGTTGTCTAACTGTTCGAGAATTTTTTTTAGACATCAGAAAAACATATTTTTGTGGTATTTATATAAAGATTTTCATAAATCTGGTTTCTCCTCTTCAAGTAGGTACAAATTTTTTTGTTCCTAACAAAGTAAAATCTTCACGTAAATTGGGTCAAAAATATAATTAACCCTTACGAATTGTTTCATCCAAAGAATGAAAACGACAATAATGGACAAAGGATACCTTTGTCCGTCTTATATGGCCATGAATTTTTTTTTCCAAAAATGATAAAATTTATAAATTTTGACCATTTTTGAATAATGATCGGGTTCAATCCAAATATAATAAGAAAATTGGTTCGGCATTCTCTTTTAGTCATATATAATATAAATATTACGTTCAAAGTTCTTACAAAATTTATCAATTGAACCAATATGCATAATATTCGCCTTATTCCATCAAAGGAAATCCGTTAAAAATATTGTTTTGGGATACTTTGTCTCTTTTCTAGATGTCGTGGATATAATTATATTTATGTGTTTCTTTTTAAGGGGCAGTAACTATTTCCTACCCATTGCATGACTGGCCAAGCCCATGTTTTATTGCCAGCTATAAAACCATTGTAAATATATCTGAACTCGTGTATGCTGACTTATGATCCATATTATAGTACATTATTTCAACAAGCATGGCAGTTTGAAATCAGTAGGTTGGTTTTATCAGTCTTAGATAGAGTTTTGATATGCATCCTGAGGAAGGTTAGGACACTTAATCGATTGAATGTGTAGAGGATTGGAACGGAGGATGGTGCTCGATGGTGTGATGTCTGAGGAAGACGTGTCATGATTCAACGAAAGGGAGGTTAGAATTATGATCAGCAACCATCTAAAGATATTTAAAAAGAAAAGTAAAAAATATTGAGAGCTTGATTTATTCGTAGCTTAAATATTTCCATTTCAAAAATTATTTTGATAAAAAAAATAATTCTTATGTATTGCATTATTTTTTCAGAATTAATTTATATTGTTTCAATAAAACTGTTTACCAATCACGCGTTTTCTTAAAATATTCCACGAGATCAAACAATTCAAATAAAATAAAATAAAAAGTTTAATATCTTTTTCTGAAATTTTGTTGAGTGATCGAAAGCTCCAAATAAATTCTTTATTTTTGCTGGTTTCATTTTTATGAAAAATGCTTGCAAATGATACACAATTTGTGATCATTCAGTTCATCAAAATTTTCAAAATTCATTCATCAAAACTTTGCCGTTATTTTGATGAGTGACCGTAATAAAATAAAAGGTAAAATTGAAAAATACCATCGCAAAATAATCATTTGTTATATCAATTGACCAGTTGTTTCCGAATATTAATTTGATATGCATTTCCTCGAGCCATCCATTTTGTAGACAAAATAAAATCCACTCCATAATTACATTTATCGACTTTTAGAACCAATTGCTGGATGATTAAACTTAACCGTTAACTTGATTTTGTATCATTTAAGATACAATAAATAAAATTGCTAATTAACAAAGTACGTGTTACTACTGTTAATTATATTTTAAAAAAAATCGTTTACTGTTTGCCATCTTTAGGAAAATTACATTTTAGTTACCGTCAAACTAGACTCTTTTCATGTCTAGAAGTTTTTTGCAGAGACCCTTTTTAAAAAACGCTCTATTCACAAATAAGATATTTTTGGAATTTCTGAGCGTAGGTCAAATAAATATTCCCTCACACAATTATTTATCGGGAAACAATATTGAACGTATGGTACAGATTTAAACACTATAAGATTATGTTTTCGATATGGGGTATCTAAAAAGATACATCGCCGAATACGAAACAAACCACATTTTCTGAAAGAATAAATTTTTTGACCCTTCTTCGAGCAATTGGCAGTCAAGTTCATCATCCGATGAAGATGAGAATACGATTTTATCTTATATTTCATTCAAAACCCTCGTAAATACCTTCGGAGATGGAAAACTTATTTGATAGTGTAGAGACATGTTATCGGAAGAAGAATAAATTATGGAAAATAATTTCCCTCAAGGCCCATGTCTTCTTTGGGGATGCTGCGTGGAGGTTATTTCTTAGGAAAGAAAGGAGAGAAACTTCTGGGAAGAAAAAAGGGTATGAGGGATGAATAGGAATCTCGGAATCAATGTCGAGGAATGTCGGATAAATGTATCCCTCCCACCGCGGCGCAAAGCGATGGGTCGTTAGACCAGTTGGAGAGGTCAAAGGGTCTCCCCAAACCAGCCTCTCCCGAACTAGCATACCACGCAAGTGGGGGGCAAGCGCGTTCTGAACCCACCTCCCCCGATAAACCCGGTACCCCTGCTATATCACCAAACGTAGCGAACCACTTAGAGTGACTTATTGCAGAGGTATTGGTTTTCCAATAAATGGATCATTCGGGGCAGCAGTACCCAAACCTGCCTCCAAATCGAATTTTGTTTAACCTACAAAATAATGCGTATCTATATTTCCAAGCCGTTTTAATATATATTTTTTAAATTTTTCATTTACTTACAAATATCCTATTAATATGTTTGAAAATTTGTTTCACGGTATCGTTGAAATTTATCTAAAAAGATACACCCTTAAAAATATATGTAGTTATCAAAATTTTGGCAGTGTAAAAGATAGATACAATCTGGAAAACCAACTTCAAATAAAATTTAAAATGCAAAATGTAGAAAACCCAGCATAGAAAATATTTTTTTATGTGAATATTTCTGTCCTTGCCAAATTAAGGGTTTTAAGTCGCTCAAAACAAATGTTTACTGAAACTAACTAACTGTCATGCCAATTTACCGCAGCGGTATAGGAGTCGATCATACTCTACACGAATTGTCTTCGCACATATTTCTTGCTTCATTATCATTCAAACAACGTCAAAAACTTGTTTTTCAGTTATAACGACTTCAATATTTGATTTAATTATATTATATGTACCGACTATGCAATTATTCTCAGCTCATAAAGTCAATTGCATCTTAGCTGAGATGTCAGATAACTGTCAAAAACAAAGATAAAAGTGTCACTTAAAGTTGGTATCATATTCAATTGTGTTCATTGATGTGAACGAAAAAAGACAAACGAGAAAAGAGTATTGAAACTCAGGTGAAGTCGGGTAGCAACTACTAGAAATTCACCTAAAAATACTTTAAATCATTATATTGCGTACATGAAAATTTGCTGAAAATATTTCTAATTTATTAAAAATCTCTTAAAATTATTCGTTTTCCTGTTAAAAACGGGATGGTAGGACATTAACGAATGAATTGATAGTTAAAACACCATTTTTTTTCACGATGTCCAAATATGTGTTCGTACAAGTCCTAAAATTTTTGCATTTTGTCCTTAAATATTATTAATACCGGTTCATGTGGATGAATACGTGTTCCGATATTATTACGAAATTACCAAAACTTAATCAGGTAGCGGCTTGCAGTCCCGTATTTAACAGCATGACTCATAATTTGAAGAGATTTTCATTAATCATTAATCAATTATCTCCGTGTGTGCGTGGGTACATTCTGGGTTTTTAACATTGCAATTAAACATGTTTATTTTTACATACGAACAAAATAATTTCACTACAGATATAATGCCGCACAGAAGTAGACATGGTTTGTTCTTTGTCTCAAAAATCGTGAGAATAGTTACATCACCCCCTGATGTTTTTGATATCTTTCTACTTTGCTTTAATTGAATTGAAAGCTCTTCACACATCTGATGTCGACACAATTCCAAGTGTAATGGTAATTAAAATAAAGAAACGCAAAGGCAAAATAAGTTATGTGTTAGTAAGTTCATAATATTTTAATATTTTTTTATTTTATTCTATTTTTATTTATTAAAAAATAATAAGTTATAATGTATTATTCCCAGTGAGTTTACAAAACTCATTTTGGGAAAGACAACACAGATACATTAAAATAAATAAGCACATAAGTTATTTTGGAGTTCCAAAGAAAGGAAGTGTCAATCATTAATAAAACTGCCGAGGAAATAGCTTTTAAGAGCTTTTGCCAACGTTTTTTGGTTCGTTGCCGGAAGTTTTAGATTACTAGGTAATGCGTTATATTGATTATGTGCAATGTATTTAAAGGAGTTAATTCCAAATTTAGTCGTGTAAGTAGATGACGATAAGTGTATTTGATTTTGTGATTAAGTGTTTTGTGCTGGCGTATGTCGGAATTAAAGACTGGCTTAGTGTTGGTGTGTGAGGAGTGTTGAATTATTTGTAGAATTGCAGTTGTGATGTTATTGGCAGAATCGTAAAAGGAAGTATTTGTGTCAGTGAGATCTTTGACATGTGTATCCCATGGCAGATTATATGTATATTGTATTATATTGGTATTGTATTTTTTCCACCCACTTTAAACCAGTTTCGTGTGACTATAATGAATTTAGATATTGGACATTTAAAAAAACACTTCAAATTTTAATTCCTCATAATATCATGCATATTAACTACATAATTAATAAAAGCTTTGCCCAATTTTCCACCAATCACGATTTTCATTAAAAAGCTTTTTAGAAACCAAAAAGAACCGCTTTGTTTAATTTTCAAATTGAGTGGGATTTTGAAACATTACTAGATAAGTATAGATAAGTGTTAACAAAACTGTTGGTGTTAATTATTATTGGTGCTCGTACTTGGATGTATGACTACCAACCGAAGTGTCGGAAATTTAATTTACTTATAAACTTACTTATTAAACGTGAAGTAGGGGAGCATTCTTTGAACACAATTGAAGTTAAATAGGCGGATAGTTTTCATATTTGTTAGTTATTTTTATTTTTTTTTAATTGTTTTTATTTCTTGCTAAAATAATCTCGATGAGTTATAAAACTCATTGTAGGACAATAAGAACTTACAATACATAGGTGGAAGTTAATAGGTACAAATTTGCATTGGTATTTTGATGTCAAAATTATTAGTTTCATATAAGAAACAGTACAAAAAATAGAAAAATATCATAATTATGAATGTACACATACATAACAGTACATAAATAGAAAAAGGGAAGTAGAACAAACAAGAAGACACAAAACAGGAAACAGACAGGGATTTATTTACACATAAGCACAGAGCCAAGGTAGAAACTTAGAAGTAGGTACTTACCCACTAATACATTGGTAAAAATATATTATGCTCCATTACAAATACAGGGGATAGAAAAGGAGAGAGACAGAACAAAACAAAGTACGACACGACAAGAATTACCTATTTTCGTTCTTATATGTTTAAAAATGATATTCTTAGCCTTACTTTGAATTTTTGAAGAGAGAATATCTGGAAGAGAGTTATAGAGTGTGTAGGCAATATATGTAGTTGTGAGTTATATTTCTGATGGTGAATTATACTAGCTGAACGATATTTATCTAATTGCCTACTGCTAAAAAAATTGCGTTTTTAGTTATAAATTATTTGAAGTGCCGTCGTTAGTAAAATTCTGTGACAGGGGTGTAGGTTTTTTATTTTTTATTCATTATTGAATTTTTATTTTATACCTACATACGTGTATAGTTACATAAAAATATTGAAAACTGTATAAAAAATATTGTAATAAATGTACGTAATTAAAAAAAAAATCCCACAAAGGCGAAGCCTTAGTGTGGGTATTATAAGTATTTTTATCTTATTTCCATGGTTTAAGTGGAGATACAATATCAAATATAAATTTAAGTTATTTTAAAAGAGTTACTGTAGAGATGCAATACAAGAAAATAAAGCATGAAATATGTAAGAGTTTTAAAATAACACAAAAAATAAGGTAAATACTAGTTTTTAAAGAAGACATCTTAAAAAGTGAATTGGCAGACAAAGCATTACAAACAATAAAATATATCCGCTGTCTTGTATGTATGTGAAATAGTAAAAAATAATCTGTCTATGGAAATAAATGTTTTTTAGCCAAGATTTGATGTATTTTTTAAAAGATTGAAGGTTTACACACGTGGCCCTTTTAAAGGTTGTACATAAAGAATTATACATTTTTGGAGCAATAAAACTAATATGCTTTTGGGCCAACCTGGTTTTGCAGTGAGGCACAGCATATTCACAAGCGTCATGTCGTTGGCTGGCACGATTTGAATTTAAGGTAATATGGAAGATTGAAGCAACCTGCAGAACGGTGTCGGAAGAGCTTTTCTCTTATAAATACACATGTAGCTGGATGATGTTGAGGCGAACACTGAATATTTTAACGTAAGGAACTTGAGGAAGACAACAGAAAATCAGAAGACGATGAGTTTTTTTTCCTGAAGCGGCTAGGATTTCGGAAATATTGAATTTTTCTATTAAATAAGAAAATAACAATATTAGAACTCGCCTGACACGAGCAGTTAATATGCTATTAAATAAGAAAAATAATTATCAGAAAATCTTTAAATATACAACCTGAAAACGCTTCATTTTTTATTGTCATAATATTGTGGAAATATTCAGTGATATTCAAAAAGTTTTTTTCAATGAAAAAATGTAAATATTTTCAAATGGGGTATATTTTTATATCGTAATGTTAGGGCTTGCTTTAAACAACCATATTTTTAAACGATTTTATTTTTAAATTAGAAGCGAAAATCCCTGCAATAACTGTGATATCTAGTACCTGTAGCTGCACACTGTACATGTGTATCTTAAATAGCAATTTTAACTTACCAAGTGCACAACTTTCCGTGCAAATAGTAATTGAGAAATTTACAAGTGAACATTTGTGGCGCAATTTAATTCCGCAGCGCAATAACACTGCATTATGAATCGCGACCACCGATGGTCTTCTGGAAACTTCGTTAGACGGTCGAATTAATTAAACGGCTTAGAGCGGGGCAATGATAGGGGACGGGGCAGGGACTGGGTAATAAAGGGTACCTGCTACTGCGCCATACAAGTGCAGTACCTCGAATTGCTAAGAAACACGAGGGTGCTTGGTAAGCAACAAATCTTCATCGTTTCGCGGAACGTGGTAGTTATTTAAAAGGGTTTGTTGAATTTTGGTTAATCAGACAGGAGGTGAATACTTCTGTATTGTTTACACTTGGCACAGGCTTATTACTTCATTAATCCTGTCATACATACTTTTCATACATTATATAAATGTTTTATAACATTATAAATTATAACATAATGTTATAATCTATAATCTTAACCGCATAATAAAACATAAGTAAACCCATGAACTGGCGATGCCTATGTGGGTTTTTTTGATATTATACATATGTGCATACTATTGTATTATATTTTTTGTTTAATTGCATAACTTTTTAATTTTTTTTAATCTTATATCTACATATAAGATAAAAATGTATAGTTCTTTCTTTTTTACATAATATAAAATTTATATGTATGTAACAAAAAAATTATTAATATATAATTTTTTTTTAATTATGACTCGCGATATGATCCAATTCAAATATTTGATTAAATTCATCGTGCCATACCTGCCACTTGCGTACCCGACAAAATGGTGTCATAGTTCATTTGGCTTCAGGAAATTGGAACTTTTTCGATATTTCATATCTGATACTTTCTGAGACATCTCAAATGATCTTTGAAATTTAAAAAAAGTAAAATCTATCATAACGCAAATGGCTCAAATGAATATAAATATATTGACATGTACCACCGTCTTTTCGAGATTTAATAATAAATTAAAGGAATCGTGTATCTTATTGTGGCGTGCTGATGATTCTATTATTAAATAAACATACTATTTTCGGTTGTCTCTAATGATGTGCGTGATGTGAAACATTCCTACGTTTTCCTACATAATGCAATTCGTTAAATAATGCACGTTCAATGAACTTGTAATTCTAAAAATTGAAATTGATTGTGGGAACCAAGCCATAAAGTAGGAACTTAAATTATTTTTTTGATGTGAAACATCTTTTGGAGCGCCTAGGGGATAAAACCGACCCTTTCGTAGCTAGTGTTGCAAGACGGGACGACGCTCTTGCACAATGGTTGATTGCTCTGGAACAATTATTCATTCAGCCATCCTCCCTAAGAGTGTATTCTTTAATCATAATAAGAAGATTGATTTAATATCAAAAATAAAAATACTTATTGACTTTCATTTTCACTTCCTCCAAATAAAATAATTGTTGCGTCCCATGCTATAATTAAAAAAAAAAACAGTTTTGAAATCGTTGTGTTCCTTTGTTTAATTTTTGACAGGACTAAATCTGAAAATAAAAATATTTTTAAAGTTTACTATTCGATAGGTAAATTTCGTATGGTTAGTTTCGGTCTCATTCATTTAAATCATTAACAATTTTTAACCAAAATCTTTAAAAATTGAAAATGGTTACTCTCTCATCATCTTGTTATTATTCCTATGATTTGAGAAAGTCTAGAAAAGGCATTATAATGACACTCTTTCCGGTCCGCCTATATTTTTGCATCACCACGTTTGCGTTTTGATTTCCAAATCACTAGCATACAAAATCTTTCATACTTAAATTATTGCGACTGAAAGCTTTCTTCGTTGCGAGAAAGATTTGTATTTCTGATTCGATTAGATTAGTATCTACCTTCTTCCATGATCTCATCCGGAGATATGAATTTATTATTATCCTACAAACGATTTTTCTGCGTTCGTAATACGGAGTTTTCATAAAAGATCACGCTATCCAGTTATTAGTATTGGTTCTGATTCCTATCTTTCTTTACAGGGAAGAGACTAAGTATAATTTTTTTTTCCCCCCTCAAGATACCATACCTAAACAAAATTTTATGGAAGTAATTTTCTTAGTATCCACCTATTAAGTTCAGATATAACGAATAAAAAAATGATTTAGTTTAAATTAACTTCTAAGAAATATTTTATTTTAATGTACAGTGACTAAACATATTTAGGCAATGTTTTGAAATGAGAAAAAATCATTTTGTTGTATTTCTTGGTCATTAACCATGAGTTTAATTTCACATGTACATTTGTTACTTGATTTTTTTTTATTTATTTGCTAAATTTCTTTCCCCCCCCCCTTCCCCTCAAGTCACCCCTCAGACTACCCTCACCTCATTTTCTACTTGCATAATTTATAAGTTATTTTTAAGTTTGCTAGTGTATATGTGAAATAAAATTATTCAAAACCAAAACGAAAATCAGTTTAATCTTTTGTATCTTCTAACAAAACTACCACCACTTTCTACTCGGAGAACGATTGATGGTATTCTAATATTATAAATTTTATCGAATAGTTTCATATTGCCATCAAATGATAAGACAACTATAATAAAAACAATACTATTAAATGCTCCAGTGATTTTTAGCATACTATGCCAAGTTTACAAAAAACGTTTGGAGCGATCGCCATAATGTGCCAAATTTAGAGCATCTAAAAATATGGGATGAGCGGAGAAATATATAGGTGAATTCATTGACTTTAAACCACAGTAAGCCGTTTTATATGTTTTTGTATTAATATTTTGATAAATGATATTAATTAAATATTATGGTGAGTGTACATAAATGATACTTTGGGGATAATAAGGAGACGAATAAAAGGTGTTGTTTAGAATCAAAGCGTTTATTGAGTCAGGGAAGTTGATGTTGCGATGTCTCCGAACCGATTTTGAACACTAAAGTGGACGTGATCGGTGGCAAATTCTCCAGGCTGAAGATCGACACCGTGTCGGTTGATTTAGTCTACGACGAATTCTCCAAGCCGATGGTCAACACCATATGAAGCGGAGATGAACGGTGGTGGAGTGATCATGGCGATGAAGTCGGTGGATCTATATCGCGTTGGCGGAGACCGGACGTGTTGATTATGTTCAGTACTGATAAAGACAATGGGTCTTCCAGTGTGAAGAAGGAAAGCCGGAGGTACGACGGACCTGATCGGCTGGTTATGCGAGAGCGAATGGGCTCGCTGCACGGGTGCAGGCCAGCGCAGATGTGTGTAAAATATCAAGTATTATATATTTAATAACACTTACAATACTTAAACAGCCAAATCGTCAAAGAGCACAAGTTTGAATGTATTTGTGCACACCGACAGTGGTTCAAACTGATAAATAATATTAAACATCCGCCCGCAGTCACCTCTTTACAGTACACCACTACACAAGCAATTATCTCTTTAAAACTAGTGGTTCTGTGAACATAGACGTCGCGTATTTTTGTTTATTCCGATTTGACAGCTGAACACAATTCACAGACAGACGATGTGCACAGTGGTTGAATTGAAACAGGATTTGGCTACGCTCAGTCAATGATTCCATTTGTACGTCTATTCTTTCGTCCAATAGTTTTGTTAGTTCTCTTCTAAATCAACTACAGCATGCAGGTACTTACTAATAATAATTAGTACCTGCGCGAACAATTAATTACCTTCCGTAACTTGTTTGCGACATTAACGCCGTTATTTCGATTATTTCAGATTCGATGTTAACCCCTCCGCTCCCCTTGTTGAAACGCCTTTGATATCATTACTCTGGGACCTACCCGGAAATGCATAGTGCATTACCTCGGTAGAAGCCGTTAGATTAAATACATGATACATGATTCCAGGTAAATGCTTCGATTATAAGTTTCCCTATTTAGTTAATACTATGGTTAATTCCGTTGTTGGTACTGGTCAAAATGTGACATTTTCAAAATTAGAACTCTTGTGTATGTTGTAAATATTTTTTTCGCTAAATTATTATAATATTATATAATTTGTAACTTACTTTTGAATGTATATATTTACCATAAACCATACTTTTCTTTTGATTTTGATCTTTGCCATTTACTCTAGTCAGGTTTTAACGCATTTTTTCTCTCTTCTCATTAATGCAGCTGTAATAACGATATTATTATTTCTTCTAACATTATGTTAATTTTAATGCACTACGTAATATAATTAATTTATACTTGTTTTATATAAAAACCCGAGAGGTATAAATATATATATATATAAATAAAAATAATCTTTTTAATCTAGAACGATTTATAAAATGTATTTTACAAGACAATTATTTTCATTGTGTAAGTACTTGAAAAGTGTAATATATTTTGATTCCGTAGAAATGAAAATTCTCAGTTTCCATCTTGGCAAGCTAAGTTATATTCTATTGTTTTTCACAGATACAGATATTATATGCATATTAATACAAGTATTTTTATTAAAGCGATGCACCACAACGTGTAACATTTGGAAGCGGGCCGATAAAAATTACAATCCATATTTAGATGGCGATAAGGTTTAAATACCCGCTTAACACCAGTCGCCTGTTTTGATCTATGCAAGAAAAAAACATTGCCGAAAACTTTTATTTTATTTTGCAAAGTTCAGGCACAAATGTTTAAATGTTTTACTATAATTGTCTAAGGAACTTAATTTGCCACATTATACACTAAAACAATAGCCAATCGAACTTTTTTTCTGGGCTTATAAAAACACAAAAAAACGACTACTTCAAAGGCCAAGATGTGTTCTACTCTTAGTATAGAATTTAAAAATCTAAAATATTTCGAAGCGATTAAATTTTCAAAAGTAAAACTTATGAATTTCGCATTACTTCGTAGGGCTTCGCCTTGAACCATGCATGATTCCCCAAAACAAACGTTTTACTTGCGTAATGTAAGCCACAAATGTACATTTGCAGTGCAGACCACGTCATCGTCGTTCGGGCAAAAGTCATCAACCCGTATGCACAAGTTTTTAAATACCTATTGTATTTTGAATATTAGAGATTAAAGCTTATTTTTAGTTTTTTTTAGTTGTTTTCCTATTATTAAATTACTTTAAAACCTGCTGATTATCTCGCTTGACTTGGAACAACAGTCTCTGGTTCTTTTAATTTTGATTTTAGAATTTCTGTCAATGACGTCTTCTCTATTATTAAATTCGACATGTCTCGTTCCTGGGAAGAAAATTGGACATATACGAAAACCTGAACTGGTTTTTTCTATGCTGAAATACAAATTAAATCCAAGTGAACCTTAGTTCCACGTCAAAAATATCCAAAGAATTTATTTCCTGTATCTTGAGAATGAGAATTGGCCACTACTCTATTGCAGCTCATTTGTTTAGAAATCATGTACTCGAAAGTTATTCTTCCAGTGTGGTGTGGAGGAGAAGTCTCTTAACCATTTTTCTTTAATTGTAAAAACAATTCGTCTTTCAAAGGCATGTATCGTTTTGCTTTTTAAAATCTCCCACCAGTCTCCCCTTAGTATTCTGTATTTGCTATCCCTTAACAATTCGAGCATATATTCAATTCTATTTATTTATTTATTTGGTACAATATTTTTTACATTTTAAGTTTTCCAGTAATGTAGGCCTCACTGGGTGGCTTGCCCGTGCTGAGGCTTTCATTTTATAATATGAAAATATAATCTACATAATACATTTAAAGAGAAAATAATACATTTAAAATTAAAAATACATAATAATGTATTTAAAATTAAAAAAATAATAAATTGAAAATAATCTTGAATAATAATAATAATCTATATAAGTTCATAGACTTTAATGAGTTCAATATATGATATGTCTTGTTCCTTTATAGATAATCCACAAAAAATAACAATCTAGCTTAACTTTAACGGCACAAAGCACAATTTTTAGGGTGAATTGCCGTATATAAAAAAAACTTTAAAACCGTATTTTAAAGTTTATGTAACAGATTTTAGCTGTATAATTTTCAGTATTTCAAAAATGAGTGTTACGGTTTGGTGACTTTTTCCTGAACGGCGACGCCTTGTACGAATACCCTTGTCAATCATTAATGAGTCTCTAAGATGAATCTTCCGGGCACTCACACTTTACTTCAAAGTAAAATTACAATGCAACTCGTGCGCGATCAGCGGTTCCGACATGTATGCTGCTCTGCGAAAGAGGGACGTACATTAGTCGTATAAAGCTTGATAAATAAATTAAATAATACTCGTATGTACCTAGATAAAATAACCTATACATGTTATTACAGAAAATTACGATACTGATGGTTTTTGGTTATGTAAGAATATTGCTTAAGTTAACTGATAAATTTTATGTAAAAATTTTAAATGTGCCATAATATATGATATGCCACAAAAGCGACATATTCGTTTTTGTACGTGAATATGACGTTGTTGACGGCACGCCACGCCCAATGCCAGTGATAGCCGTCTTATTATACAGTAGCGTTTTCAACATAATAATGGCGTTGCAGGTTTTAGATTGTTTTTAAATTCAATAATTGTTATTGATGAAAAAATTAGAATAACAATTAACTTTACATCTTCCACACATTTTTAACGATATTACAAGTTTGTGAAAATGCCGCATTGAAAAGGTCCGTTGATGTGTTTTTTTAAAAGTACTGCAGCATTGGGAATGTTTGCAAAAAAATATTTTTTCCAATCGGATAATTTCAATGGGCAATACAAATGAATAGCCTAGTAATTGTTTTCATCACGGCCTCCTGTATAAAGTTAATGTAAAAAAGTATATTTCTTAGTTCAGAAAATAATATCACATAAAAACGCTCCGTTTGATTGACATCCTCGCTTGGCAGCTTCTTACGCCACGGTAAATAAAATTACAAGATTCGTTCTGGTTTTGTGTCGATCTTGTTTTGATATTAGATAAATAAACATGTAAGAATTTTTTTTCATTCAGCTTACTTCAAACTATAAAATTGCCGTTAAATGAATTAAAAAACTATTCATAAATACAAAAATAGGACATAATCATCGGAAAAACGATAACGAACCAACGGAATCGTGAAAAGTATTCAAAATAGCTTGACAAGTTTTTTAAAATAAAAAAATAAAAATTAAAAATTGTTTTTCACCCAAAAAGGAGTGTTCTAGCCAATTTCAAGTTGAGGTGATTGTGGAATGTTTGTAATTGTAGGTTCAAAATTTATATACCTGTAAAATTCAAATCAATCAATCAAGCGTTTTTAAAAAACAATTTTTATAAAAATTCTTATAGGTTAGTAGGTTTATCAACTATACAAGTAATGGCAGCTTCATTGATGCAAAAATGTCGCTTTCCGAATTGATTCTATTCAACAGCGAGATTGCTCTCCCCATCGGCATCACTATTGGCAAGTTAGTCCTGGAGGCTGAGAGATAGAATAGTCTATGTTGTTGGTGACGGAGATAACCATCGGGAACATGGAAATGAATGCTCCCCATGATAACAGAGTTTTCAAAACCATCCACGAATCAGTATGAAGAAATGTGCATCCATGCGCACATCCCTCCTGACCCGTAGATTCCGAGCATACCCAAAAGAAAGTCATTAGGACAGAGCCACGGGTAGTAGCCATACTCCCTCATGTACAGAAATATCAAGATTTTTTTTCTGAACTCTCTCTAACATGAGAGAATACCAGTGTGGACTTCAAATTACCGACCCACTTTGAAGTCTACTGCTTACTAAGGAATTAAATAAAACTATAAGAACCCTGATATCTCTAAAATTCCTTGCAGTGCGTAGAACAAAGCCAAAAATTCTCAATGAAGTGCCACTGAACATGTCGTCTTAATATGAGCATGAAATGTAAGACTACTATCAAACATGATTACAAGATCCTTCATGGTCGAGACATGCTTCGGGTGTCCATTATATAGCGGTAATATGTACCAGGTACTCGCCCTAGAGAATAAAAAAATTAAATTAAATGAGATGTCTAAATAGCAATAATTATTCGGAATTTGCTAACCATCTAATTGAATTCAACCATTCATTTGACATAAATACTGGTTTTAAAATTTTACACACGAATGTTAGTGGTTTTCAGTTAGACCTTTTAGAAATATTAGAAATTAGGAAAAATGTCAATAGAAATTTAAATATTATTAATAATCAAATTAATTTTGTGAATAACCCTGTCTTAAACATATTTCCATTGTAATTTTTTGTCTTTGATCTTCTAAGCACCTCCCCTTTCCACCTCTCACCCCTCCCCACCACCCCCAAACACACTACTTCCTTTTCTACCCACACCTGTCTCTATATACTTGACAATTTAGTTTTTAGTACATTAATTGTCTTGATGAAGAGAACATCGTTCTCGAAACATGTTGACTTTATATAAAAAATAAAGAGTATCGTGGTAAAAACAAAGTGTTTTAATTATTTTATTTAAAAAATTAAACATTAAACACAATCCGATTTATTTTACTCCAGTCAACAATTATATCAATGTTTGACTGAAGTTGATTGAAGTCTTCTAAAGTTAGTATTTCTATACAAAGTTTTAGGTCATCAGCAAAGAGAAGAAATTTAGAGTGCAGAATTACTTCTGAAATATCGTTAGTAAATATGGAAAAGAGGAGTGGGCATGAGAGGAGTAGTGGTATACATCTATAATAAGCTAAACACACAAAATCCATATGTAATTTTTTTTGTAAATTCCGATGTAAAATTACGTATGTTTTGGAAATAAGTTAAAGCAATAATTAATAAATAAGTTGATATAATTCATTGTACATATAAAATATACAAACACATAAAATAAATACATGAAACTAAACATACTAAGTAAATACCAGAGAAAAAAATTAATATCTATGTCGATACTGCGGGGATTAAGACTAATACAAATACTATTGCAACATCAAGGTCAATTCCTACATAATAATGGCTAACGTAGCTCATTGTTATCATCATAAATAAAGTCCAAGGTGTTTTGTTGACTCCGAAATTTTTATTCAAAGAGTTTGTGTGTTTAACCCGGAGTTTTTTAAAATTTATTCTTAAATATATTAGTATTACAAAGGTATAGTGTATTGTCCTCCAAGCTAGGAATTCACCTGTGTTGTGGAGGACTTTTTCAATTGTAACGTTATATAATAGTAAACAATACAGTGAAGATTAGTTACACAGAGAAACAATAAAAATTAAAATATAAAATCGATTTTTACATAGCTTTAACAAAAACAAATGTGAAATTTAACAAAATTAAATATTAAAAGGAATGTAGCCAGTTCCGCCAGTTTTTTGTATTCTGTAAGATTAGATGTTTTATATTGTGTTGGAAGTGAATTGTATAGTTTTATATCCTGGAATATGCAAACACCTTCTATTTAAAACCGCATCCACGTGGTACGGCAGCAGGTGTGTGCCTGACTTCAATCAGATATAGCCGTGTGCCGCCAACTGCCAAGGTATTGCGAGCGGATTATTGCCGTCGAGGGTGCTCTACCGATAGATTGCTTCCAGACATGTTTGTCTTGTACGGGGGTGGTGGCGCGCTCTCCCTGTCTTGGCACTAAACTTGCCGGGGCGGGATTAATGGATGATGCTGACGGATCAGATTATTATTTTGTGGATCTTGCAAACTTATAATGGGTTTTGAATTTTTACCTTTAAAATACCTCGTTGATACGTTTTATTCCTTTAGTAAGTTTGACAAAATATCGTGTCCTTGGGATAACAAGGTTCTATCGTATATTTTGGCCTAACTTGAATTTTTTGCACCAACTTTCTTAGATTTTTTTTAAAACCCTAACTCAAATAATATTATTGTGTCGGATATTGAATAATTGAAGTTCGCAGATAATTAAACAAGAAAGTTCTATGTAATTATTGAAGACAATATTAGCGATTTCTAAACGACTAGTTTTATGTTTAAGAACAACAAGGTTACATTTGCAATTTAGGAGTTACTTTTTTCTATTTAAAAAAAATCAGATCAACAAGATTCTATTTGAAAAGTATACAGGCAACTTAATTCTCTCTGTCATAGACAAAATATTTTTTTGGAGCAATAAGGTTCCATTTGCAATGTGTTCGAGCTTATTCGCTCGAGACAACATGGTTATATAGACAAATTGCGTCAAACGGAGAAAATAAAATAAAAATGGTATTTATGAAAAGTGAGCATGCAAAATATATTATAATTGAATTATTTTTAGGTTTTATAAAATGTTATAAAAAAATACTACTAATTTTGGAAAAATCTGTTAATCTAGTTAAATAACGCCCACTGTTATTGTACACACGTTCCTTTTTTTATAATTTTATAATAACGTACTGTTACCAGCTCTGTACCGTTTATTTTAAGTATGTAATGTTATGCTTATGTTATGTTTATTTATGTTATGTTTGTTGTATAATCACCTGTGTATTTATATTCTGTGATTGGCTGTAATTGTTTATAAAAAAAATATAAATGGTGTATGGCCAAGTTTACCCATAATGGGTGAAAGCCAAAATAAATAATAATAAAAATAAAAAATAAAAAAAATAATGGAGTAAACATGATTTGTACAAAAAACTAATGAAAATAAACAAATAAAACCCCGTTGCTTAAAGTTTTGCTGATCTACAAAGAAACACGGTTTTAGCATCTTTTTTTTGCTTAGTTATTCGTCATAAAGGTATCGCATTTTTTACTAAGGACTGGTTGTTTGGGAGAATTTGAACAATTCATAAAATTTTATCGTTCAATTTTCAAGTTTTGTTAATATTTTTTTCATAGTTTTGTTTTTATTTCAGTTCTGTTAAGCAACTAGCCTGTAATGATATAATAACAGAACTCGAATAGGGATTTCACCGAACCCGAAAATTAACATTGAAATTTGATGAATTGTTTAAATTCTGCGAAATAACCCGTCCATAGAATGTTATTAATCATAGAGATTATTCAATATATTAATATATTATTTATACGTTCTGCATATTCACTTTTTTATAAATATTCGGAAGTGTTAGGACGGGTTGTTTCACAGAATTCAAATGATTCATCAAACTTATGTAAAAAATCATGTTCTGTTAAAATTCCGTTAAAGTTCTGTTATTATTTGACCATGGGCTGGTTGTCTCATAGATCTTGAATAGGCAGAACTGGAATAAGACTTTCACAGAACTTGCATATTATCTTTGTACCTCAATATCTCAGTTTTACGCCAAAACAGAGAGAACCTTGTTGTTTCGAGGGCACGAAATGTTAAATGGAAATATGTATGGCCCACTAAAGAGGTAAACTGTCATATGTGTATTTTGCCATCAAGAAAGAGTCATGTAAATCCAATAACACGTTTATGAAAACAACGGAAGTTTGTGCGACTTGATAATAATTGTATTAATTTATTTTTTTCAAATTGACACCGAAAACAGATTTTTTTTGAGCAAGGAAAATATGAACCATTCCATATTCCTGAGGATCTTAAAACATGCGTTGACTCTACATGTATTTTCCGGTATTTTTTGGTTAGTATTTCCATTGCATTTTCGACACCAAATAATATGTCCCCACCCGTTTTAGTATCGAAAACAAGTTGACATTGTTTTATAATTATTGTTATGAGTTGTTTTCAGGAAGGAAATAAGTGCTTGGTATATTTGGCATTGAAAACGTAATGGAAAAGGAGTTCTAATTTAGAAAATGGGACACTTAAGTCTGGGTTCATTGTGTGGAAAGATGGATTTGTATGTCCGTCTCTCCTGGAAATACTGACTCCAAGATTCCTACTCACCCCTCATGCCTTTTTCCCTCCCGAAACTTCCCCTCCTTCCTTCCCTAACAAACACCCTCCACATAGCATATCCAAAGATGACATTGGCCCTATGAGGAATTATTTTCCTAATGGCCTCTTGTGTGGAGCTAATGTTAAAAAAAATAACTAGATTTCATATTTCACGCAAGAGTAACTAACGCACATCACAAACAACCGAAATTAGCACTTTGATAATAATCAATTGTAGTTATATCTATGTTGCACCGAAATCTTTTTTTTATTCTTAATGCTTTCCTAATTCAAAATGAATATAATTTTTCTAATAATTTCTATTTAATTTATTTCGAATCGGCATGTTTGTCAAAAATTTAATTTGGATTCAAACTCAGTTTTGTCCAAAGGAGAATAATAAACTATCGGGTATGTTTAGTATTGAAACAGCTTTGGATAATATCTTCCATTTTTCCTATAATATATCTACTTTCCATTTCCTTCCTTAAAAACAGTTGCCCACAGTTTACCCACAGTTGAAAAAAAGAAGTTTTTTGTTGCATTGTAAATTGTCGCAAGTACAGTATTCGAATTCGTGTCGTGTAGCAAGAAGGTGCAATTGTAGTGTCCTCGTCGTATTATTCACATGCTTTGTGCTCGGTTTGCAAATATCAAAATCATATTAAAGATTATCTCGTTTCGGAGGAAATTTCACCCGTGAACAGTGCAAGTTTCGTCGAGAGCCCTATTGCCGGGATTCTTGGGATTCAAGGTAGGCTGTTCCTTCATTCCACTTTTTCTCTCGATTTATTCAAAACCAATTGAATGAGCTCCTTACTGTCGTATTTATTGTGGATTTGATTTACAGTTAATTAACGTGTAATATAACATGTTACAGGTATATAGTGTGATATGAACAGTTTCTTCTTTTATTATAATGTTTTAGCCCCCGCATACCCAATTTTTACCGATTTATAACAAGTTTCTCTTTAACTCTCTAAGTATTAATTTCCACAAAAAATATACGCTATTTTTTAAGATAATATCTACACATTTCTTCTGTTATTTAATATATTTAAGCGCATTTGTAAGGTTTCACATTAAAAAAAACTACCTTTAATTACCGATTTCAAATATTACAAACGTAATAAAATCATCTTCATTTTAGTTTCTCTTCGTTTGAAATTAAATTTATTTTAAAATTAGTACTTAGGTAGGTACTTAGACACTATTAGAGAATCCTTAAACAACGAATTAATTCCAATCAGTAGTTAATTAGTTATCAATAATATACAAGCACAGAGCGAAAATTTAAAAATTGATTCAGACTATTATTTACTTTGGCTCTATACAAATCATTCAAATATTATTATCTTTCGACGAAAAGCATTTGAAAGGAATAGGTTTCTATGATATGTTTTTCTGATGAGCAAGTTATTTGCTCTACGAATAAAATAATCATTAATTAGGATTAGATATTCCTAACGGTAACTTTATTCATTTCTAGGAAACATTATTCTTTCGTATGCAAACTGACATCAGTTTTCTTTGACAGTTGGGGAGAGTGGGGGATTGGGCTATTAGTTGACTGACACCCGTATTCAGAATCGATCCTTCAAGGTTGCCTTACTCAAGTGTATTCCTTACTCAAGTGAAAGAATCGACCAATCTTACCTTTAACGCTTCAATTCAGAGTCCACACTTGGAACTTCCTTCACCAAGGTGTGTACCCTATGTCTACGCCGAAATAAAGTTGGGAAGTCATCCGAAATTTGTGGATGTTGCGCTATAATTATCACAACACTCCCCGTTTTGTGACAAGTTGTACGTATATCTATGCTATTCTCTATGGATTTACATGTCTACGCCGAGTTGCATATTATCAACCCGCTGTCAGACTCCATTAGTTCGTTTGTTTCGTGTTTTGTGAGTTTTTTAAAAAATGAGTTCGCGTATTGTGGTCACACACAATGAGAAGAAATGTTTGGTTGATTTAATATGCAAATATCCAGCCATTTCTTCCATTGCCACAAATCACCAGCAGCTCGGAGATAAGAAAAATGCTTGGGACAAGGTGACGGATGAATTTAACTCGATCGCCGACAATCTAAAGGTATTTATCGTTTGTTATTACAATACCAACCAACCATCACGTCGTTTCATCCACATTCATATATCCATCATAATTTTCTGTTATTCCCACTCCGTAAGTGTATCGAACATGAAAACATGATATTATTGCATTAAATATTATAAAATTTGCAATTTGAAAAATGCATAAAAATATTCGGTTACAAGGCGATTCAAGCCGGAAAAAAAAGAATATTAAACACCTGACGCTGACTCATACAAACGCACAAATCGCAAAAAGTCTGAATCTAACAAGGAACAGTTCAATAACCCTATTTTTACAAAGTGTTGACGAAGCAGTCGCTGGGCAAATTGTTATTGGCGCCTAAAACCTGCCTTTTGAAAAAACGTAAACATGTTTTTGCAAGCTGACGCCACACAAACGCTGGTAGAAAGACATTATAAATACCCAGTCAAAACTAAATATTGGGTCAGTCAAATTTCAAAAATCAACACGAGTGGACGGAACACCTAAAATGCGACCTGTTAATTATAAATTCCTGAGTGTCAACTGAAATCTGTAGTCGCTTCTGTTCCTCCATCACGGCACAATCATTTTAAAGATTACAACTATTTCTAACGAGCTCTTTACGGCCGGCACTTTATCAGCTGAGTCAGACGCACCTGTCATCATTAAAATAATGGGGCGTCTCCGTGTGCCGGCTCTTATAATCAACCGACTAAACTGCCCACTGCCGGTGATCACCTAGAGGCTGGCCAATCCCTGCTGCATTGATGCTGAAAACCTGGAAGCCGGCCAATTCTTCCTGGCTACCAACTGAATTAGCCATTGATGCTAAAAACCTGGAAGCCGGCCAATTCTTCCTGGCTACCAACTGAATTAGCCATTGATGCTGAAAACCTAGAAGCCGGCCAATTCTTCCTGGCTACCAACTGAATTAGCCATTGATGCTGAAAACCTAGAAGCCGGACAATTCTTCCTGGCTACAAACTGAATTAGCCATTGATGCTGAAAACCTAGAAGCCGGCATATTCTTCCTGGCTACTAACTGAATTAGCCATTGATGCTGAAAACCTGGAAGCCGGCCAATTCTTCCTGGCTACCAACTGAATTAGCCATTGATGCTGAAAACCTGGAAGCCGGCCAATTCTTCCTGGCTACCAACTGAATTTGCCATTGATGCTGAAAACCTAGAAGCCGGACAATTCTTCCTGGCTACCAACTGAATAAGCCATTGATGCTGAAAACCTAGAAGCCAGCCAATTCTTCCTGGCTACTAACTGAATTAGCCATTCATGCTAAAAACCTAGAAGCCGGCCAATTCTTCCTGGCTACCGACTGAATTAGCCATTGATGCTGAAAACCTAGAAGCCGGCCAATTCTTCCTGGCTACCAACTAAATTAGCCATTGATGCTGAAAACCTAGAAGCCGGACAATTCTTCCTGGCTACCAACTGAATTAGCCATTGATGCTGAAAACCTAGAAGCCGGCCAATTCTTCCTGGCTACTAACTGAATTAGCCATTGATGCTGAAAACCTGGAAGCCGGCCAATTCTTCCTGGCTACCAACTGAATTAGCCATTGATGCTGAAAACCTGGAAGCCGGCCAATTCTTCCTGGCTACCAACTGAATTAGCCATTGATGCTGAAAACCTAGAAGCCGGCCAATTCTTCCTGGCTACCAACTGAATTAGCCATTGATGCTGAAAACCTAGAAGCCGGACAATTCTTCCTGGCTACCAACTGAATAAGCCATTGATGCTGAAAACCTAGAAGCTGGCCAATTCTTCCTGGCTACTAACTGAATTAGCCATTGATGCTGAAAACCAAGAGGCCGGCCAATTCTTCCTGGCTACCGACTGAATTAGCCATTGATGCTGAAAACCTAGAAGCTGGCCAATTCTTCATGGCTACCGACTAAATTAGCCATTGATGCTGAAACCTAGAGGCTGGCCGATTCCTGCTGGCTACCAATTGAACTGGCCACTGCTTCAGCAGTCGCCTACGCCATTTGCTGTATCGTATGGCGCGATGATGCACAATGTGCTCCAATCTGAAATTATCGCTGAAAAGATTCCGATTGTATCAGTTTTCTATCTGTGTTTTAAATCCCAGTTGTATTGAAATACATATAACTATTTCTTGTGAATTGGGTTGGCTGTAAAAAATAGTAAATACCTATAAGCTACACCCCTTTGTACGTTCTGTATACTAGTACAATACTTGCAATTAAAATGTGAATTTTGATTCGAATCGTCTTTCTTTTATGATGGTTTGGATAAAACACCTCACGGTGTTTTACTTAAATCATTACCCAGGTTGAGGACTGATGTGTGCCGGTGCTTATTATTTACAGTCTTTTCTTGTGCAGGCAAACACGTCCCGTACAGTAAGAGTATACTAGATTATAATACCGTATTGAATTCCTTTTTAGCGATCTCAAGCGCAGCTCAAGAAATGTTGGACAACATAAAAACAAAAAGGAAGTTGGAGCTTCGTGGAAAAAAGATGAGCAGGCTCAAGACGGGAGGGGGAAAACTGTCACCAAGTGCTTCCCAGGAGCATCATCCAATCGACAGCGTGCTGGACTTGGTGACAAATGTCGAAATGATTTTCAGCAACGACAGCGATCGCACTATTTGCGAATCGCCTGATGGTTAGTAGAAAGTTATGTGATATATAATGGCACAACCAAGTTGGTTTAATTTGGAATTCCGAGAGGAAATGTTAACAAAATATTGTATTTGCTTCAGATATCGCTGTGCCCTGCACATCTTGCCTTGGACTGGTCAGTCGACAGAATTGCCTGTGTTTTGTAAGTCAGTTTTTGATAATGTAACTGATTATTTTGAATTTAACATTAAAATGCATGTCTAGTCATTTTTATTTATATTGTTGCATTCATATTTAAAGCTAATAAATAATACAAGTTGATAACTAGCAAACAGGTCTGAAATTAGTTATCTTTTGAAACTCAAAAATTATTAACACTAAATACATCAATAAGTACACAGTGTTTGTTTGCGCGGTGATGTATTCTTGGAATTAGTGAATAAAAAGAGTTATTAGTATTGAGGTTATTGTTATATTTTAAAGTGTCTGCTTTGAGTTTGTCTGGCAGGTACATTCATAGAAATTAATTCCAATAATTCAGGGCTTTCAATTAGAGATTTGATAATTTTGAATAAAAACAATATATAAGTTTAAAGTCTTATATCTAGAAGTCTGGTTTGGGTGCGTACGTTATTGTAATTTATAAATTCGATGGAAATATTTATTTTAAAATTGAGGTACCGAAGGAATTTATTTTATACCTTTGTAAGGCATGAGAATGGACTTTGTAGTACGGTGACCATACTGTTGAATTGTATTCTAATTAACTTGGTACTAATGAGCAATATAGATGTTTTAAAGTTAACACATTTTTAAACTTTGCCCCCATTCTCAAAATAAAACCGAGCATTCTCATCCCATCGCTTGTAGTTTTATCGATGTGTAAGTTAAACTGCAGACTCTCGTGGAATAAGACCCGAGATCTCGAATCTGTTAAACTCGAAGAAGATTAGCGCCATTAATTGAATAAGAACCTTTGCAAAAACTAATAATCTGCTGTAGTCAGTAGGTATGTATGTAGTCAGTTTGATACGATGGATGCGTTTAAGGCATTAACCATATCATTGGTGTATTATATTAAATCTGACGATCTTTTCTTCCTTTAATAAATCCATGTTGAAGGGGTGAGATTACTCGTTTAAATTGAGATATCAACTTTTCTAGTACTAGGCTTTCGAAAAGTTTGGGTAAAGAAGACATTACGCATATTGGCCTATAATTTGTTACTTCGCTCTTATTTCCTTTTTTGAAAATAGGTGTCAAATGACTGAACTTCCAAAGGATAGAAAACACACCTGATGAGAGTGACTTCATAAATATCTTATGTATGGGATGTGACAATGAATGCATACAATTAACTAGGAATCTAGGTGGAACTTTATCGGGTCCTGCAGATTTACGGGAATCGAGACTCGTCAGCTTAGATATAACGTCATCTATAGTTACTGTACAGTCAGATATAATAAGGTTCTCAACCATATTAGAACAAGAGTACTCACTGTCTACACTTTTACTAACATATACACCACCAAAAAACTCAGCAAACAGATTAACAGTTTCCTGTAGATTTTGTGATAGTTTACAATCGAATGACACAATACTCGGTGTATAAGTTGATTTTCTTTTTGGGATTTAACATATTTCCAAAAGAATTTTAAGTCTTCTACGAGAGAGTCTTCGACAACACACATATGTCCATACATTATTAGTTGTCAAATTAAATCAAAGGTAATATTTGAGATACAAATATTATAAAAAGCATTTTCAATTTTCAGATATGACAAGAATGCCGAAGGAGAGTCATACACCCCAGCTGCCAACACGTCGCATGATTCCCAAGAGAGGTGACTATGTTCATATTTTTATTTGCCACGATTCATTAGTAATTTTACAATAAAATAAGCTTAGACAAATTACCCCAGGTATCTGAGCGTAATTTTTTACTTAGTTTTTGCCGGGATAGCCGCTCGCATAACTGTGTCCTGTTTTTGGATTTTTGTTTAAGCTCAGACAACAGTACATCACATTGTTCTTCCGAAATTCGCAAATGATAGCCTTCGGTATCTTCTAACGCCATCTCTCTCAATATAGTGTTAGAAGCATTCAATTCGTTTCTCCTTATAATCCATTTTCTAGCCCTCATAGGACATTTTTCACGCTTTTTCATATTCTGAAGTTCGTTCCGGAAAAGGTCCAAAATCATAGGGACGCACGCAGCGATAACTTCACTTGACGCCATCTTAACTAACTAACTAACTAACCATCACGCCGTTTCCCCGCAGGGGTAGGCAGAGAGGACGGACCGCCAAACAACTCGGTCTTGGCACACACTCCTTGCCTCATTCACATTCATACATCGTCTCATACATACTCTTCTATTGTTCTGACTCTTGACATGGTCCGACTCAAGTATCTGATTCACTTGGTCGTGCCATGTCTTCCTCGGGCGTCCCCGACTTCTGCTACCATTCAAATTTGCATCGTATATTCTCCTTACACTCCTTTCTTCGCTCATTCACTTGACGCCATCTTGATTAACAATATTGGTTCGAATTAAATTGAAACGTCTGAACGATATCTTGTTCAACTAAAATCGCCCTTTTCTGAACGGGGCATAACAGAGAGGCTATATACAACCTCTTCCTGGAAATGTTATACTTCTCAGGAGGCCTAAACCTATTATTTATATTGTTGACTAATCGGGTTTGTAATGTTGTCTTGTTTTAGACAGTGGGCAGGTGGTTCGGGACGAGGCAGAGATTCGTTGCCAGCGATCCAAAAATTTGATGAAAAACGATGAAGAATATCACCAAATTAGAATGGAGATTGCCAAGGAACAGAGACAGACTGCTCGGGAACAGACGGAGACTGCTCGGCAGGCTGCCCGAGAACAGACGGAGATTGCCCGGGAGCAATTAAAAACAGCCCGTCTGCAAACCAGATTATTGGAAATTAGTGTTCAAAAAGCTGAAGCTGAACAATAAAATAAATAAGAAAAATGTTAATCTCCATTAGATATTTTATTTATTTTCCATTTTCATTTAACTAGTCATTACATCAGACATGGTGTCATTTCAAAGTACATATTACAAAAATAAAACTTTTCACCAGTCGTTACATTAGATATGGTGTTATTTACCAGTTCCATTACACATCACAAAAATAAAACTTTTCACTAGTCTTTACATTAGCTATGGTGTCCTTTCACAGTTCATTAATTTTGGAAATCATTTCCACTATGAAAAATGTCTTTGTATAGATGAATCTGTAATCAATCTGCCTGATGTTAACTGCACCACCGAATTTACAGGTATATTTCTGCCCACATGCCGCCCAAAATTCTGGTCGTTTGAAGTTATACACATGTTGTTCAAAATGGCACAAGCAACTTTAATGTCAGTCGTATTGGACAATTTATTTTCTAATTTTCTTCTCAAACACGGAAATCTCCTTTTCCATACACCTAATAGTCTCTCGACTACATTGCGGGTGGAAATTTGCGCTTTGTTATATTTTTCCTGAGCTTCATTAACCGGATTTAAAACTGGCGTGAAAAGGTAATTTGTCTGGCCATATCCACTGTCCCCGAGGAGAATTCCTGAAATTCTTTTCTGCTCAAAATTTAGGCAGCATGTGCTGTTTAGAAATATCCTGGAATCGTGGGTCGAACCAGGCCATCTGGCGACAATATCCAAAAATTCTAAACTTTGGCCAGAAACTGCTTGCACGTTGATGGAGAACCATCCTTTCCTATTGCGAAAAGATTTCCCTATTGCTCGGCTTGGGCTCTTGATGGCAATGTGAGTACAATCAATGCACCCGACTACTCCTGGAAATTGAGCTCTCGAGTAAAAGTTTTCGATTTTCAGCGTAGTCCTCAGGCCGTCGAGGAAAATGAATAAACTCCATTAATCGTCGCACCAATCCCGAGGAAATCTTTTGCACCAATCTGCTGGAGGTTGGTTGGCTCAGGTTATGAAGATCTCCCGTGAGAATCTAGAGTAGTAAATAAAAAAAGGTTAACATATTGTTTTCCTCTGTGCATTCTTTGTCGATTTCAAGTCAGTATAAAACTAATATTAATGAACTAGTTTCATCATAGTTGCGTTTCGATAATTTAGGACATAGTGTTCTTAGATTAGTAGAGCATAATTTTACAAAAGATATTTAGTAAAACGGCGTATTTACCTGATAATTACCGGTAGCGTAGAATCGCAGCGCAATAGCTACCTGAATAATAGGAGTTACCGGCAATCCTCTGTTATTTACCAAAGCGTAATTGGGAAATAAGAGAGGAATTACTACATGCATCACAGTTCTCTTTTCCAGCCGATAACGTTCTTTAAATTGCCTGTCACTATAAAATTCCACAGGATTTTCGGAATCGCGTAAGTATCGCCGTACGCTGCCCATGACATCACGTGTGTTGTATGGATCAAGGGCGAAGTCCAAGAACTCGTTATCCATTAATTAATCCATGTCCATTTTGTTAGTTTTACGTCTTCGACAGCAAAAACTGGAGACAAATCACAGAATTTGAAGGTAAAGGTACCCTCCCTACCAACCTTGAGTTTTGACAGTTCGAATTGGTTCAAAACCAAAGTATGCAAGAATGCGCATGCGCCGTAACGTAGAGACCTTCGTAGTGACGTCTATGAATACAAATATTTTAGAAATCTTGAGAAAGGTAGCTTCCTTATAAAATGACGTCACACCGACCTTATACGCGTCTCTGAATATAAAACCAAGGAAAAGAAGGCTCCTTGAACTAAAGGATCGACTCTGAATACGGGTGTGAGTGACCAGTGAAGATATGTAAAGGATGTAAAATAACAAAAAACCACCCCAACATTTTATTGTAATTTTTACTCCAAATAAGGTCAGGAATAGCAAGTTAAAGTCAGGCACGTCTCCTAACACCATATATAGAGTGCATATAGATTTTTAACTGTAAGAGAAGAACTAAACTAAAATTTGACGGCCTCCGTGGTCTAGGGGTAAGGCTCTCAACTAAAAAGCTGGAGGTCGCAGGTTCAAATCTAATCTCATTTGATTAATTTGTATTATTCCACAAATTACTGATTTAAAATAATATATAGTATATTTGCGGCACGTTTCATAGTGGAAGATACTACTCTGGTGTAAGACATTGAGAATTGAAGCGTTGCTTGAAATGGCTTCGGCCGTGTTAGGTGACAAGATCGGAATAGCTAAGTACTCCCCCACCTTCCTCTTCCCTCTTCGTCACTCTCCTTTTTTTTCCTTTATTCATAAAATATATTTGAATACAGTTTTTTACATGCTTTACGACTACAGCACTAGACACATGTCCGTATTATCTTATTACCGTATTATCCTACTATCTTCAGACTTACAATATACTCCAATTGAGGTTGCCATAGTTTCATTGGCTCCAGACGTTTGGAAGCAGTTGGGACTAAAAATATATATTCTATATATTCGTCGAATAATATATTACACATTCTTTCAATAATGTAAATATTTAAAAAAAAATAATTGTAGGAAGGGCCATATCACTCATGCAGTAGATATATATTTTCCAGATCGCAGTCATAGGGGTTTTGAGTCAACCGAGGCCATAACTCTGGCAAATATTGGCGGAGAAAAATTATTACCGAGAGCTATTCGCTATATCGCTTGAAAGAAACCGGCTTGACGGCTGGCTATAGTACCTCAAGGGTTATTGAACTTTACTCCCGGTTGACTTTTATTATTTGTTCAGTTTCTTTGATTTGAGTTTTGAAGGGTTTCAGCGTATATTAGATTTATTTGAAGCCATTTTCAAATCTATTTTTATATACGCTCTTACTGTACAATACGGTTTTTCACACAATGATTCATTTTGAAAAAATTTTAGGACTTTATACGTTTTTTTACACGATATAAGTATTACGCATATAAAAATGCATTATAAAGTCATATTTCGGAATATGTTGTCAAATATGTTCAGGTCGACAGGCCAGGATGCTCGAGTGGCAGTTGAGAGGGCTAAATAAAATATATTCTTTATTGAGTCCATTAAATTCTATGCAAAACACACCTAAACAATTTTTTCTAAATAATTTATTAAATAAAAAAATATTATCTCTGTTATTTTCAGTTTATCAATATTTTTTTCATTATATATAATTGTAAACCACTGTAACCACTGTATACGTAACTATTTTTTGTAACCAACTAATTGTCTATAAAAAAATACAAGTATTTCATGTACGCAAAGAGCGTATAAAAAAGTTGAATGTTAAATTAAATTAAATTAGTCTGTTTTACACATTTATTTGAGTCAATTGTATACAATTCGAGGCGCTTTTGTGTACTCATATTTTGTTGAAACGTGTTCCAGTATTGCGCGATATCCACCGCGAACGAAGCTATGCTAGTACAAACATAGTTGAGACTTTTTCATACTTTCGTTTCCACCACGAGCGTGTATGAAAGTGTGAAAAAGGCTCGTTACGATTCAAGCTAAGGTAAACTATGTTAGTACTAGCTTAGCTTCGTTCTCGGTGGATATCGCGCTTAAGAATGAGATAATCGATGCGGGTAGACCGGATTTCGCAGTTTCCGGTCGTTCGGCATCAGAGTGTTGGGAGCGTTGGAGGCCAAATTGTACCAATTAGATGTACAAAAGTGAAACCTATTTTTTCGTTTCATGTCACTGCTAAATATAACACACCAATGATTGACACCAGTACACGGCTCGGGAGCGGTGTTGCATACTTCCAGTATAATTCAGGCACGCGGTATGTGATATACGGTTTCAGTAGCTTCTCGATATTTTAGCGTCGTTGTGACTCGAAATATCACCCGGCATGAATGAAGTGAACCGGAAACTTTGATGCCGAATTTTTGATACTATAATATATGATATATATTTTTGATACTGTAATATAATATATAAATTTTTGATACTATAATATATGATATATATTTTTGATACTATATTGATATGCATGAAGTATTTTTTTTTTACTTAAACTGATGATTACTGCGTTTAGTATTGCACATAAGCCCGTCGGTCAGACAAGTTGTCACCGGCTGCCACAAACACGACGCTCTAGGCTCTATTTTGTGAAAAAAAAAATACCTTCCTATATGCACAAATCATTTCCGAACAAAAACCAAATTTTTCCATTCGCTTGTACTCAAAATTACTTATTTTTTAATAAAATACAATAATTCATAACGCCTTTAGAATAAAATAAAGTTAGTCAGCGAACACAGAAACACGTAAGAGTATGAAGAACAACCGTTTGTTGGTCAAAGAAAACATACAGTTGAATACACATTTTGACGGAATAATGTTTACTTGGCTGCATCAATCAGTGAAGTTTCTGCTGATAATATATTTTTTTACAAAATATGGAAAATATACATGATAAAATGTAAAAAAATAAAGCGTTTAAATTGAAATTGTAAAAAGAAAAAAATATATAATAATAATATAGTAAATTTGTCTATTCATCCAGTTTCTAATAAACACTACTTAAAAAATTACCGACATAGATAACATGATAAAAAAACAACATATTTCAATTGAACAATATAAAAATTAAACACCATAAAAAATCTACCCTTAAAAAAATTTTAAGGTTAGATTTTATGTAACACATCTATTTTAAAATGTCTTTTAATTTTTTTTCTTTTGTTAGACTGACGATTGAACCTTCCTACCCAGGAACTGTAGTAGACAACAACGTGTATATGAGCTTCTGTAATGTCATCCAATTTTATTAAAAAGCGTATAAGTATAAAATAATGATTGCCACCAAAAGTTGATAGAATTCATTGTTATCGACAATGTGATCCGCATCGACAAGTCTATATGCTGAGTTTCAGATCAATCGAATGTCGGGAAGTGTGTTAATTTCCGCTTTATTCATTCATTCAAAAGTGAAATTCAAATAAATGTATAAAAAAATAATTTTGTGCGTAGTTAGTTTTTGAGTGTGGGGTATGGAATAGAGGATTTGAGCGTGTGTTTTATAATGTACAGTGGAAATTAATATTTTCTAGAAGATCTAGTCATTGTCGACAGTGTTATTGATAATTGTGAATTGGAATTTTTGGTATTATATATTGTAGTAATGATAACTGAAGGATCGCTAGTGAGTTTTTTTGTTGTTCGGGTGTCCGGTGCACTTAAAATCAAAGTTCTACAGAACTTTTTCTTTTCCAATATTTCAACTTTAACACTGTACTGCAAGATTCCAAATCATAGATGCAAATTCTCTAATATCGAACCAACTAATCAGAAATATGGTATTTTAATTACGTGCGGAAATCTGAATGATTTAATCACTCGCGCGATGAGTTGTAGAATTTGGTAGGCCTTGTAAAATGGAATTTATCTGTGAGCGAAAGAACATTCCCGAGTCCATTACTATTCCTAAATCCCTTCCTCTACTAAATCTTTTCAGTTCTACGCCATTTATTTTGTATGGGAATATTAGAGGGTTAATGCTTTTGGTGAAAGATAATATTGTGTTATAAAATGTGGGCACAAGGAAATCGCTGTTCTCGTTAAAATGAAAATATATTCATGAAGCGAAGACAATTTTGCTCTTTAGACTTCAGATACAAGACATCGTGTGATGAATTAAAGTTTTTCATTGATTTATCTTGCGTAGACTAAAAGGTCATTTATAATACTGACACCGGGTTTCAAAGTAAGCTCTGAAAAAGATAACGTTGTAATGTGTTTATTTTGGAGTTCTTACTAACAAGACGCGCTTTTTTCATTAAATACTATAGTGTGACAGATCCTCACTTTCAAACAATTTTTTCTAAGTCGAACGAACATTCAAACTTTTATCAATCGAGATATAAATTTGTGTATAGGTAATGTTAAAGAATATTACAAAAAATAAGTGTATTTTCATAAATGCCAAATCATTTCGAAACTTCTGTTGATAAATTGAAGCCTTAATAGGTAGAGAAGTAATTTGTAGTGCCATGTAATTTTGGTGTCCTGATTTTGTATGCAATCTGACAAGAGAAATTATTCACCAACAGCAAACGGGAGTTCTGGCCCAATTTTGCCAAGCGGTTTTTGTCTAGGTGCTTACCAAAAACTCAAGTTAGCTACAAAACATATGTGAACCGCTCGTGCGAATGGCCGTGCGCCAAATCCCCAGCAAAAAGTCTCGGCACCGAATATTTATCGTCAGTCTGAATGCAGCTTCATTTCGATTTATGAATTGATTCGTATACACGACGCCCAACTCATAAGCAAATAAATAAGCGATCAAAAGGGCAAAATACATAATTGTATGAAATCAATAATAAGCCCTTTTGACAATAGCGCTCAGTTTCCTTTAATTATTTTATTATAATTTCTAATTTTCTGAAATCAAATATTTGTAAATAAAATAAATATCCACTTAATTATAAACATTTTTTCATTCAAATAAGGAATTGTTACTACAATTTGTCCGAAAAAACGTTACTATCTCAATGACAATTCTTTTTACAAATTTTCTCCAGGCAGGTCTGGTAAGTACCATTATGTTGAAAAAATGTGAATTACAAATCCCAAAAAATAATGGTTCATCCGTTAAAACGGATACCAATTTCAAACTTAAACGAAACATGTTTACAGACCGACAAAATGTAAAACGGTCGAGTTAAAACAAGACTTCGCTACATCCAGTCAATAAAAAGAAAGGCAATATATCATTCATTACTCATTCATGCAATGAGTAAGATTAAGAGAGGGGCGTTTAGATGGTTTGGGCACATAGGGATTTTTTTTTTACATTAACTCCACACAGGAGGTTCTGAGGAAAAGAATTTCCCTGAGGGATGCTGGGTGGAGGGTATTTTTGAGGAGAGAAAGGAGTGAACATGGGTCTTGAAGAGACTCATGTTGTGGGAAGGAGGAAATTGTTCCACAGCCGAGCTGTTGAACTCACGAAAGAGTCGTAGAAGCGACCAGTTTTCATGTGACAAATATCAACCGTATACATATGTTAGGAGCGCGTTTGGCATATTTCCCGACTATACAACGGTGCCAATGGGATCAATGACGTTAGTGCCTCGGAACATCTTCCATTGTAATACCGTTAGAACAGGGACCGCATACCTACCTTACGCCTGTGTTCTAAGGATTGCAGTCCGTTTGTTTAGAGAAGGGAATCTATCAAACGGACCCCCGTTTCTGCAGGGAGTCAAGGATTGTAAGGAGGATAAATGGCGCAAATGTGAATGCTGGAAGAAGTCCGGGACGCCCGAGTAAGACATGGTACGATCAAGTGAATAGGTACTTCAGTCATGCCATGTCAAGAGTCAGAATAATAGAAGAGTATGTATGAGACGATGAATGTAAGAATGTGAATGAGGCAAGAAGTGTGTGCCATGACTGAATTGTTTGGCGGTCCGTACTCTCTGCCTATCCCTGCGAAAAAACGGCGCTATGGTTAGTTAGTTAGAAATATGAAGTAGTAAATCAGGACTGTCTATAATAATATTAAGTATAATAATTAAATTATAAAATAAAAGTTATTCTTTTTTCTCGCCGAAAGAAAATACATACGTCGGGAAGTTATATAATTTGTCAATATCGATTTGGTACGAGGCTATACACGTGTACCTAGGTACATAAATGGCTGTCACGTTAGTAACGAAAATGACATCATGTCGAACAAGCCAAGTGGAAGAGCCTGACAAATAACGCTGCTGACAGCTTTTCTTCACCAATAGGTCAAAAGTAACGTTCTTTGATTCTTTCTAAAAAAATATCACATTTTTTTCATGCTACAAAAACGTATGACGTAAACATTCTAATGATACGAATATCGATGTTGTTTTTAGATACACTATTCAAATGTTGCTTGGTAATCTAATTCATACCCAATAGAAAAAAAAACATTTAAGAAATACTGAACAAATCTGGTTACTACCGTACAAGTAGGTATTTTTACAAATGTTAATAAAAAGTATTTTACGAATTTACCTTTTTTGGAGGTGTTTTCATTTACATATTGAAAACACATAATTATTGATATGAAAATAAAATACTTTGTATATACTATTTAATAAAAAGGATCGACATGTTTCAAAACGTATAATTTTACATCATTGAAGAAGAATATGATAAATCTAAACGAAACGTGAAACAGAACATGACACAGAAATATAAAAAGATAATAGTCATAACTAAAAATCGAACCCAGTATCTCTTGTCTTACTGGGACGGGCGTCTTAAACCACTTGTTGACAAGACAAGAGATCCTGGATTCGATTCCTAGTTGTGACCGTATCCTTTTCAGATTTTTCTGTTTTTTTTCTCGAAATTAATATCGTCAATGACGATATTAATTTCTCTGCTTGTTGCAAGAAGAAGATAAAATTACACGTAGGTATTAGTGTTTTTATTATTAAACAACAAGTAGGTAGAAGAATTTTAACATGGGTGTTACTTTTATTTTCCGAAATTGCAAGTTTTTAATTAGTTATTTATTTTTCGGAATAACTTTATTGAGTAAAACCTCAAATTGTAATATTTAGTTATTGAAGACAATATTAGCGATTTCTAAACGAAAATCTGAAACAGAAAAATCAGAAAACGATACGGTCACATCTAGGACTCGTACCCAGGACCCTTGTCTTGCCGGGACACTGCTCTACCACTGAGCTAAAGATAGGTTTATCTAAACAGACGCTGTCTAGATTGTATTTAGTTCGGGTTGAATCTTGCGATCATACATAAAGATAGTTGACAATAAAAATATGCAGTGAAAAAATGAAGACAATGTTGGTAGTTCTTATTCGAAGTATGATACAGTTAAAAGTGACCGAAGGAGATAGGGTCCCATTAGCTCAGTGGTAGAGCGGTGTCCCGGCAAGACAAGGGTCCTGGGTTCGAGTCCTAGATGTGACCGTATCGTATTCTGATTTTTCTGATTCAGATTTTTGTTTAGAAATCGCTAATATTGTATTCAATAATTAAATATTTTTAATTAGTTAGTTGGAAATTTTAATCTAAAAATGAATGTAATAATATACTTACAGTAAATGCCTTAATGGAGATAATATTATTTAATAATTATTAATTTGTGATGAAAAATGTCAGGGTTAGTTGAAAATCTGTCAAAAATCAATTTTTGATTATAATTTTTTTCCAATCGCTAATTTATTTTCTTCGGAATAAAGAAGTCAAGGAGTATTTTTTTTAAATAAATTTTTGGAGTATGAATTTATCGACTTTTTTTTCATTAATTGAAGTATAATGCTTACATTTTCACACAAAAAAAAGAGATTAACATTATTAGTTACCATAAGTGATAATCAACGATTAGTTATATAAAAAGAAATAAAATAATATAAAACGAAAATGCAAGACATATAAGCTGAGCCTGCGTCACCTTTGAGGATGCTATGTGGAGGGTAGTTTTTTAAGAAAAGAAGGAGATGAAGTTCTAGAAAGGAAAAAGGTATGATAGGTGGGTGGTAATTTAGGGGTCAGTTTGTCCAGAAATAACGGACGTATGAATTCATCCTACCATTGCTGCGTTGCAAGACGATGAGTTGAGAGACACGAATGGAGAGGTCGAAGGGTCCACCCTAAACCGACCGCTACCGACCTGAACAAACTTCACCCGATTAACCTGGGCATCCCTGTTAAGTCACCAAACGCTGTGAACTACTTAGGATGACTTATGTCAGATGTGTTCCAATAAATGGTTTCCGGGGCGGCGGTAACCATACCCGCTTCTAAAATTGAAATATTTGCCTATGTTTATTTGTTTTTCATAGGTTCCGATTTGGTCAATCAGTATTTAACCCTATATGTCATTATTTTATTATATCAAGCACAAATATTTATTTGTGTTCTTGATCTTACTGCTACTGAAATTACAGAGAATTTCTACGAAAATGGATTCAGCTCAAAAACAAATATTTCTGGTATGTCAGAACATCTTGTAAAAACACTTACCCCTAAAGCTATCCGAGCTATGATCGAACTTTATAGAAATCGAGTTACATAGTTTAAGTTATAATTGTAGTGGTGTAGTGTAGGCACTACGCAATACACAGTAAACACATTTTTTAATTTTTTTTAATTATATGTAAAATTAGGTAAACATAAATTAAATCTTTTTTTTGGTTCATATGAAGCAGATACTTTTTTGATGTGACATTAGTATATAATTTAAAATACAACAATAACCTAGTAAACACCACTTTTATTTTTTATACTTGCGGTCTTACTAATAAAAACCACTTCGCATCCGTTAAACGGTGTTTTTGTTACACATTACTGATTAAATATGTCTTGCAACATTGCATTTTTGCAGAATTGAGTTGACTTGTCAGTTGTGATTAAAATCATTGATATTAATTTCTATTCTAATCATCAATTCACTATTTACTATTACATTAGTACAATTCAAAATATTTACTATTATTTTTGTTATTTTTCGTCAGTTTTAATACTTTATTTTAAATAGTATCTGAAGATGCTGTGTGGGGGGTCTTTTTAGGAAAAGAACACGAGGAGGTTCTGGGAAGGAAAAAGGTATGAGGGTGGGTATGAATTTCGGGGTCAGTGTGTCCAAGAGTAACAGATGTATGCATCCATCCCTTCAACTACGGTGCAAGGCGATGTTCCAAAAGAGTCCTGTTGGAGAGGTCAAAAGGTCTCCCCCAACCAGTCTGATCCCCGCAACTGGTGGGCAGATGCATCTGTCGCTAAGAACCGAACGAAACTCACCCCAGGCACCCCTGCTAAGTCACAAAACGTAGCGAACCATTTGAGATGACTTATGGCAGTGGTGTTGGTTATCCAATAAAAGGTTTTCGGGGCGGCGGTACCCTTACTCGCCTCTCAAATTGATTTCATAATGTGAATACAGTTTCTTCATCTTATCGGAAAAAGCGAGGTTTTCGGACTTCTTATTTTTTTATTGACTTTTACTGCGTAAATTTAATAAAACTGATGAAAGTGATTTTATGAATAATATAAATGCCTTAAGCATGTTTAAGTAAGCACAAAGTCAAAAAAATAAACTTTTATATTGCGTCAAAATGGATTCAATAGTTTTTTTTTTATTATTATCTGGGAATTATTATTATAATTTTTAATCAATTTTAATTGCGTGAACGAGATAAAAAGTTAAGTTTTCTTGAAAACCTTAATGGATAAGCTGTATGTATATATGAAATACTCTCTAGCTGGATAAGACCGTTAATGTATACTTCAAATAATGAAGAAGCTACGGTTGTAGCGAAATCAGTTCGGCATTAAGTGTACAAAATAAAAGTGGTGTTTACAGTTATTGATTTATTTAAAAAAAAAAAATCCGTATTAGAATTCACAACCAAAAATTTCACAACATATAAAGTTTTGAGCCTTATTATGGATATACGTTATTAGCAGATATGTAATAAATTTATACGTTCTACAAACTGGAAAGATATACCTAAACAATACATTGATCCTAAGCAAAACAATAGATAACATGCAAAAGCTAACTAAAACAGAATTGTGAAATGATTTAGAAAATTACAAGTTCTTAAATTACAGCTGAATTTTGGTAAATTTGAACAATTTTGTTTGAATTTTGAGTTCTCGTGGAATAACAGCGGTTTCGAGTATCATAATCTTCGTTTTTTGTATTTAATTTATTTCCACCCCACAAACATAAAGTACTCTTCCATAACTTCCGCCATACACCGATATTTTCAAAATCCCTGAATACGGAAATGTTAAAGATTCAGTACAAAGGTAATTTTAAAATTTAATATGTACGGTTTTCAATTTTTTTTGATGGCTGAACTTCTTAACAGTTCATTTCATTGAAGTAAACATTGACTTTATAATAAAGTGAACACAAAGCAATATAAACAAAAAACGGTTCCATCAAATAATCGAAATATCAAAATCTTGCTTACACTGTTAATGTTAAGTAGAGACAATGAAAAATGTTGATGAATTATCAGAGTACTTATTCTCTTTAAGTTTTGTCGCACTTGGGGATGTGAATCTGTGTTCAGTGATATTGTGGTCAGCTGGTGGTGAAGATCACGGATCTTCTTGGTCCACCAGTGAGCTGCTCGACACCGTGGGTGGTGGAGATGAATGCCGGCGTATTCTCACTGCCAATCTCGAAGATTCCTGGGCTTGCGCGTGGCGTGCGGCCCGTTCTAGAAATAGCATGAGGCTACAACACCACAATGGTGTCTTCTTACCACAATCTTACTTACCTATAACTAGAGTAAATTGATGTAAAACTCCATATCTGCAAGTTTATTAATAATCAATAGAGTTTTGTTTAGTTGTCCCATGTTAAAGTTACATGTTTAAATAGTGTCGATAGTAGAAAAAATACCTCAAAAATTAAAAAACGGGATTCTAGAAGCAGTAACTTCTACTGTAAATATATCTTTAAAACTATTTAATTTTACTTTCCTAAAAAGCATTAATAATTAAATTAATAAATTAAAATCATCTAAGCTTATATCGGTCTACTGCTACATAGTCTCTTACTTCAGTTAATAAATTATTCCTAAGGTTGTGATGTTCGCCCTCAAATCGTCCTACAACCTAAGCTTACCACCCAATAAATGTAACTTCGTTGAACTATGTTATAGAAAATTTCTTGGTTTGGTCAGGAAATTGTGGAGGTTTTTTGAATCTCACTTTTAGGTCTAGGAAAATTTATACAGGTAATTTTTTTAAACTTGTTTTGGTATCATCTTTGCTATTCAAGGAGCCATCTCCGAAGATTTATTTTACCACTAGTAACATCCAGTTTAATATATTATTATCAAATGGATTAAGCACATCCTTTCAGTATTTCTCCACTCAATTTTTAGTTAGTTTTACGCAAGTGAAATCATATCTCCATAGATTTTATAGTCTTGTTTGATTTCGTTGCTTTTTGATTTAGCAAAACGGATTTCTCAAACGTGACTGTAGCTTTCTATAAAGGTAAAAAATAACTATAATAACACTTCGCTGAACGATCAATGTGATGACTTATCGTGAAACGTTTGGTCATAAAGTCGTATAATTACTTACACAGTCGTATAATTACTTACACAGTAATTATACGACTGATGAAAAATATAATTCGAATAATACCACAAAATAAGATGATAATATTTCAGTAATATTATTTATCGCAAAATAAACGAAAATGCAAGATATATAAGCGATGCAAATAAAAAAATAACAAGTTTTAAGCTGATAATTTAATTAACAGGGAGATTAATTAATTAATTAGAGGAAGTTCTCATTATAATTACAGATTATTATTTTTTTTACATTTACCCCATACAGGTGGCGCTTAGGAAAATAATTTTCTTCAGGGCCTGTCATCTTTGAGGATGCAGTATGGAAGGTATTTTTAAAAAAAAGAAAGGGAGGAAGTTCTGGGAAGGAAAAAGGTATGAAGGGTGGGTAGGAATCTTGGGGTCAGTGAGTCCAGGCGTGACGAACGTATGAATCAGTATCTTCCACTGCGGAGCAAGATGATGGGTCGAGGGAGATCTGCTGGAGAGGTCAAAAAGTCTCCCTCAACTAGTCTCTCCTGATTCGTCCCGCCACGCAATTGGTGGGCAAACGCATCCAATACTCAGATCTCGACAAACCGCACCCCACAAACCCGGAAATCCCTGCTTAGTCACCAAACGTAGCTAACCAATTGGCGTGACTTATGGCAGATGGGGTTGGTTATCCAATAATTGGTTCCTATTCCCGCCTTCCAAATTGAATAAAAAATCCAAATATCTTGCAAAAATATGTTTAGTTCTTCATAAACATCGACAAGTACTTAGCAGATAAATTATATTTGACTTATAATAATAATTCCACGAGGCTCCCGAAAGTTACGACCATTGAGATTTCATTGTTGTAGTTAAGTGATTAACAATGGGTATATATTATGGAGCTTTTGTAAGGAAAGTAATATGCTCATTAATATTATTTCAATATTTGACAGCATCGTGGAAAGCCAGGCGGTATTTTAAATCGTTGTCGTAAAATAGTTTTAATGTAAATAAAATAAATCAGGCAAGTAGATTCTGTCAATGTTGAGAAGATACTCAGACCATGTGAGTGATCTGTTGAAAGATATTTCTTGACGCCACCATAATTAGACCACCCCGTTTCTATTACTTGACAATGATTGCAACTACACAAAGATATTTTGCTTCTACCGGTTAATGAGAGTGTAGTTAAGGCGAAACTTATTGCTAACTCACTATTTTGATTAATCTTTATAACGAATTGGTTTACATAATGAATACCAAAAAATATGCTTTAGATAAATTGAAGGTTTTTCTATCGTTTCGCTTGAGTAGAATACAAATAAAAAAATAAATTACTCAATGAAAAATATAAATTTAAATTACTAAAAATTTATTTTTTCAATAGAAATGTGTGAATGCGTAAAGGAAACAACTTAAAAATACAGTATTATAGCTAAGATTATCTGTGACAGTTTTACTTGATTAACTTTTTTGCTTTCTTATAAAATTAATTACAAAATAAATAAAAACCAGTTTTGTGCTTGAAATGGAACGTTTCTAGACTCCGTTTGTCAAACGATTTTAATGCCTCTTATCTACAATATAAGGTATATCAAGAATATACACATGTTTGGCATGTAGCTTCCTCTTAAAGCTCCCGCACGGTGAAAAATTTTGCTGTTAAAAAAAGTGATAGCATGCCAATTTGCTGATTAAATATTAGTCATTCGGAATATGTTGAGAACAACTGTTCTTTTCCTAATAAATATCAGTATTTGAAATAACACATGTTCCGCTGTACTCATTAAACATTCGTTTTTAACTGATAATTTGTTAGGAACTCTGTAAATGAATTCGTTCAAGGTCAGCAATTCCGTTTTTAACAGGAAAACGAATAAATTAATCAGATTTTAAATAAATTAACAGTATTTTAAATCAATTAGTTTTTTCTGTATGCTTTACAACGCCTCGCAATTACTCGCTTTGCTTCGTTTACCGCATTGAGCTATACAATTAGAGCCGCTATTGCATACTAACATCTCGTCGAAACTTGTTCGACTAGCGATAATCGGTGCGCATTGCGCGTAGACCGGATTTTCTAGTTTCCGGTCAGTCGGCGTTAGTATTGGAAAAGTTGCAGGCCAAATCGTACTAATTGAACAGACAAAAGAAAAAAATAAATTAGTTTACTTCTTGTCTCTTCTAATATAATACATCAGTTTTTGAGGGGATACTAGAGTAGATGAAGTTATTGGTAATACGCGAAGTAGCCCCTGCACAGTACACAATTAATAAGCCAATTAACAACTGCACAATACGAGAAAAATGCTGACAATGAGATTCGGGAAAATCGGGAAAAATCTCTCTGATTGTTTTGGTGAGACACTGCGACGAAAAAGTAAAGTAGGCAATATGAAATTATAAATAGACCGGCTGCCTTGCATGAAATTGCATATATTTTACATTTTGCGGCCTGGAGGTCTAGAAGTGAAATGTTAAATAATTGAGGTGAATCACAAAACAGCACTATGGAATTTATTCATTTATCATTATTGTGTTTTGTTTTACGCTATATAAATGTATAGTTGGTTCCTAATAAATTAGATTTAAAAATTACACCGGGGGCATATTGCCACTGTTATTTTACGATAAATCACTATCTTTCCTATTCCGTTAGATTAATCTCCTTCATACAAATATCAAACATCAAAGAATAATCTTATCTAGCTGAAATCAGGTTCAATAGGCAAATGTTTCCTAATTTAACATTCAAACCTCTACTTCAGAATCCCGCTTCCTTTCAGGTAGGATCGACCCGGGAAAGGGTGAGTAAAACGGTAAATAACAAATTCTTAAGTTACGTGTAATAATATGCAAAGCCTTCGAACAAAAACCTCCGCCACATCCGGGCACCGTAAAAGCCTCCCGAGGTTTAGACCCCGAATAGAGAGAAAGTACACCCGCTAATTTCAGGCTTTTTCACGGCGAGTTATCGCGAAGGTAGCTTGTTTGTTTTATGAAAGGAATATTATTTTCACCTGGTTTTACTAGTAGTTCAATGAAAATATTAAGGATTGATTTTATTGGGAGATATTGATGAAAGTTGAATTATTATTAATGAATGTTCCCCAATACCCCATCCCAAAGGCCAATCTTAAGAGCCGAAAGCTAAGTCCCGAATGACCATTTTCCTGACAGCCAAAATCCCTACGAACCAATTACCGACAAAACAAAACAATTTAAAATGTTTATCTTCCTTAAACAACTGAAAGGTATTATTGATTTTTCAATAATGTAAATATTAAAATCAACATCAAACCAAATTTTCAACATGAGTACGGTACATGCAAATAATAACGTTAGGCGAGAAAAACAATAGTGAGTAATAATAATTTAGTTTTTGTTTGGTATGTTATTTTTTGTTCGTTCCGTTTCAAGATGGTGGACGTTTTAGGGATTCAGAAAAGAATCTTCCTCAAATGTAAAATCGTCGTGTTTGGACTTTTTTTTCGCATTTCATCGCTTTAGTGCTTAATTGTCCAAACGATCAATTGGAAAAAAATGTTCAATCTCCAATTTAAAACAAAAAATAAAGTTTCAAGAACGATAATTAGTCACTTTACTAAGAATTACTTAAACTACTAATGTAACTTTTACCTTTATAAAAATAGCTTCATCTTAAAGACCTATCATAAACACCTTTTTTATTGATATACGAAAAGAAAACATCCTCTACTGTTAAATATGCTAATTGGTCGTTTGGACAATTAACCCTTCAGTATTGTCAACACTTTGTAAGAATTGTAAGAAAACTGTAAATTTTCTTCTATTTCGTTCATATAATATAAAATATTTTTTTAAATTATCCAGTTTGGCTAATTTGAGGATTTTATTAATGGCATCCAGTTTATGTTTAAGGCAAACTATATGAATTATTATCTCTTTCTCTTTCTAACCTCAAAAAAATTGGTGAAAAATACATTACCGCATGGCAAATTCTTTTTTATGCGGACGCCAGTCATATATGACCCTAAAACCTGTAACATAAAAAAATTGGTTTACTCTTGGACGCGTGGTCTACTGTTCACAGAACCACTAGTTTAAATCACAAACTCGTTCTTCGGTCCCTTATTTTGTACCATTTACTCGAGATAAACTCCTTCAAACGACTAAAAAATAATTTCATGTGAGACTATGGCATCCCAATCAGGGTGTATAATGAGGCTGAAAGTAGTGGGGAGGGAAAGTAGATAAGAAAGAGAAAGGTGGGGAAGTAAGTTTTAAATTCATGAACGCGTATGCGCTTTTCCCAATGAATAATTTTAAATAACGACAATTATTTCAAAATAATTATATTAACGTAAATACACTTATTAATTGCGAGTTTTTAGTATCATTTTCAATTATTAAATATTTATTACAATGAAGTGTAAACTTCATTAAAGTTAATACTAATCAAAAAACATCACACAAACGATTTTAAGCTGAGTAGTTCAAAGACATCAGAGTATAATTAAAAGTTTACACATCTCAAAATCAAAGTATTTAGCATTTAGTCTGATAAATTACAATATCCCAGCAACACAGAATTTGTAGAAGATTTGTTTGTCAAATACATTTTATTACATAAATAAAATGTTCGTTGGTTGTTTCCGTTTTTAGAATTTGTATGTTGATTAAAATCATTTTATTTCGGCATCGCTGCCCCGGGGACCATTGATTCGATGAACTCCTCTGCAACAGGTAGCCAATAATAAGTACGGTATAGAAAATCCGTAGAAGTGTGATCTGCACCGTTTTATCTGATCTGTAACGTTTTGCATCAATCATTAAATGCATCAATACACACATCCCAAGAACGGGTGTTGTGTTGCCTGCGAAGGGAAAAAAGGCTAATTGTAAGTATACACACCTTGCTTCATCTAAATTCAAACAACATATCATAAATATTAAATTAAGCACACACATACACATTTGAATCTGGTGTAATGTTTGAAATTTCTTTTTACCTATTAGTTGCCTGCAACGGGCAAAAAGCTAATTGTAGGTACAAACATCCAAACAAAAATCTATTTTAATACATTTGTGGGAACACACCTCTTGCTTCATCCACATTCAAACATTACATCACTCACCCCATTTTTACCCGTTAGTTAGGGCAAAAATTTAGTCGATAGTATTTGTCAGTCAGCATACTGACTGTCTACATCCGGCATGTAGACAGTCAGTCAGCATACTGACTGTCTACATCCGGCATGTAGACAGTCAGTATGCTTATCTTCCCTCCGTTGGTGGTTATCTGAATACCAGCGATGCGGTCATCTCCACACGGTATTATTGAAGCTTGAAGCTCGTTCCTCCAAAGTACTGCGACTGCTTTTATTATGTTCACTTTTTTTATATTTGTTGAATATATGTTTAGTATTTATTATCAGGTAGCTTCAATTATTACTCTGATGTAAAATATTATAAATTTTTTATAGTGAATACAAGATTGCGGAACGTCTTTACTAGTTACCAGTTAGTTGATTAGAGAAGCTGAACGACCTACGCTAATACCATTTTATACTGTCCATCAGTATTTCCAGAGATACCTCTATTGTTATCTTACATTATTACTATTTTATAAATATTGTAATATTATTTTATAGTTTATAAGTAATAAAATAATCAAGAGCTATTAGCGCTTCTAATCTTGTTTCAATCACTGAAGTGCCTAAGCGCACACCCGTAGTGTTGCTCTAGCGTTACATTTTTTTAAATATCTGCATCATGCACTAAGATTGTGAGACATCATCCTTCGTACTCACCGGAATACACGACTAAGTTGTTATCATTGTTCGATTAGCTACTAATATATTATTATGTTGTACTATTTTCGCCAACCAAATAATTCGACGGCCTCTGTGGTTGAGGAGTAAGGCTCTCGACTAGCAAACTGGAGGCAGCGGGGTCAAATTCCCATGCATCCTCAAGTAAATTTTATTGGATTAATTTGTTATATATTTAAAAAATGATTTTTTCCAAGATCTAGGAAAATTCGTGTCCACACTCGCGCATAACACTCAGCATGTAGATGCTCACATATGTCTTGCATTATTTGCGTTACGTTGAATATGTCTTGAGTTACTAGTTACTTAGCACTCTAAGATCGTGATTGGTGCGTGTTTATGACAGTAAAAATAGCAAAATGTTAAAAAGATTTTTATTGAAAGATTACTAGATAGAATTTTTTATTTTTATTTTAAATGTTTAAATTGTACACATTTTAATGCATTCAGGATTTTATTGTTACGGCTTAAAAAACGTTATGCAATAATATTTTCTAAATTACAAAAAAAGATTTAGCAAACTTTCGTAAAATTCATCCCATGGTATGTGAGTGCCTTAAAAAACTTTGACTGAAGGTTGCATCTAACAATATATATATATATATATATATATATATATGAAGCAGTATATATATATACATATATTTACATTGAAATACATAAGTGAATGTATAGGTACTTGTAATAAATTCTTACTAAGATGAAGATGCCCATTATTTGTTTTCTCGTCTACGATTTTATGACTAACAATTTTATGAAACTTTTATAAAATTGAATTTAAGTTGTCGGTATGGGGTGAAAAAAGGGAAGAAGGCGATTAAACACATAGTATCGTAGTTAACATCGTTATATTACTTAAAAGTAAATTTTTCATCTAAAATAAACTACTTTACCACACGACTTCGAGCGGTAGTTATACTATTCAGTAGATTATAACACCGATTTTTTTTAATCTTTTATGATTTGAAAATATTTGTAATGTAATGGGTATTATTAACCAAAAAGGCTAAGTTTACAAATTTCATAATGTCATAGCTCAGTGTCCAAGAATTTTTACTGCTTCAGACAGTCAAAGGTCTACTTTATAGTAAACTGGTTGACTTATCTTATCTATATGCCTATCTTAGGAGATAGGCATATGCCATCGCGTACTTTTAAGCCTTTATAAGATGTGCAATTCCGTAGTAGATTATTTTGATGTATTTCATAAGTTTTAGCCAGCGTAAGCGCTCGATATTTTTTTTGCTTGATTTCAAAACTTTTATCTATTTTTTATAAAAATAATATACATGTATTATATGTATATAAACTTTCTGGGAGAAATTTTCCATGCGACAGTGAAAACTCTATCAAAATCAGTTGGTTAGTATAGAAGAACAAACAGACAGACGTGGTTAGCTACTTTGTTTTATACTATTTAGAGATATATTTAACTATAATAATTATGTATACCCACAAAGTGTTTGCTACAAGTGAAAAAAAATAAATAAATATATATATATATAGGTATATATATTTAACTGTTTGTAGATTGTATTTTTTAACGAGTAAATTGAAAAAAAATATACATTGGAAAAGATTAGCTTCTCTATGTGGGTTCAATGGGCTTTTAAAAAACATTTCGTTGGATCTCGCAATGCATTTTTGATGCCGTAAAATCAGTATGCAAGCTTCGTTGGATCAACCGGTGCAAAAAGGCACCACAAAATACCTCAGCTGTAGGGTCGGCTTATCTATTATTTATCAGCTACACCCGAACTGGAAAATATTCAAAGTTTTTTTACATTCTTTTTGATGTGATACTGCACGAGAGCTGCTACTGCTCGTAGCAAGTGGATCTAGTGAGATTGTAGAAAGGGGGTTCGCGACGATGAAAGAGAGAAGAGGAATGTTTGAAAGAACCTATGCATGGCGTCACTGAACAAAACTGACTCCGCACCGCCGTTTCAAGCATAATTTCGATTCGACTGATTGCGAGAAATACAATAAAATATTTCAATGTAAAACTGTTGAAGTGAAAACATTAAAGAAACGCGTGTGATCGGAATCCCTGTAGAGCACTGTAAAACAGGATAATTTAATTATAACCATAACGGATTATCATGATTATGGCTATCTGCTCTACAGTAATACTCAAATTTATAAAAAAAATAACTATAGTCGGATATCTTTGAACAACTCTATCTAAAATCGTTTATGTGATGCTTTTTTTACTAAGATTAACTTATTGAAGTTAAAACTTCACTGTAATAAATATTTAATTATTGCAAATGCTATTAAAAACTCGCAATAAATAAGTGTGTGTAAGTAAATAAAATTATTTTTAAATATTTGGGAATAATGTTAGTAATTCTTAAATTAAAATATGAGATAGGTAAAAATGACCGAATGTAATAAATTCTCAGTAGGCAAATTAGCAGTTTTATTTCCGTTAAGACAGAGAATCTATGTTCGAGTCTCAATTATCTTTTTTTAAATCTTATTCTCTTATTATATTTACATTGTGAGTTGTTAATATCATTTTTAGGTATTAAATTAATTAATAAAGATTACATTGAAAATAGGAAGAAATTGTGTCCTTTTAAATGAACCCATTATAATTTTTATTGTTGTAACTCAATCCAGTAATAGAACATTGTACAGCGAGGCGTACTATAAGTGGATTTCGAAATAATCTAGCTGAAAGTATTAATCTCCAGTAATTATAAAGTGTGAAGTACAAAAAGTGAATAAAAGGTCAATCGTTTCAAGTTAATAAAATTTGTAAAGTAATAGGAATGATCAGAACTAAAAAATACTTCTAAATAAGTTTTGATTTTCGCATTTCAGTAAGCCCCACGATCGTGACATGAAACGGTATAATTTGTTCATGAATTTGGTAAGAAACTTGTGCGTAAATTTATACATCTGGCCACAAAAATCTGCGAAAGATGAAAATTAAGTTGCTATTCAAAATATTGAATGCATAATTATTAAAACTAGAAATCCTACACACAGCCTATCTTTGGTCATAGATCACAGCACGCCACAGATATATTAGGCTTTAACAGAAACTATTTTTGAAATAAGTTGACGCAGAAAAATCGGAAAATGATTTGCTCACATCTTGGAATTGAACCCAGGACATCAGGTCACCAGACCTTGCCTTTGTTCTACCGCTGTGCAAATTCGACCAAATCCCCTGCGATCATATTTAACAGTATCATTCTTCGACTAAGAAAATAAAGCTTTTGGCAGCTATCTTTATATATGATTGCAAGATTATTCACGAACTAAATGCAATCTAGATAGCGTCTTAAACAAATATATCCATTTTCATTATAATGTGCGACATCTATTAACCTTTTTACAAGTACAGGATGACCTTTTTTTTAATATGTTAAAGATTAAAACCTCATGTTTTAACATTTAGCCTTTGAAAATATCGCGACATAGCGACTCTCAAACGAAAATTTCAAACAGAAAAATCAGAAAAAGTGGCTGAGGTCATAGGTTCAATTTCTTGAGGTGACTGAATTTTTATTTGATTTTTCTTTTTCAAATTTTCGTTTAAGAGTCGCTTATATTGTTTTGAATGATTATTTATTAATATTTTACACAATTCGTATCATAAAATAATCATAATTTATTTTTCTCTCGGCCACCGTAACTTTTTTCTTCGTTTAATTACATTAAACCTTAACTTAGGTTGTATTTCAGTCTCCCAATTTTTAGTAACTGATAAAAAGTCCTCAATAATATTGGATAGAATCTACTTTCCTTAAAAATTAACTTCACCTAACAAGATCACCCTAGAGAAATTTCTTAATTTTTGTATCAAAGAAGGTGGTACAAAGCTCGGAAAAAACGTTACGAAATTATACTGAAAGTTAATCGTATTTTACAAATTTTTTAAATTGAAAAATTTCCCTTTGAACTAATAAAACCTGAGAGAATTTTAAGGATCGGCTGTGTGCTGAAGCGTAAAGGCTGAAGAAATATATCGAATACTGAATCAAATTACAAATTTAAATGAAAAATTTATGTTTTAAATTTTGATCAATACAGGTTGGTAGTTGTTGTTTTATTTCTAAGAAAAATGTTGCACGGTGCTATTGCATAAGACTGTAATACTACAACGCATATTAAAATAATTAATTGTATGTATTAAGTAAAATATTCAATGATAACTAAAATATTAATAGCATTAGTAAAAAAAAACTAGCGCAGACCCGTGAAAGCACAGAATCGTATTAAAATTGTGGAATTTGGGAAGCTGAAAGTATTTTATTAAAAAAAATATTCACCACATTTGCTTTTTACAAAAAGACATTTATCTTTCGAATGTTTGTAAATTACGAAATCTATCCACATTTGTCGAACATTTACACGAAACATATAGGTACACATTTCATGTGAACATTTATTGTTTAGTGAAATAATTTTGGTACCTACTTTATTGGTAATCTGAAATGATTTAAACATATCAGTTCCAAATTTGAAAATTACTAAGCTGAAATTGAATAATTTTACGCATCACGCTGGAATAAAATTTAAAATCACGCACCCATGCACCGACAACCAAAATTAGGGTATTTAATACGTTAATAACTCATAATATGTATTATCAAACATACTAATACCGGTTTTCTGTGGTTCATTGAACTCAAATTAGCTTTGAATTTAAGTGTATTTTTTAAATTGGAACTGTATGCAATAAATGATCCAGTCCTGCAATAAAGCACCTACCAATGAGAATAATCCAGACTGGCAATAAGGTACGTACCTATAATATAATTTTTTTTTTGTGTTTTTCAAAATTGGGATTAAAATATCCAGTGACTTTTCACGGATTGGACCCTAACGGCTTTAAAACCTACGTGCCTTGTACGAGTTCAGTTACACTGAGATGTTCCTGGCTACAGTCTTCAAAATAAATAGTCAACTTTTGATGGTGGAGGGCACAGAAGAAAATATTTTCATTTGCTGAGCGGACAAATACGTCGGGATCTCTCGTAGGATTCCTTGATTTCAAGTCCTCTATCCTTGCACTTTTTCCGATTAGATTGGATGATACAACATGTTTTTCAAAATTAATATTGTCATGTGATTCGTAACCCGGAAATGTTTTTCTTTCTTATTACTACAACGGTGTATTTTGAAAACCGGCGAATGCGTCCATGGAGTAATTTTAGGATCAATAACATTATTTTTGCCACAGTTAACAATAATTTTTAACGTCCGGCGTTGCAAAATACGATTCAATTTAATGTACAGCGCGCTCCGTATGCTCTTCTATCATATTCAAAGCGGGATCAATGTAAAACAAACTGAAAACTAAATTCTTGCTTGAACAGACTATGTAATAATTATAATAATATGATATTAAAATTGAACATTATCAATTTGCGAGCTGAATTTGTAATTTTATTTGTTATATGCATATGTCCTGTCTTCTCATTATATTACGGTTTTTGTTTAATATAATTCTGTTCATTTCTTAAACACAAGGAGGAAATCTATATACATTGCTTATATTTTTGTTATAGTGGAAAAAAATTATAAAATTCAACTGTCGATATCCCAAATAAATAATTACAAATAATTCTTTTTGATTTGTTACCAAAAATTTGGAGGTAATTTTTGATATACATAAAAATAAAAATTATAAAAAGTGAATATATAAATCGTGATGTTTTTATCAGTTTAATTTAAATATTTTTTTTACTGTTTTCATGTTTTTTTTTGTAAGACTCCGTAAAAATTCACAGTTTTTCTTTTATGTGAGCATTAAATAATATTATTATTTAATTTATCAAACTGTTAAGTTAATAAATAAACCCTTGGATGACTAAGAAACTTCGATTTGAAGCGTCTTAGTGTTCTTCCGACTGAATGGAGTTCTGAATCTGGCAGATCTAATTTGATTAAAAGTTCAAGTGTACAAAAAAAAATAATTTTTAATTAATCATATTTGAAATTCGGGCAACCTTATTATCACTTCATAAGCCAGAAGACACTTCTAAATTAATAAAAACTTTTTCAGATTTGAAGTGCTTCTATGATTTTTCTGGTGGAATGGGAGGTTGTTTGAGTTTCGATTCAATATCGAAGGTTTACAACAGGTGCAGTCATGAACTTTAATTTGAAGATCTTGATTTGTTGATCGATGAAATTAGCACTATAATTAATGTATTTAGTTTCTGCTGTGCTTAATGCAAGAACGTTGATATTTATCCATTTTTTAACTGTAATAATTGATTTCTCAGCCATCATACGTCTATCCAATTGTCAGATTAAATGAGTACCTAGTAAAAGTAAAGTAAATTGGCCCTAATGTTGCGTCAGCACGTATGTGCACTTCCCTACATAATATCGCAATGAATTTTGAAGCGGCGATGTAACTTACCACGACACAAGTTACTCTCGTACGCCTGTCATTATGACTGTTTTACACCATCCTTTTTTAAATCAAGTTTATCTATTCCCAGCAAGTAAAATTATCTATTCAGTTCAGTTCTTGCCGCCAACGCAACAACACGCTTAAATCTCGCTCCGCAATCAAAATTATATAAATCGGTTACGGTACAAGATTCCAAAGCCATTTTAGCACCACCAGGTGTATTTTTTCACGGACTATCCGCCTGTGATCTTACTTTTCTGTTTACAGTGTATTTTTAGTACTATTTAGTGTTTTTTAGTGTTTTGTTTTGTTGATTTTTTAAAAATCACCAAAAGTGGTGGTTTTTTACCACATATCCTGTACCCACTACCGGTACAGGGTGTAAAGGTTGCTTGCGCACCAGTGCTCCAAAAAACAGTGAATTTGACACTTATTTGTACGATTTATGACAATTTTAAAAAATCAGCCCGCGGTGTTCCTCATCGAAATAAATCTTGTGTTTATTTTTGTGAACTGTCAAGTCACATAGTGTACTCGACGCAGAATTTTTTTCTACGTCGGGTGATCATTCCACTTTCTGTGTATGTGTTATACTCTTAAAGTTATTAGTGTTTAAAGTTCCCCCACGTGCTTAAGTTTTCTAGAACAATCCATGAAAAATTTTGGAATAAGACTATAAAGCGGTTTAGAGGACCGACCTAAAACTTTGAATTTTTTTTGACTTTTATAATTGAATTTTGAAAATTTGTATGTGTAAGATTTTGAAAAGACAAGTAACATATCCATTTTTTTTACAAATTTAAATATTTAATCCAAACTCAGTGGAGGACTGATTAGGAGTCGGCATTAGCCGTATTTCTTTATTTTATTTTTAGTAAGGGGAGGACTACTAAAAATTTTAACTTTTTGCCAAATTATTCTAAGTGTCAGAAAAATATTTTCTACCCTTAAAAGTGTTTTTTTGGACCATCTGAGGGCACTTTGACGAAAAAAATTCCCCATTTTTTCCCCATTTTTGGGGAAATTTTTTGAAATTTGGGGTAAATTTTCATTTACCCCATTTTTTGGTTTAAACTATTTTCCGGCCCAGTTTCGTTAGGGGATTCGTATGGTGCCATTTATAAGTTTATAGGACCTCCGTGAGACAAAAAACGCGTATTTTGTTCATTTATTTTAATCTCAAATCACACATTTTAGCTTAGTTTGTTCTCTGGGGGTACCAACATGTCGGATTTAGAGGAATCTGATGGGGGCACCCACAGTAGGAGTCCCACGGTACAATTTGCCATTTTACAGAGCGAAAACGAGATGCTGCGACAAGCGCTAAGTGAACAAGAGGAGCTCTCACCCAAGTCAGCGGCTCTCCTCAAGTCTCTGTCGGTAAGAAAACCTGTGCCACCTCACAAAAGCGCCTCCCCTTTCACAAGCATCCACAGCATGCGTCAAATTGATCCCTCGAATAGACGCCCATCACAGGTAATTGCAGCTCCCGTTACACCATCAGTAGTCAGTGTGAGTCAAAGTGAGACCTCTAATAAGGCTCCAGCACAGGTAAGTGTAGCTTCCGTATCACCATCAGTCAGTCCTATGGAACACTCCACTGCAGCTCCTGAAATTGGCGTTACGGCCAACAACCCAGTTGCGTCGACATCTCACGCCACGCGCTCCCCCAACCAGGAGAACAGGAAGAGGCTGAGGGAGAACGACTCTATTATTCTTGATCCAACAGGTTCGTCGACACACGACATTCTTTCCCTTATCTGGTCGCACATGGACTCGGTGACTGTAACCATGAATAGTGGAAAGAATAGAATGAACAAGGATGACAGAACGGTCATCAGCAACGCCATGGACGAGATCAAAAAATTGGTCTCAAACCTAGCAGTGACTCATGCAACTGCGGTGGCTCGCGCAACCACTCTAGCGGATATTTTGGAGCCTCAAAGGGAGCTGTCATCCAAGGTTGATCAATTGATCAAAAAACTAATATTCCGACCCAGGTTAGTAAAACTTATACTTCTGCAGCCGCCAATATTTCAGGACCCCAGTCGAACAGAATATTTGTTGACGGTGTTCCGAGGCCGATCCCCACCCCACAACCAACTATCCTATTTTATCCAACTGTTCCCGAGGGTAAAACTTCCGATGAAACCCATAAGAAACTAACCGAGCTTCTTAATCCTAACAAGGATGGTTTTAAGGTCGTCAGGACGAAGAAAATCAAGGGAGGTGGAGTGGCTCTTGAGACTAGCACCACTGATGGCATCTCGAATATCAAAAAGGTCGAGGCCAGATTGATAGAGCAGGGTTTAAAAATTATTAGCCCACAAGGTCGTCTCCCTAAGATTGTACTATATGACGTGCCCAAGGGTGAAGCCTCTGCAGATGCAGCCGTTTTCCAGGAAATTTTCACTAACAACATTGAGGGTAAGTGTACGCTATCTAAGGATGACTTTACCAGAACCATGCGACGCGTCGCCCTGTTTGGTAAACGTGATGGCCCAGGAATGAACATGATAGTCACATGTCATCCTGACGCGAAGAAGGTCCTGATCGACAGCGGCCTCTGCTTCCTAGGGTGGAACGCCTGCCGTGTACGCGACTACCTTGGATCGACGAGGTGCTTCAAGTGCCACCAGTATGGGCACATTAGCAAAGCATGCACACAACCAGTCCAGGTATGCCGTCACTGTACAATCAGTGGCCACGACGTGGACACCTGTCCGAACAAGTCTAAAAACCCTATCTGTGCAACATGCAAACGTTTTAACAGGCCATCGGATCACTCAACTGGCGACAGGACGTGTCCAGCCTACAGAGCAGCTATTGAAGCCCAGGTTAAGATGACCGACTATGGATCTTAATCCGCCCCTCTCCATAGGTCAGATCAACCTGCAGAGATCCAGGGCTGCCACAACCGAAATCCTGCGGGTCATGTCTGACCGAAACATCGACATTATGCTTGTTCAGGAGCAGTACACTTGGCAAGGTAGGACGCCTATAAGTTATCCAGGTGAGATGCTTGCAGTGGGTAGTAATCCAATGGCGGGTGTTCTGGTGAACGTTTCGTCCATCAGCCCCCTCCTTTTGGTGGGTCTATCCAACGAGTATCAAACCTGCGTTGTGGTTAATTCCGGTAGACATGAGATTGTCCTCATCTCGGTCTATTTTAAATACGGTAATTACGTTGGTCCGCATATATTAAGTCTGACACGCGCTCTAAACGCACTTAAAGGCCCTAACATAGTTATTGGAGGAGACTTTAACGCTCGCTCGCCTATTTGGTTTGATCATATTGAAGATAGGACGGAACGCACAGACGCCGTCATTGACCTCATTTCGGCGCAAGGTCTTAGTTTACTTAATGAACCCAACAATTGCTACACTTTCTCAAACTCCTTAGGCGAGAGTAACATCGATCTAACTCTCTGCTCTAGATCTGTTACTGGCTTAATATCTAAGTGGCATGTACATGAATCCGCGATTAACTCTGATCACAGGCTAATAACATTCGAGGTGGGCGTTATTAAGAAAGAAGCTCCTAGATCCTCCTGGAACTTCAGAACCTGTAAGGCGAATTGGGATAACTTTGGGGAAACGTTACGCGATACCTTAAGGGGATTCCATGACGTAGCGTGTTGTGATCCGGATAATTTGGGGAATTTCTTTAACGCAGCAGTGGTATCGGCTGCAGAGTCATCTCTGGGAAGAACAAACCCTAAGAGGATTATAAGGAAGCCGTGGTGGTCGAATGAGCTGACTTCGCTGAAGAGTGCTTTTAAGAAGGCAACCAGAACTCTTGGCCGTGCAAGAAAGGACGGTTGGATGCCCGACCAGCTGAACGCAGCTGAGTTAAACCTTAGACGCACGCGCAGAGCCTTCAAAATAGCGGTCATCACAGCGAAACGAGCTACCTGGCATAATTGGGTACAGGACGTGGGTAACGCCGACCCGTGGACTCTCCACAGCGCCATTGAAAAAACCGGGAAAGGATCTGAACGGTACTTAACTAGTATTATTTCCAACAATGATGGAAGGGATGCTGAGAGTGTTGATGTTGCTACCACTCTCGAAATGCTTCTGAGCAAGCTAGTCCCAGTAGATTCAGTAGTTGGGGAAAACGACCACCACAAAAGGATCAGAGATCTCTCACGGCTTCCACCCAGCCTCGCTCAGGAGGACGTAATGGTTATATCTAAAGCAGAAGTGGTTGAGATAATTAAGGGCTTCGGCGAAAAGAAGGCACCAGGCTTTGACAGATTGAACGGAATAATTGTGAAGAAAGTGTGGCACTACGTTAAGGATGAGATGTTCCAAGTTTTCCAAACGTGTATAAGGAGGGGTGTTTTCCCCTCAGAATGGAAGAAGGGTGTGCTTCGGGTCATTCCAAAGGGAGGAGACAAGCCTAAAACCGACATCAAGGCATACCGGCCTATCACTCTGCTTCCAGCCTTTAGCAAGATTTTGGAGAAACTCATAAGAAAACGCCTGCGAACCACCCTGTCCCCTGCATACGAGAGGCAATTTGGCTTCGTCCCCGGGATGTCTACGGAGCACGCCATTCAGAATGCGCTTGACTGGGTGAAGGTCTGTAATAAGAGGTATGTTATAGGGATCTTTTTAGATATCACTGGTGCCTTCGATCATGCGTGGTGGCCGATGATACTGGCTAAATTAAAAGCGCGTAACTGTCCTAAACCTTTATTCAAAATATTATCGGATTACCTTTCCAATAGAACAATCGAAATTTCATATGGTGACGTAACCATCTCTAGGCATGTCGACATGGGATGTCCACAGGGGTCGGTACTTGGACCTGAACTCTGGAACATCCTGTTCGATGATTCTTCTAGGTTGCCCTTGCCTGAGGGATGTATCTCGGTTGACTACGCTGATGACAAGTTGTTTTTGGTCTCAGGGGACAGCAGGTACGAAATTGAGTGTAAAGCCGCTGATGGTTTGAATCAAATCTTAGAATGGGGAAGGTTAAATAGGTTAAATTTCGCTCCCCATAAGACTGTTGGATTGCTCATGAAGGGTTCCCTTAGTAGAAGAAGAAACCCCTCAATCAAAATGGGTAACTCCAGTATCAAGTTTGCGGAGAATACCAAGTACCTAGGCGTTACTTTGGACCGCTCATCATCTTTCCTGGCACACGTGAAAAATGTGTCCAGCAAGGCCCAGGCCCTTTTTATGAAGTTGAGGCGGATCTCAACTGCGGAGTGGGGACTACGTTCTCCAGCTCTACGTGTTCTGTACAGAGGTGTGTACGTATCACAGGTGGCTTATGCCGCATCTGTTTGGGAGCACCGACTGGATAACGTCCTGATCCACGCCGCGCTTAAAAGGGGCCAGCGAATTCCCTTGCTGGCACTTTCGGGAGCCTACCGTACGGTGGCCTCGGACGCGTTGCCGATTTTGGTGGGCATTTTGCCCATTGACCTTGAAGTTAGAGAAATTTTGACAAAAAAGAAGCTGACCAGAGGAAGACCAGCCAACCACTTAGGTGTTGAACTTACCCCCGGTGCTGCTGTGTCTCTCCAAAGCCTTCTTCGAGCGATGCGAGAAAGGACACTTAGTGAATGGCAAATGCGCTGGGATAGCTCGAGTATGGGAAGATGGACTCACTCCTTCTTCCCATCGGTTAAAGTCAGAATGGAAGGGGCACACATAAGGTTGGACCACCACACAACCCAGATTTTATCCGGACACGGTGAATTCAGAGGAAGGCTGCACAGTCTTACCTTGTCCCCACACCCCACTTGTGCGTGTGGTGACCCTAACCAATCCGCCGAGCACATTCTGTGGCACTGCGAGATATTGAAGGACGCAAGAGAGGAAATGCTTAATGGTTTGAATGTTTCAACGAGACCGATCTTAAACGTAGATCTCGTTTCAGATCAGAGGAATTTTGAATGTCTGAAGAAGTTTGTTAAGGTTTGGGTTGAAAGGTGGCCTATGTTGAGAGTCGATGTCATTTAGAGTAAACTCAATCAATTTAGTTCGGTCGAGTGTACTGATCCTGATCCCCCCGGTTTCTGATTTTTGTACTTTTCTTTCATTTACACTATCGCCCTTATTTTATGTTTATCTATTTTTCTGTATATGTTTCTCGGTTATATCTTACCTTATCTTATTTATGTATTGCTATACTGTTCTTTTACTTGTAATCTTTATATTATTTTGTATTCTGTTGCTCATTTCTTCCATGTTTCATGTCTCTATTTCAGGTAGGAACTGATCTCACTTTGTGTTCTGTTTTGTCCTAGCCCTCTTCTTGGGCGAGGTATAAAGACCCCTGTCCCTGCACAAAGCCCGTAGTTTCCAGATCTCCGAATAATGACATGCTAGTTGATCGGCTTCCCCCCATTTGTGGTGCTCTGGCTCGTCGTGACGTCCGCAATGAACTACATCACCTTCCCCACCCCCCGCTGACGTCTGACGCTATTCACTTTCAGTTACTCCTCTTCGGTTGTTTAAAACCCAGCCTCTCTCTTAGGGTCTTCGAGCATAATCAGGCTTCGGCGTGGGGTGGGCGGTGACGGAAATCCATCTGTGGGCTGATCGGCGACCGGCTGCACCCCTTTGGGACTGCCGAGGACCTGAGCACTCCAAATGTATCTTAGTTTATTTATATTTTGTTTTGTGCTACTAACACCGCATGTGCATGTCTAATATTATTAACATGAGCATCCTGCATAGTGCTCGCTAACCCCTCATGCAGGGACATTTAAAGGTCTAGAGTCTTTTATTGAAAATTCGAATCTTTTAATATAAAAAATTAGCTTCTTGCGAGAGTCCCGAAGGGGTGACAATAAGTCACCTATACCGGGATGGGACAGTGGTGGGTGCCTTTAAATATTCCCAGCAAATCGGGATGCAAAAAAAGACGTGTTCTAATTTGGTGGTTTGTACCGTGAGTGGTATATCTTTGTTGGTACCGATTTTCGAACAGTTTAAAATGGCAGACATTATTTGAGATCTGTCATCTCTCATTGTTTTACGTAACTATATAACGTCAAAATGTTGCATATTTATTCAGTTTTATATTTCAAATACATATTTATAAAATTACTACAATATGTAATTATTGAAGACAATATTAGCGATTCTTAAACAAAAATCTGGAACAGAAAAAGATACGGTCACATCTAGGACTCGAAACCAGGACCCTTGCTGGGGAAAGGCGTCTTTTTCTGATTTTTCTGTTTCAGATTTTCGTTTAGGAATCGCTAATATTGTCTTCAATAATAAAATATTACAATTTGAGGTTTTACTCACTAAGTTATTCAAAAAAGATAAATAAACTACAATATGTATTTACTGCTGATTGTGAATGTGTATTACTGGTGGGTATTTTTAATTTTGCCTTTATGTTTGTTGATTTGATATCTTGTTTGAATAATCATGAGAACCTTACATAGAATAAAGAATATCCATGAACATTAACTTCATATTCAAAATATTTTTTAATAATTAATTAATGGAAGCAGGTTTGTGACCGCTATTGCTTTGTCAACTGCGCTGCCATGTTTTGGTGGTTTAGCCTTATATATTATACAAATATCGTATCGATCAAGCTATGGTGATCAGGTAGGTAATTTTAAGAAGGTATAATCAAAGGTTCTAACGGGTAAATAAAAACATCGTATAGATAACGACCAAGCACGTGACATAGGCCGCAAATGACAGTGGTAGATGCTTTCATGATGTAAAGAGGTTGCCATTTTTTGACGATTTAGTACCTTCTCTAATGTCATTTATCTGTGTAGAATTGTATGTTTGAATATAATGATTGTATAAAGCGAATTTTTTTCATATGAGTCCCGATGTGGGGATCGGTATGAAAAAAAATTATCATGTGTAGCAGACATTAGAGTGAAGATTTATTGTGTTATTGAAATTGAAATTTTACGATTAAATATCAAAATGAAACGCTGAAAGTGTATAACTTTACTACGTCTATTGTAAAGCCATGAACAATGGTAGAATTGTATCCGAAACCAGTTCATTTTAAATTGTTGGATCGAAAGATGTTGTGATTTATTTCGGAATATCTTCAGACCTACTGACATCCGCTATTTCTATTTTAATAATTGATTTACGTTATTCCATTAATTAATTTGCAGGAACATGAAAATATACGATTTCATTGATAAAATATTGTTTTTAAAAACTTCACGTAGTTAATCACCATTGATTGTTAGGAATTATTAGTGTAACTAAGTCAAACTTAAGACATAAGCTGGTGGCTGAAGTTAAATCAAATTGATGGATGCATTTTGTTCGTCTTGATCCATGTCTGGCTATTACACGATCTGCATTGAGACGCATCCGGTTGCAACAACTAACTGCTGGAACTCTTGATAACCATGCATTAAATAGGGACAACGCTAATAGAGTTATACACTGAAGTGTTATAGAAATGGTTAGAATGTTTTGATAAAGACGTTGAAATAAGGGCAGCTTGATTCATCTAGATCAGGATGTTTCCATTACAAGTGAATCTAGTAAATCTTTTGTTATATTCGAAAGGAAGAATGCTTTCCAACAGTAGGAAGAGGAATGTTTTGAATTGGGTTTGGATTTTTGGTGAACGTTTAGTTTAGTTAAGTGGTAGGTATTAAGGTCCAGTTTCGGTTGCCTTATCACTCGCGTAAGTCCGATATGGTAATGACCCTGCCCAAATGGATTTCGGATGGTCATAATTATACAGTTAATGCCCGTGGAACGCGAGAAGTGTCTGCTGAATGAATAAGGGTGGAAGTGATATAGGGGGAGGATATTTAGCCAAGTTCCCGGGCCGGGGGATGGTGAGCCACTGCCGTAATAACGCGGTCATTGTCGGATTGTTTGGAGAAGTCTAATGCAGTTATACCAGATGCATACCATTACGGGAGCAGTGGCGAGCAGAGTGCACGAAATATTTTCAGACTATAGCTATCACTTGGGAAAACATACTCTTTGTTATTGTTCACTTCAATGTGTTTATAAATAGTGCAAGCACAGGGAATATGTGATAGTGAATATAGGGGTTAGAGGATCATCTAAAACGTTTGTTATTTTATATTACACATCAAAGTACCTACCTATTTATATAATATGCTACTTTTTTTCATTAATTGAATTTAATACTTATTTTTCGTAAACCTCCTTTATCTCAAAGAATTTTAAAATTTGAAATAATGGGACGTCTTGTCTTATCTGTGTTAATTTAAAATATTTTTAAAACCTCAAATTTTATGATGCAAAATTAAATGTATTTATAGCGAATTGAAACATCCAAATCCAGGATGTCGTTTACAAAATAACGATATGCATTCAATAACGATTAACCAGCAGCCGGCATTGGTGACGGCTGTATATAACATGTATTCGATTATCGTTATTCTTTCGATAATTTAACAGAACTAAACACTGTCTATAACATAAATGTTTAAAATATAAAAATGATGTTATTCGTCGCCACGGTTATCCACTAGTCAGATAAGATATTAATCACCCTCCAATGATATCAAAATTTTCAAAGCTATTAAAAGTCATATCGATTCTATTATTAAGCAGAACGATCTTTATTCTCTTGTGAAATGGTTCGGAACTGAACAACTTACCCTTCAGCACACAGAAATCCAGTGCCATCTCATTTACAATATCCAAAGATATATTTCTGTTCTCCTACCACATAAATACAAATACATTAACATGCAAAAATGAGATTCGAGACCGTGGCGTGATTTTCGAAGGAAATCTCTCTTTTAGATCAGACATATCCGACAGTGACTTCCGCGGTAAAAAAGGCTTGGACTTGTTCTTCGTAATGCGAGATCATTTACTAACGGAATCGCAATACGAAGAACATATGAAACCCTTGTTCACAGTGTACTGTAATATAGCTCCATTACTTGGGCCCCTTCTGAACAAAACTGGAAATTTATCCTCGAAATAGAAAATGCACAAAAGAAGTTTATTTGCTACCTTTAAAAGAGAGAATATACGTACTTTCTATTCCTTTACCCATCCTTTTTCTTAACAAGAATTCTTGATTTCAACACATTTTGCTACGAATAAACAGGATAAAATTTCTGCGAGTCAAGCCGTAAATTATGGGAAAGGAACGAACATTGCTTAATAATCTGTGGTAAGATACTTAATTCACTTATATTGAAAGATGTTTACTTACGTGTGCCTCTAGTGGGAGATCCCATGCTTTTTTATATTAGAACTCTCCAATCAACAAAGCAGCTCAACTGCTTAACAATTCTGCATTGACCATCGACATTTTTAACCTCACTTAAGGGGGTATTTTCAAAAACCGAAATAATATTTCGGGGCGGAGAGGAATGAAGTAAGTTGGAACGGGGAACACGCGGCGACGTGCGCTGGTCAACTCAGTTCGAGCGGCAGCGATGAAATCCACTAGATGGTACCCATGAGTAAGGTTTGAACATGAAACTCTTAATAATGAGCGTCTTTCAAATAAAGTTTATTAAGTTGAGTATGCATTTTTTAGGTAAATTTCGATTGAAGAATTGCAGAAGGAGCTCATGATTTTATGAAATTTAGATGAGATTATCAGATTTCTATCAAACTTGTTTGATAAATTATCGATACTATCAACTACACTGCTAGACGGTAAGCAGTACCTTATGACTCGTAACCGACGTGTTCTTCATTGACAGATGTCAAAACAATACGGTATTTATTTTCATAATATCTGATCATAATTATATCTGAATATATTGGCAAGATAAATAAAATATCGGTCATTTTCAATATTTATTATTATTTTTTGCAAAAAAGTTACATAAAACAAATAATTATGTAATGTAAAAAGAATAAGATTCAATTTTTTATATAAAAGCCATCATTTATTATTTTATCAGTTAGGAATAGTAAAAATAATTTACATAATAATTTACTAGATGTCATTACAAAACAAATCAATAATATAATCGTTCCCAATCAGCACGGCTTTATCACAGATAGAAACACTTTCAGTAACTTAATCATTTATGAAAATTATGTAACTGATTCCCTTATCCACAAGCATCGGATGGATTCGATGTACACTGACTTTTTCCAAAGCTTTTGATATAGTTAGGAGACATATTCTTGTGTATAAACTAAGTCTTTTGGGCATTAAAGGAACCTTATTGATCTGGATCAACAGTTATCTTAGTAAAAGAAAGCTTTGTGTTAAAATAAATTCTGTAGAATCTTACATCTTCGAATCCATATGTGAAGTTTCCCAAGGATCTCACCTCGGACCAACTCTGTTTTTATTATTTATAAATGAAATTGTTGGTGTATTTAAAGATGTACAAGTTCTGCTCTTCGCTGATGATTTGAAAATATATAGAATGATACGTACTATAGAGGATTGCCATATTTTGCAATCTAATTTGGATAAATTGTAAATTGTATCATTGGTTTGTGATCAACTAATTATTTCTTAATATTCAAAAGTGCCAAGTTATTCGTTTTCGTAAAATCCAAAGTCATGTTACTTATGAATACTCATAATGAACTATTGACATCAGTCGCTCAGATCAGCGACTTGGGGGTTATATTTGATGAAAAATTAACATTTACTCTGCATGTAAATGATATAACAAAGAAATCTATAAAAATGCTTGGTTTCATATGCAGAACAGCGAGTGGTTTCAAGTCACTTGAATGTTTGAAAACATTGTACACTTCTTTAGTAAGAAACCAGGTAGAGTATAATTCGCCTATTTGATCCCCATTGTATAAAACGCTTTCTGACAATATAGAAAGGGTACAGCACATATTTATAAGATTTATTAACTTTAAACTGAATATTCCAATTCAAAATATTAACTATGTCCTTTTGATGAAACAACTTAACAATAACGCTGTCAGATAAGCGGATCATCTCTGAACTTGTAATATTAAATAAAATTATTAATAATTGCATTGACAACCCTGAAATTCTCGCCAAAATAAAATTTTACGTACCGACCAGAAATTTGAGGCAAAGTGCTACCGTTTTCTTTGCCAATTTTAAAACCAACTATGAAGCCCATACACCTATAAATAGACTACATCATTTTGGCAATATATTGGGGAATATTTTAGACATGTTTAAAGATACCGTATTAGTTATAAAACGATATATTTTTAATCACTTTACTTAGATGTATGAATTCACGACTCCCTCCGTAGTGAATACACTTTTATTTTTATATTTCTATCTTTCTTGATACATATTTCGCTTTCCATAATCCACACTATTAATTTTAATTTACTTCATCATAAAACATTATTTATTGTACACTATATATAATTTTATTTATTTTATTTGTGTACAAAAAATTTTACAACATTACAGATATTTTATCTAACTAATTGTAAAGGTACCATTTTCACAGTGAGAATTTAGTGCCAAAAACCTTAAAAACTCATTGTATTTTCCGAAAAATATGTCGAAATTTTTAACTCATATATTTAAATAGCGTATCGCTCTTCCCACGGGCGAATTCGGGTACAGATTTGTACGACTCAATCCTCAATATAATATGTTATGGTGACGTGCCCGAGAGTATAATATACTATATAGTACTATGTACCTAACACAACTGTATTACTTGTTTTTGTAAAAGCCCATTAGAGCGTATTCATTTTTGGGAAATCGACAGTTTACATTTAATCAGTTTGTACATAAGTATTATATAGTAAAATAAAACCAATTATGGATTTCCTCCTTGTGACTTTAACTGGGAGAGCATAATATGGAATAAGTTATTTAAATTTGTGAGAAAGAAATATGAATTAAAAAAATTATATAAAACAAAAGATTATATAAAACGAAAAATTTACAAAACAATACATTTATAGCCATGGAGAGAGGTGGTAGATTTCAAATCAAATAACAATTCATATATAAACAATAGAGACATAAACATTATTCACAAACCATCAGCCCTACTTACTAGCGAATACCTGTTCTTCTTTTCTTTGTTGCCCATTCTAAACAATTAGTAACCTCTGGAAAAAAAGATTTAAGGATTATATAGGTCGGTTTTTGTATTTATTTGTAGATGATGAACGTACCTACATGTTAGAAGTAACGACGCGCTCTGTCAAACTAATCATTTGATACGTTTAAAAAAAATCCGTGATGTCGAAATATATCAAAAAAGTTTAAGTATCGTGTTAATCAAAAGCCATTTTATTAGTGACAGTGTTATTCACTAACTCCATTTTGATCTTGCCTAGTTAATCCAAAAAAGTTTATAACTTGTGTTTTTTTTTCAAACTAACTACCACACCTATAAATCGACGGCATAATCTGGGTTATAAATTTGAGAATGTTGTCTATTTATTTGGGGATTCCGTATTAGGACGGGTTGTTTCGGAGAATTTGAACAATTCATCAAATTTCAACGTTCATTTTTGGGTTCTGTGAAAGTCCTATTCAAGTTCTGTTTTTATATCATTATAGGCTAGTTGCTTGACAGAACTGAAATAAAGACAGAACTTAAAAAAATCTTTCACAGAACTTGAAAATGAACGTTGAAATTTGATGAATTGTTCAAATTCTCCGAAACAACCCGTCCGTAATGAAACGAACTCTTCACAAACACTTGAATTATTGAAATATAAGAGAATACCACTCCTTAATGAAAACTCATTTTATTTTACCATAATTTATTAGATAAATTATTGTTACAACTAATATCACTGTATAATTAGAAATTTATGTAAAAGCACAGTAGGGCGTGAATAAATAAAACTAGGAATACGATTCTAGTGAAGGGGCACTCTCTAATATTCTGTGCCGCTGGTAGTCAGCCAGATGGCCAAGTGTTGCATAAAACGTGATTTATACTAAAAAAGTCAACTTGGGCTAGAAATGATACATAATAACATAACGACTAGCCTTTAGTGTGATCTCTTTTCTCATGTGCCTACACATTTACGTATTTATTTTTTGTAAAATGAAAAGTGCTCTCACGTCGAACTCACCTCGGTTACTGAAGATAAATAACTTGCGTTGTGATTTATATAATGCGGTGATACAAGGAACAATATCTTAGTATTAAAAAACTGTTTTTATTTATTTAAGCATTGTTTTAATGCTTTTCAAAATAATTTTATTTTCTCATCGTTTAGACGACATTTACGTGGTGATAACGTATTTATTTAAAATTCTTCTGCATTTAGAATTAAAGGATATAATCGAACTTAAAGCTATTTTTAGAGGTTCTGTAAATATTTTTTTACGCAATTGTTTTAAACATTTTAAAGCGTTTTGTTTTCTCATTGTTTAGAAGAATAAATTATCTGTTCAAAACATAATATTATTTTCTTATAAACAATATGGAAATTTACAAAAATCTGCGTCAAAAACCGCAATTATGCTGCGCTTACGGTAACATCCCCTTAACAGTTTAACAATTATATTTTGACGCATGTCACTAAATAGTAAACTCCATGACGTTTTATTCTTACCTTTGCCTTCAAATTTATAATCCTCTCCATAATATATTGGTGCATAACCGTTTTACGGAGAACATGAATAAATAAATTAATAGTCTTTGGATTCAGTCTTCGACGAGCGGTCACTTCTCGGGAGAGGTTTATCGAACGGATTTCTCTAGGAACTGAACGAGGTGGCGACGCAGGCGAAGCAAAACTAACCAGTAAGTAAAGTTTTTAATTTTATGCTTTGAGTTTACTGTTTTAATTACCCTTAACTTTATAATTTCGTTCAAATGCTATGGCGCCCCATAGAATAATTACATTTATTTGATATTTGTCATTAACTGAACCAACAGGATTCTAGTGAAAATCACTTAAAGTTATATATCAATGAAAAGATCTCTCTCTTAGAATCTTGTCCACCCCTGAATTGCTTGATTGATCAAATTATAGTCAAAAATAACCAAGTGTTTAAAATGATTAGAACTTTTGGAAATTGTTAACTTCATTTTATGATAAATTTTGTCATTAGAAACCTGTTCTTGCATTTATAACCTTAATATACTCATGAAAGAAACAGCTTAATAACTATGAGTGTTACAACTCGTAGGTTTTCAGTGAGATCCACAAAAAAGATATTCAATTTGAGGCAACTATTTTTAGTTCGAAACGTCATGTCCATCACAAGATAATTAATTTGATTTTTTTAAATTAATTTAGGTATATTCAATAAGAATGTTTGGAAGCAGAAATATTGATTTCGATCATTAGATCAATATTAGCTTGTAACTTTAGAGTCTGTAAGTCATTTCAGTAAGTTTGGTATTTAGTCATATGAAACTGAAAACATTATGTCTTGAGACTTAAGATGATTTAGTAAAAAGTATTATAAAGGCTTGTATAAGAAAGTAAATAGTTTTTGCCATTCTAAGAACCACTTTTTTGCATAACTTTTATTTTCCCTGGCCCGAAATTTTCTCGCATATTACACTTGTAGCAAAATTGAATTGTGGGAAAACGCCAAGTCATAAGAAAGGCAAACAAGAAAAAATAAGCCTGGAGAACCTTCGAGTGGAAGAAATAAAAAGCCGGTTTGTCGGCCCTGGTGGAAGAATTTACCAAACGGAACGCTAAGCACATATTTTTTCCTTCCAAGTTGTTTATAGAAGGTAAAAAATATTTAGGCAACCGAAAATTGTTTCAATTTTTGTAACGCGTATAAATTTGCGTATCTTAGATGGAAAGAACTTAAATAGATACGAAAAATTTGGTATAATATTTAAAAATTACTAAACTTTTTTTTAATATGACATCTCAAAAGACACGGATATTGCATGGAAATATAGTATTTTATTCACACGTAACTTTTATGTATGTAACACAATGTTTCCCAAAAAGGTTAACTAACAACCCCAGTTAGTAAATTTATCACAGTATTTATTATAAATAGGACAAACGTTTTCGAAAATCGGAAATATATATATATATATCACCTGGATTGCAATGAAGCAAGATAAATTTATAATAAAATATATGTAAGTAGTTATTACAGAAGTGTTCAGATTATCAAACACAAATTCGCAGGTTTTTCATCTCAGGAGGTAATTTAAATTTAAATCACAAAAAAATATCAATCTCATGATAGAACGTTCTTTCACTATAAGGCTCCCTCCACAATGCCAAAGTTTTTCACAAATATCTTCAAGATATTCAAATTTTAGCTCATGGCCTGGAAATAGCCCCGATCTGAACCCTATGGAAAATCTATGGTCGATTGTGAAGAATGAGTTGAATAAAATAAAGATAACCACCATGCGAACTCTCGTCGAGGTTTCACATAAGTATGGCATCAAAATAAAAAAAAATAAAACAAATTGTCTAATAATCTGCACACGTCTGCATTTATTAATTTATAGTTGGAGAAAATAATATTATTCAATTTTACTACATATTCCAGGAATGCTCTATTTTTATTTCATCATTCATAAATACAAATTAATCTTTATCTCGAATGACTTAAAAATAAGTTTAAAAAAATAGAGCGGCAGGATAGGGTAACAAAATTAGAATATCTTCAGCGAGTGACCAAAAAATTGTAATGCACAAATGTTCTAGATCAATAATGAGTAAAGATAACTCCAATGCATAGGTATTGTTTTATGTTCACTTTAGACTTAGACTTAAAACGGACATTGAGACGAAGAAACCTATTTTGTACATGCTCATTTTACCTTGGTCATTCGGGATAACTCAGAGAGAAAAAAAAACGTAATATCAGTTGATTGCATCATAAAGAGGACAAATTCAAGATGAGCCAATTAACAATACAGGGAATGATTTATGCAAAATAAAGAAGCAGGAAGAGGCCGCTCATGGTTTTGAAATGTAAGTTTCTTGTACTAGTGCAGCTCCGCTATCAACTTGGGAGGCGGGTATAGGTACCTCCGCCCCGGCAACCATTTATTAGATAACCAACTCCCTTGCCATAGGTCACCCCAAGTAGTTTGCTACGTTTGGTGAGTTAGCGGGGGTTTCCGGATTCATGGGATGAGGTTTGTCTAGGTCTTGGCGCTGGATGCGTTTGCCCACCTACTGCGTGGTGGATCGGATCGGAAGAGACTGGTTGAGGGAGACCTTATAATCTCTGCAGCTGGATCCTCTCTCGACCCATCTCCATGCATCGCAGTGGGAGGGATGGATTCATACGTCCGTCATTCCTGGACACATTGAACCCCAGATTCCCAGCCACCACTCTTACCTTTTTCCTTTCCAGAACTTTCTCTCCTTATTTTCCCTAAAAAGACCATCCACACAGCAAGCCCAAAGATGGCATAGGCCCTAAAGTATTTTTATTTCTCAGGGCCTCATAGTAATTTTAAAAAGATTGAACTTAAGAAGAACAAAAAAAATTCTTCAATAAGTTGCTATGTTTTGAAGAAGTAATTGAACTCCAATACCATTTACCTCAAATATTTGCTAGAAATATACAATTTTTTTTGATTTTATGAATTTTTTCGTAATCTTCTAATAGCTAGGGCCTATAACTATACCCTTTCATGTCAAATAACTAGTACCGCCGCTCATTTGGCCTTATTACTATTACCATCTGATGATTGTATTTACTTAACTGATTTTACGTTACATATAAAACACATTAATTGTTTTATGAGTAAAAAACTTTAGAAACTATTCAAAAATACAATACCGTATTTTCATCACGCTTGATCAAATCACAATGACATAAAACATATTTCAACACATAAAACTACAAATGGACAAAGAAAATAAATCTATTTTGCGACAAAACTCAACAACATCCTTTCCCCAGATATAAAGTAAATGGAAAAGTTTAATGATTAAAAATCAAGAATAAAATTTGTCTGAAAGCGAATGAAAAAACTCTGAAAAAAATTTAAAATGATAAAGAAAACAAATAAAATAGAACTAAATAAATGTAGTCAGTTTCGGCACAGGTCACAGGTGAGAAGGACTAGCACATACTATATACCATACATATATTCACTATCGTTTTTCGTATATACCTACATGTTAAAATATTCACTATAATAATAAAACTATTCTGCCACGTACGCAGACCAACAGCGAGATAACAAAGAAATAAGAATGCGAATTGACGATGAAAATATCGGCTTTATCATTACCTAAAGGCAGGCATAATTGAAACGCTATTACAGAAGTTAAATGATAAAGGGAGTTTTTGATGTGGTCGGTAAGTAGTGAGTACTTTCGAATTGATTCTCAATTTTGACTGATTAGATTTTTTTAGACTTTGAAAAGAAATATGGTGTTTCTATAATATTTGATATTTTTTTCATACCTTCATGTAGGCATGTATCATAAACGATATTCACTAAACGCAAAAGTTTGTACCCAACTAATTACCTTAATGAAGGCATAGTTTATTTACCTGATAATTTCTATTAAATGCCATTGTTTGACTTTAAAATCACTGCGCATTGATTTGTACAACTTGAATTGAATGCGCAACCTCCGGATAAAAGTCATGTGCCACGTGAGTTATCAAATGAGTGACATGGGGGATTAATAAAGCCTACCGGTCACGGCCGAAACGTTGGATGATGAATTTTCTGAGAACCCACCCCTGCCAGGCTACCCTATTACCGTACGATATAAGAATATCAATGCAGTCCCAAAAGGTTTAGGTGAGACTGGAATGAAACGTTTTATTTTAAAAGTATATTATGACAGGCAATTATGTTGACCGTATACCAGCAATCAACTGGCATGAAAATTTGGAGATAAATAAAATGCAAAGATTTAATGATTTCATTTCGGTTTCAAGTGTTAACTTTAATAGAGAAACGTGATAACGTTTTTCCTGTCTGTTGGCAGAAATATAATATATGAGATTCAATATTTAATACCTAGTAATAATACAAGACAATGGACAACGTGACTGGAAAATGAAATAAGCCACCAAGACTAATCATCCCTCCGTGGGATTTGTCATAAAAAAAATTGCACTCAATTAGTTTGGGTAGAGGGCTCACGACTAACAATCCGAAGGTCGCGGGTTCAAATCGCAAAAGTAAATTTTATTTATTTGCGCACTTCAATTTGTGATGTTTCACAATTTTTTAACTAATAATATTATAAAATGTACTTACGTGACGGTCTAGAGTGGGAGATACTCTCGTATCGCCCTGAATTGAAAAGTTGCTTCAAGTAGCTTTAACGGTGTTTGGAGTTTGTTCCTCATCATCCTCATCCCTTTTTTCTTTCCTTCCCTACTTCCTTCAGCCTCGTAACATACCCCTATTGGGGATCTTGGTGACCAGATTTGAATAGCCAGGTATTACCCCACGTTAATCTTCCCCATCGCATTCTCCTTCCCACTACCTTTACAACATACCTTAATTGAAGATGCCATAGTCTCACTTGCTCCAGACCGTTGTGAGCTATTGAGACTCATATACGGTATTCGCATAAATAAAATACGTTGCATAAAATGTATGCTAAAAATCAGACATATAATAATTTAAACACATTTGAGGTAACGAAAATAACGCGACTCTGCAATTTTTCTTCCTCGAGTCAACCCTACCTTAATAAATAAAGAAGTCTCCATCCTACCAAACCCCTGATTGCTACAATCTGCCGCTTCTGTGAAACATTTAATTTTAATTTACGACGTGGTGGCCGATACACACCGCGCCGTAGTACGAATACGTTACTGCTGCTTCAGCCGCGCGCTCGTAAACGTGAGGAAACTATACAACGCGCCAGATACCGCCATACATTCCGCTTGGTGCAGGCTTTTCACGTGTGTTTGATAATTTTGAATGAAAGGTTATCGGCGGTTGTGTGGCAGGGTGTGAAAATGAACAAGGTATTTTGGGTTATATAAATGTTACAATTTTAATTGACTCTAATGTAACATCTTTGGGATGCCAATCGGAGTGTTTTTAACGAAAAGAAGGAGCGAACGATGATTGTTAGGTACCAACACTGAATAATGAACTCCAGTGCATTTTATTTTATTTTTTTATCAATAATGACCAACTTACTTAAATACCAGTATTTTGTTTCATTGTCATAGTTTGTTCCAATGGTAACAAAAATTTTCGAATTTTGATTTTTCGGCTCTTTCAAAATTGCACCAAAGCTGTGGTTTTGTCTGTGGAACGTCACTAGTCAAAACACGCCTAAGTTTTATTTCAACAGCCACCGTATTTTGTATGGTGATTTCGAGAGTAGAGACGTTTTTTCATTAATAAGTTTAACCACTTTTAATATCGAAGAACACTTATTAATATGTCACCTTTTCATCAATACTATTATTTTATTAGACCAAATTGCAAAAGTACATCCGTGATCGCGCCTAATAAACAATTTATCAGTGTTCAAAAACCAGCATTTATGCGAAAAAATGCGTTATAATACACTTATCATGACTACTGTAATAATAAGTATTTATAAAATCCCTTCACTCTGAAACTAATTCTAAAATACAATCGAAATTATTAATCGAAGATAATGTCATATATGACATGATCATAACTTCAAACAGTCTGAAACTTACTATAAGTTGTTAAAAAGTATTTCTATAGCAAACTGTGACTTTAGACAAGTAATAACATGATGTTCTTATTTAAAAGCTTTTATACTACGAAATTTTACACGTACTTATGCAGTAAAGACTTGTGGATTGAGTTCCGTGACTGGTGACGTGAGAAACACCAACCAAACAGTGCGTTTTAATTCTATGGTGTTTTATTCGTTTTTTAAATTGCAATTTATAAATTCTACGTATAATAATAAATAATAAAAATTATATATTCCGAAACAGCGTTTGTAGATATGTATATAATAATAATAATCATTTTAATTCCAGGATGTGGGGAGGTTAGTGCAATCCAACACGTCCCATATAGATACACATATTTTTTGTACAATAGATATGTGAAAAATGCAAAAATATATGAAGAAGAATAAATTAACAACTGAGGATAACTATGCAGGGTGTGGTCTTGAGTGATCTTGGGCCCAGCGCTCACTCAGGAGTGGCGCTTGGTGCTGGTAGGATGCGGTCATCACCGTGTTGGCGGAGGCCATTAGCCGCATCCTGGCTCCAGTAACCCGGTGTCGCATCACTCCGGCAAATCCATTTAGTTAATCCAATAAAAAATATATATATATTTAAATATATTTTTGTATTGGCGTTCCTCGTTTCGCGCTTTTGAAAGACTCTTAATTAAAACTTTGCTTGAAATAGCTTTAGTCGTAATTAGTGACTAGATATGAAGAGCCATGTACTTCCCAACCTAAACCTTCCCCTTTTGGGAATGTCATAGCCCCACTCGCTCCGGATAGTTGGGACTCTTGAGCGGAATTCAAATTAAAGGGGTTTATAAAAATATTAAAATGCGGATATAAGCCGTGACAAAATTGATTCCACTAAAGCAGTGTTATTTTGAAGCAGTAAAAATCCAATTTTTTAATTAAAAAAGAGTAAATTCAAATCAGCAAACTTAAAAAACAATTAAACGTTGCCTTAACAACTTGTTATGGTTCTGCCCTAACGCTCCATTGTTTTACAAAAAAAAATCTATGGATTTTCTAGCGAACATGTACATAATTTTTGTAATAATTACTTCCATAACATCGGAGGAGGTAATGAATTTTCCAAAAATAATCGCCGATTTATGACGGTAATACAAGCTCCGAGCGCAGGTGGTAAGCTTTTACCTATTTCCTTCCTCCTCCCCACCTTACTCCTCCGTTCACCTATTTCCTCATTCTGCTACGGAAAAGGAGCGACTACTCACCGTGGAATATGTTTGCGAACGGGACGCAGGACAAAGATGAACAAAAAAATGCAGATTAATAAAATAATGATTTACTTATTCTTATTGGTATCGTACATCAAAAATCCACAAATACGAGAACGACCATAAAAAACGATTTTAAAATAGTATACTCTCACTCTCTTCTATTTATAAGTATGTACTTTAACTACGAATTCTACCAAATTACTCTCTTTCGAAATGTACCATAATATTTATTTCCATTTCGAACTGAACCACGTTACTCTCATTTCAAATTATCCCGCCTAATTTTCACTTCGAATTGCGCTACTTTATTTTCACTTTGAGCTGCTCTACTTTACTCTCACTTCGATTGCTCCACTTCACCCCCACTTTAATTTGTACAACTTTACTCTCATTTTGAAATGGACCATAATATTTACTACCATTTCGAATTGAACCACGTTACTCTCATTTCAAATTATCCAGCTAAATTTTCACTTCCCATTGCGCTACTTTATTTTCACTTTGAGTTGGTCCACTTTACTCTCACTTCAAATTGTAGCTATCACTTAACTCTCAGAATCATATTTTCTACAAATATTCCATCAGTCTGGATACCGGTGGCTTACACATAACACATATTTCTCGGAAAAGGTAGCAGCAGGCTTGGACCATTTTTCTCAAGGAGTATGAGATTATTTTATTCCAGTCGTAAATCACAGGTGGTGCTGCGCTCGTGCGCTTTTATTGGCTTCGTTTAACGCCGGAGCGTATCGTTTGGTGGAGTAGTATGTTAAGTAGTAGTATTTACATTTTACATAGTCTTAATAACCCCAACGTTCATATGCAACGATGACATACCGAAACAGCGTTGATATCAAGGAGTTTGTCTCTCTCCAAAATCTTCCTTAGGTTTGCTTCACACATTCCTGTGGCAGAGTCGAGGGGTTAGGCCCTCGAATAGTAAGTCGAAGGTCCCGGGTTCAAATCTCAGCGTGCGCAAGTAAATTTTATTTGATTAGTTTATGTTATTTCACAATTTATTAATTAAACATATTATATATTGTGTTAGCAGTTAGGCCCTGCGGGCGGCACTTGGGTGGGCTTCGCCCAGCTTAACTGATACTAACAACAGTTAAATTTAATAGTTACATATTAGGTCATTCACAGAGAGAGGGTGAGTATATATTGCAAATAGATTGTTACAATATAGCGCCCCTGAGGTGATATCTCACAAAAGCGGCGCTATAAAAATTGACCAATAAATAAATACATATAATGTTTACATTTTATTGCGTACATATGCATTGATATACAACGGAAATAGATAAAATAATGCAATCTTATTAAACTTTATTTCAAACACAAATAACTTTGTTAACATCACTTTATTATATACAACCACTACATGTTTCATGAACGACGTTCACCTCATCAAGAGTATGTATACTCCGAAGTCAAAAATTAAATATAGATTACAATTGCAAAAAAGAAGTGGAAGGAGGGGGGGGGGGGTTAGAGTGGGCGGGGTTTATCAGAATTAGGAATTACAATATCGTTAGACGGGAAAGACCAGTTGAGTGGGAAAATATTTAAAAGAGAGTTTATTAAAAAAATATATTGGTAGTTATATCTGCTTTTATATTAACATGCTTTCTAATTATAAAAGAAAACACAAATAGCATATAACCATAAAACAATATATTCATAATACAAATAGCATTTAATAACGGTTATTCTTATAAATTGATAGTTGAAATATTAAATAAAAAATGAAACATCATCTCTTCAAATGGTATATTTACCCTATTTATAAAGATAGAAATAAACAATGGCGTTGAATTCTATTTGTGGATAACGATATTTCCAAAATTATAAATAAAAACATTCCTACTACTATTCAACCGGCGTTTTACATTAATAACAAAATGAAGAAATATATTCTTAATAATAAAGATAGCGATAATCAAATAAAAAAATCGGGAGTTTATAAACTCTCTGTAATTTTTTTTACAAAGGTAGAACCAATAGAAACTTTGAAATAAGAAATAAAGAACATCTCGGAGCTCCAAATGGAAATAGTGAATCTGAGTTTGATCATCTTTTGAATAATGATCACACTTGATAAAAATTCAGGTCTTAAAATACTTCACACAGGATATAAAGCATCGCAAATAAATAATTTTGTAATTTTAGAAATAAAAAAACATGTCAATTTAATTTATTGTTATTAAGTTTAATTTGTAGAACTCCATTTTATTTTTTATTTTTTTATATATTCAATAATATTATTATTGGGTTTATAAAAACAGTTTATTTTTAAACAAGTTCTGCTGTGTAATTATTATTACGCGTGACAGCTGTTTCGCCCTCTGAAGGCATTATCAAACTGTGGGTAGCCCACTTACAGACGATACATTTATATTATTTCTAGGTAGGTATTTTAATTTCAATTACTGATTTCTTAATTGATTTTTGAGTAAGATATTAGAAATTATTAATGGTTATTACCCCAGCAAAGTTTCCCCAATTAGTGTAATGTTAAAAATTTGACTGAATGTCTTAATGTTAGTTATTCCCAAACGATGACTCATAGGGTTATTTTAATAGCATAATTAAGTACTTCATAGTGCACTCATATTTGAACTAGGTTTGAAGATATCTAGTAGGGGTGAACGAATTATATTGGTTTGTTCATTAATTAGAATAGCTTTCGGATTATTAGAGTTTTTGTTAATTTCTAACTGTTCTAAAAGGTTCAGTTTACGGCCTTTATTTTGTACGTGTAACGGAGTTGGTTTATTATTATCATTAAGTGAGTGATTTTCATCTAGGAGATGTTTGGCAAATTGAGATTGCATTTTATTATTATTTTTAAAAGATCTTATATGTTCTTTGAACCTAGTGTTAAAGGACCGGCCCGTTTGTCCAACATAAACAGCGTTGCATTCGTCACACTGGAGTTTATAAATGCCACTATTTTGTAATTTGAGTACCTTACTTTTTGAGTTTTTAAGAGATGATCCTAAGTTGTTATTTGTGCGGAAGGCAATATCTAAGCCACACTTTTTGAGGACTTTTGCAATTTTATTAGATGTCTGTCCGATGAATTCTAAACACCCGAATTTATTATTCGTCTTATTATTAGTCACTGGGTAAATTAATTTAAGGTTATTTTTGTGTTTGTTATTATTAATTATTTTTTCAATGTCTCTACCCTTGAAGCCATTATTTTTAGCAATAGTTAGGATTGTATTTTTTTCCTTCTCGTATGCTTTCTTGTCGAGTGGGATGTTATTAAGCCTATGTACCATTGAGTGGTAGGCAGATAATTTATGTGACCATGGGTGTAAGGATTTATAATTAATGGTCGTATCTGTAAACGTAGGCTTACGGAAAATTTCAAACGTATGTTTATTATTTTCTCTACCGATTGTTAGGTCTAAAAAATTGATTTTATTATTACACTCTCTTTCAACCGTAAAGCAGATTTTACGGTTGATGGAGTTAGCAAATGTGACAAAAAGATCTAATTGTCTGTTGGTACCTTTCCAACAGACCAAAATGTCGTCAACATAACGAACATAGTAAATGATGTGTTTGTTAAAGATTGAATTTAAAATTTGTTTTTCAATGTAATCCATAAATATTTCTGCAAGAAGTGGACTGAGGGGCGATCCCATTGGTAATCCGTCGTTTTGTTTATAGAATTTATTGTTAAACTCAAAGTAGTTAGTTTCCACGCAAATTTTAAATAGATCGAATAAGTCTTTTTTAGTAACTGGGTTTATATTAGATTCGTCTAAAATATCTTCAATGATTTTAAGGCATTCTTGAATAGGGATATTGCTAAAGAGACTGACCACGTCTAAAGATATGAACTGGCAATTGTGCGGTAAATTTATGTTTTTTATTTTATTTACAAGTTCGAGAGAATTTTTAACGCTATGTATTGGGTAGAATTTAGTATGTTGTTTGAAAAGAAAGTTAAGTTTTTTGGCGAGTATTGTCGTTGGGGCGTTTATAAAAGAAACAACGGGACGTATGGGGATATTATCCTTGTGAATTTTTTTGAAGCATTCCTAAAGCCAGAAGACTTTGAAATCTTAAAAAAGGACCCAACGGACAAAATTTCAATAAACGTGCGCAACCTAATAAATAATTGCCAATCAATATTCCCAAATAAATACGCTAGAAAAAGTGCAATGGTGATGAATCCAAGGGCTCCTGCATTATACGGACAACCAAAAATTCACAAGGATAATATCCCCATACGTCCCGTTGTTTCTTTTATAAACGCCCCAACGACAATACTCGCCAAAAAACTTAACTTTCTTTTCAAACAACATACTAAATTCTACCCAATACATAGCGTTAAAAATTCTCTCGAACTTGTAAATAAAATAAAAAACATAAATTTACCGCACAATTGCCAGTTCATATCTTTAGACGTGGTCAGTCTCTTTAGCAATATCCCTATTCAAGAATGCCTTAAAATCATTGAAGATATTTTAGACGAATCTAATATAAACCCAGTTACTAAAAAAGACTTATTCGATCTATTTAAAATTTGCGTGGAAACTAACTACTTTGAGTTTAACAATAAATTCTATAAACAAAACGACGGATTACCAATGGGATCGCCCCTCAGTCCACTTCTTGCAGAAATATTTATGGATTACATTGAAAAACAAATTTTAAATTCAATCTTTAACAAACACATCATTTACTATGTTCGTTATGTTGACGACATTTTGGTCTGTTGGAAAGGTACCAACAGACAATTAGATCTTTTTGTCACATTTGCTAACTCCATCAACCGTAAAATCTGCTTTACGGTTGAAAGAGAGTGTAATAATAAAATCAATTTTTTAGACCTAACAATCGGTAGAGAAAATAATAAACATACGTTTGAAATTTTCCGTAAGCCTACGTTTACAGATACGACCATTAATTATAAATCCTTACACCCATGGTCACATAAATTATCTGCCTACCACTCAATGGTACATAGGCTTAATAACATCCCACTCGACAAGAAAGCATACGAGAAGGAAAAAAATACAATCCTAACTATTGCTAAAAATAATGGCTTCAAGGGTAGAGACATTGAAAAAATAATTAATAATAACAAACACAAAAATAACCTTAAATTAATTTACCCAGTGACTAATAATAAGACGAATAATAAATTCGGGTGTTTAGAATTCATCGGACAGACATCTAATAAAATTGCAAAAGTCCTCAAAAAGTGTGGCTTAGATATTGCCTTCCGCACAAATAACAACTTAGGATCATCTCTTAAAAACTCAAAAAGTAAAGTACTCAAATTACAAAATAGTGGCATTTATAAACTCCAGTGTGACGAATGCAACGCTGTTTATGTTGGACAAACGGGCCGGTCCTTTAACACTAGGTTCAAAGAACATATAAGATCTTTTAAAAATAATAATAAAATGCAATCTCAATTTGCCAAACATCTCCTAGATGAAAATCACTCACTTAATGATAATAATAAACCAACTCCGTTACACGTACAAAATAAAGGCCGTAAACTGAACCTTTTAGAACAGTTAGAAATTAACAAAAACTCTAATAATCCGAAAGCTATTCTAATTAATGAACAAACAAATATAATTCGTTCACCCCTACTAGATATCTTCAAACCTAGTTCAAATATGAGTGCACTATGAAGTACTTAATTATGCTATTAAAATAACCCTATGAGTCATCGTTTGGGAATAACTAACATTAAGACATTCAGTCAAATTTTTAACATTACACTAATTGGGGAAACTTTGCTGGGGTAATAACCATTAATAATTTCTAATATCTTACTCAAAAATCAATTAAGAAATCAGTAATTGAAATTAAAATACCTACCTAGAAATAATATAAATGTATCGTCTGTAAGTGGGCTACCCACAGTTTGATAATGCCTTCAGAGGGCGAAACAGCTGTCACGCGTAATAATAATTACACAGCAGAACTTGTTTAAAAATAAACTGTTTTTATAAACCCAATAATAATATTATTGAATATATAAAAAAAAAAAAAAAAAAAAAAAAAAAAAAAAAAAAAAAAAAAAAAAAAAAAAAAAATGTCAATTTAAAATCAGATATAACAAATAAGCAAAAAAAAATTATAAACCCTCTTTTAAATATTTTCCCACTCAACTAGTCTTTCCCGTCTAACGATATTGTAATTCCTAATTCTGATAAACTCTGCCCACTCTTACCCCTCCCCCCTACTTCCAATTCTTCTTTCCAATTTTAATCTATATTTAATTTTTGACTTCAATGTATACTTTCTAATTATGAGGTGAACTTCGTTCATGTAACATGTAGGGGTTGTATGTAATTAAGTGATGTAAACAAAGTTATTTATGTTTTAATAAAATAAATATTGGCATCACAAAGTGATAAGCTTCCAGAAGAAATCTTCTTATTAAACGCTTGTTAATGGTCAAGTAATTTTGTGTATTGTTAGCTGCATATTTAAATATTCGCGCCAGTCATTTGGTTCGTTCTTATACCGCCAGAGGGGCAGAGTGGTCGAATTTTGCCTGCAGACCCCCTATTCGGGATTTACCCGAAACATACGATTTGAATTCGACCAATCAGAGGGCCTAGACGCTAGCGTTATAATACTATCAGACTAGATCGTCCAGACGCTAGCGTAATAATACTATCAGATACTTACGGCACGTTCCAGAGGTGAAGATTCTCTCAGTATCGCCTGGTGGAAGACCACCATTCAGAATTGAAACATTGTTTGAAATGGCTTTAGCCGTGTTTTGTGATCAGATCTGAATAGCCAAGTACTCTCCGACCATTCTCTTTCTATCTCCTTCCCCTCTCCACTACATTCAACCTCACAACATACCCCAATTGGGGATGCCAAAGTCTCATTGGCCAGAGACGACTGGGAACAGTTGTTATTCTTGAGCAGTATTAAAAAAAACCTCTTTAAAACTTATTCTTTCTGGACCTAGAATCATCTTTCTTCGTTATTGAAGTGAAACTTCTTTAGCCGCGTAATGAATTTTCGGGGACGTAGTAAAACCGAGTCAGGATCGAAACGAAAATGCGGGTACCCCCACCACCGATTAAAGTTCATTTGATCTAGTCAAAGTTTTGAAGTAACATATAAATGCTTCTTAGCTCATCTCGACAACTGGCGTTAGTGGTGTAATGGTCAGCATAGTTGCCTTCCAAGCAGTTGATCCGAGTTCGATTCTCGGCCATCGCACATTATTTTTTTGTTTTTAACGCCTTTTTCATTCAATATCTTATTTTTTAGTAGGTCAGAACATTTTTTAAAAGAAAATAATATTGCAAAATAATAAAAACACTTATCTCACTGTGATAAAACATTACTCCGCTAGAGCGCGCTTTGCGTTATTGTGTTGGATTAAAATTATTATCTAATCCGTATATTATGATAATTGTATTACATTTATTTAATTAATTTATTTATTTTGATAATATGTAATAATTTACAGAAAAAAAAATTAAAACTATCTCAAAGTTTTGAAGTAACATATAAATGCTTCTTAGCTCATCCCGACAACTGGCGTTGGTGGTGTAATGGTCAGCATAGTTGCCTTCCAAGCAGTTGATCCGAGTTCGATTCTCGGCCATCGCACATTATTTTTTTGTTTTTAACGCCTTTTTCATTCAATATCTTATTTTTTAGTAGGTCAGAACATTTTTTAAAAGAAAATAATATTGCAAAATAATAAAAACACTTATCTCACTGTGATAAAACATTACTCCGCTAGAGCGCGCTTTGCGTTATTGTGTTGGATTAAAATTATTATCTAATCCGTATATTATGATAATTGTATTACATTTATTTAATTAATTTATTTATTTTGATGATATGTAATAATTTACAGAAAAAAAAATTAAAACTATCTCCCTCTGATAAAATATCCGTTCGCTAGAGCGCACTACGCGATCTTGTGTGGGATTCTATTTCTGTACATTGTACATTATTTTTAAAAATATATTATATTTTGGGTGTGATGTAGGTAACATTATAAAACATAACAAGCTCTCATATTTTCAGAACCTACATAATATAATCAATTTATGCGGCTTTGCTTACAGTTGGTGCTCAGCGTGGTTGGCTTTCAATCAGTTAAGCGAGGTTCGATTCTCGGCTGTGGCATTTTTGAAGTGAAACCTTGTTGAGGTGGGGGAGCCGCTCACGAACGTTCTCTCTCTTTTCTTCTTTCCTCTCTCTCAGACACCAGCGAACTGCGCCACGCCAAGCATCAGCTGAAACTAGAAGTTTCACTTCTGTCTTGCGTAGGCTTGACACACCCACTTTTTTTTTTTTAATATCAAGTGAACCAGCTCCGTGGCTGGAACCCAACTTATACTAGCCTAACTTTACCTTACCTAGAATATCTAACAACATTTTCTACTTTACTACCCAAGTAATCAAAGGCAACTTTTTTGTCTTTGCAAGTTATCAACGTTGTTATTTTGTTTATATAAAAATACATTGATTTTCACAATGCAAGTCGACTTGCTGTCATAATTTTATAGTACCCTATGCAGATAAAAGAGATAACATCTTTATATTTCATACAAAGCTACTCTGGAAGCAATACCGTTTGCCATCGTGGACATGTTCGTTACTATTGCAAAGCGTGCCGGAATTCTGGAGACGTGACTGACGAACTCGGTTCTAGCGCACTCACTCGAATCTCTGCGAGAATACATAAAATTTTCACTTTGATTATGAGAACACAGATATTTAAAGGCAAAATAAAACTTGTACAGAAATAACTAACTAAGCATCACGCCATTTCTAAGCAGGGGTAGGCAGGCTCAGTAAGATTAAGAAAGAAAAGCTTGGGGGATTTGGTGATGAAGAATGGATGCACAAATAAGGGTTTGTAAGAAGGATATATTATGTCGCGGAAATAAATGGTAGAAGAATTCATGTCAAGAGTCAGAGTAACAGATTATATCAACAGTGTGTCAAGCCAGAGTTGTATGGAGGTCTATCTTCTCCCGCTGCAGTTAAACGGCGTGACGGTTAGTTATTTAGTTATATTATTTTTTTAAAGGTTTATTGAAATCAAGTTTACTGTTAAGTGCATAATACAGCGCCTTCTCTACCACGTTATACGTATCAAGTCGAAGATAGTAGCGGGAAAAGCACTTGCGCCTGGAGCGATATTGCAAAGATCAAAAATCAGTATTTTGATAACATATAAAAGCGTTATATCATCCACATTCTCGTAAAAATACTTTTTAATTTTATTGTATGTAAATGTAACCGGCAAGTTGTTAATTTATAAAAGCGAAAATTCATGAAATGTTTGAAAAAGTGTCAAAAATGACTCATAATATTTTGTTCTTAAAATGTCAATACATTGTTTAAGCATTAGTACGTATTATTTATTTTTATGTTTATTGCGTATACTGGATTAAATAAGAATTTCTGTGCACAGGGGAGGCTAAACGACTAACATAGTGAGATTGCTATCCCATCACTATTTTTGTTGTGTGATTATTTATGTATATAACGTTTAAAACTTGTTTGTATAGACTTTTATAATAAACGTAATTTAGTGAAAATTACACGCAAAAATTTTCAGGGCTCCTTCTGAAATAACCTAAGGTGTTGGTGACTATCTTGATAGTGGACAAACGTTATCAGTTTTTACGTCACGAATGTAAATGTATAAAATCTAAAGATACCTTCTGTTTACTAACAAATTGATATGCAAGTGATGGACTCCAAGACTCCAAAAAAATCGAAAATTTTAATGTTAAGCTCAATTCTTTTGGACTGGAAATCAACAATAAATTATTCAGCATTGCTTAAATGCTAAAAAATTAAGTGTGGCTGTGAAAAAAATGACGCTTGCAGCAAGCAAAAAGAAATCCTTCAAGTCCAAAGAACTACAAAAAAAATGGTGGGAGAAGGTATATCTTTTCACCAAAAACTTATAATACAACAAAGATCATTAACAAATTAATGATAATGAAATCTCTAACGTCTTATCACATACAGTTTAAGGTGTGTAAAAAACTCAGCATGTTAATTTGTTCTCAAAAAATAATGTATGCAAATTTGAAGGAAATTGGAGTACACGAATGGTTCTAAAAATATAGGCTATAAATAAGGCAAGAGAGAGAGAGAGTGTAACTTCATTTCTGGTGGATTTTATATGAAGGTCGCGAGGCGATGGAAAACTTCAATGGTGTGCTGTCGGCACCAGGTTGACACCGAAATTATACGTAAACGTCAGACTCCTTGTATTTAGGTCCAAATGATCCCGTTCTTGTGAGTGATGTTTCCATCCTCAGCTCGCTGTGTCATTTTCCAAATTTGCTTCGTCACGCCGAGCGCCGAAGTTTTGAAAGTGAAATCTTCATGCCTCAAACAGATGTATAAAAAAAATAATTAGAGTTAAGTTCACTTGGAGAACGTATTTTGTAACATTTCAGTCACTGTATCCTCCAGTATCTAGTATAAACCTCACATTTAAAAGATTCTCCATTGAATGGCGGCGCTCGTTCTTGCCGCTCTCTTTGAAAGTAGTTTCAATTGCCTGCCGATTTGATTATTCCGCCCGGACATTCGGGGATCTTCGTTTACTTCGGCAAACTTCGGCTACAGTCAAGATAACAGGAATAGAGATGTGCAGGTTTGTGACGATTGGGTACTAACCCACACGTAACAGTCTCTTGTATCTTCAATAGTGTGCTGTGAAAGTTAGTTAGCCTACAAAATTTGTAACAAATCAACGAGAACTAGTCGTTAATTTTTATAATAGAACGATTTGGAAGTTCACGTGGCTTTAGCCAATCTTCTTTTTCAAACACCACACTTCTCTACGACGGGAAGATTCCCGTTGGTGATCATTTTCCACAATCCGTGATCAGGGTGATCTATCATTATGACATATTCAGCAAACCAACTGCAGCAAACGCTAAAATTACTTATATTTCGGAAAGTAATTCAATATTTTATGAAAATACTTCGTAAGTACGCCGTAGAGACTCCCTACAGGTATACGCCTAAGATATGGAGGCAACCGTATAAAAATGAAGCTGCAACTTATAGTGTTGATCAAATCAATATCCCGTTGATTCGAGGGATTGCGATTGGTTTGGCGAATATCTGCTCTTGGAACGGTAATGGACGACCCCTAATTGTAAGAATATTGGAATGAGGTAATAACATAGTTTTTTTTTACATTATGAAAATAATTTCCCTCGGGGCCCATGTAATCTCTGAGGATGCTGTGTGGAGTGTATTTTTAAGGAAGGCGAAAAATCATTTTGCGGAAGTAATGTATTTATTAAAATTTATAAAAAATACACGTTGTCAGGAAAGTAGCAATGCAAAGCCCATTGAACATTATTTATCAAGAGAAAATATCTAAGGAAGTGGAAATATATGTGTTTAAAAAAAGGTTCTAAATTGACAGGTGTTTTATAGCAAGTTTTTTCACCTTCCATTACAGTTGATACATCCACAAATTGCCGCCATTTCTAATATTATAACAATTTAAGAGTTCCCTTTTAAAAGCAGATCGGTCTGTCGGCATTTGGTTTTTTTTAATCATTTTGTGATGGTTGATGAAAAATTTGAATTGAATGCTTTTTCGGTTGATTTTTTTGAAAAACTAGACCTTAAATCTTCTATTTTTGCGACGAAGAAGCTTAATGCTCGTGGTTGAATCTTCACTTTTCGTGTATTTTTGAACCTCTGCCAAATTTACCCTCATGAATGGATTAGTTTTTTTCTCATCGTCTATCGTTGAAGGAACCTGAAATAATTGATTGAAGGAGTATTAGATTTTACCGTGAAAAATCACGAAATAGTCCGAATTCTTGACAAATCAGTCACAAATTCGAAAATGACAAAATTAAAATGGATGAACCCGGGCACCCCTACTAAATCACTAAACTTAGCGAGTCACTTGGGGAGACCTATGGCGGAGGTGTTTGCTGTCCAATGAATGATTTTCCAGGGGGCGGCACCCGTAATCACCTTCCAAATGAACTCGCTTTCCAAAATTGATATAAATTTATTTATTTTAGTGATACATGATTTAGAGAGTACATGTGGTTTTTTGTGATATTTCACCCTCCATGTTAGGGATGACCCTGTGTCATGGCAGGTGAATTTTACAGTTTCCGGACATAGAATTTATACATTTATATGATATAAAGAAGATAAGTAAGAAAAATGATGTATAGCTAGTTTGGGTTGCAAGAAGAGGATGGAGAAGGTTAGTATTAGTAAATATATCAAACTAATTAATTATGTAGATACATACTATACCGCTAAGTTAGGGAATAAGGATTTATTATGTTTTGTCTGAAAAGTGATTAAATTGATAGAGTGTAGAATGAATGGGTATTGTAGTTGTAATGTATTCCGTGTGTAAGGATCCATTTCGTAATTTGTTTTTTAAAGGAATGGGGTTGACTCATGGTTTTTAGGTTTTCAGGGAAAAAGTTAAAAATTTTAGGAGTTAGGAAGAAAAATTGTCTTTGAGCTGACGTGGTATGTAGTGAAGGTACTTTGTAGTGAGCGTTGGTTATTGTTCTGGTGGTGTAGTTGTGTTGTAAGAGAGATTTGTTTTTATATTTGAACAGTAAATGTATTTGCGAAAATTTAAGGAGGAGTTGTAGTATGTTTAAGACCTTATACTCTATGAGGAGTCGAGTGGAGGGGTATCTTGTCGGTCGCTTGTTAGATGGATATTTACATTGGAATTTCTCACCGTTGGTTCATTTTCCTCTTTTTTCATCAGGGCCCACTCCAATTTTTGCGCTATATCTTCGTTCTCAGGCTCCACCTTGTGCGCGAACTTCAGGTTGGCTATGGTGTACTCATGTCCGCAAAACACCAGCGTAGTGGGCGGCAGGCTGGCCAGTCTGTCGAACGTGTCCTTCATAGCGTCGGACTTGCCCTCGAAGAACTTTCCACATCCGCCCACGAAGAGACTATCACCTGAGAATTACATTCGAAGTTATACGAATACTGTCCTGCACAACGTTCACCTTACTCTCTTAGAACTTTCTAAGGACGTTTTGCTAAGGATAATATTCAAACATCTCCTAACAGAGCCACAATCCACACCAACAACAAAACACACAATCCAACTACCAAACAAATAATTCAGCCGTCAAAAGCCTCCAGGAGTTTTCCCGGGCAAGAAAGAGTCCTGAAATCCTGGGTTTAATTCCTGGATGCGACTGAATCTTTTTTTGTCTTCGAAGTCTCACATCTTTCGTTTGAGAGTCGTTAATATTGTCTTTAATGATTAAGCTAAAAAAATTATATATATTCACCGGTGAACACAAGTCCCGGTACCGAGTACAGACCCCGCCTTTGCGGTTTGATGTAGTAGCTCATGTGACCCCTGGTATGGCAAGGGGTGTTGATGCACTCGATGGTAGTCCTGCCCACCTGGAAGGAGGTATTGTGTTCCACGAAGTCGGTGAGGTAAGGGATGCGAGTGTCACCCCCGTAGATCCGCAGCTGTGTGTCTCTCTCGTAGAGACTTTTGTTAGCGCTGACGTGGTCGCTGAGAAGTAAATGGGTAAAACATGTAGGGTCAATGCGTAGTCTTTGGCCTTGCTGCGACTGGCAGCGACAATTGGTCAGCGACCATGCCTCGTGGGCTACTGAGTGCTTAAATCCCACGTTGATCAAATGTTGAAACTTTGTAACTTGTATTTTAACATGTTTTCTTTATTTTTACATATTTTTTTGTACCTGCTAAGCTAGCTACTGAAAATAGTTTGTAGTATGTTTTAACAGGTAGTGTCATTGCACTATTTAACAATCTCACGAAACCTATAATGAATTCCGTGCATTCTACCTATAAGTAATGTCAGTGTTTAAAATTTTTCTATTCGAACTTGATTAGGTTGCATGTACATTTATTGACCAAGGAAAATATTATGAACTATGAAACGAAACCATTGAAAGAACCCTACACTATATTGTTTACCCAAAATATTGAATGAAATATCAATGACAATTAAAAATAATACCATTTATACCGCTAAAGTCAAATATTTTCTAAGAAAGCATCGATTTATATTGACTCCCTACTGATGCCCTTATGTTTCTAATTGGAAATCATATGATCATTTATAATTTTACCACACCTGAACAACTTTAACTACCTACATTTTTTAATTTATTGATATAACTGTCATTTATACTTGTTTGTTGTGTTATAATACTTGTTAGTATCGATGTATGTTTGTCATATAATAATTATTTTTAATGTGCCATGTTTTTATGTAAAATCTTATAAATACGTACCTGCTGACAAACTACAAAAAAATTTAGCAGGTTTAATTGAAAATAAAGAAAAAAATCCCATACTGCAGGATCGTATAATTTAATGTTGACTGCACCTGTTTTAATGTATTATAAATGCATTTTAAATACATTTGCAAAAAAGAAAACCAAATTTTATCAAAATACATCAAATGGTAATTAAAAAAATATATTAACATCATAATAGTATGTGTACTAAAAAATATAAATCTTAAACTTCGTTCGATTTCAATGCTTTTGTGTTACGTTGCAGCGCAAAGGAGTCTGCTCACATAACCGGAGCATACCATGACCGTGTTATGAACGAACCACAAATTATAGGAAAGGAGCAAAGCAACCGCGCGTGGCGTTTCGCGCCGTTTGCGGTTGCTTCGTACCTTTCCTATAATTCGCGGCTCAGTCATAGAACGGTCATGGTATGCTCCGATTACATGGACAGACTCCTTAAAACTAACAGCTTTCAAAAATTCACACTTTATAAATCGCTTATACAAGCAGTATTATATAATTGCCTTTAACGGTTTTTAAAGTGCGCCCATTTCATTCATTTTAGGTACCTTTTTTTTACTTTTACCCCACACAAGAGGCACTCAGGAAAATAATTTCCTTCAGGGCCTATTTCATCTTTTGGGATGATGTGTGGATGGTCTTTTTTAAGCTGTGAGAAGGTAAAAAGTATGAGAGTTGGGTAAGAATCTAGGGATCAGTGTGCCCAGGAGTGACAGACATACGAACATATCTCTCGGTTGGAGAGGTCAAAGGGTCTCCCCAAACCAGCCTCTCCCGATCTGGCACCTCCACGCAGCTGGTGGGCAGGCGCATCCTGAGCAGACCTCTGAGAGAGAGATGTACCAAAACCCGCCTCTCAAATTGTATATCATATATTACCTACCTATGTTAATCACAGAATTATTTAAAAAAATACAGTTATTTACTGGAAACCTTGAATATTTTCCTGACTACCCGTTTAGAAAATATGGATGAACGATTTCTTGTACTAGCAATTTACAAAGCAAGGTTTAATCCCATATTTGAGGGCTGACCTTTCAAAATTGAAAATTACGTAAATCAAAGGCCATTTTATACCTGTGATGATGTGTTGACAAAATAGCTTGAAGTCTGAGATCCTCATTATCTAGAATGTGAACTAGATAATTAAAGTCTCCGGGGTCAACTGCAAAGGTAACTTTGGTGCTCAAATCAGTCAAGAGATACGAGTAATTATCTTTCATGACCGGAATCACCGTCACTTTAAGATGTCCATAGCGTTGTTCAGATAAGTTCCTGTGGGATCTTAACTGAGATTCTAAAACGGAAAAAAAATTCTATATTTGTAAAATTAAATAAATAAAATAGAAACATAGTGAAATGTGTGATGGGAAGAAAGAAAAAAAGAGAAATATGAAAACTATTTATGGCTCAAGTATTGTGATCCCATGATGATTTTCTCCTAAATATATACGAGCGTAAGGCCGGAACACCTGTTTTGACTTTTATAAAATTACCACAGCTATCGGAAATAGTGAACTTTCGATAATATATCTGGAGACTTAACAGGGGTGCCCGGGTTCATAGGGTTAGGTTTCCCCAGGTCTGCCCTCCTACTGCGTAGAGCGTCTTTTACCGTTACAAGTGGTCAGAGCGATATTACCTTTATAAGTGGTCAGCGCTGGAAAATTTTGAACGAAAAAGTTGACAAACGGGTTCCTCATTTTTGCGAAATTCACCTTCTTTTCTGATTTACTCATTTTGTTTGAGGGTTTTTTTTACATGGACTAATTCCGATATAAATTTAATCACATCGCTAATAAATGTAATGCTTTGGAAAAAAACTACTTTGGTTTAGTGATGCGTCAAAAGATTCAAAAAAATGTTTTTTAGTAACCATGGTTTAATCGACGTTCACTTTTTCGGAATTATGACCGAGTGATTTATTTGCTAGCCATGGAAGTTTAAAAAAAAGCACACTTAGGTACTTTCACTTTAGTTAGTATTATGTTCAAGATTGGAAGGATATCTATGCAAAATAAATCAGCCTTAATGTGTTTATCACATTAGTATATAAGTTATCAGGTGTAATTTGATTAATTTTTATTTTATTCTACAGGATTTATGTTAGATAATAAAATTATTTAATTAAAATATATATATATTAACAAGTTCTGCTAAGGCATTATAAATCTGTATAATATACTTTAATAATGTCTCCATGAGGCGAAACAGCTGTAATGTGTTATAATAACTACACAGCGGATTTTTTTTCAAAATAAACTGTTTTTAATTAAATTTAAAAATAATATTAATAAATATAAAAAACTTTAAACCCCTTTAACGAACGAATTATTAAAATTGGAAGGAGCGTACCAAAGGAGAACATAATAATATGAAATTACGGGGCGCTAGCAAAAGTCATGGCACGAACAAGTAAATCAAATACTTGAGTTGGGTCATGTCATTAGTCGGAACAAAGGAAAAAAATTTATGCAACCTTGTTTGAACTTTCACATGACGGAAGCGAGTAGTTTGTGCTAATACAGAGTTATGTGGCGGTCCACCTTCTCTTCCTACCCCTGCGGAGAAACTGTGTGATGGTTTAGTTAGCTAGTTATAATATTCTTCCCTGAACTTGTAGACTAGGTGTGGAGTGGTAGATACTCTCGGTATCTGTCTGGTAAAAGACAACAATTCAAAATCGAAATGATGCTTGAAACGACTTTAGCCGTGTTCGTTGACCAGATATGTCTTTGCTCTGGCATTTTCTGTCGGAAGGTAAGAGTATTTCCGCTTCGCAGTAAAATCTATACCAACGTAATATTTAATGTTTATAGATAAAACTAAATACTGTTTTTGAAATATTATTTTTAGAAATAAACAGATAATTTTTCAAATATTGAAATTTTAATACACACATAAAACAATTTAAAAATGCCTTATCTTACGTTTTGTCTAACTTAAATTACTGATGACGAAAAAAACAACAAACACACACACTTTATTAGACATATGTATTAAAAACGTTATTGTCACCTTACTTTTCGTAGTTTCAAATACAAATAATTACTAAAAATTTAAAAAATTTCAATTTTTTTTCTCTAATTGCCGTCGAAAACTTTGGTTTTTTTATAGAGTTGTACTTTTTAATTATTCTGTAGTTATCTTCTAGATTTAAATATAAAGCGTGTTGCTTTCTCTTTCTAATATCGTTTAGATCATATATCTTTCCACAACAGTAAGGGAGACATGACGATTTCCATGAGACCTACATGAACTGTTCCCAAAAGGAACATATTAGCCTGAGGACTAATCTCCAAGTACTTCCCAAACTTCCTCTTCTTCATCTCCTCCCCCACTACCTTCACTGCACAACAAACATCAATTTTTTTTTTCACATTTCAGCTATTTTTTTATTTATTTCAAAGACAAAATTTGAACTTTTATTTCTAAAATACAAACTACTACAACTATATTATTATACTTACATATTAATATTTGGACTTAATTTTGGGGATGCTGCGTGGAGAGTCTTTTTAAGGAGAGGCAGTTTAAGAAATGAAAAAGGTATTATTGGTGAATGGGAATCTGTGGATCAGTGTGTCTAGGAGTGACGTATTCCTCCCGTTGCGGTGCAAAGCTATGGATCGAGAGACCAGTTGGAGACGTCAAAGGGTCTCCCCAAACTAGCCTCTCCCAATCTGACACACCGGGCAGGTAGTGGGCAGGCGCATCTTGAACATACCTACACCGATTAACACCATTAGTCACCAAACATCACTTAGGGTGACTTATGCCAGAGGTGTTGTTTATCCAATAAATTGTTCCCGGGGCAGCGGTACCTAAACCCGTCTCCCAAATTGGGAATTCGATAGTACCACTGAATCCTGACAGTTGGGAGCAGTTGATTCTCAGGTCCGGTATTCAAATAAAAGTAATAATAAATCTATACTTCTGTTTTAAGTTTAAAAAATTATAAACAGAAATACAGAAATGATTAAAAATAAACGTTGAAGCTCAAATCAAATTTCTGTCAAAATGGCTATCCCACTTCTCAATACGATAAGCCCCTCATACTTTAGTAACCGACTGAGTGCAGGTACTTGGGAATATCCTGGAAAAGCTTTGAGATTTCACCGTTGAGATCAACAATTTATCACAAAAACGTCAGAAATTTTCGCCTTCCAAAAGGCATCTTATTTTTTATTCAAATCTGAGCTTCAAACCCCGCGAAAGCGTCTCGTATCACACGACTTATTTTTATACTTGAATATTTTCACCTGAGAAGGTTTACCTATTTTGTTTTTCTTTTGATTTATGGCATGAATATTTATTTATCTATTTGTACACGCCCAATAAGGGCTTTTACATATGTTACAATTAAAAAATACATTTGATATAATCAGAGAGTAAAAGAAATATAACAATAAAATATCTACCAAATATAGAAATATTAACTTAAAGCAACAGAGTAAATTTGGATACATTGAAAATTTATAAACATTACAAAGCTATCAAGATAGACATACAGATTTAATAACAATGTTTTCATAGGCTGATAGACATTCAGTACCGTTGGTGTTCATGTGATATTTATTCCTTGCACTGTGCAGTCGGTTCATTACTGAATTTATTTCTGCTTTGGTACCTGCAATGTTACAATGGTAAGGTACCTTCTGACGAACCGTTCTACTAGGCACATAAAAGTCAATCAGCCTAAGGAGTTCAGGGGAGTCAAACATGTTATTAACAATTTTATAAAGAAAAAATAGATAAGAACATATTCTTCTATTTTTTAATGTGGCAAGGCCCATGACTTTCAACAGTGAGGTGTAGTTAATGTTTTCTGTAGGAATTACTAATCTATAATTTATGTTTCGTAAAAAGTTATGCTGGATTCGCTCGATAGATTTTTTATGAATATTGTAAAATGGATTCCAAATGGTTAAGTTGAATTCTAAATGGCTTCTGACAATGGATGAATACAATATTTTTAAATTTTAGAAATCTTTTGAAATTTTTAATATGAAACCCAACATTTGCATCGCTTTAGTTGTTATATTGTTAATGTGGGAGATAAATGTTAGTTTGGTGTCAAATATTATTCCCAGGTCTTTTATTTCGGGTACAGATACTAAGGACGGGTTGTTTCGGAGAATTTGAACAATTCATCAAATTTCAACGTTCATTTACGGGTTCTGTGAAAGACTTATTCAAGTTCTGTATTTATATCATTGTAGGCTAGTTGCTTGACAAAACTGAAATAAAAACAGAACTTGAAAAAATCTTTCACAGAACTTGAAAATGAACGTTGAAATTTGATGAATTGTTCAGATTCTCCGAAACAACCCGTCCTAAGACTTGATTGTTCATACAGTATGTGAAAATCAATGGGTTCTTTTTCCTATAAAATCTCATTACTTGACACTTTTTTACATTAAGGGTTAATTTATTTAGGATACACCAATCAGAAAAGCTAATGAGATTTGATTGTAATAATAAGCAGTCATTAATATTGTCAATAATTCGGTAAATTTTCATATCATCTGCAAAAATCAAAATAAAGACACGTGTAAATACATTTGTAACGTCATTTATAAATATGTTAAAAAATAATGGGTCCTAGATGTGAGCCCTGGGGCACGCCGCTTGTAGCTTTAAATGTGTAGGACAGTTGACCTTTGATGCAGACAGTAAGCTCTCGATTAGACAGATAATTCTTAAGCCAGGATAGTACGTTACCGGTTATGCCAATTTTCACCAGTTTGTTAACAAGAATTTTATGGCAAACCTTATCAAATGCTTTGCTGAAATCAGTATATATAGAATCGACTTGTTGTCTATTAGCAAGTGCATTTGTTATATAATTTTCTTACAGAGATAGATTGGTGAAGGTTGATCTGCTTGAAACAAAACCATGTTGGCAAGTTGTAATGATGGATTTCACGCTGGGGTTTATCTTTAGAAGAATCAATTTTTCAAAAAGCTTGGGTATGGATGATTGGATACAAATTAGACGATAATTATCAATTGCTCATTTATCCCCGCATTTAAATATCGGAGTTAGGTAACTTTTTTTCCACAGTTTTGGGAAATTTCCCGTTGACAGAGACTTATTAAATAATATGAACAACGGAATGGTTAAGCTGTCTGCACAGTTTTTAATCAATATGGGTGGAATTTGATCCGGCCGGAACTTAGTTTGGGTTCAAGTGTTTTAAGGTAATTTGCAATGTCAGTGATGATAGACTGAAGTACGATAATGTGAAGTCTACAGGAAGTAGGGAGGCTATTAAATGAAGAAAAAAAACTATTTTTTAAACATAATATTTTTATGTGAATAACGTACGTAAGTCCAAAACATTCACTGCTAACCAGATCCAGTGAAACTGTGGCATTCTAAATTGGGGTATGATGTAATGCTGAAAAATTTGTGAGATGGAGAAGGATCTGGCGGTTGAGATCGAGTCACCAAGCACGGCTAAATTCATTTAAAGAAATATTCTTTAAGGTGGTTTTTATCCAGGGCGACTAAGGGATGCTAAGAGTATCTACCTCTCTGAAATGTACATAAACGAATCAATGACATTATCGAGATTTATTTTTGGGACATTATGCCGTTTTGCGCTACCTTCTTCCTTAGCCGACGTTTCGGACAAAGTTACAGTATCCATCTTCAGGGCAGATGCATAATCTTTAATATCATACTGAACATCGGCATTATTCCGTGTTGTGGAAACATCAGGGTAATTCAGGAAGATATGTAAGATGATTTAGTTTTGTGGAAACATCTGCCATTATGTTTCCACAAAACGGCATATTGCCCCAAAAATAAATCAATAATAAAAATAAAAATTTACTCATTGTTGGCGTAGCCTTTTTCTCGGCAATTCCAAGCAACATTTTCCTTTTGTAAAGATATGAAGAAATATTTCAAATAAAAATATTTTACCTTCTGTTGTCACTTTTTTCGCTACTAAAAAGAAATAGACGTTACCAAGACAAGGCCGTTTCTCACACTAGTTTGGCTGGGAAATCACTGTCGGCAATGCATAATGCATAATATGAACCATCACATAACTCGATTTGGTATAGGTACCGAGTATCCGGGAAACATTTATTGAATAACCAACACCTCTGCCATAGGTCCTCCCAAGCGGTTCGCTACGTTTGGTGACTTAGCAGGGGTTATCGGGTTCATGGTATTTGCAGCATGTGGGTCTGCCCACCAATTGCGTGGCGGGCATGAAGATAGAGACCGTTTGAAGGAGACCCTTTTAGCTTTTCAGCTGAACTCATGACTTATCGCCTTGCACGAAAGTTTCGCGGATGGATTCACTGACCCCCAGATTCCTACCGACCCATCTTCCCTTTCCCTCTCAGAACTTCATCTCCTTATTTTCCTCCCTAAAATACTAAAAGACCCCCACTCAACATCCCTAAAGATGACGTAGGTCTTGAGGGAATGTTTTTCCTCAAAGCCTCCTTTGTTGATTAAAGTAAAAAATAATAATTTTGTGTTATTGAGTCTATTTGAGTCATCTACTTGACACGACCAAATTTGGAATTAACTCCTTACAATACATTGCACATAAGCAATATAACGCATTACCTAGTAATTTAAAACTTCCGGCAACGAACAAAAAAACATTGGCAAAAGCTCTTAAAAGCTATTTCCTTAGCAGTTTCATTAATGACCAACACAATCTTTCTCTGGAACTCCATTATAACATCTGCGTTTATTTATTTTAATGAATTTTATTTATTTGTCATGTTCTTAATCTAATGTTGTCTTTCCCGAAATGAGTTTTATAAACTCACAGGGAATAAAACATTATAAATTTATTATCATTGTGTATTATCTTATAATAAAAAAAACTCTAACAGCACAACCCACGAATATAACCACTATTAACTACTACACTATTGCGATATCTTCTATATTTTGTTTCAAAGTCTTCTACAAAATTACTCCTCCGCGATGATCAATCTGATTTGATGATCATTTTTCAAATCATCAACATCATTCACAGTTACGAAATAAATGTTGTTTTTTTGGAAGTCTTGATATTTCATTTAGATGCGTTTTTATTCCTCAAAATAAAAATAAAGAATTTTCAATAATAATATTCCAACTTATTATTAAGGAAAAAATCATTTTCAGACTAATAAATCAACTTGAAAGGTCTGTGAGACTTTAATTATGAATTCACTGTGTATTTCAGCTAATATACTAAAGGATCTTTTCCGCAGGCTGACAGAAAATAAAGAAGCGATTAAAAACAAATCCAGGAGAGACTCTATCATATAATTTTGAGGGATTACGTAAAACTTTACCAACTAAAGAGATTTAAAACTTATTAAAAAAATCAAAGCCGAATACTATTTGGTTTTTCGCTTTCACTGAAAATATATATTAAATGAAGCGAAGGTTGTTAGTAACAGAATTCCTCTCTCATAGAAATCATAGAAATTTATATCAGAATTTGAATCTTGAAAAACCATGCACGATTAAATGGGTAACCTAAGTCAACAGAAGAATATTAAATATTCCGTACCTACTCACTTATTTGAATACATCTTCCGAGAAGGTGCGCTCCCTGCTTATACCAATAATTACACTGAAATTTGCACGCTTAGTAATTAAGGAGAGTGGTAAAACACGAAACATAATTCATAGGAACATCTAGAAAATCTAACATTACTCGTGCTATTTCAAAATTAAACCATTTTCAGTCAATCATTTTAATTTTCGTCCTTAAACCTCAAATATATCGTTCAATCCTTTGAAGAGATAGCCCTATAATTTTTATTATGTGGGCCGGCCCGTGTGCTCAAAGCTAATTCTTTTTTATACAGATTTAGAAGATCTTGTATACAAACGATGATAACAATGAATTAAATGACTCATTTTCGTAAAAGAATATTGCAGGGGGTAATAAGATCCACAAATATTATTATATGGAAAACATATTAATGTTTTTGGGTTATTTTCTTTTTTTTCGGCCTTGTAAAATTTAATTTAATTTTTTAATTGGTACAATATCATTACTTTTTTTGTAAAATACTAGCTGTTTCCCACCACGCGCTGATGTAGCTCAATGTGTGCAGATAGAGAAACAATAGTGCGTGTTGCTATTACGTCCAACAGATAGCGCTGTTAAAAAAATGTTTTACCTGTCACAGGTGACCACTACATAATCGAATGCAACGCTGTGTTAAAATTTCAAAGCAATCGGAGAAGAACTTTCGGAGATTTAAGATTTTGAACAAACGAAAACATTTTTATTTATATACTCGTAGATAGGTTATTTGTTAATGTGAACCTCACTATACAATTTGCCCCCCTTTTACAATTTTATAAAACGTAATAAGTATGTTAATAAAATGGACTGAATTGAAATTATGTTAACCAAACGAACCTAAACGAAATATTAAGAAAATTAATGAAATAAATAAATAAAAAAATATATATATATGATGGCAGTAATAAAAAATAGACAAAATAATATTTGTTGCTACGGTTATGTATAGTACTAATGACAATAATTTTTATTCCAGGATGCGGGGAGGTTAGTGCAATCCCACACGTTCCTCACAGATATTCATAAAATAAAATAGTAATTATGTGAATAAAGCAAAAAGACATCTAAAAATAAATAATAATAAACAACAATAACGTGAACACAATGAACCTAACCGGATTCAAGAAAATCCAAAAAAAGATGAACAATATTCAATTAAGGACAACTAATTGCTTATTATGCCAACTCAGGAGTGGTGCTTGGTGCTGCGGTCACCACCGCGTTAGCGGAGGCCATTAGCCGCATCCTGGCTCTAGTAACCCGGTGTCTTATCATATGTTATGTGTACTATGTATATTTTTTAATATATTTTTTTGCAATGTTGTCTTTAATCCTTTTTTGTTTTTAATCCGTATCTTCATTTTGTTTGTGAAATGTTTTTTGTTTCCCACATTATTCCTGTCAAGTGTAATGTTATTGAATGCTAAGCGCCTGGTATTTGTGGTGTTTTTGTCCAAAACTTGTGTTTATCGACGCAGATTTTTTTATATTTTGTTAAATATTAGTTTTGTGGTCAAAAATGAACTTGTTCGTTTTCGTCAAACATATTTAATATTTACTATATGTCAGTCATTAGTGTCTAAGTATGTAGTTAAAAGTATATAATATATGGGTTTTTTTATAAAAAAAAAAATATATATAAAAAATGGGTCTGTTTAATGTATCATTTATGGTGTCACAAGCAAAAAAAATTAAAAAATACATAATGTTTTTTTTTAAATTATTTTATAAAATAACATTAAAAAGTTTATTATGACCAACTCTATTCTCGTTTCGAATATAGTACCTAGATTCTTAATAAATTAGCAATACTCATTTTTCTACGTGAAGGATGGAGTTCTGCGACCTCAAATCACACTTGGCAAGTATCTAAAACTTGAAATGGTATTATGAAGACCACCCCAAAAGATCCCATGAAGACGAAAACAAAATAAATTATCAAGCCTTTTGCAGTCCCAAACTTTCAAAATATGGTAAGATTATTTTAATGAAGCATTTAAAAAAATATCATATACTGAAGGTCACAACAGAAGAGACATTATGAATAGGTACCCAAATTTAAAACTACAACATTTAAAAAAAATGTCTTGGGAGCCTCAACACAAGAACCCCTGATGAGGAAATCCAAGAAAAACATTGTTAATTTCCATTTTAATTTACAATATCAAAACTAAAACTAGTTACTATGTCAAAAATGTACTGAAATAATAAAAAATGTATATAATGTATATAAATATGACATATGTCCCAACAAGGCGAAAGAACCAACATGTTCAAATTGCAGTGGAGGTACGAGAAACCACCGGGCAACAAATCCAGAGTGCCCACTCTAGAAGCTAATGGATGAGCGCTTCAGAGAAAGGGTAGACTACGTGGGCCACTGTTAAAGACAACATAAAGGAAAAAAAATGTTTCAGTATACAAGAATACACTACTATAAATTCCTGTATGCGTATTATGTACATGAACGCTAGAAGCATCAGAAACAAAATAGACGAAATCGAAGAAACCTTCAAAAACATTACACAAACAGTACATATTCTCGTGATTACGGAAACCTGGCTACGTAAAGGAGAGGAAACTTTTTTCAATATTGCTGACTATTCTGGAATCTTTGCTTCCCGCGAGATGGACCGAGGAGGAGGGGTCGCCATCTACATGCATAATATACTCAACAGTAAGAAGATCGAAAAATGCTGCAGCGAAAATACCTTTCTAGGAATTACAGTCACGTCAAAAAGTATTAAACCTCTAAATTTGTATGTTTTTTACCGTAGGCCGAACTCAAATATAACAGATTTCTTTGAATCTTTCGAAATAATATTAAACAATAACAAACAAGACACATTACTTTTTGGAGATTTCAATATCGATATCTCAAAAGACACTGATACTACACGAAGATATATTCACACCTTGAAATCATATAACTTTTATTTATGTAACACAATGTTTCCCACAAGGGTAACTAATAACACCAGCTCGTTGATAGATCACATCATTACAAATAGGACAAATGTTTCCGGAACAATTTCAAACATTGATGATCCCCTTAGTGACCACAATATACTTATATTGGATTGTGAAAATTCCTTGAAAAACCTTCCCAATAACAGATCCGCAATAAACCTCACAAATGCTTACAAAATAAATTATCAAAAATTAAATACTTCACTTAAAACTTGTAAATTTGATCATTCGTCTGATGATGTAAACAAAAATTATAATAATTTCGCTGACTATCTCCAGAATGCTGTAAATTCAAGCAAAACAAAAGTAAAAACAAATACAGGGGACAAAAGACTGAACAATACTCCATGGTTTGATGCTGAACTTGATACACTTATTAAAAAACGAAATAGTATATTTAAACTTTGGAAACAAAATCAAGAAAGTATTCCTTTGACAATAGAAAAAAATAAAGCTCGTAATACTGTCACCAACTATAGAAGATACATTAAATCTAAATATTATACGAAATTGATTAATGAAAACATCAATAAGCCACAACGAACATGGAAAAGAATCAATTCCATTCTATCAAATAGCTCGCGAAACCCAACAATAGCTTGTAAATCTCTAGTCATAAATGACAAAAAAGTAAAGGGACCAAAAGAGATTGCAACTGCATTTAACACATTTTTTCTCTCAGTTGGGGAAAGTTTAGCATCAGTCATAAAAACCTCAAAAACTGATGTAAATACGATCTACACGGAACCTCAAGCAAAACAATCTTTTAACATGATCAGGACAAATAAAAAGGAAATCTTACGGATCATATCTAACCTTAAGTCTAAAGCAGCAGCTGGTTCCGATGGTGTAACCTCTCTCCTTCTCAAAAACTGCAAGGGTGAACTGGTGGATGACCTCGTTTACTTAATAAATCTCTCTCTATCAAAGGGTATATTTCCAGATAAACTAAAAAATGCAAAAATTATTCCTGTACATAAAGATGAATGTAAAAAAAATGTCCAAAATTATCGTCCAATCTCTATACTTCCAGCTATCTCTAAAATTTTTGAATGTGTCATTAAAGAAAGACTATTGAAATATCTCCAACACAACAAAATTCTCACATCAAAACAATATGGTTTCAAACGACGATCTAACACTAAATGTGCAGCCTTCGATTTTATATCAAATCTGCAGAAACATATAGATGACGGTGATTTTACGGCGGCAATATTTATTGATCTAAAGAAGGCGTTTGACACGGTGGATCATAACGTATTGATTGAAAAACTGAAGCATTTGGGTATTGTTGGTACACCTCTGGAGCTTTTCCGATCTTATTTATCAAATCGCTTTTCGGCAGTAGAATTTAGAGGAGAAATGAGTGAATTAGGTAAAATAACATGTGGAGTACCACAGGGATCAATTCTTGGACCGTTGCTATTCCTAATCTACGTGAATGACATAACAAAGTGGGGTATTAAAGGAACTATACAACATTATGCTGACGATACGGTAATTTTTTACAATAAACTGAACCTAGCGGAGCTTGAAACGGGGATGAATGCTGATATTTCCCATCTCACAAACTGGTTGAGAATAAACAAACTAACTCTTAACGTAAAAAAAACCCATTATATACTTTTCGGTAACAAGAAAAATTTCAGACTCGATATTAAAATTGGAGACAACTGCCTCGAAAAGAAAATGAACACAAAATATTTGGGTCTGATCGTAGATTCCCAACTCTCGTGGGATCTTCATATAAATCATATAAAAGAGAAAATTACCCCTATAACTGGTGTACTATATAGGCTTCAAGGATTACTACCCATTCCTTTACTTACTTCAGTATACTATGCCATGGTACATTCACACCTTTCCTATCTCTGCTGTATCTGGGGTTCTGCCTCAAAGAAATTGATAGCTGACCTGCAGGTGGTTCAAAACCGAGCTCTCAGAAATGTGTTTGAACTTCCATGGGACACTCATGTTAGGGACATCTATTCAGTTTCTGGTATCCTTCCAATTACAATCCTTCCTAAATATGAAATCACAAGCACCATCCTACAAATTACCCAAAAATCAACTCACACCAACATCAAGCCACTTTACAATCAAGACATCCACAACCACAATACTCGAAATAACAATAAAATCCGCATTCCTCAAACACACACTACAAAATATGGGTTAAAATCACTGAACTATATTGCCTATACACTATATAATTCGCTTCCAGATATGTACAAACACATCCACCATAATAAAAAATTGCAAAGCAATGCTTTAAAAGAATATTTTTTAACTACATTTAAAAATGAAAATATGTAACTGTGTTGTCATTTCTTGTTGTATCTTATCCATTTTTTTTTCTTTCTGTACTTGTTTTCCATTGTTGTTTGTTCTACTTAACGTGTCATTATTTTAATTTTTAATTTTTATGCTGTATCGAATGTTAAACTTATATTTGATATCAAAATACCGTTGTAAAATTGTACCTACTACCTCCTACATATGAATTGTAAGTTCCTCCTGTCCTAAAATGAGTTCTGTAACTCATCGGGATTGCTCTAGCAAGAAATAAACACAATAAAAAATAAAAAAAAATAAAAAAATATATCTGGTTAAATAAATGTGAAAATCTTATTTCATTGATTCTGAATAAATAATGAATGTTCCAAATAGCTCTCACTACGAACGGCATGAATCATAATATTTTAAAATTTATCTCAATTTCCAATAAATAAAACTTTTCCTCCGTCCGGTCCTTTTGCGAGTACAAGGGTACAAGCTAGCAATAATTCGACAAGAGAATCCGATAAAAACATGATATGAGAGCTGCGTCGAATTTACTAGATGCGCTATTATTTTCCTCAAAATCGCTGTATTTTCTCTCCGGTGCAGATACTACTACACTCGATTGTTGCGTTCAGTTTGCTCAATTTAGTTTCCAAGCAGGAAGCATTAACAATGGCAGAATGGGGCGTCCCTTGCAACAATGTGAGATACGAGTGGGTAATGTGATTTCCTTGGAAGAGAGCTTATTAAAAATATGAGCTCCTTCAAGTTTGTTCGAATGGAAACTGGGCTGGAATCTGTAAGACGTCTCAGATTTAGACTTTTTAACTGCAGAAGATTTTATAAATAAACTTTCATGCACTCTAATACTAATGTTATTCAGTATATTCTAGAAGTTAAAAGAATGAACAAATTTTATATGACATCAATATTATTTGTTCACAAATATGGAGATGACTTTGCGACCTAAAAAAGTATTGTTTTAGAAATATCAGGAAGGAATTAATTCAAGCAAGAGTTTGTGAGATTTTAGTGGCACACAGATTTTCTTCTTTATAGATTAGATTATTATTTATTATTTGGTAACACTATTACTAAGGTTGGATTATTTTACTTAACTCCCTAGAAGAAAGGTCTTTACCGATTTTAACCAAAACTGTTGTTGCTAATTTGTACAAGACCTTGCAACTCCCAGATAGGTCTAAGAGCTTGATCACCTGTTTATGAAAGAACAGTATTATTTGAAATATTTCAATCATTTTCACAGATTGTACGGGAAAATCGACCTTACTTTGGCACTCTAGGGTAGCTAGCACGGTCGATTGATAAAGGTTTTATCGATAATATCGGTAACTTGTAACCGTTCCCAAGCATGACTGCAGATAGCCAATGAATAAAAAAACACCTCCCAACGACCAAATGATCTTAGTTAATTTGACGAGTACTGTTGTTTGTACTTTAGAGATCTACAGTCATGCTCGGAAGGATGAAAAGTTTGATTAATTATCTATAAATCCTTTATCGATCAACCGTGCTAGATATCTCGATATGCCCACAAAACTCTTCTATTTTATTATTTTTTCATGCCTCCATCCCATTTGATGACCATCAAATACACGATTAATTTTTTTATAAACTTTCAAACGGTCACCGTCAAACACAGTCTTGGCTCGTTTTAGCTTTTGATTGGCTGGTGATTTTTTTAAAATGGTTTTATAAAACGTTATAAAAAATACAATTTTCTAGAATAAATGCCGCATATTTTATAATTTTATTTTATAAGCGTGACACGTGAAGTATTCTTCTTACATCATGTTCTCCGTAGACTTTAAACTCAAATTCATTGGAAAGGTTGCAGAATCACGTATAAGGCTTCTTTCCTCCTCGGTGCAGCGCGGGCGTTCTCGGTGTAAATAAAACGGCTAGTTTCCCGTGCTTATTCTTAAAAATCATGCGCCGTTTTTATTTCTATCTAAATTATTATTATCAACTGGCTGAAGTTGCCGGTCTTGCCCGGGTTTTACACAGAGGGCTTTCAAAATTGAATTTAGACAGTGACCTTCCTCTTGTTTTGAAAGTCAACTGTGCAAAATTTCATTAAACCCGAAATTAAACTGTAGATTTGTATAAAAATCAAATCCTCGACGTGCGCTACAGTCACTATTTTTTAATATATAAATTTGTGACTAATTCATGTGGACTTAAATACGAATATAAAAAAAATCATGATTTATTAAGACTCTCCGAATACTAAGTCATTTTTATCAAAATGTTTTCAACTTGTAGTTCCGTGAAGAGTAAACACGCGATCAAAAAAAGATTTATCAAATTTACTCTTATTTAATAAATCAAACCAAAATTCCCTCTGAAATCATAAGAATTGTAAATATCTACTAAAATACCAACCTACCGCTTAATTATAAACCAAATATTTTGTGTAACATTTTTAAATTCAAATGTGGAATAATAATACAATTTCCCGAAGAAATGTCACTATCTCAGTGACAATTCTTTTTCCATATTTTCTTCGGGCATATTAGATGAAGTTACCATAATATTTAAAAAAAACGGGTAAGAATGTCAAAATAAACAAGTCGATATCACATTTAAAAAATTAATCATTTTTGAACAATTAAAACGGTCACCATCATAAAGCGGAAACGGAACATGCAATATTAATTAACATTCATACGAAATGCAAAACGGTCGAGTCAAAATAAAATTTAACTACGCTCAGCCAATAATGGCCAAAATTTTTTTTTTAATCGAAATCCATCGAAATTGCACAATAGGTATACATAGCAAGTACTTGTGCCACGATAATGTGTTCGAGTCGCAACTAGTTGAAACTGATGTCGTACAACTCTCACCACTTGTTTTCCAGTTTCAAGTTCATTTGTCGCATTGAAACATCGCCTCATCATATCGTGTGACATTGCACAGCGGAAACTTTAATTACTTGTACTTGTTCACGAGTTTTAGCTGTAGTTGCAGTTACAATAGTTGCAGTTACAATAATTGCAGTTGCAATATGCTCCAGAAAGTTGCAGTGGAAGATGAGAAGTTTAGGCGCACACAAATATTATATTCTGCAAGCAATAAGGATAATGCATTGTGTCATTTGAGGTAATCTATTGCAACCCGGATATAATGTATAAGTGTTTTTTTTTTTTATTTTGTTAAAAATTGTTTTATCGTGTACTTTTATTTTTATATTATTGACGGCCTCCGTGGTCGAGAGGTTAGGCCCTCGACTACAAAGAATGAAGGATGCGGATTCAAACCCCCGTTGAAACATCGCCAATATATTATATCGGTTAAGATTTTAGTGGTAGGTATTTAGCGATCATAAATTATAATTTTGCTACACAGCAATCCCTAGCCGAACTCATTTAGGGACGGGAGGAATTTACTAAACAGAACTACAAGGTGGGAATTGGGAATACAATTACACGTATTTCAAGATACATCAAATTTTTAAGCTACGAGTAAGTTATAGAAATTCTATACATACAACGCGCATCACATTGGAACCTACGAGTAAGATGGCAAATGTATGCTGCAAGTACATATCCAAAATAATAGAGAAGTCGCCAACCTAACTACTCGCGAACACTGTTTTTTCTCTAACGAATGCGCCCTATATATAACGCGGTACATGCAGTCAGTCCTACAAGTGAGTGAGTACCATACAAACGTCGTTCGTCACGCGCGCGGGCCCCCGCGCTGTGCCTCGTCTCTGCACACCACACACCGGCATACTGCAAGACGTCCGCACCTCACTCTTACCTCACCACACCGCCATTTGCCACTAACTTACTAGGCCCGGCTTTAAAGGAGAGGTTTCAACTAATCATCAGCTCCGCGTGATTACAACAGCGCCTTGTCTTTGTTACATTTTCCCTGGCAACGACATACTTTACACTGGAGTACCAGGAAGACCCAACGTCTTCACCAGCGATGAAAACCATCTGCAAATCCGATCTCCACCGACGCGGTGTCGAGCCTCAGACTTGATCGACTTGACCACTCCTCCACCGTTAAAAAAATTGTTGCAAGATAGTATTGCTATTTCTGAATTTAAAATATGAGATCGACAAATACGACGTTTAACAACGAGGTCCTAGTGGTTAAGTGGTTAAGACGCTGTCCCGGCAAGACAAGAAATCTTGGGTTTGATTCCTAGTTGTGACCGTTATCTTTTTATTTTCTGTATCGTGTTCTGTTTCACGTTTCGATTAGATTTGTTAGTATTATATTTTTATTCAATTAAAAAGGAGAGACCAAAACAAATATAGTACTAGCATGAAATCTATAATTAAAATGTGCCGCTTTTGACTTTGTCTCTAGCCTCAATCACCAGCAATCTAATATTAATGATAGAGTGGCGGAGATTTATAGCATTGAATCGTATCCATATAATGAAAAACTTTTTTCCCGCAAGTAGAGAGAGCCGTTCAGCCGTTCAACATTTAAATAATTGACATTTACCTTTCTATTGGATGCGAAGTTAACAGTCAGAAAAAATATTTGGGTGGCCTTTGAGTTTACGCATGGAGTATCAAATTCTAAATATTGATCAATTCCGGGAAATTTAATATGCAGATATCCTCAATAGCATCAGTCTTATAAGTAACTACTAATCTATGAATTCTGAGAAACTGAGTTTGGAGACTAATCACTGATCAGTCTCGAAGTGGTGGACCGAAAATCGAAACCGGTCGAGCGGAGAAAGACGGTGTTCTTGGTACAGATAGTAAGGAAAATCTAATAGGATTACATATTTTTTTAGCATGGTGCTGGAATCAAAAAAGATCTATCTTCAGGTGGCGTGTATGCCGGTTGAGTTGAGGGTTTTCTGGGCTGTGGTAGTACATTACATCGTATCGAAAAACTGATGATGTATTACATTTAAATGGTTTCCACTTTTTTACGTCCGGTTTGAACTCTAATGCTTCCAACGCTATAACGCCCAACGACCGGAAACTAAAAAATCCATTGTAAGCGCACCGATTATCGCGTTCTAATAGTGAAACATGTTTTTACGAGATATTTGTACGCAATGGCGCCTCTAATAAATGTATAACTATATGCGAATAATACAATTTGATCGTCGATAACGAGGTTGTTAACAAGAAAAATATCTCCTTTTATACGGTATATTATAAATTTGCATGACTTCGTTCAAATATAATTTAAAAATATTCTTGAAAAGTGTTGGCATCACATTTCTAAGTAGTTTCCTACATACGAGTACTTACCTACATATCATGATATTATGTAAACCATCGGTGCTATAATCCGTGGAGAGAGTCTTAGAGCGTCTCCTGCTGTTTTCATGCTTTTAATTCTAGTACCTACATAAGATTCTTATCGTCTCCTACCATCCTCATCTAACTCCAGCCACTCAAGTTCAGACCTTCCAACGCTCATTTGCCCTACAGGTTTGATAAATAGGTGCCTGATCGGTGATTCAAAGATTCGTAAAAGAATGCTTTCCTACGCTGAATTACTTTGTTTCGGTATTACTAATAAAAAAATTCTTCATTTGTATTTTACTAAGCGAATTCGCCTTAAAATTCTACCGATTTCTTAAATTTTAAGATATTTTAATACGATGCTCGATATTATTGTGATTATTATAGTTCACAGGCCTCTGTGGTCGAGGGGTAGGGCTCTTAATAGCAAGATAAAGAACAAGTAATTTTTTATTGATTTATATTATTTCACAAATTGATCAATTAAAAAATATACGATATATTATGCGGTAAGTTCCAAAGGATGAAAGATACTCTTAGTATCGCCATGGTGTAAGACCAACATTCAGAATCAAAATGTGGCTTGAAATCTAGCCTCATTGCACAGTGGGCCAGCGCTCAAGGGAGGGCGGTTATAGCATGTTGACGTTGTGATAAACATTGAAATCATATTATGCTATTGTATTTTAAAATGCGTTTTGTTAATAAATACTTAATAAAAACAATTAGTATTGTTAACTATATATACATATATGGCTTTATTAATTATTTAAAACTATAAAATGTGTGTAAAATTGATTGTGGTTGATTTTATAAAGAGATTATATATTTTGAATGGTTGGTGAATGCCAATAATATAATTATGTGTATATTTTAGGACTTTTTATTTAAATCTATTACATAATCACAATAAAGTCTCGTTAAACTGCTAGATAGCTGTTTTTCCAAAGGGGTTTTTCACCTTAATTGCTTGAGGACTTAAATTTCAAATTGTTTGATACAGCATTATTATCTGTTTACAATGACTTGTTAAAATTTCGATTTATTTTACTAATTACTATTGGGAATAACCAATATTATTAGTATATTGTGTTATTCCCTTAATAATTTACATTGTTGCTTAATGTTATTTTCCAGGTATTAATTATTATTAATGAATGTGATATTTGCCAATGCAGTAGAGATACTTATTGTCTAATTTCTCAAGTAATGGTTTATTGATATTTTTGGAATTATTCAGTACGTAAACTAATAACTAATTACTCAAATAATTTTCAAGTACTATGCATGGAGTGTTTATTGCAATTGTGCAGGAATTTATGGTAATAGAGATGTTTAATTTGGTAATGATAAAATAATTGATAAAATTAAGAGATTTTGCTTTAAATTCTAATCGTTTATTTTAAATTCAAAACTATATGAACATATGATTTTTACGTAGAACGTCGTAAGCCGGCGCGCGGCGCTTGGATGAAGCGTCCATAAACCGATTACCAACCATACGTATGTTTTTTCGTAGACCGTAACTTCTACGACGGTTTACGAACGGCGTAGATGACCCATAATTAAGAACAGAGCATGAATGTGCAGTAAAAAAAAGTATCTCATAAACTGCTAATTCTAAAGAACATTTTTCATTAAATAACACTAGTGGAATCGTGTGGTAAAGTAGTTAAAAGTTTATGGAAACACAAATACATTTTAAATATAACCAAGAAATTTATACGCGCGTAGCAGGCGTACAATTCAAAAGCCTATCTATTTATAAATTTAAAAAATTATAAAAATAATTTAACATACCTTCAACTTGAAATTCCATTGTAAAACAACACTCACAAATAAAAAAATACAGTAAATTAGCAACGGTAAACACGGTGACTAATAAGGGCTCTGATAATAGTAATTTAGCACTTCCAGCAATCAGATCACTTTCGAAGCCGAAATACTAATAAAATCTTTGGCAAACCGGGATTGTATTTATACATGCAGTTAGTTTGATAATTAGGCAAGACTTACGTAAAATAAAAACCTTATAATGAGGTCATCAATATTTTATGGCTATGACCTACCGAGGGACCACTGTGCATTGGCTCCAGACGGTTGGGAGCAGTTGGAACTATTTTGCGGTAGTGAGGTTATCACCTTGTTCGTACAAAGGTACATAATATTATATTGGACGTCGAAAAGAACTCGGTGCTTAATAATAATAAATATAGAGAGAGAGGTATCCTTGTTAGTACAATGTACAGTGTCGAGTGCATACCGGATTTTCCTGATAGGGACGGATTTACCGGTTTAACCTGTTTTTTTTGTTTTTTTTTTTTATATTTTAACGAGAGTTTTATTTTTCAACAGATATTGGTATCTGTATTCTTCTTGGCCTTTTTTAATAATAAAATAATAGTAATAGATCACTATTGACATAATTTTTTTTTAAATTCCTCTCTTCATTTATTGGTACCGAATAAATTTATTTAATTGACAAAGTGGCGATCAGTGAATTATTTAAAAAAAATAACGATCCTTTTAAAAATTCTAAGCCGAAGTTAATTTTGATTTGATTTATTGAGTAGCTTTAGGATATGTTTTCTATAGAAAACAAATTTAAACAAGTTACAAAAATATAAATGGTTTACTGTAAAATATGTTTTAAAAATAATACAAGTATAAGGTTTGTATTCGAACGGTTCCATGATAACTCAACACGGTGACAATTCGACACACTTTTAAAAAGTGATATAAAGTCATTAGAAACGATGAATTTTTTTTTTAACCTAACTAACCTAACCTACTTAACCCAGTTAATAAAGTTTTTGTTTCATCACTTTCGATAACTTTATATAACTTTTTAAAGATGTGATGAATTATCATTGTGATGATTTATCCGGTCACCCACCCCATAATATTCAATTTTTGACTCGCAGAATTCGCGCATTTACAATTTTTTTATAAATTCCAAAAATATAGAATGAATGGTAAAACATAGGTGAATTCGCTGGCTATATAGCACTTTAATCAATTTATATGTATCCGCATTAAAATTCAGAGGATGATTTTTTTAAATGTGAGCGAGGAATTTTCAACTCGAACGCCAATCAATCAACTCTTATTCCAGTTATTGAGCACTCGAGTGGTTAAGAAGATTCTCTCAGTATCGCCTAGGTGAAAGAACATCATTTTAAATTGAAAAGTTGCTTGAAATGGCTTCAGCTGTGATTGCTGACTAACTAAATAACCATCACGCCGTTTCCTCGCAGGAGAGACCGCCAAACAACTTGGTCTTGGCAAACACTCCTAGCCTCATGCATACTCTTTTATTATTCTGAATTTTGACAAGGCCCGATTCAAGTAATTAGTTCAACACACCCAAACTAATTTTTCCTGTGTTTACAGACATGTTTTGAATAGCCATGTACTTCCCCACCTTCCTCTATATCCTTCTATTTTCCACTTTTTTTATAAATGACAGAACCAGTTTCATATTACAATGGGCATCTTCAGACTGGTACTGGTCACACATATCAGTCTGAATATGCCCTTTATAAGGTGATAAAGTCCCGTCATTAACAAAACAAGTAGAATTTCATTGGTGTTTCATAATTGATTTCAATGAATTGCTTAATCCTCTATATACACTACCATTACTTTATTTATATAACGTAACTCCCTTTTTTACGAATGAGTACACTGAACAGACCGGTTGAATAAAGCCTGGCCTCTATAAATACAAATGCGCAGCCTCACAAACGAACCACAGAAGACTGCAGAAGGCAAACTGCCAAAATTTCTTCACAACTTGGTATGACTACTGACTACAAGAGGTTTCGTAAGACCACACTATTAAAAAAAGGTGAAATTTGGAATCCAATGCAGAACTTACGTTAATCAAATGTTTCGTTTAGTCTTTGGATGTTTTATAGGAAACTACTTGACTTCTACTAATCGAGATGACATTACACTTATTTCTTGATCACCAGACAATAATAATATCTTAGCTACCCAATACCTACAGTAGTCGAAGTAGTGATGTGACATCTTACAAAAAAAAGAAATCAACTACATGATCCTGGCTCCACACTGAATTCCATTTAATACCAACCATAACCTACATTATGGTTTCCATTCAATACCTACCATAACCTACATTATGGATTCTATTAAATACCTACCATAACCTACATTATGGATTCCATTTAATACCTACGATAACCTACATTATGGATTCCATTTAATACCTACGATAACCTACATTATGGATTCCATTTAATACCTACCATAACCTACATTAAGACATCTTCCTCGTAAATCTTCTGGCTTTGTGCACGAACCAGCTACAAAAAAGTTTCCCGTTTTACCAATTCAGTCGGTAGTTTTTCTTATACGGTCAGTTCTTAGTTATATCAACTATTGATGATTCCAGTTTCTAGTTTTGAAATTGTGACGCGATTTGTGATGTTGGAAATCCGAAATCATGGTTATCAACTTCAACAAATTCAAAATATGTTGTTGTTTTGCACGAAGATATTCACAAGTCAGCACTTAATGCACAAAGCTGATCGCCAGAAGATTCACAAGGAAGATGTCATAATGTAGGTTATAGTAGGTATCAAATGGAATACATAATGTAGGTTTTTGTAGGAATTAAATAGAATTCGTGATGTATGTTATGGAAGGAATTAAATGGAATCCATGATGTATGTTATGGTAGGTATTAAATGGAATCCATAATGTGGGTTATTGTAGGAATTAAATGGAATCCACGATGGTTATGGTAGGAATTAAATAGAATCCATAATGTACGTTATTGTAGGTATTAAATGGAATCCATAATGTAGGTTATGGTAGGTATTAAATGGAATCCATAATGTAGGTAATGGTAGGTATTAAATGGAATCCACAATGTATTGAAGATTTAAACGATTCACCCGATAATTTACTAAGGATGGGTTGTTAAGGAGAATTTTAACAATTCATCAAATTTCATCGTTCATTTAAGGGTTCTGTGAAAGTAATATTCAAGTTTTGTGATTATATCACTACAGACTATTTGCTTTACAGAACTTGAAAAAATCTTTCACAGAACTTAAAATTAACTTTTAAATTTGAAGGATTGTTCAAATTCTCCGAAACAACCTGTCCTAAGTATTTTAATAGCATCTTTTATTGATAAAGTTATGATACACCTGATCTTTCGGTGGCAGAATTATAGTAACGTTACTTGAATGTTTTACAAGGCGTCCTGCAGTACAATGCAGCTTTTATAGGACTTTTGTCATATTTTGCTGTACTCAACACGACTTGTGGGAAATTGAGGACAATGAAGACACATTCAGTAATTTTAAATTTTCTCTTTTCTTGTAAAAAGATTCACTTTCGAACATATTTTTCTTTTGTAGTTGAATACGACCGAAGTACTTTGAATTTTAAACATTTAATTTTCATTTTGCCAGACTATTTCATATTTTCTTTAATTAGCGGTATTTGATAAAGTTCTCCGTGTTTATTGCATACTAACCCTTAAATTATTAGGAGATCAAATTTAGCCCCAAACATCATACGAATTTGGGTTCCTGATATTTAAAGGGCTAATAACCAGAAAGGTGTTTGAATAAAAATCGATACATATAAAGAGAAACAAGTTTTAAAAAGACGTATCTATATTTAGTAAAGTATTTCGTTTCAAATAAGTAAATACATCACTAGAATGGTTAATTTACTTTGGGAGAGTACTATTGGATGACATACGATCTTCAGAATTTCTGTCGAGTTATTTGCGAATTTCTTCAATACAAAATTCAGAAATGTCAGAATTTTGTCAATAAAAAGTTATTAGAAAACGAAACATGAGACTTCTTCAGCAACTCAGGGAGATCATAGGTACAACAGTAAAAAAACACAACAAAAACCGCTAGATTAAATTCCAAGACGAACCATGAAAGAAGATACTCAAAATATCATTATCACTTATTTGGCGAAAAAAAAAAAAATTTTCCGAAATCAGAAGCGCATGAAAACAAAAATAATATTGATGACAAGATATCCAGTAACTTGACGTGCTTCAATATAGGGAACAAATTTTAAACCACTCAGGCGTCGTGAGTTCAATCGGCTCGGCTTGCTCAGTCTTTCATCACGTCACAAACAACATTTTCTGCTTACTGTGAGGGTTGTAGAAAATTTTCAAATAATGTTAAGTTATTCGTAACCCGGTATTTTTCGTTTACCTAGAAAAAAACATTTATATATAAATATATATATGTAAAGAGTATTAAGGTGCGTACTTACTTACTTTAACCAATGATTTCTGACATTATTTGCAGTTAAGATGTAAATTAAATTTTGGTCTCCAATGAAATTTTTTATGACAAAAAAAAACTACAAAATTTCTACAAAAAAATGTAGAAATTGGACAGTTAGAGACAGGTTAAGGGATTGAGCAGTTAGTCGGCCGAGTGTCCAGTGATGACTTGCAGAAGAAAAAAATTGATCGTTTTTGAAAAATTAAAAAAAATCACCGCAGACCAAAATTTAATTAATATTTTTTACACCAAATAATGCCAGGAATTACTGGTTAAAGTAAATTAAGTACGTCCCTCTAACACACTGTACATATTGCGGTCATCATATTTATAATCCAAGGGAAATATAATTTGGAAGTCAATATATATATCGATTGCCTGTGATTAATAATAATAATATAACAGGAATAATGTTAAACTGCATACGTAATAACGTTTCTGAAATGCATATCTTTTTGTGACACCTCTTAACTGTACAGTGTAGGATGTAGGTATATCCTTGTCCATACCATACATACAAGGGAATGAACCTTGGATTCGAATCCGCAGGTCACGGATTCAAATCCCGACGTTTGTTATTTAACAATTCATAAATAAAAGAATACTGTGTTTCCGAGTTGTAGATAATTTCAGTACCGCCGAGTGGAAAGACTACAATTCAGAATCAAGACACTGCTTGAAAATGCTTTAGACATGACAAGATTGGAATAGCACCCACCCCAAATTTCTCTTCCCCATCTTCTCCACACCACTACCTCCAGCCCCACAACATACGTCAATCGAAGATGCCATAGTTTCACTGGCTCCTGACCGTTGAAAGCAGTTGGGACTCTTGTGCGACACTCACATAAAAAACTTATAGCCAAAACTATGGCCTAAACGTTAGGTGAGGTTATGGTATGGTCTAAGGGAGGGATTATTTGATTTGGGTGCTGAAGAGGCTGTTTTTTCCTCCAAGCAGTCTGAACTCCGCATACATCATATGTTTGGTTTGTGCATTAAATAGTGAGAATCTCTTTTTTCCTAGGTAGTAAAGTAAATTGAGTTTGTATTTTCGGCTCCAGTCAGAGGTGACTTCCGAAATCAATTGCAATTAATTTGAGTGATTGAAATGTTTTTTTAAATACACACTGGTCTCATAAAACAAATCCCGTCAATCGTTAGGGTAAATCCTGCGCATTTAAAAAAAATTAAACCTGGGTTGTTTGCTGACACTATTTAATTCGAAACCTAGTGATAAAAACGCATAAAACACGCAATTCACACATAAACGTCAGAACAGAAAAATGCGCTCAAAATGAAAAGGATTTATTTGAATTGAAATATTACGTACACAATTTGAGCCAGGCTTAGGCACGGTTCATTTCATAGTAGGTACCTAGATTTCAGAATGTCACGAAAAACTGTTTGTTTCATACTTTATCGCATCAATTTTATTAATATGGCTCCATTATAAGCCTTCAAAGAGATGATGAAAATTATTGAAGACCGTTTTAAAAGGAGGTTTTACATATGAACGAATGATATAAGAAGCGCTCTAACAAAAATAACAATTTTAATGAATAGGCGAAAGCGACTATTGTGAAAATATTTAATAAAACAGGACTTACTTAATTTAGGTGTAGATAGAGTCTATATTCCTTGCAAAATCAGTGTAAAATGTTGTTCCCGTGCGGGAAGTATGAAGAGGGATATGGCGGCTGTCGATGTCGCCCGAATCTTACTGACCGCGAATGAACTCAACGAGCGGAATCGCTTGAGGCCGTTCGCCATTTGGGTTACCAGCGCACCAACTTACACAACATTAAAAAGCTAATTTATACGACTACTGATTATCGTAGAACCCTATTTAAAAAAAAAGAAAGACAAACATTCCCGGGTTACGAATAATCTGACAATATTTGAAAATCTCCTACTACCACCATAGTAAGCGAAAAAATTTGCTTGTGTTGTGATGGAGGACTTAACTTGCCGAGGAATTGAACACACTACGTCTGGGTGCGACCTAAACGCGATGTCAACTCGGCTACCGACCGGTCAAAAAGAAAAAGCGAAATTTTAAGAATGGTTATACCATTGCTTTCTCTGTTTTTTTTTCAGTAATATCTCAGCTCGTGCTTGTCAGTATTTTGAGTTATTGCCGGGAAGTTATCACCGTAGACCTGTGCCCAGCGAGCTCTTGTAACTGACTGAACCCGTGGTATCTCACAGCAGAAAATGAGCCGAAGTTGGTGGCCTATACTTAGAACGCCAATGTTGCCTTTATCTATATACCTCAATGTCAACATCTGAGTTATGTAGCATTTAAAGAATTACGTAGCATTTTAAAATCTGCTTTTTTCACAAATATGCATGTTAAATAACAGAACCAGATGTGTTATCCATAATTTTCTGAGCATACTTTTATTACCCTTTCAACTCAGCATCTGAGTAGAGATTATCTTTAAACTTAAAGTGTTCAAGGGACGTATGTTATATGTCGAAATTCAGAATGCGGGATGTTAAAGAACAATGCCACCGAGGCTTCAATTTAACTGCATAATTTTACTATACTTCCCGGGTATCGGTTATTCCAATGGTAATCGGTATCAACTGGCAACTTTTTTCTATGAGCATGCCATATCTTTCTATGAGCATGCCATGTCTTTCTATGAGCATGCCATGTTATTTTATGAGCATGCCATGTCTTTCTATGAGCATGCCATGTTATTTTATGAGCATGCCATGTCTTTCTAGGATAGCCCCGTTATTTTCTTTCTACCACTTTTATGTTCCATATCTTTTCCGTTTTTCTCATCCGGTTTTCATGTCCAAACTATTTTTTTTAAATTTTAGCTTAACCTGCCTCACTAGGCGAACCTGTGTTGAGGCAGATTTTTTAGTTAATTATTTCTCGCATTTTGTCTATGGTTTACTTATAAATATTTAATATAGGTTCCTATACAGCAATACATTATTTTAGGTTACATTTTTATTAGCATATACACAATACAAATACAGCAAGTTTTAGCACAATACATGCTATAATAACTGTCAGTGACAAGGCGTTTGGGTGAGGGCACCAGTAAATGCTTGATCATTTGAATGAATCCAAATTTTAATTTTTTTTTTAAACTCTTTCTGTGTTTGACTCAGTTTAATATTTTCTGGGAGCATGTTGAATATTTTTGTGGCCAAATATCTAAAGCTACGCTGATCAAAGGTGGAAGAAAGTGCTGGAGCTTGCAATATGTCTTTGTTCGAATTACGCGTAAATCTTAAGTTAATTTTTTTTCGTAAAGTACGTGTTTGTTTTTAAAGATATGCATGAGGATATTTTTGACATAGATCTGTCGAACAACAAATACACTCATTATGTGTAAAATTATTAACTATTTATTTCGGGAGCAGATCAAAACACAGCTGTCACTCGATTATAGGTATTCCAGTATTAATTTCTTTATTTTATTCACTACGCTTACATTGTCCTTGCATTTTCAAATCTATTTATTCGGTATTGGTCATATGTGGTTTTGCCACTTTTATACTGTGAACTGTCAACTTTTTCAATTTCTCTGCTAGCTTCATGCCTTAGCTTGGGGCCATGAATCAGAGTTAGTTCCAGGCACCCAACATGGACTGCTAATCTTGCTTCAGCCTCATAAAGTACACGAATTCAAATCAAAAACCATATGACATATTGAAATTTTCTCTAATAGGTTTAAGGAACAGTATATGATGCACGTTCTTCAAGAATATGATATATTTTATAATCTATTTATAGTTTAATTGGCTCCAAATGTACCCCTATTGAGGAGTCAAGCACTTTTACTAAATTTACGTATGAAAGTATATTTTTCGGACATATATACTCTAATACAATGCGAGTAAAAAGTTTAAACTTCCTCTTTCTGAAAACTATTTTAATATGGCTTTTTAAATTTAGTAGATTTCTATTTTCGAATAAAGCAATTTTCCCGAGCGCGCGTTTGTAAAGAATTCGGATATTTTTTTATCGGTTATGAGAATGAAAGTAATAGATCTTTTTGAAATTTATACAACAAAACCGATTTCAATTAAAAAATAGATTTATATCCCATCTGTCGTTGTTGTTTTATTAAATTGTTCATTTCATACCCTTTATAAAATCATAAAACAAATCGTTCAATTTTATACTAGCTAAGATTTTGTCTAGTATAGTATTCTACATTGGGTTGGATGTGATATGATATTTGATGGAGCGTCAATGAATAAAAAATAGAGAATTGGAGCTAAAGCAGTGATCTGTATTCTGAGAATAATGCGCGGATACGATTGAATCCTATACCATATGATTGAAACGAATCCCCATAGAAAACAATGGGAATTGTAGAAGATGAAAAATGAATCATGAATTGATGGAAGATTGAAATTCGCTTCCTTAGCGGAAGTATCATATAATATTTGACGCTATTCTTGCCTAGGGCTGTGACAAATGTAAGGAGTATTCTTGCCTAGAGCGGTGACAAATTTAAGGAATGATCTTGCCTAGGGCTGTGGCAAATGTAAGGAGTAATCTTACCTAAGGCTGTGGCAAATGTGAAGAGTATTCTTGCCAAGGGCTGTGGCAAATGTAAGGAGTGATCTTACCTAGGGCTGCGGCAAGCGTAAAGAGTATTCTTGCTTAGGCTAGTGGCAATGTAAGGAGTATTCTTACATAGGGCAGTGGCAAATGTAAATAGTATTAAAAAAACTGCATTTTTTATTGGTTTCCATATTCACATCATAATCAAATAAATGTATTTAATTAAAGATGTGTTATTTAATTAAATTAAATGTTTTATTTAAGTTTTTAGCTTTCATATTTAGTCATTTAATTTGCTTATTGAATCACTCTGGTAATAAAAAATGTTTGCAGAGTGATCTACTGCATTTTATGATACTTTAAGTTTACGGTGTTATTGATTTCCATACCTCTGTGATAAAAAAATATATATATGTACTCTATTGGGAACGTTATTTGATAAATACTCAAACAAAGGACCTAATACAATTGACTAATAAAAGATAAAATTGACAATAAAGACAAATAAAAATTAAAAAAAAAAACAAACAAACTAAAAAATTCTACAAATTTAATGTACGACCCATAATCAATTGGTTCTGCTTTCAATAATTTTGAAATATATTTCATATTTTGTGTCACCAATTTTAAATAAAGTATAATCAAACAATTTGTTTCAATCACTTTTTTAATAACTCAACATATTTAGGGACTATTGATGTGTTGATACCTTCTTCAGGATTCAACGTAGGCATTTTTTTACTACACAAAATACGATAGAAAATTATAAGTAATTATAGCTATTTAAAACGCCAACGCTGCGTTCAATTTAAAACTGTTCGAAAATTCGTTATTTTTCGAATAAATGCATCAATCTGCTCTAAATTTGTTAATTAACTAGCGCAGCCCGTGCAAAGTAACCAACACCTTATAATTGTAGGATTTGTGAAGCTTTATGTATTTATAAAATGTTTGCCCCTGGCCTGTCAAAATTGTCCAAAAATCATTTGCCTGTCAAAAAATATAGGCAATCAGAAATAAGAATACTAATTAATAATGTTAAAATTTTAATAATGTTTATTTCACACCACCTATGCACCGACAAAAAATCAATATGTTAACTATTTTTATTTAGATATTTCAAGTAAGCGTTTATTACTGCAGAAATAATAAATTATCTGTGAACAGTTTAAAAGCAATTACTTCGCATGTGTACCAACCACTAAATCCCTCCTGTTTTATCTGTCACCCATTCAAAATGTTGAGAAGACTTAGTGTTAATGGGCCACATTAGTTCCGGAGATTTACGGCCTTGAAAAATACCCTCTTTCAATAATAATTGACAGAGAAATGGCTACGTAAACAGACTTAACGAAAGTGTTAATTTATCTAGGCGTTCAAAGAACAAAAAGTGTATCCAATTAGATTCACACCTATTCAAAATTCGTAACCTTAATTTTATAAGTAGGTAGCTTCTTACCTACCACTGGTTATTAATAGATAAATGCTGGATTACCCCGTTAGAAATTGCGGAGAAAAATATGAAATTTTGGCACGTTACAAGTTTGGGAAACTTATTGACAAAAACAAAGTTTTTCAATTTCGTAAACCCGCATTCGTTAATTAGGTACCTCTAATAACCTTGAATATTTCTGTTCCGACCAAAGTTTGTTTTTTTACATCTATTTTCTGATCTCAAACATAATTTATTTTGCCTCAACGTAGGTAAGTCAAAGTATTAATCAACCTAGACGGTTTTTACTTCGAGCTTATCAACTTGGATACCGTACATTTTTTTTTACTTTTCCTCGTAGAAATTATGACTAATATGTTTTTGTCGTCTTCCATAGAAAAAGTGTACGCCAGAATAATAAAAACATCGTATTATTTTTCCATTCCTATGACAGATCTTTATTTACTGAAATAATATCTATCAACGTTGTCATGTTTGGTGTATCAATCAAAGAAATATTTATAGAGTTAATAAATAACGAAAAAAAATCTGACAAGAAACTTTGATTTAATTATTTTTATTATGTAATCGGATTGTACAAAGCATTGTAATTATATTGTTCACTTTTTTAATGATCGTAAGAAATGATAATATAAGAAAAAATATTTTTTCATAAATGAACGTGAATGAATTCCATATTTTAACAACATATGTATTGTTTTTACATTTGAAAATTATTTTTTTATGATTTGTATGGCGCAGTTTTTGTGAAAAATCACGTCAAGGACGCTATAAAAATATTTTTTCCATGAGTACATATTTTCTGAATTGGCAAATATGCACCAGTGTGTGAAAGTTTTGTGCACACACTGGCAATTTTACAGCAAAAAGACATACATTTTTAGAACAAAAATGTACCTACGTATAAAAATATAACAAGGGAAACCCACTAATGCACTGCCTAACACGCTAAAGCCCAACTCCACTGTGTAACATAACAAAAACTACTAATAAAATAAGAATGGAAATATATATTTTTAAATAAAATAGTATAAAATACAACATCAAGCAAGTTATAGCATAAATTTAAATATTTCAGTATAGTAATGTGATATTTTTGTGAAGAAGTGAAACATAAAGTTATATGATCAAAAGTTATTTTAGATACAAAACACATAAATAAATGACAAAATTTGGGAGGCAGGATTGGGTACCTCCGACATAGGTCACCCTAAGTGGTTTGCTACGTTTAGTGTTAACTGGGGTGCCTGGGTTCATTGGTTAAGGAGTGTTCAGGATGCGCTTGCTCACCAGCTGAGTGGCGTGTCAGATCGGGAAAGGCTGGTTTGGGGAAACCCATTGACCTCTCCAACTGATCTCTCTTGACCTATCGCCTTGCGCCGCAGCGAGAGGGATATATTTATATGTCCGTCACTCCTCGCCACACTGATCCCTAGATTCCTATCCAACCTTCATACATTTTACCTTTCCAGGACTTCCTTACATTTCTTTCCTTAAAAAATACCCCCCATACATCATCCCCAAAGATGACATAGCGAAATTAAATGAAAATAATAGTAATACTTATTTAGTGAATTATTATTTATTTATTATTATTGAATTTATCGAGAAACTTATAACATTTCCCTAAACAATTTTCTAATGCACATTAAAATGTTAATATTTATGTTTAATATGTAAATAAAAACTTGTTTATTTAGCCACTTTATAGCTTTTTCTGTTGTTGTTTATTGTTTTTCTTATAACACAGAGAAAACCTACTGATATGAAATATTGATTTTTTGTGATGGAGGGCTCAGCCAGATGAAGAATTGAACTCACGTCGCATGGGTAGGACTTGGCCACTGACCGATCAAGGTAGGTTTGTCCCTACTCTTTTTTTACTTCTAATGGCAAACCCGGGATGGGTACTTGGATTAAGACAGTCTAATTGTCCCTTTATTTCATAAAATATACTTATAAAAATAATAACTAACATAAAAATAAAACATGCACCTTAGATGTAAGACCATCATCTGCAGTATTAAAAAAGAGATGACAATAAAGAAAGAAACATCTTTATCTTTTTATTTGTATTATTCGGCTTTTACCTAATATAACTTATAGTGCGAGCCAATAACTATAATAGAAATTTAGAATTGCGTAAGTAATAAAGAGCCCTTATGAACGTGTAAAATCACGAAGGATAGTAAATAGAAGTTGATAACATAAAGTGTAAATTATTTACCTCAATACAGGCTTAGTCCTAGTTGAGGTTGATTTTCATGAGAAAAAAACATTATTTGTGTAAAGTGAGATGCAATAAATAAATTTGTAAATAACAAAGTAAAATCATATCCCATATGAAATATAAGAAGAAATATGGACCGGTCGGTGGCTGAATTGACATCGCGTCTGGGTCCCACCCAGGCGTAGTGTGTTCAATTCCTCGGCTGGAGTCATCCATCCAACAACATTTTCCGCTTACTGTGATAGTAGTAGGAGATTTTCAAATATTGTCTGGTTATTCGAAACCTGGGAATGTTTGTCTTTCTTTTCAATTTAAAAAAAATATATTTAACTAACTTTATTTGTAAAAGCTCATGGGTAGGTATATGATAATTAAGGTATATTGATGGTGAAAATATGTATAAGTGTACAAACATCAAATCATAAAAAAATAATTTAAGAACATAAAACATGTAAATTACAAATCAAACAATGAGATCCTGTAATTCATATAATACCATTACCATTATAATAATAATACAAATACCATTGTTAAAGCCTTGGAAGACAACACTCAGGTTGACGTACTCTATACTGATTTCTCCAAAGCCTTTGATAAAGTAAATCACTCGATTCTCATGGCCAAACTTTATGCTATAGGCATTAGAAACCCGTTGTTATCATTCCTTCGCTCTTACTTGAGCGATAGAAAACAAAGGGTTAAAATAAACAACTTTGAATCCTTTAACATTGACGTAACGTCCGGCGTTCCCCAAGGAGCTCATTTGGCCCCGCTTCTCTTCAACCTTTTTATTAACGATATCACCAAAGTTTTTTCTCATACACGCTTCTGGCTTTTTGCGGATGATAATAAGATTCTTCAGATAATTAAATCCTACCTTGACTGCTTACATTTTCAACGTGATATTGACTCGTTTAATAATTGGTGCAAAATAAACTGCATGGAACTTAATGTTGATAAATGTAAAATTTTGTCCTTTTATAGAACCAAAAAACCTATTCAGTTTGATTATAAATTAAACAATGTTTCTGTATCTACTGTAACATCTATCAAGGATCTTGGGGTCACTCTAGACTGCAAACTTTCTTTCAGTGAGCACATTAACAACATTGTTAACAAATCACTTAAACTACTCGGCTTCGTTCATAGAATAACCTCTGACTTTAAACATATAAGTACCCTTAAAACTCTTTACTGCTCGTTAGTTCGCCCTCACCTTGAATACGCTAGTGTTATTTGGTCTCCTTTCTATGCTGTCCACATTTGTCACATAGAATCCGTACAACATCGCTTCCTACGAGGAATCGCTTGGAGGTTGGGTCTTGAAAGAGGAGAGTACTCATATGATGAAGTTGAACAAACTTTAAACATTTCTTCTTTGGAGAAACGTAGAAGGGACACTGATCTGATTTGCATATTTAAGATTATCAATGGTATTACAGACTCACCTGCTTTGTTGCAACTTATCCAATTCAACATCCCTTCCCGTAGACTCCGAAATAATGAATTGCTGTTCGTCAATCAACATTCTACCAATTATGGATACCATTCTCCTTTGTCCAGAATGTCGAGACTTGTCAACTCACTGTCAAGTCAAAGCATTGAATTTTGTGGTATATGCCTAAATGACTTTCGACAGTCAATACGCAATGTCTAATTTCTAATGCCCTTTGAACCATCTTCATGCTTTGACTTATTATTATCTCCCATTCTTACTTTTTATTATTATTGTCATTATTATTGTCTTCGCTCCTCATTTATATATGCTCTCCTTTCACTGTCATCTCTGTTTATAAAACTTATTCGTGTAATTAATATGTTGTTAATGGACTATTTGTCCGTAAATAAATAAATAAATAAATAAATAAATAAATATTGCAATGTTAAAAAATAAATAAATACATTTATGTAAAAAAATATGTGACTTACTTAGCATAAATATAAGTTACATCGTAAATGCTTAAGGATAGGTATATAATGGGTGTATCGAACATGAAAACATGATTTTATTGCATTTAATTTTAATTGCGACTAAAGTTGAACACTTGCAAGTTTGATGACCCCTTTTCCAAATCGTAATATTTACCAGTTGAAAAATCCTGTTACCAGGCCGCAAAAAGTCTGAATCTAACATAAAACAGTTAGATAACCCTATTTTCTAAAACGAAATCAAAATATTGAGAAACCAGTCGCTGGGTGAAATTATTATTCTCACCTAAAAACACCTGCGTCTGAAACGTAAACAAGTTGTGGTGAAGATATTGACGTCACAAGAAGGCTTGCTAGAGAAATTATAAATAGCTAAAAACACCACTATATTCGGCAGTCAAATTTCAAAAATTATCACGAGTGGACGGAACATCTCCAGTTAAAACGCGATCTGTCAATTATAATTATAAATTCCTGAGTGTCAACTGATATCTGTAGTCGCTTCTGTTCCTCCATCACGGCACAATCATTTTAAAGATTACAACTATTTGCAAGAGCTGTTTACGGCCGGCACTCTATCAGCTGAGCCAGACGCATCTGTCATCATTAGAATAATGGGGCGTCTCCGTGTGCCGGCTCTTATAATCAAATGACCATGCTGCCGCTGATCACCTTGAGGCTGGCCAATCCCTGCTGCATTGATGCTGACAGCCTAGAGGCTGATGAATTCCTACTGGCTACCGGCTGAATTAGCCATTAATGCTGAACACCTATAAGCCGGCCAATTCTTCCTGGCTACCAATTGAATTAGCCATTAATTCTGAAAACCTAGAAACCGGCCAATTCTCCCTGGCTACCGACTGAATAAGCCATTGATGCTGAAAATCTAGAAGCTGGCCAATTCTTCCTGGCTACCAACTGAATTAGCCATTGATGCCGAAAACCTAGAGGCTGGCCAATTCTTCCTGGCTACCGACTGAATTAGTCATTGATGCTGAAGCTTAGAGGCTGGCCGATTTCTGCTGGCTACCAATTGAACTGGCCACTGCTCCAGCAGTCGCCTATGCCATTTGCTGTATCGTATGGCGCGATTATGCACAATGTGCTCCAATCTGAAATTATCGCTGAAAGAATTCCGATTGTCTCAGTTTTCTATTTGTGTATTAAAACCCAGTTGTATTGAAATACATATAATTATTGCTTGTGAATTGGGTTGCCTGTAAGAAATAGGAAAAACCTATAAGGTACACCCCTTTGTACGTTATGTATACCAGTACAATACTTGTAATTAAAATGTGAATTTTGATTCGAATCGTCTTTCTTTTATGATGGTTTGGATAAAACACCTCACGGTGTTTTACTTAAATCATTACCCAGGTTGAGGACTGATGTGTGCCGGTGTTTATTATTTACAGTCTTTTCTTGTGCAGGCAAACACGTCCCGTACACTACTAAGAAAAATTGGCATAATTTCCTAACAATTGGTATGTGTTGTTCCGAAATACATTTTAAATTAATCTGTGTTCCCGTAAATGTCTGGTTTACATGATCCAATCACATCGATATGAATAAATGAACGGAGTCCGATTCGAGCCGCTGTCAACAGTGGTTGTGTGTATTGCTTAGTGCCGTTCGCCCGTTCCTGCGCCGCATACAGATAAGAGTTTATTGTTACATCTTATTTAATTTTGTTTATCGTATACCTATTTGTTTGCATTCCTACTTACGGCTAATCCGTTTTTGTTTGTACAGTCAATGAAATAGACTGCGTATTATCCTTAATTATTAAACTTAAAAATTATTAACCCTTTCAGTGAGTGTATCTCATTTCACTAGTTAATAAATAATTCGTGAATCAATTATGAAGATGGATGCTTTCATGTTTTATCAGATTTTAGGGGGCATTTAATTTATTTTATGGCAGCAATGTGTGGAGTCACCAGTGTGGCGGTGATGTGTGTATTTATATAATTTACGGTGGCTGCCTGTACCGTAAATCAGTGTTCAAGGAGTTTGGATGATTGAAAAATGAAGGTCTGCGGTACTAGTTGAATTTATTCGGAGAATGAATTTACAATTTATACGAACGCGGAGACGGTGGTAGTGGAGAGTGGTGGTCTGGTCGAAAGTTGGAACTGGAATGAACGAAGGCTTCTCTTCCCGCTCCCGCCTAGCTCATCCGGGGGGTCAGGCGGCGGATTAATTTTAAAAGTGTTACCACATGTGGAATAGGATAAAATAGTCCCACATACCTCCCCACCAGCGTCTCCACGCGATACAAGGAAATATAGTATATATTTGCAACAATGGGTAAACACTTTTGGTTCGGTCACAGTATGATGTTTATAACAATGAATATTTTATAATGTCAATAATAATTTATAAAACACAAGTTTATTTACTACGTTAATGTTAAATCATAATATAAGGTATATACTGTTGTAATAATATTGCGCTCGGTTAGCGACAGGAAAGTAATAACAATGGTAAGTAATAATAATATGTAGTGGCTCGATGCCGCCGCTGCATAGTAACTGTGTACCTATGGGTGGCACCGAGCTACCTGTGTTTACTATGATTTAAAAATAGCTTGTATTGACAGTTCTATTGTTGTTTTTACTAATGCACATTTGACAGAGTACGTGCAATTGTAAATATTTACAAAATAAAGAATTTAGTGTAGAATGCTTATATATGCGTATTATTGATTGTAATTTTAGATTGTTTTTTTTTTTTAGTAACAGTAATTTATTAGATTGTCTGACATTTGCGATATGATAGTTACAAAATAATTTATGAAATTTATGGATACGTCAATATAAGGTTTCTGGTTAGTTTTTTTTTGCTAATTACTGTGCCTTAATTGTGGTATTGCCAAATTGTTACTGTGCTTGATATCTGTCCGGGAAATGAACATGTCTTCCGGATCGAGTTGTCAATTTTGTTATTGGAGGCTGTGTGAAGGTTCTTCTTGATGGAATTTCTTCTGTGCTTTGAAAGAATGCAGGTTTCAGTCGATCTATTGAGACTCTTTTTGGTTTACCGTTGACCATGTTAACGTAAGTTTTATCATCACGTTCTTTGACTTCGAAAGGTCTTTCGTAGGGGTTCTGAAGTGGTTTCCTTACGGCGTCGGTGCGTAGGAAAACGTGTGATGAGTGCGGTAAATCCTTGTGGATGAAAAATTTTCCAGCGCTGTGATTACTAGCGGGAATGGGTTTCATCTCATCAAACCTTTTTTGTAGGCGTCTGACGTAGGTGTCGGGTTCTTCGCGGGGGGTTGTGTTGAAGAATTCAGATGGTAGCCTAAGCGTTCTTCCGTACGTGATTTCAGCGGGAGAGCATTTTATGTCTTCACGGACTGTTGATCTCAAACCGAGTAGGATGATCGGGAGATTTTCCAACCAGTCCGAGTTATCCCGTGCCATCAGAGATGCTTTAAGGGTCCTGTGCCACCTTTCGATAATTCCGTTAGATTGCGGGTGGTAGGCGGTGGTTCGGTTATGTTTGATACCGAATTTTTGAGTAAGGCTCCTGAAAAGACAAGATTCAAATTGTCGTCCTTGGTCTGTGGTGATTGTTTCTGGAACGCCGTGTCGAGCTATCCATTGTGACATTAAGGCTGTAGCTACGTTCTCTGCGGACATATCTTTTAATGGCACTGCTTCTGGCCAGCGAGTGTACCTGTCAATCATTGTTAGGAGGTATTTATACTCGTTATAAGCTGGTAGAGGGCCGACCAAGTCGATGTGGACGTTTCGGAATCGGTCCTCAGGCAGGATATATGTCGCTGTGGGTGCAGTTGTGTGTCGTGATACTTTGGCTTTCTGGCAAGCGACACAGTGTTTGACGAAGGTTTTGATTTCCTTTGCCATCTTGGGCCAGACGAATCTCTGACGTATGCTGTTGGAGGTGCCGGAAGCGCCTGGGTGGCATACGTTGTGTACGTTGGCTATAACTTGTTCTCTCATGTCTCGAGGAACAAAAGGTCTCACACGACCAGTGGAGATATCGAACTATAATAATTCGTCAGTGTCGGGAATTATCATTTTCCGCAAGACAAGGGAGGAGTCCTCATGCGCCTTAATAAGATCGTCGTCGTGACTCTGCTCTTTTCCCATACGTCTGTAATTAATAGCAGAGGGGCTGTTTATCTCTTCTATTCGAGACAGCGTATCTGCTACGGTGTTGAGATGACCGGAGATGTGCTTGACGTCGGTGGTGAACTGTGAAATGAAATCTAATTGTCTTTCTTGACGCGGTGAGCTTGAAGCGCGTTTCTTGCTGAACGCAAACGTAATCGGTTTGTGATCGGTGTAGACTGTGAAATTTCTACCCTCTATTTCATTTCTAAAATATTTATTTGCTTCGAATAATGCTGTTAACTCCCGATCGAACGTGCTATATTTACATTGAGCTGGTGTAAATCACCTTTGAACTGTTGGAGGGATGCGCCGATTGCCAAATCAGATGCGTCGACCACTATGGCGATTTTCGCCTGAGGATCCGGGTGCGCGAGGAGGGTGGAGTTTGCCAGCTGATCTTTGCATTCCTCAAACGCAGCTATCAATTCCGGAGTCCAAGTGAGGATTCTTTTGTCATTTTTCCTGTAGCCTGCTGTGAAGTCGAAGAGTTTGATTTGGGTGCTGATTGAGTTTTTCAAAAATCTCCTGTAGTAGTTCAGCATTCCAAGAAAATGTCTTAAACCTTGCATTGTTTTGGGAAGTGGAAAATCTACAATAGTTTTCACCTTCTCCTTAATGGGAGTGATACCGTCCGGTGATATTGTGTGTCCTAGAAAATCAACGGCTGGTAGACCAAATTTGCACTTGTTGAGGTTTATTATCAGGCTGTTTTCTGTGAGGCGTTGGAAAAGGGCATCTAAATGTTTTATGTGTTCTTGCTCGTGAAGCACACGTGATAACTGCCCTCGATACGCGGCTTGTATATTTTTATGTTTCAATCATACTTCCACTTATAAAATTTGTGCTCCTTATTTATTATTTAATTTTAGATGCCAAACCACCAGGCGAACACATTTCATATGTTTTCTTATTTTGTGTTACTATTAATGTAAGTATGCATACATTATTTCGTACTAACAATCATGCATGCAGGGACATTGGAGGGTCTAGAATCGTTTTAAAATAAATGTAGCTTCTTTTTACAAAAAAAAATTAGAGTCCTGACGTGTGCGGCTAAGGAGGTTAAACAATCAGTTTCCTCACACAGCCGTCGGGAAAGGGTGGGTCCCCTCCAATGTTCTTGCTCGTTTTCTGATACAATTAAAATGTCATCTATATACACGAAACATGATTCTAAATCTCTTGCTACAGCGTGCATAAATCTTTGGAAGGTTTGGGCTGCGTTAGATAGTCCAAACTGCATCGATGTAAATTCGTATAAGCCAAACGGTGTTATAATTGAGGTTTTCGGAATGTCCGCCTCGTCGACTGGAATTTGATTGAAGGCGCGCACTAGGTCAATTGTTTAGAAAATCTTCGCCTTATTTAATTTGTGTGCAAAGTCGTGGAGCTGTGATATTGGGAATTTGTCTGGTGTTGTTATTGCGTTTAAACGCCTATAATCGCCGCAAGGGCGCCATTCCCCGTTGGATTTTTTCACGATGTGTAGTTGGCTCGCCCAGCTACTCTTGGACGGCCTGCAAATCCCTTGCTCCATCAGAAATTTAAATTCCTTCTTTGCGGCTTCTAGCAGTGCTGGTGCCATCCTGCGAGCTCGTTCAGTTACCGGCGGTCCCTTGGTTTCTATGACGTGAGTGACATTGTGACTCGGAACGTCGTGACTCTTTATGTTGGGTCGAGTCAGTGTTGGGTATTTTTGTAGGATGTCCCGGTATTTTTGACTTGTAGACAGCGTCGATATGCCAGATGAGGGTCCTTGCAGCGAAGCTCCTCTAATCTGCAATCCTGTTGACTGGTCCGTTAGGGTTCCTTTCCTTAATTTGACGCTTAAGTTGAAGAAGTGTAAGAAATCTGCTCCTAAAATGGCTTTCGAAACGTCTGCGATGATGAACTTCCACTTCATATCGCACCGGAGGCCAAATTGGAGGTTTATGGTTTTTGTACCGTATGTTTTTATATGCTTCCCACTAGCACTGTATAATGTGGTGGGGCATGTATCTGTGGTGACCGTATTGGTCGTGTTCTCGCTTGATCTTGGGAGAACAGATACGTCGGCACTAGTGTCAATTAAAAATTTCTGTCGCGTCACGAGTTCGTGGATGAAGAGACGACAAGTTTTTTGAGGAAAATCGCACATCCCTACTGCGGTTTTCCATTGTCGTTTCCCGACTTGTTATTAATAAAAGTACATGGTTTAATACAATTATGTGATTTGTTACCGAATTTTTCATGGTACTTGCAGTAGCCGTGTGCGGTATTATTGTTGTTTAACGGTCTACCGCGTGACCTGGAACGAGGTCGGTGCGCGGAATTCGGGTACGATGTCGATGGATGACGCCATTCGCGGCGGGTGCTGGGATTTCGGTTTTCGAAATTAATGTTTGCCTGTCCATAATCATCTCTCCGAGTCGTTTTAAGTCGACTGACTTCTAGAGTGAGTGCCGAAATTTGTTCTTGTAAATTTTGTAATATAGCACTTATGTTTGGATTCGAGTTCGGGATGCCATTACGTTGTGTATTGTCCATAGTTTTACATTCAGTTTTTTGATAAACTTCCGAGATTTTATCTGCTGCAGATGCTAGTTGTAACAGATTGTCGTCGGGTAGTGCGGTAAGTATGGCCTGAATGTGTTGCGGGAGTCTTTGCAGCCAAAGTACGCGTACGATTGGGTTCTCCGATAGCCCGAGACCAGCGAGTTCATGGATGAGTCGAAGCAGTCCAGAAGGTTTTCTGTCCTCGAGCTGTAGTCCGGTTAGAAGACGAGTGAGTCGCTTTTCTTCAGAATCTTGTAATCTCTCGATGAGTGCTGATTTGAGATGAGTGTACTTGTCTGCTGCAGGAGGATTAATAACGACATCGCTTACGGTCGTGAGGGTCTCCATATCCAAAGCGGCAACAATAATGTTGTACTTGGTGAGATCATCCTTTACTCTCGAGTTAGAAAATTGGCTTTCAGCTTGTGCGAACCAAAGTGCAATGTTGTCGCGCCAGCACGCGGGTAGTTTAACCGAGACAGAGTTTATTGTTGTGTCCATTGTGGAATTATTATCGTGGATTTCGTTAGATGTCTGGTTATCCTCGAATGATTATTTTCAATGTACTATTTTTTTTTTAAATTTTAAATATATTATTATGTATTTTTAATTTTAAATGTATAATTTTTCTCATTAAATGTATGTTGTTTTTTTATATTATAAAATGAAGACCTCAACACGGGCAAGCCACCCAGTGAGGCCTACATTACTGAAAACCTTGAATTGTAAAAAATATTGTACCTAATAAAAATTAAAAAAAAAAAAAAAAAAATGACATATTGTTTTGATAATACGGCAAGCAATAGGCAGTATAAAATAGGCAGATGTACATGTAAAAATAGCAAGGAAACAAAAGCAATGACGACAGTAAATTTAGGTTTTGAAAAAAAAATTTAAAAATTCAAAAAAGTTAGATTGATGGTATCCGAAAATTTCAAAAATCCCTTAATCTAGAGTGCATACAATTTAAATGTACTGTGACGAGTTCAACTCGTCTGGTCACTTAATTAAATAAACATGTAATAATATTGTACACTTGCAAAAAATTTTTTTTTTTAATTATTTTAGAATGTTCGTATTCGGAAATTTAGCTGTAAAATCACTGTATGTAGGATTAATTATGGTTCGTTACTTGGTGTTGATTACTGGGCATTGGTTTGTGGTGGATGTTATGAGGTCCGGAACTGGAGTTCTGCCTGCGTAGTAAATCCGGTAGATTCTTGATCTGCGATGAAATTGATGTTGGTCTGCAGAAATTGTTGCGTTCTGCGGTGAATTTGATGACTTGTCTGCAGCTGCTGGTGCGGTGTTTCACTGAAATTGAGATTTTTTGGCACTATACTATTCGAATATACGAGTTTTTTGGTTCAGATTAGTGGGTATATTTGATATACTTAAGTATCAGATTTGGTGGGACGATAATGTTTTTTTTTTTTAAATGTGCTTTATGATTCGACAATAAAATTCTAATAAATATACTGGACTTAAAAATGTAGAAAATGAGATTGGAAGTAATGAGATTGGAAGTTACTTACTCAATTGTCCAGGATTCCAGCTTCAACGTTCGACCTACCGTGTCCACTAAATATTATTATCACCCAAAGAAATGTCGGGGGTCACCAATATGGCAGCAATGTGTGGAGTCACCAGTGTGGCGGTGATGTGTGTATTTATGTAATTTACGGTGGCTGCCTGTACCGTAAATCAGTGTTCAAGGAGTTTGGATGATTGAAAAATAAAGGTCTGCGGTACTAGTTGAATTTATTCGGAGAATGAATTTACAATTTATACGAACGCGGAGACGGTGGTAGTGGAGAGTGGTGGTCTGGTCGAAAGTTGGAACTAGAATGAACGAAGGCTTCTCTTCCCGCTCCCGCCTAGCTCATCCGGGGCGTCAGGCGGCGGATTAATTTTAAAAGTGTTACCACATGTGGAATAGGATAAAATAGTCCCACAATTTCGTATTCCAAGAAAATTGTGTTTTCTCTTTTCGGGTAAAGTATTTGTTCATTAAATATAGTGTTAAGATTTCAGGTACTGAAACCTTAATATTGGTGCTTGTCACCCTAATGAGTGTGGCAACATTTATTTTGTGTCAGCGATTGCCGGGGCAATTTCGTATTGCCACGGATTTTTAATCCTTCTTCTCTTGTTACCATCAGTCTTGGGCGGGTCGTTTTTGGCAAAACGGCAGAGCTGCCAGGTTTTCACTTACATGTAGTTTATAAAACCGCGGAGAGAGATAGCAATATTGGGCTCACCGTACATGAGCTGCCCTACGGGTCTTTTTTATTGTTTAAATAAAGACCAATATTCAAGAGCTGGAGTTATTATTGAAGAGTTACTCCAGTCACACTTCACTTTGGAATCTGGTGGTTTCACGCCGGATTGCTCTGTCAGGAGAGTGAAATTGAGATCCTGAACATTGGTCCTTCGAGCCGGATGATTATTATTTGGATTGATCCATTTGAGACGGAAGCTCATTATTTGGAGTGGTCCAGTCGGGCCTCATCATCATCGGGAGTGGTCCAGTCGGCGTCCTCATCACCATCATTGGATTGATCAAGCGAGCCTCATCACGACGCTCGCATGCACAGCTAATCAGGTTGTAGCCTTCCTTTCATTGTCCTTTCAAATTCCATTTAAAAAAGCTAAAAATCTGTGTAGATGCCACATTATTTCGTATTGATTATATCGAATTATATTCGGGTGTTCATAATCAGATGCTTTCAAAATAGCATAAATTTGTTGGTGATAATAATTTTTATTGTTGTATTCTGCCGAATAAATTTGCTTCTGCCTACCTAAATTTCTAGCCACGCGTTTGCAAGCTTCGTCTTTGCATGCCATAGTATTGTGATTGGTTTCTCTATAATCCATAGTATTATTTTGTTTACGTCAAACGTCAAACTGCCGTTTCGAGTGGTGTATTAAGTTTTTATCAGGTTATTGTGTTATTCGTTTCTAAAAAATGGAACTCGACAAGTTGGTTAGACAGCGCGGGGTTTTAAAAGGTTCATTAACGAGATTTGAAACCTATTTAAGCAATGAGAATGATATTAGGCCCAGCGTATTGTCATCGAGATTAGATGCCATCAAACCTTCTCTGATAGAATTCTCCAAAACTTAGCTGGAGATTGATTTATTGAATAAATCAGAAGATCATGACGCGAGGGATAATTTTGAAGGTACATATTTTAATGTTATTGCATAAGGACAGGAAATATTATCAAAATTTAAGAAGATTGAAAATGTCCCGATTACATCAGTGAATTTACCGCCAATCTCAATACCCATTTTTTCAGGTGACAACCATAAATGGTTGACTTTTAAAAATTCGTTCATTGCCTTAATTCATGATAACAGTAAATTAAATAATGTTCAGAAATTTCATTACCTTATTAGTTATGTGTCCAGAGACGCACTTGATTTGATTAGTTCTCTAGAAATAACCGGGGATAATTACAGTGCAGCCTGGACGATGCTTATTTCAAGATACGAAAATGTCAGACTTATAGCAACTAGACATTTGAATTTCTTATTTAATGTTACACCGTTGAAACGACAGAATCATCATGAATTGCGAAATTTAATTGATCAAGCAAACATTCATTTTAGAGTTTTACATAATTTAAAGCTTCCAACAGAACATTGGGACACATTAATTATACATATTCTAACCTCAAAGTTAGATAATCAGACACGTAGCCTTTGGGAAGCCATGGAGTGCGATAAAGTTTATCCTAAGTTCGAGCAGTTTAGCAATTTTATTTCACAAAGGTCTCAGATCCTGGAAACTATCCAAGGTGATAATGGTGGAATGCAACAGAAAGCGGAATCAGTTGCAACAAAACCAAAGTTTTTTTAATTTTAAGGAAAGGAATTCTACGAACAAGGTTACGTTAGCGTCAAGCAACGTTAATTGTATGCTGTGTAATGACAGCCATTTCATTTATTCTTGTAAAATATTTGTTAACAAAGAACCAGCGGCACGAAGAAAGTTCGTTTCAGAGAGCAATTTATGTTATAACTGCCTAAAACCGGGGCACCCTTCAAAGGTGTGCAGGTGGAAGGAAAAATGCAGTGTTTGTGATCGAAAACATCACACTCTGTTACATATCAATACTGATAATGTACAAGCGGGTACTTCAACTGGCAAGGGTCAGTCGGAGGCACCAGTAAATTTAGCATGTCATAGCGACATGAACGGGCGAGAAATTTTACTATCTACCGTAATAGTAAAAATAGAGGACGCGTACGGTGGAACACCCAAAATACGCGCACTTTTGGATTCGGGTTCAATGTCTAATTTTATTACAAAGGATACTTGTAAAAGATTAAATTTGCATTGTACAAAATTGAACTTTTTTTTTTTTTTTTATTATCAATATAAAGTTTCTTTTACAGGTTTTTTTTTTTGATGTCTGTCTCACTAGGATAAACCTGTGTCGAGACAGACGTATTTGATACATTAAAAATGTTTACATATTTTTTGATACATTAAATATTTCACTACATTAAATGACATTGTGAAAAAGATAGAAAATAATAAATAATAATACATACCTGTTTCAGGTTTGCATAATAATTTAATTCATGTAAAGGAAACAGTTGACATTAAATTTAAATCATTATGTTCTCAATACGAGGATGAAATATCTTGTTTGGTATTAGATGAAATTTCTTGCAATCTTCCACAGACCGTGATTAACCCAAAAATTTTGAACATTCCAGACGGTGTCCGGTTAGCTGATCCGCAGTTTTACCAGCCAGCTTCTATTGATATGCTGATCGGAGCAGAGATTTTCTGGCAGGTGCTTCGTACGGATCAGATACAGTTAGGAAAGGATAAACCTACATTGCATCGAACGGAGCTAGGCTGGATAATATCAGGAGCTGTACAGAGTCGTCATAATACGAGGCCAGTTAAAGTTTGTCATATTTCATTAAATTCTTTGCAGAACCAAATAGAAAGGTTTTGGAAGGTTGAAGAAACCGAAAATAGTAAGCATCACTCTCTGGAAGATAGTGAATGTGAAAGGATTTTCGAAGGCACGCATAAACGCGATGCAAACGGTAGATTTGTAATCAACTTACCGTTTAAATCTAACCTATCTCAATTAGGAGATTCATTTAGTATTGCTAAAGGTAGATTAGCGTCAATGGGAAGGAAATTCTTAAGACAACCTAGTTTAAAGGAACAATACTCGGAATTTATCGATGAGTATCTTGCGTTAGGTCACATGACTCAATGTGAACCTCCAAAACGCGATGAAATTACTTATTATTTACCACATCACGCTGTATTTAAAGAATCAAGCACAACTACTAAAATTCGTGTTGTTTTTGACGGGTCGGCTAAACCCGCTCGAGGGATTTCTTTGAATCGCGCTCTAATGATTGGGCCCACCATTCAAAATGATATATTTTGTCACTTGGTATTTTTCAGAAAACATCAATATGCAGTCACCGCAGATATTGCAAAGATGTACCGCCAAATTAATATCAACCCGGAACACAGAAATTACCAACGTATATTATGGAAAAGGGATGCGGAGGATTGTTTGAAACATTATACGCTAAACACGGTGACATATGGTTTGGCTCCTTCGCCTTATTTAGCAATACGTTGTCTGCACCAGCTAGGTAATGACGTTTCATTTACTCATCCATTAGCTAGTAAATCCCTTAAGGAAAATTTTTATGTAGATGATTTTCTTTCTGGTAGTGATTCCATTGATACTTGTCACGTGCTTAAATCCCAAATCATTAATGCGCTTGCTACAGCAGGCATGGAGATTAGAAAATGGAGGTCTAATGCACCCTCAATTAATGATTCTAAAGATAATTTGGAATTATTGCCAAATGAATCCAATGAAGCTAAGATTCTAGGATTAATATGGGACACCAAACTTGATGAGTTTACTCATCAGGTAGAAAACATAGACTCAAAGTTAGAAGTAACAAAACGTCAAGTTTTATCATTAATTTCAAAAGTTTTTGACCTTTTAGGACTGGTAGGCCCAGTAATCATTGTCGGTAAGATAATTATGCAAAGATTGTGGAAACTAAAAACATCCTGGGATGACAAGCTACCCAATGACCTTTTATTGGCCTGGCAGACTTACACGCTGAATCTCAGTAAAGCAAATCATATGCGGGTACCGAGGAAAATTTTCTGCTTCAATAAAAAATCTTTTAGCTTACACGGTTTTTGCGATGCATCTCAAGTAACATATGGCGCTTGTCTGTATTTAAGATCTACCGATGAACACGGCATTCACCAATCACAGTTAATATGCGCTAAATCTCGTGTAGCCCTACTAAAAAAATTATCGTTACCACGTCTTGAGTTATGTGGAGCACAACTATTAGTTAAATTAATGAAGCGGGTGACGGCAGCTCTCCAAGTAACTGTTGACACCACTTTGTGGTGTGATTCGTCAAATAACATTGGCTTGGATTGCAGGAGAACCGTACCGTTGGACTACTTTTGTTGCTAACCGCGTATCAGAAATACAACGTGAAGGTGATGGCGCTATATGGCGTCACATTTGTTCAACTGAAAACCCAGCTGACATAATTTCCAGAGGAATAACATCTCAGCAGTTGAAATCATCTTCATTATGGTGGTCAGGACCACCATGGCTCACGTCCGACGAGGATAAGTGGCCACGTTCTACATTTGATACTCCCACGGAGTTGCCAGAAACGGCGAGGATAGTTTTGGTTACTAGTAGTCCTGTCGATTGGGAAATATTTAATAATTATTCTTCATTAAGACGACTGAGGCGCGTAGTTGCTTATATGTTACGTTTCATACATAACTGTTCTAAACGAAAACCGATGCGGGTCGACGAGCTTTCTGTAATCGAACTGGAACATGCCATGCATGTATTGATTTTGAACGCTCAGCAATTCGCATTTCGTGATGAAATAGCTTCTTTGAGTAATGAAAGATTTGTATCTAGGCAGAGCAAGGTAAAGGCACTAAATCCTTTTAGCCAGGATGGAGGTCGACTATCACAATCTGATATTACCTCGGTCTCTCAAAAACATCCAATTTTGTTACCACAAAATCATAAGTTGACTGACTTAATAATAACCCATCTGCATTATGAGAATTTGCATTTAGGATGTAATGCTCTGCTCGCATTACTGCGTTTACGGTTTTGCCCAATATTTGGTAAAAACGCAGTAAAGCGAGCACTGCATTAATGTATTGTATGTTTCCGAGTCCGTCCGCGCGAGTGTCGCCAGCTCAAGGGTGACCTTCCTGCTGACCGATTCCGAATCCAAAGACCATTTTATGTAACCGGCATAGATTATGCAGGTCCAATTTTAATTAAGTCTGGTTTATCCAGAAATGCTAAGAGTGTAAAATCTTACATATGTTTATTTATTTGTTTTTCAACGAAGGCAATTCACCTAGAATTAGTGACTAATTTAACTTCAATGGCATTTATGAATGCATTGAAAAGATTTATAGCTAGGAGGGGTAAACCCTCACGACTCTTTAGTGATAATGGAACTAACTTTACAGGTAGTTATAGGGAACTTACTGAACTATTTGATTTTTTGAAGGCATCTGATAAGGAAATCCATAATTTTTTAGCCCAGCAGAATATTAGCTGGAGTTTCTTGCCTCCCCGCTCACCGCATCATGGTGGACTTTGGGAAAGTGCAGTTAAAATGACCAAGTTACATTTGGAAAAAGCAATGCGGTCAACTGTTTTGACATACGAAGGCATGAATACCATACTAATACAGATTGAGGCTTGTTTAAATTCCCGTCCTCTGACTCCATTAACATCAGATCCAAATGATTTAAACGCACTCACTCCGTCACACTTCTTTATTGGCGACAACCTGTTAGCATTGCTTGATATCCATCATCTGCCTACAAACAGGCTTAATATTTACCAAAAGATGTCTACCGTTGTTCAATCTTTTTGGCACAGATGGAGCCGGGAATACCTAGCAGAATTGCAGAACCGAGTCAAATGGCAAGAAGGACGTCAACGCAGTTTACAGCCTGGTGACATGGTCATCATCAAAGACAACCAACTACCTCCGCAGTACTGGAGGATGGCGCGAGTGACGGAGATCCACCCTGGTCAAGACGGACGCGTCCGCGTCGTCTCCTTGAGGACGGCCAGAGGTGTCACCAAAAGAGCCGTGACACAGCTCTGTCTACTTCACATGGAGGATCCTTCCTCCAACCTGGATTAAGAACCAATTACAACACTAAAAGTGATGTTATGTGTGAATCAAAATGCCGTCAGGCTCAACAGTGCCAAGTGATAAGCTATTTTCTCATAAGTGGGTGCAGCGCACCAGAAGTTTCTACGTTATTAGACTTTTATTTTTTAATGTCAAGTCTGACATAGGGTTATATACGTTGTTATAAGTTTTTTGTTTTTATTTTGATATCCATATATTGAATATTGTTTATTTTTGTATGTGAACTTGTTGGGTAAATTCTGAGTACCAATGTTGCAATCTCTTCCTACATTATTTTATGAAAAACGACTATTCCTTAATACTCGTTTTGGGGCGGGAATATGTTAAGATTTCAGGTACTGAAACCTTTATAATGGTGCTTGTCACCCTAATGGGTGTGGCAACATTTATTTTGTGTCAGCGATTGCCGGGGCAATTTCGTATTGCCACGGATTTTTAATCCTTCTTCTCTTGTTACCATCCTTCTTGGGCGGGTCGTTTTTGGCAAAACGGCAGAGCTGCCAGGTTTTCACTTACATGTGGTTTATAAAACACGCGGAGAGAGATAGCAATATTGGGCTCACCGTACATGAGCTGCCCTACGGGTCTTTTTTATTGTTTAAATAAAGACCAATATTCAAGAGCTGGAGTTATTATTGAAGAGTTACTCCAGTCACACTTCACTTTGGAATCTGGTGGTACCACGCCGGATTGCTCTGTCAGGAGAGTGAAGTTGAGATCCTGAACATATAGTTTAATTTAATTTAACCGTTTGTTTCTATGAAAACCTACATTTTTATGTTTATTGATTTTCCAATAATTAGGACAGTTATAAAATGTGTGGATAATAATACAAGTGTGTATTGGCTTTATTATTTGTTTATTAAACCTTTTGTGCAAATTGTGTTGTTTTTTTAATGAAAGGTTCACATTTTTATACTGGCAGATTAAGCAAATTAACAGTAGTCAACATACAACGTAAGGTTTTTTTTCATTGCTTATCACAATAATCGGTGTAATCCTCAAAGCTGACTAATTTTGGCAATACTGAGTGGTCAAATAGACAGTGTGAATTGTATTGGGTAGGTAGTTCGATCTCTCTTACATACCAACTGCTAAATAGTTAAGATCTGCCTGTCCTCAGTACCAACAACTGATACAATAGTACCATAAAGTTTAAATAAACAAATCATTTTCCATAAATACCATGCATCGATAAAAACCTATTTTATCATAAAAAACAACAGAAAATCGAACGCGAGTCACATGTTTTAACTTACATTTAACTATGACCTATGACTAATTTAATTTCAATTATTAGATAAAATATCTACGAAATAAATACCTACTGCCTCTTTTGGTCACTTGCCTTAGCTCGTCTGTCTTGTGACCATTGTATTGCTTGATTTATTTATTTTATATACCACAAAGTAATTGTTGTTTTTTTACTGTTCATATTTTTTCAACCAAATTCAATCTTGAACAGTTTTTCAAACAAACACGACAGCTAATAAAACGCCTTTGTTTTGGCGTCCGAAACAAAAGAGTACAATTGCTTTGACCTTGTGAAAATGTTGTATCTTGTTACAGAAAATTATTATTCGATTGGTTGACATCGACAATAGAGGCATTGCGTACAAATACGCAAACTTCAAAGATGAATGAATTTTAGAGATTATCTCAAATGTTTATTTTTCTGCGAAAAAATGGTTCTGATCAAACACATTTCTATCCCGTTTTTGGTGCTATAATAAAGAAACTACATTAGTTTTTCTTTCGCTGACTTTCCCGAATCAAAGTTAATAGTAATGGTAGTAGTAGCGCAGGTCACATTTATTTCATTTTATTATTTATTCCGGAAAGTCGATTGGGAAAAGTTGGTGCAATAATTGAACGATTATTCCTCAAAACATATTATGTATATAACACATTATAATATGGGAGGCGGGTTTGCGTACCGCCGCTCTGGGAACAATTGGATAGCCATCACCTCTGCTACAAGTTACTCAAGTGGTTCGCTACGTTTGGTGACTTAGCAGGGGTGCCCGTATTCGTCGAGTGAGGTGTGTTCAGGATGCATCTGACCACCTGCTGCGTGGCATGTCAGATCGGGAGAGGCTGGTTTGGGGAGACCCTTTGACCTCTCCAACTGGTCTCTGGTCTGGTGATATATTCATACGACCGTCAATCCTGAACACACCGATCCCTAGATTTCTATCCAACCCTCATACCATTTACCTTACTAGAACTTGTTCTCCACCATTTCCTTAAAAAAACGTCCACAAAGCATCCCCAAAGATGAAATAGACATTGAGGTAAATTATTTTCCTCATGGCCTCCTGTCTGGGGTTAGTTAATATAAAAATAATATCACAATAATAACTATTGAAAATGATTATAAAAAGTAATAATATGAATAATTGTTTGAAATATCTACATCAACTTTTGAATATAAATAATATGTACTATTTATTAAAATAAATAATATGTACTCATTGAAGAAGAAGATAATATTAATATAAACAAAACATGAAACAGAACAAGAAACGGAAAAAAAGTAACGGTCGCCACCGGGGATCGAATCCAGGATCTCTCTCTCACCGGGACAGCGCTTCGATCACTAAGCCAATGATACGTAGTCGACCTGTCAGAGCGTTGACCAGGTAAGATTGAGTACCTCGGTTCGATCCCCAGTCGCAAAAGTTCCCTTTTTCTTTAATGTGTCTTGTTCTTCTTCGATGATTGAAAATTCTAATCAATTGAAGAACTAGTATAATTAGTCGAATTCTTGACATCATCATAGTAAAATAATAGTCCAGTAAACCTTTTATTTTATAAAACCACGCAATTTCCGCGAATGGTACAGAAAAAGAAAACTTGTGAATTTGTACACATTAGTGAAATACGCTGCATCCTTAACACTTCACAGTACTAATAAACTGACAGTCCATTTTCCCAAAATTGTTCTTCTTATAATTTATGTCAACATAAAGCAACTTCATTACTACATCAAAAGATCTGGAGGGTCCTTTCTCTGCTTCTCTTTATCTCTTTGTTATGACAGAGATATGTTTTATATGAACCCTTGTCGAATTCAAGTGGAATTGCTTACTGACCACTGCGTACGTAGCTATGTCAAATCATAAATAAATATATCACGTAAACATACAAGCAACCCCGGAAAAACATCAGCAATTTTGACACATGTATAAGAGTTACCTAAGACATTAAATGCAGATTTTTCACAAATTATGCTATACTCAAAACGTGTACAATAAATATAAAGACGTTATTGAGTATCAGTGAATTATAGAGACATAAAAATGTAATAAACAACCAGATATTTTACAAGTTTTCACTAATTTCTCTTGTTAATCAATTACAATATGTAAGGAAATAAATATTTATTTATTTGTATAGTTTTAAAGTAGTAGGATACAAATTATAGTAGGAACTGCTCTCGCATATTTAATTTTTGTTTACTGTCAAGATTTATCAGTTTGCTACACTAAAACGACGCGTAGCCCTCAAGGGCTGTGGCGACGAACAAGAGTGTTATTCTGATTCAAGGAGCCGAGTGTTCTATATGACTTATTTCTGCGTTCATATTCTGATAATTTTTTGTCGCGTGTACATCTTGTGTTTTTCAATAAAAATAATCTACCGAACGATTGTCTATCTTTATTCATCCATACAATTCTGCGAATTTTTAGCACTCAGTTATGTCAAGTCAAAATAACAACTTAATTACTATTGTGTGAAATAAGATAGTTATTTTGTTTACAATGTCCTACTTATTTTCCTAAATACACAACTACTGCATAGCACATAAAGATAGTAAAAACATAAAGTATCTGCTTGTAAATAATCCACCGAGAATTTTCGCTCCAATAAACATCCCCTCCAGGTATAATAAAAGTATTTCGCCGTAACTTAATTGTATATTTTCCTTTGTTCAACGTCCGCCGTCATAAAATATCGCATGGAGTATGTATGACGAATACATCATGACGGGACAGGAGTAAGAGGACATAACATAATTTTAGGGTATTAACTGCATTATTCAGTGGTTACCAGTTATTCAGCTTACCTTTTTTATGTTTTGAGTTATTTTTAGCAACTATTTTGATAGCAACATAGTAGCATGGTACTTTAGATTAATGAATCACTTAAAAAATTTGATTGTTTGTAATAAAGTAGTAAATTGCTCAAAAAGTAATATAAACCCAGTGAAATTTTATCTGTAAATTCTGCAAAAAAAGATGTAGGTATTTTCTGATGAACACTTTCTATCATTTATGAGACACAAAGATTATTTCGCGACAATCGATCATCAATTCACTTTGCAATCCGACACCACAAAAATAGACGAGATCAGTCAATTATATACAATAATATTAACTTTTAAAATTTAAAAACCTCAATTAAAAATAAATCTTGGCAAGAGCTCTTCCAAATAAAAAACTTAGATGATGCATGGAGATATTTTGTTGACTTTTTGAAAAATGAATTAAGTAATAATACCACATTTTTTTCAAAAAAAAATCCAAACAAAATTAAACCCTTGAAATAAGTCATTCAATCGTCAACTGCATTCGGAGAAGATATGCACTACACAAAAAAGTGAAAGAAAATCCTTACGAAATAATTTCATTAAACATCTATAAAAGATACAGAAATACGTGCGGGGAAGTCATTAGAAAGGCAAAAGAAATCTACTATGGAGACAAAATCAAAGGAAGCAATAACGATCCCAAAAAAATATGGCAAATTCTAAGAGAAGCCACAAATACTCAAAATACCAAAGACAAACAGGACATACGAAAACTCTGCATTGATGAAAAAATTATTGACACCTCAAAAAATCCTAAGCTCGTTGCGGATTACATCAATAATTTATTTATTAATATTGGTTCAAATCTTGATTCTCGTCTACCTAATTATGGGAATGTTCAACCTACTAAAGCAGGACTTCAATACTCCAACAGAAAACTCAATTTCCAAACGGTGTCAGAAGAAGAGATTCTAAAAATTATCAATTCCCTAAAAATCACTTTTTCAGCCGGCGTTGATGGCATAACAACCAAGATCTTGAAAACGCTATCTACGGAAATTGCATTGCCCCTAGAACATATAATAAACCTTAGTATCACTCAGGGCCACTTCCCCTCAAATCTTAAACAAGTTATCGTTATTCCTATACATAAAACAGGAAACAAGACAGATATAAATAATTACCGACCAATAACCCTACTGACAAGCCTATCAAAAGTATTTGAAAAAGTCATCAACTCACAGCTGGTAAGATTCCTCGTGAGCCATAAACTGATCTCAGAAAATCAATGCGGGTTTCAAGAAAACAAGAACACCTCGGACGCTATTGCCGCTGTCACAGATTTCATTGTCAAACGCCTTGATAAAAGGAAAAAATGTATTTCAATCTTCTTAGATCTTTGGGGATCAATGGTGAGGCACGAAATGAAAGAAGGTTGTGAAGGTCACATGTGTTTATTGGTGAGTCAGTAGCCGTGACGAGGAGATGATGTAAGACAAAAGAATACACCGGATGCTGGCTGTGATGGCAGGTCAAGCGCGGGTCGGTGAGTCGACGCCGGGCGCTGGTGACTGGGACTCGATGGAGGTCAGGCACTGGCGAAGAACGTAGGTCTTCAGGCACTCCAGTGCTGACGAGACGGCCGAAGGTGCGGCGGACCTTGTAGGCGGTTGAACGGGAACGGCGTGACCAGTGAGGATGCTGCGTGTCCTCGTGGTGGTCATGGTAGCGTGGAAGAAGCGCTGGTCAGAGACTCTGGAACCAGGGCGCTTGTAATCCGAGTAGCGCTGGCCGCGGACGTGGCCGAGGCGCTATGATGGTGTCCCGATGTGGTCCATGATGGTACGGGCGAAGCCGGGTATGTGTCCTTTGCGCTAGTAAGAGAAGCGCGGGTTAACACTCGTTGATCCTTGTAGGCTGACGGCGGAATGATGACTAACTGACTGACTGGCTCGCTGCGTCGGGCTTATTTATACTACCCGGCCGATGGCGACAGTAGGTAGTAAATTGCAATTAAATCGAGGCCACTCGCTCGGACTGTGTGTTTCGGGAACCTTCGACATTGCGGCGATTAAGCATAGGCCGTAGACTCGAACCTTCTGGCGAGTTCTCGTAGTATCCGAGGCGGAGTGCGCAATAGTATTGTCGCGAGTAGGCAAGTAGGTCTTGTAGTACGTAGGTTGTTTACGTTGCGGTTTGGACTGCAGGTACATAATCCGAGAGTAGATACTAAGTAGGTCGAGCGGTTTATTATTAATTATTTAATGTATTAATCTCGACGCTACAGATCTTTCCAAAGCCTTTGATACAATATCACAGAATAAATTAATAAACAAACTTGAACAATCGGTATTATGGGAAACGAACTTAACTTTTTTTAAAGTTACCTTAGTGAGCGCAAGCAACAAGTTAAAATAAATAACATACTTAGCAACACTTGTTAATCTAACTACGGTATACCACAAGGTAGCATATTAGGTCCGTCTTTATGCCCGTTGTATATTAACGACTTATGCAACATTAATATTCAGGGGTAAATCGTTAGTTTTGCGGATGACACCGTCATACTGTTTGTAGCTGACACTTGGCTAGCTGTCTACAAAAAAGCTGAAACGGACATAAGCATGGTAAAAAAATGGTTGGATATAAGCACGCTCACACTGAACACCGAGAAAACTAAATATATCACATCAAGCATTAATATTACTGGTCAACCTCCTGATGATGCCTCCATCAGAATACACTCGTGTTAGAATTCCGATGAATGGTGTCAATGCCCCTTAATTGAGCGCTCTACTCATATGAAGTACCTCGGCCTCACCATTGATCCATATCTCAAATAGAATCTTCATACTTAAATAATTGCAAAAAAAATAAGAAAAACCATGCACTTTTTCAGAAACATACGAAACTTTCTCGGCTTTCAACACCTGAAAATGATTTATTTTGCAGTCTGCCAATCTATTATTGAGTATGGTATCATAGCATGGGGAGGCGGAACTTCATCTGCACTAGACCCAATTATAAAGGCTCAGAAAACAATTTTATAAATAATTCTAAGTCTACCTATAATTACAGACTCGAATCTAATTTTTAATATTATGAATGTGTTTGATGTTCGGCAGCTATATGCAAAAACTATCCTTACTCATCTATACTCAAATATACATAATTACTACGAAAAAAGTTCAAATACACGATGTACTCGAAGCAACAACAAAAACTTACTACAAATACCGATAACACATACTACGTTTGGTCAACGAAACTTTAAATACTTTACGACGAGACTCTACAACACTCTTCCAGACAGCATAAAACAATGTGATTCACAAAAAAATTTCAAAGATAATGTAAAAATTTGGATCAAAAAAAAGAATAGGGCCTTCACCGGTGCATTCACCCAAATTCGCAGTTATTGAAGTCACCACATTATTGAGCGAATACTTCTTAATACGAGTATAGGTATGTTCAAAGGTACTAGGAACTAACACGAAAAATTCTGCCTCAACACAGGCTAGCCTAGTGAGGCGGTATTTGAGAAACCTCTACTGTACTTTTATTTTCTTCTTACCTTCACAATATTATGTTTGTATTAATAGTTCTTCATTTTTGTAAATTTTATAACCTTAAATATAAAAGTTACAAATGAATGTACACAATAATATGTATGTATAGTTGTAATGTGTAAACTTTCCTAAATAAAGATATTATTTTTAATAATATCAGGTTTCTAGATTATGATTGCAAATTTAGATTTGAACTTGGGATTGTTTCTGAAGACTTGGAAAGACCCAATATGCACCGGGCACTCCTAATTACTGATGTAATTGAAATCCTCAAAAACCTTATTAATATTAATAAGGGTGACGAAGGCAAGCTAAATAAATATTGGTATTCTGTACTTAACGGTTACAAAAAAATTAAGCGCCAAAAACCACATAACTTCCAGTAACTATTATACTGAAATACCGGTCCTAATATGAATAACCCGCGCAATAGGGTGTAACAAATTTGATCAACTTTTTAATTGGTAAACGCATGATATCTTAAAAGTGACGCATTGAAAAGAAAATGGAAACAGCCTTAAAATTTATTATTTTTTTTTTTTTTTGGTTTTAGGCATTTCACCCTGAAAAGAGTGCTTTGTGCCGGTAACAGTTAAAGTGGATACAAAATTCGGTTAATCTATTGGGAGAATAATAAAACAAATTAATCATTGGACTCATTTAGATCGCTAAAACAAATTAAATGTTGAATTCATTCAGGTTAATAAACTTACATAAAGCTGTATGAACACGAGAATTGTTAAGAGATAAAAGGTATGAAATGTTAAGGGGGGACTGGTGTGTGATTTTAATAAGACGGCGGTATATGTTCTTGAAAGATGAATGATTTTTACAGTTAAAGAAAACGTGGTCGAGGGTTTCCTCTTCCACACCGCACTGGCAGACCGGATCATCCAAAACTCTAATTCTAGCCAAGTGGGATGCAATTGAACAGTGACCAATTCTCATTCTCGAAATACATGAAATGAATCGCTTTGACAGTTTTTTACCGTGAAACCATGGCTTAGCAGGGATATGGTTTTGAATTCCAGCATAGAAAGATCCAGTTCTTATTTTGGAGCCTGCCCAATTTTCTTCCCAGGCACGAGTCATGTTGGATTTAAGAATCGGGAAGACATCGGAGATAGGGATTCTAAAATTTAGTGGGATAGTTCCGGAATCTGAACCAGATTTGGCGAGAGAATCGGCCATCTCATTACCCTCTATACCCAAATGGGCAGGGACCCAGGCCAATATCGTCTCAAACCCAGATTCACTTAGAGAATTGAGAAGATTTTTTATTTTACATATAATATTGTCTTCCGGATAACATAGAACATTTGACATAATTTTAGTTAGAGCACTTAGCGAATCAGTACATAGTAAGGCTCGATGTATGTTGAGAACCTGGATTTGATTTAGCGCTTGTTCAATTGCAAAGCATTCAGCTGTAAATATGGAAACTTCTTTCGGTAATTTATAAGTGAGATTGATGTTGAATTCTGGACTATATATCGATGCTCCACATCTTTTATTTTCAAATTTGGAACCATCAGTGTAAAGGATGGAAAATCCAGGGAATTTTGAAGCCACAATGCTTTTAAAACAGTCATCCACATTATGAAATTTATTTGGGGAAGATAAAATATTCTTCCGAAAGTCTGATGTTATTGTGTTCGGCATAAAAGTGATTGCCTTAAATGGAATATTGTATATAGGAAGATTGGGAACTTCTTGAAGATATTGGAGGGAAGATGACAGAGAATTATAGAGATGAAAACTTTTAATTAGGAGAGGAAAACATTTTTTTTCACTCAATCTTTTGTTAGACTTCAAATTAACACTTAGCAGATTAAGACTTTGTTTAATAGGATGATGTGATAACGATAAAGCCTTGAAAATATATTTATTGGCAAGGAATTGCCTTCTGAAATATAATGGAGGCTCCCCACATTCCACCTGAAGCGCATTAATTGGAGAAGACTTCATAGCTCCAATAATCATTCTGAGGGCTTTTGATTGAATTATTTCCATTTTCTTATCTAAATATTTAGGGAGGGGGTCAAAAAGGAATGTGCCGTAATCCAAGTGGCTCCGAACTAGGGAATTATACATTAATTTAAGAGTGGTGGGATGAGATCCCCACCATACTCTGGAAACTGCTCGCATCATATTAAGTCCCTTTTCACACTTTGTAGAAATTATCTGAATGTGTGGAAGCCAGGAAAGTTTATGGTTCAAAAGAAGACCAAGGAATTTGATTTGAGTAGCGGTTTGTAGAGGCACATTATCAAAAGAGATTGAGAAGTGGGGAATTTTTCTTTTGCGCGTGAAAGCTACGACCCTTGTTTTAGATGCCGCCAGATTCATCCCATTTATTGACAACCAGCTTTTAATATATTGTAAATCCAAATTCATTTCCTTAGCTGCAAGAATAATATTTTTATGTAACAAATATATAAGGATATCATCCGCAAAGTAAAGTCGCTTGATAGAAAAAGGAATTACTGAGTCTAGGTCGCTTATATAAATATTAAACAAAAGAGGACTGATAACAGAACCCTGGGGTAAACCTCTCCATAGTTTGCGCCTTAAGCATTTAGAGGAAGACTCAATAATAATGGACCTATCTGTGAGCAAATTAATAATAAATTGGACTAGTTTCGGGGGGATTTGTTTTTTAATTAGCTTTTCTTTCAAAACATTCAGTAAAACATCATCGTAAGCTGATGAAAGGTCAAGGAATGTGGCCAATGTATAAGAATTTAGGGATTGAGAAACTCGGATATCAGTTGTGAACAAACTTAAATTATCCATTGTAGATTTCTTTTTCCGAAAACCATACTGATTTGGTGAGATAATATCTTGACTTTCAACAAACCACTCTAGTCTGTTTTTTATCAAACGCTCCGCTACTTTCATCAAACACGATGAAAGAGCAATAGGCCGATAAGACGAAATTTCAGATGGATTTTTTCCAGGTTTTAAAATGGGAATGATTTTTTGAGTTTTCCAAACATCCGGAATTAGTCCTGTTTCAAACATTTTATTAATAAGAGATAAGAAATATTCAACCGCCATATCAGAAAATGATTTAATGAAACTATAAAATATTCCATCGGGACCCGGAGCAGAGTCAGAAAGGGCTCTTATCACTCGTTTCATCTCATCAATGGAGAAAGGAGCATCTAGCCAGTTAGAGTGAGATGGATACGGCTTAATAGAAGGCATTTCTTCACATCCGGCAACTGATGGGGGGGCTATTTTATCCGCAAATCCTATAAGAATTTCTTCTGATATATGTTTGATTCTTGGCGGAGAATACGATGATCCAAATTTTTTTAAGCTAGACCAAACTGAAGACTGGGGAGTTTCCGGAGACAGGTTCTCACAGAACTTCCGCCATCCAGCGCGCTTCTTATTTTTCAAAATTCGTTTGGTTTCTGCCTGGGCTTTTTTAACTGATAATATTTTCTAGTGACATACACTTACGAAAAGAGGAAATTGCTATTTTTCGAGAGTTGACGGAGCGAGTGCATTCCTCGTCCCACCACGGAGTAGAGTGTTTTATTTTAATGTTCGCCTTGCGTTTCGGGATGGATTTTTCTGCTGCATTTATAACCATAGAAGGAAACGTCTCACATTGCATTCTGATGTCTCCCGGGGACGATTTTGTTAAATTAATAAGGTTATCTAGTTCAGAAGAGAAAGTGCTCCAATTCGCATCTTTCGTTCTAAATTTGAGATTATTTTTAACTGGGGGGGAATAAGTGTTAAATTGATGGTGAAAGCGGATTATAATTGGGAAATGATCACTAGAGAGGGGATCGTTTAGGATGTCCCAAGAGCATTTAGATGCTAACGAATACGAACAAAGAGATATATCAACAGCACTTTTCCGTTGATGAGGGGGGGTGAATCTGGTTGGAGATCCGTCATTTAAAAAACATAGGTTATGGGTATCAATAAAATTTAAAAGATTGCGGCCGGAACGATTTGTTATTTCGCTACCCCAAGAAGGGGAATGTGCATTAAAATCTCCAAGGATCATATAAGGGGAACAAATCTGGCTTAAGATTGGTGTCCATTCAATTTCAATAAAAGTCGTAGAGGGAGGAATATATATTGACAATATTGTGATATCAGATAAGACAGCTGCTATTATCTGGATATCGTCGGAGGGAGTATGAATATTAATTTCTTTAAAAGGGATAGAATTTTGGATTATCAGAGCCGAGCCGCCTTTACCATCCGGTCTGTCGTGTCTGAGACAATAATAACCTGGAATTCTTAAGTGAAAGGAGGGTTTTAACCACGTTTCAGAAATGGCGGCTACTGAAACGTCGTGTTCGTCGAGTAATTGAATTAGGTCAGATTTGTTAGCGAAGAGGCTTCTACTGTTCCACTGAAGGATTTTGTTCAGTTTCGAAGCCATTGGGGAGGCAGGATAATAAAGATTTAATGTAATCGGCAGCGTTGGACGGTACAGTATTGTTGTTTGTAAGGATAGAAATTAAAAGGGTAATTAAAGTGTGTATAAAAGAATTATTATTCATTATTTCGGGGAGAGCAGGAGGGGAAGAATTACCATTAATGGCACACCCATTGGGCATCTGGGATTTGGCATTCCCATTCGGGCTGGCCAAAATATTATTCAATTGTTTTTTATCAAGGTAAGGTGTATATTTTGGGTTGGGTTTGACTGGCTTGAGAATGGTTTCTCTGTGAGAAGATGATGTTGAATTTAAAAAGGTGGTTGTTTGGAAAGGAGCTGAGGACGATGTCATCTCTGCGAATGATTTTTTCGCAGGAGAGATTAACTTTGAGGCCTGGAAGTACGAAATGTTGTCGGTAGCCATTTTATGTTTTATGTTCTTCTGTCTTGTTAATTCCGGACAGGCTAGACTGACCGCGGTATGTGCACCCGAACAGTTAATGCAAATGGGATCATTGGAAGATTTCGGACATTGATCAAATGGGTGAGCTTCTCCGCAATAGTAACAACGTGGGGGAGAGCGGCATACAGATTTCGAATGTCCGAACCGGCAGCAGTTGAAACATTGAATTGTTGGAAATTTATAAACTTCGACGGGAAGCGAGGTATAGTAAATTAACACACGAGACGGTAGGGATTGTCCCTCAAATGTAACAACAACAGACTGGGAAGGTTTCCAGATCGTGTTTCCGTCAGTAGAATCCTTGTAGTTCAGTCGATGTACTTTTAATACTTTTGGGGTTCCGTGAGAATTATTCAAAGCATCAACAATTTCAGCCTCTGGGATCTCCGCGGGAATTCCTCGCACAAGACCCATTCTCGAAAGGTTAAATGTAGGGATGAACGATTTATATTTATGATTTGAGAGCGAGTCAATTTTTTTAACAAATCCATTTGCGGAAGCGGCAGTGTTAAACTCGATAGATAATTTATATCGCCCTTCCGGTTTAATTGAACCGTTAACAATACCAAGGTTATTATTTTTTGAGTCAAATACGAATTTTCCAAAATCTAAAGGATGAATAAGTTTTCCCTGTTCAGTTCTCTGAACATTAACGGTAAATGGACCGGAAGCTGAAGCAGGATAAAGTAATTCAGTACTTTTTGCATTATCGCTAGTTAAAGTACTTGGCTGGATGTTACTATTGGTGTTAAGGTCGTTAGGGGTCGAGGTTTGTTGAACCGGCGGTATAGATTTAACTTTCGATGGAATGTGAAGGCTTTGCGATGGTCGTCGTTTACGAGATGGGAGCGTAATAGAAACCTGGCTCGTATTAGATTCCGAATCAGAAAAATCCAATATCGACCCTGGGTCGGGAGGTCTATCTTCGTCTTCCTCCATTATATAAAAAAAAACTTAACTTTTAAAAATTAAACTGAAAAAATAATACGCAGTCTATTTCATTGACTGTACAAACAAAAACGGATTTGCCGTAAGCAGGAATGCAAACAAATAGGTAAACGATAAACAATATTAAATAAAATGTAACAATAATCTCTTATCTGTACGCAGCGCAGGAACGGGCGAACGGCACTCGGCAATAGTAAGGAACACAACCACTGTTGACCGCGGCTCGAATCGGACTGTAAAATTTATTTAAAAAAAAAATTATTTTACGAGACGTGTTTGCCTGCACAAGAAAAGACTGTAAATAATAAGCACCGTCACACATCAGTTCTCAACCTGGGTAATGATTTAAGTAAAACACCGTGAGGTGTTCTGTCCAAACCATCATAAAAGAAAGACGATTCAAATCAAAATTCAAATTTGAATTATAAGTATTGTGCTGGTATACATAACGTACAAAGGGGTGTAGCTTATAGGTTCTTCCAATTTCTTACAGCCAACCCAATTCACAAGAAATAGTTATATGTATTTCAATACAACTGGGTTTTAATACACAGATAGAAACTGAGACAATTGGAATTCTTTCAGCGATAATTTCAGATCGGAGCACATTGTGCATCATCGTGCCATACGATACAGCAAATGGCGTAGGCGACTGTTGCAGAAGTGGCCAGTTCAATTGGTAGCCAGCAAAAATTGGCCAGCCTTTAGGTGATCAACATCATTGACTAATTCAGTCGGTAGCCAACAGGAATTGGCCAGTTTTTAGGTTATCAGCATCAGTGTCTAATTCAGTTGGTAGCCAGGAAGAATTGGCCAGCCTCTAGGTTTCAGCATCAATGGCTAATTTAGTTGGTAGCTAGGAAGAATTGGCCAGCCTCTAGGTTGTCAACATCAATGGCTAATTCACTTGGTAGCCAGGAAGAATTGGCCAGCTTCTAGGTTATCAGCATCAATGGCTAATTCAGTCGGTAGCCAAGAATAAGTGGCCAGCCTCTAGGTTGTCAGCATCAATGGAGCAGGGATTGGCCATCCTCTAGGTGATCAGCAACACTGGCTAATTCAGTCGGTAGCTGTGACGAATCAAATTTCGTCACAAATAAATTTGAGTTATAAACTTAGAGTGTCCCGCGGTGTGCGCCCAAAGACAAGTGTTGACAGACGGGGGTTTTAAAGAAAGAAGTGAGTGGTGCGGGGTAGGGCGACGCGGGGAGAGGGCGACAGGTCCTAGCAGAGGAACTAGGACAGTATATAGGGAGACAGGAGAGAGACGAGTTAGTTAGGAAGAGGTTCCTAAGAAACAAAGAAAGTGAGTTGTTCAAAGTGGACAATCGATATCGCCGGTTAAACTAAAAAGTGAAGTGGACATTACTAAAAGAGGATAATAAACGAACGTATTGTAAAGTGCTGTTGCGATTTAAAGTGTCAACCAAACATTGCAAAACTAACAGTTCAACGGATAGTGCTGAAAAGTGCCGATGTATCTTGTGAACACTAAGTAGTGATAAACCAAAATAACAAACACCGCGCGCCACCCACTGCCCACCGCCACAACCTCATTGTTGCATTCGGACGACACCGCGCCTGGAAACGCCCCCGCGGAACGCAGAAGACTTCACGAAGTTAGTTGTATCCGATCCATATGACAATTAGTTAAGATTTAGATGTAAGTAGACATAAGCATAATTTAGATTTAGTATTAAAACTTGACAAACCCAATTAAAATCGAGACTCATAATTATTAGATGTTCTTAATTAAATTCACCTCCCTTGTCCCGCCCAAGCAACCCGAATTGGTGAGAAGGCAGAGTATACGGCTAAAGAGGTAAGTATAAAACAGCAATATATTTAAGTATTATTCTGAGCTAGATGCCGGAGAAGTTAGAGTGATTTTGTCACATAGCCAACAGGTATTTGTCAGCCTTTAGGATGCCAGCATCTGTGGCTGGTTCAGTCGCAGGAATTCAGCGGCGGCATGGTCATTTGATTACAAGGGCCGGCACAAGGAGACGCCCCATTATTATAATAATGACAGATGCGTCTGGCTTAGCTGATAGTGTCGGCAGTAAACAGCTCGTTGCAAATAGTTGTAATCTTTAAAATGATTGTGCCATGATGGAGGAACAGTAGCGAATACAGATTTCAGTTGACACTCAGGAATTTATAATTTTAAACTATAACAGATCGCGTTGTAACTGGAAGTGTTCCGTCCACTACTAGTTTTAAAACTTGAATCCGCCAATATTTTGTTTTAATGTCTCCTACAAGCGTTTGTGTGACGTCAGCTTGCAAAAACATGCTTACATTTTCAAAAAGCAGGTATTTTGGTGCGAATAATATTTCGTCCAGCGATTGGCTTTGTTAATATTTTAATTTCGTTTTAGAAAATAGGGTTATCGAACTGTTTCATGTTCGATCCAGTATTTTTGCCGCCTGGTAACAGATTGATGCATTTTTCAACTGGTAAATATTATTATTTGGAAAAAGGGGTCATCAAACTTGCAGGTGTGCAACTTTAGCCGCAATTGATATTAAATGCAATAAAATATTTTTTCATGTTCGATACAGTTATTAACTTGCCAAAACGCCTTTAAAATAAAAATAAAAACCTATTAAATCTGAAGATTTAAGAATTACTAAATATAGAAGTATAGCTTCCTCGCTGTTCTAATTCTCCAGTTCAAATTGTGAAAATAGTCTTGGATTACTTAGAGTAGTTGGATTACGGTGTATTTTAATATCCTAAACTATATAGATAAACTGGCGCAGCCGTGTACAAAATTCGACGTAGCTTAGAGTTTGTCGATTGATGAAGAACTTATTGGAGAATTATCAGTCATCATACGTAATTGTATGAAAGTTACAATCTGAGGTCTTCACCAGTCATCACTCATAATGTTATGAAAGTTACAATCTGAAAATATTTTCGTTTCCCTAGAAAATAAAAATAAAACAAAACTATGCAATTTTCTTCTTGCCAAGCCTGGTTAGTTTTTTTCTTGCCTAGCCCTTAAAAGTTATGCTTTGTGTTCAAATACAATTTGAATACGTAAAGTTTAATCTTTAAAAGTTTAAATTTAATTTTAAAAATAAGGTGATGGACAAAGAGTCGTTGAATTATCGATATTATTTTTAATTAAAGCTCTTCTTTGTGTCATTGGCACTTAAGGATTCAATTGATAAACCAAAGTTCGTAATTTCATCGATTTCAATCATTTTCCAACGATATCAAATTAACGAGTAACATTTTACACAAATCTGATACTCGACTAATGAAAATTTTCATAGAAACGGAAGATTGTTATTTAGCCAAGAAAGAGCAGTGTAATTAATTTTTGGGGAAAATTCAAACTCATCTCTTGAAGATAATAATAATATTTCGGTACAAAGGTAATATTTTAATAATATACAAAGTAAAATGTGATTTAAACACGGACAAAGGATTTTAAAGATAAATTGGACATCGCATTGTCACACGGTAATGCGATATAATAAATTATTTAATTATTAATTACCCATGGGACTTTAACTCATATACATAATATACGTAAAAATACAGTAGTGCTCAAGTGGGGCTTACCAGTTAATACGCAATTAAAATGTTGGTGCCCCTAGTCAACACCAGTAGATGCCTAGGTAGGCGATCACTTAAAAAATAATCTCAAGGACGATGTGTTAGGTTAAATATTATCAACATTTATACAATCTGAGGTTTTATTCATTAAGTTATTATAAAAATAAAATATTCTTTATATTATATAAAGTCAATAGTTGTGGCACATTAAAATTAAAATAAGATATATATTTATCTAAGACACTGTCTAGATTGCATTTAGTTCGAGTTGAATCTTGCGATCATACCTAAAGATAGCAGCCAATAAAAATGTGCGGTGAGAAAAATGAAGGCAATATCGGTAGTTCTTATTCGATGTATGATACAGTTAAATATGACCGAAGGAGATAGGGTCCCATTAGCTCAGTTGGTAGAGCGGTGCCCCGGCAAGGCAAGGGTCCTGGGTTCGAGTCCTAGATGTGACAGTATCTTTTTCTAATTTTTCTGTTTCAAATATTCGGTTTAAGAATTGCTAATATTGTCTTCAATAATCAATAATTTTTGTTTTCATACAAATTTCGTCTCTTCTCTTTGTTCAAATATTGGAGCGCGGTGGGCGTGGCCACAGACATTATGTCAATATTTTGTAGATGTCTCATGAGGAAGACGTGCCTGTTTTCTGTTTTTCGCTGTCAACTGTCAAGATAAGTTTTGACTAGGAAGACGTTCTTACAGTTTTAGCGATCACAGAAAGTATTGCATCAGGAAGGAAACACAGATCTCGGGTTCGATTGTACCTTCGACCATGATTTATTAAAATATTTATTTCAGAAATTTAAAATGTAATAAAGATTGGTTTTATGTAATTTAATCCGCATCTCGGAAACTGATTTCTAATAATTAGTTTTATTTATTCGGCCAGATATTAAAAAAAAAACGTGGTGCAGTGACGTAATTTCACCAGAAATGCTTTTTTTATGTGAATACTGGTGTCAAAATACGATTTCTCGTAACTGGGGACCCATATAAATATATACTATATGCAAGCCTGATGTTCCACTTGAATATCTCGAAAGAACAGCTGTTAAAAATGTTTCGGAGGTTAGTTGGGCCCTCTACATGGAAATAAAATGCTTTATTTTAAAGTGAGATAGAAATAATCATCCATTACGACATTATTTATTTACAATTTATCAACCCATAATTATTGAACTTTCTCAATGCACCTAACCTCAAAAATTCATACGATTTATGCTCCGTGACAGACCGCACCGCGCAGTGGCTGTCAAAATATGAAGTAATCCCCTTCCCTGCCTTCCCGTTTCTAATGAGCCGAAAATGTTTTCCATCGACCACCGAAAACACGAACATTGCGTTTTCGAACAGAAATGTGGATGGGAACGCCCCCTTTTCAGATGTTTGAGGAAATGTTCGTCTTAATGTTTGAAGTAATGTTATGGAAACGAACGCTGGAGACGCGACATTAATTAAATATTACGAAATGGTAGAAACTTAAAATATTGATAGCCTAGCGCACACATGAGTTAAGTGCAATTTGAAAATTCAATATTTTAGAATACTTCATGTTAAATATAAGATGCAAGGCAATAAAATCAAAATACTTGCTTTTTATGCAAGATGAAGTAAGTATTATAAATTTCCTACTAAACATATGCTTACACAGTAGGTAATCTTGATAAATGCTTTACAAAGCAAGTAATTGTTTTTACTAAAAAAAGCACTTAACACATGTGTGCGCTAGGCCATCGATTTAAGAAGTGAATATCAAAATTCAAATATATTAATTTTTTTAGAATTGTACGACAGATTATTAATTCTTTTACAATACAATTTTCTCATTCTGACATTATTAACATTTGGGAAGATAAGTACCTATTCAAAAAAGTCTTAATGCTATTTAAAGAGAATTAAATACATCCATTGTTTCAAAATTTTTCATTCAATAGCACTATTCTTCGGGTCATGCTATGTTGTGCTAGAACAACTGTTTTACCATGTGGTTTCTTGAATAAGCCATGACAACGATAATGACTGAAGTATTTTAAGTATATTGATGCATGACGTAGTATGTGCCGAAAAAGTCCAGAAGTTATATAAATAGTTCGTCTAGTGATGATTAAATAATATTAACCAATTCGGTAAGTCAATACTGTTTGACATCATTTATATAAAAGCTTTATTAACCACCCTTGACACCCTCTCCCCCAAAATTTTGTATATCTATACAATATATATATTCACGAAAAAAATTACCAGCCGGATGATGGCCGAGATGCACTGAAACCTAAAGGTAAAAAAATAAGTGAAATCATTTTAATACGTCATTATTATTATGGAATTCTACGATATCACACCACATCGTGCGAAAATTTGTTACTTGCCCACCCCTTGCAGCATCCATGGTATATTATCAACCCCGTGGCTTTAGACAATAGTCATTATTTTTTTTTTCATTTTCATAAAGCTCCTTGCTGTGTCGACTCAATTAATTATGATTATTTTTCCGTAGCGATTTTAATCAAATTAAATATAAAAAGATTCATGTTAAAGCAAAACCTTTTTTCAACATTGAACCATAAAACATTTTAAAATAGCGATTTTTAGTAAACGGAAATACCAATTAGTAAAGGGGAAGAAAAGCGAATAAAAATGGAAGGAAACGTGTATTAACAAAACTAAAACACTTTTAGCAAGTTTTTCTTCTGAAAGTCTTTTATCATAAGGCTGCTAGTAATATCGAAATTATTCGCTGTATTATTTGCCAGATTATTATTTTAATTAAAAATACTCATTTCGGTTGTGACTCTGTCTGTAACTCCCGTTAAACGACCTCTAGTACTGAAATTTGCTTTGAATTTAAGTAAATATTTTCAGAATTGAAACTGTCAAGCGATTAATAGGGTACAAATATATATTTTTTTATCGAAGCAATGGGGGGTGTGACAATATTATGTTAAACGAATAAAAACACTAAAAAATATTATTTGATCACCATTAAATAGTTGACAAAATACACGCCATGACGAAGATCAAACTAAGCGAAATCTTGTTGGCTGTCATGTATTGATTCTTTAAAATTGGTTGAAGTATTACAAAGTGGGTTTTTCATTTAATATTTTATTTTAAATAATTCATTAATAATTCTATATTTCATTTGTTTAATTTTTGATTGATGCCGTAATTTTTTATTAACTAACAAATTTCATTCGAAACGTGAATTTTTGATCGTCTCTAAAATTGAATTTTTTTTATCTCTTTTTAGCTCTTATTATCTTTTTAATAATGCCTTCAGCTTCACAAATCCCACAATAATAATATCTCCTGATTTTAACTGGTCTGCGCCAGTATAAAATAAATTTTAAAAAATCACACCAGAAAGTACATGTGGTATAAGTAGAAAATAATTTCCCTCAGGGCCTATGTCATCTTTGGGGATGCTGTGTGGAGGGTCTTTTTGTGGAGAGGAAGGAGTGAACATGGGTCTTGAAGAGTCCCATGTTGTAGGAGGGAGGAAACACAGAGGCCGGCAGTTCGTTCCACAGCCGAGCTGTTGAACTTAAGAACGAATCGTAGAAGCGACCCGTTCTCATGTGACAAATGTCAACCGTGTACAAATGTTGAGCGCGCGTTTGGCGTGTATCCCGACTACGCACCGGTGCCGAAGGGATCAATGACGCTAGTTCCTCAGAGCATCTTCCATTGTAATACCGATAGAACAAGGACAGCATACCTACCTGACGCCTGTGCTCTAAAGATTGCAGTCCGTTTGTTAAGATTGGGGAATCTATCAAACGGACCGCCCGTTTTTGCACAGAGTCAAGGGTTTTTTTCAGGTATTTATTAATATTATATATTAAAGTACGAGGTATACGGGTAGCAACTATCTTAAGCAAGTGGGACTATTGCATCCACAATTGAGGTGTTGTGTGGTTGAAGGGAAGGAGAAGATATATAATAAATACCTACATGTGGAGCCAAATCTGGTCACAAAACATGACTAAAGCCAATTCAGCAAAATTTCGATTTTGGATAGTAGTCTTTCACTAGGTAAATACTGATAATATTTACCAATCTGAAGCATACCGGAAAAGTACAATTTATTTAAAAAAATTGACTTAATGTGAAATGACAAATAAAATTCATTTAGGACTTCTTGAATCCAGAACATTGTCATAATTTTTACTAACGATATTGGTTCAGTCATCACACATTCGCTGTATTTACTATTTGCAGAGGACGTGAAACTATATCGCTCAATAAAAAAACATCTTGACTGTATTCTCCTTCAACGTGACATTGACTGCGTCTCAAACTGGGCCAAAATAAATGGCTTGAACTTCGGTACACCCAAGTGCAATATCGTCTCGTATACAAGATTAAAGAAACCGCATGTATTTAAATATACAATCAATGAAATTATTCTCCAACACCTAAACCAAATCAAAGATCTAGGAGTTATTTACGACAGCAAACTAACTTTTCACCAACACATCGATGATTTAATAAGCAGAGCATACAAGCTTCTCGGCTTCGTAATTAGGAACTCATATCCGTTTCGTAACACAAAAACACTGACGTTATTATATAACACACTAGTCCTAAGTGTACTTGAATCAAACTCGATCATCTGGGCTCCACATGAATAAATATACACTTTACGCATTGAAAGAGTCCATAAATTTTTTTTAACGTTTTTATTCTCGCGGCTCTATGGACGTTACCCTTGGCTTTACCCATCGATTTTTATATTAGGCATGTCCAATTACCACTCCCTAGAGACACGTAGAGGTATTGCTTTGCATATTTTTTTCAACTAATAAACGGTCACTTATCTAATATTGAGATACTGGTCCAACTAAATTTTTTTGTACCAGAGTCTCACTCTCGAGGACGTCATCACAATCTTCTATATAGTAGAGCAAGCCGCACTAATTTATTTATGAACTCACCTGTGGGGAGAGCTACGTGCTTTTTGAATGCAGTAGATAAAAAAAATAGATTTATTTTTTGTGTCCTATAGCGCATTAGCGAGATTTTTGGCATTGCATATACACTGCATAAATGGTACAATTATAACGTCTTAGGCTATATTACCTGTAATTGTTATAAATAAATGTACAAATTATATATAAATAAATAAATAATATTATTGACTGAGGCCTAGACTACTCGAACTTTTTGAATTTCGTTTTTATGTAAATTTTTTCGCAACGTTCCTGTTCCGGTTTTAGATGATGCTCGTTTTAACATATCGTACGCCGCAGTAGCCTACAGGCACGATCAAAATATCATTTCTCTGCATGTGTACACACAGAAAAATGATCCTGTTAAAAAGTGCATGCCAATTTCTTGATAAAATATTATTCATTAGGTTACATCTAGAACACGTGTATTTTTCTTAATAAATATGATGACGGAACGCGACAATATTCGTATTTGTATTACCACATCTTCCTGATAAAACATTTGCTTTTAACTGCCACTTTGTTATTACCCCTGTCAGTTCATTTGTTAAAGGCCTGGCGTTCCGTTTTTAACGCGAAAACGAATAATTTTACCAGATTCTTAATAAATCAAAAGTATTTTAAATCGGTAAGTTTTCTCCGTGTTGTGAAATTTATAGTTATCCTGGGGAAAATATTTATGGTAATTTATATTCACACTGCTTTTATAAGAAATATATAAACACATTCTCTGGTAAGACTGTAGAAATAACAAGAACATTTTTTTGCAAAAATATTTAAGTATTACGAAAATAGAAGCGGCTTTAGAAAATTAGACGGGTTAATGGCTCACTAAATATTATTTTTTTAAATGGGATCAATCGTCACACCAATCGTATTTATTAATTAAGTAGGCAGATATTTATTTATTAAAAAACTTATGATTTAAAAGAAAATTTTATTTTCATTTAAAATTAGACAAAACTAGAAACACCTATTAATGAAGGTATATTTGCCGCACGTTCCAGAGTAGAAAATTCTCCCAGTATCGCCCTGGCATAAAAATGGCTTTAGCCGTGTTTGGTGACCAGATCTCAATGGCCAGGAACTTCCCAACCTTCATCTTTCCCGTATCCTTCCCCTCCCCACTAATTTCAGCATCACAACCAATTCCAATTGGGGATGCTTTAGTCTCACTGGTTCCAGACGGTTATGAGCAGTTGGGACTCTTAGGCGGATTCAAAATTTAAAAAAAAAATTTGATTCAATGTTAACTGTTCACAGAACTACTAGTTTTATGATTTAACGTTTCTGTTTTGCAATAGGTATCTACGTCATTTACAAAAAGTTGAAAATTAACGATAATTTAATTATATTGAAATCTATTCGAAAATTTACTGGTACTACCAAATACAGGAAATATTTTACCGAAAATTTGCATCTTCAGCAAGTTTACCCAACCATACCTATTTCGCAGCATTCCGGTCCGCATCTCCAATTGTCCGTAGCGACCCATCCTACCGTCCAAAGTATTTCCCTGCAGACGCTGAACAGAAAATCACTAGAAGTGTGATCTATAATCCAGAGTCGAAAGAAAACTTAAGTCGCCAATTTAGATTAGAAATAAGGCATCGGACAGGCATTAAATTGATTAAATGCTCGAGAATAAAACGATAATTGGATTTCTTATCAATACTATCAGAATTAAAGAAAAACTGAGTTTAATTTGAGCACAATGATACGTCCATAACACTTCTATAGGAATATCACTATATACAGACGGTGTAGTGGAAAATTGCTAATTTATTCAGAATGTCTTCAAATTATTGGTAATAAGGTTAAAAATGGATTGAAGGCCGTTTCCTGAATAACTTTTAGTAATTTCCTAATATTTTGGAAAACTTGTTCACGCACACGCATTTGCCTTGATAACGTACAATGACGAAATGCAAAAATATTAGGATTCTAATGCACACGTGTTTCGACATTGTGACAATATATTCGTGATCTAATGAAAAATCATCAGGAAACCTGCAAATTCACTCGTCAAGGCCTGCAATCCCGTTTTTAATGGTATTACCAATAATCTGAAGAGATTTTTATAAAATTAGCAGTACTCATTTTTTTTTGTTTAGAGTTTACATCCCAGAGACGTATGCAACGACATTTGTATATAATAATAATAATAACAACATTACACTTATATAGCGCAGTTTTGGGTTATTTCACTTCAAGTGCGCTTTACTATAACAAACTTAAAATAATAATTTAGCATTCAATGATCATCTTTTTAAGATTACTCCTACAGTGCACCTTACCTAATATAGATCAAATAATATAACACTGAAATGTATAGTATATACAAAGCGATATGTACTGTAAGAAGTACAGTAAAAATGTACAATTTTAAATATATATATATATAAATATATGTTCTTTTTAGTATATTTTAGGTCTTAACAATTAGTTTATGTATTATTGTAGTAAATTATAACCATATTTTGTAATTAAATTAATTAATTAGAATATTTTACCTTGAAACATTAAAAAAAACGCTAATAAATTAACCGAAAAAACTTATCTTCCATAATAGGACCATTTTATAAGACTGTTTGTCTGTTACTTGTTAGTTTAGTTTATAGTTTGTTACTTTTTGGCACTTACTGTTAAATGGTAATCAGTCTTTTTACATTACTAATAAGCAAATTTATTACAAAAAATACGTATCTCGCAAAACTTCACAAAATATACGTCACGCGGACGTACATTATAGCCATATCAAAGTATCTATAGTCTGCGTTGCGACACAGCCATCTCACGTCAGCTCCGGCCGACGCGTCGCGACGGCTGAATTGACTGAGACAGACAGGACGCTACGTGTTTTAATTAAAAAGAGACAGCAATATAACAAAACTGTCTACGTCCCCCGGACGTAAATTATCTTTCTAGGGTTAATGCAGTGGATGGTAGATTAATAATTTAGAAGTAAAAATCAATGTTATGAAATTAATTATTGTCGATAGCAATTTATTTGAGCCTTTACATACATTTTTTATTATTGTTTGATACTTGTTTTTTATTCATCCACAATCGGAGAATGCCTCGATGCTGAAGGGAAGGAGATGAGTGGGAAGAAGGTTGGAAAGTAGTTAAATTTTAAGGAACCATGGCTATATTGAGAGAATCTACCAGATCATTCGGATTCTCTCGGGACTAAATATCCAGATCATTGGACTCACGCGTTCTGACTTTTTCTGGGCGAATCTATTGAAATTGATTATCTGATCAAGAAAGAATTTTGAAATTGCAAATTTTTTTTATCAATTTCAACAAAAGTAAGAAAAAATTAAATGTACTTGGGGCATACAGACACGCCCACGATACCTTCCATCGGTTTATCTCTGCCTGCATATTTGAAATCACGGCAAGGAGTAATGGTAGGCAACTCTTCATAAATAATGAAGGAGAAATACCCTAGCCCAGGAAACAATACGAGTCTTTTATTATTTCTGGCCGCGGCGCAGGTTTTTTTTCAATTTTTTTTCCTCTTTTTATTTCCTCAGTTTTACAGTAAACGCTTAGGCATTCGCCCTCCCTGCCGTTTAATGGCTTTTTTATTTTTACGTATGCGGATGCACACCGGGTGTTAGAAAGAAATGCCGTAATTTAATCGTTGAAAAAACTAATGGCCACATATTATTTTTTTATTAATCTCTTCACTTTAAACGTACATATACCATAGACAATATATTACGACGGTCGCCGAAACAGAAATCAGTGATATTTTTGCGTTTTAAGTTTTGTGTAAAGGTAGAAACATATACGGAGAGCCGGCCGGTGTGCAAAGATGCTTTTTTCCAATAGCAAGAGGTCACCTCAGTTGGTTGGAGAGGGTTCTAAATTCAGTTTATCTTATTCTGAGGTAAGTTTGCAAAGACGATTTCTCATTATCTATTTACTAATTTTCGATTTTGAGGTTGAATCTTATGTTAAATATTTTAGTTTTACGTATTTGAAATGAAAATATTTAAATAAGCTATATACCATTTTAGTACATACCTAAAGTGCAGATAGAACCGTAATCCAGCTAGATAATTTATTGCATTAGGTTCTAACTACATTCACCTAAAGCCATTTCAAGATAGTGCCACGTCCTATATAGCTATTGAACACACTGTAATTTTTCATTCATACTTAATGTATTTTTTTTAACAGTTTCCTATATCGTGACAATATTTTCGCATTTTAAGTTTATCAGGAAATATATTAATTCATTCGGCGATAGGTGTGGTTGGGATAAGTTAGGATAGGTTATGTTAGGTTAAGTTGAGTTTTTTTACATACAAAAATATTTTTAAAAACTTGCCTTAATACAATTATTTTAATAAATAACGGGTTTTTTAACACATAATATTATTTACGTTAATAATAATTTCGAACCATTTTGACAGAACACCGATATGAAGTTCGCGCATAATACGCGTTTGTTTGTAGGAAGTGTTGGCACTGCCAACCCAATAAAAAACATGAAACAAAATCGGAAGCTAGAAACGCTTCGTTAATTGTAAAATTAGCCAACAAATCTCTAATCTTACACATACTTATATTTATAATAAAATGTACATGTTCCTATGACATGTACTTATATGTCATAGGTACATATACATTTAACGGTCACATGTACGGTCGGTGGGCGAGTTGACATCGCGTTGGGGTCCCACCCAGGCGTAGTGTGTTCAATTCCTCCATCACAACACAAGCAACATATTCAGCTTACTGTGGTGGTAGTATGAGATTTTCAATTGTCAGGTTATTCGTAACCAGCTAATGTTTGTTTTTCTTTTTAAACACGGTGTATAAGAGAATAAAGTTTTTATTTATTTATTTAGTACAACTCATTAAGAATAGATAAAACATTACCAAAAAATACAATGGTGGAGCACTATTTTTTGCAATTAAAAGTTTGCATTTTTTGAGCACCGTGTTGTTTCCTTTGTTTTATTATTCAAATTTGAAATGGAACGCGCTTTTGAAAGCATCTCCCAAAACGTCCTAAATTATAATCTGTTAATCGCGCCAGTGACATGGGCGTGAAAACACGCGTGGTTTGAAGTAATCCCATCTTTTTTGTTTCCCCACACTATATTCCGTAAAGATTTAGGGACGCTTTATATGAGTATGTACTGGTATGTACCGATTATAGAATTAAATGTTTTATATTTATTTTGTTTACATTAGCTCCAGACGACGTCCTGAGGAAAATAATTACTTTCGGGGTCAGTGATTTTTGGGGATGCTGTGTCTAGGGTCTTTTTAGGAAAGGAAGGAGAGGAAGTTCTGTAAATGAAAATGTATTGAGGGGTGGGTAGGAATCTAGGGATCAATGTGTCCAGGAGTAACGAATGTATGAATCCATCCATCTCACTGCGGTGCAAGGCGATGTTCCTTCCTTCGATGAGATATCAACTATAATCCTACGCCTTAAGCACTGACATTTTGTTTTAATCTATCAGGATAATTTGTTCGCCTTTGGAAATAACTCATATGGTCTCACGGAAATCGTTACGTCTCCCTCACTCTCGTGGTGAGAAATATGATCTACACGGTATTAGAAAGAGAAAATACAAAGCTTTATTACAATATTTGGATGCTTTTTATAGCGCCGTTTTTTATGCAAAATCATATCAAGGGCTTTAATATTCAGACTAGAAGATAGAATTAAAATATGCACCTTTATGAAACCAAATGTTCCGACCGCAATATGATTAAAAGTATGATACTTGCAAATTTAATTAAATATTTTTATATGTGAGGAAATAGTAACGGAAACGTTTACGATACATTTATTTAACAAATTAAGTATGTTTTTATTTATTTTTTTGTTGACAGTAATTTTAGTTACAAAAATCGTAAAGTTAGCGATTTTCCATTTTTTGTGTTTTTAATTTGAATATTTCAAAAAATTTATGATGATTTCTAATAATAAAATTTGAAAGCGTATTATTTCATCATCTTTCAAAAATAGTTTTCAGTTTTTTGGAAACATTCTGAAATATTCCATTTATTTGGATTTAATTGCGAAAAATCATAGAGAAAACTACCGACCTTTTGACAGAATAGACCTTGGGAGTTAAAACATTATCACTGAAGTAGGTCTCAAATACTTTCATAGAAAAAAAGGAAATAGTTACGTATCATTAAAAAGATGTGTAAGTCTAGACGTCTAGGCGTGTAATTCAGAGCTTGTTCAAAATTTGTGAAATTGTGTTCGACATGTTCTGGGGTGCGAGGATTCCTAAATCTGCTATCCAACTGGTCATGAACCAATCCTTGTGCAACATCCTTTATGGATTCAGCTCAGTGTCAGACTGATTGGATTGCAAAATCTGACGGTATCGTTTCATGACGAATTGTCATCAATAGCTGAATCACCGCTAAAAACCTCTTATTCTTCGTTTAGAAGATACTCGGACTTAGAAGGACCCGGTTGTTAACAACAATAAACAAATGTGTTTAAAAACATACCTATATACTGATGTAGGTCTATTGGACCTACAAACATCGATGCATGCCTATATTAAACATACACCCCTCTCCCCTTGAAAGACCGCAACTCACTAACCAAACCAACTTGAAGATACATACATTAAGCGTATAACGCTCTCCTGCACAGTGCGAGACAGCAATAGTTTATTTTCGATTTATGGGAGTCTGTCAGACCTATATCAGTGCTCAAGGGCTAATATTAGCACAAAATATTTTTTTGCTAAATGGATTTGCTAAAACGGAAATTATTTTTTCAAGTTTTTCCAGAATTTCGTACTTCAGGAAATATTATTTTCTAAAGCAATAGTTTAATTTTATTTCATTCAAGTTATTTATTTATATATTTAGAAGTTACGGCACAAGTGCCATTTAAATAAAAAGTTTTTTTTTTTTTTTTTTACATATTCATAGTGCAGTATTAAATTTTGATGAGAAAAATTAAAGAATTAAATTTAGTTAAAACATAACAAATAAAATAACAGTAAAGAAAGAAGCAATAACATTAGCCTGTTAGGTAGTGACCTCATTAAAATAAGTGGCGTTAAAATGTGTTATTAGTGCAGCTTTATACTATACGAGGGGAATATTAAAAGTATCTGCGATTTTAGCATAAAAGTTCCCAAGTGTGTGTATTTATAACTGAGTTATATCCTGAGATTGTGGTATAATTGTCACAATAATACATACTAGAGGACCTTGATCTAATGGTAGGTACATGAAATTGAATCAACATTAATATGTCAGGGCTATTCAACTGATAATTTATAATTTTGTATAAAAATATAAGATCAAAAATTTTTATATTTAAATATTGAAGACAATATTAGTGATTTCTAAACGAAAATCTGAAACAGAAAAATCAGAAAAGGAAACGGTCACATCTGGGACACGAACCCTCAACCCCACACGAACCTTCTGGGACACGAACCCGAACCCCAAAAATTTTTCTTCTATCACTTAACTTAAGCTATTTCAATGAATGTAATAAGAAATCATAATCTATTGTTTCTAAAGGAATTCCAAGCCTAAAATTAATACACCTCAAAAATTTGCGTTGGACTCTTTCAATAGTATTAATGTGATCATTAAAGACAGGTGACCAAATTGTAGAGTTGTATTCTAGAATACTTCTAACGAGAGATGTGAACAAAATTTTTAATGTGTTGATTGTTAAAAATTGGGGATGATCCTTTTTGAATAAAAACTGGTTTTCTTGACACAACTTTACATTTATTTCAAACTATTGAAACAGGTATAATATTTATAAAGAACTGTGCGAATAACACTGCTACGATCGCTCTGACTTATGAGCTTGTTTATTATCGAGCTATTGTTGAGAAAGGGACGAAAAAACACATAATGCGAGCCTTTTTAAAGACTTCAAAAACCACCACATGTAAATAAACTACTTGTCATCGTGATGTCTAGCAATAAAAATGAAACCTGCTATACCGACCAAATTGACAATATTTTCTAAGCAAGGACTCACACCATTTTGGTTAAACGTAGTAACTTCAAATTTCTAGACTACAGATGTCGGTAGCCTGCAAAATTGAACATATTGCCAGGGGGCGGGATTCAAAAATTGCACTAAATTTTTGAATGATAATCTATTTAAAAATAAACTATAAAACAAACAGAATAAACTAAAAATTCTTAATCTAAATATACCACAAAAATACTAACAAAATAATTCAAAATAGCAGAAATTAACAAAATAAAACCCCCTTTTTTTTATGCCCTACTGGTAAACTTATAAATTTAACTGTATAAATGCTGTTGAATTACTCTATTAATTAACTAAAAATAACTAGAAAATTATTAATCCTATTAAATAACCAAAAAAAATTCAAAAATGACTAAATTACACACGTCTGCATACTAATTTTTACATATTTAAATAGTTCAATAACACAAATAATATAGTTCACACTGAACACAACACAATTATTGTTCCTTTTTTTTTTTCTTTCTTCTCAGGTCTTCTGCTTGATCCATCCAAGGTGGAGTCGAGAAGATAAGCATCATAGTGTAATGTACATAATCAATCCTTGGTAAGGTCCGGGACGTCAATTACAGGTTTAGTGTCTGAATCCAGGGGCATCAGACATATCTTTGTGATGGGCCTCACAAAGACTCCTTGAGGTGTTTTTAGGGTAACAACTCGTATTACTCCATCCGCTCCAGGGTGTGTATGCAGAATTCGGGCCATTTTCCATAAAGGTGGAGGTAAATGATCTTCCTTTAAAATCACCAGATCGTCTTTTTGCAGTGCCCGTTGAGTGCTGGTCTGCCATTTAGTCCTCTTTTGTAGTTCCATCAGGTAATCTTGCTTCCATCTAGACCAAAAAGATTGAATTAGCGAACTGATCCTCTGATATTGAGTTAGTCTGTTGTCCGGTATCGCCCGGACGTCTCTCTCAGGAATGATACAGGATTCAGTGCCTATAAGGAAATGGTTTGGGGTAAGAGGTTGGTAATCATGGATGTCGTCGGATAAGGAAGTTAATGGACGGGAGTTCAAACAGGCCTCAATCTGACAAATTAAGGTATACAAGAGTTCAAATGTTAATGAAGAATTGTTAGTGATTCTATACAAATGGAACTTTGCTGATTTTACTGCTGCTTCCCACAAACCTCCCTGATTAGGGGCTCGAGGGGTTATGAACTTCCACTCAATACCTCTGTTCACTAAATAATTTTGAATATTGTCGTTGTTTTCCCTCAAGCTGGTGTACAGCTCTTTGAGCCTGCTGCTAGCTCCTTTAAAATTACTAGCATTGTCGGAAAAGATCTTTTCAGGTTGTCCCCTACGGGATATAAACCTTTTTAAACTGTTCAAAAAAGCATTGCTAGATAAATCCGAAACTAATTCCAAGTGAACAGCCTTGGTTGAGAAGCAAATAAAGATACATAAATACGATTTTACGAGGGAAGCCTTCCTCAGCGTCCCACTTTTAATTAGAATTGGTCCGGCGTAATCTATTCCGGTGATAGCGAAAGGACGACTCGGCGTAATTCTTTCGGGTGGCAAATTTCCCATGATTTGATGACCGGTTCGGGGACGACATCTAAAACATACAATACATTTATGTAATATCTTTTTAATAGTATTTTTACCAAAGATGGGCCAAAATTTTAATCGTATTTCAGCTAACAAAGCTTGAGGTCCTGCGTGTAGGTTTACATAATGGTAGTGACGTATTATCAATTCAGTTAGCTTATGTTTAGCCGGCAAGATAATTGGGTGTTTTTGTTGGTAAGATAAATGTGTAGCCAAATTCAACCTACCGCCTACATATATTAGACCATCATGTAAGAAGGGATTAAGAGATTTTAAATTACTTTTCTTGTTGACGATGCCATGGTTTTTTAATTCTTTCAATTCCTTTTGAAAGGCGTGTATTTGAGCTGATCTCAATAGACATTTCAAGCCTGATTCCAATTCAGCCACACTTAAATTGTCTGAAATTTTACCCTTAACACTTCTGCAGTTATTGACAAATCGCAATACATACGCAGTAACTCTTTTCAATTTAATAAATGATGAGAATTTTTCAAATATCTCCCATTCTTGAATATCTGTGGATAATAGAATATTTTTGCCTTTGAGTTCCGGAGGGTTTGAACACGAAATATTTGATATAGGCCAAACGTTGACTCCCTCGGTCAACCAACTTGGTCCATTCCACCATATTGCAGAATTTATCAATTTATCTGTAGTGGTTCCTCTTGAAAGTATATCTGCTGCATTGTCGGCTGATGATACATGTCTCCATAGATCTGGATCACTAAGTTCTTGTATTTCAGCTACTCGGTTTGCAACGAAAGTAGCCCATCTCGTAGGTTGACCTTTCAGCCAGCACAACGTTATCATGGAGTCACACCAATAATGTGTGTCGATCTCCACTATATTTAGCGCTTGTTTTACATTTTTAATTAATTTCGCCAGTAGTACAGCACTACAAAGCTCCAACTTGGGCAGGGAAATACACTTCAATGGCGCCACTCTTGATTTGGACGTTATTAAATGTGAATGCCGCTTACCGACATGGTCCACTGACACCACGTAAACGCAGGCTCCGTAAGCTTTCTCAGATGAGTCGCAAAAACCGTGTAGTTGTAGATATGTAGATTGCCTGCAAATAATTTTTCTTGGTATTTTCAACACATTTAGTTGAATTAATTCTTGAAGGTAGGACCTCCAGGGTGCTAATATTTCATTAGGCAATGGATCATCCCACGCTGCTTTAGACTGCCATAACTTCTGCATTATCAATTTGGCTACAACTATAATCGGTCCTAGAAGACCTAATGGATCGAAGGTTGATGCGATGCAAGATAATATCTGTCTTTTACTCTCGGTTCGACTTGATGGTTTCATTATTACATAAGAAAAATAATCAGATTCATTATTCCATATTAATCCTAATATTTTCTCAGTCTTTGGATTGTCAGTAATAATTTTTTCAGAATTGCCTGATTCGGCAATCTTAGCTTGGCCCGACTCGGCTGACAACTCCAAGACATTGGACCTCCATTTCCTCAAGGTCATCCCCGCAGACAAAAAGATGTTGATTAATTGCTCTTTTAACTCTCTACAGGATTCCATGTCATCTCCTCCGGTTAACAAGTCATCCATATAGAAGTCATTTTCTATGACCTGACTAGCTCTAGGAAAATTTATATTGTTATCCATACCAATTTGCCGTAGACTTCTAGTGGCTAAGAAAGAGGAAGGCCCCAGACCATATGTGACTGTCTTCAGACGGTAATGCTTGAGCACCTCCTGCGGCGACTCGCGCCACACTATCTTCTGCAGGTCACGGTCCGCTTCACACACGTTAATCTGGCGGTACATCTTCTCGATGTCAGCCGTCAGTACTACTTGATGTTTTCTGAAATGCAATAGTTGGGTGTATAAGTCCTTTTGTATAACAGGTCCTGTCATCAAGGCGTCATTGAGAGAAATTCCATTTGAAGTTTTGGCGGAGCCGTCAAAAACGACCCTCACTTTAGTAGTAGTGCTTGATTCTTTTATTACAGCGTGATGAGGTAAAAAATAGGATTCACGATCCCCCTTTGACTGGTCACACACCTCCATATGACCTAATTCCTCATATTCACGCATGAATTGTATATATTGTGTCTTCAATTCGGGATTTGACACAAATTTTCTCTCTAAATTTTTAAATCTTTTTTCAGCAGTGAGCAATGAACTTCCCAGCTGATCAATGCATGCTCGACGCGGTAAACTTACTACGTATCTACCGTCGTCTTGTCTAGTATGAGTACTAGCAAAACTGGCTTCACAAGCCTTTTCTTCATGATTTAGAATCTTAGTGGGATTAATCTCCTCCAATTTCCAAAATTTTTCTATTTGATGACTTATTTTATTTATAGATAAATTACAACAATCTGATACAGGCCTTTGCTTTGGGTACATGTGGATTGGTCCTGATATGATCCATCCCAGTTGCGTACGTTGAAGTGTTGGTCCCGATTCGAGTTTCAATCTATCGTTGGTTAGGATTTCCCAAAAGCTCTCCGCGCCCAACAGGATGTCGATGGGTGCAGCTATATTGAAGTTCGGGTCAGCTAGCTCCAATCCTCGTGGTAACTTGAAGTCTTTTTTCGCCATTGTCACTTGTGGTAAATTTGTTGTAATCTCCTGTAAAATCAGACATGATATTTCACTTTTATAATCAGTATGAAGCGAATTCATCTCCACTGAAATTCTCTTTTTTATGTGAGTGATGTTATTATGGATCCCAGAAACGGGTTTGTTTATCAATTCACATGGTAAATTTAATTTATTAGCAAATTCTGCTCTCATAAAATTTGACTGGGCCCCTGAATCAATCAGAATGCGGGCTTTAAAAATTTTATTGTTACTACCCACAACTCCTATGTTGGCAGTTGACAATAATATTATTTTTTCTGCTTTATCCGATGCAGAAAAATTCGATACTGAAACCTCGTTATCAGCATCCATATTGGAGGCCTCCCGCAGAGGTACCTCATTGTGTAGCATGGTGTTGTGATTATCTTTGCCACAACGCCTGCAAGAAAAGGTTGCCTTGCAACTCTGTGCCTGGTGACCCACCTTTAAACATTTAAAACAAGCTTGGATTGATTTCGTAGCATCAATCCTCTCATTTTAATTTTAGAAATTTTTTACAATAATAAATATGGTGACCTTTCTCGTTACAATAAATGCAGTTGTTAGCCTTTACCGCTAAAAATACTGATGAATCTTTTTTGCAATTATTGTTGCCTAGTTGTGTTTTATGTAAGCTAGAAAATTTTTTCTCAGAAGCGTTCATCAGTTCCAATACTTGGGCTCTAGCAGATAAACATTTTAAGAATTCCTTTAACGTAGGTAATTCGTCTTGTAATGTATATTGTTCCCAATTTTTTCGGGTAGCTGCGTCTAATTTATTTGATATTATATAAATAACCAATGGATCCCATTGATCTACCTTGACCCCGATATTTTGTAATGCCTTTAAACTAACGTTTGTTTCATCAATTAGATACCTCAATGCTACAGGCTCTTCTCGTTTCATGTCTTTTAATGAAAATAGAGCTTGGATGTGTTTATGAACGGTAGTTCTTAAATTTGCATAACGTTCATTTAATAATTCCCAAGCGGAAATGTAATTTAATTCAGAAATTTCTAGATTAGCAATTATCTTTAATGCGTTTCCCTTTAAAGTTGATTGCAAATAAAAGAATTTTTGTACGTTGCTTAAAGTGCTATTGCTATGGACAAAAGTCTTGAAGGTTTCGACGAAATTAACCCAATTTTTCTGATCGCCATGAAATTCCCGTAATTGGAGGTTGGGTAGTTTAATTTCCACCTTGCTTTGATCGACGGATTCGATCGCACCTTTGGCCGTTGCCAAAACTGAGAAATATTGGTTTTCGAAAGCTTCTCGTTGACTATAATTTTCAATTTCGTCTGAATCCGGTAACATTTCAATTTTCTGTTGAACTGCTTCGAATTCATCTAACAATGATTTCACCCGTTCATATCTTAATTTAATTTCATTTACCGACAATGCATTTAAGGAATCCGCGAATCGGGTTAGTTTTCCTTTGATTACGCCGCGTTTGTTTATTAATGACTTCATATTTTCCATTTTTAATTATATTTTGTTAATATCGGTTGACAATTATTTTATTTTAGCAAACACCCGTTTGAAAGAATACCACGACAACCTTGACAATACTATTTGAGAACACTATTCAATAATATTATATTCTTATTTTCAAGTGGGTAGTGATTTTATTTATAATATTGACTCTATTTAAGATTAATCTCGTTTAAATTACATGAGACCTGAATAAACATAAAATGGATGATAGGAAGGAAAGCACTGAATACTTATCTCAGATTTGCGATGTGGTCCACTTTCCTTAATGATTTCCAGTTTCAATCAATTTTGTATCCTTTTGGCTGCTGGTTCTTTGTTTTTTTTACATACAATCTCCTGATCGTAATCCGGCTCGAAGGACCAAATGTTAAAAATTGGGGATGATCCTTTTTGAATAAAAACTGGTTTTCTTGACACAACTTTACATTTATTTCAAACTATTGAAACAGGTATAATATTTATAAAGAACTGTGCGAATAACACTGCTACGATCGCTCTGACTTATGAGCTTGTTTATTATCGAGCTATTGTTGAGAAAGGGACGAAAAAACACATAATGCGAGCCTTTTTAAAGACTTCAAAAACCACCACATGTAAATAAACTACTTGTCATCGTGATGTCTAGCAGTAAAAATGAAACCTGCTATACCGACCAAATTGACAATATTTTCTAAGCAAGGACTCACACCATTTTGGTTAAACGTAGTAACTTCAAATTTCTAGACTACAGATGTCGGTAGCCTGCAAAATTGAACAGATATTTTTAAAATCTTTGGAAATTCTTACTATAAAACCTAACATTTTCATAGCCCTGTTAGCGATAGAAGTTATGAGAGATACAAAGCAGAGTTTCTGATCAAACATTATGCCTAGGTCAAGTATTTCGATTACAGAGATTAAGTCAACCTTACACAATGAATAATTATACATTATTGGGTGTTTGATTTTGTGGAACCTCATAACTTGGCATTTGTTAATATTTAGTTGCAGTTTATTACTAGAACACCATTTGAAAAAGTTGCTAAGGTTCTCTTGCAAGATTATGCAGTCGTACACATCATTAATGACCCTAAAAAACTTCATATCGTCAGCAAAAAGTAAAACTTCGACATTGTAGAAAATGCTGGTAACGTCATTGATGAAATGGATAAATAATAAAGGTCCCAGATGTGAATCTTGTGGGACTCCACTGGTAGCAATAAATTCATAGTATAGACAATCATTAATCTTAACAAAAAGTGATCTATCAGATAAGTAACTGATCAACCATGCCAGTAAATTACTACTTATCCCATATTTTACAAGTTTATTGTTTAATATTTTATGGCAGACCTTATCGAACGCCTTCGAAAAATCGGTATATACGGAGTCTATGTACCTGTTTCCTGTTAGTCTATGCTGTATTTATGTAGTTTACATATACTGTAAGGTTTGTGAGAGTAGATCTAGACGAGACAAACCCGTGTTGGCAATTAGTAATAAGGTGTTTAATATTAGAGAATATTTTCCTTAGAATGATTTTTTCAAAGAGTTTAGGTATGTTAGATAGAATACAAATAGGTCTGTAATTGCATACATCATTTTTAGAACCCCTTTTGAACACTGGAGACCTGACCGGTTTTAAGAGATTTTTAAAAAATTAAGTAAAATGGATAGGATAGACTATTTACACATTTTTTTAGAAATATGGGTGGGATATTATGTTTGTGAAAGATTTGATAGATGTAGTTACTTACTTTCTACATAATAATAATAATAACATTTGGATGATTTGAATAGCGCCGTTTATGTGGAAAAAAAACATTTCTAGAGACACTGTCGTTTATATAGGTGCAAATGCATTCGAGAATAATCCGTGCAATCGTAAGTAGATAGATGGGCCGTACCTACGATATTTCCTTAGTAGTTTCTAAGGCGATGCGGGTTACATTCTACAGATCATAGTAATACATCAAATTACAAAGGTAAGTAAATATTTACTTAATGAAATACTTAATGAAATACTTATCTGAAATGTTAACTCCGTGCTAAAACAGCAGAAAATTCTCGAAGCGTGAGCTCTGGCGTCGGTAAACTGTAATTTCAGTTCTAAACAAAATTCATATTTAATTATGATCTTTGGAGATTTGAAATGTCAGCATAACTCTTAACAACGATGTTCGATCAGTGTGAAGAAATTGTGTTGAAATCTAGTGAAAGACAATTTTTTTTAGTATACGGAAATACTAAAATAAAATATTTTATAAGATTCCAGATCAAGGAAGATGTTAGCAGTAGAACTTTGAAACTTAAATTTAAAAAAAAATATCTATGTTTGACTCATTTTTTGTTATTTTATCATCCATTTGTAAGCACCATTATAAATACGTTTTCATTTGATAAAATATGGTCATACACTCCGCAACAAAATTGCCCAAACCTATCGCCAGCCTTTTCGGTAAAAGCTTTTTTATTACCCAGAATTATAGTAATGTTATTATGACTTTTTTTTAATAAAACATTTTTACGCTTTTAATATTTATTTATGAACATTATTTACTGTTGATTACGTGACGTTTTATAAAATATTTTATGTGAAGTGCTTGAAAGCTAAATCGTTAAAAAGCTGCCGGTAGTAATGTTAAATCACGGGAAAACTTTTTTCACACATTGTCTGGATGAATTTAATAACAAGTGAGCATTTCCTAGTAGGTTCTGCCCTATTTTTTTCTCGATGAATATATTTTTTTTATATTTGGATATTATTGACGTTTTTATAAACTAACGCTTAATTAATCACTCATTGGTCAATATTTAGTCCTCACTAGATTTCCACTCAATTCTCACTCAATCCTTAAACAACCCTCAATGTACGGGACGTGTTTGCCTGTACAAGAAAATACTGTAAATAATAAACACCGTCACAAATCAGCCCTTGACATATGTTATGATTTAGGTGAAACACCCTGAGGTGTTTATTATTCTTTATTGGTTTAAAGAGGTACAGTTATAATTTATACATTTAACAAAGTTTTTTTTTTTTTTTTAATATCAAGAACAGTATCGTTATATACCTTTTTGAGCAAACGCTCGTGTTAAAAGGTGTAGAAACGTAATTAATTGCAATTTTAATTTTAAACAAAGAAAAATAAAATAAAATTTACAAACAATTGTTGTGAAAAATGAATAAAAAAAATAAGAAAGAGAGAAAGAAGAAGAAAGCAGAAAAAGGATATACAATATTATTTTCGAGAATTATGATATTATTTTAAAAGTGAAGAAATACTACTGAATTATATTTTTAATGGTGTTTTTGAATTTAACGTAATTTTTTGTACTATCATTTATTGTACTAGAATACAGAAAGTACAAAGGGGTGTAGCTAATAGCTACTTCCTATTTCTTATAGCCAACGCAATTCACAAGAAGTGGTGTATGTATTTCGATAATACTGTGTTTTAATATACAAATAGAAACTGAGGCAATCGGAATGCTTTCAGTGATGATTTCAGATTGGAGCACACCGCGCATCTTTTGATTGGGTCAACGCGCCATACGATACAGCAGATGGCCAGTAGTAGGTGACCTGCAGTAATTGGCCAGCTTTAGGTGGCCAGCACCGGGGGTCAGCAATGGGTAGCCAGAAGGAATTGGCTAGCCATAGGTGGCCAACAATGACCAGGAGTCGGTAGCCAGCAGGAATTGGCCAGTCTTAGGTAGCCAGCAGTCGGTAGTCCCAGGAAGTCAGCGGCGGAATGTTCATTTGATTATAGGGTTGGCACACGGAGACGTCACACTATTGTAATTTTTTTATAGAGATGCGACCGGCTCAGCTGTTGGAGTGCTACCAGTCGTAGCTCGTTGCACGTTGTCAAGCAGCGGGCGATCCGATTCAGTTGTCCTGGTGCCTATGTGTGAAGGAAAAGTAGCTTTCAGTTGAGAATCAGAGACGGTATCTAAAGGTTAAGCAAGAGTGTTGAGTGACTCGACCAGTTATAAATATTGAATAGTATAAATATTTTGTTAGTGGTTTATATACTCGTATAGTGCCTTCTGCAGGTGTTCGTGGGACGACATCTTCAGCTTTCAAAAACATGTTGTTGTTTTCAAGGCAGGTGTTCATTTAGATAGCAAAAATCTTATTTTGATTGTAAACAACATTTTCTCGTCACGGTTCGTATCGTCTGGTAACAGTTTTTTGGATGCATTTAATAATCTCGAGTATTCTCAAGTTTTTTATTTTAATGATTTAATTTTGGAAAAAGGGGTCATCGAACTCGTAGGTGTACGATTAGTGATTATCTATGCTAGCATTTTATATTACGCATTTTATTAAATGTATGATATCAGGCTTCTACGTATGATAAACCTCACACAATGCTCAATCAACTTTTACTCAATCATCACTCAATGGTATGTATTTCTCATCCAATGCTCAGTCAGTACTCACTCAATCGTCAGTCAACACTGCCTTAATCTTCACTCAATTCTGACTTATTCTTGAGCACAAATAATTTAAGATTTCAACATTAATTTTCTTGAGGCTTAACCCTACGAAAATCTAGGATAATAAAAAGAAACAATTTGTTTGAATTTTAACAAATCAATAAGCACTAATTTAATATTTCTATGGCAACTGATTTTTTCGTAACTTAATGTTACAATAAATTAAGTAATTCCGGGAAAGCTATTTTAGAACTATTAACAAGCGTTACAGATTTGTAGCGTCGATGATAATAATTTTCCATTTAATTATGGAACTGGAATAAATCTCATAGCGAAATTATTTATACATGGTAAAGTCTTTTCTCCCTTAAATTTACCTTATTTTTAAATAAGAGTATAAATGTATACCTACGACGTACTGTAATGTGTACCTATGAAATAATGTAATAATACCGGAAGAAACAATGAACCATCCAGCAATAAAGTAATTAAATTAAATGAAACAAGAGGCAGGATCTAGAAAAATACATTATTTTAACACTTTGTTGAAGAGAAGGTAGTCAGAAAATTTTGTAGAAACACAAATATTATCACTATGGTTGGACCATCATTACTACCCTCAGAAACAATCCTTTAAATCAGTCTTTTTCAAAGTGGGCGATAACACCCCTTTGTGGGCGCTGGAGGCTTTCAGAGGGGCAGTAAAAGGCTCAAAGAAAATTAGGGGGCGTTAAGGAAATCTAGAAGGGCGACGGTAGACAAATTCGATCTATAAACTCCGATGGAATCTAGCTGAATTAAATGATAATGGTTTGGTTTACTTCCTTGTAAAAAAACTGGGTATTCGACACTTTGTAAGTTGGTTTTAATTTAAATAAAACACTAATGATGGAATTACATATTTTCTGTCACCATCATTGGTTTCTCAAAGTTTGTATGGAAAATTACACCGAACTATCCACCTCCAGTTCGTGCCGTGTTTGTGGCAATGAAGTTCCAACGAGTTTTTGTTAATCAACGCGATTTTTACAACGCTACATGAGTTGTTAATTCCTCTAATTGAAACATTCTTTGATCTGAGAAATAGGACATGGTAATCATATCTATCCTATTCATATAATAATACGTATAGTTAATTTAAAATTTATATTTGCAATGTTTTTAAGATAAGCAACAGATGGTTATGTAAAAAGGTAAGTTAAAACATATGGAAGGCACTATTTTTTTTTTAAATCTCAAAATGGGCGGTGATTTAAATGAGTTTAAGAACCTGTGCATTTAATGACTTAAAATATACCTTAAGGTATACCTGGCTATCAGATGTGATTAAACATCTAATAGTCTGGTACTTCTTATACCTTCTTCCAGTTTTCACTTCTGTCAGTCTCACAACGTTCCTTAATAACGAGGATTCCAAACTGCCACTTGTGTCGAACAGTTGGAACTCCTTTTTGGTTTCACATAAAATACCGTTCTTCCTATCCGTGCATACAATAATTTTCAATAAGCATTTACCCGTGACTTACGGGCTACCCTGTTGCTTTAATATTTATATCTCCCATCATCGTGTATGGGAAAGCGGAAATTAGATTGTCAGAGTGCTGGCATGAAATCAATTGAATACCTAACTTTGTACTTCTTACATAATAAAATATAAAGATGTTTTGTGCAAATCTCTGTACGTAATTGTATGATTGATTCAAAGACCAAGTTTCTTGTGACTTCATTATATGTACAAACAGCATACAAATTATACCGAAAGCCTGAAACTTTATCAAGATTTTCGTGTTTTGAATAAACATCCATCCCTTTATGAGCCTTTATCAATTAAGTTATCCGACCTTTCGACCTTATCATTTTGATAACCATCCACAGTACAATTTTGAAAACCTTCCGGTATTATCAAAGGACAATTTCTCCAAAGTTATGGAAGTGTTTTCAATGAATACATCGATTTAAATATCGAAAAATGTTCCGTGTTCTGACATTTTTTGGGGAATAATTTTATAAATAACGCGAAATAAGTTGAAATAAAAAAATAAAAATTTGAATTGAGGTACCCATTTCTACTACAAGATCAGAAATTCCCACAAAAATAACGGTACTACGATTTTATTCTAAGGATTTTTAACGTTTCTTCAAATTAATGTAATCTTCGAGATTGAAATATATCACGCAAGATAGGAATATATAGCAAAAAGTCAACTTGAATTTAACTTTTTTTTATTTTACATTTTATGTCACATAAGAATTCTTGATCTTTCACACACTTATAAGCACCAAGTAAACATATTAACAATCAGCATAAATATGTTCATAATTTATTTTAAATAACAGTTTTGTACATGAATTCATGTTTTTTTTTAAATAAATAAATTACAGAACTTAATCAAGTATTCAAAAATCTTGTTATAATTCCAAATACTATAAAAACCTGTCAGTTTTTCTATTCAACGATCATAAATTCATAAGTTTCGGACAATGTTAAAAGAGGTACCTTCGGAGATTCATTTAAGATTCCTCGATAGATGGAAAGAAAGCCGAAATTATAAATAGGAGGTTTGCCTTATAAATTTATACTGACCATTAAAAATGTGAAAGATTTCTAAAACATTATCATCTTAATAATAATAATAGTTTATTCCATAATTAATGTAGTGATATGCGGAATTTAAGTGAAAAAATATAAGCACAAAAATGTGTGCAAGCAGCCGTTTATGGAGGATATTTGAACATTTCCCGTCTCCAGAGGGCCATCAGGGAACACTCCATCCAGGCAACCATGGCAATGATGATTGTGTTATTTGATTGGCGTAGTCTGCGCCATAAGCTTCCCATGTGGTGGCGGAGAAGCGCTCTCAAAGAGAGCACTCGTGCCTCCATGAACATTTCCGTAGCACTGCAGAATCTCGGTAGGCGGAATGGTTGGCGATAAGCATTATTGTAAGCGACTTTTAGCATATGCCATTAGGATGCAGTGTAATCTACCCACAGTTCTGACGTGTACAGCAAAGTGCAGAATGCGTGGAATAATATCCTTTTGACGTTTGTACTGCAAAAGTGAAAACTCCTTGACAGCATACCTGCTCTAACGGATATCGCTCTTCTTTGTCTTTCCATATCCTCGATTTCTTTCATGTCGTCTGTGATAATATGTCCCAGGTATTTGACGCTACTGAAGAGGTTTGCATGATTTTGTTTTTACATTTGAAAACCATAACGATTGATTTGGATTAATTTTTTGCAAAATCTTCACATATTTGGAGTAGTTTCATTAAGGGACGATGCTAGAAGATCCATATCATCTGCGTAATTAATATTATTACACATAAACATACTTGAATGGCAACCTATGTTGGTGTTATTAGATGCATATATTGAAGAGTGCTGGAGACATGCTTCCTCCTTGCCTTACGCCACTTTTCGAATAAAATTCTCAATTCTCTATTTCAATGTAACAATGTGCCGAATTGTAGTAATCGGACACTTGATTTAATTTTTTCTACTGTTGAGGATATAAAAGTCTATGAGTCAGCCGAATCCTTTGACCCAATTGATAGTCACCACCCTCCACTTACAATACTAGTACCTATTACAATAGAGTGTGACCCTCTAATTAAAAATTGTAGTCGTAATTTCATTAATGCTAATTACCAGGACATTAATCATGCACTTAAAAAAGTAAATTGGTCTGTTCTCAAGGAAGGTGATCTCGACTATAGCGTAGAACTATTTTACTCTCAACTGAATAGTATCATTTCCGACACAATTCCTCTAATTCATCATAAAGTACGAAAGTATCCGATATGGTTCAGCAAAGAATTAATTCAGTTAATTGTTATTAAAAAAGAAACACATAAAAAATATAAAGAACACAGAACAATTCCCAACTATACGGCATTCAACAATATTAGAAGAGATTGCAAAAAAATGACAAAAAGATGTTATAAAAATTACATTAATTCGGTTGAGAACACGATACTTCATGATGTAAAATACTTTTGGAAATACACAAAATCAATGAAAAACAATGATGCTGGTATTTCTGGTAATATACGTTACAGACAAAATAGCTCCAGTAAAATTTATGAAATTGTTAACATGTTTGCTGATTACTTTAAGGACGTGTATGAACCTGATATTCCAGATGACTTAATTCCTTACTTCAATTCGGATATAAATTTACACTTATCGCAAATACACATTGATATTGAAGACATTATAGTCTGTATTAAATCACTTGAACCCAAAACGAGCTCGGGACCTGATAAGATTCCTTCCATCTTACTTAAGAATTGTGTCCAAAGTTTATCTGTTCCGCTTAATATCCTGTTCAACAAGTCACTCTCCACAGGACACTTTCCACAAATATGGAAACTTAGCTACTTAACTCCTGTATTTAAAAGTGGTGATAAATCCTTTGTTGAAAATTATCGGCCTATCTGTATTCAATCGTCTATACCTAAACTTTTTGAGAAATTGATTCTTAAGAAAATCAGCTTCTTTGTAAACTCTTGTATCGCAACTTGTCAACACGGCTTTATCTCCGGCAGATCAACTTTGACTAACCTAACATTATATGAAAATTTTATTTCCAATGCACTTGCCAACAAACAACAAGTTGATTCTATATATACCGACTTCAGTAAGGCGTTTGATAAGGTCTGTCATAAAATCCTCATTAATAAACTTTTGAAACTCGGCATTAATGGAAACCTTTTATCTTGGTTTAAGAGTTACCTACTTAGGCGTCAGTTAACTGTCTGTATTAATGATCACTTATCCTACATGTTCGAAGCTACCAGTGGCGTACCCCAGGGTTCGCATCTTGGTCCTTTACTTTTTAATTTATTCATTAACGACGTAACAAACATATTCACCCGTGTTCTCATTCTTATGTTCGCTGATGATATGAAGATATTTAGAATTATTGACAATATCGAGGACTGTCTAACACTTCAATCTAATATTAATAGCTTTTACGATTGGTGTCTTAAAAACAAATTAACTCTTAATGTAAAAAAATGACAACTTATGAGATTCCACAGAAAAAAAAAACCATTTTTGTTCACCTACTTTCTCAATAATCACACCTTATTATCTGTGGATGAAATAAGAGACCTTGGTATAACCTTTGACACTAAATTAACATTCATTAAACACATTAATAATATAACCAGTAAAGCAATGCAAATGTTAGGATTTGTCTTACGGATTTCAAAGGATTTTAAAAATTTAAAAACTGTCAAATTACTTTACACTTCACTTGTTAGAAGCCAACTAGAATTTAACACCACCATTTGGAGTCCTTACTACAGTGTACATGAGAATTCCCTTGAGCGAGTCCAACATAAATTTTTACGTTATATTAATTTTAAATTGGGATTATTCGTCGAAAACATTAATTACCCCTCTCTGTTACAATTATTGGGACTCGATACATTAAAAGAAAGAAGAATTTGTTTTGACCTATTTTATTTATTTAAAATCGTTACCAACCTGTTGAACTCCCCTGAACTTCTTTCGTTAATATGTTTCCATGTACCTAGTCGATCAGTTCGTTTCAAATTACCCTATCATTGCAACAATACAGGATCTAACGCTGAACTCAATTCCATAATGAATCGCCTTCATGTACTTGGTAATAAATATGTTTTGGATGAATCTATAAACATTACTAGCTTAACTTCATACAAACACTACTTAATTAAAACTGTATGTCAGCGCTTCTCAGATTGATTATAATCAAATACAGTTTTAAAGTATTAATTTATCCGGGATTTATTGTATATGAATTGTTTATATATTTATATTATACTGTTGTATTGTATTTATAATAACTATTTCTATTGTTCTCTTTTATGTATTTTATATTTTTTTTATCTATGTATATTCTGTATTATTATGTAAAACAAATGTTATTTTTTTGTAAAAGCCGCTATAATCGGCGTTAATAAATAATAAATAAATAAATAAACATATAAATAAAAGTATCACCCAAAAAAAAAAAAAAAAAAAAAAAAAAAAAAAAAAAAAAAAAAAAAAAAAAAAAAAAAAAAAAAAAAAAAATGGGTTGGAAAACCCGTCAAACCATTAAATAACTAAAAAGTAATAAACTTTTTATTTATACACCCATTGCATTAATGTTATGTGGCGTATTGACATTTCTTTCTAAAAAGCTTGTTATATTCCTTTTTTTACACTGGCCCTGAGGAACATAATAACTTGTGTCATCTTTGAGAATACTGTGAAGATGGGTCTTTTCAAGGGAATAAAGGAGAAGAAGTTCTGAGAAGGATACGGTTATGAGGAGTGGGTAGGAATCTGGATTTCAGTGTGACGAACGTATGATTGTTTTTCTCTCATTGTGGTGCAAGGCAATGGGTCTAAATAGTTCTGTTGGAGAGGTCAAAGGGTCTCCTTTAACCAGTGTATCCCGATCCGGCCCGCCACGCAGTAGGTGGGAAGACGCATTCCAAGACTTATACAGACATCACCCCCATGGACCGGGCACCCCGGCTAATCGATCAAACTAAACACTATTGTGAACTACGTGGGGTGACATATGACTGAGGTGTTGTTTATCCTATAAATGGTTCCCGGGTCGGCGGTACCCGTACCCGCTTCCCAACTTGAAACTCCTTGGGTGTATTACCACATTGTTTTCACCCAAAAGTGAGAGGAACCACTTAATTTACATTTCCAATTTTCCCCGGAAAACGACAACAAAGCAGAACATTAAAAAATGGCTTTGTCAAGTTTTTAAGGTCTCTTCAATAAAGAAACACTCGGGTTTTTAAAATATTTGTTTTCGTTTACTTACACTAGTACAATTAACATAATGACTTGGGACTTTTAAATATCTACCCGGTTTTAAAGGACGGCTAAGTTCCCTGTTAGTTCGGTGGAGTACGGCTTTGTTCTGCTGATCCAAATACAAAAAGTAATTATTAAAGAAGCTACCCACATTTATAAGAAATAATCAACGCACACATTAACAAAAGCCTGAACTCGAGTAGTTTCCTGCCTTATCAATAGAGAAAAACTGCTTTATCAGTAGGGATAACTGCCTTATCATATAATCAGTAAAGTCGTGTGAGTGAGGCGTAAGGCGACAGAGGGTTCAGCCGAACTTCAAACGTAATTTCTATATAAAGAGCAGTAGTTTTTAAGAATGATTTATTGCCTAAAGGCTCGGTTAGTATTTTTTTTTGTCAATTTTCAAAAGGTACATCTATCGGATAATATACCAATGGTCAGACCTTTCTCGAGATCATTGGTTGAAAAATATGTAGGAATAATAATTTCTTCTTACACCATTTATCCGGGAAAACATACCAATTTATCGGCCTACCCGGGACGTTAAGACTTAACGTCTAGATAAAGGGTTTAAGAATTTGTGACTGCTAGTAAATTCGAGCTTTTTAATGGAACTTGTGGTGCGGAGATGGTTCTGAATTTTCGTTCACGATTTTCACGGCCTAGGAATTTTTTCAGACAATATTTAAAATCGCAGAATATTTAATAATTGAATCGGAATGAAAATGCTATATTCAAGAATATATCTCTTTGTCATTGATAATCGTTTAGCAAAAACGTACTGTTTGAGCAATCTATTGTTTTTTATGATAACCTTGTAAATTTAACGATAAAAAGTAACGGTCTTTAACTTTGGTTTTAAGTCTCTTACAGCTTCTCGTATGAAGCATTGGTTATTAACTAAGACGAGAAAATACCCTAATATAACGTTGGAATCTTAACGACGTAAGTGAAGAAGCCATATACAAAAATAGGCGACGCTCAGCCCTATGTATTGGACAAACCTACGGTTGAATTTGCCCTAGCCATTCTCTAAAATAAATAGGGAATCTTAACGGTATACGTTATGTAGTCGTGTAAAAACAATATTTGGCGCGCGGCCAGGCGCAATGGATGGACCTATGGTAGAATTTGCCCTAGCAGGCCAAGAAAAATTATCTCTTCGTGGAGTTTAATTGAATTATTTCTGAAGAACGTATTAATTAAAAGTAAGCCTCGAGCAAACACCCTTTGAAAGACTCTTATGTCGCCTTAATTGATGCAAACATTTTAATTGGCCCACTATATCTACTATGTTTGTATGCTGAGTAGGCATACTTGTTGACGCATTAGTGCAAGTGGCAAATTGTATTGCTAACATCTATTGTAAACTTACGATGCAGTAGGCTAAATTTAATTTCTTGTCATGAGTGACTTTTAAAGTGTAGCAGAATACCTTATCTAGGTACTAGAACGACAATAATAAACTATTTATTTATTTTGTACATGAACGCATGTACTCAAAACAGTCTTTGAAATTACAATAAACACTTTTTTCAATAACAAAAAGTACACACTTTACAAGAAATGAAGAGCATACTCATTAATTTAAGCTTTCGGAGTTTTTTGACGTCATTCCTTGAAATATAACGCAGTAACATAAAAATTTCTCCTGCATGGTGTCACATTACCTAAACTACTAGATTTTACAACGTATGACTGTTTTACCTTTGTGTGTGTAAGTCCCCGTGTGTGTCCTGAAAAGTGACAGCCTCTGAAATTGCAATTAATTAATAAATATTCGTTGCCTGAAAATCCAAAGTCCTCGCTTTGGCACGAAAGGTTTTAGTGATAACCTAAAACAAACAAAAAATTCAAATTTTTAAATTTGTTGGTATGTTATTTCGTACGTGTATAAAAATAGTTCAGTGTACGTTTCATAATTATGTAGATTTGGCGAAACGTTTCAAACAGAGATATTGGGGTATGAGAATGTTTTAGTATGGAATTTTCATTTAAATTTGCGAGTATTTTTATAACTCATTGCATTCTACAAATACTGAAATTGTTTTACCAAATTTCAAAAGCTTCAACTTTTAGAAATATGTTAAACAAAACACTGATTCCATTGGAAAGTTAATTTGAAATTTACCACAATACACGACAGCATGCCGAAAACGTTAAATAATCCGTTTAACAAAGGTTTACTTTAGTTATATACTTTCAATGTATATTTTTTAATAATATATACATTTACACGCATCAAAATGGGATCGGGTGAGGAACTTGACGATCCGAGACATGTATGGTATTAAACCCATGTTACTTTTTATAGTAAAATGGCATGTTGACACGTTGAACTCAAAATTCCAGAAGAGTGCTCAGTACTAAATAGTACACGGAGAAAACATGCTGATAAAATATTGCTAATTTATTAAAAAATCTCTTCAAATTTGTCGTAATCCTGTTAAAAACGGGATTGCATGTGTTCATAAAAATCATTAACAGGGCAATACGTGTACTTTGTACGTTGTACTCACACTTTATTAAGAAATGGTCTACCGTCTCGTTTATAACAGGATTTTACTTAATCAGCAATACTCATTTTTCTCCGTTTACAAAGCTTGGGAATGCAGTTCTAGATTTTGCGCGAGGAGAGGTTGGGCCTGCAATCCCTGTGTATTTTGGACACTTGTGCAAAGTAGCTAAAGAACTATAAAATCTACACACAATTAAGCAACAAAAAACAAATTCCAACCTCTGAACGTTGTCATGTACGAGTGGGATCAAGTCGTTTTCCTACGGACAAATTCCAGAACACGACGCACAATAACTATTATATATTATTTTATTTGACATTAGTCAATTCTCTTTTTCAATTTAAATTTTTTCTCAATCTCAATTTTAATTTTTAACGGTAATGTTAGAATTTAAGAAAAACCTTTGGATAGGTTTGTACCTTTGGACATTTGTACAAAAATTCATATTTAGAATATAATGTATAATATAAGTAGGGATACAAATAACAAATTGAATTTTATAAGTACACAAATAATACCTTAAAGTCATTAAATCCCTTGATCCCAAAATCCACTTACCTAATCCTTTTTGATAACCATTAAAAATAGTTTATTAGAATCTGCGCTTTTACCAGACTCTTCCCTTACTTTGTAGCATTTCTCACATTCTGATTTCATTTGATTTTCTCTGGTTCTCTTACGAAAGCCAATGAGTCATTCATTTCCAGTCATTTCGAAGTGAAACGTCAATAGGGTCATTTCGGTCAATAGGGGGTACTAAGATCGCACGTAACGAGTGTGTGATCACAGCCATAGCAGATTTTTTTAGTATCTAATACGTTCATCAGAAATAATTAAAATAAATCCCACGGAAATATAAATTTTCTAAGCCTACTAGGGCAAATTCAAAAGACAAAAATTGCCGTGCTGCGAATAACCTGACAATATTTGAAAAACTCCTACTACCATCACAAATTTTTCTTGTTCGTTTCGTGATGGAGGACTTATACAGCCGAGGAATTGAACTCACGAAGCCTGGGTGAGGTCCAGACGCGATGCCGACTCATCGGTCATATATTTCAAGGTCGTATTATTTTAAATCTATTTACAAAAAAATACTAGGATTCAGAGGTTCACTACTACTTATTCTGTTTCTTTTCAAAGTCTGAACGTTTAAGTTCTGACTTTTGGGAGAATCAGGCATAACCCATCTTGATAATAGAGTACATCCAATGTATCCATCTTTGGCATCATGTCCATATCTTTAGTTGAGGTCTTCTCGTGAATGGAAATTAACCATGTATCGTAAATATATAAATATATATTTTTTTAATCGTACTAAAGAAAAATACATATAAAGTTTAGTAGAGTCAACTAACACACAGCTTTGAATGTATTGTCCGCTATCTTTTTATAGTGTACATAATCCGAGTTTATCTTTTTTCTCCATAACCATGTTAAAAAAAATCATAACACCTATCGTCTAATTTCGTTACAATACTTTTTATCTTTATTTCAATTTCACGAGAATATTACAGCATACACGAAGCGCCGAAATTTTCTTCAAATTGAATCAAGTTTCTATCAATTTCTTAAGAGATCTCTCCCCAAAAGAATTCTCTGCTGTTAATTTGATATTTCACGCTATCAGAGCATGAAACCGCCCTAAAAAACGAAAAGAAAAAGAAATATAAAACTGCTCCAATTCTAGATAAAAATATATTATTTCAGAATAGCTTTTTTTCGGGTACTAGCACTGAAGAGATAAACTAGGCGGGTTTTTTGGATGTGTCTGGTGTGTCTTAAGTAGGGTAAAATTTCCTTTATACCGGCTGAGATTGATCATATATTTTTTTTTAAATAAGTTCAACCCTTAGGAGCCGGAGCCCTGCAAATTCAGTGATGAAGAATTGTGCCCACGCACGTCACGAAGCAATGCAATTGCAATATCGACTTTATATATACATTTCGACTTTGGATATTACTACTACTAGGTTTGTTAAACACAAAAATAAAAATCTCACTTTTTCAATTTATTTATTATAGGAGACGGTTGACGTAAGGTTCTCGTGATCACTTAAACCATAGGCCCATTGTGGTATCTCCCATTTTACCTCATTATTTTAACAGTAATCCGGTCTCTTTTATAAAGTTCACCAGGGTTGTCATTTGATATGTGGCTATATCTTCTGGTTATTCAATGTGTCTTCCCAGTTATCTGAGCCTTGTTACCAACAGGGCGGTATATTGGCACCAAAGGTGAATTGGAGTATCTTCACCCTCTTCACATTTCCTCCATCTTTCGGTGTATTCTTCTCCCAACAGCTGCATGTATCTCCTGAGATGGACACATCCCGTTAGTAGTACTACCAGTTCCCTCAGTGAATTTCTGTCCATATTGAGTAGTTGTCTGGTTTGCCTTGGGTCTCGTCCGTTTATGAGTACTTTGGATTGTCTAAATCCGGGTGCCCTTTTCAATTCCTCCCAGTGCCAAGATTTGACCCACTTTTCAATATGTAATTTGGTGTGGCAAGCTGCTACTCCTACGGCCGGAATGGATCCCGCAAGTGGTTCTTTCGCCTCTTTCCTTGCTAGTCCATCAGCTAGCTCATTGCTCTCAATTCCTTTATGCACTGGTACCCAGATCAAGGTTAGGTTATTGATGGTAGCAAGTTTTTCAAGAATAGTCCTGCATTCCATCATCAGTCTGGAGTCGCATCGGTTACTTTTCAGTGCCACTAGAGCTCCCTGACTATCAGATCATATACCTATGTTCTTATTGCTGCACCCGATACATATGTTCTCCTGTGCACAAGCTAAGATGGCCTACATCTCAGCTTGAAATACAGTGTAATGTGTTCTTAGAGGTATACTAAGTTGGCTATTGCAACCATGTAAACCGATCTTTGTCAAGTATAGTTTTGTTTCATGTTGGCCTTAACATTTTTTTAATAAGTTTAGTGTTAAAAAACGCCACGGGAATATAAAGCACATTCGTTTGCGGCTACGGTACAAATCTTGGAAGTTTATTTCTCTCCTTGGAAAATTTCCCGCAAGCGCAACTAAATATATACTATCTAAAGATGGCCGTGCTATCTTGAAATTTTAAAAAATGATCACATGATTTTAGATTATATTAATAAATAAATATGATGGAATTCCACCTCTAATTGTCAGTATTAAACATGGAAATATAAAAAATAACTCATATCAGATATACAAAATATTTGCGCATGCTGCTATTTGAGCCCACGACCTTCATGAACAGATTTTCTCAAGTTCAATGGCCTGTCTGGAGCCAAAAAGTCCTATGTAAAATGGCGACATCAGTTTTCTTCAAAATCCGTGTAGATAACACTTCTAAAAAAATTGGTTCAGTGGGTTCTAGAATGTTCTCTCGCAACTAACCATTTTTAGCTTGGCCTTTTTGCGGAGTTTTTAGTATGTGGCCTGTATTTGAATATCACAAACTCTCGTAATTAGACATTACGCACTGGTACGCCCTCGCTGTTGGCTGTAACCGGTAGGGCGAACATACAAATTAGTTCATTTTGTGATCAGTCATGCGTCTAATGAGGCTGCAATACAAGACACGTAGAATACTTTTAAACGCAAGACATTTAGAATACACAATAATTATTATTACATTCACATTTACTATTAAAATACAAAGTATCTCTAGTATCTTTTTCACATTGCGCTCCGAAGCGGACTGTAGGTTGTTGTGTTGGTGTTGCATCATGATTTCCTCATCTTCATGTTTGTCGACCTTATCTTCATGTATGTAGACCACATTTATATGTTTGTTGATTTCCTTACTTCATGTTTGTTGACTGTATGTTATGTTTGTGTATCCTCATCGTCGTGTCTACTTCGGCATTTTAGTGTGTTTTTATTAAATTGTTAATATCCATGGTGTTTTTAATTTAATTTGTACTAAAAGATGTATTTAAGTTTGGGATGTTAAGTAAATTTATGGAAGGTGTGTTTTCGAAACCAAGCCTAACACAAATAAATCTCTTACCTATTTAAATGATTTTGAGACAGAATTAATGAAATTATTTTTTTCTTGTATAAATTCAAAATTCCAATCGGAATCGAAGCATGAGTTAATTATTTTTGGTCTCTTATATAATCCTATATAATTACTTATTTATTATTCTGGGTCACAATGACTCAAATTTTAACGATTCAAATATACTGGCCCGATAACGAGATTATTTATTTCTTAACTTAATGCGTGTCTTCAAATTGATAGTTACTCTCCACGTTTCGGACAAAAAATATTAAGCGAAGCTAAATCGTTTTCATTCAGTAAGCAATCCCCATTTTCGCCTCATAAGTCATTTCCAAAAAATCATTTTAACCGTAAGTCATAAAAAGAAAATAATTCATTTTTGATATTTTTAATTCCACACCGTTTACGCGATAAAAAAACCTCATGGATGCTTAGAATATCATATAGAATAATTACATATTAATATATTTTACAATTGACGTAAAAATCAAATGTAAATAGTATTTACGATTGAAACTGAACATCCACAAACGTAAATATCGTTTTCGCGAATGTTTTGCAGGGCGTAGGAAGTGTAGTTACATTTACACCCTCCAAGGTGCATAGGCTAAAGTCATGCACTTTAAACCCGAGCCTCCAGACAGCCTGCCAAAGCCTCGGGCCAAAAACATTAGCACTTTGCAATGGAAACCAGTTCCACGTTTCTCTCTGCACTCCATTTTTCAGTAAAAGCCCAAGGCATCAGATTCCCGAATTTCTACCACAAATTGTCAAAGAGCAACAAGCTGTTCAAAAATTCAGGAACAAATTTTGAAAGCGCACAAATTAGCGTTTCATGAAACAATGTGTACCTATTACTTACTTTTAATTATACTTCACTTAGAACTCTTGCTTCTTGGTTATAATCCTTGTAATCATATTAAGCTGATATTGTGATGAAGCCCTTTATTTAAAGAGAAGCAACATTGTACCTACCTAATCAGTGTCTCACCAGTACAGGTGTGACAATAACAAATCGTTTATGAACATATTTGTATTTACCTTTTACCCATTCTTATTTGTTATTTACTTGCATATTTAGCTTATTCATTTTGTTACTATTTTTTTATTATTATGTATTTAAACATCCATGTACCTATGTAAATTTTTAGGCCCCATGCCTGTTTTATGTACTTACATAAAAATAAATAAGTAAAATAAATAATCATCTCGAATAATATTGGTTGGCCATCTTGGAAACCTCCAAGGTGGCCAACCACGTACCGTAGAGAAACAGATGGAGACGGTTTTAGTCAATAAGGAGAATTGGTAGAAACCCCAAAAGAAGCCGAAATGATCAAGTGCATCAAATATAACTTGCAATTGTACTTGACTACCAAACCGAAGGTCGCGGGTTCGAATCCCGGCGTGCGCAATTACAATGACCACCATTCAGAATTGAAACGTCGTTTAAAATTTCTTTATCGTCTTTGGAGGCCAGATCTGAATAGCCAGGTACTTCCCTGCTTTCTTCTTCCCCATCTCCTTCTCCCTACTACACTCAGCCTCACAACATACCCAATTGGGGATGCAATAGTCTCACTGGCTCCAGATGGTTGGGAGCCGTCAGGACTGTTGTGCGGTAGTCACATAAAAAAAGTAAAAAGTCGAAATAACAGCAGAATTTTTATGAATGGGAATGAACTAGGAGTGCCCGCCAAGGCAAAGTTGCGTAGCTTTACCCTCTGAAACTACGTGTAACGTGATGGTTTGGTCATAATTTTTATACATGTAATAAGTATAATATTATGTTTATCTGGATATGTCTATGCATTTGTTTCAATTGATAAAAAACCTTTCGCAGCTGTCACCGTCATTTTATTCTATTGTTTTTGACTTTAAACCCGTCAAAAACTACGCGCACTATTTGATGGATTATGACAATTAATTCGAAGATTTTAATCATTCAATAAGTATATTATTATACAATTCTGTGGGAAAATGCTGCTTTTGTGTAATTTGCTATTTTTGGTAGATTTAAATGTTATAGATGATAGTACACACAATATTAGATTAACTGGGTAAAGAAAGACTAGGTGTATTATCGAAGAACTTTTTTGACTTTTTCTTCGATTTTAAAAAACCTCAGTAGAATCGAGCCCAATGGATACACACTAGTCAATTAAAAATTGGCATAATGTCCTAACAATTGGTATGTGTTGTTCCGAAATACATTTTAAATTAATCTGTGTTTCCGTATAATGTCGGGTTTACACGAGCCAACCCCATCGATTTGAATAAATTAACAATTATTGCAGTTTAACCACTTAAACCTGTCCAAAAGCATCGCACACGAAATTTAAGAAAAAAATGGATTTAAGAAAGAGTCAAACTCAAATATGTATTAACATTCTACATTGGTGTACGCACTTATCTTAGAAGCGCCGCTAATACACAAAAGATTTCACACTTACACACCGACTAGTAAAAATGTTTCACAAAACTATATAAAAATATTGTCAAAAATTATGTGTAACTATTGACTGCTTTATAAAATGGGATGTACACATTTGTGATGTTTGTAAACTTCTAAGGGCTATTGTTTTGGAACTGCTATTGGGATTTTTAAAATAAAATATTACGTGCTCATAAATACTTTTAAATTAACTAGTATATTGTATCTCTGGCTGAATCCACTATCCGATATGGAATTGCTTTTTGGGACATTTTTGTACAACATATAAGTTACATCCAAACATTACAAAATTGTTAATCCGTGAATATACCAATACACACAGAAGTAACATTTAATTAGTGTACAAGTCTCTGAATATTTTACCCAAGATGAATATTATTGTATCTTCTTGGATTCCATATTGGGAAAGAGTTTACCATAAACTTAATACAAGATTCACTAAAAGATGAAAGATTGGTTATTTCAAAATGCTCCAATAAAAAACCCAAAAACTATATTGTAGCCAAAATATTTAATAAACTACAAATAACAATTGAAAATAATACCATTTATATTGTTAAAGTCAAATAAAATCTAAGAAAATAGTTATTAGAGATAGATGATTAATATTGATACCGTACTGTAGCCCATACGAAATTAACATAGGGATGATGTCTAAGGAACTGAAAAGAAAAATAAATTACAATAACGAGATACACGGACACGGGACGAGAAATTCTAAGCAAATTAGATTGCCAACAAGAAAAAAAAACAAGCACCCAAAAATCTCTGATGTACCAGGCCGTTCAACTCTATAACAAAATCCCGAAGGAAATTGCTGTGATAGAAAATATTAATAAGTTCAAAAATGAATTAAGAAAATATGTCTATCTCAATTATTAATGTTTCTTTTTTTGTGACTTTATTGAAATATTTAAAGAAAGATTATGTTTGCCAAACAATGTACATGTTTATATGTTTATAAAACTATTAGCACACACGAAGATGTGAGCTAACTTAAGATTAATAAATAAATAAAAATAAATACGCTAATTGAAATTCACATTACGACTCATAATTTTTGTAATGCCTCTTTTACCTACCTATACCTATAGAAACTATTGATTTAACTGTTTATTTACCTGGTCGTTATATAACGCGTATACTACTATTCATATGTTTATATTTGAACTATTCTATTAATTTAACCCATTGATCAAAATTTTAATTTTTGATAATCATTATTAGATATACACACATACCGTTTAAAAATAAATAAATTCATGCATTTATCTACCTGTTGAAAAAATACAAGATTTTACACGTTGTAATACGATCAATGTGGTGATTTTAAAATCACTCAAAGTGTTTAAATATACATTGTTGAAATAACTTATTCAATTTATTGGGAATAACTTGAAACTTATAAACCTTATTTTAATAAATAATCACTTAAAATATTATATTAACAACTTTTGATGTAATATGAAACAGATAAAGACTCAAAAAAATTGATATAGAGAACTGCTGAACAGCATTCATATGGCAAGCAATAAATAGTAAACACATAATATAATTTTGTTCAACCCTTCCTGAGTATATGTAGCTAAGACAAGCTTCAGTGCCTATTGTCCTGGAGACGTCAACCTGTGTGGAACAAGGGAGATATCAGGTTGTCAGGGAAGCGTCTTGCCGCTGGTATTAGATAATATCACATTCGTGAGACCGAGTGTCTCACAGACGTTCTCAGACCACGGATAAGATATTATCATTAAGACGAGACAATACCCTAAAATAAAGCCAGAATCTTAACGACGTAAGTGAAGCAGCCGTGCACAAAAATATGCGATGCGCGGCCCATATGAATTGGACAGACCTGCAGTTGAATTTGTCCTATCAAATCTCTAAAATAAAGTAGGAATCTCAACAACATAAGTGATGAAGTCGTGTGAAATTTAATTTTAATTTAATTTATATTTAATTTGATTTTACGCCCAGACGGACTTTTACATGGATTTTACGAACAGAATATACCTAGTTAGCTGTCGAAAATAATACAAAAAGCGTGATATAATAGTAAACTGATAAACTTAATAAGAAACAATTTTAGTAAAACCTGTAACACCTGTAACCTGTAAACTAATATAGAAACTACAACAATACTACATATAAGACAAATTAGTAAAACTACATTGTCAACCCTATTATAATTTGTAGGATTCAACAAAATGCTTGTATAGATTACGCTTAGTTCTATAAATGGAGCCAATAAAAATACCAATAGTAGAGCCGGCACGTGGAATTTAATAGTGGCAACGATGGCAGGACTGTCAATTATGTTGTTAATGACTCTGTGTACGTATACATTTGCGAACCGAAACGCGAACCGAGTCATGAATTACGGGAAAGAAACGAAGCAACTGCAAACGGCGTTTCGTGCCATTTGCGGTTGCTTCATACCTTTCCCATAAGATGAGGTTCAGTTCGGCAGTTCGGCTCGCGTATGTGTACGTAGCATAACAAAACCAGGTCTGACATAATTCTCCTGCCAGACACTGTTGTAAGATGAAATTGATTCATCGAACTGACATAATAATGTATTCAATTGAAACTCTAAGCTTAAAATTTACATTCCATATGAAATGTGTGCTGAACTCTGTATTGTTATAGTGAACTTACAGGGGAGCAAATAGGTGAATTATATTCCACTTGACTTCTGACTAATAAAATATATAGGGTTTTCATACAATCTAAGGATTTAATAAATAAATAACTTTCTACTACAACACATAAATACCTGTCACACTTAATCACAAACACGTTAACACCTCAGCACAGGTTCTTCTAGTGAGGTGTTCACGTAACATACAATATCACCCACACACAGTTTTACCTATATCAACCTATGTTCTTTTTTTTTATACCTCTTTTCTGTACTTTTTTCTCTGTACTACAATATAAACCACTGTAATCATTTGTAAAATGTGTATTCAAGAATAGACATAAATAAATAAAAAAAATAATAATAATCAGTTAAAGTTCTGCGAAGGAAGCCAAGCATCTTTAAAGTCTTTTTAGTTGTGTGTCAAATTTTCATCAAATATTACACCCATGTCACGAATTTGTGACACAGGTATTATTTATTTTAATATTATTTAATGTGTATTCTGGTATTATAATGTGTTTTTGAAAATTGAATTACTTGACAGTTCTGAATGTTAAAAATTAAAGCATTTTTTCACCCTATGGTTAAATTGATTTAAGTTAGTTTGTAAAATTTGGCAATCGTGTACATTTCGTATTTTTTATATATATTTTTTTAAGTCGTCAGCACATAGCAGGACTTCTAAATCATTAAATTAGTCAACAATGTCACTGATGAATAATAAGAAAAATATTTGACCTAGAGGTGGGATCTTTGAGGAACCCCACTTGTGGCCTCAAATACATAAGATTGTAATGAATTAATCATTACGCTAATAGGGTTATTGCTAAGATAACTAACAATCCAACTCAATAATTTACATTTGATGCTACACAATCGGAGGTTATATATAAGTATGTTTTACTAAAAACAGCGTATGTACTGTTCACTTACTATTTGAAACAGATATGTAATTTTCATAAAACATTAAATCTCAAGGTAGAGCGACCTGTGATGAAATCACGGTGGTTAGGAACAATAATGCTGTTTACAATGATATCTAGCACTAATTTCACAAAATGTTTCGGTAAAGCAGACATTATTCAAATTGGTCTCAAGTTTGATATATCGCTTTTATCGCCTTTGAAATGGATGGACCTACGGTCGACTATGCCCTAGCACACCTAGAACATCGATCTTTCCGTGGGGTTTATTTAAATTATTTCTAATGAATGTATTACTAAAATCTCAAATGTTTCCAGAGGGATCTCTTGGGAAATTACTAATTCATATTCTAGATAAATAAAAGTTGACCGCGTTTTCTAAAATTTTCGATCCGTTCAATAGAAAATATTTTCATCGTAAGGTTTTGTCTTTATACACATAAATATAATTAACTTACATCCGTAGAGATCCCTCTTTCAAAACTTGAGATTTTAGTAATCCGTTCATCAGGAATTGTTAACGTCGAGCAAACCCCCGTTATTAGAGCCTTATATCGTCTTAATGGATTCAAGTTTGCCAAGAGGTCGAGAGGTTAAATACCATATTCACTGTATTTTTGTGTTTACTTCTGCTTTTATCTTTTATATCCCTGTTTTTTCTCCTAATTTGTATTTTGTATATTTTTATCTGAATTTTTAATAGTTCAGTTATAATCAAAAACGTGTGAACAATCTTTGAAAATTCAGTAGAATAAATAACAACCCATATAAAAATCTGCACTAGGTGTTCCCTGCACCAATATTCCCTATGTGCAGGCAATGCCCGGATCAACACAGCGGAGCATAGATTTCGTGTACAAATAGAAGAATTCAAACATATAATATACCTATTAGATAGAAAATCATGAATTTCTTTTTATGACCTTCACGTAAATCTAATATTTTAATTTCGTAAACAGTGCCTATCATTGATATAAATACAAAGACACGTTATGTTCATACTAATCGAACAAAAAATATAGAACGTTCCTGTTTCTAGTTTGAAATCGAATAACGACCATCATAAAACAAGAATAGCCACAACGAATATGTGTGAATTCATGAAATGGCTACAAATAACATCATTTAGAACGGAAAGCATTAGAAAGAGATATTCACTCAAAGAATATGTGTTCGGGTGAAACAGCTATATTATTATGAACCCTCTATATCTGAATGCGTTCCTCGCAATACCAGTTGCGAGCTTAAGAGGCCCACTGACGGGCGAGCATGTCTGCGGCAAGCATGACGTATGGGGCATTTTTGTAAAGATGTCTGCCGAATAAAACGCGTGGCGTCATGCTCACCGCGGACATGCCCGTCCGTCGGTGGGCCGCTTTTCCCCTACATTGAACAAATGAGCGAGCAGAGTAGCCAATACGACGTGCGTACTGTCTTGCATACACTTATGCGTTTCGCTGTCTCACTTTATTTTTATTTGACGTTTATCGTTCTTGGGCAGCAAAGAGCATTGTGAATAAACGTATTTATTGAAATAATAAGTGAGTTTTGAATAAACGCAGATGAAAAAAAACTAGATCGAATTTTGATTTTGCTCGAGAATGATTTGTGCACATCTCAAAAACATGGAAACGCATTTTTTTTACAAAACGAACCTAGAGCGACGTGCTTTTGGCAGCCGGTGACAGCTTGTCTGACCGACAGACTTACGAGTATATGCGATAATAAATGCAGTAAATCATAAATTTGTCCACCAGACCTAGTTCATTGCAACCTAGCGCGTTGTCTCAGTGGCCTATCTTCCCTTTTAATTCATCAAATGTACCTATTCTATAAACATGCCGAGATAAATCATACGACCCTAATAAGAGAAGTGAACTAGTATACAAAATGAGGATACATCGCATGTTTACTCCTTGATAAGACTTCTATGAATGCTTTCATTGGCAGGCCAGGGCGAAGAAAGTCCAATAGGAGAAAAAAGGCCTAGCTAATCAGCCTACCTGCCCTCGCACTCTAACATTTAAAGATACCCTCACAATAAATAAAACATACCTCCTTTCATTCTCAATGTGCCTTAATTGGCTAATTTCTATGGCACCATTCTTATGAATATCTCCTCAATGGTGTTTTACAAAGCTAGAAAAAGACACATATGATTGTATTTCTACCTGACTACTAAGAAGCTAGGTACCACTTTATGAAAGGAATATAATGAGGCCAACTAAGCAAAATCATATTCAAACCTCATATTTTAGTTTCTTGAAATTGAATGACGAATTTACGACGGTAAATTAAATTTCTGTTTTCGGATCGCTTATATATTGTCAGTCCTGAGGTGCAAATTGTCAGTCCTCTGTTAATAATGATGTATATTAGTAATGGCCAGTTCATGACCGTTTCAGATCAATTAATTACAATGTATGGTTCTATTATCTGGTTATTATTTTTTCATAATAAAATTGTTGACAATGAACAGAGCTATTGATTGGCAATTTATATCATATTGATATCGCACCTAAACAACCATTGTATTTGAATTATTATGGAGGGGGGGCCCCATTGTTAGGTCATCGATAAATAACCCTGAAGGGTAATTCTGTATCTTTTGCGTAAAGTTTTGTTTTAACCCTTTCATACCCGCATTATTGTTTCCACATATATAAAATATGTAATGCTTGATAATTGAATGATTGAACTTGATTTTAGAAATTATTCTATGTTTATTTGAATTAACATTGGACGTCAGAGGGTATTTTTTAAATAGTAAAGTCATATTAACATAACACAAAAGTAATACAAATAACTGTTTCATGTCAAAATGCATATTTACAATGTAGTGATAATCTCTAAGGTACAAACAAATAACATTTTAAATAAAATTTATTCAGAAATAAAGAAATAATCAAGGATAATAAATCTTTAAAAATTCGCCAAACTAGTTGAAAACAGTCCGTAACTATCAGTGTTAATTTGAATGAACATTGAAATTTATTTACAATATTCTGGAAAATTTTATTACCATAGAACACATCTTAATGCGTTAAAATATTTGTAATTCAAGTAGAAAATATTGATATCTCACCTTAAGAGGAATATGAAGCCAAAATTATTTTTTTTCTTACCCCTTCCATAATAATAATCACGAAATTCTCCAACTTTATAGATTACTGATAAATATAATTACACAGTTTTTTTTTAAAGCTGCATTTAATTTTTTCTAGATATGTTTTTATGTATTTATAAGCATTAAAAATAACAGGAGCCTTATTAGCACGTAATATGTGTAAGTCAATTTTTAGTCATTTAGTGATGTTTTATTTGTAAAAAATGTATGTATTTACTTTTTTTTTCATGCACAATACAAACAAAAACTGCCGCATCTCCGGGGCAACAAGTGGGAGGACGTCTTACCCGTTCTACGGGTTTATACACAGTTTCCTTTTGATAAAATATTCTTACACACAAAATACAAGAAGTTGAAGAGTTGGTTCAAATTCATTAAATACATATACATATAGTTGGAAGTTGGAACCCTTACAAAGAGGTTGTTATAAAAAATAAGCATAAAATTATCGGATAGCAATGCATGCCTTGCCATTCAAATAGGACCGGCGTAAGAGGTTAAACTACCCTTCATACCGGAAGTTTTAATTATAATACTTTTAAAAAAAGACAAACATTCCCGAATTGCAAATAATCTGATAATATTTGAAAATCTCCTACTACCATCACAGTAAGCGGAAAATGTTGCTTGTGTCACGATGAAAGACTTGCCCAGGCGATAAATTGAACTCACGACACCGGGGTGGGACCCAGCCACAATGCTAAATAAGCCATTGACCGATCATACATATGTTAAATATATTTTACTATAACTATTATATTATATTTTTTTATAAAAAGATGTGCTGCAGAAGAAGACCTTACATAATCTTAGTATATAAAAATCACGTGTTGCTGTGTTCGTACACGCTAATCTTCGAAACCGCCCAACTGATTTCAATGAAAGTGTATGGTTGGGCTCGTAATATAGAATAGTTTTAGACCCGATATGTGGCGCTGTTGTCGAGATCTAAAAATATTTTTTCAACGATAATTTAATTTTTCTGATTGCTCATCCAAAAATACATACAAACCCAAAATTTAACTTCCCTTCATAAAGGCGGTCTATGGCAGAACAACGTCTACCTTGGCCCACTAGAATCATTATAGAACCCATTTTAGAAATGCAATTTAAAAAACAATTTAATCTAACAAATCTCAGTATTAGAAATTATCGAGTAGTTATAGAGCTATAAAAACGAATTATTAGTCATTATAAATACAAATGGAAAGCATTTTTTCCATGAGATCATCATTGATTATTCATTAATTCAGGTAAATAAGGAATAAAACCATCGATTATCAAGTAGTATTTTGAGATTTAAAAAATCAAACACTGAAAAACAAAAAAAGTTTTTTTTCGCTATAATACTTCTGTTTTTATTAATAAAAAAGTTTGAAAAATGGTTTTACTGAGGAGTAAACATTCCTCCAAGGGGACTGGAGTCAACCACGCTAACAACTGAGCCAAATTCCAATTTGGTAGGACCGACATTTATTGCGTAAATTAACTGTTGTAATGTCATCCAATTTCAGATAAATGCGTATATGTCCATTTGTGTGCCACCAAAATGCAGTATTTTTGACAACGAGACTATCTCCTGAGTTTCAGCTCGATTGGATGTCGGGTAGTGGGTTAATTTGCACTACCAAGAATCCACTTCATTGATACATTCTTTAAGAAAACGAAAGTGAATTTCAAAAAGATGTATTGAGAATAATATTTTGGTCATGAAAAATAATAATATCAGAAAAAGACAAGCTTACACGCAGTTTGAGAACTAAAAATGCTGCAAGCAAAAGTTATTTAAACACGGAAAAAACCGTTAAAAAAACTCGAACAGATCTTACGTCTGTCCGTTGCCGCGCTCCGCGGTCTTCTGATGAAATTCTAGAATTCAATACAATTTTTCACTCCAAAAATTATTACGTAAGCGCCAAAGTGCATTTTAATTTTTGTGAATAATTTAATAAAAACGGAAAAAAAGTTAATCAAGTCAAGTGGTCGCAAATGAACATAGCCATATGAAAGTGTTTTTTAAAAGTCGTTTCTTATACGAGTTAATAGTAAACTCTTGAAAAAAAAATCTGTTAATAGTTTACGCTTATATTTTTCATGACGTAATAAACAATTTTATTTTAGTTCTGATCAAACCAAGCGACAGAACAAGCTTCAATGTATCCATATTATATTTTTAGTATTGATAATCTTTACCGATTTGTAGTAAAGATTAACCAAAATAGTGATTTCATTTTTAGCTTCACCTTAAATGAAGTAATCAATGACAGCAGAAATTCGATGAAACTCACCATCAGCAGATGTCAAAATATTCATCGTTGTTGTGGCGGGAATAAGGATTTCAACCGAGCGGAAAAAATAGACGCCACAGAAAAGACTAAAAGCCACAAGAAAACAAAAACATGGCTTTTTCCGTTACGGTAAAAAAATTCACAAAGTTCATGTTAATTTCAATTAACACTGGGGTTGAAAGGGTTAAGTTGCCGTTCGGGACAAAAATGTACCTCAGGTCAGCCGTCGAATTTCGAAAGGTGTCCGCCGTGTGTCTACGGCTGTCAAATTTCTATGTTATTCAATGATTGTTTATGCAAGTCGCGCGTTGGCGTTTGATTGTGGCTGGATTCATTACTTAAAAATACGAATTACTGAAATATACATGATTATTAATTCATTAAATGTATGCATTAAGTTGTACCCCATCGATAAAACATAACTGTGAGATATTTTGACTATGCTAATAAGTATAATTCAATTGAGAGTTTAGTTTTAATTTATTTACCTCAATAAACAACTGTTTATGTCGGGGATATGGAAAAAAGATCCAATAAAGTTCAAGTTTTTCTCAATCAAAGTTATTTTTATGGTTAGGAGATACGCATAAGCCGAATAAAAGAAATAACTAAACCACGATACCATTTCACTGAAGGGATACACGGAGAAAACTTACTGATATGAACTATTGCTAATTTATTAAAAATCTTCTCTAATTATACGTATTCCTGTTAAAAACTGGACTGCAGGCCTTTAACGAATGATTTGACAGGTTTCCTAGCAAACTGTCGGTAAAACACGAATACGTCATTAGGATACTGGAACACGTGTTCATAAAAACTCTAATATTGTGGCATTTCATCATTAGATCAGGAAAAGCGCAGCTGCGTGAACACGTATTCCCATATATTCAGAATGTACCAAAATTTTATTGGGAATTGGATTGCAATAATGATTTTAATTTTTTTTTAATAAATCAATCGTACTATTTTTCTCAATGTACTATCTTGAATCTAAACACAACTCAAAAAATCTAATTCACACATCGCATCGACTTAGTTCTTTCTTATTCCAACCTTTTCTTCCTTCAAATAACAAGAATGAATTTTCCAAAAAACTGCCTTCACTTTTTGCTTTTATTATTATGATTTTTTTTAAGACTATGGTGTCAGTTCTTATGGGGCAGAAATGGTTTTCCGCGTTATAAAGCAATGAAACCATAAAAATCCACGACCAACGGAAAGCATTTTTATGACCTTAACTTCTTCCCCCTGTGAAGGAGAACTCATAGTATGTATATATTCAAGAGATGTTTAATTTTTTTTTTTAACTTAACATGTTCGTATTCTATAAGAGAATGTATAATTTCCACGTCGTTAGAAGTTTACCTGTGTTGTGCGGGATTAATTTAAACGATGTTTGAAAAAATGAATTAAATCATAGGTGTAAACAAATAAATTAATATTAGAAATGTCGATTTTTTTTTTATTTATTTCTATATATAATTTACAGTTTCACATAATTATTTATATTTATATATGATACATTTCAAACTTATAACTATAATATGGTGTGTGTAAGGTAGGTTTGAGAAGGTGAAACTGTATGTGATTAATATGATAATATGATTAGTAAAGTAGTTTACACAAATTCCCTTCGTAAGTTTTTTTGTTTTATTCGAACGCACATATGAAGCGAAAAACCTTACGTCTAGTATGATTTGAGATTTTCACGGCCAAAAAAAAAATATTTTGGTTTTTGGGGTATTATGCCGTGTTGCGCTACCTCCTTATTTAGCCAACGTTTCGGACAGCATTGCAGTGTCCATCATCAGTGCAGATGTGTAATTTGATTACACATCTGCCCTGATGACGGACACTGCAAGCTTTGGCTAAAGAAGAATATCCCAAAAACAAATCACTATAACTTACGTCTGGTGGTCATAACGATTTTTCAATCGATTTCCTGACTTACGTTGTAACTTGTTGTACTTATCACGTTTATCCATAGAACTTACGATACTTTCGCGTGGCCCCTCCCCAAAAAAATGACATATTCATGTGGCCCGCCACTAAAACTAATTGCCGACCAATTGTCCAGAACTAAAAGATAATTATTCAGTGGCCCATTTGTTTCCATTTAAATTTATACGGTAGGCACTTCTAGTTTTCTAATTTTCTGTGCCAAATCATTTAACCACTTTTATATTCTTTATACGTTGTTTTCAAATACTTTTTTATTACGTTTATTTTTGTGTTTGACATTACAAAAAAATTTTAAAAATCCTTATCTTAAGAATTTTTATTTATGTTGTAGTAAATGAGTTGCATTTCCATGTTGTATTCAGAGTTTATCACAGTACATCACATTAAAATAAAAACGTTTCATTTATTTAATTCTAGCCGACCCGTGAAATATCACGGTATATAGAGATATCCAATTTTGAAAAGACGTTTAAATAATTTATCTTTTTAGTATATTAAAAACACAATTAGTCACATAGAATTGTAAAATGGGGGCCTCAGTGGGGGTAAAGCACCCAGTGAGGCCCACATTACCAAATCATATTTTATAAAAAAAAATACTTTAACGTATCAATAAAATAAAATAATTTTATGTCGGAGAAAACTTACCGATATAAAATAGTGTTAATTTATTAAAAATCTTGTCAAATAATTCATTTTGCTATTAAAAACGGGACTGCAGGCCTTTAACGAATGAATTGACAGAGTTCCTAACAAAGTATCAGTTAAAGACCAGTGTTTTATGAGGACGGCGGAACACGTATCCACAAAGATATTGATATTGTCATGATATTTATTAGGAAAAGAACACGTGTTCTCGATATATTCTGAATGACTAATATTTTATCAGGAATTTGGCATGCTATCATTTTTCAACAGGATCGTTTTTCTCTGCTTAAGTACCTACTGTTTTGGTCCACAATAACGTCAAATTTCGAAAACGGTAAATTTGAGTTCATCGACCCGGGTTTACGGAGGAAAGACACACAGCAGAAATTTGTATGTTTGATTACGTTAACAATAAATATACCAACATATTTAGAATGGATCGATATTCATTACAGAGTTTCTGCTGGTAGTAATTTGAAAATATTATTTCATGTGTAAATATTGTTTTACTGTTATTAACGCCATTTGGCGAAAAGCACTGTTGGTTTGCTTCAATTTATCATTATTTTCACAATAAATCAATGTCAGTCTCGTAGGTGAAACTTTAGCTGTATTCTACAAAACCATATCTCCCTGGCACCCTACTTACTACTTATTACATCATAAAGCTGCTTTCTTAAGGCATTCTATCCAGCTTTTAGGAATACAAGAGTAGATGGATTACTTTGAGAAATTTGGAAACAAGATTAGGCAATATGAGAATGAGTGTATGTAAATATGATGAAATGTTGATAAAGGTTGGTGAGATTGGTGCACGAGTTCCAAAAATGACGCTAGATGGTGAGAAACCAGTATCAATTATGTTGATTTTTCCTTATTCCTTAGATGCACTATTTTATTGTTTTTAAGGAAAGAAATGTTTCGGGGTTACGAATAACTACATGATATTTGAGTTCCTCCCTTTTTTACACTAACCCCACACAGAAGGCCCAGAGGAAAATAATTTACCTCAAGGTCTGTATCCTCGTTTGAGATATTGTACGGAGGGTCTTTTTTAAGGAGAGCAAGTTTTGGAAAGGTAAAATGTATGAGGGTTGGGTAGGAATCTAGGGGTCAGTGCATTCAGAAGTGAAGAACATATGAATATATCCATCCCACTGCGGCGCTCGACGATGGGTCGAGATACCAGTTGGAGAGGTCAAAGTGTCTCCCCAAACCAGCCTCTACCGATCTGGCGCGGCACGCAGCTGGTGAGCAAGCCCACCCTGTACACACCTCACCCGATGAAACGTAGCGAACTACTTGGGGTAACCTATGGCAGAGGTGTTGAGTCGGTGGCCGGATAAATCATCACAATGATAATTCATCACATCTTTAAAAAGTTATATAAAGTCATGGAAAATGATGAAACAAAAACTTTATTAACTTGGTTAAGTAGGTTAGGTTAGGTAAAAAAAATTATTTCATCGTTTCTAATGATTTTATATCACTTTTTAAAAGTGTGTTGAATTGTCACTGTGTTGAGTTATCATGGAACCGTTGAGTCCTATAACCATAATTTCAAGCAAGTTGCTTGATGAAGTTTCTTGTGCAGTGATTAATGACTTGATTTGAGAAGAATTGAACTCACGCTGCATGGGTGGGAACTAAACACATTTTAAAACAAACGTATTGCCATGTGCCATACGTATAATATTTTTTAATGTGAATACCGTACAAGGATCCCGACTACTTCCTACCGTCTGAAGCCAGTAAGACTATGGCATCTCCAATCGGGGTATGTTGTGGGACTGAAGGTAGTGGGGATGAGAAGGAGATGGTGAAAAAAAAGGTCAGGGAGTCCCTGGCTTTTCAGATCTAGTCACCAAACTCGGTTGAATCTATTTAAAAAAAAATCAATTCTGTATCGTGGTCTTACACCAGGGAGAGACAGAGTATCTCTCACTCAAGAACGTGCAGCAAGTATACTATCGTTGATATTCCGACATCTGACCTAATAAGGCTATTATTAATTAATGAAAATTCCTTTAAAATTCCTAAAATAATTTCATATATAACTAGTAACACAGGAATTGCCCTGGTAAGATAAAGATCCTGGATTCGATTCACAGTTGTGACCGTTGCCTTTTTATTTTCTGTGTCTTATTCTGTTTCATGTTTCGTTGAGATTTATTAATAAATTATAATCTTCTTCAACTATTATTATGATAATTATAATATTATTTTTAACTATTAAATGTTAAACTAATATTTACTTGGATAATAAATTATTGTCATTATAACTTGTCTGACTCTGTTGTAAGGTGTAGTTTTGAAATTTGGGAATTATATTAAAGACAACTGAACATAATAAAATTCAATAATTATTAACAAACGGATTGTAGGGCATATCTAACAATTACTATATCAATTAAAAATGGTACTTAATACGACTGTAAAGGTGTAAGTGTAAAATATAAAACACACGTCGGATCCCACTGACGACGCTAATTTCGCATGTAATTCTAAAGCCAGTGGCGTACATCACGTTTGAATGGTACCCACCTCGCGTATGAATACGAATTCCGCGAATGAAAGCGTACGACGTATATACCCGCCGAATTCCGAAATGCGTCGTCGTTAAAGTTACGATGGGAGGTAGAATAGACGTCTTAAAACTAAACGGTAGCATCACACGTCGGCCTGACGTCAAACGAATGAATACGTTTATTACACCATTCATCAAAATATCATTTGTAACTAAAATAATAAAGGGTTATATTAAAGTTATGTATTGGGGTAAATGTGATGTTTAAACCTAATGATATATATCAGGTAACATTTAAATTTTAGGTAAGATTTGTTACCTGGAATACGACTTACTATTATTATGATTAGTTTTCAATCATAGGCTATCCTCCCTAGCGATTATATCATAGTTAAAGTATTATAGTCTAGTAAAGTTTTGCAATCGAGGTTCTTCTGTTATGAACTAACATATCAAAACCGTTTCTACAAACAATACATCAAACATTACCTCAAACATTAGCGGAAACATTTTTGTTTTCGTCCACATTCCGTCTCTTTCTTGTAACTGGATAAAGCAAGTAGGTACCCAGTTAATTTATTATTTGGTGAGGACGTCTTACACCTGGCGACACTGTTGAAGAGCGGTTCGGAGCTTGCTGACGGAAGGACTTGGTCTTGGATTCAGTATTTGGGGAGCGGCGATTGCAATCAGACATACGTAGAAAAGGATCTCTTCGGATTGGCGTTTAACACAGAACCCTGAGATTTTTGTTTTATCAACATGCATTCTATTTATTCGTTTAGTTTTTATTTTATTTCAAATTGGTTTACTATAATCTTAATGATAAATTTTTATTTAATTATTAGCCAATATTTGCGAATCCTAAACGAAAATTTGAAACAAAAAAAAAAAAAAAAAGGTACGGTCACATCTAGGACTTGAACCCAGGACCCTTGCTTTTGCCGGTCACCGCTCTACCACTGAGCTAATGGGACCCTATCTCCTTCGGTCATATTTAACTGTATCATAATTCGAATAAGAACTACCGACATTGCCTTCATTTTTCTCACCGCACATTTTTATTGGCAACTATCTTTAGGTATGTATGATCGCAAGATTCAACCCGAACTAAGTGCAATCTAGACAGTGTCTTTAGATAAAATCTAAGATGAATATTTATTTTTTTAAGATAACTTGAATTATTGAAGACAATATTAGCGATTCCTAAACGAAATTCTGAAACAAGAAAATCAGAAAAATATAATATTGTTATCAATAATTGAATATTACAATTTGAGGTTTTACTCACTAAGTTATCCCAAAAAATAGATACATTTTTATTTCATCAACATTAAATGGAACTGGCGCCGTAATTATTAATTGTGTAATGATTTGTAATTTTAAGAATTCATTGTTTCACTACCCACAATTTTTTTAACTTATCATCAAACCACCATGATAATTATTTTAACGTAAAATAAAACCGACCTACTAACGCTTCTTTGGGGTTAGTAACACCTTGGGTTATTTCTCTTTAATTAAATTATTGACTCTCATGCTATATTTTTATACAATAAATTACATTTCTATGATATGAATCTTTTATTTAAGATTAACATCCTTTTATTCTTTACACTTAAAAGCAAAAATACTTTTAATCTTACATTTGGCGTAAAGCATGGTTTTGTTTGTCATCATTTTAAATTGCTCTTTAATGTTACATTTGGCTAACTTACTTACTTTTTATCGTTATATTCTTTGTTGAAACATTGGGGCGCGGTGTGCGTGGGTATAGAATTTGTCATTATTGTGAAGATGTCTGCCGAGGAAGATGTTTGTGCCCTTAGTTATTCGCTGTTAACTGTCAATTTGAGGTTTGACCGTACTTTCGACCTCGAAATTTCAATTTATATCAGGAATTGAAAATAAATGACAGATTTGATGTGGGTAATTTTTTTCCGCGTCTTGAAAACTGAATTCAAAAAATTTGTTTTATTTATTCGGCCAGATATTCAAAAAAAATTGTGGCGAAGTGATATCATTTCACCAGAAATAAGACTTCGTGTCACATTACGAATTCTCGCAACTGGAGAATCTTATATAAGCCAGACGAACGCTTTAGATTCTCGAAAAAGCAGCTGTCAAAAATTGTCGCGGAGGTTTGTTGGGTCTTCTACAATAGACTTAAAAGTATTTATTCAATGATGAGTTCATGATGAAAACAATCATCAATTAAATTATTTATTTACAATTTTTTAAGCTCATAATTATTAAGCTCGCTCGGTGCACATAACCCCAAAAACTCATCTAATAATAATAATAATATTTGGATGATTTGTATAGCGCCGTGTGGCGCTAAACACATTTCTATTATTCTTATTTATAACACTATTCTTATTTTGTACAGTCAGATAATATACAGTACCATACATACCTAGTAGGTCACTTGAGAATAACATTTATTTTTATTAGAGATATTTAGATAAGGTTCGCACGCCCAGGACATAATTTATTATTATTTACCTTTTTTAATGTTGGGCGTGTTTTATATTTTGTGCAGCTAAGAAACAACAATTTACTCTACATTAAGGGTCGGTTATAAGTTGTGTAGGGCATGACACACTTTATTAGTACAGCCTTATATTGGTTACCATTTATTAAAAATAGCTATTTTGTATTTGTCACCATGAAACAGGCAGTTTGGGGATTCAATGTTTCAACGCCTTGTAAATTTTAAATGAAAAATCATATTTCACAAATGAAATATGACTCGTATCAAGTTTACGAGGTGTGCGTATATTGGATTAAGTAATTAAACATGTTTTTTTAAATCATGCACACGAATTTGGAATTTTTTATACCTCCGATAATAAGTTCAATATGTTTGGCACTAGTTCTAGCTAGGTACATAGAATTTGGAAATCACAATTCGGTTATAATATTCGTGTAGCAACTAATTTATTCAAGAATCAAAGTTAGCAAAAGTTTCTGCAAATAAATCTGTCGATTTGTTATTCAAACATCCGTGAAATAATTTTTCATTAAAGTATTCGTTTTTGGGTTTATAATTTGTTTCCTTATTTTAAAAATTCTATTTCATATTCTTTGTTAGTTGAAATAATTCATTATTTAGTGTTTTTTTCTGAAATTATAAAATAAATTATAAAATTATTATTACATGGTATTTTTTAGTTAAGTTGAGTTGGTTTCAGTTTCAGTATGTATTTTTTCTATTTCTGATCTCCCTGGATTTTGAATCAAGCTTTTTATTTGAGATTTCAATGATTTAATATTGTTGTGATCTTTGAATGAGAGTGGACTTTTGTTTAGTTTAGTTCCATACTGCCGTGGTAAGTAAATACACACTAATTCACATGGGAGTCATTTTCCGGGGTCAAAGTTTTGCAGTTTTTTTAAACCTTTTAGCATATTTATACTTTGCCTAAGGTGCTGATTTTTCGATAAAACACTTGTTCTATATTACTTTTTTTAAGTATCTAAAACATAATATTATCTGTTTATTAATATGCGATTTTCTGTTTTTAATTACCAACGGCAGTGCCTGTAAGTAAGTTAAAAAGCAGCATAAAGAAAATACATTACAAGAGTCGCAACTACTCTGAGCCACAAAGACTATGGCATCCTCGATTAGGGTACGTTGTGAGGCGTAAGGAGTGGGGAGGGGAAGGATAACATCAAACACAATTTAATTTTTTTATTACCAAAAACGAGATATTCACAAAAAATATTTGGTGAAACATAAAATGTTCGAAACTTAATAACTTCCCATACTCAACTCATTTTTGCTAATTTTGGAAATTAATGTGTTTTTAGTTAGGACGGCAGCATAATATAGAAAAGTTGTTTGCTAAAATGTCGTATTTGTATGTTTTTAATAGAGTTGTTTAATTGACACGATGTTAACATTGTTGAAGTTTACGTTAGTGCTAGTTCTTACAGGGACTTACAGAATAATGTTCTTTATGGTTGTTTGGGTTTTTATTAGTGATTTTAGGATATAGTATTTGCACTGCCCCATGTTATAGAACCGTATTCTAACAGCGATTGGAATAGAGCCATTTGGTCAATGGATCCCAGTAATAAATAGCGGTCTTGGTTTCGTAACTTAAAAAACTTTATTTCATATTAAATAAAATTAATATTAATTCTAACCACTGTGAGAAGTCTAAGTTTCTACGTAAATATAAATGAATGATACCAAATATGCCCATAAATATTAATAATTTTCACAGAAATAAGAAGTAAGGTATTGAAAACAAGAAGACGTCGTAGAAGCGATCCGTTGTCATATGATATATGCCTAACGTGTATCTAACACATGCAGGGTGTTTCCTGACTGTTCAACTGTGCACCGGTGCCAAAGGGATCAACGATTTATTTATTTTGTAAGAAACAAACAGTTTTACATAATATACGATGATTGATATAAATATACAAGTTAACTGAAGTCAAGCCACAGAAGTTTCTTATGCTAAAGTTCATTGGCAATGAAGTTATACTTAAGTTACTCCCGATACATTCCATACTCTCATATTAATAATCGATCGTACGCATTACTTCATATCGATATTTCTTTAGGTTATTACCAAAAATGTCAATGCTTTAAAATTTTCTATTATATTGTGCACATATACGAGGAATTGGGGAATTTTTTCGAATGTTTGTTCTACACGAGGGTAGATACGAGTAAAATAAATGAGATTGTCGGGTTGATCTAGACGGAATATGAAGATTTATTAAATTGGTAAGTTCTGGTGAGTCCAGACCATTATTTAGGATTTTAAACAATAAGATTTGATCAAAAATTAGACGTCGTGTTTGGAGGGAGTTAAAATTATGAAATTTAATGGATTCGGTATAATTTGAGAAGTGTAAGTTTAGTTAATAATTTAAATTTTTTTTTTTCAATTCTTTTTATTCTTTCGATATGGGCTTGGTATAGAGGAGTCCAGATCGGTGTACAGTGTTCCAGGTGCGGGCAAATATATGAGGTGTAAAGGGAATATAGAGTGCGTACGTTGTGGGAGGGTTTTGCTATGCGAATTATAAATCCCAGCATTTTATTGGCTATTTTTTTATCATCTGCATATGCTAGGTAATTAGCATGTAAAAAAACATTTGTGAATATCGTATATATACACATTAAACAATAATGGGCCTAAATGAGAACCTTGAGGTACACCGGAGGGCACAGAGAAGAAGCTGGAGTTTGTTCCCTCAACTAAGACACTTTGAAGTCTACTCCATAGGTATGAAGTGAGCCACCGGAGTAAGTCACCATTTTTTTTTATTTTATTTTTTTTTTTTAATTTTTTTTTATTAGGTACAATATTTTTTACAATTCAAGGTTTTCAGTAATGTAGGCCTCACTGGGAGGCTTTCCCGTGCTGAGGCCTTCATTTTATAATATAAAAAAAACTACATAATACATTTAATGAGAAAAATTATACATTTAAAATTAAAAATACATAATAATATATTTAAAATTAAAAAAATAAAATAAATAGTACATTGAAAATAATCTTGTGTTTGTGAGTGATGTGTGTTTATATTGGTTTTGTGTGTTACGTGTAGGTTTTATTTTTATTTTATGCTATGAAATTTTGGTAATATTGTCTTTTTTGTTCTTTAATCCATTTTGTAATTTTGTGTGTGAATTTATTTTTATTTTCCTCAATTTTAATTTCAAGTTTTAAACTGTTGAAAGCTTTTATTGCGTGATATTGGTAGTGTCTTTGTCCAAAGCTTGAATTTACTGTCGGAGTTTTTATGTTTTCTTTGTACGCTTGTCTAACTCGTCTGTTAGTGTTATTTTGTGTATGTTGAAATTTTTTTTTTTGTCAAAAATGTAGTTTAGTAGTGTTTTAACGTATAATTGGCGTATATCTAGTACGTCACAGCTGTTGAATATTTGGTCTGTATCAGTCAGTCTATGTTTTTTTAGTATTACCTTTAAGATCGTTTTCTGTGCGGTTTCTATGTAATTGATTGCCGAGTTTGTTGCTCCTCCCCAAGCAATAATTCCATATTCTTTTATTGATTGGCAAAGTGCAAAATATATTGTTTTCAATTGTTTTATTTTATATATGTTTCTTATGTTTAGGAAAATGTGTATTGTTTTGAGAAGTTTATTTGTGATTTGTTTGATGTGAGGTGTCCATCTAAGGTTATGGTCAATTACGATTCCTAGATAATTTATTTGTTCTGTTTTTTCTAGAGGAGGGCAATCGCAGATGTTGGTGTTTAAACATTCGTGTATTTTTATGGTGTTTGTGTTGTTTTTTGGCTGTCCCGTGCTATTTATACTGTATGTTGTGAATTTTGTCTTTGATATGTTAAGTGAAAGTATATTTGAGTCTAGCCATGTTTTCACTTGCGAGATTCCCAAATTCGCTATGTTACATACATTATTCCAATCCTTAGATTTGAAGAGTAAAACTGTGTCATCAGCATAGCTAACTATTTCACCGTCTATTTTCATGCTGCAAAGTTCATTTATGTAAATAGTAAAAAGAACGGGCCCTAGTATGCTTCCTTGTGGAACTCCATATGTAATCGGCAGTGGTTTACTAGTATGGTTGTTAATTTTGACTTGTTGTGTTCTGTTACTCATATAACTTTTTAATAGTTGAAGTTCCTTGCCTTTGATACCCATGTTTTCTATTTTTTTCAAAAGTGAATTGTGGCAGATTGAGTCAAAGGCTTTAGCTAAATCTAGATATATAGCTATGCATTTGTACCCTTGATCTAAGTTGCTATGTATATAATCTATTGTACGTGCCAAAGCTTCTTTTGTGCCTATTTTGTCTCTAAATCCATAGTGGTTATCCGAAATTAATTTGTTTTCTTCTAGGTATTTTATAATTTGGTTTTTTAATACTCTTTCGAAAATCTTTGAAAGCGAGTTTAACAGAGTGATTGGTCTATAGTTAGTTATTTCCATTTTGTCTCCGGATTTATAAATGGGGATCACTAGTCCTTTTTTAAGAGTACTAGGAAAGCAGGAGTGTGTTATACTAAGGTTGATTAAGTGTGTTATAGGTTTTAAAATTTCATTTTTTAATATCTTAATGCAATCCGTTGTTATCTCATCTAATCCAGGAGCAATTCGGTTTTTCAATGTGTTTATTATTTTGTTAATTTCCTCTTCCGAGGTTGTTTTTATTGTAAATCTGTGTTGTGTCGGGTTTTTATTGATATTTGTTTGTGGTTGTGTGTTTGTGTTATGCAATTTGCGGTTTGCTAAAACATTTCCAATATTTGCGAAGAAGTTATTCATATGATTTGCTATAGTTTCTGTATTTGTATTGGAATCTAATTTTTTTGAGTTAATATTTAGATTTTCAAAAGTATTTTTCTGTTTGTATTTTTGTGTGTATGTAACTACTTTTAATATTTTCCATATTTCCTTTGGGTTATTTTTTTTTTTTAAGTTTTTCTCTGTAGTACAATTCTTTAGCCACTCTAATAATTTTCGTGCAGATGTTTCTATATCTTTTATAGTAGTTAAGTTGTTCCATGTCGTAAGGTGTATTTTTAATTTGTTTGTGAATTTTGTCTCGTTTACGAATACAGTTTAATATTCCCTGTGTTATCCATAGTTCAATTTTTTTTGCTTTGTGTGTGAGTTTTACTTATTTTATAATAGTGTTATTATTTATTTCTTGTGCTAACATGTTACTAAATTTATCCCAGGCCTCTTCCACGTTCTCTATTTGGTATATTGTACTCCAGTCTATTTTTTTGAGTTTTTCTTTCAAGTTTGAGTAGTTAATTATTTTTTTTGTGAATATTTTATGTTGGTTGGGTTTTGTGTTTTCGGTGTCTATTGCTATCATATTCATGTAGTGGTCTGTGATAGTGCTTTCAAGTACTACGGTTTTGGTTTTTAGTTTTGTTTTGATCATTATATGATCTATACAACTTTTTGTGTTTTGTGTGACTCGTGTTGGAACCTTTATCGTTGGCTCCAGTCCATGATGTGCTAGTAGTGTTAGGTATTCTATGTTTTGTGGGTGTCCGTTTTGTAAGATGTTTATGTTTAGGTCTCCAATGATGATGATATTTTTATTTTTGTTGATTTCTTTAAAGTGTTGTTAAGTGCAGTTAGGAAATGTGTAATATTGTTTTTGGATGGAGATCTGTACATCGCAAGAATACACGTTTCTTTATCATATGTTATTTGTATACAGTTGGAGTCTATTATGTGTATTTCTTTGACGATTGTGTTTATTTTATCATTGATGTATATAACTATACCATCATTTTGATTTTTGTGTTTTTTTGTGTGGTGTGTGTTATAGTTTTCGATTGTTTTTGGTACATTATTATACATTATATTTATCGTTCAACCAGCATTCTGTCAGCACAATTATATCAAAATTATAATCAAGCTGTTGCAGGTATATCGTAAATTCATCAAAATTTTTATTAATTGACCTAATGTTTTGGTGTAATATTTTGATTCTATTTTTTTCTTTTGTGATGTTTGTCCATAGATTAAAATGGAATCTAAATGAATCTAATCTCTGGAATCTAACCATGGATGACTAATTGTTTTAATTTTTGAATTAGAATGAAATGGTTTACCTTATCGAAGGCCTTAGAGTAATCAGTGTAGATTACATCTACTTGGTTTCTATTGTCCATATTGCGCGTTAAATATTCCGTAAAATTTACCAAGTTCGTTAGTACTGATCTTTTTTGAAGAAATCCGTGTTGTTGGTTTTGTATATTACGAACAATTGTGGTGTAAATTTGATCGTAGACAATGCTCTCAAAAAGTATACTAATTGAGATTGGGCGGTAATTTTCATTGTTAATTTTTGACCCTGTTTTATGAATAGGGATTATAATAGCTTCTTTAAACTTTGTGAGAAGCTTACCTTCTTTTAGTGACATTATAAATATATTATTTAAAGGGTAAGAAAGATTTTTGGCACAATTTTTGATGAAATATGGCGAGATACCGTCACTACCAACACCCTTACTAACATCTAAATTTTTCAGGTATTTATAGATCATTAATAGATCATAACACGGGCATGTGCCTAGCATGGTGGTCGAAAAATTCCTCAATGCATGTAACTAATAATTTTTTGAATAAAGAAACTTAAAAAAAAAAAATAATAATAATAATTTGTCAATATTTATGTAACCAATCGAAGAATCATTATTTACGTAAGTAGAACTATCGATTGTGCTAATATTGTTCGTACCCATATCGCTTACGTAGGTGGACTGAAAGTGTTTAGAGAATAATTGACATACTTGATGAGTTCCGGTGCCTGATTGGGATGCCAGTTGTTTTACTTTTGTTTTTAGCATAATTCCAGAGTTGTTTATTATTATTCTGAATATTAGATTCAACTGAACTTATATATTTATTATAGCAATGCTTTTGTAGGTGTTTTTGTTGTGTACGTTTGATAGCAAACTATGTAATGTAATCTATTGGATTATTATGGGATTTCCATTTTTTATGAAGTTTTGTTTTTTGATGAATGATGCTAGCTTCTCGGAGAATCTTCCATTGAAATAACGGTAGAACAAGGAAGGCATTCTTACCTCACTCCTGTGCACTAAATATTGTATCCCCGCCCGTTTATGCATAGAATCGATGTTTTTTCAGGTATTTTGGAGCACTAGACCAGAGGCGACTGAAGTTTGGCGGTGTGCACTTGCAATTTGCACAGTTCAACAATTGTTTTCTATTACTGCGTATTTTGTAATGAAATACAAAATACGGGGTAATAGAACACAACTGTAGACTACGAGGCGACTCGAATTCAATAACGATGTGCACTTACGATTTGCACAGGGTCAACAGTTGTATTCTATTACCGCGTATTTTGTATTTCATTACATAAATTTAGAAGTACTCACAATAACAAATTTATATTCTAGACTTTAAAAAAAATCTTTTGCCTTAAATATTGCTTACGTAAATAAACCACATGCGCATTGTTAGTACCTTCCAAAGGTTCCAGCGCGAACTCAAAGAGCTTGCCAAACACTTAAAGACCCAGAAATTGGTCGATTGAAGTTAAGGGAGATATAATCATTTCAGTATCAAAGTGGTGAGTCCCCCGACCGTTAAATTTACGGTTTCAGGTAGTCAAATTGAGCTGCTATAATATAAACTAATATTTATACGAGAAATCTTAGAGTGTTCCACCATAACCTCTACAAGACTAATATTTTACTGTCACAGAATTTATACAGCTTTTTTCCAGGATTTCCACTCATTTGTCACATAAATAATTTATAAATACAGTACCTACACATCTTTTTTTACATTAGAATTTAGAGTTGTGATGTGCCGTATCCGTATTTTGTCGTATATTAATGACAAATATTTATGAAAACAAAGATTCAAGCAATTGGGAATTTTTACTATCACCATTAAAAAACCGTGGAAGATTTCAAGTTTGTTTTTCTGATTCAATGCTTTAAAAATGTGTAATTTTCTATCATTATTATTGATTGTAAAACGATCTAAAATCGTCCATTCCGAAACGGTTCCAACTGGCTACAACGTGATTGTGACATAGAATACGCCGATGTCTCTAGCGGCGTGACGTCACGGCCGCTGTATTCACGAATAAAAACAAACATTTTGTTTTAGCGGCAAATCAAAAATGGCACTTTTTAACAGTTATAAAAAAAATATTCGTCAACCTAAAAATATTACAAAAACATCGTCACTGTCGAATTTTAAAGTACCATATTCACAGATTAAAAAATCAAAATTTCGCAAGAAAATAGTAATCTGCATTTTTGCGGCATTGTTTCATTTTTATGTGTTATATGTTCAATTGTCCGGAGCCAATGAGACTGTAGCATTCCCGATTGCTGTATGATGTGAGGCTGAATAGAGTAGAGAGGGGGAGGAGATGGAGTTCGGGGAGTACTCGGCTATTCAGATCTGATCACCAAATACGGCTTAACCCCTTTCAACAAACGTTAAGATCCTCAATGGTGGTATTTAATCAAGGCGATAGTAAGAATATTAACATTCTAAAAGGTACCGCATTTATACCTAGCTGGAAAAATAATATTTTTTATATGTGAAACAATTTGATGAAAATGCAAATTATTTGCACTATCCGCGATATCTGTATTCTTCGTCGAGGATCTTATCCATACAACCACGGAGGTCTTTCAGTTGTATTTTTCTTCCTAAAGCGGTAAAATTTGAAATATTAACTACAAAATTGTATTTATAAATCATGCTTACACGTCGCATGACGTAAAGAAAAAAATTGAAATAATTCATGGAAAAATTTCCCATTCACCTAAATCAAAGTGATCGACTTTCAACATTCTTCCTACAATTTTCAATTCTACATTAAATTCTTCCAATACAAATTGAATTTCAAACACAATGTATTTTTTATCAAGACGTGGATTGAAGCCATCTTAAAATTGTTCAGTATTTCATTAAATTTGCATAATATTAAAGCACCGTCTCAACTTTTTAAAAGATTGCCTGTTCCTTTAACTAAACCGAATTATCATTCGATTTTAAATTAATCTTATAGCCGCCCGAAGGTTGAAAGTTCAAATATGGAATTTAGAATTGGAATTCTATTTTAATAAAATAAGATTTTAGTTCGATAACATTTTAGTTTGAATTAGGAAACGATTCATTTAATAAAAATCTTCATTTTTACGAAAAACAATTTATAACTAATTATTCCGCCAATATCAATAATGCAAAAATAATATTACATTGGAGTGAATAATTTTCATAAATGATTGATTGAAATATATTCATTTGTTTAACTACATTTTTTTTTTCAAAGCTGACTCTTGTGGTTAGGAGAGGACAACTTATTTATAACTTAAAAAACTTAAGAATTTAGACATAATATTTTTTAAGATTATAAAGGTACTCATAACTAAAACTACAAATGTATTTGGGATGTACATAAAACATTAGGAATAACAAAACAGTCAAGAATATATCTAAGAGGAAGTTAAAATTATATGGTGGTACTACAAAAATATGATTTAATTTTTTTTTTTATATTTGTCGTATTTTTTTCTGTTCGCATATCAGCGGGTAATTGATAAAATAATTTTATTACTTTATATACATAGTGATTCTGTGCTGTTGTGGTTCGTACGGGTGGTACAGTTAGTCCACCAATAGAAGTATTCCTTATGCTAATATTTAGCAGTGGGGTATTATTTTCATTAAAAATATCTTTGTGTAGCTGAAGTAGTAAGTGGGGTAACAGCGAATTCTTGTAATACATTTATTGTTGGATAGTAATACGGTTTTTTTACGATAATTTGTAAAAGAATTTTTTGAATTGTTTCGAGTGGGAGAAGGGATGATTTATATGCACCCCCCCCCTCAAGCAATGATTCCATATTGTAGCGCAAGTGCAAAGTAAATTTCTTTTAATATTTTTAATAAGATAGTATTTCTAAGTTTGGAGAATATATATTAGTTTCCTTATTCTGTTTATTGTGGAGTTTATTTGATTTTCCATTTGATTTCGATGTCGATAATTATTCCGAGATATTTTATGTGTTCTTTACTATTAATATGTATACAATTTGAGTTACAGGGTGTGATTTTAAGTAGACAATTTCCGTCGTGAACTTTGATGTTTACATTTATATTTGAAATATTCTCTGTTAGGCTCAGAGGTAGAAAATGAGTTTTTTCAACATTTAAAGATTACATAAATGTTCATTAGTCATTGGTATACCTACATAACTCCTTCATTTCACTGCACTCCTCACAAAATCATCCGATATCAGGGGCTATATATTCCGACCGGCTCTAAGATTAATATGTTTATATTTGAGGTGTATCATGCTTAGTACGTATGTAGATTTTGACGTTAAACGTTTTAGCAGCGTGCTTAACTACGCCTTACCTCAACGCAATTCTAAAAAGTGTGCGGATTGAAAAGATGAATGAAGACGGACAATCGTTCAAAATATTAGTTTTATTTAAAAACACAAGATACACGAGACAATATTTTTAACAGAAGGAGAACGCGAGGAGGAATTATGCGAGAGATTTGACGTCTCTACTAGACGGGTGCTCGTGTGGAAATGTTTCATCGGTTCGCGGCACCAGCTGATGGGAGCTACGAGTCGTTTCAGTGTGGCAAACTGGTAGACCTTGCCAGTAACTAAAAATTAAATATGCGAGAGCAGTTCCTACAACGTTTATTTCTGTATAAGTAATTTCAAACTTCAATAACTCGGCTAAAAATAGACATAGCGAGTCCATCTTAGGACGGGTTGTTTCGGAGAATTTGAAGAATTCATCAAATTTCAATGTTCATTTTCAAGTTCTGTGAAAGATTTTTTCAAGTTCTGTTTTTATTTCAGTTTTTTCAAGCAACTAGCCTACAATGATATAATAACAGAACTTGAATAAGTCTTTAACAGAACCCGAAAATGAACGTTGAAATTTGATGAATTGTTCAAATTTTCCGAAACAACCCGTCCTTAGTCTCATTGATGAAGGATTAAAGTTTGCGCCAGTACCGCTATCACCTAAAACCAACGCGTAGTACCTACTACATACTGCCGCAAATATGAGCAACGGAACTAGGCGCTGGCAACTTTGAACTCTGGCGGCATCTTCTGACGAGCCTGGTTCAAGTACTTATTTGGATTTTACTGCTGATGAAATTAAAAGTGAACAACATTCTTTTTTTTAAAAGAAAGACAAACATTCCGGAGTTACGAATAACCTGAAAATATTTGAAAATCTCCTACTACCACCACAGTAAGCGGAAAATGTTGCTTGTGTTGTGATGGAGGACTTAGCCAGCCGAGGAATTGAACACACTACTTCTGGGTGGGACCCAAACGCGATATCAACTCGGCACCGACCGAGGAGGTCGTTAGGATATTATTTGGGAGGTATAACCATTTCAAAGCTAATATGTAATATGTATCCTACTTCTCATGCCACTACCCTATATTCATAAATAACGTTAGTTGCAAATGAATTAACAAAAAATTTGTATGATTAAAAATATTAGATTTATGTTATAAGCTAGATTTAATTAAGACCAATAGTTCCCAATCAGTTTTTCCTAAAAACACACTTCGAGATAGAGATGAAACTCGCGTACCCCTTGTAACAGTTCGTACAGTCCGTAAAATATTAATTATCATTATTGGATCATTTCTATAGCGCCGTTTTCGTGAGAAAATTACTTCTAGGGCGCTTTATAACTTAAGTTATACTTTTAACCTTTTCTTTATCACTTAGACTCGAAATTTCAAAGTATTACTAGGTAGTGGCTTATAACTACGATTAATATTTATTTATTTAGAATTTACGGCACAAGTGCCATTTACATTACGGTACAAGTGCCATTTATATTAAAATGTGTTATTAGTGCAGCTTTATACTTTACAAGGGGAATATTAAAATTATCTGCGATTTTAGCATAAAAGTTCCCAAGTGTGTGCAATTTATTTATAGCTGAGTTATATCCTGAGACTGTCGTATAATTGTCACAATAATACATACCGTCGCCCCAGTGCTTAATTGTCCAAACGACCATTTTAGCGAAAATGAGTTATTGTTAAGGATCAAATTACGCGTCGTTCGATGAAGAAAAAATAGTTTTATCAGCCTGCTACAATTAATTATAAGCATTTTAAAATGTCAATGTCCACAACAATATTCTAAAAGTGAGTCCTTGTTTGGCCAATCTCCTTATTAGGCCAACCTCCTACAGTCGAGAATTAAAATTGCGTGCTAGTTTGTTCAAACTCCACCAACCGACCAATTACAGCACGATGCGAGGATCACGTGATGTCGCCATCTTATGTTTTTACATTCCAACGGTGTTTGTTTAATGGTGTTACGCGGAAGTAAAAATGCATTTAAATATATACCAAGGAGTTTTTGATTGACAAAACAACAGGAAAATGTCAATTACTAATTACAAAAGTGCATACATATGCAGCAGTGCGGAAATAGAGCGGTAAGTAATAGTTTTAAAGATCTCTATCAATACCAAATTTGTTTTGTTTTTTACATTGCACTGAACTTTGTAATACAGCGTGTTCACATTTCTGTTTTCGCTCAGACTCTACTTTTTGCAAGTTTTTGCTGTCAAAATTGTTTTTTTGACTGACGATTCATATTAAACTAGTTAAATTAGTATTTCAATTCGAAATTTTTAGTATATCCGTATTTGTATGTAGCCGTTTGAGATTTACAAATTGATCTATAGTGATTAGGCAGTTTGTTGAAATAAATTATAGTCATATAATAAATTGTAATTCTGATTTTTTCCTCATTTGTGTGTTTTGGGGTTTTGATTACGATTCTGATTATAACCAACAAAAACGGTAGGATTTTAATTTTTAGCCAAAAAAACATGTATAGGTATATTATTCACTGAAATAATTTGCATAAATTTCATATAATTTAAGTGATTTAGTTTTTTGGCCACGCGTACTGTTTAGGCGCAATTCTATGGGAGCACTCTCCCCAATAAAGACTCCATTGAAATGTTTGGAGTTAGTATATCAGACCGGCTCAAGTATCGGGGATCCATAGAAGCCCGAGTAAATCACGCTTCCAAGAAGCTGGACGTCTTGTACACGGCTAGGATATCCTTCAACAGTGACCAGCTGCTGACCCTGTACAAGTCTCAAGTCCGCCCAACAGTTGAATTTGGGAGCCACCTCTGGGCTGGTGCCCCAAAATACTTAATTAAATACTTAATTAAAGAGGATACACTAAGTGGCATGAATGGCTAGGAAGTGACTAGAGAGACTAAAATAGACTAGGATGAGGTGATTTTGCACAGTGGTGCTGCCAAGGTCTGTTATCTATGTGAGGATATTGTGTCAGCGCTCTTTATTAGCAGCAGACACATGTCAGTGCTATATTAGCAGCAGACACATACCTGAACGGATGACGAACCTCGTGCTGGCACTGTTGGTGGACGCGGTGGTCTCTCTCGCTGCAGCAGCTGGTACAGTTCCTTCGCCACCTAGGATTCTTGCAGCAGAGTCTCCATCTTCTATCTTCGTCGAGCGTCACAGCGGTGCTGCCAAGGTCTGTTATCTATGTGAGGATATTGTGTCAGCGCTCTTCATTGGCAGCAGACACATGTCAGCGCTATATTGGCGGCAGACACATACCTGAACGGATGAAGAACCTCGTGTTGGCACAGTTGGTCTAAATAACAAATGTAGATCCTAGGAAATAAATTGTACAGCGCCCTTGGGGTGATTTTTCACAAAAACGGCGCTCTACAAATTATCCAATTATTATTATTATTATTATTATTAGAGGACCTTGCTAGCTATAGCTAGTGACTTAAATCCAACTTCAATAACTAGTAGCTTATTTGTATGATTAATAGCTTGTGACTTACAACTAAGACTTATAACTAGTTTTATGACCTAGTGAGTATTTATACAATACTGCCGTACCGCACTGCGTTCGTGTAGTGCGTGCGTATACCCATTTGAGCAAAGTCACGTACACATGGGGATACGCGTACCACTAATGGGGCACCACTGCTCCAAACTATACACGATTGACGTTTTCATGAAAATAACTGCGGCAGTGTCTATTTTATAAATTATGCAAAATGTGTGAATGATGTTTTTAAACATATTGTGTAACAAAAAAGTATATTATTATTATACACAATCGCAATTAGCAGCCTAGTAGAATGAAAAAAAGAAAAGGGGGTTCCTTTTGCGAAGGTAGACACGATCCTCAGAAATATCTGCTTATTAAGAGTTAACGCTAGAAATTACAACATATTCACACGACATTAAATATCAGAAGAAATATAGGCAAATCACGCATGCGAGTGACTAGTCCAAGCCAGCACCCAGCAGGGAATGGCGAACGCACTAACTTCCACTCAGTAGACAAGTAGTGCGCTGCGTACGTTGTGGATACCATAGGAAAAAATAATATTCTGTTGCTACTGAATACGCGCATGATGATTGCCTATAAATATATTGTCATAGATTAGGATGATTCTGCGCATGCGTTGCTAGTACACGCGAGTGTTATATGTCTTCACTGCTCTAACACATCAATTGCCATTATGGGTCTCTATCTGTCTTGTTCATTTTATGGTTTCAGTCTCTCAAGACAGTGCCAATAGAGAGAGCATGCCACATGACATTGCGTCTCTGCTTAACGAAAGATGTACAATGCTTTTGCACACGCATTTAGAGTCTAATGATAATAATGATACTCGAATTTACACTTCTGATGTACCTATATCGATTTTGGCAGAGCATTTCACAAATGCACTAAGGCAGGTACCGCCTCTGGTTATTACTAACATCGGGACTGACACTCTATCTTGAAGTTACATAGGCTCCGAATCTTTATTTCAAAATAATGAAGAACTCTTACATGGGCTGTAGACTGTAGTTATGGCGTTGAGAAAACACCACAAGATAGGCCATGTCTTCAGTGTAGCCAGAAATGGCGTCGTAAACAATCGGTTCAGCAATGTCTTTGTTCAGGGGGGCAGCTCCTAGCTGCACCGAAAATGCTGGGACACTACCTCCTTGATCAAATATATATATATATATATATATATATATATATATATATATATATTTATTAACAAATTTAAAAAACGGACTTTTCCGAGTTTTATAACTCGGTATGATAAATGTTGCTGTATATCTGTCCAAATACCTCTTTCTTAAAGCTGACCAACATAATAAATTTATGCATATTTGGTGCGGGCGAAAACATGAGTTTTATGACGGCGCTAGGTTGGACTGATGTCTTTAAATCCATGCCGCGTACTCCTGCTTGACACCTAATCATCCCTTAATAATTGGGTTGCCAGTTTCAGTTCCATTATTTAATTTCTAAAATTGATTATTAGGTTTTATAAAATTATTTATAAAAATCTGTAAATTGAAAAATAAATTACCACATAATCTTCGCCATACCTGCACGGAGAAAACTTACTGATATGATATTCTGTTAATGTATTAAAAATCTGGTCAAATTATTATTTCTCCTGTCAAAAATGGGACTACAGGTCGATAACGAATGAATTGAAAGAATTCCTAACAAAAAAATCAGTCAAAAGCGGATGCTTTATGAGGACGGCGGAACACGTGTTCATATAACTACTGGTGATATTGACATATTGATATTGTTGTATTCCGTCATGATATGTATTAGGAAAAGAACACGTGTTCTCGATATATTCTTAGTGACTAATATTTTTCAGAAAATTGGAATGCTATCACTTTTTTAATTTTTTTATTTTTCTTCGAGTGTAACGTTTAATTTAATTATTAAATATATAACAATTTGTTAGCAGTTCTCCGTTGTTTGATATACAAAATGATTTATTTTGTTTCTCGGCCATAATTAACTGCCAACTTCAGAATAGAAAACTGATAATCCTTAATATTTGTGGTATAAAGTCTATATAAGTTTTTATCTTAATATACCTAATTAAATTTCCAAATCTGCGTAAATTTGAATCACTCGAACAGTTTCTGCGTACTCCATTCTATTTTCATTACAAGTGCGTGGTGTGGTGGTTATATTGTGCTGCGTCAAAAAGCCATCAGTCATTGAGATTTAGACGTATTTACACAAAACAAAGTAGGTATTCAGAAAATGGCGTAAATTGCTTTATTTATAATCTGACTGGAGGCATAATGTGGGAGAAAATAACATGTTAGTAAATCAGATTAGCCAACGATTTTGATTATTTGACTGATGCGTATTGGAACATCGTTTATATTCAACTTGTGAAGAATATTATGTTAAAAATAATGGGTGAAATATAAATATTTCTCTTTTACATTCATGTTAGTATGTAGATTTCGCTACATGAAAATGTATAATATTCTATTACACTTGAGGCAGATAAATATATTGATTTTTTAACATCTAAATGTCCCATTTCATGGACACCTACATAGAGAATAAATAAAAACGGCGGTTTTTTGGAGTAGATATGTGGAAACGCTCATCAATTTCAAGCAATTTTTTGCGATCATGACTGGTTGCCCTGCCTTGTGTTTACCTAAAATTACAAATTCAATTTGGCACGCTTATTACACGCCTTCTATCCCATCAATCTATATGAAAACGACCAACTTGATTTTTTTTAAAGCAGACCAATGTTAACTTATATGCGAAGAAAATTTCCAATATTTATCGTCGAAATGTTAAATGTTGTCATTTTAACGTTACATATTCGACATTTCAACAAATAAAGACTCTTTTATTAAACAGAAAACTTCTTCTCGAGAAGTCTACAATTTACACGAGTGCCTGTACATATTTGCTCAATAAACTACATCTTAAGTTTTCTCAGAAATACCATAATTGGTATAATGTAAATCTCCTTGTTCAAATAATAATTCTTCGGCGTGACTTCAAAGGCCGCCAGAAAGCTCGGCGAAGCTAACTCTACCTCGTGCGATGTATTCGAATAACACGATCGTATATCTGTAAGTTATGTCAGAATTTATCATAATAAAAAGGTTATAACGTGTGTTTTACGGTGGGTTTAACGTTCCGGTGGACAATAATCCCGCGGGTTGGGTCTTAAAATAACAATCACGAACCAAAAATACTACTGTTAGGTACTTTAAAATTCACGGCACAGAAATACCTGAATTTCGGATCTTCGGACAAAAGTTATTACTCTTTGCGTTTGGCCTCGCATTTTGCTTTAACCCGACGTTTCGAATAATTGCACTACAGTTCACTACATGCTGTTGTAAGCATATATTTTTCATTAACCTACTTTAAATGATGTAAACAATAAGGTTATGGGTAGGTACAATGAAAAATAAATGCAGGATAACTTTTTTATGTGACAACTCACGAGAGCACCCCTGTCTGTAAAGCGTAAACGCAGGGGAACTATGTCACCATCCGGTTGGGCAGCGTTTAGGAAGAGTCTTTAGGAAGGGATTTATTAATTTATTTCAAGGGACGTGTGCTTTAAAATTATATCGTTGTTTAATTTAAGAATTTATGTACCTATGATTTTATGTTTGTTTTGTTTCTTTTTTCTCTCCTTTTTTTTCTTTTTCACATATTTGTAATCACCATTGTATGTGTAGTTATTTCGAGTAGAGAAAAGGTAAAGAGCGGCACATTTTTAATATTATTTTTTGTTCTCTATTTTGTTTTTTTTTCTTTCTTTTCATAAATTACAATTGGTAACAAAACTGCTTATGTAGATGTAAATTTACCTATATACCTAATGTGTTTATAAAAAAAAAATTCCGCTAATTTATAATAATAAAAATCTTTTCCATATATATATTTTTAAATTTCTATGGGCAGATTATTAAAATGTTTAATTCCATAGAAAACTTTTTTTTCACTTTCTTTATGTTCAATTTTGAAATTTTGAGTTGTATTGGGAGTTACAATTTTATAATTTTTTTTGCAGATTTGGATCATAAATTGAGGTTATTGAGTAGATATATTCAAATTTTGGTGCTTTAAATGTTTTATAGAGTCTTATGATTGGGAATGTGGAGGGTATCAAATAATAAATAATAATAATCTTTTATATATTTTTATATGTTCTTATATTTTCTTTTATATTTTATTATTTATGTTACCACCATAATACGCGCAACTGCCTAGTTTGGGGTATGAATAAAAGAAATAAAATAATAATAATAATTAATAATAATAATTAATGGTTAATAATAATAACTTTGATATATCTGAAGTACTTTGATCGAGTTAAGGATGTGATCGTAAGATCCTCCCAAACCAATACTTCTGTAATATTTTATTTTGTTTGTTTTGTAGCACTCTTGGTTGCCTGTAATTTTATTGCATTTGATATTGTATATGGCTAGTTTAGTGTTCGGAGAGGTTTCGAGATTATTAATATGAATTTGTGTGGTTTGTCGGCGTTTAGAGAAAGAAGTTTTTGTTTAATGGAATCATAATTTTAATGTGATCATTATTCGCTTCTTTGTTTACTTCATTCCATTTGGCACCCTTTAAAATAATAATTGAGTCGTCGGCGTGTAATTATTTTTCCATTGCTGCTTAACAATCAAATTACCACGAATCGGAGTTGATTAATAAATAAACTATTGCGTTCCGCTATGGATTATCAATCTCTCCTTAACATATTTTGTAAAAGGCAAAACTGAATTCAAGGATAGAGTTTCAATAATTTTTAATAACTTTAGTTAATCTGCCGGTTCAAAACACTAATAATTCAACATTTGTTTGACAGTTTGCAGTTCAATACCGACTAATAAAGCTTCGTGATAGTACCTTCAGAGCACAAGAGGAAATCAATAAATTTAGGTAAACTGTTTTTCTTGGAAGGAAAATATCATAAATTTGATGTTTAAATTCACCCCGCACCTAACCGAAGGTTTTGTTCAAGCCGGAATCAAATCAGTGAGAAATATAGGTTCAATAAAGTGTTGCGGAAAGCAAACTCGTTTGTAATCAGTTATCATTGTTAGAAGTTGTAGATATAAGGAAAGATTGTCAGGGAAGCGGAGGATTGGAGACAGTGTTGAACTGGCAATTAAATTTGGTGTTATAATGGAAAAATTAAGAACACAGTCTTATTTCAGTTGCCTAAAAAATTGATATAAAAATTTACACGGCATTAGGTACATTAATACATAAATCGGTCTAAGTTTGTTCTATGGTACCTTGTCTCCAAACTATACGAAAGTGAAAAAATATCATAAGCAGATTAAAAACCCTTATTCCATTATTTTTGCGAAAAATTGCAATAAAAAATACCGAAAATTGAACCAACTCAACTCTAAGACTGTTTTCTGTGACGTGCGTTTGTAAACGTATCAATCTTTTTTTCATGTACGATCATATTATTGTAGCTTAGTAAAAAATAAAATTTCTTAATTGTCACAACGAAATCCGTAAAACTTTTTGTTAAAACAATCGATACTAATTAACAATACTTACTTTCAGGTATTTTTCTAGCTTTTGAAATAGTCCTGTTAAGATATTTCTCAAAATGGTGATATGAAAACTCCCTTTACTATCAATTTTTTTATTACGAAATCTTTTGAGTATGTGAGTACCACGCCGGACTTGTAAGAACTCCCCCTTCAGTACGGTCCTGTCTGAAGAAGATGAGAAACTTTCAGCAAGAAGATGTTAAGGTTAAGCCAGGTTAATACTTTTGACTTGATAGATCGTGCGGCTTTGGTTGATGTGTCCGTGAGTCAGGTGCAAAAAGAAGAAACTCATCTTCCACCTATTTCCTTCATTTCCCCTTTTCATCTCTCTGGAACATGTTTGGTGCGAGTTTAGCGCAGATGTGACGTAATGTGCCAATACGAATATTTTTTTATTCCAACAATATTTCATGTTTTTTTCTGTACAATTTTATTCATACGAGGTTTTTACCTAGAAGCATAATACAGTATAGTAAAAAAGCCTACGTAAATATATACATCATATTACATTGAAAGACAATTGAAGAAGTGGTTTTGGTTTGGTTACTTCTCGAATCTTAATTTATTTTAGTTCAGAATTAAATCACTTTATATTTTCACCCTAGTTTCAACAGTGTTTTTTTTTAACATCCTGATGAAGCTTAACTGAATCGAAACCGGTAGATGTGAACATTAATAAAAATTAAGTGGTTATTAAACAAAGTATTTTATTTAATTATAGTGTTTTTTTTACTTGTTGACAAATGAAAAATAAAATTAAAACAGTATGCCGTTTTATTTCATTTTTACAGCATAACGAGTGTCTTAAACCGTATGAAATATATGAAGCTGAAAATGTGTTAACGAATTGTAAATGCTTTCAATCACCTATATTAAAAATTTAGAAACATTCATTGTGTGAATCCATTCTCAAATGACTTTTAATGAATTAAACTCTTTTATAACTTATCATTTTAGTACGCGCACGAGACCAGTCTGAAAATTAACACCATAAAGCAAAACCGTTGCTGTCATTAATAAAAAAAGTGGAAGAAAGTTATAACGGTATCTTAATTCATAGAAAATTTATACGAAAAGGCTATCTTTGACAAATTTCCAAACAGAATTATTTCTGCTCTGAACATTAATGTTCCAAAAACAGCAACATACTATAATCAATAACACTTGATAAAAACCTATATTATCCTTCATGGAATATTTCAAAATCTACAACAGCCGATTGCTTGATAACATAACGACAACTATTAAAAATCGTTTATGTATTGTATCAAATCGCATCGTGTTTGAACTCATCTCAAAGGCGTAATAAGGGTGTGTACGAAAGGGAATACGGACACTAATTATTTTTCTCTGAGCACTAATGTAGGGTGAAATCTTGGGCACCGGTAGGGAAGTGTTTTTTGACCGCTGCTGTTTTTATAAATACAAAACTAATATAGAATATGAAATCTTTGTTTGGGGGAGCAACAAACTCAACTATCTATCATATGGAACTCGCATAGAAAACCATCTTAAAGGTTAATACTTTCAAAAAAACATAGAATGACTGACATAGACCAATTATTCATTTTTTTTGGACGTAGGTACTAGATATACGCTAAGTACCTATACATAAAAAACACTACTCAACTACATTTATGACCAAAAAAACAAATTTCAACTGGCACAAACTATTATTTTTATTTTTTGGAATAACTTTATTGAGTAAAACCTCAAATTGTTATATTTAATTATTGAAGACAATATAAGCGATGTCTAAACGAAAATCTGAAACAGAAAAATCAGAAAAGGATACGGTCACATCTAGGACTCGAACCCAGGACCCTTGCCTTTGCCTTTGCCCTTGCCGTGCCCCGGCAAGGCAAGGGTCTTGGGTTCGAGTCCTAGATGTGACCGTATCCTTATAATAAAAAAATGTGCGGTGAAAAAATGAAGACAATGTTGGAAGTTCTTATTCGAAGTATGATACAGTTAAATGTGACCGAAGGGGATAGGGTCCCATTAGCTCAGTGGTAAAGAGCGGTGCCCAGGCAAGTCAAGGGTCCAGGAGGGCGATTCTCGTTCTACTTAACGACACTAAAATCGTCCTTACATTCAAATTAACGATTTTTCTCGGTTTATTAGTATGAAGCGATTCCGGTTCTCTCGATGACAGATGGAATCCTTAGATTTTCGATTGCGCGCCAAAATTTATAGCCTTACGCGAAGGGTACCCCTCGACCTGTCTTTCGGCGGCCGAACGCTAGCGTCCGCGGAGAATTTGCTTCATTTAAGTGTGACGTTTTGACAATTAGCAATATTTGCGTAGTTTTAACAAGAGAAAACTTAATATTATCGTAAGTATTGACTGTAAACATGATTAGTGACTTGTTTGTGGCACAATAATGCTATTAAATGAATTGAATAAGGTAATTGCGATGTTTGTAAAGTACGTAACATGTCGAAAGCCAGATAAGTGATTTAATTTACAATAAACTACACATACCATTGAGGATTTCTACATAAATAATAATAGGTTTCAGATAAAATGGCTGCAGGATGGCTGGTGCTGGAAATTGTGGGTTTTGAAGTTTACCACAACGAAATAAGAATCCCTTTCCGTATCTTAAGAGACGCCCAAAATCCCATGGAAATGGGGCAAACAGAGTTCCTGAATTTATTCAGAATATCTAATGAACTCGTTATCCCCTATCTTACAACCGAGAAGAAAGCATGGACTGTCTGTCCAGTCACAGGTGAGAGATACATTCAATTAACTATGTAATCCATGAGAAAATAAGATACACTATTAATAGCTGAATTTTTTACAGGTACTTACTTACTGCAGTAAGATTTTATGCGGTGGGCTCGTACCAGAGAGGTATAGGACACGAGTGGGGCTTGGCTGTCTGTCGGTCGTCGGTTAGCCGATGCATATTAAATGTTTCATCGGCTATCAACGACACACTACTCCAGACGTGGGTTAAATTTCCTTTGACTGCTGCAGATAGGCAAAAAGCCAAACAAATATTTGAGCAGTCCGGTGATCCTTTCCCTGGTACTATAGTAGCAATTGACTGCACTCGTATAGCTATCGTTGGTACTGCAGTACAGGAATATATGTACTGCAATCATCACGGGAATCGCTCCTTAAACGTGCAAATGGTGAGATCTTCATATGCACAAGAAAGTCATATTATAATAAAAAATGAACATTTCAGATTTGTGATCCGAACTTGGTTACCTTGGATGTAAATGCAAAGTGGTGAAGCTGCGTTCCTTGTGTTATGGAATTCCGGCATGAAATAGGAAAACTCATAGCTCATAGGTATAAATAATTCATGACATGTAGTACATAATAAACGTTTTATTGACAACACATAATTATAAATAATTTTTCAACAAAAACAAGTACACAACAAATTATATATGCTTCTGATTTTGTTGTCCGGGTTAAATCTTCCCCATAGGAAAAACTAAACCCTTCCACTCACTTTTCCACAAATGATCATCTAGTCAATCAACATTATGTAAGTGCATTATATAAGCAAAATAAATACAAAACAATACAAGAACAACACGTCAACTCACAAGAGATCAAATGGGAAAATAATTCACCGTCTCCAGATATTTTCATATCAGAGGGTTCGGCTCGGTAGAACTTCTAACAGGGCCTATAAATCCTACTGATCCCTCAACATAAATATTTAAAAAATCTTTTGTTATCCTACATGTATTCAAAATGACCGACTTTTGCATCTTTATATATAATTTTTTTGAAAGATCTAATACGCCTAAATTTTTAATTAGAGAGCTAGGTATAATGCCAGTAGCCGAAATAACGAATGGTAATATTTTTATAGTTTGAGAATGCCAAATTCTTTTTATTTCATTTCCTAAATCTGTGTATTTTCTTATTTTTTCGCTAACAGATTTTTGAATATTACAGGAATTTGGTATAGCGACATCAATGATATAAGTTATTTTTTTAATTTTGTCATGTAAAACTATATCGGGTCTATTATGACTAATCGCTCGGTCTGTTAGTATAGTTTTATCATAATATATTTTATAAAATTCGTTTTCTAAAAATGAATTTGGTTCGTATTCATAATATGGATATTACGGCAGTCAATCAAGTTATGTTTAATTACCAAATTTTGGTGAATTTTTTTTAAAATTTGATTGTGTCTAAATGTATACTCGGACGGTGCTAATATAGAACATCCCGATATAATATGTTCTATAGTTTCCGGAAAAACCAAACATTTTCTACACAAATCATCAATTTGATTTGTATCTTTGATTATATGCTTTCTATAATTTTTAGTATTAATGACTCTATCCTGAATGGCAAGCATAAATCCTTCTATTTCTGCGCTCAACTCTCCAATACTCAACCATTTGTTTGACGAAAATTTGTCAACATACGTTTGGTTGAGATAATTGAAGTGTTTTGCGTGTAAAATTTTATTTGACCAGGAATCTAATAATTCCTGGTTGGGATTTATAAAAATGTTGGCATTCTCATCGTATAAATTTAAACATAGAACGGGAAACATTATATTTAGTTCAAAGATATTGATATATAATATTCGATTTAAAAACAAAAAGAATATGTGTATGAGTCTGCATGAGCGACCCGAATTATAAATTCATACGTCGTGTAGCACAATCCACGCAGGATAAGCAGAATCGATGAACCAGTTTTCTTCACCAACATAGCGCCGTTCTGCTAATCCATCAGCTTCTCATCAGCTCTGCTCTCGTTTCGGTCTGAAAAATTTAATAACTATTAAATTGATATCTCTAATAAATTTTAATTGATCTTACGAACATTATAAAATATAATTTAAATAACACGCTCGCTCGCGCTAGGCCGCAAACAGCAGCAGCATGGGGAGGCCGACGCTCCGTGGAGACGATCGGACGAATCTCTTGGCGTAGGGCTGAGTCTCAACGGATCGCAGCATGACGCTGCTCTACCGGGCACAACACCCTGCCAGGTACGAAGGTCGTCTGCGGACGATTCCGAGTTCCGACGTCGAACTTAAGCTTGGTCAGAGGCGGGGCGCCATCGCGCCGGGACATTTAACCACGTTGCACAGTGCTCGGACCCCGCGGACGGTGGCCTCCGTCTGATAGATGTCACATTGTTTAGAGAGCCTTTCGACTCGCGGAACTCACATTACGTATCACTGTCCGATTTGCCTAGGCGGGATACGGCCTTAGAGGCGTTCAGGCCTAATCCTGTGGATGGTAGCATCGCACCACCGGCCGGTCGACTGAGTGCGTGAACCAAATGTCCAAAACTGCCGTTCCTCTCGTACTGAGCAGTATTACTATCGCAATGATCGGTCATCAGTAGGGTAAAAGTAACCTGTAGTTTTCCTGCGAACTTAGATTAAATGGACGTGAAGCTACTTTATTTGTATAAAGAATTACCTGCTACGAATCGAGGTCTTCTCCTTGGCTGACTTGGTTGGGGTTGGCTTGGAGAGGGGGAGGTCTGTCTACTGTGGGCTTGTCACGGGGTATTCACCCAACACTCCACTGCATCTCTACCGCTAGCATCTCTGCAAGTACAGGAGGCTCATCACTCTCATCAGCGACATCCACGTGCAAGAAGAGATCTCTATGAAATAAATAAACATATCAAATTGTATCTTATGAAATTTGATTATTTAGTAAAACATATTATATAAACTAACAAATAAATTTGTGTATACACATATCAGGTATTTTGACTCGGCATATCCTCTCTGCCAAAGGTATCTTGTGTTTAACCGCTATGCATTTCGACACACAATATCAGTCGTGTACTTGTTAAACATGATATAGCACCATAAAACATAAATAAACTACGTACATCGTCATCGGGAAGGACTTTGGGCACATCTAGTCCTTCAATTGACTACACATTGTCGAACAGGCACTATTCAAAGTGGATAAATAAACTTACTTTTTGCCATTGGATTATAGTCTTGTGTGGAGCAGCATTATTTAATTAATCTCCTAGGTTTTAAATGTCGTCTCCATTTTAAAGGATTGGCTCGGCTGTCATGGATCCGCCAGCAGCATTTATCGAATTGTCTTGACAGTGCCACTCTGTTGCTGCACACTGAAATTGAATTTTACGACAATTGATGACATGTAACTATTACACACTATTCTTAGGTTTCAAACACAATGATGTACACGAAAGATAATAATAAAATAGCTGTCTCACTTTTTGACCTAAAAATGCAATTGTACACAGACATAATACGTTGTTAATTCCGTTTCAGTCTGGGGTGAAAAGCATCTAAATGATATCATGCTTTTACTTACAACATATAGCTTTTGCTTACCTCATTTTAAACAATTTTGTCAAGTTAATTAGCAAACGAACACGAAAACGGTGACAACATAAATCAACTTGGGTGACAGTTAGCGGCGTTAGTTCGACAGCAAACGTCACTTTAGAAGTGGTTAATCTGTAACAAAGTCATTACTATCCATCGAGGTAGGTACCTTTTCACAAAACGTAAATCTTCGATAAATGGCTTATTTATGTCATTCATAAATAAAATAAGCAGTTATTAAAATGCATTATAATACAAAGTATTTGTTTTTTTAAGTTTTAGTTAGAAACCTTGCGTCACTTAATTATATTTCACCAATTTGTGGTTTCAATAATCTCTTAACAATTTTGTAAATGCTCTTAACCACGCTTCTTTAGGATTTTTTACTAGGTCTCTCAAAAATCGATCTTGTAAGGCTATCAGAAAAACGAGAATCGCTTAATAGTTAAGAAAAGATGTTACAAGCGACGGACAGCTATCTTTCGCAAACGATAGCAGTCGTTGACGAATGCTATCATTTAGCTTAAGGCTAAAAGAACGAGAATCGCCCTCCTAGAGGGCGATTCTCGTTTTACTTAACGACACTAAAATCGTCCTTACATTCAAATTAACGATTTTTCTCGGTTTATTCGTATGAAGCGATTCCGGTTCTCTCGATGACAGATGGAATCCTTAGATTTTCGATTGCGCGCCAAAACTTTTAGCCTTATGCGAAGGGTACCCCTAGACCTGTCTTTCGGCGGCCGAACGCTAGCGTTCGCGGAGAATTTGCTTCATTTAATTGTGACGTTTTGACAATTAGCAATATTTGCGTAGTTTTAACAAGAGACAACTTAATATTATCGTAAGTATTGACTGTAAACATGATTAGTGACTTGTTTGTGGCACAATAATGCTATTAAATGAATTAAATCAGGTAATTGCGATGTTTGTAAAGTACGTAACATGTCGAAAGCCAGATAAGTGATTTAATTTACAATAAACTACACATACCATTGAGGATTTCTACATAAATAATAATAAGTTTCAGATAAAATGGCTGGCGCTCGAAATTGTGGGTTTTGAAGTTAACCACAACGAAATAAGAATCCCTTTCATTCTTAAATCAACTTGGGTGACAGTTAGCGCCATTCGGCAGCGTTAGTTTGACAGCAAACGTCACTTTAGAAGTGGTGAATCTGTAACAAAGTCATTACTATCCAGCGAGGTAAGTACCTTCTCACAAAACGTAAATCTTCGATAAATGGCTTATTTATGTCATTCATAAATACAATAAGCAGTTATTAAAATGCATTATAATACAAAGTATTTGTTTTTTAAGTTTTAGTTAGAAACCTTGCGTCACTTAATTATATTTCACCAATTTGTGTTTTCAATAATCTCTTAACAATTTCGTAGATGCTCTTAACCACGCTTCTTTAGGATTTTTTACTAGGTCTCTCCAAAATCGAACTTGTAAGGCTATCAGAAGAACGAGAATCGCTTAATAGTTAAGAAAAGATGTTACAAGCGACGGACAGCTAGCTTTCGCAAACGATAGCAGTCGTTGACGAATGCTATCATTTAGCTTAAGGCTAAAAGAACGAGAATCGCCCTCCTGGGTTCGAATCCTAGATATGACCGTATCCTTTTCTGATTTTTCTGTTTCAGATTTTCGTTTAAAAATCGATAATATTGTCTTCAATAATTACGAACTATTATTTACAGTTCAGATGGAAGACATAAGTTTTAGACAAAGACACATAAATACCAATACTACTAAATAAGCCAAATAATTTAACAATCTTTTACTGTATACAAAAGAGGGAAATAAAATTTAAATATGGATTAAAGTACAAGAAAGAAAGAGAATATTACAAAAAAATATACCTAAAATAATCAAAAAATATGTACGTAATACACGATACCATTACAATACTTCATTATGTATAACTGTACCTCATAATTTTTCCCGATTTTTTTTCATCACCGCCTTTGTTTTATGTATGCCTGTATTTTATTTTATTTCAACTCAGTTTTTAAAATTTTATTTCTATTTATTATTTCATACTATCTTTTATTAAATTTTAAAATTGGGGCCTGGATAAGGGTTAAGCACGCAGTGAGGCCCACATTATCAAATTATATTTTAAAAGTTGTAAAATTATTGAATCAAATTTAAAAAAATATACATACATATTGCGTTTAATGAACGTGAGACGCGTTGAAAGCACCAAGTCACGAGTTGGCCACGCCTGACATAAGCCAACCCCTGTCTTGTCGCAAACGTCGTGATTCCTTCATCGTGTAATTATTATATGTACACATGCCTGTCATATCAAATAACATGATTTCAAATTTGATTGAGTGAGCCAGCGAGTAACTGATCGCTGTCATAATAATATGTTGAGGACCAGGGTTAAATTAAGATCAATTTCTATATAAATAGATAACACACAAAATTTGTTTTGCGCAATATCCAGCATAGTTGCCTTCCAAGGAATTGATCGGTTTTTGATTCTCGGCCGACGGTTTATTTTCTTAATTTACCATTTTTATTTATTTTTTGCTCATAAAAATTTTTCACGGGCCTGCACTAGTTTGAAATAATATCCATTGCACACTAGGATAATTTTTCCTTGAGTGTGTAAATTTACGTACTCTTAAAATATTGCGTGGTTTATCTGAAAAGACAGCATACGCTAATGGGATCAATTAATCACAGAACTTCAGTTCGTTGTCAATATTTGAACTGGATTCTGGCAACTTGACAGTTTGTTTGCATTACGCACATCAAAATTTGGGTCAAGTCTCAAGATAACCAAACTAAGCATGTTATATATCAAACATCTGATATATTATGGCTTGGAAACAAAGGCTTTTTCTGCGCTGCTTTTCACTCCAGAGCGGTGATTATCCAAAAATTATTATTATCCAGATTAAACAAAAATGTTCAAATCAAGGAAACAAATTAAACAAAAAAGTTATTTTAAATATATCTGGTCCTCGAGTTGTAAGGGTTATGTTGAGAGAGTTAAGGGAATGGAGGGGAGTAGATGGAGATGGGGGAGAGGAAAAGAAGACTATTTCAAGAAAAGTTTCAATTCTGTCTTTCGGCTATACCGAGAGTATCTAACAATCTGGTGTGATGCCTAACCCATATTATACTTTTTAGGAAATTTTGTCAATCATATTAGTACGTGTTTTCATCTGGAGGGATGGTAGATACCTGTAATAATATTTTTTTTTTGTTATACTGAAATTTTTGTTAATAGCAAAACATATACACTATTTAATATGGAATAAAATTTATCATCCCATTGAATTTCTTCCAAAAACCTCAGGTTTATTTTCCAAAAATGAGCGTAAAATCGTTCGCTGTAAATTAAAGATGATAAAGCTTGCTGCATATACAGGGTTGGATATTGTTAAATGCTTAGACTCTCCGTACTTTACCGAGGAATAATTATTTTTCACCTTGTTCCATTACATGAAGAAGTTTATTCTGATTATGTTCTTGATAGGCGGGAATTAATAATAAAAGTTAAATGCAGAAAATTCAATTAATAGTGTACCTAACTACACTAGTTGCTCTGAAAAAGTTGGACGAAGATTGGTGCAGAAAATCGACTGTAGTGTACTAACCACAGTTCTAAATACTCGAAGATGTAATACCTTGGAATTGTTTTGCTTGAAATAGCGTTTAATGACAGAATAGTACTATCCAAACATCGGCTTCAAAATGTCATTTTCGGACATACTCTCTTCAGCCATGGTCCTAAGTCCATAGTTGGGACTCTTGTGCGAATTTTATTCACATTCATAAAATAATTCGAAATCAGATTCCTGAGGCATGTGTGTAAAATCGTCGCGTTACCAAATTGTTCATTCCATTCGTATTTTCTCGTTAATATAATAAATACCAATGGAATGCAGAAAAAAAACAATTGAATTTTGAATAATTGACTCTTATTATCGATGAAAACTTTTATCAAGTTTAAAAAATGCTTGAGTTGAAAATATTATTCTGTTAAACTATATTTTTTAAACAATTTTTTCTAGAACTTTCAACAACAAATCTTTTAGAAGAAAGAATGAGAAAATCTTGTTTTCGATCATATTTCAAAAGACAACATAGTGTCAGGTTGGTGCCTATTCGTGAGTTTATTTTATCGACGATACAAGATCATAAAACTGGAAAATGATATTTCGTATATCGTAAAAAGATGTGTATTTTTGACGTGGATGGGTTTTGACATAGGAAAAGCTGAAATCACGTCTGGCAATGAAACTGTTTGATAGTCGATTACACCACCAAGGTTTTGTTGTTTTCAGTAATAAAGTTTTCAGTCAATATATATTAATTTATGAATAAAATACTACCTGGTATAATCCGAGATTCAAATATGTTTTTTCGATATATTTTAGTTGTTGTTGAAGAATTTAGAAATTATGAACTTGAATTTTTTGTTGTTTGAAATTTGGTAGGAAAAAAAATCTTCAAATAAGATGTTGTATTGACCTAGATATTTCAGTCAGAATAAAACTATACTAATTTCATAAAGCCAGAGCTTAACTTATTATTCTCTTTTATAAAATATTCAGGTCCTTAGTAAGGGTTGGTAAAAAAAATTATAGGTATAGATGTTACTTAAAATGGGTCTTGTACAGGGTTTTCCAATAAGAGGTGTTATTTTGATATTCAATCGTAAAAGATCAATAGTTTCGTTGCTTGTGTGGCACGTAGCGCCGTCTTGTTGAAATTAAACGTTGTCCAGATCAATACCATCTAATTCCGGCCATAAAAAATCATTAATCATCTTTCGATAGCGCAATCCATTCACCGTAACTGTTGCTCCAGACTCATTTTCGAAAAAGTAAGATCCAATGACTCCGCCGGACCATAAACCGCACCAAACAGTCACACGTTGAGAATAGAGAGGTTTTTCAACAATAACTTTTGGGTTTTACGAGCCCCAGATGCGATAATTTAGCTTGTTGACGAAGCCACCGAGGTGGAAATGGGCCTCATCACTCAAGATGTTTTGCATTTGATTCACTTAAGTGAATTTTAATGCGTTGTTGAAGCGTGTATCGTTCCATTTTTATTAATGGCGTAGTTTCTACTTGTCAAATGTCAAAAAATGACAGCTTCAAAAGTAACATCTACCGAAATAGCGGGCTATTTAAAATAACACCTCTTATTGGAAAACCCTGTATTAACCATGAAATACTTACAGCGTTTTGAAGCCAATGAATCCACCAAGATTTCACTTATTTTTAGGTTCTATAAACAGTGGCAAGCCGATTTCTTTAGCTCTAGATGTTTTTGCAAACTTGCCAAAACAGGTTAAAAATTGATCGAGTGGTTATCATTACTTCTTCAATAATTGCGAATTCACTTTGTGTCGTCATTTTTATTTGAATAAAGTAAACAAATTTGTAAATACCACCAAAATAAAAAGGTTTCAAAACTAATAGGTTTTTTGGTCAGGATAGTGAAAATTTAGAAATATAAGAAATGATAAACAAGTAATAGACAAATAAATACCTAGACAAAAATATTACAATGAGGGATTATTAATAAGTTTTTTTCAAATATTATAAAATACGCAATTATTACTTTTATGTACTAATATATCAAAAACTTTTGTAAATTAGCACATTTACGAGAATATCAAAAACTTTTAAAATCAAATTTATAAATGCAATAATTACATATTTTGTTATATTTTTATAATTTTTTTTAAAGTTTATAAGTCCGATAGTCCAGAAAGCTACTGACACTCATTGCTCTGGTACTCCTGTAGGACACACTTTTGTAACTTTCATGCCCCCAGAACTCGTAATCCAATTTCGGTTTCATGGTAAATATACCTACATTATTATAATTTTTAATAGGCAAAGTAAGTAAAACAAATTTCCCGTAATTATCACTTTATTGTTTAATAAACTTCTTACACTCCCATACTTTCACTTAAGTAAACAACCCAACATTCATAAATTTATACAATATTGACAAACGTTATTAAATTCCCAAGATACCTATTCGAGAGTTCAATATCAATAAAGCCCAATAAATAATACGGCCCTTTAATGATATTGAAATGATCGAACTCAACATTTTCTAAACATTTCAATAAATTTATTATACGATTTCAGAGGATAGATTACAAAATTCATAAATAATATATGAACAAAACTCAGAAAATTGAATAGCAGTCAAGATTCCTGATTTAATATTTGAATATTACTCGCACATTGTGTTAAATGATGAAAAAAATGTTTTTAAATTCGAGAATATGTTTTAAATTGGAAATAATTTAGAACACCAATGCTGGGTTCCCCCTTTATATATTCTATGATATATTTCATAGATCAAAAATTCGATTCAACTTTGGGTTTCTATTTCGAAGAAAGCCTGTTCTCGCTCATCTATTCCATATATTCTATGAAATTTATTTTATGGAATAGATTAGGCGGGTTCCAAGCTTAAGAGATATTCAAGAGCTATTCAAATAGTAAAAAGAAATCGATAAATTATGCAGACAAAAAAAAAACATTAATTTCCGTATTAATTATATAATATAATATATATATGTACATTTACACCGTCATAATACTAAAATTAAACTGTAAAACATTTTACTAAAATCATTATAAAAATTTTAATTAAGTGTCAAAAATATTTTTTAATTCTCTGAAGAAATAAACTCATTGGAGAGGATAGGAACATGCCTACATAATATTATAAACTTCATACCAATAATCCAGCATCAAAACCTTATAATTCAGTTAAATATCTCATTCAATTCATATTTAATAATACGTTGTTTAAACCAAACATTATTTTCATTAAAAATTCGAGTCTTATTATGGAATCTGCTAATATTTACAAACTTACAAAATTTTATCTACTCCTGTGTTCTTTTGTATATTTCCAAAGTAAATAATGATTTCATAAAACTATTTAATTAAAAAATGTTTCAATTTAAAATTCTAAATTAAAGATTCCAGAACGAATATTTACTCCAAGGATATTTTGTCCAATGCTTTTTCGAGAAAAAAAAAATTATTTATCTCAATATTATCATGCAGCATTCTTTATAGCCTCAATTTGATGTGATTTTTCAGATTAATTTATTTACGAAGCGTTAAGATTATGTATGATATACTCAAATGAAACATTTTTTGCAGTAATTGATACAAAATTATTAAGAATTAGTAAAAATCAGGAGTTTAAATCCATGTTTTTGTAATACTTAACAATATAATAGAAATATAAATAATAAAAGCAGTCGATGCTATTTTGTTCTGTAATATATATTTTTTAATGAGAACTGATGAGATTTATATGAGAACAACTATGATACAGTGACTGCTTGAAGCTGTCGATATCGACTGCTTATGGCTGTTGTGTTTTCTCTTTCTAGTATATTTTATGTTAAATTCTTGTTTTCAATACATCGTTATTAAAAATAAAATCATAACAAAACGTATGGTGAAGGAACTGGCTTCGAATATCTTTGGAATAACATTATGAAACCATGATCGATTAAAATGATTTTTCATCGTTGTAAAATGAAAATTAAAGTATATATTTTGTGTTATTTGTATCTCCCGTATTATCCGATACACTTAAGAAAGAATATTATGAACGTATCACTAAGTCTTTAGTATTTATGTATAAAGTCCCTGAGATTAGAAGCAGTACGTTCTTGAGACGTCGCACATGCTTCGGCCATCTTCATGTCACCCGTAGTAATACTGGGCATTGGAACATCTATTTAAACTTCTTGGACTGACAACGATATCCGTGGGTTGTTGGTTCATGTTCATCTGGGCGGGGATACCCCTGCGAAGAGTTCCTGTTTCAGGGATTCTAGGTAATGTTCCCATGCTAACGATGTATTCATCCGGTTGTCCGTACATATTGGCACCACTACCAACGTAAGCTGCGTTCGATAAAGCTCTCCCATAAGCAGCTTTTTGTGCTAGAGACACGTCAGAAAATGCTGGAATCCTTTCTGGTTTTAAGGAAGAATTAACTGCTGCTATTGGTAGGGCCGTGGTCATGTCGATGTCCCCGTCAACTTCGGATATGTTGTCTCCAAAGCCGTTGGGCAGGTCAGTTGTGGCGGAGATGTCAGGTACTTTGGCTTCTCGTTTTGAACTGCGATGGCGCACTGCGCAGTGGACGATCCCGAGACATGCGCAGAGCAGGATAGAGGCTGCTACGCTGATAATGATGTAGAGATAAATGCCTTCCGTGAATTCTGAAACAAAAGTACACCGTTAGTTTCAAAATTATTAAAACAATAATTAAAATGGAAACGTCGATTGATGAATGCTTGAATAATATTTGTTTACGATTGAAATTTGCAAGCGTAAGATCCCATTATACGTCTTTTTTGGTGATGTGGTTCATGAGAAAAAGTTACAATGGAAAAGTGCTATCAGTCATCTGATAGTATTAATACTCCAGCGTCTGGACGATTGGTCAAATTCAAATTGTGTTTAAATAAGACTTTAAAGATTAAGACACGATTTCATATTGAAATAGATTCGCCACATGTAATACGATATTTCTTCAAAAATATCGTTTCTGCTCATACCATTTTTGGATAATATCGAAGAAAATATGTTTTAGAAAGTTCACGATCCATTGGATTAATTACATTACAGTGAAAATTATCCACAATTACGTGATTACGTTTGACGTTTGACGAAAAAAGCACGCGTTCATTCAACATGGCCGATACGCACCGCGTCAATAAATAGCCGACAGAGCGCTCCTCTGGCGGTGAAAGAACGAACCAAGGGGCTGGCGCGAATATTTAAATATGCAAAATAAAAAGATTTCTTCTGGAAGTTTATTTAAACTATGCAATGGCATCTATTATATTATTATGCGATCGTCTGGACGGTCTGGGCCCTCTGATTGGTCGAATTCAAATAATTTGTTTTGGTTAAATTCCGCTTACTTGAAAATTAAGACCCAATTTCATACTAAAATAGGATCACCAGATTTCTTCAAAAACATCGTTTCTGCTCATATAATTTTTGAATATTATCGAAGAAAATATGTTTTAGAAAGTTCACAATCCATTGGATTAATTACGTCACAGTAAAAATTATCCACATTTACATTTTATATATTTGAAGAATCAAACATTCCAAGGTTCCTTAAAAGTGTCAATCCCTCCTTTACCGGCCGCTGGGGTAGTTTCTCTATTGGCCGACAGAGCGCATAAGAGCGATATACAAATACGTACAACTTCATTTATTCAAACAACGGTAATTATTTACGTGAAACTACCGTTTTAATACGCATTTACAAATAAAACAAACATTTGATTCAACTTAATTACAATAAACAACAACTCTGTGCATGTACGATTTTGAAAAATATTGATATTTAATATTATTTACGTAAATAATAATTTCGCATTATGTTGACAGAACACCGATATGATATACGCGAAAGTATAGGCACTGCCAACCCAATAAAATAACATGAAAGACAATCGGAAGATAGAAACTCCATTATTAAAAAAACCACAACTGGACGCTGAAGATCTTTCAAATTACCGACCCGTTTCAAATCTGCCTTTTATATCAAAAATATTAGAAAAAATCGCTGCCTCACAGGTCATATGTCACTTGAATTCAAATGAATTATTAACTAAATACCAATCTGCATATAGACGGTTCCACTCCACAGAAACCGGGTTACTACGTGTTTTGTCGGACATAACTACTGCCATTGAGTCGGGTAAACTGGCACTTCTTTCAGTCTTGGACATGAGTGCTGCATTTGACACGATTGACCATGACTTTCTTATTAAACGATTAGATGAATCATTTGGTTTAAACTGTGATGTTAAGACCTGGCTGACATCGTACCTGGCCAACCGTTTACAAGCCGTAAAAGTGGGAAAAAACCAATCAAATTATGCAACCCTTTCATCTGGAGTACCCCAAGGGTCCGTTCTGGGCCCACTACTCTTCATCCTCTTCACAAATGATGTCGCTAAAATAATAGAATCATTCGGCCTTCTATCTCACTGCTACGCTGATGACCAGCAAGTTTATTTTTACTGCTTACCAGAAGAAATAAACAGTCTAAAAATTCGTATAACTGAGTGTATAGAAGCAATTACTCGCTGGATGACCTCAAATAGATTGAAACTGAATCCCACAAAGACTGAGTTTCTGTGGACTGCTACAAGCAGACGTCAGCATAACATTGAAAACTCCCCAATAACCATTTCCGGAAGTGACATCACTCCAAAAACGTGCATCAAATTACTGGGTGTCAATCTGGACGCTAATTTTTCCCTTAAAACTCAGGTGAACAGAACTGTAAGCACGGGGTTCTTTCAATTAAGGCAAATTAAAGCAGTGCGGAGAAACCTGCCAACAGAGGCGACTAAATTGCTAGTCAATTCCTATGTTGTTTCACGTCTAGATTATTGCAACGGAATATATGCAAGTCTCCCTAAATGTCAAATCAACAAATTACAATCCGTTTTCAACGCCGCGGCAAGGCTTATCACCGGAGTATCTAAATACTCCCACATTTCAGAGCATCTCAAAAATCTGCACTGGCTCAAATGTCCTGAAAGAATCCAGTTCAAGGTATGCTGGATGGTATTTAAGTCACTTAACGGAATGGCTCCGGCTTATTTATCAGAATTGTGTATTCCAGAAGATTCCAATTCCCGACAGTCAACCCTTAGGTCAGCAACGTCATCAGCTATCGGAAGGTTGAAGGAACCAAAGCGCACACCAGATACTAAGTTCGGTGAGCGTGCTTTTGCCGTGTCAGGACCTAAAGCCTGGAATGGACTGCCACATGATTTGAGAATGATCGCAGACTCGACAGAATTTAGGTCTAAACTTAAAACGCACCTTTTCAGACAGTCGTATCCATAATTTCAGAAACCTCCACTTTCACAGTTGACGGCAATTTAAATTTAAATTTAAATTTAAATTAACAAAATGTAAAAAATACTAAAAATAAAATAAAAATAATAATTAAAAATAAATAAATAAAAATGATAACAACTAACAATTTGTAGGCTTTTAAGACAGTTAAAATACATTTAAATTAAAATAAAAACTATAGCAGACTTAAGATCATGCGACGACCAGTGTTTTTTGATATAGTGTCCTCTGCGTGCAGTTCTATCTTTTATAAGCATAAACTTTTTAATATAAGTGTGTTTGTTGGAAGTGACTTGCCAGGTAAGTATGTTTTGGTATCTTTTCTAAATAATAAATGTAGATCCTAGGAAATAAATTGTACAGCGCCCTTGAGGTGATTTTTCACAAAAACGGCGCTCTACAAATTATCCAATTATTATTATTATTATTATTAAACGCTTCGTTGATTGTAAAATTAGCCAACAAATCTCTAATCTGACATGTACTTATATGTATAGTAAAACAATCATTTTGCCAGGTATAAATATTTATATAATATATATTAAAGTATTATTCGGAAACGCTGGACAAGGATAATACGAAATATTTTTAAGTAAAACCTTCGAATTTACCTTAATTAATATAGAAGGAATCTGAATGCATTCGGGAATTTTTGAATTTTAGCATTTTAATTTTTAATTACGTAAAATTAAAATTTGCTTTCGTTGTATTGGATGACAGCCGGAATAATTTCTATTGATGACATTTTCTTTTTTTGGTATTCCTGATATGAGTGTCTAGAATTTTTACCATAATTTACTCTATGCAAATATTATTTTGGTATTTTGGTTTCTTTTACAAGTAAGGAAATATTTAAAAAAAGGTTATTATAGGTTAGGATAGGTTAGGTTGGGTAATGCTAGGTTAGGTTAGATTAGGTTGGATTAGTATAGTTCAAGTTAGTTTATAGGTAAGGTTAGATTAAGTTGGATGATAAGTCAGGTTATGTTAGGTTAGGTAACGTTAGTTTGGGTTATTATGGGTTAGGTTAGGTTGGGTTATTATAGGTTAGGTTGGATTTGTATAGGTTGGTTCGGTTAGGTTAGGTTAGGTTAGGTTAGATTGGATTATTATAGGTTAGGTTAGGATATAGGTTAGGTTAGGTTGGATTATTATAGGTGAGGTAAGCTTAGGTCAGGTTAGATTATTATAGTAAGGATAGGATATAGGTTAGGTTGGATTATTTTAGGTTAGGTTAGGACATAGGTTAGGTTAGATTATTATAGGTTAGGCTGGATTATTATAGGTTAGGTTAGGTTATTATAGGTGAGGTTAAATAAAATAATAGTCAAATAAATCATTTGTGCTAAGTAGGCCCTATTTTGCCGGAATATTGTATTACATTATATTTTTTTAATTTACGTTTTTCAATTGTCTCTAGCCGCTCATTTCAGGAATACCGACAGAAGAAAATGTTATCAACAGAAATTATTCAGGCTGTCATCCCATACAGCGAAAGCGAATTTTCATTTTACGTAATTAAAAATTAAAAAGCCAAAATTAAAATTTTCCCAAATGCTGTTCGATTCTTTTTATAGTAATTAAGGTAAATCAGAAGGTATTATTTAAAAATATTTCCTATTTTCCGTGTCCAGCGATTCCGAATATTTACCTATATTAATTTACCTTTAGCCATTTAGGCAATTATTCGGGAAAGGTAAAGTTTTACCCGAACAACTGTCATTCTTATTATGCCTAAACGCCTTCCTGTTCCGTGTTTTAACAATATATAATCACCCTCTCTCTGTGAATGACCTAATATCTAGCTATTAAATGTAACTGTTGTTAGTATCACTTAAACTGGGCGAAGCCCAACGAAGTGCCGCCCGCAGGGCCTAGCAGAAAAAAACCCGCGGAGCGGGTTTTTAACTGCTAGTATTAATAATTCCTTTAGGTATACCTAATCGCTTTTTTTATACGTTGCCATGGAATTATACCTCATGTGTCAAATAAGGATTGCATTTGCTTTCGTTTGAGCTTTTTGATAATATTAATCTCATGAAAAATAAATTGTTATTTGTTCGAAATAAATCATTTACATTAGATTTTAAAAATTCCAATTAAATAGTGAATTGCGAATATTGAAGAACTTTCACATTTAATTTAGAATAACCCAAATTCGAGCTTTCTTCCATGAAACATTACTAAAATGTATTATTGACCATGCCTTTTGACTGGTATTTACTATTTTGGCATACAAATTAATAGCAAATAATATTTTTTTGGTAAAGATAAATATATTATCAGAACATTTTGCAATTACTTTTATATGAATTCTCATATCTGGGCTACGTGAGTGTTCCGTATTTCTTCTGCGTGACGGAAATGATTTCCAATCCCCTATTTACAGCATCCACTATTAATTAACTGCACACCTCTCCCACGGTGCAGAAAAGGGAAGATGAGGCTAGTTGGAAATAGTAAAATCAGGAATAATTTTTTGAAAAATTCAAATAAACATTTTTGGACCTATATATTAGATACATGTACTGAATGGAACTTGTTTTTGGCTAGAGGGTATTTAGCGACTTACATGGTTCAACTTCGTGGTTTGGGTGGGTTTTTACTATAAATTCTATGGCGATGTTTTTAAAATACTATTCAGTTCTTTTTTCGATAATTCCCTTTGCCAAGATTTAATAAACTTTATACAGCTTAATAAAGTTTTTTTGGTTTAAGTGGTTTAATACTGGATGGAAATTTGTTACTTTAATTTATTTGATAGTTTTATCCTCTGGCATATTTAGCTTGTCTTTTTGCTTTTATCTGGTTATAATTACCATAATATGAAAGATGGGAAGCCATATTTACTTAAATAATTTTTAAGAAAACCACATGAAAATCAAGTATGCAAACTGTAAGATATATATTTAAGTTATAAAGTCGTATATATGAGTTAAGCTCTGAAATTGAAAAAAAATAGTTGATGCAGCCTTAATTCAAAAAATTTTTAGTATTGTGTTTGAAAAAAAATATTACAAATATGTACTGCTGCCATTTTTTCCCAAACGTTGTATTGCGTTTCTCAAGTTTGGACGAAACAAGAAAAATTTAAAACTAAAACCAAAAATAATCCACCGATGTAATTTTTATATGTGTGGCTTTTTATTTGACTAGGGATTTTATAAACTACCCACCCTCAACGATCCAGTACCACTAATTTATAAAAAAAAATTAACACTTAAGTCACCGCCTAAACTAAACTTATTACGTACGTATTAAAGTATATTATCAATGATAACGATATGAAAATACGTCCCTGGCAAAGTACAACAAATCCAGTCGTTATAATGTGTAACGCTTTGGGTTCGCAAACTTTATGACCTTACATAATATTATTTATATTTACAACACCATAACGCCCATAAACTGTTATAACTACCCAACTATCATATGAAGATTAAAACGATTATACTAAAGGACAACCACAAATTTATGAAACTGCCGCACCGCTGCCAAAATATATCAAATAAATACTGAATATTCTCTCAGTTTAGTGATCTATTAGAGACCAAAGAAAACTATTTTATAAACACTTAAAAGCCACTGTAGATAAAATCCCCAGAAAATAGATCTATTCCGATTTAGAATAAAATGGCTGTCGCCAAATACAAAAAAGACGTTTCTTATTCTAAACCGCTGGGATGAGACAGAATTTTGAAATTGGTTGTTCATTTGTTTGTTGACACGATCAAAACATTCAGTACATCGAGACTAATAATATGTGTAGCATAAAATATACTCTTGATATTGTACTTTTTTTTTAAAGGTCGGAGACGGTTTACACGTAGTTCCCGTGAGCACTTAGGCCATAAGCCCATTGTGCTATCTCCCATTTTACCTCAATCCTTTAACAACAACCCAGTCCCTTTAATAAAGTTGACTAAGGTTGTTATTGGGTATGTGGCTATGTCTTCTGGTTCTACTGTATGTCACCCCAGGTATCTGAGCCTAGTTCCCACCAGGGCAGGACATTGACACCATAGGTGAATTGGAGTCTATTCATCCTCTTCACATTTCCTGCATCTATTGGTGTTTTCCAATCCCAATATCTGCATGTGTCTCCTGAGATTGCAGTGTCCCGTTAGTAGTCCTACCAGTTCCCTCAGCGAGTTTCTGTCCATACAGAGTAGTTTCCTGGTTTGTACGTTAGAACATTTTTTTAAATTTATGAAATTAAATACAATCATGTGTATTGCTTCTAGCCACGATTTGATTGTAACTATCCCGTTACCAAGTAAATGAAAATTCCTACCGATTGCAAGATGCTACGCCAGCGTTACTGTAACATTTGAGTTACTTATACATTTTCATATCTCAATGAATGTTCTATAATAATATATTCATCATATGAATTTAAACAAAGTTACAAAACTAATTATCGGGTAAATATTTGCCAATGTGATTTTTTCCAATATTCCTCTATTTATTTAAAATTGCTATGTTAGAATTTTTTATTTATTGCTGAAAATGTATTTAATATACAGACATTGTAAAAGTCATACAGCGGTACCAAATATTTATCTTGCGAACGGAGTGGTTAAGAAATCAACGAGAGAATAATCATTGTTTTAAAAAGTAAACAGTGAAATATACAAGAAAGCTTTCAAATAAGAAATAAAATTTCGAAATACGGGGAGCTTGCTTTCGTTCCTCGTAGGCTCTACATGTATAATCAATAACTTTTTATACGTCCTTGGCTTTTTTGGTTTTGGTTCAAAAAATCATTAAACATGAAGGCCACGTTATTGGATAACGTATTATATTATTATTACAAGCGATTAAACACGAAAAGATAAATATGTAATATTACATCGTCATGAATAATCATCACATTTTTAATGAAGAATTTTTCATATTGTTTACTGTAATTTTTTAAGCATTTGTATTATATTTTTTTTATTAAAAAAAGACGTTGAAATTTTCATTAAAAAAATAACACGTTTCTTAAAATTTGTTTATTTAGGCGTTGAAATTTCAGCTATACATCCATTATTTAGAATTAATATTCAGTTTTCAGGAAATGCGTTTCGGGATCTTCAGTTGATTTTCAATAATATGGTATTTTTCATTGTATTGTTTGAAAAAAAAACAAATTTTGACGCTTTTAATTTTTTGAGATATAAATACACGTTGATCGAATTTCTGTATGTGCCATGTTTCAAAAAATAGACACTCATGATAAATCCTTTCATTGAACTCGCTGACAACCTCCGTAGCACAGCGGATAGCTTTTTGGTTCTGATTCCAGAGGTCACGTGTACGAAAACCTTATTTCTTTAAATTTTCATATTATTCTTGATTGCTCATTAAAATGTTGCTTAAAATTGCTTCAGCTATGATAAGTAACAAAGTAGGAATATTAAGGCACTTTTCAAACTTCCACTATCTCTTTCCCACTCTTCTTCACATCGACTACTTCCAACAGCCAATCAGCATGCCTTAAAATATATACATGTATTATATTAAACATTTTTGGTAAATCGTTCTAGAAATTTTTCATTTTTAGCTTAAGCTATTTTTAAAAACATATATTTGAATTTCGTGATAAATGCAAATCTCGGAAAATGGAAATTAACCCACTTCCCGACATCCGATCGTGCTGAAACTCGGCAGATAGACTTTTGTTGATGACAATGCATTTTGGTTGTAATCACACACACACCCGCGTGGAGGTTTTTATTTTAAATTCGATGACATTACATAAACCTATCCAATCAGGATTTGGCTTGGTGGGTAGAGTTCCTGGATTGAAAGAAATAATGTATTTTTTTAAGTTTTAAAAGCCATTTGACGGAAGATTTATTATAGAAAATTAAAGATTTGTTTTTTCCGTGTTGATTTTTTTATTATTAGATCCAAAGAGCCAAGACTACCATCCATTTATTTTTTCCTTCCTATCCTCTTCCCACAACTTTACAACATTTCCCAAAATTAAAATACAATTATTTCACTGGTACGGAACTTGAAAAACCTTGTATTTATATGGAAAACTCATGCAGCATTAACGATAGATTACTTTTATTCAACCCGTAAACCATAATTGTATTTTATCCGAATAAATCAATGATAGACCCAATCGCATCTTACCTTACAAGCCATCTTCCCGCGCCTACCCACCGAGTAATCTCCGACTCTACCTACTCAGGCTATATTGAAAACTGCTTACAGCCTCGCGGTTTTCCAACTAGTCTGGGAAATTATTTTTAATGGCTGAATCCACTCCCCATCATCCCCACACTCCATACCCCTCATCCCCTATTCCCTTTGCTCGGGAGGGGTTCGCTTCGAGGAAAGGTATTGCCTGTACGCGCAGGAGACGCCTTATTAATATCTCGAAGCTGGGTGCGAGAAATTTTAAAGGATGTTTTACTTTATTTTCGGATGATGTACGAAGTGAAATTTGATTTTTAATATAATTTTCTGAACGGTTTAAAGATGAATTATGTAATTACTGAAAAACAAAATGCTTCCGATATTATTGTTATTTTCTATCGTTTTTTGTTTTTATTTTGAGATTTTTTAGAAATACTCATTTCTTTTCGTCTTCGTTTCTTCTCCGTGTACAATGTACATTCTCCTCAGTCTACGTGGTCAAGGAGTAAGGCTCTCAGGTACTGCTCACCTTCTTCTTTCCCATCTCCTTCTCCATGCCACTAACTTTCAGCATCACAACATACCCCAGTCGGGGATATTATAGTATCACTGGCTCCATACGGTTGAAAGCAGTTGGTATTCATGTGAGGTATTCACACAAAAAAATGGTTGGAAAATAGTAAAATTTCTAATATTTCAAAGACATGTATACCTTGTCAAGTTTTATGTTCTTAAGGATTTATTTCACACATTGCATGTTGATTGACCAATCAATTAAATTGGTATTTTTCGTGTCAAATTTAACGTAATTCATCTGCCGAACGGTGAATACCTACCTATAAAACATTTTGGTTGATAATATTTCGAAAAAACCACATCTAATAATTTTTAAGAAAAAAACTATAAAATATTGAACTTTCCAACATATGAAATTTATTTAAATGTAGGTACACTTTTTTAATGCACAAAACTGTTTACAATATTTTGTGTAAATAATCTTGATAATTGGTATCATACTATAAGCAGTGTGCACCAGTATTAAATTGCTCACATAAATAATACATTTCATCATACTTTTTATCCCATATTTCATTTTTTTTTGTTTTTTTTTATTCATGAAATAAACTTTTTTTTTTAAATAGATACCCTTTCTTAAAATTCACCACCGGCGTGGGCAAGAAAATTTTGATTAATTTGTGTTTTTTCACAATCAACTTACATTTACGGAATTTATATTTACGGAATGTTCCAGAATGGTAGATACTCTCAGTATCGCAGTGGTGTAAGACTACCATTCATAAATTGAAACGTTGCTTGACATGGATTTGGCCGTGTTTTGTGGCCAGATCTGAATGAATTGGGGATGCCATAGTCTCACTGGCTCCAGGCGTTAGAGGGCAATTGAGACGCTTACATACAACATAACATAAATAAAATAAAAAACTTTCTTTAAGCCTTCTAAACTTTCTAAACCTTAATTATCTTTACTTTAAGTTTTTTCGTACAACAATATTTTAATCACTGTAATAACATACTACACATAATATTTTATCTGTCATTAAAGCGTTAGCAGTTTATTTACCAAAACGTATGAGCATTCAAAAATACATCACTTTGACACCACGTGAAACCAAACTGTCACTCCTATCGCTCTGTTAATATAGCTAACTCTATTTTAAACTATTGTGTCATTTAAATTGTATTCAGTGGCATTAAACGATATTCAGTTGACTGATTACCGGAATTTTATTGTTAATTGGAATTTTAAACGTTTTCAGGTGTGACGTGAAATTGTGTTGTAAATAGAATAGAAACATTTTGTGTCTCTTTTGACTGTTTTAAAATAGCTGTGTTATGGGATTTTGATTGTTACCACAACAGGGTGGTCAATCATCCCAAATTTGGATGCACCCCACACGGTCACTTTTGAGGAGTGAAGAGGTCTCTCGTAGAGTTGCCTTGGGTTATTTTCAGCCCAGTACCGAAAATTTTGTTTATTCACCTCTTCACAGAGATTGAAGTTTTTCTCGTCACTACTGAAAAAGTTCACCTCGCATGGATCCGATTTAATATTTCTCGAAGCTATCCATACTTTTTTCATAGTCAGGGATTCTTGAACAATCATAATTTTGTAAGGGTGGAATGACAAGTATGCAAAATCCTGACGCGCAAGGTTGAAGTGCAGCCGGAAGGCCCGCTGGGCGGCGCGAAAAAGAACGGCTATTTTCAAGAAACGTACGGACGGTAAAGCCTCGGTTTTGTCCGGACCAAACCATGATAACGACTGAAAACATCACGACCCTCTCGACACAATGAGATTCTTCCCAGGTTCCTATTCCAACTACACGGGATGTACAATCCCTTCAAATCTGCATTTTTTTGCCGCTCCCCGTAGTATAACGTCCGCACCGACCGAAAAAAATCCTTTCTGAAAGACCTGAAATATGTTAAAACCCTTAAATGCATATTGTTGCAAAACTGCAACATACCGTTCAAACCACCTTTAACTCTTTAGTGTATACTTAATGCATGCCGTTTTAGAATTATCAAGTTCACGGTAATATATTTTATCGAATGGCATCACCTTTTTTTCTTTCGCGAATGTCAAATGCCACTTTTTCTTTAACAAAGTGAAGATTCTCGAAAATTGGTTGGAGGTTAGAATTACAGTTTTGTTTTGCTGTTATTATTTTGATTTTCTTAGGTAAGTAGATACAATAATATAATACTTATATGTAATAACTCGCATTTTTTCCGGTACACTTATTAGTTTTGAGAAATTGTTTTAGGTTTTTTTTTTTTTTAAGTTCATTGCTCATATTAATTTCTATTAAATACATGGTGTTGTAAATCTTGTTCAATTGTTTTTTTTAATCAAATATCATTGAAAAATTACAAAAAAAAATTCTTTAATTTTACTTGCATATGCATGTACATTTCTACCAAATATAGTTTTTTCCATAAAAATAAATAAATCAAGCATTTAAGGGTTAAGTTCTTTTTGACTAGACTGAATCATTTCTTATTATTATTAACTAGGTTTTCATATTTTCTTTTACTTTAAATGGCCAAAGATATAAAATATTTGTTGATTGGACTGATATAAAAAGCAAAAAAAATCCAGATGGACCTATGGTTTACTAAAAAGTTTATTTTGTTTTTTAATGATCACAAACATTTAACAAGTATATTGGCTGGATGTAACTTTGATTTCCCCCTTAGAGCGCCATAATATGGAAGTGGGTTCATTTTGGCAGTCGTTATTACAAATTTAAAAAATATATATTATTTTGAATTCGACTAACCAAAAAAGAATCCACACAAAAATATATTTTCTTGTTGCTTCACAAATTAATGGCAAATATTTATGTTTGTAGCCAAAAAGCTTAAAGCTTATTAAGGGTTTACAGTAATGATGGTTGTTAGTATGTTGAACAATTCAATAAGAATATCAGCGAAATGAGGAGAAAATTAACTTTTATTTGCAAGCCACAAAACGATGATAGCCGCAAAACAAAATTTAAAACTCAACGAAACAGTTTTATCACTAAAAAATAATCCCTTTCAATTTGAGCTACACAATTTTGAAAACATCGTTTTAAGCTGAATTCAAATAAAGCCACAGAAAATCAGACGGCACTTTGAATTTTATGAAAATGAAATTTCAATTTTCACGCTTGAATATTCATGCTCAATATCCGAAGAGTTTTTTCTCTTCTTTGATTTGTGAAAAGTTCTAGAAACAGTTCTGGGGATTTCATATCGCGGAGAGTTCAGTACAATCAAGTCTTATGGCGGCTATTCTGGTATCGTGTACATTTTTTAGTTAGGGCTTCGATTTTAAGCCTAAATGCTTTAAAACAAGTAAAAATCTTTTATTGTTGACCAAATTTTAATTTTTCAAAAAGCATTTGATCGGAAAGAAAAATCTGCCCTAACTAATTAATACATCAATTGCTTGTTTCCTTCAGATAATTTAAACAATGATAAGGATTCCACAGCTTAAGGAAAATTAAAGGGAGCTTAATTAAGTACTTAGTCCTTGATTCAGCATTGTCACATTGACTTGAATGATTATTCAAAATGATTCCAATTTTTAAATCGAAGTTGATGAGTATATTAAAGTAGTAAATAAATTTTTAGTTTATCCTGCTCATTTATTTATATGCAAAATTAAATAAAATCAATTATTATTTTTTTGGTAAACTAATGTTTAAGACAAGATTTTTTATGCATAGCACAAAGGGTAACAATTATTTTACAAGCAATAATTATTTGCCTGAAACACTCATCCACATTGAAAAATCTCGAGTGAGTGTTTCAGGCAAATAATTATTGCTTGCAAAATAATTGTTTCCCTTTGTGCTATGCATAAAAAATCTTGTCTTAAACATTAGTTTACCAAAAAAAAAAAAATAACAATTAATATTTGACAAGTTCTAGTATTTCACCTAAAAATGTAGACAATTTGTCTCGACGCCATCTAGTGAGAGAGTTATCACTTACAATGCCTTTCTCATATAAAATAAAGTTGGTTGTTTTCAGGTGAAAAAATGTAACAAGCAGTAATTGTTGAATGAAACACTAGTATATATTGAATTATTTCGCGGATAAGAGATAAGCCGCCATAGCTCAGTGGTCAGAGCCGGAAATTGAAGGGACACGGGTTCGAGTCCCGTTGGCGTCATGTATCTTTTATCAGAATATTTTTCAATGTAGATGAGTGTTTCAGGCGAATAATTATTGCTTGTAAAATAATTGTTAAATAAAATCGTTCAATGGAACTAGATAAATTTTTTGGCATAATTTATTGTAATACAGATGCAGCTCAGCCTACTACTACAATTCATTATTATTTTATACAAAAACACTAAAATATCGCATCTGATATCATATGAAAAAGTTTGTTGAAAAATATTATTTTATTTGATTACAAAATATAACTCTATATAAATATAACTAAAATATTTTTTAACGTGTTGATAGCTTAATAAAGTAATGTGCTTTGGTGACTAGATCTGAATAGTCAGATTCCTAGCTTTTCTCTTTCCCATCTTCTTCCTTTTCCTACTACCTTCAGCCTCACAATATACACCGGTTCAGGATGTCACTGGCTCCAAACGATTGGGAGCAGTTGGGACTATTGTGTGATATTCACATAATTTTTCTTCTTTAGTTTATTCTCTGCAGCGTCTGTTTCCACCACGGAACTATGAATTTTCTTCTTGTAATCTCAGCTCGACAATGACTATTACAAATATGATCTTTCTTCTAAATGTTTACTATTTAAAGATAATTCACCGAAAAATGGAATACGTTTACATTGTTTAAGAAATAAACTTGCCCATAAGTAATTATTATTTTATTTTGCAGTGTGATATTGTGGCTGAACGAATATTGAGTTGATGGATGGGATGAAATACATATTTTTTGTCTGTACAGTGTAAAGGCCAAGGGAGCTATGTCGCTACCCAGTTGAGCAGGGTTGTGATGAAGGTTAAGGTAGGGGCTGTAGGAAGGGGTTTATTAATGCGGGTCTTGAAGAAGCCCGGGTTATAAAAAGGAGGAAAAACAGATGCCGGTAACTCGTTCCATGTACGAGACGTCTTACACAAAAACAAGTCGAAGAAGCAGCCCGTTCTTAAGAAGCCAACATCAACTGCAAATGGGTGTTCCGCTCGTGTACGTCGAGTTTCAGAGTGCATCGGTGACCTGGGATTCAATGCTGCTATCTCCTTAGAGCAGACTACGTTAAAATACCTGAAAAACAGACTCAGCAGGCCTACATCGATCTGTGCATTAGAGATGTCAATCAGCTGTTAACAATGGATTGCCAATCAGACCGACCGCCCTCCTTCCACAGAATCAAGTATTGTGACACTCCAGACCAGAGGTGGCTCCAAAATTAAATTGTTGGGCTTACTTAGAATTTTTATAGGGTTAAGTTAGGTAATGTTAGTTAATGTTAGTGGCGCCTGATTTCTTCCCACCACAGAAATTCAGGTAAGCAAAACAAATAAATTAATAAAATCTAACAGGCTGCAACGAAAAAGTGCCAAAACCCGGAAAAATCCCAATAAAAGAAGAAAGAGAAAAATACGCTCCACGAACGAGGTTAACTCACTTTATAGAGGCTTACGCCAAGGCTTTTTGTATTGGGTGTACCAAGAATCCATAAATCGTTATCTAAATAAGCCATTTAATTAATATTTAGAATTAATTGACGGAAAGTGTAATTTAAAAATGGTTTTCATGGAACATATTTAATTAAAATATTGTGGACAATAATAAAAACGTATGGATTACTTCCTGAAATGTTTAGCTGGTAGATTAGTAATAAGGATCAGAATCAAAAATTTTATTTGTTTTAATGTATGCAGATTTACATACCAGATTTAAATAGCTGTTTTATACTGATTATATTCAGTAATACTGATTTCCAATAGGAAGTATTTATTCAAGTAAGACGTACTAAAATTATTACATTTTTAACTCCGCGATGTTTGTAAGAGAGATGAGTAGCAGTCTAGAGCATTTGAAACCGTCAATATATAATCGTGGTTTGTCAGTTTTCACAATCACATTGTTTTTAATTATTAAAAACAAAATGACTAATTAATTGTGAATCACATATTTTTAATATTTTTGATGAAAAAAAATTGCAAGCATTACCCTACACACCCAAAAGAATAGAGACAGTTTTTCTTTTAAATTTTCAGGTTTAAAAAAAAATATAAAATATGTAAAATATTTTTAATTTTTTTTAAAACTACTTTTTTATATACTGCTCCCAACCAGCTGGAGCCAGTGAGACTATGGCATCCCCAATTGGAGTATGTTGTGAGGCTGACATAAGTAGGGAGGGGAAGGAGATGGAGAAGAGAAAGGTGGGAAAGTACTTGGCTATTCAGATCTGGTCACCAAACACGGCTGAAGCCATTTTAAGCAACGTTTGAATTCTGAATGGCTCTCTTACACAAGGGAGACACTGAAAATATCTTCCACTCTGGAACGTGCTGCAAGTATACTACATATTATTTTTAATGAGTAATTTGTGAAATAACACAAATTAATTAAATAAAATTGACTCGCGTGAGCCAGGATTTGAACCCTTGATCTTCAGCTTGCTAGTCGAGCGCCCTACCTCTCGACAACGAAAGCCGTTACATGAAATACGGTGATTTTTAAGATTTTTTTTCCACCCACGTGAACGAGAGTTTTTTGGACGCACTGTATTCCTTACCTAGGCTTAAAGAATGGCAATGATATCTCAAGTCGTCACTCCCTCCAGGATTTATGACGAAGCCTTCACACGAGTCCAGTGGAATTTATATTCATGGAGTCGTTTATCAAAGATGGACACGCCGAATTGTTTTATACCAAGCCGCCCTGATAGGCAAATTTATCGTCCGTATTAAGGCCAATATGGAAGCCATTCCCACGGTTGGATAAACGTTATTTTAACCATTCCCCTTTATTTGCGTCACGAGAAAATTTTGCGGATCCAATTTCGTCAGACTTGATCCGTAGCGCTTTACAAAATTCCATATTGTGTATCGAAAACAAAATTCCAGGGATGAATATACTCAATTTTTAGGAAGGTTTATGCGCGGAAATTCGTTCGGAAGGGGTAGTTGAAAAAGATTTTTTACTCTCTTGAATCAATAAGGTATAAAATCCCAAGAACTTTATAAAAATCTCGAAACGTGTAAGATTCTTTGCAAAATTTCCATTTAACATTTACAGAAGTTTTTTTACCCTTAACCATAAACATATACATTTTACCAGCGAGTAAGAAGGGAGGTTTACCTAGTTACCTACACTGATAAAAAATACTAAATTTTAAGATCACTGATACGCAAAACACAAAGATTTTTTTTTCTGTAAGTATACAGTTAAATATACAGTTATTTAACTAACATGTTCATTAATGAGGAGATAATCACACCCTTTTATGAACATAGCGTTGTCATCGGAGTTGTGCTATTCCAGGCAAGTGGGACTAATGCAACCCATTTTAGTGAATGAAGATGGATAAACTGTAAAGCTCCGTATACGTGCGAGTAAAGTCAGAAATCTAATGAATTATTAGTTTTCAATTCACTAGTATATGGATGTCTTCATTGTTTAGTAAATACATCTTAAAATGTATAATAAAAAACATAAAAAAATGGACATTTCATTTACCCTAGGTTGAAGTAAAATACGAATATTTACCATCATTAATTTTATTTACTATACACTATGATTACTGATCAAGCAAGATTCATTTCGAGATATTTTAAATCACAAAACTGTATTAATAACACATTACTGTACAGTTACGTACTTTTTGATTATTTTAAATTGCTATTCATGTCTCTGTACCTATACTTATGGTTTCGTTGTTTGATTAATTTAATTTTTTCTTTCTTTATTTTGTTACGACCACTCTTTTTCTCAAACCCAAGCTCCGCTTACATTAGGGAATAATATTATTATGCATAAAATTGAACACCGAAAAATCATGAAATATATGTAAAAAAAATAATTATACTACCTAATTAAAGTATTAATACTAAAATACCACTCAAATCAAAACAATGTTCCTGCTGGTAAGAGAAGGTTGAATTAACACATATTATCGATCGATATTTGCTAATTGAAGTGTTGTGTAAATCCCAATCTTAGGGGAAATTCCCTGATGGTATGAAAACATAAATTTGAACTATGTACGTAAGAAAACACGTGGCAAGCTCTCCCTTTCACGTAATTTCCCATTCCAAGGCAGGTAAACAAACTAATTCCAGGAATCAATAATTATCAGCAGGTGTGGAAAATAACGGAATGGAAGCAATTACTGATTTCCAGCGATACATAATAGTACATTGCTAATCGATTATTTAATATAAATGTATTCACAAGCGCAATTGAGCGTTCAAAAATATGTTTAATTATGACGCGTATCGTATATATAGGCAGGATAAAATTAAATATACTGAGAAATTCATCGCAGGAAAACAAAATTATTTCACTGAATTGTTTGTTTATGAATAATTATTGCTTCGGTATGGTGTTTAGGTAATATTATATTGCGCTTGTTCGATAGAATCAGTTCACATCTTTCTAGCAAAGATTTATCGGTATATGTTTGGCTCAAATTTTTGATATTTTTTGCATTTGTTGCATAGCTCACAGGAGGCCTTGAGGAAAGTTTTTGCCTATGTCATCTTTGGGGATGCTGTGTGGATAATCTTTTTAGGGAAATGAAGTAGAGGAGATTCAGGAAAGGAAAAGGTATGAGGGGTGGGTAAGAATCTGTGTGACAATGCATCCAGAAGCGACGGACGATGAATCCATCCCTCCCAATGGGATACAAGGCGATGGGTCAAGAGAGAGTTCCAAGCAGTCTCGCTCAATCGGACTCGCTACGCAGTAGGAAGGCAAATGCATTCGCCGCCAAGACCTAGACAAATATCACACCATGAACCCTGGCACCCCTGCTAAATCACAAAACATAGCGAAAAACTTGAAATGACCCGTAGCAAGGGTATTGGTTATCTATTCAATGGTTTCCAGGGCAACGGTACCTATACCCACTTCCCACATTAAGGAATAATGTCATTTAAAAGAACTTCGAACACTGCAGATACCTAACTGACTGATGCCAATTAAAAGACAAGCAGGTGGTAAAAGATACCCTTCCTAACTATAATAAATTAACTTTGATCATAGAGCACAAACAGAGTAATATGAATTATTTTTCCTTTTATTACTGATAATAATATATATGACAGAATATCAGATGAAATCTTATTAAATTTAATGAATAATGTAATAAGTCGGATTGCGAAACCGCGGAATGATAGAGCAGTTTGCTGCAGCTGTTATGTAGACTGGAATATGCCATTTTTTATAAACCACTTATTTAATGAATTTACAATTAGAATTTTAAGCATTCCCTATATTACACTTTACTTATACCAACCTAAACTAATACAAATACTTGGGAAATGGAACGCACTCGTCTGAGTAATACGTTAGCGTGAATAATTCTATTTCTTCTGAGTGATAATATTATTAGTGTTTTATTGCATACAGTGATCACCTAACTTAAAACGGTTCCGTTTTCAAAGAGACTTACCACATTTTAGACGACTCCCGAGAATGCATATAAATAATTATTAATTCCGTGAAATGTCTCCTTTTCTTTCAAGAGCCTCAATCAATGATTCAATTATATGGAAATATTATGCACTCGTGCGAATAGTGTCAAATATATGCAATTACTATATTATTTAATTAATACCATTCCTCAAAATATTTATATGGAAACATATGTAACTACTTGCTGTGGTTTAAAGCCAGTGAATTCATCAAGATTTCACCGCCTATCCCATACTTTTAATTCTATAAATTTTGAACATTATAGCAAGCAATCGCTCAAAACCTTTTGCACACTTTCAAACAATAATATGCCAAAAATCGCTCGAAAGACTGCCTACATAATATAGGCACACAACCTTATAAATATATCCAATAATTTTCATAAATTATTTTTCGTCTACTTCGATATCTGAAAGATCCTCGAGATTATTTTCGGCCGACGCATACAAATTTTTTCATTACAATCTTGATTAAACTTTCGAAAACAAACTCTACTGAAAACCATAAGGAAGCCATCAAGAAGCGAACATTGCCTCCTCTACTATTTGAGTAACGGCACTCAAATATACGCCACATCCTGTAGATTCTGTTAATGTCGGCCAAAGCGAGGAAAGCTGCCGGAATTGCAGTTGAAAACGACTTCCATAATAGTATTTAAGGAGTTTGTTTTTTGAAGAACGGGAGGGCCTTAAATCCAATTGCCTAAAACTTCTAAAGCTGTCAGACGATCACGATCGTTCCAATTCTGTTATCAAACAATCGCTTTACAGTAAATCAAAGAAACAATGTTGATTGGTTTTTTGTAATGGGCATAATCGACATATTCATTTCGCACTACAAACTGCCGTCCCAATATGTGTTGGGATAATGGACTTAATAATGGATTTGGATTTTCACGACGTAGTTATGTACAGGTAAATCGTTTTAAAAGATTCTTGCTTATGTAGCGGCGTACTGGGGGATAGTTTTTTTTTAAATTTTGGATATTTTTTTTTTTTGTTTTTTTAATTATATTTAATCATTAAAAAAATTTACAATGTGTGATATACATATATATATTTCACTAGTAATAAGATGAAATATATTATGATATGATTAATATTTATTATTTTTCAATGATCTCCCATAATAAGCAATTGCTTGTGTGTATGGGATGAGGTATTATTTGTTTAGTTTCTTAGATTTTTATTTTATTTATTAAATTTTTGTTTTTGTTTTTCTTTTATTTATTCACGTTTTTTTTATTTAGTTTAGGTTTTCATTATATTTTTTAATTGTGTTTTAAATTATGATTTGAGAAATTGGATGGACACTGTAATGCTGTCCGAAACGTTGGCTAAAGAAGGTGGTAACGCAACACGGCATAATACTCCAAAAACAAATCACTATAATAATATTTTTTAATAACCAAGTAAATAATATTATCGAAAGTCTCAAGGAAGATACTTTTTTTTATTTACAAATCCAGTATTGATGTAATACCTACAAAAACTGGATGTTTAGTTCATGAAGGACGATTCTGAAATAAAGTTCATGGAGATCCAGAAACAATTTTTAAGTGGTCGTTTTTTTCTTGAAATTTTGTTAGTTTTACTAGACTAAGAATGGAAACCTTGAAACCAGTGAAGAAATGTAATTATTTCTCATGTTGGAGAAATACAAAAAATCTTGAATTTTTAATGAAAAAACCTTAAATAAATTTGTTTACTGCTAACATAAATATAGTTTAAGTTGAGAGGGCCGTTAGCCCGAAGGGTAGGACGCTCGCCTAACAGTCTGGTGGGTAGAGTTAGATACCCACAGTGAGTACTGACTTACTCCCTTTTAAGAACAATTTATGCTCAGTGAGTCTGTATGTACTAAAAAATTTAAAGAATTCTTTTTCTGCTAATTTGTTCAGGAATACGTCAGCCGCCACTGCTTTTAAACAATATTGTCATGACAAATTTTGTCTTGTAATAAAATAGCTATTATAAGATCGATTGCGAAAATAATTACAAACTGGTGAAGTGTATCAAATTACATCTAATACTAATGATTTAAGTCTATTATTAATCTAATTGAAATTTGCAGATAAAAGGAATTAAATGTACGCGAAAGATATTTCTGCATTATTTTTTTTAAATTTGTCAGTTTTATATTTTTAGGCAAATTATTGGTTTTCCACTGTTTAGATAAATGTACATAAATCATGGTATGAAAATATTAAATGATTGTAATGCAAAATTCTGAACTCTCCTCAAACTTAAGAACATGTTTGTGAATAAATAATATTTCTACGATTTTTTCTCCACTTTTGGGATTCATAACTTCATGATATGAAATAAAAAAGTTCAGCCTATCCTCTATGAAGAACGCCGTTAATATGAATTTTCTAGTACAATTAGAGTAGTCTTAATAAAATAGCGTTTCTCAACTTTTTTAATAAACAGAGCTAGGAATAAACTTATGCTGTGAGAATATAGTTGAGGTATGAATATAGTCAGAAACAAATGTGGTGTAAGATCAAAGCATTTCCAAAAATACGATCATTAAGTCCCCATAGAGACAAATCTCATTAAGTGACATAGAGTCACGTGTGGATTTATATAATTACGGATTATAATATAATCGTACGATTACCCCAAGTGATTACGATGTTTGTATTTACAAGCTTTAGATATTTTATTCCAATGTTTTTGTTTACTAATAAGATTGATTGTTAAGGTATCTCAAACAAACACAAAATTTCACACGGTTTATAAGTCAAAAAAGGGTACCATGCTTACACATACCGTAGTGTAAGTGTTCGTACTCTGCTTTCAATCTGTTTTTGGGTGCGAAAACGACCTATCGGGATGCTTTCTTACTCGCGGAAAATTTTCGCCCTAAGAATTTAATATGATAACGGACGGGGCACTGAAGGTAAAACCCCTTCACGAGTAACACTTTGCGTACCAGCCAGGCAAGTCGGTCGACGCGGCACTGCACAGGTTGGTGTACAAACTGGAGCAGGCGCAGGCGACTGGGGAACTCGCGGTAGGACTCTTCCTGGATATAGAGGGAGCATTCAATTGCACCACTATTAAATCCATCGATGAAGCGGCAAAAAGACATGGATTCGACAAAACCACCTGTGGTGGCTGAAGAACATTCTCTCAGGCTGGATAATTACGGTGATAAGGGTGAGGTGAACATCAGAGTACTGGTGACACTGGAGTGTACACAGGGAGGGATCTTATCACCCATGCTGTGGAGCCTAGCGGTAGACAACCTCATCCGGAAACTCAACAACAGTGGCCTCTATACACAAGAGTATGCGGATGACACTGCGACTATAATAAGGTGTTGGAACGCCGACACAACCGGAGGCCTCATACAATCAACACTGGCAACAGTGAAAGAATAGTATGAAAAAACAGGGCTGTCGGTCAATCCAGAGAACTAGTAAACTTCACACGTAAAAGAAAATTAGAGGGATGGAACAATCCAACCTTCTATGGAAAGGAGTTAGAACTCTCAAACACGGTTACGTACCTCGGAGTCATCATAGATGCCAAACTGAGCTGGAAAAACCTGGTGGAATCTGTGGACAGAAGGGCATGTTCGCTAATGTAGGCAACTAGGCGGATCTGCGGCAGAACGTGGGGACTCAATCTTAAATGGTGCAATGGCCGTACACAGCCCTTGTAAAACCAAGGATCATGCATGTAGCCCAAGTCTGGTGGAGGAGAAAAACACTGCAAACCGTTATGGTCACACTCAATCACATACAGGCACTCGCATGCAAAGGTCGATGGAGAGGTGAAAAACAGTCATACAGAAATTGGAACAAAAATGAGGGCAATCAGCCCAACATCTGGAATGAAGCAGGACGGCAAACAAGACGAATACTTCTTCAGACAGCAGTTTGGGGTGATCTACCCCACAAGGGAGGAATGGGACACGGTTTCAGGTCCTACCTCCAAACAGGAACTAATCTGCTTCACGGATGGGTCCAAGATGGAGAAGGAAACAGGGGGCGGAGTCTGTCTGCAGGGATGCAAGAAGGAACTCAGTATACCTCCAGGAACACACTGTACTGTGTTTCAAGCTGAGATGGAAGCCATCTTGGGCTGCGCACAGGAGAATATACGTATTGGGTACAGGAATAAGAACATAAGTATATTTTATGATGGCCAGGAAGCCCTAATGGCACTGTAAAGTAACCGATTTGACTCAAGACTGGTGATGGAATGCAGGACTGACTTATATTATACAAAACTTATAGAACTCGCTACCATCAATAAAATAACCCTAATCTGGGTACAAGGAGATAAAGGTATTGCTGAAAACTCAACGAAGGGCGAATGCATCATTTGTAGGATCCGATCCGGCCGTAGGAGTAGCAGCTTGCCACACAAAATAACATATTGATAGGTCGGTCAAATCACAGCACTGCAGAGAATGTGAGAAGCCACCTGGAATGAGACAATCTAAAGTACTCATAAAAGTTTTTTTTTTTTTTTTTTAAATAAATATAAAATAAATCAAATTTAATAATGTTATAATAATTATTAAGTTCTGCAAGTATTTCTGTTATTTTTACAGTTTTTAATGTGACAGCTGTTTCGGCTTTTGAGGCCATTATCAAACTGTCACAGTTATTAACTGAGGCCATTATCAAACTATGACAGTTTGATAATGGCCTCAAAATCCGAAACAGCTGTCACAATAAAAACTGTAAAAATAACAGAAATACTTGCAGAACTTAATAATTATAACATTATTAAATTTGATTTATTTTAAATTTATTTAAAAAAATTAAATGGAGTTCTACGAATTAAACACCAAAACAATAAATAAAAATATACTCATAAAAGGACCAAATCCTAGACAAACCAAAAAACTCTATGAGTGAACTATTAGGACTACTAACGGGACACTGCCATCTCAGGAGAAACATGCTGATATTGGGAGTGGAAAACATCAACAGATACAGGAAATGTGAAGAGGATGAAGAGACTCCAATTCACCTATGGTGCAAATGTCCTGCCTTGGTGAGCTCAGATACCTGGGGAGACATACAATAGAACCAGAAGACATAGCCACATACCCAATGACAACCGGTGGAAAACGGGGACTGGGTTGTTGTTAAAGGATTACGGTAAAATGGGATACAGCACAAGGGGCCTATGGCCTAAGGGCTCACGCGAATTACGTGTAAACCTACTCCTTTATTTTATTTATAGGAGTTAGTGTACGCACCACACATCTGCGTACGCTTACCCCCACACACTTAACCCATCATACAAAGATAAAATTAACCTAAAAACAGATTAGAAATCCCTCCCGTGAAACAAACTCTATTTTTCTAAAAATGGTCATAGACTTCACCATTCTGACACAATTGGTAATACCCATTGGTAACAGAGGAGGAAAATGAGAAAATCCTGATAAAAGATTATTTACCCGTCCATTTTTGCGTAGGGCTCACTAGACATACGATCGGATTCAATGCGACCTAAAGTACTACAGAATTGGGGAATAAGTGTAGGTGAATCGTGCACGAATCGGTTCCAAAATTTTCTTACCGCGAACTTTATACCACGTGATTTTTACTAGATATACTATGACACATAGTGACTTTTACTAATGGAATGATATATTCACAAACATCAACCAAATCAGTGACCTAGATTCAAGTTGAATTTCCCGAATAATTTTATAGTAAAAATCAAATATGTAAATATTTCAATCTCTCTAAGGCACACAATAATATAAAAAGAGCTTGTCCATGTTACAATCTTTTCTACCACTTGAATATAATAGGATTCTCGTATTTAGTAGGTAAATACCATAAATTAAATTCAAAATTCGAGGGTTTGTAGGTACATCTCATAGAACAATGTTTTCACAATTTGAGCCCACATGATCTTAATTCAACTTAAAAAAGTTGGAGTACATGAATTAAATTTTCTTCCCAAAAAAATTTTATGATTTGTATGACTTCATTACATTAATACAGTAGTAAGAAACAAGATTTTTTTTATAATTACAATAAACTAACAAAAATTGGCAAAGTTGCCTCAAAAATCACGAAAAATTGAATTATTTAATGGCCCATGTATCATAATTTAAAAAATAAATAAATAAAAATAGCACAAGTAATTACTAGGGATTTGCTATAACTTTTGATTTAAAATATAATCATTCAGTTTAGTTGGATGTGTAGGGTAAGTTATAGAGAGTTTTTATTTCTCGAAAATAACTACAATATTATTTTTACCTACATTCTTGTGAGGCTGGTATCATAGTAAACCTGCGCGCGGTACCTCGCGTGGCAAATAATATTATTTTGTCTTCAGCAGTCTAGCCGTCGGGTTGACCCTAAATCTCCTCTAGCGTACGCGATTTATTTGTTCATAAAATTATTATAAGTGAGTTTTGTTAAAATAAAAAACTAAATTAGAATTATACAAATTCTCGTTTTTTCACACTGAAAGTAATCACAAATGAAAATGAAAGTAATCGCATCCTCGGATTCTGCGGATTGGAGAACCGCAGAATCATTTACCCAACAACCCATTTAAACTGGCGATGATAACCAATCCTCCAAAGATGTTTTGTTCTCAAATTCATACCTACTAGTTTTCTTTTGAAGTGGTGTTAGGAATAGTACTTTGTAATTTAATTTATTATATTATTGTAACGTGTTCTATTACACGTAAATGAACTCACCACTAATTTATTATATTATTGTAACGTGTTCTATTACACGTAAATGAACTGTAAATCAAATCCACAAGAAAACGACAGTGTAAAGCTCATTCAATTGGTTTTGAAAAATCACTGGAAAAGTGTAAAGAAGGAACAGCCTACCTTGAACCCCCAAGAATCCCGGCAATAGAGCTCTCGACGAAACTTGCACTGTTCACGTGGTGAAATTGCCTCCAAAACGAGATAATCTAGGACACTACGATTGCACCTTCTTGCTACACGACATGAATTCGAATAATGTACTTGCAATTTACAATGCAACAAATCATCTTCTTCTTTTCAAGTGTGGGTAAGGCTGTTTTTAAGGAAGTAAATGGAAAGTAGGTATATGATGGGAAAATGGTAGATATTATCCAAAACTGTTTCAATACTAAACAATTTTCATATCATTGACATAATATCATATCGCATTGATATAATTTATATCATGAATATAATACGAGTATAACGATAAAAACCAACGTAAAGATTATATTGTTAAACATCCTCGTATTGTTCATTTGTTGACTAAAGTTTCTCCAACTTTTGACACACTGATAAAAAATTTATAGTTTTTCATTGTTGTAAATCCCGAAAATACCATTAATTTAACTGCGCAATAGCCTAGAACTAACCCATCCACTTTTCGCAAATAGAAGTCCTCCAAAAGTATTTTTAAAGAGGAAATAATATAACATGACATACCGTACAACTTTCTTGGGACTTCATGGCCCCAGCTTATGTAAATACACTCCCACCTAACCTTTGCTTTTCTCGGACGAAAGTTCACAATGATAATATCCTCTCGTGTGATCAACCGTGACGGACCCTCGGAATCATAACTGAATGGTGGAAGATTTATTAAGTTTCCTTTTTCTGTGGAAAGTAACCCAACGCAAAGCAAAATGTTATTACTGTTTATCACAATTAATATCATTTGGATATATTTTTGAAAAAGCATGATGTATGTTTTATTATTTGATAAAATTTTATATATATTAGGTATCATTTGAAATCAGTTGTATCAACTTTAAAAAGGAGAGGCCTTTGTAGAGATACATTCGGAAATGCTGTGATATTATGAGAAGTTTCTGTTTGCAGTGATATTATGAAAAGAACCTGGGTCTTGAAGTGACCAAACAAAATACAAGTGTCTTAAGTAATACTATTTAAAAAATATGGGGTTATGTGAAAAACATCATTTGCCCCTGCGATGCTACCACATCTTTCATTCGTCTCTTCATACCATCATCCCCAAATCTGGCGACTTCGACTTGATGTGTTACCCCGACAAAAATACTCGTGATAAAAATGGATGATTGGTAGAGACACCACGGATTAACACGCACTTTGCCTACTCCGCCTCACTCAAAACACAACATCGAAGGATATTTTTTTGTTTTTTTAAGATCTTATTTATCCGGATTCAGAGATGAGTTCGTCAAGCCGTATTAGTTGTTTGAAATCTTGGAACAATTATTTCACCAAAACTGCATCTAATGTTAGTTTCTTGGCATTGCGTCAAGCAATTATTCGTATTCCCTGCCGTTTCTATTCCTGTAAATTATATCAGTTGCATTACCCAGACACCGCGTATATATTATTATTATATTTCCACACCAACATAAATATTATTGGATTATAATAGTTCCCGGACTTATTGGCTTTCTAAAAAGGGTGACTGGTACATGGTGCAAAATATTGAAAAGGCACAAAAATGAAAGAGACATCCCCTTTAAAAAGTTTCACCTTGGAGAAAATGTAATTTTATGCTGAAAAAAATCATAACAATTAATGGATGAATATCTATACAATTCCTCGGCCCCGCCTAAATATAACTGAATATTGCAATACATTGATTGGCATCGACTGTGGCAAATATAATAATATTTTGTTAAATGATAATTTCAGTTGTGACTCTGCCTGAAACTCCGGCGCAGTGAACTCTAGAACTTTTGCTTTGAACCTAAGTTTATTTTTTTAAAATTAGATATGTTCATTTGGAGAATTTAGACATGCGATAAAGTACCTACCTATAATATAATATTTTGAACGAAAATTATTTTATTTGTCAATTTCAAAATTGGAATTGATATGTACAGAATTCGATTATCATAATTTTAGGAACAACATATTAAATACTCGTATTAAAATAGTATCAAACAATGAACATAAAAAAATAGATAATCATCTCAATGTCAACGCGTATCGCACCATTATTAAAATAAGTGGTGTAAATAATAAAAACACATTGAAGAAAAAGCCTCATCAATCACTTAGCGTACTATAATATAAGTTGGTACCTATTATAGTTTCTACCCTCGACAACACTCTTCCACAGCTAGACAGATAAGTACTTTGGTGTAACAGCTGGTTTTGGTCTTAATTTAACCGATTTTTCACTTTCATTTTGATAATAGTAAGTAGTCGACGTTGTATGTCTCCAACAACATAAGGCATTTTGACACCTAGGCCCCTGATAGCCCAAAGAAATAAAATCTCAAAGCAATAATCATTGACCTTAATTTGTAAACAATACAGTTCTCCAGGATTTTATCTACATTGGTTGGTTCTATGAAAACACTTTTTTTATTTTGCTTGAATTAGACGAAATGTATCCTCCATTGTGTCCTTCATTGATATTTAAAATCAAATACCAGTCACCCTGTTTATGTAAATACTTTCAACATCTTAAAGCAAGAGATATAAATAAACTGTCTGAGGTTTATTCGAGAGAGATGTATATCGGATTACATTCAATTGAACAAGACTTTTGTCGTGTAAGTAAATAACTTTCGAAACTTGAACTAGCGAATAAATCTATCCAGCGAAATTCCAAGTATTTCATACAATACTTAACAAAGTTGTAGTTTTGACTCTAAATACGCGTTGGTGAAATTTTTTCTCGGTAAAAACAATAAATTACAAACAATTATGTCGATTCATATGTTTCTTCTAGTATCACGGAATTTATCTTGACCTGCAAAGATGACGAATGAGTAATTTTGTTTTTATTGGGTCGAAATTTTTTTTTATTAATTATTATTATTATTTAAACAAATAAACACAACAGTATTTTACTAAAATTTACAACACACAATACATTATCCAAACCAACTGTATATTTATATTGTTTAATGACAGTAAAAAAATCTTGTTTGTCCATTACGCATCAAAAATAAAAAGCTTTTGAGGCTGGGTAATTAGCAACTACTCAATCAAAAGATTATAATGCTTTATATCTAGTGAATAGGTACACAAAATCACTATTTGCCAAATTGGACGGTCCTGAAAGTTACTTAATTAAACTACATCCTTCCTTAGCCAACGTTTCGGACAGCGTTACAGTGTCCATCAACAGGGCAGATGAGTAATTAATTAAATCTAATTTTTTTTTTAAAGTTTCTTTATTCAAAAAATTATTAGTTACATGCATTGAGGAATTTTTCGACCACCATGCTAGGCACATTGAATTTTGTGTGTATCCAAATATTTAACCTCAATTGGTTTGGTAGGCATTCCAATATTATTTAAGTATTCAATATTTAAAATATAGTTAATTGATAGCCTCCGTGGTTGAGGACTACGTTGAGGGCCACGAATCCAGTGGTCACGGGTTCAAATGAAGAGTAGATACATTATGTATCACCCAGTTGAAAGACCACCAATCAGAATCCAAAACCTTGGTGACGAAGTACTTGCCCACATTATTATTTTTTTCTTCGCACTACCCTGGCCTTAAGACGTACTCAAAATGGGGAAAACATAGTTTCACTGAATTCAGACGGGTCTTGTTGCTCGTTAAAAAAATCTTAATTTTTAGCATAAATTCCATTATGAGATGCATTTATCGTTTTTTTAATCCATAGTTAAAAGGGATTCAAAATAAACCTAACTTACTTTTACGTATACGCAAAACATATAACGAGCATAACAAAAAAATACCATTCCTAAAAAAAATCATCAGAAAGAAAACACGCCACGTAAATACTATTGTTTAAAATGTAAATAATTTCACTGCCCTGTGGGTTTTCGTCCGAATAAAGCGGGGTTTAAAAAACCAAATATTAAAATGAAAGGGTTATTTGAGGATTGTAAAATTCAAAGGAAATGCTTATGAATTCATCATGCTCTCAAGTAGACTTTATGGTTTGTGTTTATGGGGAGGCGTAATAAGTGTGAAAAACATAATTGAAGAATATGGAATTCTCTCGGGGAAACTGTAAAAGCAAATGTAATAGAAAATGCAGGATGATCTCTGCGTTAGTTAAATTTTGCACAGTAAGATTATTTAAAACCCTTAATAACAAACGTACTTTATATTTTACACAACTGATAAGTTGTCTAAAATGTAATAAAAGCTTTCGCTAGTGAGGTACTATTTATTTATAAAATCATCATAACAATATATGAAATATTCTGGGTTTTGCCAGACAATAATTACTCATTCGTTTATACACCTTTTTTTTCTTCTACAAATAATAAATATCAGTAGAAGGGAGAACTTTAGAAACACATTTTTTTTAAATATTGTTTTAACAGTTAGATAACGACTTCGGAAGACGAAATAGCCATCATGCGTAGTAATAATTACACAGCAGAACCTGTTACAAACTAAACCGTTTATTTATAAATTATATTTTAATGTTACATAATTTTTCCAATTTAAAAAAAATTCTTTGAAGTTCGCTTAATTCGCCGGTCTACCGAAAAGTACAGTCGCATCCTGTAAAAAGATCAATCCATCCACAACCCCGAGCAACGCCGGGTATAGGAAAGATATTAAACTTATATCGTATAATACATAAGTTTTTTCTATGCGCATTGCAGCAAATTTCATATTTTATTGGTTTTTGTAGCATTGCTTTGAGAAAGTAAAAGTTTTCAAAATAATTACTGGATGTTAACTTAGAGGTTTTGTGATTCATGACGCCACGTTTCAGAAATTTCAATGATCTTAAAATAGTGAGAATTTAGATGGTTATATTTCAGACGCATAGAAAAATTGATCAAACTACGTTATCATTTTAGCGAATCGATAAATTAATTGAAGTGTCAAAAATTAAATAGTTAACTGGCCTTAAAAATTAAAAAAGTACTAAAAGCGCAACAGGGTGTCAATAAAATAATATCCCAGTTTCAATGGTAAACTATAACAGTTTAATTTAGACTATTTATAACAAATCATAGATTTAATGGAAGGTAAGCTAACCTAGTTTTTCTTGCAAATGTTAAATATGTGACCCTTTAGTTTTATGGCACACATCCAATCTAAAGTCCAATTCTTCACACACATTGGTAAAGGCGAAGCTTAATTCTATATCACTATTTTCGATTAATCTTTATAACGAATTGGTTTACAATTATGAATACCAAAAAATACGCATTGAATAAATTGTTGTTTTTCCTATCGTTTCCATTGAGTAAAATTCAAATAAAAAAATTTGTTACTCAATATAAAACATAAAGTTAACTAATAAAAAAATAAAAATTTCTCTAGAAATGTATAAATGAAACAACTTAAAAAAATACGATATTACGGCCAAGTTTATTTGTGTCAGTTTCGCTTGATTAACTTTTTTATTTACTTATAAAATTGTTTATAAAATAAATAAAAACCACTTTTGCGTTTGAAATCGAGCGTTTCTATACTCCGTATACCAAGCGATTTTAATGACTTTTACCTATATTCGTGACGATATAAGGCATATCAAGAATTTACAGATCATTTTAGTTTGTAGCTTCCTCTTAACAAGTCCGGAACAATGGAAATAATAGCCTCATCAATTCTGTGTTTCAAATTCAAATCATTCGGTAGCGGCGGAACGTAGAAAAGATATTTTATAAAGCCCTAAAGGAAAAAAATCGCATGACGTTATATGAAAGTGGAGGCCAGCGAAAAAGGGATCTGTCATCTCGACCATTACGACCAATCCAATGGTCAGGGATTTTGACGTTAAACCACTCTCGATGAGACAAAGAGGTTCCGTTAGGGAGGGGCTCCATCCTGTTACCAAATAAAGTTTACAGGCTTACCTACTACTAATTGGGGATAGAGCCATAATTTCAACATATCCGAGAAACCACCCTTGTTACGGTAGCTCCACCGAAAAAATGGTCCGTACGCTTGACGCCGGGACACATCACAGAAAACGTTTAATTTTGAGAAAACTCTTTAGTGTTCTACTAGTTCATGAAGATGTTCTGACATTCATGTATTTACCTTCTGACTTAGATGAAAAGTTGACTCATCACTGAACACGATTAAGAAAGTCATCTTCCCGCTCCAACACTTGACTTGCAAAAACTTATAATATACCATTAAAACAGAGACATTATTTAATGAACATCCTGTATATTGGTTAGTATTATTTTACGGCAACGACGGAAATATGACGTCATAAAAGCGTAATTTCGTTATGGACAAACGGGATTAAATTAGTGCGTAGTATGATGAGCGGATGACGTGTAAATCTGATGAGAATCTCAACCACAAAGGGGAATTTAAACAATTAACATTACTTAGGAGAGAATAAAATATTTTTCAGCATAAATAATAAAAATACGTAAATTTAAACGATGATGAAACACTTCCCTCGCTTTCATATTGGTAGAATTTTTTAAACACATTTTTTTGGATTTCTTTTAACTATTTTGAAGCTTATACCTAGAGATGGCAAAATTTAGCATTAATTTTCAGATTTTTTAGCATTAACAATTGGAAATTTTGCGTTTTATAGCATTTTGAGGCATAATTTAGCGTTTTGTAGCAAAATAGAAAAAAATGTATTTCCTGAATGTTTTTAGCGCATATTTTAAGTATTTTTGGTAAAATATATGTTTAACCTTCATTTGCAAGTATTTCCATGTGAAAGATTATAAATAATTAATTTCAATATTAAATTAATAAGGAAGGAAACTCTAAGTACGGGTCGAACACAAACACAACAAATGCAGATTGCGATTAACATCAATTGGCGTAATTTATTTCGCACAATTTGTGTAATGTCAAAAAGAAATTTTAGCCTACAGTACAAAAATATTAAATATTTACACATAAAATGGTAACAAAATTATACAAAATCGTAATGTAAATATCGATTTTTTTAAATTCTCACATATTATTTTAATACCCGGTATTTTCGGGAAATTCGCGCCTATTTCGCTAAATAGAATAATTTAGCTGAAATACGGCCAAAATCACGTTTTTCGCGTTAATTCGCGAAATAGAAATCACTGGAAACACTTTCAAATGCCTTGAAAGGCAAAGAAAACTTATAAATGCCCTATTTTCGAAACATAAATATTTTTTCGCGTTTTTAGTTAAAACGAAATTTTGTCATCTCTACTTATACCCATCAATGTAATATATCATTGTGATATTTCATGATCAATTTCAATTTGGACCAGTTATCGGATAACCAACACCTCTGCCGTAGGTCACCCCAAGTGGTTCGCAACGTTTGGTGATTTAGCAGGGGTGCCCGGGTTCATCGGGTGAGGTGTGTTCGGGATACGACTGCCCACTAGCTGCGTTGCGTGCCAGATCGGTAGAGGCTGGTTTGTGGAGACCCTTTGAGCTTTCCAACTGCCTTTGTACTGGACACACTGATCTCTAGAATCCTACCTAAACATTATATATTTTACCTTTCCAGAACTTCCTCTCCTTCCTTTCTTCAAAAGGGATCCTCCACATAGCATCCCAAAAGATGACATAGGCCCTGAGGGAAATTATTTTCCTCAGGGCCTCTTGTGTGGGGTAAATCAACAACAACATAATACTACTATTTAATCTCAAAGGATCGACATGTTTCATAACCCGTGGTTTCTTCGTCAGGATAATCGTATAAAAGTTTGCATACTTTCTACACATTTCACATTCATTTAAATACGTTTATCCTGACGAAGAAACCATTGGTTATGAAACATGTTGATCCTCTTTGATTAAATAGTGTTGTTTAAGTGATTTATTTAATTTAAATTATAATAGCGACACTACGTGATTTTGCAATAATTGAAAACATAATTTTTAAACTTTTCAATTATTATTTTTATTATAAGGCGCCAATAACCCAACACATTATCAAATTAACGACATCGTGTCTTTGTGCCAAAAATTAAGCTCAACTTATTCTGAACAGATATTAAATTTATTATAACCGGTTTCAGGTCGTCAAAGGCATCTTCAGACTGGAAAAGTTTGATATTTATTTTATTATAATATATTATAATGGAATTCCACCATGAATTGTCAGTTTCAAAAATAGAAATATTCAAAATATATTAAATTCTTTGGCTTGTCTAGAGCCTAGGAATAGAAATTTCATATACATCTACATTTCAATACACTTCCAATGTATGTAGAAATTGTACTCATCTAGGTATAATTTGAAGAAGAACGACAATCAAAAAATTATCTACTTATCTCTAATTTTATTTTATAACTAGAATTCCGTGATTTCTGAGAGTTGAAAGAATCTATTTAATTTTCGTCAAAGTATCTTTTTATTTATGAACTTATTTTGCAAAAAGTATCTAATGGAACTTTTATCGAAATAAACAACAAAAAAACAAATCCACTTAGGTCATCAACTATTCGGTTTTTCGGATAATAAAAGCAACTGCGATAAACTAGTCAATCAATCAACAAAATACTCTTCGCTGAAAGAACAGCTCTTAAATCAATATTGATTACGATCGAGTGTTGAGTCAATAGTTTTTGAAGTCGGGGCTTGGCTTGAGAAAAATAAAGATATTTTTAAGGGGAGTATTAATTTTAAGTCATTGTCTTGGAAAACTCGAGGTGAACCCTTTGTTAGCATAATAAATTGACGGTATTTACAAAATAAATCATTAAAATAACATTTTGTTTTCGGGTTGTTGGAAGAAATACCACAAATCAATATGCTTTTTATATAGATATAGCTGAAAATTTATTCCCAATATTTACACAAAGTATCGTATAGTTATTTTCGTAGAAATAATACTATTTCCGACTTCTTGGATAATGGTCTTTGAACTTTCAATCAAAAAAATAAAATATAAATATAATACAATATTTTTATGGCTAACTAATTAACCAACAGGGGTAGGCAGGGCAGACGGCCCGCCAAGCAACTCATTCACATTCATAAATTGTCTCATACATACTCTTCTATTGTTCTAACTCTTGACGTGGCCCGACTCAAGTAGCCGATTCACTTGATCGTGCCATGTCTTCCTCGGGCATCCCCAACTTCTGCTATTATTCACATTTGCGTCATATATTCTACTTACACTCCTTTCTTCGCTCATTCGCTCTATCTGCCCAAACCATCTAGGCGTCCCTTTCAATCTTACTCATTACGCTTAAATCAGCTTTGCACTCTTTGGGGATATCCACAGTTCTCACACGATCATACATGGTTTAAACACACAAACGCCTCAGGGATCTCATTTCAACAGCATTCAGTCTACTTTCATCCTTTCTATGCCAGTTACATGCCTCATTTCCATACATCAGGGTAGGTACCAGCACTCCATTGTGAACTGGTAACTTCGCTTATTTGGACAAATTTTTGTTAGCGCCAATTGCGTTCAGTCCTCCATTAATGGAGTTACATGCATTTACCCTTCTTTCAATATCTCTGTCAGCCTTCCAATATCTCTCGTAAACATACTTCTTAAATATAAAATTCATCCACCTGCTCCAAGTATTACTCATTCACAACTATATTGCACACTGTTTTCGTACTCTCTCTTTCAAACACCATTACTTTAGACTTATTTACTTTCATCATTAAATCATTCTTCATTCATACTTCATTCTTCCTAGATTCGAAAGACTATAGATCTTCCATACTGTTAGTAATCAGCACCGCATCATTAGCATACAACAAGCAACATGCTTTCAGATTACTCAAAGTCACGCCCAATCTCACCTCTTTCAATTCTTACATACAATTATCCATGTATGGATTGAATAACCACGCATGAATCGAATTGCACACTATTTTAATATTGCTTAAAAAACATTATTACTAATATTTTATATTACAATGGTCTTTTATTTATATATTTCCATTTCTTCTAAGAAAAAAATAATCAATCAATTTAATACTTTTTTATTTATTTATTAATCTAAATAATATGATGGCATCAATCAATAACAAGATATAGCGTTTTTTTTATGCAATGGTATATCGTGCTACAATTATTTTTACGTTAAAAAAAGCGAAGAGCCCTAGGAAATCAAAGTTTTAATAATAATACTTACAGTTATGAATTAACTTATTTTCATAGCACAGCAAGATACCGAAAAATGTAACAAACAAAGAAAGAAGACAATATAAAGGTTAAGAGAATAATTAAATGATTTTTTTTCGGTAGACATACAGAAACAGAGAGAATGGAAACGACTAGCATTTTTATTATTTCCTATTTTGTTCCGACTTCTTCAAAGCGTTTTAAAACGAATTGAGAGGAACTGCTGTAAACAGTTTATAGTGCACAAAATAAATAAAATACTTTATTGCACCCGCGTTTCTTGTTTTCACTAAAAACACTGTCTGCAATAAGGGGAAATAATTTACAATTTTGTTGGTTGTGTGCCACGTTTCAGTTTTAAGATAATAATTTGTTTCTAATTTCAATCTGTTCAGTTCCTACAGAGAAAATCTAAAATTAAAATAAAAAAAGTACGAAATATTCATGTCCCTTACAGAATCCACTTTACATTTTTGGGACAGTTTTGGGACTTACGCTTCTGAGAAAGAAGTTATTTCACAAAATGTTGATTTTTTATAGAAGTGCTCATAAGCGCGTATTATTAGGATGAGGGAAAAAACGCATTACGTTGTGTAATAGGGTACATCGAAATTGGTTCCATGATAACTCAACACAGTGACAATTCAACACACTTTTAAAAAGTCATTAGAAACGATGAAAAAAAAAATTTTTTTAACCTAACCTAACCTAACCTACATAACCCAGTTAATAAAGTTTTTGCTTCATCACTTTCCATGACTTTATAAAACTTTTTAAAGATGTGATGAATTATCATTGTGATGATTTATCCGGTTACCATCGAAATTATCTGAAAAACGAAAAATATTTGATCTGCCCTATCGTAAAAAATTGTTAATTCTACATTGGACTGACTAACTAACTAACTAACCATCACGCCGTTTCCCCGCAGGGGTAGGCAGAGAGGACGGACCGCCAAACAACTTGGTCTTGGCACACACTTCTTGCTTCATTTACATTCATACATCGTCTCATACATACTCTTCTATTATTCTGACTCTCGACATGGCCTGACTCGAGTATCTGATTCACTTGATCGTGCCATGTCTTCCTCGGGCGTCCCCGACTTCTGCTTCTATTCGCATTTGCATCATATATCCTCCTTACACTCCTTTCTTCGTTCATTCGCTCTACATGCCCAAACCATCTAAGCGTCCCTTTCCTAATCTTACTCATTACGCTTACAACAGCCTTGCACTCTTTGCGGATCACCACATTCCTCACACGATCAAACATGGTTTTACCACACATACGCCTCAGGGATCTCATTTCAACAGCATTCAATCTACTTTCATCCTTTCTTTGCCATTTCCATGCCTCACTTCCATACATCAAGGTAGGTACCAGCACTCCGTTGAGGACTGCTAACTTCGCTTCTTTGGACAATTTTTTGTTAGCGCCAACTGCATTCAGTCCTCTATTAACGGCATTACCTGCATTTACCCTTTTTTCAATATCTCTGTCAGCCTTCCCATCTCTCGTAAACATACTTCCCAAATACACAAATTCATCCACCTGCTCCAAGTATTCCTCATTCACAACTATATTACACACTGTTTTCGTACTCTCTCTTTCAAACACCATTACTTTAGACTTACTTGCATTCATCATTAACTCATTCTTCATGCATACTTCGTTCATCCTAGACACGAGAGACTGTAGATCATCGATACTATTAGCAATCAGTACCGCATCATCAACATACAACAGGCAGCATACTTTCAAATTACCCAAATTCGCGCCCAATCCCACCTCTTTCAATTCTTGCACACAATTATCCATGTATAGATTGAATAACCACGGTGACATTATGCAGCCTTGTTTAACACCTGTTGTGATATCAAACCACCCCGTAAAACCACCGTTTACCCTAACACATGCAACGCTTCCCTCATACAGAGACGCAATTGCCTGAGTCAGATTTGTATTCACTCCATACTTAGACAACACCTTCCATAGCTTTTTCTTGTCGACTCTGTGGTATGCTTTTTGTAGATCTACAAAGGCACCGAAAAGTTTTCTGTTTTTTTGCCAGAAACTTTTCAGCGAGCATACGCAATGAGAAGATCTGGTCCATGCACCCCCTTCCACTCATAAAAGCACCTTGCATATTCCATATTTATCCTTTGTTTCCTTTCTTACTCTTTCAATCAAAATTCTACCATTCAGCTTGCCAACTGAACTTGCAGGCTAATAGCCCTATGATTCCCACATTCTATACGTGACCCTTTACCTTTGAATAATGGCATGATCACAGCCCTTCTCCAATCTAAAGGCGTGGACTGCATCGAACAGCCCTGATGCTATTCATTTTTTTGTCATTACATGTACCTCCGAGGCATACTAGATGGAACATTTTGTTTCACAACAATAACTTTGTGTTGAATTCTCTCACCAGAGGGTTATATATGTAAAGAAGTTAAAGTGTTTAAGAAAACTGGAAGCCATTTTTTCACAACATAGCGCGTATTTTTTGACTTTATTAAGTTAGCAAAATATTTTCACTAATTCATTAAATACTTGAATTGTTTGAATTTTAAGGGGTCAATGAACTGTTTTAAGTTCCTCTTCATTCACCAGTGCATTCCATACAAAATTCGAATAGAATCTTCATATTATTCAGCCAGCATCATAGAAATAATATTCATATGTCTGTGGCCAGCATAGTTTGCGCTAGCAAAACTCCAAAAGTAGTCGATTGACAGCCCTGAAAATTACTAAGTTAAGGAATGTTAAGAGATTGGTTTGAATGGTAGAATAAGTCAAGGATTCTCCAGGAATGCTTAACGCAATATCTCTGCACCGGAATAAGATAAATAATAAAATTTTAATATCATCCGTAAACAATGTTGTCAATAACGCAGAATTAAATTTTTACTCCGATCAAAGAAAAGTTTAGAGAACTCGATATTTCGAAAACACATTCGAGTTTTTGGGAAATTTGTAAGAAAACTGTATCTTCAATTTTAGCTCGTTGGTATAGTAAAAAATAAGAAAAAATTTTTTAAGTTAAGCCGATTGTTACGATAGCGGCGCTAAATATGAATTATTAATTTTGGCTATTCTTAGTATTTTATTAATGGATTCCAGTATAAATATTTGAGATAAAATGGAAAGAATTATTATTTCTCTTTCTAACGTCAGAAAAAAATATTTTTGCATGTTAGAAGAAAAAAAAAACACTTTTATAAAATATGGACCCCCGGTCAAATATGACCCTTAAACGCTGGAGGGGTTAAAGTCGATGTAATGTAGTTTTTTTAACAGTAACTTTGTAGTAAATAATAGCGAATGATAGGAGTAGTCAGAGAGCCACCTGAGAAATACATTATCAATAGCGAATATAATGATTATATTGGAAAAACTGTTCGTTAACGTGACTGAAAAAACGTAATAATTGTAATTAATTTGCAACTTTGTGGATTTTCAACTCAAATTGTCGTAAAAATGCTAGACATCAATGTGTAATTTAAGTTTGGTCTTCAAGACAACTCACGATATAATGTATTGATAATAATTGAGTTAGCCATCGCAGCGATAGTAAAAAGTTACTGTCGTGCGTTTATTATAGCACCTAAAATGAAATTACTCAGAGTGTATTGAAATAGTAAGATGTTAATTTACATTACGTTGTGGAATTGAGTACATCAAAATTATCTGAAAGGCGCAAAATATAATTACTAGGTATACCATGGTAAAAAGATTAAATAACTTTGTCGAATAGCTTAAACATGAATTGAAATAAGATTGAAGGTTTTCGAACCCAATATTAGTAAATAAGAAGTCTGTAATTTTATGTGCGTATTTATTATACCACGGTAAAAATATTGAATTACATAGTTAAAATTTTAATATTTATACTGTTGGCCTCAACATTGTTAGGTGTTTAATAAAATTAGTTGAAAGAACTTTAGAGATCTTCTAGAATTTCACTTATGTTTTGGATAACAGAGATACTCGTACATACAACAAGATACTATAACAGTAGTGTGTTTTTGGAAATGCGTTACTTAGATCTCAAATACAAAGATTTGAAGTTATTTCTTCAAGAACAACTACTATCTAGATTCCTTGCTGCTAGATTAAATACTTGGTTCAAAATTAAATTGAATTAAATAAATAAATGTTTCGCGGTGTGAGGTTTATCCGGGTCTTGGAGGCGGAGATGTCCGTCCATCAACTGCGTGGCAGGCCGTATAGGGATCGGTTGAGGGAGACCTTTTGACCTCTCCAACAGGACTTTCTCGGAACATCGCCATGCACCGCAGTGGGAGGGATAGATTCATACGTCCGTCATTGCTGGACTCACTGACCCCCAGATTCCTACTCACCCTTCGTACTTTTTTCCTTCACAGAACTTTTCATCCTTCCCTTTCACCCTCCACGCAGCATCGCCAAAAATGACATAGTCTCTGAGGGGCCTCCTGTGTGTAGCTAATGTAAAAAAACTGTTTTTTAACGATTTTTTTTTTACTACTGACGGTTAAAAGGGCTTTTCTTAAATGAGCTTCAAAATATAAAATTAAGTCAAATTAAGTGCAAAAAAAGTGTAAAAAGAAAGGAGGAACCGGTTAGTAACTAGTAAAAATATTATAAGAAAAACTTCACAAACATTATTTCAGCCACATAACTACATATTAATTTATTCGGTTTTATAACAAAGCATTTCACCACACCATATTAACTAAAAAAATATATTATTATTATTATTGCCACTGAACAGAATAAAACCGTATAAGTGAAGTGAATGCCCGCCACCATTCGCCCTGACCTATGAACAGATTATTTCTAGACGTGCTATTATATCAATTTGAAAGCGGTTGTCAACAAATTACAAACGACCATTCAATTCCCAAGACCAAGGAGGGTAATGAAATTAATTATCTTTTCAAAAAAGAATTTCTATATTTGAACATTTTTTGATAATTTTTACCAAGTAAGGAAAATTTGAGTTTACTTCAGACACACGGATCCCCGCACTTCCCCACATCACACTATGAAGAGCTTTTAAAAATGTTATATTATTTTAACCATCTTGGTCACTGCTCAAGCAATAACTCAAATGGACAAATCAGGTAGAAAAACTTCTAAGTAAACTTAGGTATTTATCAACAATTTTAAACGCTTAAATCACATATAGTTCACATTCAAAATAATGAAATTCGTGTATCGATAAAGATCATGGGGGAGTATTTGTAATAGCCACATTAAGCAACTAGAAACATTTTTTAAATTACCTAAAACGGATCATCAGATACAAAACGCGACTAGCCTCGAGCGAAATGGCTCTTCTGACGGCAGCGCCAGACTTCTGGTAGGGTCCCACTTACAAGCGATGGAGCCAATTCCTGATGTTTAGTTACCCCATCCGTCCTCGATAGCTTTGTTTTGTTAACGCCAATCGCAATGCCAGGATTGAAATTTTGAATCTGCGCAATAAGTGTTGACGCCGACGTTGACAAGTCTTCAAGCAAAAATCTTAAATCATATTTAGTCTTCAAGCACTTCTGGCTTTATCACGACGATAGCCTGCGATAAGCGAGCCCTAAGGGTCTGAGACAGAGGTGTGAAATCGTCGGATCACGACAATAGAAAGAATGTATTGGAGCCAGGAAGGAGTCTGAAAGGGTCGAGAGGATGCACTAGGTGGCATGAAAGGCTGGGAGGTGACTGGAGAGACCAAGGTAAACTAGGATGAGGTGATTTTGCACAGAGGTGCTGCCAAGGTCTGTTATCTATGTGAGGATGTTGTGTCGGCGCTCTTTATTGGCAGCAGACACATGTCAGCGCTATATTAGCGGCGGACACATGCCTGAACGGATGACGAGCCTCGTGCTGGCACAGTTGGTGGACGGGGTAGTCTCTCTCCCTGCAGCAGCTGATACAGTTCCTTCGCTACTTAGGACTCTTGCAGCAGAGTCTCCATCTTCTGTCTTCGTCGAGCGTCACAGCGGTGCTGCCAAGGTTTGTTGTCTATGTGAGGATGTTGTGTCAGCGCTCTTTATTGGCAGCAGACACATGTCAGCGCATGCCTGAACGGATGACGAACCTCGTGCTGGCACAGTTGGTCTAAATAACAAATGTAGATCCTAGGAAATAAATTGTACAGCGCCCTTGAGGTGATTTTTCACAAAAACGGCGCTATACAAATTATCCAATTATTATTATTATTATTATTATGATAATTCGACGGGATTGCTGTTAACCGCACAATATACGAGTACCTATTGATTGCACCGTATTGGTCAATCGATACAGTTCGACGTTTTGCCATGGAGGAACATAATCATCGCAAGTGTTGATCAAATTAGTTTTTTTCTCATATGGCTTGAAAAGAAGGCTTGTTTTTTTGGTTTTCTATAAATAATTGTAGATATTTATGTGTGAAAAATTTATTGATAAAAAAATATCGAAAGTCCAGGATTAGTATTAGTTATGGAATACGGACACGCTTCTAACTCACTTATATCAGTTTATATATTATACGATGCGTACGGTGCATAGCATCGGGGCAATTATGAACCAATCAAATATCTTTTTTTGTTATTTGTTTTTGGGGTGTTATGCCGTGTTGCGCTAACTCCTTCTTTAGCCAACGTTTCGGACAGCATTGCAGTGTCCATCATCAGGGCAGATGTGTTATTTGAGGTTGTGTTAAAAATGTGAGCTTATGTATGAGGTTGTGATACCGTGTTGCCAGCTCCAACCCTCTGAGCTAACATTAACGTATCATTTTTTAATTTAAAGTGGTTTTCTTCGTTTAGCTCTGGTGTAGCCGTCAATTACCGGATACCAAGAACTATTGAGCTTAGCTCCATCGTCTCTATTAATGTTTACGGGATTTTTATGAATTTCAATGGCCTCCGTAATCAGCCGTGTTCTATAAGTTTTGGGTCTCCCCAGGATTTCAGGAACAAATCCAAAGTAATGCCCGGTGTCAATCAAATGCTCGGCAATTGCCGATTTGTCAGGGTGGCCGAGTTTACAAGCTCTGAAGTGTTCTGAAATCCTTTTGGAGATAGTCCGCTCTGTCTGGCCTTCATATACCTTGTCACATCCGGAACAGCTGAGTTTATACACTCCATCTGTTTCCAGAGGAAACTTAGTCTTTGCAGACATCAGTAAGTCCTGTATCTTTGTTGTTGTTCCGAAGACAGTCTTGATATTTTCCTTTCTCAATAGCCTGGCAATTCTGTCTGTCACATTGTGCACATAAGGCAGGAAAACACAGCCTTTCGACTCTTGTTCAATTCTGTCTTCGTTTGGTGCAGATTTGGCTCTTATGATTTGCCTTGTCTGACTTGCTGGGTAGCCGTTACGCTCCAGTGCATCGGTCAGCTTCGTAAGTTCCGTTCCGATTTTATGTTCTTCACATATTCTGGTCGCTCGGGTCACCAATGTATGGATAAGTCCTCTCTTCTGCGCTGGGTGGTGGTGCGAATCAGCGTGTAAGTACCGATTCGTATGGGTTGGTTTCCTATATACAGTATGTCCTAGGCTACCATCGCTTTTTCGCATCACCTCCACATCTAGAAAAGGCAGAATTTTATCTTTGTTTTCCAGTTCCATTGTGAATTTAATTTTGCTGTGGAGAGAATTAAGATGTTCCAGGAATTCGTTTAATTTCTCCGTTCCATGAGGCCAAATGACGAAGACATCGTCGACGTAGCGCCACCATACTTTAGGGACAGCCGAAGCTGTGTCGAGTGCCACTTCTTCAAACTTCTCCATAAAAAAGTTGGCTAGTACTGGCGATAACGGACTGCCCATCGCAACTCCCTCCAATTGCTCAAATAGTTCACCCTGAAACGCAAAGTATCCCGTTTTGAGGCAGTGTTCAAAAAGTTTGCAAATGTCTTCCTCATATATCTCCCTTAGCATTGTCATGGAGTCTTCTAGAGGCACATTTGTGAAAAGTGACACGACGTCAAAGCTGACCAGAATATCTCCTTCCTCAGTCTTAACTTTCTTGAGCTTACTAATCAGATCTGTTGAATCCTTAATCCACGATTCGGTTTTTCCAGTTTGCATCTGCAGTAATCTCGATAGGTATTGGGAATGTTTGTATGTAGGAGCACCAATAGCGCTGACAATCGGTCTCATTGGGATTTCCTTTTTATGTATTTTTGGGAGACCGTACAGGGCAGGAGTTCTAGAGGCTTTTACAAAAAGCTTAGACCAATCCTCTTTCCTGATGCTAGAGGCTTTCACTAGTTCCCTTGTCTTTATATCAATCTTATATGCAACACGGCATAACACCCCAAAAACAAATAACAAAAATACTTTTGGCCGTGAAAATCTTAAATCATATTTGACGAACCTCTATGGGGAGGAAGTTCACACACTGGTACGACGATTGGAGAATCTGAGAAAAGGAAAGGAACCATTTATTGGGCAGCCTTGCTTTTCTCAAGAGGTGTAAAGAAGAATCGATTGTACCAGTACACATCCAAATAAAAAGACACATCACATCCCGGAAAGCAGATAGAGTATTCCAAAGAGCGGAGGCTGCACTATTAAGGGAGAGGATCCACAATGTGCGAGGCGAGCTGGATGGAGTTTCTCGGGACCTTTTCGCTCTACATCTGCACCTAAGTGCAACCCTTACCGAAGAAGAATGGAGAAAAGTTGACAACATGACTTACCAACAAGCAGTAAGATCTAAGCAGTCAACAGAGACAGAAACAAAAGTTTGAAAGGCTCAACCGAGACAAAAAAGGTGATCGAAAACAACTCGATCAAAATAAAGTTGTCATCAACATTTCGACCCTTGCGTTGAGCCCAGACGCAACTTCTGTGCTGGCAAAGGGGATGAATTTTGCAGTGGCCCCCAAAAAGATACCTGTGGAATCCATCGTATGTGGTGTAGAGACTGCACTACATACAATGATGAAAGTACACAAAATGTCAGAGGTGCAAGCAGAGGACATCCGGCAAGAGACTTGCCATATTTTGAAAAGGGCTGAAATACCCCGCCCCAATATCACGAAAGGAGAGTTTGCGGCCCTAAAAGAATTACGCGCCAATGAGGAAATCTTGGTTCTGCCAGCCGATAAAGGAAATGCCACTGTCGTGATTAATACGGCAGACTACACAAAGAAGATGGAAGACCTCTTGTGCGATTCAGGCACCTATAAGAAGATTAAAAACAACCCCACCAACAAGATTGATATAAAGACAAGGGAACTAGTGAAAGCTTCTAGCATCAGGAAAGAGGATTGTTCTAAGCTTTTTGTAAAAGCCTCTAGAACTCCTGCCCTGTACGGTCTCCCAAAAATACATAAAAAGGAAATCCCAATGAGACCGATTGTCAGCGCTATTGGTGCTCCTACATACAAACTTTCCCAATACCTATCGAGATTACTGCAGATGCAAACTGGAAAAACCGAATCGTGGATTAAGGATTCAACAGATCTGATTAGTAAGCTCAAGAAAGTTAAGACTGAGGAAGGAGATATTCTGGTCAGCTTTGACGTCGTGTCACTTTTCACAAATGTGCCTCTAGAAGACTCCATGACAATGCTCAGGGAGATATATGAGGAAGACATTTGCAAACTTTTTGAACACTGCCTCAAAACGAGATACTTTGCGTTTTAGGGTGAACTATTTGAGCAATTGGAGGGAGTTGCGATGGGCAGTCCGTTATCGCCAGTACTAGCCAACTTTTTTATGGAGAAGTTTGAAGAAGTGGCACTCGACACAGCTTCGGCTGTCCCTAAAGTATGGTGGCGCTACGTCGACGATGTCTTCGCCATTTGGCCTCATGGAACGGAGAAATTAAACGAATTCCTGGAACATCTTAATTCTCTCCACGGCAAAATTAAATTCACAATGGAACTGGAAAACGAAGATAAAATTCTGCCTTTTCTAGATGTGGAGGTGATGCGAAAAAGCGATGGTAGCCTAGGACATACTGTATATAGGAAACCAACCCATACGAATCGGTACTTACACGCTGATTCGCACCACCACCCAGCGCAGAAGAGAGGACTTATCCATACATTGGTGACCCGAGCGACCAGAATATGTGAAGAACATAAAATCGGAGCGGAACTTACGAAGCTGACCGATGCACTGGAGCGTAACGGCTACCCAGCAAGTCAGACAAGGCAAATCATAAGAGCCAAATCTGCACCAAACGAAGACAGAATTGAACAAGAGTCGAAAGGCTGTGCTTTCCTGCCTTATGTGCACAATGTGACAGACAGAATTGCCAGGCTATTGAGAAAGGAAAATATCAAGACTGTCTTCGGAACAACAACAAAGATACAGGACTTACTGAGGTCTGCAAAGACTAAGTTTCCTCTGGAAACAGATGGAGTGTATAAACTCAGCTGTTCCGGATGTGACAAGGTATATGTAGGCCAGACAGAGCGGACTATCTCCAAAAGGATTTCAGAACACTTCAGAGCTTGTAAACTCGGCCACCCTGACAAATCGGCAATTGCCGAGCATTTGATTGACACCGGGCATTACTTTGGATTTGTTCCTGAAATCCTGGGGAGACCCAAAACTTATAGAGCACGGCTGATTACGGAGGCCATTGAAATTCATAAAAATCCCGTAAACATTAATAGAGACGATGGAGCTAAGCTCAATAGTTCTTGGTATCCGGTAATTGACGGCTACACCAGAGCTAAACGAAGAAAACCACTTTAAATTAAAAAATGATACGTTAATGTTAGCTCAGAGGGTTGGAGCTGGCAACACGGTATCACAACCTCATACATAAGCTCACATTTTTAACACAACCTCAAATAACACATCTGCCCTGATGATGGACACTGCAATGCTGTCCGAAACGTTGGCTAAAGAAGGAGTTAGCGCAACACGGCATAACACCCCAAAAACAAATAACAAAAATACTTTTGGCCGTGAAAATCTTAAATCATATTCAATCAAATATCTGTTCAATAACCTGTCCATAATTCACCAGACAGAAAAAAAAATAAGCTACTTTAGTCACACGGATACGCCCACAGCATACTTCTATTGGTTAACTTTTCAGTGACCCTTACGGGGCGCATTTCCAAGCGTGTCGGTCATGCGTGTATTAGCCACACTCCCGAAATTCATTTGGAATATTCTCTATGCAAATTTCAGCAACGGCGGAGGGTTGAAAAAATAATTTTTTCCCCCTGAAATTAATAATAATATAATACGAGCAGAGAAACGGGAACCTGAAACGAAGTGACATGAATTGATGGACACGCACGGAAAGCAGGACTGAATTATTTATTTGGGGAATAACTTGCCGAACGAGATGAGATGAGATAAATAAATAATTTGTGGAACGCTTGCATTTTCATGAAGAATGTTTTTTCACGCGGAAATTTTATATGTTTGGTAGTGTATAAGACAAACATTTGTTTCAACTCAATTATATTTGGCGAGGTTTTCAAGCCGCAAACCCTACCTCAGTTATACCAGGAGATCGATCATAATGCCGACAATAACTAATGGATGAGGAGGGTACTGTAGAAAAAGGAGATAAATCCACTTACAGTAAGTAAATTGTGAAAATTTCGTATAGATAGTCTATTAGAGATGTATTTTGGGTATAAGTATGTGCGGTTTTGAGAATACATATTGCGTAAAACTTTATTACACTGCGACCTGCAACCGATTGCTAACTGAATGCCGGAAGAAAAAAATATAGAAATGGGAGAAAATAATAAGATATAAATAAAATAGATCAAAACTAAACGCAATCTGCCAGGTCACCTTTATCGGCGAAAATAATAATTCAATAATTACGATGTTCTAAAAATCACGATTTCCACAAGTTTTTCTGAAAATAATTTTAAGCATAAAATCTTTTGGTTACTTTAATGTATTTGTATTTATAACTTTAAGTAATACTGATCAATGTAAAATATCATTTAAGAAGAAAATAATATTAATAAATCTAAACCATGAAACATGAAACAGAACAAAACAAAGAAAAATAAAAAGGTAACGATCTCAACTGGGAATCGACCCCAGGATCTCGTTAATAATCCAGGAACTTTGTTTTCTTTCCAAAAGCTAGCAGCCAAAAATATCAGAAAAAGCAATTTAGGATAGTACTAGAATTATGAGATCGATAAAAATGACGTGAAATAATTAGTTCCCAATGGCCGAGTGGTTAGAGGCGTTCTTACCAGTGGAGAAGGTTACCTTTTTGTTTTCTTCTGTGCCTTTTTCTGTTTCGTTTAAATGTACTAATATTACATTCTTCTTCTATCATTTTAATAAATTGCTTTAAGATTCAGTGACATATTATATCTAATTATTCCATCATACTACCAAATGGTAACCGGATAAATCATCACAATGAAAATTCATCACATCTTTAAAAAGTTATATAAAGTCATGGAAAGTCATGAACCAAAAATTTTATTAACTGGGTTATGTAAGTTAGGTTAGGTTAAGTTAGGTTAGGTTAAAAAAATTTTTTTTGATCGTTTCTAATGACTTTATATAATTTTTAAAAGTGTGTTGAATTGTCACTGTGTTGAGTTATCATGGAACCCTACCAAATATATCAAAGTATACATCTAAATACTATGGACACTGAATCATGAAACATTTTTTTTAATGGTTTAATTTGTTACGTTTGAAAAAAAAAACAAAATTAAGTGAATTAATTGAATTGAACTAAATAAAAAATATATTTATAAATGAAAATAAACAATTATTGAAAAGTTCTCAGTTTATAATATTTAATTTTTTATATTACCTACATTGAATTTCAGCATATTAACTAGGATTATTTAATTAATATTTAGAATTGAGGTTTATATAAAATGATTGTAATTGCTGAAACATAAACCAATTATAGCCTGCTGCCTAGTACTTACTGTTTATTACTGCTTTCTTTAAACAATTTTTAATTCAAAAATAAGTCGTAGACTCAGTTAATCTGCTCTCCAAACAAACAAAAAAATCTCTTTCAGAATCAAAGGTTATGATTATTCTGATCCAATGCAGAGAACATTGTGGATCTTTTGAAGAATTAACTACAAAAAAATCCCGAACGGAGAGAAAGGCATTCACAAATAGAAATGGGGTGGGTGGGACATTTACATTATATCTATATGTGTAGGGTGGATACTGGATATTAATAGAAGATTTGTATTGTGCTCTTGAGGGATGAGCTCACAGATAGAATGGTCACAGAGGGATTACTATTGCCATGCTGCAGACTCCGTCCAAAAGGAGCAGATTATCAAGGGTTTTATATTATTGGAAATAAGGATTTGGCGCGTCCATGGAATAAGGTTTAGAGGATATTGCTGATTGCCTTTGAAAAGGGAGGGGGATTTATTATTTCGGGATTTCTTTACATTTCTCATAGACGAATATTGTTAAAATTTTAAAATCGTCAATGTTTTGGAACTACACATGAAAAATATATTTTGTAATCTTGACATAGGTAATGAACAAGATTTAAATATTTGCAGAAACATTTCAACGAAATTTAAAGAAATAGGACTCTTTGCCAACCCTGTAAAATATTATGTTTTTTTAAAACCTGTCTTAATCTTAGTAAGATACCAGTTTATTTTTAAGGGTTTTTAAAAGCGGATTTCATAAGAAAATAAGAACAATCGTTTTATTTTATTTTTTCCAATTTGATTTTCAGAAGCGTGGTATTAGTAAATGAGAGTGTGTTGAAGTAATTTAGCATTGTCCCGTCATATCCCGGGACCGCATATGTGAGTGCGGCACATTATCTACGAATAAAAAAAAAATAAAAAATTATGTGCGATTTTGACCCTTATGTATAAGGAATTTGTATGAAGAACAAGGTCACAATCGTTTGGGCTATTCTCGTTCTTTACGCAGCAAATACCGGAATGACTTCTAGCTTTTCAGATTTTTTACAAAGAATTTTTCTGTGGAATGCCAACGAAATATTTGCCGCGTTTTTAGTGTCAAAGCGTCTTCTTTCATTATTTTTGATATAAATTGATTGTGGAAATAATAGATTCGAGGTATCATCAGAAAGATAGTTTTATTTACATTATTTTGATGTAATTTTTATAATATTTCACCCAAGAAAAGCGTTGAAAATTAACTTCGTAAGAAATGTCATACAGGTTTCTTGTACAAAATAATATTATTAGTAACAACAGTTGTATAAACTACCGAAATCTGGAAGAATTGTTATCATTTACTTATACAATGCGACACAAAAAAAATTTAAGTGGACACTTGACGTTTGATTTTGGAATTTGAGCCTTTGGAAATTGAGCTTGGAATTTCCTGGGACACGACAGGTTAAGGTCACAATTAACAAAAACTGTATTACGATGAATTTCGGGGTATTATTAATATTTAAATTATAGTCAATTTTGCCAAAACAGTACAATTTAAAAACGAAGAAATTGTAAATAATTTTTTTTTGTAAATTTTTCATGAAATAAATTTTTTTATACTTTAGTGGAAAACTTAAGCAATGAAAATAATTGAATTTCACATGAACAAATGTACGTTTTTATTGACGATGTTCACACTTCATTAAATTAAGAATTCACAATTATATGCAATAGTACAAAAAGACTTGTTAAATTTATTTTCTCTCATAAACACCAGCTCCTGGAGCTAACCTTATGGAGTAGTAGAATAATTAGGAAAAAATATCTATTTTGCATACTGATATAATTGGAAATCATGTATTATTTGGAAATAAATAAATATACACATATAAACTACATTTTTGACAAAAAAAATAAATTTCAACATACACAAAATAACACTAACAGACCAGTTAGACAAGCGTACAAAGAAAACATAAAAACTCCGACAGTAAACTCAAGCTTTGGACAAAGACACTACCAATACCATGCAATAAAAGCTTTCAACAGTTTAAAACTTGAAATTAAAATTGAGGAAAATAAAAATAAATTCACACACAAAATTACAAATTGGATTAAAGAACAAAAAAGACAATATTACCAAAATTTCATAGCATAAAATAAAAATAAAAAATTCCACGTAACACACAAAACCAATATAAACACACAGGATTATTTTCAATGTACTATTTTTTTTTTAAATTTTAAATATATTATTATGTATTTTTAATTTTAAATGTATAATTTTTCTCATTAAATGTATTATGTAGTTTTTTTCATATTATAAAATGAAGGCCTCAGCACGGGCAAGCCACCCAGTGAGGCCTACATTACTGAAAAACTTGAATTGTAAAAAATATTGAACCTAAATAAAAAAAAAAATATATATATATATATATCCTTTCCGAGCTGGTTTATGACTACCCTCTGCTATGTAACATCCCATTAAGAATTAAACACTTTAATTTACGGTTTTTTACTTCGCTAAAATCGTTATGAAAAATAGAATAACTTGAAAGCAAAAACTTAAACCAATAAGAGTAATGGTTTACAAAAGCTACCGTCTCAACAAACCTATTTATTTTTTTTTTAATTGGCAATCATCTTAATAGTTTTTCAAAATTCATTTAATATTTTCGTGTCTACACTCCCGCCGACAAATAAATTCTTACCATTTTCAGATGTTTATACATTTAGTTTCTGTGTTGACTTGTGTTTTGTTTTGAGTTGAACATTTTTTTCTTTTTTTACACTATTTTATTATTGGTACTGATATTGGTATTCGTACTTGTGAAAGCCATGTAGGCAACCACTACTTAACTATTATTATCAATTTTTACTTAGTACATACTTTTTATAATCACTCAATGTGCAAATTTGTCGTAAAACCGGAAAATCCTGTTCAGACAAAAAAAAGTTTTTGTACAAAAAAAATAAATCAAGAGAGCGTAAATATGAATTATTAAATAGATAATACAGGGTGTTAAGGGATGCACTTGATTTACTTTAACAAGTGATTCGTAAGGTATGATTTGAGATCTTCACGGCCGAAAGTATTAAAGTGTGTTTTTGGGACATGATTACACATCTGCCCTGATGATAGACACTGCAATGATGTCCGAAACGTTGGCTAAAGAAGAAGGTACCCCAAAAAGAAATCACTATAAATTGATTCGTAACATTATTTGGAGTAAAAAGTGAAATTGAAATTTTGGGCTACGGATAATTTTTGTTTTTTTTTTTAATTCTTTCACATGTCGTCAGTTGTCATTTAGTCATGCCCAGTCCCTCAGATCGACCTAAGCTCTCTCATTATTACTGATTTTCTATGTTTTTTATTGAAAAAAATGACCATAAAAATGTCACCGGAAATCAAAATTTCATTAACATTTTTAACTTCATAGAATTTTAGGAAAAAACAGCTGGAGTAAGTCAAGTACGTCTCTAAATACCCAGTAGATATTTAATTGAAATAATCTGATATGATTGCCTACGTAGAAAAATTAAACGAAAGTATTTAATTGTGAAGCTTTAACGAAAATAAATCTTATTTAAGCCATAATTTCTTCATTTGAAAAAAACGTTGATACACGACATTTTCAGATGACGTCAACTTAAGCGCTGCTGACCACATAGTAATTCCCTACGCGATATAAAGATAAGCCCCTTTACTGCTAGTTGCAGATATTGTCCGGCTGCCTAGTAGATTCCCAACACAGTATTATTAATGCCCTAAGTTTATTGTCGGACCTCGTAAAACATGGGTAGTGGGTAGGGCCAATTTCCCGTTTTATGCTTCCCCGCGGTCGAATAATTCGGGTATCTTTCTCAATCTGGCAACACTTTTATCGCAAATATCCCGAAGGGTGAATAAATAATATAGTCCCAAAATACTCGAATCGGAGTTCCGGGTATATTAATGCACGAAGTGTCGAGTATTCATTCGATATTAATCAATTTGTTATTTGGTTTGGTTTTCGGCGAAGCGCTGAAATGCGATAACAAATTTCAAATTACAAAAATAAATTTGTTGTTACTAAATCGTATCTGGGAATTGTTGAAAGCGAAATAAATAAAAATATAATTATTTTTTTTTGAAAGTGAGGTATATTTTTTCAGAAATATAATTTTTTTTTGAGGGAAATCATTTTATTATAATTAGTTTCTGACTTGACTGCTCCCAACTGTCATGGAGTCAGTCAGGCTATGGCATCCACAAAAATGGTTTATATGGTATGTTGTGAAGCTGATGGTATATGGCAGGGGAAGGAGATGGGGAGGAGAGGAAGTTGGGAAATACCTGGCTATTCAGAACTAATCACCAAACACGGCCAAGGCCATTTTAAGCAATGTTTAAATTTCTGTATTTTCTGTTTCCTACCTATAACGTTAATCTTGTAAGCATTGCTACGATTAACCCACGTCTATTTGACTATAAGAGGGAATTTACATAGATGAAAAACATCGTCCAAATCTAGCCCATGAAATACGCGAAGGTACACGATGTAATTTAACCGTAATCGTTTTAGTGATAAATTTTGAGAGTATCGTTTAGTAAAAACAACTACAACCCTTATATTACAGCACAACAATAGATCGGTACACGCAAATGATTATGCTTCTAAAATTTTATTGTTGTCTAACTGTTGTCTTTTTTAATGATTTATCAGAAATTACATTACTTTACAACATCTAAAATCAATTTATTATCATGCAAGGCATGTATGGCACAGTGTACGAATGTGAAAGAAGCAAGAAGTGTGTGCCAACACTGAGTTTTGTGGGGTCTACCGTTTCTGCCACCCTTGTGGGGAATCAGCGTAATGGTTTTTATTTCTAATTAAACAATCAATCAGTTGGCGAGAGAACTGTCTTGGCAGACACTTCTAGCTTGATTCACATTTATGCATCATCTCATACAGGGTTATTCAACCCTTGACTCTGTGCAGAAACGGGCGGTCCGTTTGATAGATTCCCCAATCTTAACAAACGGACTGCAATCTTTAGAGCACAGGCGTCAGGTAGGTATGCTGTCTTTGTTCTATCGGTATTACAATGGAAGATTCTCTGAGGAACTAGCGTCAATGATCCCTTCGGCACCGGTGCGTAGTCATTTGTACACGGTTGACATTTGTCACATGAGAACGGGTCGCTTCTACGATTCGTTCTAAAGTTCAACAGCTCGGCTGTCGAACGAGCTGCCGGCCTCTGTGTTTCCTCCCTCCTACAACATGGGACTCTTCAAGACCCATGTTCACTCTTTCCTCTCCACAAAAAGACCCTCCACACAGCATCCCCAAAGATGACATAGGCCCTGAGGGAAATTATTTTCTTCAGGGCCTCCTGTGTGGAGTTAATATAAAAAAAAGTCTTACCTTTGATTCCGTTAATCTTGCCATGACTTATCACGATCTACCATTCACTTTCACGCAATATATTTTTCTTACACTCGTTTCTCCGTGCATCTATTTAACTTGTCCAAACCATCGAAGCGTCCTCGTCTCTTTCTTAAACTTATTAAATACGCTTACATTAACTAGGATTTTTTTCCACTCCACATTAGGTAGCAATAACATTTCATCCTTACCCCCAACTCCTCTGCTCCCCGTGTCGTGCGGTGCTCTGGTCACCTGCCAGTCGGGCTCGGGGCCCATTCCCGAGGGGCCCACAAGCCCCGGTGGGCCCCCGGGCGCCCAGGACGAGTTCTCAGGCGCCTTCACCGGGGGGTTAGCGGCTACCTTGGGCGCGGGAGGGATGGCAGCAGACTCCTTGTACGAATTGTCGTCACCTGTATCTGCAGAAAGATCTCTTGTAGAAACTGGCCACAATATAACACAAGTCATGTTATTAATAAAATTGTTGAAAACGTCATAATATTTTGCTTGAATTGAATCAATGTATAAAGACGGTCATTTTGCCGTATAAATATTTATTTCAGTCAACCTTGTATTATATCAATGCGGTATATTCTCTGAGTATCGCCCTGGTGATAGATTACCTTTCATAATCGAAACGTTACTTGAAAATTAGTCATTAGCCATAGTTATTTGATGAAAAATCGGAATAGCTGAAGTGCTTCGAAACTTTCTTCTTCCCTTCTACACTTGCCTCACAACATCCCTCAATTTGAGATAGCCCACTGACTCCGAAAAGTTGGGCGCAGTTGAGACTCTTGTGCGTTATTCACATTAAAAAAAACTTTTCGAACTTCAAAAACGTTTGCATAGCTTAAGTCCAATGGTATTTCGTGCTTTTTTTCATGAAAGTTATTCCATTAAACTACAAAAATGGTATGTATCGTTCACACCAAAGATAAATAGATTATTCACCTGTGTCATAGAAGTCGTCTGAGTCTGATGTCGGGTGACCTTCTGAGAGGGGAATTTCATCTTCCTCTGGAGGGCCTTCGTACCGTTCTTTCAAGACCTTGCGTGGAACTGTTGATGAATACAAATCTTTCATTACCTATCATTTGAATGCATATTATTTTTGGTTTTATGGTTTACAAACTCGTTTGATTGCTTCCTTCAGCGTAGAAGAAAAACCAGAGTTGACTTTCTTCGTTTCGTTGTGTTATAAATGTTGATTCCGGGTAAAGTACCTACTCAAAATTAATGCCAGAAGTTTGAACAGCTTAAAAATTATATTTTAAATGGTCGTTAATTCTGAGTACCTATAGCGAAATAAATTTAAAACTTTTTTCCGCTTGTTAATTTTTTAACAGACCGCTTTAACACTGGTACATTTTTGCTAATGTTATGGTGTTTAATTTGTTGTGGCAGAGGTAGATAAAAAATGATTTTATTTACAGTTTGGTGATGGGTATGCATATATAATATTTATATACCATGATTGAATATATATTGTATAGTTTAAGATTTAATAATTTACAAATAATATATGCACAGGTATATGGCCGCCCCGGGAACCATATTTAGGATAACCAACACCTTTGCCATAGGTCACCCGAAGTAGTTGACTACGTTTGGTGACTTAGCAGGGGTGCCCAGGTTTATGGGGTTAGGTTTGTTTAGGTCTGGGCAGCGGATGCGTCTGCCCACCTGCTGCGTTGTGGGTCGGATCGAGAGAGACTGGTTGAGGGACGCGTTTGGACCTCACCGGCCGGACTCACTCTCGACCCATCGCATGGCAGTTGAAGGGAATGATACATAGATCCGTCACTCCTGGATACACTGACCACCAGTTTCTTAACCACCCATCATTTATTTTTCCTTCTCATAACTTCATCTTTTAAGATGTAATCCTTAAAGATGTAATTATTAACCTACTAGTAGCTGCCGCTACAAGATGATATATGCCATGAGTGAAATTATTTTCCTCAGGATCTCCCGTGTGGAGCTATTGTAAAAAAAATAGTATAATAATATATGTTATGACGTCTTTTTTATAAAAAAACAATGTTCAGCGGTATTTTTAAGTGATGCTTTTACAGTGAGTATACGAGCACATCCTGTGAATGGTTGGTGAATGTTAATGTATTAAGTGTATATTTAGGACTTTACACCTTAATTCCTTAAATACCTGGGTATGTACTTAAATTTAAACTCGTCATAATTAAACAAGGAGAAATATAGTTAAAATTTGTTTACATTATACTATTTACGATAAAATTCCACCAAGATTATTAATCACAAATTAAGAGTCGCAAAAATATAAATTTAAAACAGTCAATTCTGACATAACTAGAAAAAACCCAGTGATCTGCATACAAAACTGATAACATTTACATAAATTGTTATACACGAGATAAATAAATAAACAGAAAAATACAAATGATAGGGCACTTTGAGTTTCACAGATTGTGTCTGAAGATAAACATCTTTATGTTTATTACCGGCCTGTACAAAATACAAATAAATAAGAATAGTAACATATCTACGTTTGTAGAAATGTATTATATATTTGTACAGCGCCCTTGAGGTGATTTTGCACAAAAAGGTGCTTTACGAAAACATTCAAATATTGTAATTATTATTTATTATTCAAAAGAGCGCCATGTAGAATATATTGGATATTAACAAATAATTGCAATCTTAACGTATATCAGCATGCATTTAGAAAGAGTTCAGACTGCTTTTTGATGACGAAATCATTACAGAAAGGAAACAAACAATTAATAATTTGACTCACCGCAAGTATAAACAACCTTCAGATACATTCTTGACTCTGGTTTACAAGGGTTCCCGAAGGTAGCAGCGTCAGCAGAGAGAGCACACCGTCGCTTTCCATGACAGAGCTGCATTACTGTCTCCGTCGCATAGCTCACCAGGCAGGCTATTTGAAATATACACAAACGTTACAAAAACATATATTATAACAGTATTCTATGCTAAAATTTAGTATCTATTTTCTTGATATTGTCAAAATAATTCGTTTAAAATAAATAGCTGTACCTAACCTACTATTTACTCGTACGGAGTAAATGTGTAATGTTTTTTTTACTAATTTCGTCTGATTTATTAATTAATTTAATTAAAACTAATTCTAATGAGTTTGAACCACTATCGGATGCACAAATATACTCTCATAAAAATGATTTGCATGTATATTCTTGCACTTTCACAAATTATATCCTTGATAAAAGTGACCTACTAACTGTTAAAAAAAGTGTGGTAATATGAGGGGTGTCACACTATTGTAAGTGTTACTAAAATTATCCACCATACGAGAAGAATATATGTAAAGCATCAATATCTTAATTTTAACATACTTCGCAGCAAACAATGAAATAATATGAAATGTGATAATAATATTAACATAAAACATTAATATTTTAAATATTCAAAAATCTGTTTCTGAAAAAATAAGAAAATACACAGAATTAGGAAATGAGATTAAAAGAATTTGGCGTTCTCATTCTTCAAAAATATTACCATTTGTTATTTCGGCTATCTGTCAAAGAATTTATATATAAAAATGCAAAAATCAGTCATTTTAAATACATATAGGATTACGAAAGATTTTTTAAATATTTATATTGAGGGATCAGTAGGATTTATAAATCCAGTTAGAAGTTCTGCAGAGCCGAATCCTCTGATATGAAAATATCTGGAGTCGGTGTTTAATTTAATTATTTTCGCATTTGATCTCTGGTGAGTTGACGTGTTGTTCTTCTATTGTTTTGTATTTATAATGCTTATATAATTTACTTGCATAATGTGGATTGACTAGATGATCATTTGTGTAAAAGTTTGTGGAAGGGTTTAGTTTATCCTGCGGGGAAGATTTAACCCGGACATAAAGTCGAAATATATATTTTTTAAATCATTGGATAATTTGCATAGCCCAGTTTTGGCGAAAAATCACCTCAAGGGCGCTGTACACTTTATTTTGAGTATCTAAACCACAAACTTGTTTTTTTGGGGATCCGGCCAGTGAATTTTGACTTGATAATTTTTTTTAATACTATTTTATTAAATCTTTCAAAATGATGGTAAGCCCTCAAAGTTATGTTACTGAAAACGTTATTCTTAAAAAAATACTAATTTTGGTTATGGTTTGGTTGTGTTAATGTCTGTCTGTAACTCCACTTGAATAAACTCTTAGATTAATTTGAATTTGTGTATCATCATTTTCAAAATTAAAAGTGTTTGTTTGGAGAATTCATTCATAATAATAATATTTTTATAAAATAGCTGCCTACCTTTAACGTAATATTTTTATTGGAGAATTATTTTAATTGCCATTTTGAAAATTCTAAAATTTCGAGAATTCAGTATATATATAAATAAAAAGCTTTAAAACGTGAACCGGTCGGCATGATCAAAATACAGAGCACAGACATTTCATAGGGTAATTTGTGTTAATTTCGACGGTAGCGCTAATGTAACAATTTCACACACAAAAATATACAAAATAATAATAAACGTTAAAACGTGAACCCGCAAATGGGAACAAGAAATATGAATGGGTATTTCTATTTCTTAATTATTGTAAATAATGCTCAGTGAAATTAAATGTTAAAAATAACACAACGAGGAAATGTATTTATTATTTTTTCACGTGTCTGCGCTAGTTTCTTATAATGTGCGTTAGCAAGTAAACTCACTCTCTTCCGGTACCCCTTGCGGCTGCGGACACTGGATACTCTCGTACTCCGTCCTGCCAAAGCTGGCCGAATAGACGGCTATCCTCGAGTGTGGGTTGCACGCCATCTGCAGGACGTCGTTCTCGCAGCCCACCTTACTGCGAAACTCATCTAGAAAAACAGAAAAAATAGTTGTAAAGGCGATGTCCACGTCGTGTAACATTTAGAATCGGGCCGCTTACAATAACCTCCATAGTGTAACACCAGCCGCCTGATGTTGCGATTTATGCAAGAAACACAAAGCATCGCCAAAACATGTGTTTTATTTTATTTTGCGAAGTACAGGCACAAATATTTAAATGTTTTACAATTATTGTCTAATGAACTTAATTTCCACATTATACAATAAACATACAATTAATTAATAATAACATTGTACAATTATACTAGTATTGAATTCAATAATCAACGTTATATCCAAACGATTGAATTTTAAAACCGAAAACACATAATTTCGCATTACTTCTTAGTGATTCGCCTTAATTTTGTATTTTTGAATGCCATATAAAGACCGAGTCGCTCTAATTCATTTAAATGTGTGCATTTTACTATTTATGGTCTGTGGAAGTAGAAAAAATTATTATTATTGTGTTTATATATAATTTATAATACCTAAAAAAATCTAAACCATCGATTTCAGATTTGTTTAGGTATAAAAAACTTTGAGAAAGTATGCAATATCAGTGTACGTATGGTATCTAAATTTGAATTGGTAGATAACTACCCATCACGAATTAACCTCGATCTCCTTTCCCTTCCCTATCTCTATTCAATGTGAAAAATGTATTTCTTAATGTTGTTTGAAATGGCTTAAGACATGTTTGGTGAACAGATCTGAATAGCCTTGTACTTCCCCATCTCATTCACCTCCTCACTAAGGAGTGATTATGATTTTGTCGGTTATGTTATGATACTAAAGGTAGTATCATAACATAACCCAATAGGGGGTGCAATAGTCTCACTGGATATTTACGGTCGGGAGATGCTGGGACTCTCTCAGTATCGCCGTAGAGAAATATCAACTTTCAAATTTGAGTTTTTGTTTGAAATGACTCTAGCCATATATAGCGACCAGATATGAATACCCAAATACAACCTACCCTTACTCTCTTATATCTCCTTCCTCTACCTACTCCTTTCAGCCATATAATACACCAACCTACAACTAAAACAACTTTTGGACAAAGACATATGCAGTATTATTCTATAAAATTATTTAATGTCCTCCCTTTTGAAATAAAAAACATTAAAAAAATTGACTGACTTCAAAAGAAACATTAAGAAATGGATTATGGATAAGGGAAGGATGAATATAGATATAATTTTGCAACCCAACAAAGACTAAAGCTTGTATTATGTTTTATTTTTCTCTAAATATTGTTTTTTAATTTTCTATATAGTATTTTAACATATGTACTTATACTATTTCAAACACACAACCATGTACAATGTGTCCTTAGAACGGGGTACCCCAGTAAGGACACATCATCTTATATAAAAAAATTGTTAAATAAAAAAAAATAAAAAAATAAATATATATATACCCCACGCCGTAGTCCTACTGACTCTAAGCAGTTGATATTCTTGTGCGATTCTTTGAATGTAGAAACTTACGTAATTACGTCCTACATATAATCCCGGCCTCTTTATGACCCGCATTAATAAATCGCTTCCCACAGCGCCTACTTTAACCCGCCTCACATCGCTGCACAACCGGGTGGAGCCATAGCTCCTCTGCCTTTACGCTGTACAGACAGGGGCACTCTTGTGAGGTGTCACAAAGAAACAAAAACTTTAAAAAAAAAACCTTTTTTTTGAAATTATAAGATAAGCAGGATTGGAAAAATCTGAATTCTCTACGAAAATTCATGTCATGACTTCTTGCCCGTAAGCCAAATATTACAAAGGTTCAACTTATCATCTGAAACACAAAATTCCATTATTATCTTGTCATATTATTACGGGTGTCAGTTTCACGCAAAAATAACCATTTATCATAATGTAGAGCCTTCATTGCAGATAGAAAGGACCTTTATATCTACATTTCACATGTCATAAATATGAATTACGAAAGCACGATCCGAATAAGGTAAAGTCTGTGCTCAAGGTCATTCGGGTTTAAGTCGAAGGCCAGCACGAAAAGCTTAGGGGATTTTGTTTTATGATCCAGAAAGTGTCTGAATAAGAGACAGATGATATATTTTTTTATATTAAATTAAGAATTGGCACTTCGTTTCTTAAAGAATAACTAGTTTTACCAACAATTGGGGCATGTTATGAGATTGAAGGTAGTGGAGAGGGGAAGGAGATGGGAGAGAAGATGGTGGGGGAGTACCTGGCTATTCATATCTGGTCAACAAACACGTCTAAAGCCATCTGAAACAACGTTTCAATTCTGAATGGTGTATTACTACACCAAAGCGATATTGCGAGAATCTTCTACTTTGGAACGTCCTGCAAACATACTTCAAATGATTAAATTGTGAAATAAGACAAATCAATCATATAAAATTTGGTTGCGCACGCTGGGATTTGAACCCGCAAACTTCGGATCGCTGGTCGAGAGCCTTACTATATTTAAGAAAATACCAGAAGTATAACATTTGGCCAAATAAAACGATGAAAAAATTCAATGATTCGAAAAATACGTTGATTCGAATTGAACAATTCGAATCAACGTAGTTTCAACATATTCCAGCATAATTGTTAAGGTTTGATCAATGCAAAAAAAAAACTTTGCTTCTATATTACTTTATTTAATAGTTGTTACCTGTATGGAAGTTTCAACGTTCCACAGATCTGAATGAAAATTACGTTGGAAACTGAACGTTTATCTGGAAATTCTATGAAGAAAAATTCACAGTTCACTCACATACAGATATCCTACTTTATTAATTATTATTTTTTTGGTAAACAAATGTTTAAGATAAGATTTTTTATGCATAGCACAAAGGGTAACAATTATTTTTATAAGCAATAACTATTAGCCTGAAACACTCATCCACATTGAAAAATCTCCTGATAAAAGATACATGACCCGTCCGTTGCGTCCCGTTGGCCTCATGTATCTTTTATCAGGAGATTTTTCAATGTGGATGAGTGTTTCAGGCTAATAATTATTGCTTATAAAAATAATTGTTATCCTACTTTATAGTTAAGGTGACATACAAATTAGTACCTAGCCTTATCCGGCATCGTTATTTTTAAAAATTCTTGGCTAAACTTAGATTCATATAAATCGATAATTCATTGTTAAATTGCAAACAATTAATGCTTACCAAATTTAGTTTTATAAACATCTGCCCTGATTATGGACACTTTAACGCTGTAGGAAACGTTCGTAAAGGAAGGAGATAAAAATAAATAAATTTAATAAAATTTAAATATTTACTCTTTTTGCCTATGAAAAAAATGCTTCTATAATCAGATTGTACAAAGGCGGAAAGAACACAATGTAATATTATTATACAGGGTGTATCGGCACGTACTCGACAAACTTTAACCAGCTATTCCTTAGCATATTTGGAGTAAAAAATCTTATGTGCACTTTGCCGTCCGGTAACGTTTTTTTTTAATAAAAAATTTATTTTTTTTTTTTTTAGATTCTCACGGCCAAAAGCATTTTTGTTGTTTGTTTTTGGGGTGTTATGCCGTGTTGCGCTAACTCCTTCTTAAAGAAGGAGTTAGCGCAACACGGCATAACACCCCAAAAACAAACAACAAAAAAAAAAAAAAATTTATTATTCATATTTTCACCACATGTCACCACTGTTTTATCCTTTGTCAAAGTTTGAAAACCCATCTGGCAATAATTTATTCGAATTCCGTTGAATAATGTACGTGTGTACCTATATTGGCGCGCTTTTACAATCACAACGAAATGGCACGGCACCATTCATCTCATTTCTAACTATTATTATTTAGTGTGTGCGAAAGGGCGAAGACGCTTTTCGACATACTTGCTGTTGAACACGAAAAGCAATGCCAATGACAGTGATGTAGTGTGGAAATTTTTATTTTTTTGTTTTCAATTGAAAAAAAATGCTACCGGACAGCAAAGTGCCCATAACATTTTTTACTCCAAATGTGCTAAGGAATAGCTAGTTAAAGTTTGTCGGGTTAGTGCCGATACACCCTGTATAAACTCTGAACAAGTAATGTTACATGATGAGTGGTGGGTAACGGGTGAGATGCTAATCTGAAATTATCTGTGTGGTTTGTCATAAACCAATTAAATTAATTTTTTACGTAATTAGTTTTCCAACATTGCTATTTTTTTACATTTCCACCTCTGTATTTACTATTAAAAAGGTTTGCTATTCAGAATTAGAACACTTTTAATGAAAATGGTTTGTGTAGTAATTTAAAATTAATTTTGCCGTAACACATTTAAAATGGTCAATGTTTACTTAATACATGTTTACTCGGTTACGGATAGGTGTGTACGACGTACGTCTTTTTCGAAGACTAAACACATTTTTTTTAAGTGTGTTTTATTTTTTTTTAAATACCAACAAAGCATACTAATATTTTTAAAATACCAAATACCAAATTATCGAAAGCAGCAACTTTTTAACAGTTAACTATTGAATAACGATATTATACAGTTTTGTCTATGTTTTGAAATGTCCAAAATTTGTTGAGCGCACATAAATAAGAAAAAACGATCTGTGATTTATTCATTTGTATTTTGTAACGTTGCGTACTTACGTATGAATGCAATAGGTATATTATTACAGGTGACCGGATAAATCATCAAAATGATAATTCATCACATCTTTAAAAATTTATATAAAGTCATGTAAAGTGAAACAAAAACTTTATTAACTAGGTTAAGTAGGTTTGGTTAGATTAGGTTAGTTTTAAATAAAAAAATTTCATCGTTTCTAATGACTTTATATCACTTTTTAAAGGTGTGTTGAATTGTCGATGTGTTGATTTATCATGAAACTATTATTACAAACCAAAACCTACTAATAATAAACCTACTACACCTAGTAATAAACCTACATCGTTTTCATTTAGTTCGGGTTGAATCTTGCGGTCATACATAAAGATAGTTGCCAATAAAAATGTGCGGTGAAAAAATGAAGACAATGTTGGTAGTTCTTATTCGAAGTACGATACAGTTAAAAGTGACCGAGGGGGATAGGGTCCCATTAGCTCAGTGGTAGAGCGGTGTCCCGGCAAGACAAGGGTCCTGGGTTCGTGTCCTAGATGTGACCGTATCCTTTTCTGATTTTTCTGTTTCAGATTTTCGTTTAGAAATCGCTAATATTATCTTCAATAATTAAATATTACAATTTGAGGTTTTACTCAATAAAGTTATTCTGAAAAATAAATAAAAGAAAGCAGTTTGTCGAACACCCCTACTTCCAATAATATACAATAAATCTGAAATTCCCAAGATATTTCGTAAGTTTCGAGGCTCTCGTGCTCGGTTCAAAAATATTCAATATTACTAAAGTATAATTCCTTCAACTTCCGTTGGAGCTAAAGTACTGTGCTTTCCGAGAAAATTAGATACTGTGCTTTCCAAGAAAATTAGAACGAAAAATCTCGAAACTCGAAACTCAACGTTGTGTTTTTCACAATATTATGGTAATATTAACTCCAGGTGTTGTTGTTGAAGAGAGTTTGTGATGGTTTCATAGAAATGCTGATTTGTCTGCAATCGTATAGCGTTATTGTATTTGAAGCGTATAATACGCACATTCCAAAGGAGGGAGATGAATAAAATTCCTACACAAGATACTTATTCAATTCACAGGCTTAATACGAATAATACTAAAACATTTATTTTTCTAAAGATTATTACACGTACCACATTCCTACACAATGTTTGACTTTACATTTTTGATAAAAAAGTCACTGCTGAGCTGTACATTCGGAAATGTTTACAATATGTTAAATATTTACAATATGTTAAATGTTTACAATATGTTAAATGTTTACGATATGTTAAATGTTTACAATATGTCAAATGTTTACATGGCATTTGTGCTTTTCAACCCAACAGAGCATTAGAATTATAACACATTTTTTAAATGAGTTTAATGTGTAAGTTATTAAAATAAAGGAAAAAAAGAATTAAAGAAGCAAGAAAAGTTTTTATGCTGAATCATAATGTATTAACTAATATTTGCCTTGCACTGAACGTTATACCTACACGATTAACATTCTATAGGAGAGTGATCAGTGCACTTTCCAACAGCTTTAAAATTAAATTTATTTAAAAGAATACAAAAATCACCACAAAAAAACGACAGTGAAAAAAATGTGTGATACCTACAAACCTATCTCAAAGACAAGAGAAATTACATCACGGAGGTCTTACAATTGTATTATTTTATTGCCATAATTTAATTTCATTGTACCTACAGTAATCCATCTGAATTCCATCCCCTTCATATATATTTTTGATGTAAAAATAAACCATTCATAAACTTTCCAGTACATCGCAGTGCGATCCGAGGCTATAATAATTTCACGCTGCGTTCTATTTCCAGAAGACGAGAAAGTACAGATGATAATATGTTCCGAAACAATTGTCAATTCCACGAAATGTCTTCTTAATCCTTGTTAAATTATAAGCAGAAAGGTTAACGGATTTATCGTAAATTGCCGTAAGATGTCGTTATATAGTGTTGCGCAAATATTTATGTATGTAAATTTTGGGGAAAGACTGGCTAAAATAGAAATATTTAAGTGATGTACTATTTTGTTGCACGCACCCTGTATACATAATATTTGTTAAGGTGACCTTTGTACGGCCGGTGATGCTGACCGACCATAGGAACAGTAGTAGACAAAGAAACTGAATTTAAAAGTTTTGTAATAAAATCTTATTAATATAAAAAAAAATACTTTGTTCAAAATTGGGTAAAATTTAAGAATTTTTTTTTATAAATTTTGAATTGTAAAAAGAAGGTGCTGGTTAATATGGTCACATGGTATCTACTGTTTATGTATGCAGAAGGTGCTGGTTAATATGGTCACATGGTATCTACTGTTTATGTATACAGAAGGTGCTGGTTAATATGATCACACGGCATCTGCTGTTTATGAGCAGATAAAGTAGTGATTATTATTGTAATACTAAGCAAGAATACGAAACTTACACTGTTTGCATGAGGAATAAATTATAAATGCATTTTACGAGAGACATCTTGTTTATCATTGGTTTTATCAAATATTACGTATGAAGTTTGTATTATTTAATATAACGAAAGTCGTATATTTTCATCTTACTCACGTTTCTGTCTCAAGTTCTTCAAGTTCAAATCTTTTAATATATTTTTTTGTGTTATATGGCAAAAACATATAAACTGTTACAAAACATGTGTTTTTTTTAACAATTAACACAGAAAGAGGATATAAACTTATGTACTTGTGTTGTCTGCCAAATGTTTGTATTGCTCTTAATATTTTGAAAATAAAAACATCAACAAGTGAAAGTGTGATAGGTGATATTAAAAGGTTTAGCTCATTCTACGTAAGAGTATAAAAAAATATAATATGAATTACGAAAAGATTAATTTTATTAGTAAAATTTCAAGGTTTCTTTGCGAAGAAGTCAATTTTATGTCATGGGTATACTGTTTTTGACTTTATTTTTATTTTTTATTCTTATTATAGATAAGATATATAGTGGTAAACACCCGCTAAGCTACTAAAGCAGTTTGTCAACAGGTCACGTTCACAATGTTAACTATACAACAAAAGCACACATATAACGAGAAGCCACAATAAAATAGACCAAAAAGATTTTTTTTAGGGACTGCATTACAAAGAGATACAATACACAGACAGATAGATATACGACAGTCAACATACTCATAAGCATACACCCACAGCATACTCAAAACACTCTCATATCCATATTTATACAATCACATGAATAAAATGGATACTAATGGTATTTGTGAACAATACCAAGATAGAAAATCTTGATCCGTTAACCACTGTTTCAGCTTTTTTTTTTAGTTCAGTTGTTAAGGTTGATTTCTTTTTTACTTCCATTGGAATCCTATTAAATATATAAAAGGCATAAGATAAGTACATTTTTGCTGGCCATATTTAGTAGTAATTTTTGAAAAGAACATACCTTCATTTTGACTCAATTTTATTTTGTATGTGTGATTTACATTTTGTTTATATATGGAATTTGACTATAGGTTTTCGCATACAATTTTAAACCATAATATCTCTCGAACAGCTAATATATTAACTCACTCATATAATAATTTAATATCTCTTCTTTGTGCATAAATACTTTGCTTGCCAAAAGCTTGATTATAGAGTTTTGGATAGCTTGAATGTAACCTATATTTTTCTTGCACGTGTTTCCTCAAGACTGAATAATAATAAAATATTTCGTGATATTCCGTTAAGACCCCTCGTCAAACTTTGCATTGCATGTGGACTCTTTTTTACTAAACCACGTGTGAAAGCTATTCCGCTAAGAAAAATATAATTTTTTTAGCATTTACACACTTTAAGCTTATTAAAAAGTCAGGTGAATTTTCCCAATTCTTTAAAATTCGTTTCACCCCACGAAAATGAGCAAATTACGCGGGTGACCCGGTAAACCAAGCAGGTAGTACATCAACTGGCACCTATTATTGTAATTTTGGTGAAAAACTTCAGGATGACCTTTGCGTGTTGAAAAAATTCCAAGTTTCATTAATAACCATTTTTAATAAGTATGAAAACCACACACCGTTGGAAACATAAAATAAACTGTGTCCCTAAAATATCTAAGCCGCAATATTCGTCTCAGTTTTCTATGGTAACTGAAATTTTATGAAATGCGTTGTATAATTTAGATAAAAAGATTTTTATTGGATGGTCAGAAGCTTTCCAAATCAGAAAACTGAAAAGAAATGTGTAAGTATATCTATTATTTAGATTTATTGGAAAAAGTTAAAATTATCTCTAAAAAATGTAAATAAATCTGATATTTTTCTATTTTCTGACCGTAAACTTTGGTATTTTCCTATTAGTCTACGTTTACATTGTGCGTCGTTGGAATCTAACGGCCGTTAAACATAACGGCCGAATTTTCGTTATTCGCCGCAGCCATCATCGCGTTATTCGTTATTCGAAAGAGACTAGTAATAAAAAAAATATTCTAGACAATACAGAGGACGGTTCAAGGTCCCGGATTTAGTGTCCATTAAATTCCGAATATTGGGGATGACCTCTACCGGGTCAAATTACATACTTTATTTCTCCGTTTTCTCTAACGAATTTCTAAAATTTCATAGTTGAATATCGGACCCACGTATGTTGAGATAAGAGAAGCACGTTAATAAGGTTCGTAACAAGATGAGTGCTTAGAGGAAATCTTGGATCTTTCGAAATACGAGAACGTTTCCAAAAGCCTCAAAGGAAGGCAAAAAATCAATGTTACGGTTTCAGTCTTTGTAGATTACTTCAAAATCTGCACGTTAAGACCTTCTGTGAAATAAGATTTATAACCACCTAAATCCTTAGGAAAGGTTTTTCCGACGCGCAATAAATAAAACTTTGCATACAAAATTTAAGTTTGAATTTATATATTTTTAATAAAGTGACTTAGCTTTTTTAAGTGACGTACTAAATACCGAAGTTTTCCCCATTATAAAAATAACAGTTTAGTGATAAGGCGCAATAACCAGACATATCATGTTGGTATTACACAATTAGCTAAAATGCAATATGATATACCTTCTAGCCTTCTTTAAATGCTTATTGCTTTTAAAGCTTTGTAAAACAATCGTTTGTTTTGATATAATTAGTTTCTACTAACAACAACACAATAAATCTACTAGTTGGTGACCACCTTTAACATTAAACTCACGATACAATTTGGCTGTTAAAAAAATTATTCCAATACCTTGTATGATAATTATTTTTCTTTGAAAAAATATCACTACTCAAGCCGTCAAAAGATTCCGAAAACAAGAGACTAGAAAACCAGATTAAAAGTATGGTTGTAATATCAGTGGAAGACGATATTTTTCTATTCAGAAAAGAGTTGATCCCAAAACTTTTCATACATTTATATAGAATTTGTAAAACTCAACAAAACACTCATAAATCCCGTGTTCGGAAGATAAAAACTTATTTGAAGTGCTTTGTTCAAACATTAACAGTTAAGGTGGATGAAGCCAAGTGCCAACTCAAGTGTCAATTCTGAATGGTGATTTCTACTACCGGTACAAGTTACTGAGAATGGTTTCCACGAGGGAACGGTTCTAAAGGGCTTCAAGATTTTCACAGTGAGCTGATTGATGCCCAGCTTAAATCAATAATAAGTCCGTACCTAACACATATTTTATCCATGTTTAATACCACATTTTTATAAAACCTACGAGCTAATGAACCTAAAAAAATATATATATATCTTTTAAAATATATCTTTTCTACATTTTATTTTGCGTGATGTACACTGTACATACTTGAAAAACTTAACATAATGGCGAACGGTCAGTTCTAGCGTCAAGCAATTTACAACCATTTTCATCTAGAAATTTATTTTCATCTTAGTTATTGAACTTTGAAGTGTCAATTTTACCGTAAAAAGAACATTCATTTACCATTTTTGCGTTTCATAATTTGTCGTGAGAAAATCAGAAAAAGCGGAAATGCTTTTCAATCAATCAACTTGGTAAAAAAAGTATGTTTTTCAAATCAAATTTAAAAAAATTTTCTGTTCAAAGTGACACAACATGTACAGCGGATTTACCTTATATAATTCGCCAATTTCTTATAGCTTACTCATTTATGGAGAAATTCTAATCTCGTACGAAGCTGGGTAGTAAACAATGGTGTTCTTCAGATTAGAAAAAAGTTTTTTAGGTATGTTAGGACTATCATTAGTCATGTATGGTTATTATTATTGTCTTAGAGTGTGCAAAAGTTCATTAATACCCGAAATATGCTTAAATGGATAATATTAAAATTTGTTAGGGCTATTTTAGTAAACAAAATCTATCATGGTGTAGATTTATTTAATGACATTCCTCAAAATATCCCAAGTGTGTATTTCGGTGGCAATAAATCATTATTTATTTCGTATTGTAGTCGTTTGAAGTTGTTATGTTTTCTATATAAAATTCACGTATATTAATTTATTTCTGCTCAATCAATGTCGCATTTTCGAGTTGTCAAAATATTTTTCCTCTGATAATTTTTACAACGACTTGATGACATGGTCTATAAATATATATTATGTTTTTATTATTATAGATGACTGTTTGACAGATTGGTTCCATAATTCAAGAGTTCAAGTTGAATATTAGAAGTGTGAAACTGTATGAATGTGAATGAAGTAAGAATTGTGTGCCGAGACAGAGGTGTGTGGTATCTCTACATAATGTTTAGTTAGTTGGTTAGTAAGTTGCGTTTCAGGATTAAAAAACCTTTCGCTTTCGGTATCGCTCTAGTCAAAATCAAAACGTTTCATGGAAAAACGGAGAATTAAGTCTAATATACAAGAATGCTAATTTTTTAAGAATATCTCTTCAAATTATTCGTAATCTGTTTAAAAATGGGATTAATAGATTTCCTAATAAACTTTTAGTAAAATACGAATGTATCATCACAATGTTGGAACATGAGTTCATAAAAATCCTAATGTTTCCGCATTTCGTCATTGCATTCGTATTGTATATTACCATGAACACGTATTAGGAATTTACTAAAAGTTTAAATAATTTAAGGAGAATTTAGATAAATTAGCAATACTCATTTTTTTATGGTTAGGTTCGGGTTAAGTTAACCGACCTGGGCTCTAGCACGATAAAATTGATAATTTAACAATATCGTGTCAATAGGCTCAACTTCGACGATTTTATAAATCAAATCAAATCAAAAATTATTTATTGTAAAATAAAAATTACAAAAGGTGTAGCTTATGGGTAGACCCCATTTCTTCCAGCTAACCACGTTTATTTAAATACAATATATAATATTATTTGTTTTATTATAATAATTACAATGTTTATACAGATAAAATAACAATATACCAATGAAAAAATAAAAAAAATACAAATATATATACCAATAAAAATAGGCGTTTCATTTACGTGAGGTATTCACTCAACGTGTAGTGACATTTATTAACAAGGAAAGTGTTTAGTAACGATTTGAATTTGTGTGTATCTTGTATTTGTTTAATGTTATGTGGAAGGTTGTTATATACTTTAATGGCCATGTAGTATGGTCCTTTTTGGAATATTGTTTTGTTTGCTTTTGGTATTAGTAAGTTTTCTGTGAGCCTTGTAGAGTATTTATGTTTTGAGTTTTTTAGTGGGAACTTGTCTGTAGATGATCGCACTAACATGCATAACTCCATAATATATATATCTGTGACTGTCAGAATTTTCAGATTTTTAAACATAGGTCTACATGAATCTAAACGATCAGAGTTTGTAATTTTTCTTATGCATCTCTTTTGTATGATGAAAACATCTTTAGCGTTTACCGAGTTTCCCCAAAAAATAATACCGTATTTTATTATTGAATATACATAACCATAGTATGCGGCTATTACTGATTCGGTGTTTAATATTTTTTTCAAGGTACCCAGAACATAAGAAAAACTACTGATTTTTGCTACAATTTTTGAGACATGTTCTTTCCAGTTTATGTTTGTATCTAATTCTATTCCCAGTAGTGAACAGGTTTGGGAAGGTTCGATTATATTATTATTAATGTTTACATTTATATTTATAGGTGTAGCTTGCACTGGACAAAATTTTAAGATTTGGGTTTTGTTTGTGTTGAGTGATAGATGTTGCGATAACAGCCAGTTTGCTATTAATTGGCAAGTCTCGTTAACTTGTTTGTTAAATTCGTCAACGTCTCCATTACATTCAAACAACAAAGCGGTGTCATCAGCAAACATTGAACATTCTGTGCCAGCAATTATTGGAAGTTCGTTTATATAGATAAGGAAGAGGAGAGGCCCAAGAATGCTTCCTTGTGGCACACCCTTGTTTATTGTTCTCCATTTGGATTCTACCATGTACTGGACCATTTTTTCATTGATATTTGAAATTTGAACTTTCTGCTGACGATTTTTTAAGTACGATTCAAACCATTTTAATGCTAAACCTCTAATACCCACATGTTCAAGTTTAATTAGAAGAATCTCATGATCAACATTGTCGAATGCTTTTGAGAGGTCGAGAAAGATACCTACAGTTTTTTTACTAATATTCATATTTTCTAGAATTTTGTTCAAAAAATTGAATACTGCCTGTGTTGTTGAACGGCCTTTACGGAATCCAAATTGCTGTGGACATATTATCTCAAAGTTTTCGAGAAAGTTATAAATGCGATTGTACATGGCTCTTTCAAATATTTTTGAAAAGTTTGGTAATAAGGATATCGGTCTGTAGTTTGAGATTTCCTGTTTAGGACCCTTCTTATACAAAGGTACAATAATAGATTGTTTTAATTGTTCTGGGAAGGTTCCTGATTCAAAAGATTTGTTAATTAATATTTCCAACGGGTAACTTAACGCTTCTGCACATGCTTTTATAATTTTTATAGGGATTTTGTCAGTGCCGACACTGCTTTTATTTTTCAGTTTTACGATGATTTTAATAATTTCCTCCCTGTTTACAGGCGTTATAAAGAATGATCGCGACTGTTTGTTTTTGACTGATTTGGCAGATTGTGGATGTAGAGATGTATTTTGTGGTGGTGGCGGTTTTGCAAAGAAAATGTTAAATTCATTTGCAATGTTTTTTGGTTCTGATACCAGGTTATCATTTATTTTAAGAAAGATTTTTGGTTTATTTTTAGAATTAGAATTATTTGAGTTCTCTTTTATTATGTTCCACGATGTTTTGGTTTTATTTTGCGCGTTTTGAATTCGTTTACTATTGTAATTCCGTTTAGCTACCTGTTTTACTTTACTGAGAATTTTTTTGTATTGTTTGTAATTGTTTATGATTGTGAGGTCATTTGTGTTTTTTTGTTTCATGTACAGATGTCTTTTTTGTCTAATAGATATCTTAATACCAGTCGTTACCCAATTTATTTTGCGTTTTTGGGGATATTTATACTGTTTAACCTTTTCGTCCCGGAGAGAAAAAAATCACATAAGATCCGAAGGGGGGTCACTAGGGACCCCAATTTGTTTTGCTTATTAAAGGATGTTAATGGCATAATCTTGCGTAATTTGTTTTAGTTATAATTAGGGGGGAGTATATTCAACGTGTTTCAGAAGTCATTATCTAAATAATTTCATAAATAAAGTCGTAGTTAATATTCTAATGAATTTAGATAATAATGCGCCTTTTTCCATACAAAACAGGGAAGGCGGGCCGATAACGAGCATAACTCCTCGATTCTGAATCTCGACTGGCGATTGGCGATTACAGCGTAGTTAATTTGTTGCACAGGGTGGTCCGTAAATGATGGATATATTTATAAATATATATTTTTTAAGTTTTAAAAACCTACCACTACTAAACCAGGTATGGATGTTATTTCGAATATTATGGAATGTTTAGATGTATGTGAAGGTTATAATTCCTAATTTATGATTTAATATTGTACATTTATATTTAGGGTTAAATCATAGTGTTTGCGTTACCATAAATAATGGGTTCGTTTATATGTCAAGGGTTTCGAAATAAATTTTTTTTTGGAAAATAGTGAAAAAAACAAGGTATTTTTAAAACTTAAACTTGGAGTAAATTATTTTTTATTGTAACCTCAGATATTCCTGTTTTTGATTTTCCTATGTAAATACACCACAACAGTCCCAACTGCTCCTAATCATCTGGAACCAGTGTGACTATGGCATTCCCAAATGGGGGATGTTGGAGTGACGGCTCGTAACTTTAAGGTGTACTAGAGTGATAATATTACAATTAATAGTAGACCAAAAGTCACGAGCCGCTACTGGTATGTTGTTAGGCTAAAGGTAGTGGGGAGGGTAAGGAGATGGGGAAGAGGAAGGTGGGGAAATACATGGCAATTCAGATCTGGTCACCAAACAAGGTAAAAGTCATTTCAAGCAACATTCGAAATGAATTCTGGTCAGTAAATTGTGAAATATCACAAAGATTAAAATTTACTTGCGCACACCGGGATTTGAACCCGCGACCTCCGGTTTACTAGTCTAGAGCCTTACCCCTCGACAACGGATGCTGTAATATTTATGAAAGAAAAAATATATATAATATCAAGTTGCAGGGCGGTAGATGCTTTCAGTATCGCCCTAGTGAAAGACCACCATGTAGAATCCAAACGTTGTTTGAAATGACTTAAGCCTATATGGTAACTAGATTTGAATATGCACGTACTTCCACCTTTGTCTTACCCATATCCTCCCCCTTCCCATCCCCACTATCTTCAGCCTCACAAAATACCCCAATTGGAGATGCCATAGTTCCACTGGCTAGGACTGTTGGGGCTCTTATGCGGTTTTCACAGAAATTAATTAAAACCATAGAATTTTCTGATATAATTTAAAACATTGGTAAATATGCCGTAATAAATTGCAATAAATACATGCCGACTGATTACATAAATTCTAATATTTTAAGTACAGAATAAATATTTTACAACCCTGAAATAGATATTAATTTATAAACACAATTTCATAAGTATAAATGAACTACTTACCAGTCTGAAGATGCCCATAGCAGGGTGAAACTAGTCCGGTTTTGCAAAAATATATTTACTACGTAAATTTAGAAAGTTAGCAACTAAAACCCCAATATCCAATTTAACACACGTTTGCGATAGACCTTTTAACCATATAGTACTCTGTTTTTATTCAAGTTCCTTCAAATTACTTAAAAATGTAAACAAAATATGTTTCTCTTTCTGACCCATTTCTTTTCCATGTGAGAAACAGAGACAGACATAATTTTAATGTTGTCTCTAAACATGAAAAATTTACCGGATACACCCCAGACAGGGCGATCTTCGTCCGGCAAGTGAACATTTTAGCATCGCAAAAGGAAATACCAGTTGTGCAGTGTACGCCACCGAGAGTTAGCCCTTTCCATAAAATGCAACTTTTACGGTCCAGTTCGCAGCTCGCTGGATCGTCTCGGTGAATAGCGGGGAGTGGGGATAGAGACGGGGGAATTTTAGCCGATGCTACTAAGCTGAGGTGCGGGGCAGGGGACAGGAATTTTGCCCGAATTTTGTACAAATTATTTATTATCTAAGAAACTAGAAATAAAATATAAATTTTTTAAATGATTACCTAAATTACAGAGTATGTGGTGTAAAAAACAACTTAGATATAGCATAAAACTCTCGTTAGTGTAAGTGTGTTCCCCCCGTCCGGTGCGGGAGTGTTAAAGGGGAAACAAAGCTTCATACCATTATTTATTTCATTAATGAAGTATTCGTAGCTGTCATTAATGGATTCAATGGATTTCAGTGGTTCCCAACATATACACGATAAGTAATTGTTAAAAATGTTTGTGTTTTCTGGGTTAAATAATTGTTTTTTTGTATACCACGTTTGGTTTATATTATATTCTGTTTTTACGTGCATTAACTCTGCCATATGATCTGATACAGCTAATTCTGTGACTTCCCATGTGGAAGAGCTTTTTGATATATTTGTACCTATATGATCAATTATACTTTTTTATTTCCTTGTATACGAGTAGGTTTATCAATAATCAAGCGTATGTTGTGAGATTTTAGTGTGTTTTTGAGTGAATCTGCGTTTTTGTTCTTGTAGCTTGTATCAATATTTAAGTCACCGCAGAGTATTATTTGTTTTTTGTTGTTTTTGCAAATTTTGTTTAGTAAAAGTTCAAGTTGTTCAAAAAAAATATTAATATCAGAGTCATTATAGTAGACTGTACAAATTATCAATTTAAGTTTTGGAATTTCTATACCAACACATTCAAATACAAATTCTTTTGTTATTTGTTTAACAAATTCTAGTTCTTTAAATACAATGTTTTCGTTTAAGTAAATGGAGACACCTCCATGAATATGACTCTCTCGACAAAAAATTGAACCTAATTTATAACCATTAAAATTAATAGATGTCGTTTCATCCTTTTGTAGCCAGTGTTCGCTAACACAAAGTACATCGATATTTTTTCATATAGAATATTTTCTAATTCTAGAATTTTATTTCGAATGCATTGTACGTTTTGATGCATTATATTGAAGGTGGATTTGATGTCGTCAAGTTTAGGAGTACGAGTATTATTCATAAAAAAGTAGTTTGTTGTTCCGGGTAAGGTGAGTTCCTGTCATCTCGGGTTTGTGTAGGAATAGATGAATGAATATATTTTGGTTTTTTTCTGATGGATGTGGGTGCTCAAAATTGTAGACTGATATTTTATTGATCTCATTTTTTATATGCGCCCTTGTTAAGCTCATCATTTTGATAATTGTATGGTTATTCATTTTTTCATAAAAAATGGGCCCAGTAAATTTACAATAATTTTTGAATTCGAAGATGTGAGATGTAATCTCAGAATTCAGTTTATAGATGTTTAAATAGTTGTTTTTAGGAACTGGATGTATTAGGACATTAGTATGGGCTAGTTGTCGTAGGGTGT